>OZ020270.1:23693622-25168622 GCA_963971225.1 Melieria omissa | reverse complement strand
GACGATTGAATAGAATGTAGCGCATTTAGCGCTGAACCATACTGGTACTGCAGTGGCAAATGTAGATGCTATGACGAGTGAAAGCGATGAGTAAAGCGAAATCGAAGTAAGCGAATAATGCGTATGGCTGCGCGCGACGACGAAATGCGAGAAGTGCGCAGCTGCAACGAATTTTGATGTGTAGGCACGGCGATGCGCAACGACGAAAGCGAATGTGTGAAAGTATGCGCAGCGCTGTGAGCGAGTTCAACGAGAAGTGCTGGCTAGAATATGCAGCGGCGAGACAAATGTATGTGCATATGCGCAGCGAGTGTATAAGAGTATGCGCATAGCTATGAACGAGATCGTCAAGGAATGCTGACACCTGCAATGGTGGCGTGATAATACGAGCGAGTAGAACGATGAAGGAACGAGAAGAAATGTCACTCAAGGGCACGTATGGCGTGATGCGGCCATGTGCCTGGTTATGAACGAATCCCTCGGTGGCCGGATCAGGGGTAGAGCAATATATATGTAATATGTGTAATGTGCAATATTACCGAGTCCAATGGGAAATTGTGCTCCCTAGTTGCTGGCTCTTCGAGCTCCAACGGCGACAATACGGCAATGGTGCAGGACCTCGTACCTGTTTAGCGACGACAACAGCGACGGCCAAAGTAATTTCAGCAATGAATTCCTTTATATTGTCCCGCGAAGACGTCAGAAAATGGCAACGATCACACAGCAAAACAATTTACAAACTTGTGTGTGAGATCGTGCCCCACGTTGGGCGTCAAATGTTGAATCTAGGAGCTTTTTCCTAAATTGATGCTATTGATGCGCACTCGAGGAAGTTCGTTTTTCTTCTGCTTTATTTTCAACTCGTTCTTACATTCTAAGGCCATTCGCTTGTGAACATTGTTGCGAAGCATTGTTGCTAAACATTGTATTCAAACATTAATAGTTCACTCTAGAAGACAGTGTTGTTATAGGAACTCTTAAACATCTTGCAAAGGGTTTGAAGAAACAATATGTTATACAAATTATAAATCTTAAATATCTACAAGTTGGGGCGTGACCCAACAAATATTATAAATAACCTGTTAATTGAACCATACTTACATCGAATTGTTGCGAACTATTGAAACTGGAAAAAAAGTGATATAGTTGCATAGCATTGACTGCAGCTGAGTGCTGGCGAGTCCACGTGTATTAGCACACAGTTCTTTTTGTATATTTTATTATTGTCGTAATACAGCTTGTTTTTTGTTGTTGAGAATCACCTACTGCATTCCCTTTTGTGCGACAATTGTGCGCGTCGCGAATTTTAAGTAAAAATATGCCGAATGCAGGGATGTTGATTATGTTTTGTTTTTAGCTAAGGATTAAGATTTTGTAAAATATAATGAATTTACTTAAATATAAAATTGTTATGTTTTGGGTTAAGGTAACCATGGACATTTAAGACTTTTGGAATTGTAAGGGTGATGAGGTGAAAGGGTAGGTGGACTTATGTCTTTGGGGACCCATACTAACAACAACAACATGGGTCATGGTTGGAAGGGTAAGAGACAGGGCGAGGCGCATTCCACCTTAGCGTCGCCCCAAAAACACAGAGAAGAGGAAGAAGGGCCAGCGCGGCCATTTGGAAGTTTACTTGTCCGTCTGATATTTTGTCCTGTCGTGTTGAGTTTGATTATTTACTCATATTGACTCATATTGAGTATTGTAATGCAGGTTGTAATGATTTGGTCCCGAATCCCCTCACCAGCCGTAAGAGCTAGCTTTATTTAAGGGTCCCGCACGAAAGTGGCCAAATGAGCGCATTACAACCTGGGGTGGACAATGCCGTGGGCCAAGACTTGTTCTTGGGTACACGTTCGACAACATGAGGTGAAGCCTCTTTTTTTTACCATCTTCCACTTTACGATTGTCGGGAAACTACAGCCCAAGCTCGGGTGTTTCCTTATCTGTGCGTTGTGTTTAAATTGTACCGCACAATTTGTACACAACGTAGGGCGATATATAGCTTTGCAAATTATCCATTCCAGAAAATGGAGTAACGTGTAATATATATCTGGGTCCAATTTTTGCACATTACAGAAGGTGACGATTACTGTTGCCCGCAACATAATTGTTTCAAAGCCACACATCAAACACCTCGGGGTCATACTCGACCATCGCCTGTGTTACCACGATCACCTGATGTATACAGACTGGAAAGCTGCAGCAGCAACGACCGCGCCGACCAGAATAATGGCGAATGTGTCTGGTCCCAAACAGCAATGCAGGAAACGCCTGCAAGCAAGCGTGCACATGGCGGAGCACAACGCACAACTTAAAACTTCTGTTACCTTAGGGTAATTTTCGAGTAAAATTTGACTTTAAAGACCCGTAACTTTGTTATTTCTGGCAAAGAATTGTTTTTCTTTGGAGTCAGTGACTCAATATAAGTACGAGGGCGGGTCAATAAGTCCGTGACTTTTTGAATGAAACACAGGTTTTTAGATAAAAAGTTATTTTATTTTTCAACGTAGTCTCCTTTGAGATCTATACACTTAGCCCAACGTTTCTCCAGTTTTTTATCCCTTCCGAAAAATATGATTTGTCGAGGTCTTCAAAATAGGCATTTGTTTGTGAGATGACTTCGACATTGGAGGCAAATCTCCTTCCGTCGAGCCATTTCTTCAAGTTTGGGAACAAGAAATAGTAACTTGGGGCTAGATCGGGTGAATAGGCGGGATGAGGGAGCAATTCGTAACCCAATTCATGGATTTTTTCCATGGAAAGTGCACATGTGTGCACCCGTGCACACGAAATTCACTTTTTCCCATTATCTTCTCAGTCAACGCGGTAGTCTTATATTAACGGCTGTCAAAAACAAACTAAATGTCGGAGCTTGTTCAATTTTTGACAAGAGTCAACTGACAGATGACTGTTGACGGGAACAGTGTTGCCATTTCAATTAAGAGGCGGGAAGTTCAAAAAGTCACGGACTTATTGACCTGCCCTCGTACATATTACATAAAAGTAGTACGATTTTTAGCAAGTAATAAATTTCTAAAATTTTCCAAAAGGAATGTGAACAAGCTAGATCACGTTTTTGGAAAATATTGGTGTTAACGAAAAAAAAATTACGCCTTGCTGCAATTCGCAACTCTATTATCCCTTGCGTCACCATTGCATATGTGGTGTGAAATTCATTCCCAGAATGATAACGTAACGCCGTTTATTCTATCAAGAATTGGAAAAATTACTTCTGCTGAGTTATCCTCAGCAGTACATTTACTAAAGAAGATACCCAGTGAAAGGAAACGATGGGGCGCAATCTGGGTCAGCCGAATATATTCATTTTCTTCTTCGGGAAATCGAAAAATGTTAATTAATATATTGAAACGACTCTGTGCTGTGATATTGAAACGATGAATGCTATTCCAAGCATACTTTTAGGCATGCACTTCAGAGTACGGAAAACTTGCTACAATTCGCTTGCTATAATATGGCAAGGATGGTTCGCGAAAGGTGATGAGCTTTGCTAGAACAATCGAGATAGAAAGTACAACTGGAATGTGCACGAAACTTCGGCGCGATAAGAAAACTAGTATAGAAGCAGCAGTGTGCAGCGCAAGGGGTCGAGTCTGTGTTGAGCAAGCAAAGTGGTAACCAGTGTAGATACAAGCGAAGTGTAAATCTGTAAATAAACTGATTGTTAGTTTCTGACTGCGTTTTGCGCTAAATAATTGAAGTTGTTTTATTTTCAAACACAATCCAAACGAACCTGGGAAATCTTGGGATTTTCGTAACATTTGGTGTTAGAAGTGGGATTGTGCTACTGAAAGTAAACAACAACAAAATTTATAAAACGCAGAAATGGTTAAACTCGAGCTGCTGAGGGTGCACCAGCTGAAGAAGGAGCTGGCTGCCTGGAATTTGCCAACTGCTGGCGGTAACGTGGAGTTGCAGCTGCGTTTGCGAGAGGCGTGTGAGGCACGAGGCGTCGCACAGTGTTTCGTCTCCATACAAAATTGGGACAAAAATAGAAGGAGTGCTCTAAATTCGCTGAAAATTTGCAATCTGAATTATTTGGGGCTACTGACTTAAAAAATGATGTTTGTTTTCCAAAAAATATATAGCTTTAAAAAAAATCGAATATATATAACCAAGTATGCTATCACCACCGAGCCCAAACCGCTGGAGCTATAATGATGAAATTTGGTCAATAGTTGTATTTTAAAAAGTCAACCTTTAAAAAGGAACGATTTTAAAAAATTCGACCTTGAAAGGCCGCAAACGGGGTGGTGAAGCTTATATAGACGGACATTGTGTTTTGGTCGGATTGTTTTCAAATTTTGTATATATATACTCAAACAAAAATAACTAAATACGTATTTCAGCGCTTTTCAAAATTCGACCTTCAAAGGATGGAAAGAGGGTGATGAAGTTGCTTGAAAGAAACCATTTTTGGTTTTATTTCCATAGAGCTTCACATACAGATGACACAGCTATGAAGATGCAATGCTATGATAAAATGTCGAGGATGAAAGAAAATAACTGCCGTTTTTCAAACCGTTGAGTTTATTCAGTTTCACTATCATCAAATATAATGTTTTTAATCCCACACAAACAGTTCAATTGAAATAAAACTATTATACAAATAGTTTTCTCCCATAGTTTTCTTCTTTATTGTAAACAAGTGTAAATAATGCAAGGTAATTTTAACAAAATTCAATTCAATTCAACTTTTCCATATTCTCCAAAAAATATGAGCATTACATCACAATTTATCAAACAATTTTTTAGAAATGGGAAAAATAGGATAATATGGTTTTAAACGGGTTAAACGGGTAAGCCAAACCCATTTTTATATAGAACATTGATGAATTGAGACATTGGATTTGTTAATATAGACATTTTCATATTTTATGAAAGACTTCCGTATGGCAACTCTACCTTTAGTGGGCGGACCATGCCCATATTAAATAACGACAGTGCTACTATACTTTTTCTTTACAGTTACATCACTTTTTGGCCGTTACAAGCTCCGTACCACAGTGAATGTACCGGTGGGCACCTCAATGTAGGGTACAAAAATCCAATTTTTTTTAGTTAGAGTAGTTTACAAAAATTCTATTATTTTCCAAGATCGCAGGAAATCGCAGAATTTTTTTTATTGATCCAAAAGAAGAAAGTCCATTCTATAGGTTTGCGTAAAAAAGTAGGTGTAATAATGCGCAATTCGACATTTGCGATCTACAAAAATATATAGTTTTTATAGCTTTTAGAAAAAAAAATGTGTTTTTTAATTAACGTGCATCCCCGTTTTTATTTAACTTTTTTTCAAAATAGCTCCTGAAATGATGTTTTGGACTCTTATAAGTGCATAGCAGTAACATTTTCTCCGATTGAAGCGAAAATAGTGTTTTGGTTACGTTTTCAATTGTTGACGCTCAAAACTGCATTTTATCATAAAACAATTTTTCTAGAATTTGGTCAACTTGTAAATGCTATAACTTTCTCAAAATTTACCCGATTAAGAACTAATTTAAGATCTTGCTTAATGAAAGTATTATCTTTCAAATGACACCAATTTCTTTGAAATCGGTGACATAAAATTTTTCTATTTTTGTCCCACTTCGGAACACTGTGCGTCGATTGGACTGCGCATGAGTTCGGAACGCAGGAGCTAGAGGTGTCGGCCAAAGTGGAGGAGCCTACGGGTGCAGCGTCGATGCAAAGTACGGCTGCAGTGGCTGCGCCACCACAAGCAATGGACATGAGCCAGCTTATGGTTGCAATGAAAGGCATGTTTCAGGAAACTTCTGCGAAAATCGAAAATGTCAATCGCGAAATGTCGGCGCAAATGCAAACTACGAATCAGAAAATTGCAGCAAAACTTGAAAATGCAAATCAGGAGTTGTCCAGCAAGCATCAGGAAAATTCTGCGCGCTTGGAGCAGAAAGTGGAGAAACTTTCAGACAGGATTAATGTCAAAGTCGAACACCTGGAGACGCGAGTGGAACACTTAGACAAACGAGTTGACAATCTGGAAGATTCGGTGAACAGAAAAATCGACGAGCGGCTTAGAGAGGTACAGCCACGAGAATTTTTCCGCCAGTTCAGGAACATTTTGCCACCAGAACAGAAGTGCCTACTTAGGATGGGGCTGCGCCGTTCGATACATTCAAGCTACAGTTCGACCTGGCTGCTCTGGAAAATCAGTGGACCAATATCAGGAAGGGTCGGAGATTGGCACCGGCGCACAGTGCTTCGACTCCATACAAAATTGCGGCAAAAATAGAAGGAGTACGTGAAATTCGCTGAAAATTTGCAGTCTAAGTCATTTTGGGCTGCTGATTTCAAAATTTGTGTTTGTTTCAAAAAAAAATATATAGTTAAAAAAAAATCGAATATATATGGTTATATATTATCTTGTCATCACAGAGCCCAAACCGCTGGAGCTATTATGATGAAATTTGGTCAAAAGTTGTATTTTAGAAAGTCAACCCTTAAAAAGAAGCGATTTCGAAAACGTCGACCTGGAAAGGGCGGAAAGGGGGTGGTGAAGCTTATATAGACGGACATTGTTTTTTGGTCGGATTGTTTAAAAATTATGTATATGTATACTAAAAAAGCAATAACAAAATACATATCTTAGCGTTTTTCTAAATTCGATATTTAAAGGGTAGAAAGAGGGCGGTAAAGTTGCTAAAAGGATATAGTTTTTGTTTATTAGATATTCGTAGAGCTTAACATGGAGATGAGGCAGGTGAATATGCAATGCAGCTCAACCTATAACGGCTAGACTATTCTTCAAGACTTATTCTTCAAAATTGGACCTTCTTCAAAGTTATACATTCCTCCTTTTTTAGAATATATTAGCGTTAACTCACATTTGAGCTAACAAATTTCATAATAATAAAAAAAATTTGGATTATATGGCTCATAATGGGTTAAATATGCGTACTAAACCTATTTTTTATAAAAAAACATTCATAATTCGTTGCATTGCCTTAGTTAAACATTTTAATCGCAATTTTAACTCAAGCGATTTCTATACAAAAATCAACATTAGTAGTTTCGAAAAAATTGAATATTTTCCAAAGGCGCAAAAAGACGCAGAATTTTTTTTACGGATTTAAGAGAAGAAAGTCCATCCAAAAAGGGTCATAAAAAGGATTTACGCCAGTTCACGCCATTCGATATTAATTGCCTTTCTAAATTTGGTTCTTTTTAATTTTCATGGGTTAAAAAACATTCATTTTTTTTAATTCGTACAAAAAAAATTATTTATGTTAAATAAAAAAAAAATGATCAGTGGTCTCGCTCCTATCAATTAAGTTTTAATATTAAAAGAAATTGGAAGCCTATCTACAACAACACATTTTCTACCATTTTTTTTATACAAGCACCTAAATTTCATTTTTCCCCTTCATAAATTTTTGTAAAAATATATCCGACTTTGACAAGCTATATCTCCTAATCTCGACAATTTTTCGATAAAGTATTTCGGATCCAGCTTAATTAAACAATTTCCTTTAACATGATACTATTTTTGTCAAAATCCGCGATAATTTTTTTCTTATTTTTGTCCACTCTCGAAGCACTGTGCGGCGTTAAAAGGCTCTGCGGCTGAGGTAATTAAATCGGTTCCAGAATGTAAAAGAAGGAGTTACGAGGCCATCATGAGAGCGTTGGCGGCGAAGTACAGCAACTAGCACCACCATACACTGTACTATTGTGAGCTGAAGAACCGCAGGCAAAGAGCCAACGAGACGCTGCAGACATATGCAGCAGACATTGAGCGGCTCGTACAGTTGTGCCACCCAAAATTCGGCGCTGATGATCTCGAGAGGATGAAGATTGAAGCGTTTATTGAAGGTCTTTATGATCCAGAAACACGTCGCAGTGCATTGATGATGGGCAAGCCGACATTTAAGGAGACGGTGACCAGCGCGATGACATATGAGGCGACATGGATTGGAGGCACTCGGTATGCACCGGCAAGGATACGCCAAATCCAGCCGGAGAGTAACATTTCGATCCATGCCATAAGCTCTGAGACATCGGGCAGGCCACGGGTTGTCTCCTGTAAAGTTGTCTGCTGGACATGTGGCAGCAGGGTCATATAGCATGAGACTGCCGCCAACGAAAAAGGCGTTCCCGTTCTCGATCGCAATTGCCTGAAGCGAGGAATACTGACAATCGAGGCTCAGCCAACAAGCGCAGGGCTGAGAACGAGGAGTCGTTAAACTAAAACGGCGCTGAGGTATGCGAACGTTGAATTCCCCCCTGCACACCGGCTATGAGCGAAGCGTAGCGGTAAGAAAAGTTGTCTCGTGTCAACACCAGAAGATACCAGCGAATTCCGAGGCGATTGTGTGGGCAAAGGTGGGCGAAGACGATAGGACAAACAAGGATACGACAACATAATTATCAGACGTACATTAGTGGAACCCAAAAATGGCAAAATACCAGTCAGGATACTCAACCCATTGAATACACCAAGATATGTCCGAAATGATGCGGTCATTGGCGACTGTAGAGAGGCTGAAGCAGTTGTCAATTGCGAAAGCAGTCCATTTGGAGGAAGTAGGGAACGCGGTTCTAACATGGACGCCATACCGCAGGACAACCAGTGGAGCAGCGAGTTGACAGCCGAGCAGAAACAGAAGGCGCGGTGACTCCTGCAGCACTATGTGTCAATATTTGCAGCAGAAGCGGGCGGAAGAACAGCCATAGTGAAGCACCACATCGACACCGGAAGTGCGAAACCGCTCCGCCAACCGCCAAGACGAGTTCCTCTGGCCAAGAGGAAAGAGGTCACCACTTTGATCGAAAACATGGGTAAAGAAAATGTCAGAGAGCCTTCGTCAGGACCTTGGTGTTCGCCGGTCGTGCTAGTCAAGAAAAAGGATGGCAGTACCCGTTTTTGTGTGGACTATCGGAAGCTCAATGACGTAACCAAAAAGAACAGTTATCCATTACCTCGAATCGATGACACCCTGGACACACTGCCAGGCACACAGTGGTTTTCCACACTCGACTTACGCAGCGGCTATTTGCAAGTGGAGCTTGCATACAATGACAAGGAAAAAACGGCTTTCAGTGTTGGCGATGGTTTGTGGCAGTTCACCGTCATGCCATTTGGACTCCGCAACGCACCGGCGACATTCGTGTGCTAAAAGGGCTGCATTGGCGGACGTGTCTGGTCTACTTGGACGACATAGTCGTGATGGGTAAAAGCTTTGACGACCACGTGGGAAAGCTAAAGGAGGTATTCGAGCGAATACAAAAAGCCGGGCTTAAACTCAACCCAAAGAAGTGCTCGCTGTTCCAAAAAGAAGTCAAGTATCTGTGGCACACGGTTTCCGCCCGCGGAGTACATACGGATGAAGGCAGAATCACGGCGGTGAAGGAGTGGCCCCGCCCATGCAATCTACACGAACTCCGCAGTTTCCTGGGCCTGTGCACATACTACCGAAGATTCGTTTCTGGATTTGCAAACATAGCTGGCAGCGAAGAGCAGGAGCAGGCTTTTGCACGACTGAAGGAAAAACTGTGCACTGCTCCAATTCTTGCCTTCCCCGTGCCTGGGGAGATGTTTGTGCTGGATACAGATGCAAGTGGGCATAGTATTGGCGGTGTGCTATCACAGATAATAGATGGCTAAGAACAAGTGATAGCATACTACAGCAAACTTTTGTCAAAACCTGAACGCAAGTATTGTGTGACACGAAGGGATTTGCTGGCAGTATTGGAATGCGTGAAACACTTCCACAAATACTTGTATGGGCAAAAGCTTCGCCTGCGCACAGATCATGCGGCATTGAAATGGCTCCTGAACTTTAGAGATCCGGAAGGCCATTTGGCGCGGTGGATCGAGCGGCTGCAGAGCTACGATTACACGGTAGAGCATCGCAAGGGTAGCAGCCATGGAAATGCCGATGCCTTGTCACGCCGTCCGTCCAGAACCAAATGCAGACATTGTTCGCGAGCTGAAAGCAAAGAGCAGATAGTGGACGTACGATTATTCAGCGTTATGCCAGAGGAAGAGTGGTTGGCGGAGAGGATAAAAAAGGACCAGCGCGAGTATACGGATCTTAAGAAAATCATTGAAGGCAAGGAGCAAGGCGCACGTCCAGACTGGCTGGAGACAATGGCAAAGTCTGCGGCTGCCTATACCGCGAGTGGGAGAGTGAGGATGGCCGGACCAGCAATTCCCTAATTGTAGTCTCGAAATGCAGGATCAACGAGGTGATCGAGGCATACCATAACGACTCCAGCGGCAGGCACCTTAGCATCACAAAGGTAGGATGCTAGGAGTCTGTCGCCGATTGGATAAAGAGCTGTGATCGATGTTCGGCTGCGAAAGGGCCAACAAGCAGATCTCGGGGCCGCATGCAGCAGTACAACATGGGAGCGCCCTTCGAGCGAATTGCCATGTGTTGCTATTCCGAGCGGAAAGTCGGTGATTAAATAAAAACAGTCCGTTCCTTAGGAGCAGTTTTTATTTCCTGTAATATGGTTAAATTCAGTTCAATACAGACAATTCAATTTGGTTTCTTACTCGTTGGTCCTTTCCGCTCGCTGCTTGGAATGCAAATGGCTAAGTGAGCCGAAGCTCAGCGAGGGCAGGGTTGCCAACCGTTTACAATTTTGAGGGTAAAGCTTATAAACATTTCAGTGTTGTTAAACGTTTCGAGAAATTGCCTACTTGATTCGCCAACATCCCGACCCCCGTGAATCTAGTTAGATTCACCAACCTCCAACTTCGCTAGCACGCACGCTGGACGTCTGAACACACCCGAGTTCGTTTGCACTTCCGCCATTCGAATCTGCAAATCCTTCCCTGGAAACACTCGTAGTACTCTTCCGATCGGCCATTTGGAACGGTGCACGTTGCTGTCGCACACCAACACGATGTCGTCTACGCATAGGGGTTTGACTGGCTGGTACCACTTGGGGCGTCGGCATAAATCAGGAATGTACTCCGAGAGCCACCTTTTCCAAAACCGATGCTGGGCCTGTTGTACCTTGCGCCACTCCTTTCTCGTGGCATGGTGTTCTTCTTCGCGTGGGTGAGGCGTCTGTTCGGCGTTAGCCGTACCTAAAAGAAAATGATTGGGGGTTAACGGTTCAGCAGTGGGTGCGTCTATCGAAATGTGTGTCAACGGTCGGGAATTAACTATGTTTTCGGCTTCACACATCAGGCTATAGAGACTGTGCTCTGTCAAATTCTGGTATAGCGCGTGCCCCATTGCCCGCTTGACACTTCGTACTAGCCGTTCCCAGCATCCTCCAGCATGAGGGTTTAGAGGGCAATTGAAAACCCATTCTATGCCATCAATCGCAAGAGCATCCGCTACTTTCCCATTATCAAAGTCGGAAACTTGCCTCCGCAGTTCCTTGTCCGCGCCGATGAAGTTCGTGGCATTATCCGATCTTATGCGCACCGGTTTCCCTCGCCTGCACATAAAGTTGCGTATGCACAACAAGCACGTATCCGTAGTTAAATCTCTCGCTATCTCCATGTGTATCGCGCGCGTGGTCAGGCAAGTGAACAAGGCGATCCAGCGTTTCTCAACCCTTCGCCCACTCACGATGAGGAATGGACCCATGTAATCGATGCCTACATACGAAAACGGTCTGACAAATGGCGTCAGCCTGTCCTCCGGTAGCTGACCCATCATAGGCGATTCTGGTTTTGCGTTGTTTATTTTGCACACTTGACATCTCCTACGGGCGCGTCGTACTGCTGTTCGAATGTGAGGTATCCAATACCTTCGACGTATCTCGGCGATAATCGTTCCCTCGTTCTGGTGCTTCCACTTACGATGATAGTAATCAACAATCAAATTTGTTATGTGATGCTCTTGGGGCAGAATGACTGGCCTCCGACTGCAAAGCGGCACCGCTACGGCTGCATCAATTCGGCCCTTTACACGAATCACTCCAGCGTCGTCCACGTAAGGTGTTAGTTTCCACAGTACGCTGTTACGTTGTATTTGGCCCTGCGTGCTCAACTCCTGGTATTCTTCGTAGTACGCTGACAACTGGGCTACTCGACAAATTGCGAGTTCTGACGTTTCAAGCTCGGTAACCGTCAATCGCCCCCCTTTTCTTCGTAGCGGATCCTCCAAAGCGTTGTGACGGAAACGAAGTATCCATGCGACAATCCTTTTTAAGCGTATAAGACACGAATATTTCGCAAACATATCGCTCTCGACGTTCAGGTGTCCAATAAATTTTGCTCGAAGTTCTTCTTGCGTTTGCACGAGTGATTCTGGTGCTGGCCAGTCAGTCTCATTTTTCATCAGGAAATCAGGTCCACTCACCCAGAACGATTCTCGCTTCGTGCTCCTCATGCGCGTTCCGAAGTCAGCTGGATTGTATGCACTCGGGAGCCACCTCCATTCAGTCGTTTCGCTGTTCGCCAAAATCTCATTAACGCGATGAGCAACGTACGGCTTGTAGCGTCGATGATCAGACCTTATCCATGACAGCGTCGTCATTGAATCGCTCCACATAACCGTTCTGGCAGGAGCCACAGTGTGGCCTTGAAGTACGGTCACCCGGAGACGCGTAGCTAATACGGCAGACTGCAGTTCTAAGCGTGGTACTGTTGTAAGTTTTAGCGGGGCGCACTTCGCCTTGCCCATGACGAATACCAAATGTATCCTCCCTGCTTGGTCGCAAATCCCCCAGTAGGCCACTGCCGCATAAGCAGTCTCGCTGGCGTCTGCAAAAACGTGCAGCTCTATTGCACCATTAAAGGGTATTTTATAACAACGTGCCATAGTTAAGTTGTCAATGTTCCTCAACATCTTCAACCACTCATGCCACATGGCATACGCTTCGTCTGGAATGCCTTCATCCCATCCCACTTGCTCTCTCCATACCGATTGCAACACTATCTTCGCCGCCACTGTTAACTCGGCTGCCAACCCAAATGGGTCGAACACCGACATGGCAATACTAAGCGTCTCTCGTTTTGTAGGTCTTCTTTCACCTTTAATCAAACGCGCATCTACTCTTGCAAACGATAAGATACATTTTAACACATCGTTCTCGGTATCCCAATGCATGCCGAGGACCTTCTGGTAATGCCCTGCATCACCCTTGTCGAGACTGATGACCTCCGATTTCGTCTCTTCTTGGTTCAACATCTTACTAACAGTTTTCGCATTCGACTGAAACCTTTTCAGTTCGAAGCCTCCTTGCTCATGGATCCAAACGACCTCTCTCGTGATTCGCAAAGCTTCTTCTTCAGTGGCAAAACAGTGTACAAAATCATCGACGTAGTGGTTGTTGATAATGGCTTCCGCGGCGTTAGGAAATTCCTCCAGAAAATCTCGAGCGTTTTTGTTTTTGACGTACTGCGCTGAACACGGTGAACACGTGGCTCCAAACGTCATCACCGACATCACATGCTCGCCAATGTCCGCCTTTGGTTCCTCTCTCCACAAGAACCGCTGCGCATCCTGGTCTTCTTGACGTATTCGTACCTGGTGGAACATCTCGACTATGTCCGCACATACCCCGACTGGCTTTTCTCTAAATTTCATTAAAATGGTAGTTAACGGTTGTGACTGATCTGGCCCACTGAGTAAGACCGAATTCAAGGAAACACCCTCTACCTCAGCAGCAGCGTCGAATACCAGCCGCAGTTTACCTGGTTTATTTGCATTGGAAACACCGAAGTGTGGCAAGTACCAAGTTCTATCCCCTTTGCCTCTTACCTCCGCTTCATCTAGGCGCCTCGCGTATCCCTTCCTCTCATACTCAGACATAATGTGCACGTATTGCTTGTGAAAATCTTCGTTACGTTGAAATTTCCTTTCTAGTGCTAGCAGCCGTTTCTCTGCCATCTGTCTACTATCCGGAAGGACTACGTTCTCATGCTTCCACAAAAGCCCGGTTTCAAACCGCCCGTCCTTTCTTTTAGTCGTGTTCTCGAGTAATCCTTTCGCCGTCAGTACCTCAACGCTCTCTACGTGTTTCTGCGCGGTGTTCACTTCTAGACTGTCGTTTACAATATGGTTTCTAACTAATTGTTCCAAACTGGTTTCTTTACCGAATTGCGCGAAAAGAGAGTGATTGTACTCTTGCGCTGAACGACTACTACCGTTGCCGTACACCAACCATCCAAGTTTGGTTTGGATCACAACCGGCCCCTTCCATCCTTTCACAATCGTTCTCTTCGCCACACCCAAATGAGCGTTATCTAGCCCGATCAACAGCTCCGGTGTTGCCATATTATAGTCTTGTATTGGTAGGCCTTTGGTATATCGATACTTCCAGTGTAGCTCCGATAATTCCAATGTCTGTGCTGGCAATTGTAAGTCTCTCACAACCTTGACATTCTTAGCATCGAACTTCCCACTGCCCATCGCAGTGCCGGAGATCTTTATATCTACGCCAAAGGCCATCTGTGTCACAGCATTGTTTCCAAACCATTTCAATGTCAACTTGTCTTTCCTGCCCTTAAGTCCTAGTCGGTCAGCCACGCTTTGATTCATCATCGATATTGCAGAGCCTTCATCAAAAAATGCATAACATTCAATTTCTCTCCCATTAGCGTACAATTTCACTGGCAAAATTTTAAATAATACCTTAATTGTTGTCGGCATTAACGCGTTGGTGTATACTTGATGTTGCTGTGGCGCCGTGTTTGTTTCACTTCCTTTTGAGTGTAAGAGCTCGTGCATCTTTCTGGGGCAACTCCTCACTGCGCACTTATGCTTGTACGCGCAGCTGTCACTCCGATGGCCACTGCCTAGGCAATTGAAACACAATTTTTCACGACGCACAGTCTTCCACCTTGCTGCTTGTTCCATTTCTATGAAACTTCTGCAGTTCGCTAGCTCGTGCTCTCCTTCGCATAGACCACAACGTTCCTGCTTCCCTCTTCTAAGCTCATCGGCATGGAAAAATCGCATCCTCCCATACACTCTCGACTCCGTAGCGCGCATTTGTTGATTGAAGTTTATACACGCCGTATTCACCACGCGCGCTAGTTCCTGCAGCCAGTCACTTAAATGCCGTATCGTCGCTCTCGGTTGCATATTCACGGCATGCCGCGCCCAATCTAGTCTTCGCTGTATCGGTAGCTTAAGGATCAACTCTTCCATCAATGTAGGATTGCTCAAATGGTACTCGCACCCTGCAGCTTCAAGAAACGTTGCCAAATTCTGGACCTTTGTTGCAAACGGCACTAACTGTTCTAACCGATTTTCGGAAATTGCCGGAAAGTTGCGTATTCGTGCAATTTGACTTTTCACCAGTTGGTCTGGCCTTCCAAAACGTTCCTGCAACGTCTCGATGATTCGTGGTACGTTGCTGCTATGGATTAGCAGACACTCGACTACTTCACGCGCTTTCCCTTTAATTGCCTTCTGAAGTCGCAACATGTTCTGCCGCTCACTGTACCGATATTCTTCTGTTGTCATCATAAATGATTCGCGAAACATCGGCCAATCCTCCGGTCGACCATCAAATTCTGGGAGATCGTATAGCTTTCGACTAGTATCGGCTCTCACTGTGGACAACGTTTGGTTCAGGCTCGCAAGTGTTGCCGCGATTGAGGGGCTTTCTAATGCCCCCACGCCGTTTGTTGGTAACGTCGCGTTGCCTTCTGCCATTTCGTTCGCTGACTCTTCTCCACTTGCTGCCGCCGCTGTATGGCCTGCCGCCATTTGCTGGTTCGATGCTGTCGTGACGCGATTTCTTGCCATACTTGTAAGTTGCAATATGGCGCTCTGCAAATCGTTCAATTGTTTCGTCATCGCGTTTATCTGTGATTGAAGTGAGGGCGATTCCCCTTGGCTTCCGGCAGCCCTCTCACACATCGTTTCGTTCAACTCGTCGGTAGTGTTATTTTCATCTTCGCGCGTAACTGCTACTGAGCGAGTTTTCGGCATTTTGAAATCGCCCCGAAATCACCGTTTGCCCTTGAACGCACACTTGCGCACCGTTATAACTGTTCGTACGTCACGCGTCGCTGTCCCGTTTCTACCGACCCCCGTTAGACGCAAGCACCACCAAACTAACCTCAATCACTTTCTAGGTACTCACCGTTCACTGCCGTCGATGCAATCCAATCGATTATCTTCCAGCCACCGGGCTCTCTCACGATGATTTTCGCCGTCTGTCTGCGGCTCTGCTACCTTGCACCGCACCGCACAACTATGTCAGCAGCTTCTGGCCACTATTCGCTGCGCGCATGCGCCGCCTTTTCTGCGTCGTAGGGCTCCTCTAGCCGCCTTTAAAGTTGAAGCTGCTGTCGCCACCTTATTTGACGATGACGACCAGAATCTTGTCGAAGCGAAGCCGATGCTGGTTAATGCTTCTCCAACTAACGTGCCAGCTCGGGCTCCTTTCTGCTCAGCACACGCGACGACTTGCGCGACCGCCTCGGCGACCTTCGTTCGTGAGGCTGCGCTTGCGCCTAACTTCACTTGCTAGCTGCCCCGCAAGGCAACGAGAAATAAAAAGATGTTGCTATTCCGAGCGGAAAGTCGGTGATTAAATAAAAACAGTCCGTTCCTTAGGAGCAGTTTTTATTTCCTGTAATATGGTTAAATTCAGTTCAATACAGACAATTCAATTTGGTTTCTTACTCGTTGGTCCTTTCCGCTCGCTGCTTGGAATGCAAATGGCTAAGTCAGCCGAAGCTCAGCGAGGGCAGGGTTGCCAACCGTTTACAATTTTGAGGGTAAAGCTTATAAACATTTCAGTGTTGTTAAACGTTTCGAGAAATTGCCTACTTGATTCGCCAACACCATGGATGTCGCCGGGCCATTCCCACTTAGCACTCAAGGCAACAAATATGTGCTGGTGGTAATGGACTATTTTAGCAAATGGCCCGAAGTGTATACTATTCCTAACCAGACGGCCCCCACGGTCGCAGAAATGCTGGTAAACAACTGGGTGGTCAGATTTGGAGTTCCGCTGGAGCTGCACTCGGATCAAGGTCGGAATTTCGAGTCTCTGGTATTGAAGGAAGTGTGTGGGCTACTAGGAATAAGGAAAACTCGCACCTGTCCTTTGCATCCCCAGTCCGACGGCATGGTGGAACGATTCAATCGGACGCTGGAAAAATATCTGCGGAAAGTAGTAGGCAGGAATCAAAAGGATTTGGACACGCATATTTCGCTGTTCTTGATGGCACGATACGACATCACTAGCTCATCACCTTTCGCGAACCATCCTTGCCATATTATAGCAAGCGAATTATAGCAAGTTTGACGTACTCTGAAGTGCATGCCTAAAAGTATGCTTGGAAAAACATTCATTGTTTCAATATCACAGCACAGAGTAACTCATCGTTTCAGTATGCTCAGAAAAGCATTCATGCACAGCACAGAATGCCTCATCGTTTCAATATTATATCTAAAAAATAAGTTTATTAACATTGGTGGCATCTAAATTCTCCTTCTCATTTTTTCACTATATATCTGCTCGGCTGCACTAACTCGCACTGTTCACTCTAAAAAAAATTCTATAAAGTTTCGGTTTCGGCCGTTCGGGCATTTGTTGGTCGAAACTGAAACCGAAGCCACTTATTTGGGCCGAACCCGAATATTCGGTCGGACACTACATTATATTCAATAAACTTTGAGAGTGACAACCTCGAGCAGAAAGTTCGAGCATTTCAAAACATAATAATTCTTTGATTTAAATTTTTTTATGTTTTTTAACTAGAAGAAAGGCCGTATTTTAGGTCGCTTCTGGCTGATGGGCCATAAGTATTTAAACTATTAAAAACCACCTTCCTTTTAAGTCAGCCTTCAACAGCGATTATCCGGCTTTAAGAGGATTCCATCTTAGCCTTTGTGCCCATTTATGGAAAGCTAAAGACTTTAAGGTTAAGTTAAAGTAGAGTTTTTTTAGAAACTCGAACTGTTTCAAAGTCAACCTTCAACATTGGTTTGGCTAAATGATGGAACCGTTATGTAAAGGTGGAAAAGACAACTACTAAATGACAGGCCATAATCAGCTCTCTGGCTCTTCTCATTAGGAGTTATAGCTATTTCAGCGTTTTTTTTTAAACCGAACTTTTTTCTAAAAGCCACACTTTCCAACTGCATACGACTTATTCATTATTTTTCCTCCACAGTGCCTTTGAAGCCGACATTCCTGTCCGCGAGCACGCTGTGTACAACGTGTGTTGCGAGACGTTAGCCAGCAACAGTGCCACACGTCGATTAGCCGTCAATGTTAATAGAAAACGGGCAGCGTACAGCACCAACAACAAAACTATAATTTCAGCAACTACAACAACAGAAACACAAACAATAATTATGATAGTCGTTAAAGTTCCTACACCGATTCAACTAACTGCAACTATACAGCAGGAACAGAAATCAGCAGCAATAATAAAAATAATAACAATAATGACAACAACCAGTACGAGAATGAGCGTTTAATAGTTGGACAGAGGCTGGACTCCTGATAAAACCCAGATTCCTAAGACAGCGCATGATTGACTCTATTAGAAGCGGGTTCAGGTAATTGGCTAGATGTGTGATGTATTGTATTTTGGAGTGGGGGAAAGTGGTAGATTCTATTTTTTTTTCATTTCATTTATTAACATTTCGCCGTCCGTACGTCTTGAAAATATTTATTCGCTTGGCGCCGGTAGCGCTAATCCGGATTACTTGGCTTGTCGCCGGCCGTTTTTGATATTATCGGGAGATTTTGAATTGTTAAGTTTTACTAATCTCACCGTTAGATATCAATCTTTTTCCGCTACTTTCATGAAATTTTGCATATATACATACTGAAACGATAAGGCACTCTCTGCTGAATGCTTTTCTATGCACGAATGCTTTTCCAAGCATACTTTTAGGCATGCACTTTGAAGTACGGCAAATTTGGTATTGTTACGAAAATTACTTCACAGTTTCGTTTGGATTGTGTTTGAAAATAAAACAACTTCAATTATTTAGCGCAAACCGCAGTCAGAAACTAACAATCACTTTATTTACAGAATTACACTTTGCTTGTATCTACACTAGGGATCGCAATTTTTTGCCATTTTGCGATCCCGGGATTTTCGGGATTGAAAAGTCAAATCCCGGGATTTAATCCCGGGATTCATATAACAAATTTTTTAATAAAACAATTTTCCCGAATTGCATAAATACTTGTTTATAATATATTTATCATAAAAATGGACACATTTTAATCACATTTGGGTAGTTTCAAGATTTTTTATCTTGAATTTAATCACATTTTGTTTAACCCTTCAATTCCCATGTCCAAAATAGTGAAAAAGAAAATTTTCTTTTTAAATAAAAGAGCTTAGATACGTTTGGATAAGACAAAAAAATACATAAAAAATGTTTAAACTACCCTCATTTTTATATTGAAAGAAACCACACAAACTCGCACTGCTTTAATTACGCGTGAAACAAATGAATAAATTTTACAAATGACGTATCGCTAGTGTTGGTAGGAAAATTAAATAAACAAGTACTACTAATTGACTTTGCTATACAAGTGTTAGAATTTTAAAATAAAAACCTATGTGGTAGGAAAACAAATATTAAGCATCTGTCACCTACAGGTGACACTGGGAATTGAAGAGTTAACTTAAAAGTTTTTCATTTGACATTTAACTTCAGTTTCATAGCATTTTGTTTTATCCAAAAATGACACTTAAACATAACTTATTACTTTGCAACCGATGTATCATAAAGTGCATATATATGCATATTTGATTAAAAAAATTAAATAGTAAATTTGTTTGTGCTTTTAGTTTTACTTCGATTATTTCGATAAAAAAGTTAAGCGTTTTGATTAACTAAAAACTGAGATCTTAAAAATACAAAGGCATTAAGTGTTTTGTTCTCTTATCTAGAGCGAAATTTATTTCAAATGAACCCTGCTGAAGAGAAACATCCTTCAGATTCAACACTTGTTGGTTGAATGCTTAGTAAATAATCATAAGCCTTTTGCAAAAGACGCACTCTATCCCCTCCCTTCTCCCTCAAATAAGGAATTGGGTTTTTGTGCCTTAAAATTTATTTCATTTGAACTTTGAAGCACCTTTTGCAATCCCGAAAATCCCGGGATAAAAGAATTTGAATCCCGGGATTTTCGGGACTGGAAAAAGTCCGGGATCCCGGGATCCCGGGATTGCGATGCCTAATCTACACTTGTTACCACTTTGCTTGCTTAACACAGACTCGACCCCTTGCGCTGCACACTGCTGCTGTTTTTGACATTATCGGGAGATTATTAATTGTTAAGTTTTACTAATCTCACCACTAGATCTCAACGTTTTTCCCCTACTTTCATGAAATTTTGCAGATATACATACTAAAACGATAAGGCACTCTGTGCTGAATGCTTTTCTATGCACGAATGCTTCTCTATGCACGAATGCTTTTCCAAGCATACTCTTAGGCATGCACTTTGAAGTACGGCATATTTGGTATTACGAAAATTACTTCACAGATTCGTTTGGATTGTGTTTGAAAATAAAACAACTTCAATTATTTACCGTAAACCGCAGTCAGAAACTAACAATCACTTTATTTACAGAATTACACTTTGCTTGTATCTACACTTGTTACCAATTTGCTTGCTTAACACAGACTCGACCCCTTGCGCTGCACACTGCTGCTTTTATACTAGTTTTCTTTTCGCGCCGAAGTTTCTTGCATATTCCAGTTGTACTTTCTATCTCGATTGTTCTAGCAAAGTTCATTACCTTTCGCGAACTATCCTTGCCATATCGGACTATCCAAGCGAATTATACCAAATTTGCCGTACATAAAAGTGTATGCCTAAAAGTATGCTTGGAACATCAATCGTGCATAGAAAAGCATTCAGCACAGAGTGCCTTATCGTTTCACAGCCCATCACTTAGACTTGTTCGTCCCGAACAAGTGCCGAGGCTCCGCCGGAGTAAGACGCCAGGCCCTCCAGATGGACTACTTTCAACCTGGCGTTTCTGTTGCCGCAGCGTTGAACCATGTACACCACGTCATTAATCCTGGTCACGACCTTGTACGGTCCTTCCCATGACGTTTGAAGCTTTGGAGACAAACCTTTCCTTCGCTGCGGGTTGTAAAGCATTACCAGATCGCATTCTTGGAATCCCGCTTTGTTAGCCCGTAGATCATATCTAGCTTTCATCTTATCGCTTACCAGTTGGATACGGTCCCTTATAAACTGGTGGATTTCTTCCAGGTCTGATCGCTTATTAACTGCGTAATCAGTCTTAGCGCCTTCCGTCGTGCTGACCACTCCGGACTTCAAGTCAGCAGACAACCTCAGCTCCGTGCCGAACACTGCTCGGGCTGGAGTGAGTGATGTCGTATCGTGCGGGGCTGACCTATACGCCATCAAGAACAGCGGAACATGCGTGTCCTAATCCTTTTGATTCCTTCCTACTACTATCCGGAGATATTCTTCCAGCATCCGATTGAATCGTTCCACCATGCCGTCGGACTGGAGATGCAAAGGGCAGGTGCGAGTTTTCCTTATTCCTAGTAGCTCACACACTTCCTTCAATACCAGAGACTCGAAATTCCGGCCTTGGTCCGAGTGCAACTAAAGTGGAACTCCAAATCTGACCACCCAGTTGTTCACCAGCATTTCCGCGACCGCGGTGGCCTCCTGGTTAGGAATAGGATACACTTCGGGCCATTTGCTAAAATAGTCCATTACCACTAGCACATATTTGTTGCCTTGAGTGCTAAGTGGGAATGGCCCGGCGACATCCATGGCAATTCGCTCGAAGGGCGCTCCCACGTTGTACTGCTGCATGCGGCCCCGAGATCTTCTTGTCGGCCCTTTTGCAGCCGAACATCGATCACAGCTCTTTATCCAATCGGCGACAGACTCCTTGCATCCTGCCCAGTAGAATCGTCTTTTTATTTTGGCGACAGTTCTTGTGATGCCTAGCTGCCCTCCGCTGGAGTCGTTATGGTATGCCTCGATCACCTCGTTGATCCTGCATTTCGGGACTACAATTAGGGAATTGCTGGTCCGGCCATCCTGACTCTCCAACTCGCGGTATAGGCAGCCGCAGACTTTGCCATTGTGCCCAGTAAGCCTTCGCGATCGGGCTTTCACCGCCCATCTCCAGCCAGTCTGGACGTGCGTCCTGCTCCTCGCCTTCGACGATTTGGGCAAGACCTCCTCGCGCAGGTCCTTTTGTAGCCTCTCCGCTGACCACTCTTCCTCTGGCATAACGCTGACTAATCGTACGTCCACTATCTGCTCTTTGCTTTCGGCTCGCGAACAATGTCTGCATTCGGTTTTGGACGGACGGCGAGACAAGGCATCGGCATTTCCATGGCTGCTACCCTTGCGATGCTCTACCGTGTAGTCGTAGTTCTGCAACCGCTCGATCCACCGCGCCAATTGGCCTTCCGGATCTTTAAAGTTCAGGAGCCATTTCAATGCCGCATGATCTGTGCGCAGGCGAAACTTTTGCCCATACAGGTATTTGTGGAAGTGTTTCACGCATTCCAATACTGCGAGCAACTCCCTTCGTGTCACACAGTAGTTGCGTTCAGGTTTTGACAAAATTTGCTATCACAATGCTATCACTTGTTCTTGGCCATCTATTATCTGTGATAGCACACCACCAATACTATGCCCACTTGCATCTGTATCCACCACAAACATCTCTCCAGGCACGGGGAAGGCCAGAATTGGAGCAGTGCACAATTTTTCCTTCAGTCGTGCAAAAGCCTGCTCCTGCTCTTCGCCCCACGTGAAGGCTTGATTCTTTTTCGCCAGTTTGTGCTAGCTTCCAGCTAGCACAAACCAGGAACGAATCCAGGAATCCAGGAACGAATCTTCGGTAGTATGTGCACAGGCCCAGGAAACTGCGGAGTTCGTGCAGATTGCGTGGTCGGGGCCACTCCTTCACCGCCGTGATTCTGTCTTCATCCGTATGTACTCCGCAAGCGGAAACCGTGTGCCCCAGATACTTGACTTCTTTTTGGAACAGTGAGCTCTTCTTTGGGTTGAGTTTAAGGCCGGCGTTTTGTATTCGCCCAAATACCTCCTTCAGCTTGTCTAGGTGGTCATCGAAGCTTTTGTCCATCACGACTATGTCGTCGAGGTATACCAGACCCGTCCGCCAATGCAGCCCTTTTAGCACACGTTCCATTAGCCGGTCGAATGTTGTCGGTGCGTTGCAGAGTCCGAACGGCATGACGGTGAACTGCCACAAACCGTCGCCAACACTAAAAGCCGTTTTCTCCTTGTTCTTCTCTGCAAGCTCCACCTGCCAATAGCCGCTGCGTAAGTCGAGTGTGGAAAACCACTGTGTGTCTGGCAGTGTGTCCAGGGTGTCATTGATCCGAGATAGTGGATAGGTGTCCTTTATGGTCACGTCATTGAGCTTCCGATAGTCCACACAAAACCGGGTACTGCCATCCTTTTCTTGACTAGCACGACCGGCGAACACCAAGGGCCTGACGAAGGCTCTATGACCTTTTCTTTATGCATGTTTTCAATCAAATTTATGACTTCTTCCCTCTTGGCCTGAGGAACTCGTGTTGGCGGTTGGCGGATTGGTTTCACACTTCCGGTGTCGATGTTGTGTTTCACTATGGCTGTTCTTCCGCCCGCCTCCATTGCAAATATGGACCCACAGTGCTGCAGGAGTGACCGTGCCTTCTGTTTCTGCTCGGCTGTCAATTCGCTGCCCCACTGGTTCTGCGGTATGGCGTCCATGTTAGAACCGCTTTTCTTACTTCCTCCGGGTGGACTGCTTTCGCAATTGACAACTGCTTCAGCCTCTCTACCCTCGCTAATGACCGCATCTTTTCCGACATATCTGGGTGTGTTCAGTGGGTTGAGTATCCTGACTGGTATTTTTCCATTTTTGGGTTCCACTAATGTACGTCCGATGATTATGTTGTCGTATCCTTGTTTTGGCGCTTCTACAACCCACAGCCGAATTTTCCCATCGTCCTCGTCCACCTTTGCCCACACAATCGCCTCGGAATTCGCTGGTATCTTCTGGTGTTGACACGAGACAACTTTCCTTACCGCCACGCTTCGCTTATAGCCAGTTTGCCGGGGGAATGCGTCGTTGGCATACCTCAGCACATTTTCTTTCAGGTCCAGCGTAAAACCGTGCCTAATCATGAAATCCACGCCGATAATCACGTCGTCCATTATATCCGCGACGATGAACTCATGTTCCAGGCTGCTGGTGCCGATAGCAATTGTTTTTGTTGCTTTTCCTCTTACCGGCGCACGCTCGCCAGTCGCAGTCCTCAGCTGTATGCCATGCAGTGGTTCCCAGTTCTTCAGAAGCTTCCTTTTTATGATCGAATATGACGCTCCAGTATCCAGTGTCAACACGAACATCTTCCCATCTATCTTTCCTTCAATCGTCAAGCTGCTTGGTTGTCGTTTCAGCTGTGAGATAAGGACGGTGGGGCAGCATGTTGTGGGGATCAGCTCACGCCCCTTTGGGCTGACCCGTTTTAGTTTAACGACTCGTCGTTCTCAGCCCTGCGCTTGTTGGCTGGGCCTCGATTGTCAGTATTCTTCGCTTCAGGCAATTGCGATCGAGAACGGGGTCGCCTTTTTCGTTGGCGGCAGTCTCGTGCTATGTGACCCTGCTTGTCACATGTCCAGCAAACCACTTTAGAGGAGACCACCCGTGGCCTGACCGGTGCCTCAGAGCATATGGCCTGGATCGGAATGTAGTTGTCCGACTGAATTTGGCGCATGTCCATGTCGCCTCATATGTCATCGCGCTGGTCACCGTCTCTTTAAATGTCGGCTTGCCCATCATCAACGCACTGCGACGTGTCTCCGAATCATGAAGACCTTCAATGAACGACTCCATCTTCATCCTCTCGAGATCATCAGCGCCGAATTTTGGGTAGCACAAGTGTACGAGCCGCTCAATGTCTACTGCGCCTCGTTGGCTCTTCGCCTGCGGTTCTTCAGCTCACAATAGTACAGCGTATGGTGGTGCTCGTTGCTGTACTTCGCTGCCAACGCTCTCATGACGGCCTCGTAATCACTTCTCGAACATTCCGGAACTGATTTCATTGCCTCAGTCGCAGGACCTTTCAGCGCCAGTGCCAATCTCCGACCCTTCCTGATATCGGTCCACTGATTTTCCAAAGCAGCTAAGTCGAATTGCAGTTTAAATGTATCGAACGGCGTAGCACCATCATAAGTAGGCACTTCTGTTCGGGTGGCGAAACTTTCCGGAACCGGCGGCAAACATTCTCGTGGCTGTACCTCTCTAAGCCGCTCATCGATTTGTCTGTTCACCGAATGCTCCAGACCGTCAACTCGTCTGTTCAGGGAATCATCCAGGTCGTCGACTCGTTTGTCCAAGTGTTCCACTTGAGCTCCCAGGTGCTCCACCTTCACCTTTAGCTTGTTGGAGATTTCTTCCACTTTCTGCTCCAAGCGTGCAGAATTTTCTTGAAGCTTGTTTTCCATTCGCTCTGCTACTTCTCGGTTCGCCGATTCCATTTTCGCTATTTCTTGATTCGTAGTTTCGAGTTTCGCTGCCATTTCTCGATTTTCAGTCTCGACTTTTGCCGAAATTTCCTGATTCGTAGTTTCCAGTTTCGCTGCCATTTCTCGATTGTAGATTCCAATTTCGCTGCCATTTGCGCTGACATTTCGAGATTTTCACGGTTGGAAGTCTCAAACATGCCTTTCATTGTAACCATTAGCTGGCTCATGTCTAATGCTTGTAGTGGCGCAGCCGCTGCAGCCGTATTTTGCATCGACGCAGCACCCGCAGGCGATTCCTCCACTTTGGCCGACGCCTCTAGCTCCTGCGTTCCGAACTCATGCGCAGCCCAATCGATGCCTCGTGCCTCACACGCCTCTCGCAAGCGCAGCTGCAACTACACTTTACCGCCAGCAGTCGGCAAATTCTAAGCAGCCAGCTCCTTCTTCAGCTGGACCACCTTCAGCTGCTCTTGTTTAACCATGTCTGCGTTTTTATAATTTTATTTATGTTTTTTGTCTTGTTTATCTTCAGTAACACAATCCTGACTTCTGACAGCAAAAGGTACCAAAATTACTTCACAGATTCGTTTCAATTATTTTGCGGAAACCGCAGTCAGAAACTAACAACTAATTTGAATTTTCGTAACAATACGTATATAAATACAAAATTTGTTTTTTAATAATTTGCGCACGACACCACTGTGGTGCCGCCGGACGTCATTGTTAAAAAAAATATCGTTTGTTTATTTACTTATTTATATAAGTAAAAGTCGATGTTCAATTTTAATTTCGAACTTTATTTCCTTCGCTATGCGAAGGCAGCCGATCACCAGCAGTGAGTTACAATGACTGACTTGTCGGTGCCTGCACCTGAATAACTTAGCTTAAACGGCTCCACTTGGACTGCCGTTGTTGATTGCTGATTCGGCAATTCCCACGCTGCAGTGGTGCAGCGCTTCCAAACTTCAGCTGGTCTGTCGTCAGCGCTTGCAAGCTTCCGTTCCACGTTATGTTATTCGAGCTGCATTGCATTCGATGTCGTTGTTGTTGTTGTGTTGTTGTTATGATATGCTAATGTTGTTGTTGTTGTTCTCGCTGCTGTTGGTTTTTGCAGTAGATCACCCGAGCTGTTATGGCTACGGTGTGCTACCCGAGCTGTTATGACTATGGTGTGTTAACTGCTCCCCCACTAGAAGAGGAGACGTCCCCGGCTCCACGTGGTGCCGTTAATTGTGACATTTTCCAGAAATTTTATCATAAATGTTCCTTGTATCAGCACAGCAGGAAAACTTCCTTCTCGGACTTCTACTAGTTCGTTGTTTATTACAATTAAGCCATCGTCGATTTCTTCTATTGGAGCGATTTGGTCTGCTGTAGTAGTTTGGCACGATGCGGGTCGGTGGCTTAATAAATTTAGTATACAGGAGCTATTCTCATTCGAAACTTCACAAAATATAGTTGACACTGCGTTTTTACAATTAATGAGCTTATCATATTTGCTATTACATTTTGATACTATATTAGTCTCTAACATTATTGTTTTACAATTTTGTATAACTGGCTTAATCTTTATTTTCTTACATGTTTGCTCAACTACTGGATACTTAATTATGAAATAAATATTATTATTGTCTTGTAAAATTTTCAATTTTGAAACTGTTAATAAATCGCTTATTGTTATATTTGTTGAGTGCTCGTTGGTCAGTAAATTTTCAACCTCCTTACTATTTAACAGTATGGGATTAATTATTTGTATTCTACCCAAGGTGACTGAATATAGAGCTGATTCGATGTCGTCTATCATAGCTCTGTTTCTCGCGGATATCAGTTCGAATAGGTGTCCGGTATCTAGCTCATGTGTTTTTGAAGAGCTGAGTAATTTATTCACATTGTCCGTCAGCTGATTTATTCTGAGTTGTGTCTGGCTGTTAATAAGGATCTGTTGGTTATTTGACTCAATTAAGGATTCCGTCCGCAATTGAAGTTGACTGAAATCATCAAAATCCGGGGTTCCTGCTACAAATTTAAGGGCGGTACCCAAAAAGTTGATACTCCGGGACTGCCGATGATGAATCCTTACGGAATCTAATAATCGAGAAATGCGGTCTATGTCGAGCTGTAGAGTTTTCCGTATGTGGAATTGCGGGAAGTTGTCTAGCAGATGATGTGTGTCATCGGCGATACCCTCATAAACGGTCAGATTTAAGTGATGAATAAGGTGCTTATACTGATGATAGATGGCTACCTCCCCATCCGAGATTGGGATGAATACCGAGTCAGTGTAGTTAAAAATTTCTGACTGCGCTAACACAGCTGCCGTCAAGATCAAGAACCTGGTGACCGAAAAATTATCTTAGATTACTTTTATAAAATTTTTTACCATCAATTAAGACTGTTGTTTCTAAGTCTTTTTCCACCGTTTTTTCTGTATAAAGTTTAGTAAGTTTGTTACCTATCCGTCTATTATTTTTTAAAAAAACCTTTTCGCCTGGCTGAAAAGTTGTTTTCGCTTTATTTCTATTGTGGTGGTGTCGGTCAGAATTTTGTGCTTTAATCAAGCAGTTTTTGATTTCGTCTAGGTATTCTGGTGTGCTGGAGTGAATAATGTCAATGGGCCGTTTTCCTGTCACTGAGTGAATTATCCTATTGTATTTATGTGCGGCAAGCAAAATAAGATCGTTCGTGTCATTTAATCCCTGGCTTAATTTAATCAAAGAATATGAAGTAATATAGAACGCGCATCTCATACAAGCAAACGCGTTGTACTTGGGTACTGCTGGTAGTACCCTCTGTTATTGACAGCAGAAATCTCTGTTACTAACAGCAGAAATCTCTGTAACTTCGGCGTAACATGTGAATTGAAGTCGCTTCTGTACTCATTCGTATTCTCGCTGCTGTTGCGCCACTTGATAAACATGACGATGAACGCTGCTTTTGTTGTCGCGGGGAATAGCATTATAATATTGGCAAACAAAAAAAAGTTAGCGGTATACTGTTTTTTGCGCTGTGCCGTGCAGGCGGGATAGCATTGATGTTGTTGGTAATTGTTGCGTCGTTATTTCTGCTTTCTTTTTTATAATCACAAGCAAATTACAATTAGCAAAAAAAATGCGTGAACTTGGTGTAGTAAAATATGGGTGCAAACATGTTGCACAAGAGCGTTTATAGTTATTTATTAAGAATATTATTGTAAGGTTTTATGTTTATTGTTTTTTCAGGTTCTGCTTCGAAGATTTTATGAAAAATTAAAATATGTTTTATGCATACATTCATTAGGGAATTGGAAGGAGCAAAAAGATTACCAAAATCAGAAATTGACTGATAATTTTTGTGAAAAATAAAAATTTCACTTGGAGCAGTCAAAACTTCATCCCTTTTTCTCAATTCGTCACCGCATTTTTCACAATTTAATTTAGGAATGATTTTGTACGCTACGTATCCAACAAAATACCTCATGGAAACCAGCTCTAAGTTAATATCTTTCAGATTACAAAAGGTGTCACCTACAAAATACGCCTCGTGCATCTCACTACTTAGATCAAGATTTTCCAGGATTTCATTGTCATTATCATCGCCATTAGCCTGCAAAACATCCTCATTAAAAGAAGCGCTTGAAATTAAATTAGTCATTGAATCTTGCGTCTCTTCACAATTGGTAGAGGAGCTAAACTTTATTATTTTAAAGGCTAATAACCTGGCTAAGATATTATTAAGTTCAGCTACAGAGGGGTTACAATTATTACCTCCTTTTTGCCTTAACACAGCAAACGTATTCTCCAACTTGTCCTGGTTAAAGGCCTTTGTCATAATAAAAAACTTGTCCGAATTATCTTTTAATATTTCATCTACAAGTAGAAGGACCGATTTTAAGGATAGTTTCATGCCATCTAGGAAGAAAACTCGTTTTTTTTCATCAACAAATTTCACTTCCTCTAGATAATATAAAAATGTTTGAATAAATGTGTGCGATTCTTTCTTAATCTGAAGAGCAGATCGGTAGCAGTTATCTGCATACAAAGATCCACTATTCATGCAATCAAATATTTGATCAATTTTTGCTATAAAATCAGCTGTGGATAACGCTACCTCTTGTGTGATTTTTTTAAATCCACTTATGTCTGAAATTGTTCTGATAGCAGCTTCAACTGTTTTACTGAACACTTGCGTGGCAAATTTAACACGCATTTTTTCAAATGAATTTGGAAATATGTGTTGTCTAGTCAATTTTGGGCACATTTTGGTTTTACAATTTTCTTCCCTCTCCCAAAGCTCTTGAACTACTTTAAAGCTAACTAAACCATCAGGCGTTTTCAAGTCGCATTTAAGCCAACCATTTCGCAATGACTTGATTAAATGTGGGAAATCGAACATGCAATAAATTTTTTGATTTTGAAATTGAAAGTATGGTTTCTCTATACATACGCCTAAGTCGGAGAAACACTTTCTATTAGAAGACCCCTGATCACAAACCAAAACGTTCACTACTATACCAAAATTGCTTAAAATTTTAAGATTTTCTTTAATTATTTTGCACAACGTATCTGCTGTTAATCCATTCTCTGACACAAAATAGTTTAAAATTGAACACCAACTCGAGAACATGGACTTCAACATAAATACACATTCTTGCTTACCAATTTTTTTTGTTCTTTCGAAGCCTGTGCATTCAAATCCGTCAATTAAATCTAGTTTTTGATTGTATCGTAATTCTCTACGTATTGCCATTTCGTCCATTAAAAGAACCATATTATTTTCATTTTTTTCCTCCAACTCTAAGCACATCTTTTTAATGAATTCAAAAGCCACATTGTTGATACCGGGCTGAAGGAACTTTATTGGAGCCCACCGATTTAAGGTGCTGATATGTGGCAAATTGAAATTTAACTTATCTCTTAGGAAAGAATATGTTGATTGTGAAATATAAAAAATATTTTGCGCTAAATATTTCACTTCGTCAGAATATTCTTTTGGCCGGGTGCTAAGTAAAAGTTTACAAAATGTTTTGGATTCCAAGTTGATATGTTTTAAAGAATCAATTGAATTTTTTAAAGTCTTTGAACAACAATTCTTGGATTTTAAAATAAAGCGCTTTTCTTTTCGCAATTTTTCGTTAATTTTTTTGAATTTTTTTAATAGGTCGCTGTATTTCTTTTGTAATAATGGGTTATTTTGACGTTTTTTTCGCAATTACTGCATACTATGTCATCATAACGTGGTCGTTTCAATGAAGAATCTGGTTCTAAAAATTCTTCATCCGAAATCTCATGATCTTCGTCTAAGTTTAAGGTTGGAATCGCATCCTTTTTTAGAAACCTTTTTAATACATAAGTACTGGAGAAATGATTTTCACAAATATACAGTTTTCGGTTATAGTCGTCATAAGATATATTGCATTTTTCGCGCCAAATTTGGCCAAACACGAAATCAGCAGCGGGGAATCTAAATAATCTAAGATTCTCGCATTGTCGTCTCGATTTTTTGCAACTGCGAACACAACATTGAATTCCAGACGTTGAGGAATTTCTATTTGTCTTTATATTTGTAGCCATATTGTAACAAACCGAAACACAAAATAGAATTACAATGTTGGACAATGGCGTTAAAATACTTCTTAAAAAAATTCAAAATTGGTATCAACCACGTCAAAATATAAACAAATAATTTTACTTGGAACTCGCCACGTAAAAATATTTGTGAAAATTTCAAATTGGATTCAACCACGTCAAAAAAAAACCGCTGCAAAAGGTTCAAAATTGTTATCAACCACGTCAAAATATAAACAAATGATTTTACTTGGAACTCGCCACGTAAAAATATTTGTGAAAATTTCAAATTGGATTCAACCACGTCTAAATATTTGCAGGTTTTAAAAATCAATCAAAGCGCAGCATTTGAGCAAACAGCCATACACCACAAATCTTCGATTGATAGTGACATTACAGCAAAACCAAAAAGCATACACACAATAAACGACAACAACAAAAACATTAGCGAATCCCGAGTCATCTTCGCTAAAACGATGCCTTCGTTCGTTGTTTGTTTTTTGTTTGCGCTTCGGCAAACAAGATCAAGAAACATGCATGCAAAAAATGATTGAGCGAACACTGCGCTGCAACAACCACCACTTCAATGTACACGAGTGAAGCCGTTGCGAACAATAACATAGCTTTTTGCTGTTGTCCTACGCAAATCTAACAGAAAATGTTATGAACCTAACATTTTCAAATGCCTACGCTTCGCTCTTCCCGCTCGCATCATAGCAACCGAAAACACTTGTGTGCCCACATGCGCGTTCTATATTACTTCATATTCTTTGATTTAATGCATCTACTGATTTCCGAAAGCGTTCCGTGAAACCGTTCTATCTGTCCGTTCGTTGTACTATGGTGAGGTGGCGTTGTAAATATGGAGACATTAAAGTGGTCTTTTAGTAAGGACTTTATTGTCAGTAGTAATAGTAAGGACTTTATTGTTTTTTCATTGTCACATACAAGACTCTTAGTATCTTTAAAGAAGTTCATAATACGGATTATTGGTTCTTTTATGTTGACTATTGACCTCGAGGAAATTGATTGGACCAAGGCAAATTTTGAAAATTTGTCTATACAGGTTAAGTAATGCTTACTATCTGTCGAAAAAATGTCTACATGAAGAATTTCACCGGGTTCGGTATTTCGGGGTTTTGGCGGATGGCGTTGGTATTTCGCTTCTTGGCAAATTTTGCAGTTAAGGACTATTTCCTTAAGCATTTTCCCCATACGTGGAAAATAGTAGTCCTTTAGAACCTGCGCCATATTTTCTTTAAGGGGGCGATGCGCTCTACTGTGCTCTGCGTAAAGGATTTCCTTTTGGTCGTCTTCGTTAAAGATGTCAGTGGCTAAAGTCTTCGTGTGCACGAACTTAACGACCGGGAAATTAGTTTTAATTTCGTTTTGGATTTTCCCAAGGACAGACAATTCACATAGCAGTCCATTAGTGACATTAGGATTGAAGCAGTCCTTTATTTGTTCAAAAATAGCGTCTATGTCCTGAAAAATAATTTTGTGCCTAATTCGCGATTGAAATATAATTTTTGTGGCTTTGGAATTTGTGTTTCCTTTCTCGAGGATTATCTGATTTGTAAAGGAGTTAATGGGGTTCGGAGCAGTAGGAATAACCTCCGTCGACGATTCCTCGCTGTGAACAGTCTCATCGTCTGTGGAGGACACATCTTGAGGATTGAGAGTGTTTATATGTTGCCTCGATAGTGCGTCTGCAACAACGTTTTCCCTGCCTGGCTTATAATGAAATCTAGGTGAGAATTCCTCCACAAAGGCTCTCCAACGTTTTAACTTTGCATTGGGGTTTTTATCCGATGTCGAAAAGACAAGGGGTTGATGGTCAGTAAAAATGTTAATGTTATTTGCCCCATATAAATAGTTTCTAAGTTTTTGTAGGGCCCAGACAATTGCGAGAGGCTCTCGCTCATTCGTTGCATAGTTCTCCTCTGTTTTGGATAAGATTCGCGATATCATAGTGATGGGCCTGCCTCCTTGTGAAAGTACAGCGCCTAGGGCATGCGAAGACGCATCTGTGGTTAGATCAAAGGGTTTTTCGTAATCCGGATAGAGAAGAAGAATCTTTTCTGAGGACAAAATATCCTTAATTTTCTGGAAGGCTCTATGAGCTTCGTCATCGAATGTAATTTTTATGTTCTTGGAAGTATTAGCCCGAATCGTTCCATTTTCGCCTCGCAAATATTTTGTGAGAGGTTTTGCAATCATTGCGTAGTCCTTAATAAATCGCCGGTAATAACCAGACAACCCTAAAAAGGAGCGCAAGGCGCGCAGTGTTTTCGGGACTTCGTAGTCGATAATGTCTTTCACTTTATCTTTCGATGTCATAATACCATCTTTTGAAACAACAAATCCTAGAAATTCAACTTCTGTTTTAAAGAATTGAGTTTTCTCTAAAGATACCCTCATGTTTGCCGAGTACAATTTCTGAAGTATTCGGCTGACGTCTTGCAAGTGGGTTTCATAGTCACTGGAAAATACAATAATATCGTCTATATAAACGTGGGAAGTCCTCCCAATTTCTTCTCTCAGCACGTCATCAATGGCGCGCTGAAAAATGCTGGGGCCATTTTTCAGGCCAAATGGTAACCTGCAGAACTCATATTTTCCATTATTGATTTTTTCTCTATCTTTTCTTGCAAGTGTAATTTGGTGAAAACCGGATTTTAAATCTATTGTTGTAAAAATTGACGATTTACCCAGGTTGGCAAGGATCACCGATGTGTCAGGAATTGGATACCTATTGCTAATGGTTTTCTCATTGAGTTTTTTAAAATCTATTACCATACGCATTTTCCTTTCTCCTGTCTCGTTTGTTCCTTTTTTATACACCACCCACACTGGGCTGTTGTAGGGCGATCGCGAGGGTCTAATAATCCCGTCGCGCAGTAGGTTATTAACTTCCTGGTTTACGAACTCGGAAGCCGCCATTGGATAGGGGTATGACTTGGCATAAACCGGGTCATCATTCACTGTTCGTATGGTTGCCACAATATTTGTATTGTATGGCAGGGACTCGTTGGGGTCGGAGAAAACAGCAGCGTGCTTCGTTTTCAGTCGCTCGATGTCTCCATCTGCAGTGATGCTGTTAACATCTCTGCAGTAGAGGTACATTAGTTTTTCCCAACCGTTCCTATGGTATAGAATACCCTTCTTAATGTCCAGCCTAGCATTTATTTCTCGGAGGAGGTCATACCCGATTATGCCGTCAAAAGTGTTAAGTGTGGGTAAAATAAAAAAAACAGAGTTCGTATTGAAAATATTTATAGCGCATTTCTTTGTTATTTTGTCCTTGCCATGAATTGATTTAACTAGGAATGGGGATGTGAGAGGTTTTATTTCCAATTGGATCCAATTGGAGTCCTTAACGTAATTTTTAGATGCGCCTGTGTCTACCAAGAATTTTAATTACTTTCCTCCAAATGTCCTGCTAACATATTGTAACGATAACACAGTCTGTCGCTGTGCAAAGCAACCCTGCCGCTACGTGCCGTGCTATAATCCAATCTGGCAACGACGGCCGCGATAGTCACTTTTAGTCCAATCTGGCAACGACGGCCGCGATAATAACTTTTAGTCCAATCTGGCAACGACGGCCGCGATAATAACTTTTAGTCCAACCTGGCAATGATGGAAACTTTTAGTCCACTCCGGAATGTGCGGGAACGATCTGCGCGATGGCCTGACAGGTATAAAAGGCAGCCGGATGCGGCACAGCGAGTCAGTCTGGTTTTGACAAGTGAAGTTGCCACACGGAGTAATTAAGCAAATACTTAAGTGTACGAACAGTAAAGTGTAAACTGTGAATAATAAAGTGACTGTTGGTTTTTAATTGGCTGGGTTCGAATAAACAAAGTTGTTTCATTTTCAAATTGCACAATCCAGTGATACGTAACAGCCCACTAGAACTAGTATTCGTAACATTTGGTGTCAGAAGTGGGATTGTGGAAAATTGAAAGTAAACAAATAAAATTATAAAAGCACGGAAATGGTTAAACCCGAGCTGCTGAAGGTGGATCAGCTGAAGAAGGAGCTGGCTGCCTGGAATTTGCCGACTGCTGGCGGTAAAGTGGAGTTGCAGCTGCGCTTGCGAGAGGCGTGTGAATCACGAGGCATCGATTGGGCTGCGCACGAGTTCGGAACGCAGGAGCTAGAGGCGTCGGCCAAAGTGGAGGAATCGCCTGCGGGTGCTGCGTCGATGCAAAGTACGGCTGCAGCGGCTGTGCTACCACAAGCAATGGACATGAGCCAGCTTATGGTTGCAATGAGAGGCATGTTTCAGGAAACGTCTGCGAAAATCGAGAATGTCAAAGGCATGTTCGAGACTTCCAATCGTGAAATGTCGGCGCAAATTGCAGCGAAACTGGAAACTATGAACCGGGAAATGTCAGCAAAACTGGAAAATGCAAATCGGGAGTTGTCCAGCAAGCTTCAGGAAAATTCTGCGCGCTTGGAGCAGAAAGTGGAAGAAATCTCAGACAGGATTAATGGGAAAGTCGAGCACCTGGAGACGCGGGTAGAGCACTTGGATAAGCGAGTCGACGACCTAGATGATTCCTTGAACAAACGAGTTGGCGACCTGGATGATTCCCTGAACAAACGTGTTGACGATCTTGATGATTCCCTGAACAAACGAGTTGATAGTCTGGAAGATTCGATGCACAGAAAGATAGACGAACGGCTTCGAGAGGTACAGCTGCGAGCAAGGGTGCAGTCAGTTGAGGAAAGTTTCGCCATAGAAGTGCCTACTTATGATGGTACTACGTCGTTTGACACATTCAAACTACAATTCGAGATGGCTGCTTTGGAGAGTCAGTGGACCGATGTTAGGAAAGGTCGGAGACTGATACTGGCTCTGAATGGTCCTGCGGCTGAGGTAATCAAATCAGTTCCAGAATGTTTAAGAGGTGATTACGACACCGTCATAAGGGCGCTGGCAGCCAGATACAGTGACGAGCACAACAAAATGCTGTATTATTGCGAGCTGAAGAGCCGTAGACAAAGGGCCAACGAGGCGCTGCAGACATATGCAGCGGACATTGAGCGGCTCGTACAGTTGTGCTACCCGAAATTCGGCGCTGATAACCTCGAGAGGATGAAGATTGAGGCGTTTATTGAAGGTCTTCATGACCCGCAGACACGACGCAGTGCATTGATGATGGGCAAGCCGACATTCCATGAGACGGTGGCCAGCGCGATGACGTATGAGGCGGCCTGGAGAGGAAGTCTTCGACATTCATCTGCGGAAAAGCGTCGAGCCCAATCTGGACGTGTCGCCCAAAACCAGACCGTGAGCTCGGAGGCACCAGCGGGGCTGCGGGCAGTGTCATCTAGAGTTAGTTGCTGGCGATGTGGCAAGCAAGGCCACATATCACGAGACTGCCATCTGCGAGAAAAGCGTTCCGGACAACACATGTCGCCAAGAAGGGCTGCCGCTCTGCCACACCATTCGTACAAAACCGAGTGCAGGCATAACTCGCGAGCCGAAAGCGAAGGACAAATTTTGGATGTTCGGTCGATAAGCGTTATGCCAGAGGAAGAGTGGTCTGCGGAGAGGCTACAAAAGGACCAGCGTGAGGATGCGAATCTTGCCAAAACCGTTGAAGGCAAGGAGCAAGGCGCACGTCCGGACTGGCAGGAGATGGCCGGTGAAAGCCCGATCGCTAAGGCTTACTGGGCGCAGTGGAAAAGTCTGCAGCTGAAAGAAGGATGCCTGTACCGTGAATGGGAGAGCGCGGATGGCCGGACCAGCAACTCCCTAATGGTAGTGCCGAAATGCAGAATCAACGAGGTCATCGAGGCATACCATAACTACTCCAGTGGAGGTCACCTGGGCATCACCAAAACCATCGCCAAAATAAAAAGACGATTCTACTGGGTAGGATGTCAGGAGTCTGTAGCCGAGTGGATTAAGAGCTGCGACCGATGTTCAGCCGCGAAAGGGCCGACAAGAAAATCTCGAGGCCGCATGCAGCAGTACAACGTGGGAGCGCCCTTCGAGCGGATTGCTATGGATGTCGCCGGCCCATTCCCAACTAGCACTCAAGGCAACAAATATGTTCTGGTGGTAATGGATTACTTCAGCAAATGGCCCGAAGTGTACCCTATTCCTTACCAGGAGGCCACCACGGTCGCGGAAATGCTGGTGAACAACTGGGTGGTCAGATTTGGAGTTCCAATGGAGTTGCACTCGGACCAAGGCCGGAATTTTGAGTCTCTGGTATTGAAGGAAGTGTGTGAGCTACTAGGAATAAGGGAAACTCGCACCTGTCCTTTGCATCCCCAGTCCGACGGCATGGTGGAACGATTCAATCGGATGCTGGAAGAATATCTGCGGCTAGTAGTAGGCAGGAATCAAAAGGATTGGGACACGCATGTTCCGCTGTTCTTGATGGCGTATAGGTCAGCCCCGCACGATACGACATCACTCACTCCGAGCAGTGTTCGGCACGGAGCTGAGGTTGCCTGCTGACTTGAAGTCCGGAGTGGTCAGCACGACGGAAGGCGCTAAGACTGATTACGCAGTCAATAAGCGGTCGGAGCTGGAAGAAATCCACCAGTTTATAAGGGACCGTATCCAACTGGTAAGTGATAAGATTAAAGCCAGATATCATCTACGGGCTAACACAGCGGGGTTCCAAGAAGGCGATCTGGTAATGCCTTACAACCCGCAGCGGAGGAAAGGTTTGTCTCCAAAGCTTCAAACGTCATGGAAAGGACCGTACAAGGTCGTGACCAGGATTAATGACGTGGTGTACATGGTTCAACGCTGCGCCAACAGAAACGCCAGGTTCAAAGTATTCCATTTGGCGCGCCTGGCATCTCACTCCGGCGGAGCCTTGGCACTTGTTCGGGACGAACAAGTCTAAGTGATGGGCAGTGAAACGAGGAGTCACTCTGTGCTGTGATATTGAAACAATGAATGCTTTTCCAAGCATACTTACACTTCACAGTACGTCAAACTTGCTACAATTCGCTTGCTATAATATGGCAAGGATGGTTCGCGAAAGGTGATGAGCTTTGCTAGAACAATCGAGATAGAAAGTACAACTGGAATGTGCAAGAAACTTCGGCGCGATAAGAAAACTAGTATAAAAGCAGCAGTGTGCAGCGCAAAGGGTCAAGTCTGTGTTGAGCTAGCAAAGTGGTAACAAGTGTAGATACAAGCGAAGTGTAAATCTGTAAATAAAGTGATTGTTGGTTTCTGACTGCGTTTTGCGCTGAATAATTGAAGTTGTTTTATTTTCAAACACAATCCAAACGAACCTTGGAAAACTTGGGATTTTCGTAACACTATAAAAGGTTGACCCGCCGTGGCTCAGTTGGTTAGTGCGCGGTCCAACGAGTCGCATGCAAAGCGACGCAAGATCGAATTCTGCATGTAGTAACCTAAAAAAAAATAACGGGAAACTCGTTTTCTCTTTCGGTGGCTGTCCTCTCAGCTGGAAATGGCAAACCTCTGAGAGTAAAAATTGCCTATGAAAAAGCTCCCAACCTGCCGTTTGGAACCGGCATAAAACTGTAGGTCCCTTCCACCCGCGTACAAAATTCACACGCACAACACGGGTGGTTGCGGGAAGCTAGGCCTTAGTCTCGCGTAAGCGGGCTGTCGTGCCAATCAATTATTATTAATAAAAGGTTGACCACGCCCACCTTTTACGTCTTCCTGCAATGCCCATTATGATGAGAGAAATTAACTGTTGTATATTTGTGCAAAACAATATGGATATAAAAAAATTTTGCGAGTCATTGCAGCAAATCTGTGGCCGTAAGGAATAACAGCCAAAGTCGATTTTATGAAATTTTCAGGAGAGCACTTTTAATTTTTGAATTTGCTTTAGATTAACTAGATAAATTTTAGACTTTTGGGCGTAAAACATTCATTTTATGAGCAAAAGCCATAGAATTTTGTGTAGTAGTACATTTGAATATGACGAATGCAATGGTAGTAATAACTCAATTTTGTGCCAACTCGACTTTGGCTGTTATTCCTTACGGCCACAGAAATATTTATATGTTGTATATAACACAGCGCAACAAAAAACACTTTTTTTCTGTTGCATGGAGTTTTTCTACTGTTTCTTACTAATTTGGGTGCGCTGATTCCGAATCTACCCTCCGATTTTATCTAGTAGCTCTAGTTTGTGAGATATAGGTACCCTGTCATTTTTTCAGTTTTTCCTCTACTTTTTCCAAATTTTCGATCGTAGTTTCTAAACCAAAAAACCGATTGACATGATTTTCACCTTATCGCATTAACACCGCACGGCTTCTTTTCCGATGCAACTTATTTTTATAGGTGTTAAAATGCCGCGGTAATTGGACCTCAAAGTTGGAAAAAATTGAATTTTAATGCGTTTTCTTTGATGGTCAAAAACACACACATTTTTTGTAAAACAATTAACGAGTTAGGTGTATAATGAAAGTCGACACATCAAGCAATACAACACAGCTAAATTATTTGGCGGAATACACACTCGCATCGAAATAACAGGAAAAATGTACCATCGCGATTTTCATCACTTTTCATACTTTTTCCTTAAAAAATTAGGGGCCTGAAAATATGCAAAGTTTTTAATTTTTTTTTGTATCGAGAAATTCAAAATATTTTTGTTTTTTGCTTGTATTCCAAACTATAAATGGAACATATAAAAGAGCATATTTTGAGGCTCCTAATTTTTTAAGGAAAAAGTATGAAAAGAGGTGAAAATCGCTATGGTAAAGTTTTGTTATTATTTCGATGCGAATGTGTATTCCGCCAAATAATTTGGCTGTGTTGTATTGCTTGATGTTTCTTCTTAAGATATTCATATACTTCGAAACTTGATTTATGAAACATCTGTACAATTTTCGCCATCAGAAAAAAAGCCTTGAAATTCAATATTTTCTTACTTTGAAACCTTATTACCACGCCCATTTAGAACGCATAAAATTGATTAATGTCAGGAAAGATGGCGTGAAATGTTGTAAGTGCAACGATATAAAAATCATGTCTATAGGGTTATTGGTTCAGAAATAACAGTCGAAAACGAGAAAAAAGCCGAGGAAAATTCAAAAAAGTGACATGCCCATTTTTTGCAAAAACTAGAGCTGTTACATAAAAACGGAGTATGGTTTTGAAAACAGCGTGGAAAAACGATTCAGATTCATGTAAAAAACTCCATGCAACAGACATGCTGTTGTGCAGTGTAATAATTAAATTGCCTATGAAAAAGCTCCCAACCTGCCGTTCGGAACCGGCATAAAACTGTAGGTCCCTTCCACCCGCGTACAAAATTCACACGCACAACACGGGTGGTTGCGGGAAGCTAGGCCTTAGTCTCTTAGTAAGTGGGCTGTCGTGCCAATCAATTAATTAATTAATATAATAATTAATGTATGTTTGTTTGTTGGTCCTACTACACTAAACCTCAAAAACTAGACAGCCGATTAGTTGAATTTTTTACGGAATGTTCGTCTTGAGTAAATCTCGGTAAACCACATTGTGCGAATACGACCCGATAGGTAGGCGTGGCACCTCCTATACAACTTAAATTTTCAATATGGAATATTTTCGTAATGAGAAGTCGGACAGCATTAAAATTTGGTGCAGGGCCACCGTTAAGATGTTACCTTTCACTGGTAAAACTGGTGAAACTTTGTGTGCGTTGGAGAAGAGGCGTGGCACTTTTTAAGCAACTCAAATGTTTCGAATAACTGTGGAACTACAAATCACACATCAAAGGTTTTTTATTTATATGTGCCCTTCGACATGGGGTGGGTATTGGACGAGGGGCATGGCACCGCCCATTTAACTCAAATTTTTAATGTGGAATAGCTTCGGAGCAATAAGTTGAAAAGTTTTTAAGGGGTTATATATCTTTTTCTGTAGGGAAATACAGAGTTTTAATTTTTTTTTTTAAGCATGTTACCATAGTTTTATTCAAATGCAATACAAAGTTTATAAAAGTACATGTCCTTATGTGAATTTGTATAAAATTTCAAGCGAAAATTCGAAAAATTGGGGAAGTTACAGTCCTTGCCGCAGAACTCCTTTTGTTAGCAATGGTTGACGGTGAGCATGAAATCGAGGTAACGGCTCAGCTAAAAAAAAAAAAAAAACAAGACCACGTTAGTACATAGTGTGACCTTGTTCGTGAACGAAGGATTTTACAAAAAAAAATTTTTTACAGTTACAGTGCTATTTTTCCCAAAAATGTCGATTTTTTAAGGTAAAAAAATTTAGTTTTTTGGCAAAAAAAAATAGAAGAATTTGTCGAAAAAAAAATTCCTTCGTTCACGAATTAGCTATTGTATGTACAAACAACCCCTCAAAATTTCAATTCAAATTAATCGATGTAGTGGTTAGCGGGATATCGTGCTCACCGCGATGGCATTTTTCAAAAAACATCATTTGTAGAAAATCACGTTTAAAGTTTGACTTGAATACTTGAGTTCCGGAAACTGCGCGCTATGAACGGCCGTATCTTAGGCTCTAGTGCCCCGATCTCGATGACATTTTGCAGAAAAATTGTTAAAAGTATATACTTCATAAAGAAGTCATAAAATTTTTTTTCGATTTTTGAGCCACAAAAAGGTATATAACCCCTTAAGTTTTGTATACCATCGTTCCATAGATGTGGCATTCTACTGGCACAAATTTTATGGGCGTTGAACAAGGGGTGCGGCATATTTTTTGTGACTGAAATGTTCCGTGTATCTTTGGAATTGAAAGTCGCATATCAATGAAACCGGGTCACACCCTTCGACTGGAGGAATGGATTGGGCATTACATAAAAGCGGCGTGGCATCGCCCATAGAGTATAGTATGAATACGGTGACCATCCGTTCTGTTTTTAGCAGAACAGTTCTGTTTTTGAAGCACAAGACTGTTCTGTTTTTTCGCAAATGTTCTGTTTTTTGTTCTGCTTTCAAGCGCCATGCAAATCAAAAAGTTTCTACTAGCGGCCACCACTAATGCCAGTATTTCACTATCGGTGATTTTTGTACTGTGAATGAAAAATCACTGTTTTGCTCATCACTAGCGGCCATGGCTCAACCATATCAGGTTGTGTCGTTAGCAAAATGTCTGTTGTTCTTCTTTCGGGGATTTTTCACAGTTTTCCTTTGGTTGGTTATTTGTAGTTGCACTACAACCTGGTAATAATTGAGCCATTCTAGCGGCCAGCCCTATGCTGGTCACATTGTTTTCGATATCAATTACCCTTTCCCGTTAAACAGCAGATTTGCAATGTAAATAACATGACGCTTCGGTTTGGATTGCTTTACAGAAAATTAGCAAACAAATAGGTACGTTTTTCTAGAAATTGTGTCAAAAACGTTGATTTCAATTCACGATTATTCTTTTGTTTCAGCTTTATATAATGCCTCCACACAGGAAATGCATATTCAACAAAGAATTGCAAAATTAATAAAAGTTCCTAAAACAAATAAATGCCAGTAAAGTGCAATGCTCAAAATGTTTGGCTGTTGTTTCTATCGCCAATGGAGGTAAACACGATGTGCTACGCCATTTACAAACTATGAAACATCGAAAAGCTGATGTTGCAGCAAAACTGTGCTGAAGTTTGTACGGACGCGTACAATGGACGCGCAAGGAAGGAAAAACCTGGGCGTATCACACTATGAAACATAATTTTTCCTTCCGTTTGATGAAAATTCAGCTCGCACCAAGTGTGAAGCTATTGTTTGTAATGTGTTAGCACCAAATTCAATGAAACTGGTGGAAGCTGATTTAAATGTTGTAAATTTTATTGCCGTTTTCTCCAACTGTTCAAATCACGGTAATATTAAAGTTTGCCCTGTGCTTGTTAGATACTTTTTACCTGAAAATGGTGTACAATTAAAAATATTGGACGTAAGTGATCTCCGTGGTGAATCGTCAGATATACTCACAAATTGTATTTTTGATCTCATGAAAAAGTTTGCTTTAAGTCAGAAATTACTTGCTCTTTGTGCGGATAACACTAATTGTAATTTCGGGGGAGCTGCAAGACGCGGGAAAAATGATCTTTTCAATAAACTGGCAGTGTCCACCGGCAGCACCCTTATTGGCGTCAATTGTGCTGCTCACATTGTGAATAATTATATACAAGCTGCGATAGAGTATCTTCCGGTGGATATTGATGTCATTGTCGTAAAAATATATTCATACTTTTACATACATACGGTTAGAGTAGAGCATTTCAAAGAAATATCCGACAATGTTGATGTCAAATATAAAAAATTGCTAGGATTTAGTAAAACAAGAAGGCTTACTCTAAAGCCAGCAATCGAACGAATTTTAAAGCTTTTCAAACCACTAAAGAAATATTTTTTAGAACAACCTTACTGCCCGAGCCTCTTAAAAACGTTATTTGAAAATTCGATCTCAGAAATGTGGCTTTTGCTTACGCATAGTCAAGCATCTCTTTTCCATAATTACGCAAATTGAATCGCAGAATATTTGTATGACAGAAGTTGCCTGAGGAACTGAAATTAAAAATCACGGAACGCAGAGAAGAAATATTTTTACCTCTTATGATGAAGAATATAATTTCAGAATTTGAAAAAACAGGAGCTGAAAACTTAAGTGAAATTAAAGAGCATGTCAAAAGCTTTTATAATAATTGAAGTGATTATAAGTTGAAGTGATGGAATGGATACTGCTGCGTGCAGGGCCATCTTGGCATAAGGTTAAAAGAAATTTGATATATATTGAAACGATAAAGCACTGTGTTGAACATGCACTTTGAAGTATGGCAAATTTGGTATAATTCGCTTAGATAGTCCGACATGGCAAGGATGGTTCGCGAAAGGTAATGAACATTGCTAGAACAATCGAGATAGAAAGTACAACTGGAATGTGCAAGAAACTTCGGCGCGATAAGAAAACTAGTATAAAAGCAGCAGTGGCAGCGCAAGGAGTGGAGTCTGTGCTGAGCAAGCAAGGGGGAAACATGCAATAGTAGTGTAAAGTAGAACAAGTGTAAATATGTAAATAAAGTGATTGTTAGTTTTGACTACGTTTTGCGCTGAATAGTTGAAGTAGTTTAATTTCAAACACAATCCAAACGAACCTTGGAAACTTGGGATTTTCGTAACATTTGATGTCAGAAGTCAGGATTGTGTTACTGAAAGTAAAATAAAATTATTAAAACGCAGACATGGTTAGACTCGAGCAGCTGAAGGTGGACCAGCTGAAGAAGGAGGCTGCCTTGAATTTGCCGACTGCTGGCGGAAAGGTGGAGTTGCAGTTGCGCTTGCGAGAAGCATGTAGGCACGAGGCGTCGATTGGACTGTGCACGAGTTCGGAGCGCAAGAACTAGAGACGTCGGCCAAAGTGGAGGAGTCGCCTGCTGGTGCTGCTTCGCTACAGAGTACAGCTGCAGCGGCTGCGCCAATACAAGCGTTGGACATGGGCCAACTAATGGCTGCACTCAAAGGCATGTCGGCGCAAATGGAAACGGCGAATCGAGAAATGGCAGCGAAGCTGGAAACTGCGAATCTCGAAATTTCGGAAACTACGAATCAAGAAATGACTAAAATGGAAGCGGCGACCAATGAAATATCGGCGCAGGTGCCAGGGAAACTCGAAAGCGCAAATTGCGAGCTGTCCACCAAGCTGCAGGAAAATTCTGCGCGTTTGGAGCAGAAAGTGGAAACAATTTCAGACAGGATTAATGTGAAAGTTGAGCACCTGGAGACGCGAGTAGAACATTTGACAAACGAGTTGACAGTCTGGAGGATTCGGTGAACAGAAAAATCGACGAGCGGCTTAGAGAGGTACAGCTGCGAGCAAGGGTGCAGTCAGTTGAGGAAAGTTTTGCCAATTACGAGACCGTCATAAGGGCACTGGCAGCCAGATACAGTGACGAGCACAACAAAATGCTGTATTATTGCGAGCTGAAGAACCGCCACATATCACATATCACGAGACTGCCATCTGCGAGAAAAGCGTTCCGGACAGCAGACGTCGCCAAGATGGGCTGACGCGCTGCCATACCATTCTGGCAAAACCGAGCGCAGGCATGATTTGCAAGGCGAAAACAAGGGACAGATTGTGGATGTCCGGTCGGTAAGAGTTCTGCAAGATGAAGATTGGCTTGCGGAAAAGCTACAGAAGGACCAGCGCAAGGATGCGGATCTCGCGAAGATCATCAAAGGCAAAGCGAAAGGATTACGGCCGGACTGGCAGGAGATGGCTGATGAGAGCCCGATCACGAAGGCTTACGGGCACAGTGGCAAAGTCTACGTCTGCAGGATGGCTGCCTATACCGCGAGTGGGAGAGCAGGGATGGCAGGACCAGAAAATCCCTAATAGTGGTCCCGAGAGGCCGAATTATTTTTTACTTAGAGTATTTTCCGGAAGTTCGAAATCAATAAGTCTCTTAAATCACATACAACACCTTAAAACATGTTTTGGTCCTTTACACCCCGAATTTCATTTTTCAAGATGTATCTACAGTTCAAATTTCATGTTTGTATCTTCAGCGGCTTGGGCTGAGCGATGATGAATCAATCAATCAATCAGTCAGTTAGGGCAAACAATCTATGTATATAAAAATGGAGGCGGTACCACGCCCTCTTGTCCAATGCTCACAACATTCTTCTAGTCGAATTGTTCGACTAAGTGGAAAGTTCGTACCAAGTTTCACTGATGTGAGAGTGTACTGCATAACTGTTGGATCATAAAAAATGTGCCACGTCCCTTGACCAACGCCGATCAAATCTCATTAATAGAATGGCACATCTAAGAAACGACGGTACACAAAATTTCAATGCTGTGCGGCTTACAACTCCGAAGCTATTCAATTTAAAAGATTTCAGTTGTATGGGCGGCTCATGTGCGACTAACAGTTCCAAATTTATGCGCATAGTTTGGGTTAAACAAATGTATCACGCCCCTTGTCCAACGCCCATCAAATTTTAACAGTATAATAACACATCTATGAGGCGACGATACACTAAAGTTCAATGCTGTGCGACTTACAATGCCGCAGCTATTCCATATAAAAGAAATGAATTGTATGGGCGGTGCCACGCCCCCTTGTTAAATACCCGCCCAATTCCCTCTGCCGAAAGATATGATTAACTGGCAGGTTCATACCAAGTTTCATTGATGTAGGACTTACAGTTCTGCTGCATAAAAAATGTGCCACGCCCCTTATTCAACGCCCATCAAATTTTAACAGTAGAATGACACATCTATGAATCGACGGTACCACAAATTTCAATGCTGTGCGACTTACAATTTCGAAGCTATTCCACTTAAAAGATTTGAGTTGTATGGGCGGTGCCACACCCCCTTGTCCAATACCCACCCCATTCCCTCGGTCGAAGGACATGATTAAATAGTAAGTGTGAACTAAATTTAATTGATGTGTAACTTATGGTTCCAAAGTTATTGTTTAAAAATGTATTCTGGTGACGCCACGCCCCGTTTTCCCGACTGTTCTTTTTTTATAAACCTTCACGTAACAATTTCGAACAAACCCGCCGAAGGAAGTATCCAAGTTGGTCCAGCCGTTCTCGAGTTTTAAGCAGCCGAATGGACCACGATCAGTATGCTTACTTAATTTTTCATTTATGTGGTAGACCCAGTGAAAAAAATGTGGTAGATTTGATGGAAATGTGGTAGATTTTTTGTATTGTACATTAATTGTATTTTATTGCATTTGTACATTTATTGTATTTCATTGTATTTGCACATTAATTGTATTTTACGTTCTGCTATGCACTTTAACCTGTGCCGGGTTTCTTCTCATTGTTTTTTGTATTTTTTTCTTTTTTGGGAGCTCGGACTCGCAAATTTCAGCAGCAGGTATAACTTCGCGTCGTAAAACTTCGTCCCGTCCAAGCGCATTGCCATCGCCATGCGATATTCTTAAAAACTAAACGTTACTAAAAAATAAAAGCACCTGCCGCCAAAACAATTGCCAAACTGTCAACTATTTGTAGTGCACTGCTTTCGAAGTGATGAGAGTGCTACCACATACGTTTTTCTTTGCACATTTTCACTTATAATGTTCAATGCAGCCCTAACATAAATTTTACAACATAAAGCTCTAATTTACTTGGAGTAATAGGTTCGTTAAGAGAAAAATGTATGTTCCACAAAAATGTGGTAGATTTTAAGCGCTCCGTGGTAGATGTGGTAGAAACTTGATTTTAAAAATAATTGTGGTAGATCTACCACATATGTGGTAGAAGTAAGCACACTGACCACGATTCATTTTTATATATATAGATAAGTCCGTTTACTGCTCAATGGAATACAAATTTCCAAATAAAAATAAAAGGCATAACTGAAAATTCCCGTTATTAGCTAAACTTTTAAACGTTTAACCACTAAGCAAATAAACACATAGAGGTACCACGCAGTACAAAATTTTTCGGTCACGCAAATCTAGCACAGTAGCAGCACTAAGCAAATAAACACATAGAGGTGTCAACTCGCACAAATTTGCGTACCAGCGCAGTAGGTCCCATACGCACTTAGGCTATTCGAACATATTCGCGATGACTTCGGCAAACTTCTCAATTCGAAGTCAGCTTTCATATTTGCTTTATGTTGATGTGGTCAGTCGCACATCAACTGTGCGCTTGATGATCTTATTGCTGCTGTTATGCGCCTTGCTTTCAGCGCAGTAGGTCCCATACGCACTTCGGCTAAACGAAAACATTCGCAAAATTGTGTGCGTTGCCTTCACACGCAATGAAATAATCAACCACCAAAAATGCCAACAAAAGCAACAACACAATTTCACTTGTTCGCGCTTATTTTTTGTGTTTATTTGTTGATTTCGTTGGCGATCGCTTTCGCTTCAACAAATTTGCTGAAAACAGCTCATTATCAATCTAATCGTTGCGCTGTCTGGTTGCGTGTTTTCGTATGCCTTGCGTTTACTGATTTGAAAAATTTGTTTGAATTGAAAAATTTAAGCGAATTCTGACGTGGTTGAATCCCAAACAATTTGTTTAAATTGAAAAATTTAAGCGATTTCTGACGTGGTTGAATCCCAAACTATTTGTTTAAATTGAAAAATTTAAGCGAATTCTGACGTGGTTGAATCCCAAACAATTTGTTTAAATTTAAACATTTAAGCGAATTCTGACGTGGTTGAATCCCTAAACAATTTTCTTGACGACCCTTTTTTTGAAACTTGACTTGATTTTACTCGTATTAACGTCATTAAGTTTTTATCATGAATATAAGTAATTCCGACAAAAAGCGTAAACATAACAAGAAATGCGCTATTTTTTCCTGTCAAAGGAGCTATAGGAATGAGTTCGGGGCCCTTAAAGTTCGGCTTTTTAAATTTCCGAAAAATGAATATTTCAGAAATAAATGGATCGCAAAATGTAATCTCAAAAAAGATGAAAATATCGACAAGGCATTTATTTGTGATAACCATTTTGAACCTAAGTTTATTGGTAACAGACTTCTGAAAAGAACGCGATACCAACTCTCAACCTGAACCTAAAAAAATAACTTCCCAAAGTAACACAGAGAGCTCTCCCCATTTATTTGATTTCAATGAAATAGAGGATGAAATTGATCAATATGTTCCGATTCAACGTCAAGCACTTCCTTTCGCAGAATTTAAAAATTGTGGTGATCCAATACATTTGTCAGACTCTTCAATGGACACTGTGGGAGATATTGCAGATTTTTTGGCTTTTGAGGATCCTTGCAGAAATAATGCGTGGAAAAATTTGTCCAAAAATTTGGGAACGGAAATAAAAAAAGATGAAGAAGACCAATACTGCACTTATTGTGTAAAATGAGAACAAAACGAAGCTTTTTACAGAAAGAAATATTGGTACGCATGCGCTGAAATTAAAAAACAAAAAAAAATTATTTATGACCAAAAGAGAAAGATTGTAAAATTACAGAAAAATTTGCTTTCGAATAAGTATAAAAGAAACAAAAAAATAACAGCGACTAATATAAAACAGGCAGTTGATGATTTTGTCGCTAAGAAATCTTTGTCCGATAATACTGCCACATTTTGTAAAATGTTACTAAAGAAAAGAGTTCTTTGGCAAGAAAAAGAAAAAGTTATAGCACAAAGCATGTTCTCTTTTATTCTGCAGCTTCTTACCAATTCCTAAGGGATGAACTGAAATTAAATTTACCTTCTAAAACGTCGTTGCTAAGATGGGCTCCAATAAAATCGTTGCAGCCAGGCATAAGCCAAAAATTGTTTAGCATGCTTGAAAAAATTTTTAAAGTTATGAATATCGACGAACGAGAAGCTGTTTTGATGTTCGATGAATTTTCTGTCAGAAAACATTTACAGTACAATCTGTTTAATGATGAAGTTGTGGGCTTTGTTGATGATGGAACCGAAAGAAAAATCCAACTCACTGGTCAAGTTTGCGTTTTTATGCTAAGGGGGCTGTATTCAAATGGGAAATGGGTAGAAGAAGCGTAATATTTGAGCTATTACGCTTCTTGACGTCAAATGAACTTAAAGAAATTATAAAAAATAATGTAAACATTTCTCAAAAACTGGGTATCAACTAGGGTCAAACAACAGATCTTCATTCGCTAAATTGGCAATAACGTCTGAATCGCCTTTTACCGTCGTAGATTCGAAAACAATTTATGCATTGTACGATGTTCCCCATCTAATAAAATCACTAAGAAATATTTTAACACGAAATGATATCACTTCGCCTGATGGACAAATTTCTTGGTCGATTATTGGATTGGATAAAAACAATTTAACCCGCCGCCAAATTGACAACAAAGCATATTTATCCTAATTCATTTGAAAAAATGAAATGAATACTGTATCCGCAGCCATAAACTCGTTGGTTGAAAATGGCTGTTATAATGATTGCAAAGAAAAAGCTTTGTCCACAGCTATATTTATTGAAAAAATAAACAGAGCTTTTAATTGTTTAATAGCCATGTTCTTTTTTATAAAAATCCTTTCCGATCAGCTCTTCCTGAGAATAATAATATCCAAAATTATTTGAAGGAAATGAAAAACTATGTCAAAAGTTGTCAGTACTGTTAAATGGTATAGTTTTATCAATTACTTCCGTTTTGTCTCTTTCACAAGATATCTGGGCGGAAAAATCCAATTTTCTTTTATTATCAAGACTTAATCAAGACCCGCTTGAAATTTTTTTTTTATTTGGTAAGAAAAAGAGGAGTTACAAACAATAATCCTTCACTTTTTGAGTTTGACCAGATTCTTGCGAAAATGATCTCAATGAAAATAATAGCATTTCAGGCAGGAACCTCCAATTGTGAACCAACTGACGAAGGTTCATTTATAACAATTGACAATAATACCAGTTTGTTTGAAATTGACAATGAAACTCAAAATGCTATAAATCAAGAGTTCGGTGAAGAATTTTGCTTATCAAAGAATGTATCTGATGCAGAGATAGCGAAATCTTGAAATGCCTGAGGCATTGTAAAAAATGAACATATGAGTGATGGCTCCTTTCGTTATTTCTCTGGTTTCATATTGATGAAAACTATTGAAAAATTTGACTGTCATAACTGCAAAAAGTTTATAAAAGATGAGCTTTGTAATTTACAAGGAAACGAAATGTTTATATTTTTAAAAAATTTGAACTATTTTAAAGTAGTTTAAAACTAAAAGCTCCAATCCATTCATTTTTTAATTTCAAAAATGTTTACAACACATTTCATACGTTTTTTAAGGCAACCCCTCATTGCTCCAATATAAAAAAGCTTTTGTACAATTTGTGTTTTGCAAACGTAACAAAGTAGATGAATACAAAATGTGATTTTCAGTACCGTCTACTTGTTGGGAACATGAGCACTTTATATTAGATTACTCTTTAATAATTTTACTAAGAAAAAATTGCACTTGGTAAAGGGAGCAAATTGCAAGTAAAACGAAAAATAAGAATAAAATAAAAATACTAAAGAACACATAAAATTACTAAATAATATAAATTTTAAGGAAATGATAATAATAAATAGTAATATGTTGCTGTTAATATATGAATTTGAAAAATTTATCGGTATGAATTTTATTAGGCCAGAAGGCAACGCACAGTGTTGCGAGTAGTGACAAAAATGCCAAAATGCAACTGTAAAAGCGCAAAAATCTGAATACGAGGTTTTGTTGGAAATACTTCAGTTAAGAGAAATCCGAAGTTTTATGAAAAAATATTGGATAACATAGAAGTTATGAGCTCTTAAAATACGCTCTTCCAGCGTTGAAAAAAAATTGTGTACAAACAGCAAATTTTTGCTTTGACTTTGAGGTTGAATATTTTAAAATTATGAGCAGGTTTCTAAAAGTTACTATTGTCGTAAGTTTTATATAATCTAGGTCTGACAAGACCAACATTTTGCAGATTACTCTCACCTATGAGCAGTACCGTTATGATGAAAATTAAGTAAAGAAAGCGAGGGAATAAAAAGTGAGTTCAAATTTTAAAAGTTATTTAAAAAAAAACGTTAAATATCACTTTTGAAATTTTTTGATATTTTGTTTTGGCAAGTATGTAGATTATGCTTTACAATTTTTAGCTGCGCATATTTGCGCGAATGGAAGTTATTGGCATTTTACGGTGAAGACTTGAGTGCAAATTTGCGATATTTTCACAGTTTGGTTGAAAGCCAATAGCAATCGGTCAATTAATGCTCTGCTGATGATGGAAAAATTTGTTGAAAATAGCTTCGGAAAATCAATTACGATTACCATTATATTCGAAATAGAGGGGCTAATAGAGTTTCGACAGTAAACTTTGATTTTTTTCGTACAGAACCAAAAGTTGACAACCTTACTACTTCAATTGTTTGGGAGGCGCCCTCTGGGGGTGAATTTTTGAACTTTAATTAATTTTGTATCTTTGGCATTCAGGAATGTTGACGATTTTGTAATAAATCATTAAAATCGGTTAAATACTTTTCCAGATACGATGTTTCTTCGCTTACTTTACTACATTTACAAGTGTGGAGCCAGTTCCATTGAAAATTACTAGTTTTGTATGGCAGCCACCTTAAGAGTTGGATGTAGCGGTTAGGTGTGTATAGAAAAAATATTCGAAAGGGAAAATAAATTGGGGTCAGCCTTACATATGGTACGTCTGGGACCAACCTGAGAGCAGCGGGAGCCCACTTTATAAAAACGATGGTTTTGTATGGGAGCCTCATTAAGGGTTGGAGATAGAGGGTAGGTAAGTTCGAAAGAAATATTCAGGAGGAAAAATTAGTGGGGTCAGCCTAACATTTTAACCCTCTAAGAGCAATTTCTGAGCAGCCGTGGAGCACTTCATCGCGATTTTATTTTCAATCACTTTTGAAAAAAGCGCATTTTATCTATATACACATTTATAAATAAATTTATATTAAAATACAAATATTTTGAATGTATCTTTTATGAACTGAGATAATTTTCATTGTTAATACAAAGTTTTTTCAAATCCGTTTGTATGGGAGGTAGTCGAAGTTTCCGTCCGATTTCATTGAAATTTTGCACAGTAAGTTCTTTACTCATATAATAACTGTATACCAAATTCCATTTATATACGACCACTCCTTCTATTTTTGTCACTCCGCTATATGAACTCGCAACACTGTGCAACGTAGCCTACATGAATGCCAACATTGCACAGCAGAAATTCATGGTTTTCATTATTCATAGCATAATCGAAAGCCATGGAAATTCAATTTGCTTTTCATCTTGTGCAGTTGCTCGAGCAACGATCGTATTGTTTTCATTCGCCTCAGTGCATACACAAGCAACACGCACATTTATTTTCACACGGACACACGCCCTTGCATATTCGAATTTACAAACGATACGCCGCGGCGCGCCATTTCATGCTCATCAGCACTCGCCTACAATTTTTTCCACCAAAATCTTTTACAAAAAGTTACCAATTTTTTTTTATTGACAAAACAATGCATTTCATAACAAAGGCACAAAAAATAGTTCAATTTACTGCTAAACTCATCACATGTACACCTGCGGTCAAAATTAAAATTATAGCAGTAAATACATGTATATACCACTAGATTAAAGAAACACCAAACTTGAAAGCATTGCCGCAACATTTTATTTTCACAACATAAACAATTATAAACATAAGAAAGACAAGAAGAAAGTTCAAACAATTCACCACTCGAGGTGAATCCTCTTTTACTCTCAAAACAGCAATTTTTTTATTCTTTCTGTCAAACTGTAAAAAAAAATAAAACAAAAAATTGCAAATGCAGAAAATCTGGCGAAGTAAGTATTTTTGTTGGAGTTTCTTCGCAATTTTTTTATATATTCTTTTCGTTTCTAGAGTTCCTAAATTTAAGCGCACGACGCAGGAACAACTAAAGCATTTTTTGCAGTTTGTCAAGGCGCATTTGAACACAAAATTTGAATTTTATAAGCTTTATGTGCTTGTCACCTGCTCCTACGGCGGTAACAAATTTCGTAGCAATTGACGCCTTTTGAGCTTTTGAATTTGCTCCAGAATACCAAAAAGTGACAATTGTTACCAAGTATTCAATTGTTACCGAGGTGAATATTGTTACGGTTGCCAGAATAGGGCTGTAAAAGTAAGGCTGTCTTCTTAAACATCCCTATGCTAAGCAGTGATGCTCTATCACTACCCTACAAGGAATGCCTAACCGAAACTCCAGAAAAAAGTTAAAAATTTGTCTAAAAACTAACACATGCATAAAAATTTCCCAAATCTCACTAACACATACAAAACTGCATTTCACATTTTGGGATTTTTTCCAGTAAGTGGGAATGAAAGAATATATTTGCATTAGTACCTTCCATATTCTCTATATGAAAGAGTGAGATAACGATATAAACGTGGCGTGCCACCTGATTTTATGCACAAAATGTCGTAGTTCGCGAGAAGACTTCAACTGCTACGTCAGGCAAGCGTCCGCTGTTGAATTTATTTTTGTGGAACGTTTTGAAGGTAACAAAATCTTTACTTGACTAAAAAATAGCATTGAATTTAATTATTATTTCATGATTGTTTCGGTCATATGACCGGTCATTTGATAGTCAGGCCTGATAGAAATATCGGTCAGCACTCGGAACAAAGTTTCTATCATTTTTCTACAGGCGAGTTAACAAAAATGATAGAAACTTTTGTATACGTGTGATTTTCTGTTTCACTCTAACACACACCTTTTGCATATTAAGAAAAGTGTTTTTGCTCTGCTCTAACGCATACGTATTCCAACCTCCAAATATTTGTATTGCTTTGTATGGCTATCTCACCGCCGCCGCCGCGGCAGCCGCCGTAGCTCAGCGTGCTAGTGCGTTGGGTCGAGTTGGGTTGAATCAAGACTCTGCTAGTTCAATTCACCGTTGGAGCAAACTTTTTTTTTTCGATGTTGCAGCAAACACCGAAAAAAATGGAAATGTCAGTCAGTTGACCGGTCATGTGCCGAAATTTTTGACTGAAATTCTGAAGCAAATATCGGTCACAATGTGATGTATAAATCGGTCATTCATGACCAATACTCAATATTGCAAAACTGCAGGTTTTTATTGAAATTTTTTGGATAAACCGTTTGCTTTTACTTCTACCTGAATTTATTTTAAATTAATTTAAATGAAATAATATAAAAAAAATTGAATTTAATTAAAAAAATTCATTTGCGGTCCTGCATATTGTCGCAATCGAAGGCATTGCTTTAAAAGCTCACAACAACTCCAATCGCCGGCATCATTTTGAACACATCGCGGCTTCCTTGGTCTTGCGCTTCGGTTCTTGCTATGGCCCAATATTGAAGTTACTGAAAGTGCAGAATTATTTAAATATTCAAATATTTTATTTAAATTAAATTTAAATTCAAATTTCTTACCTTCTTTCTATTTTCCTTTTTTTTCGGCGTTTGAACTTGGGCTCGCGCGTCGTTTGACTCGCGCGTTAGCCAGCTGAGCTACGTAGCTACGGCAGCTGACGGCTCTTAATCATTTATATTAACTCCGATGCGAGTTCTTGTCAGCAGTTGCTTCTATTGTTGTCTCATTCTTACACATGCGTTTATAAGCAATTAATGTTTCTATGGAGGTCAAATGGTTTGTTTCAGTTTAAATGAAAGACAAATTGCAGCGATATTTTGTCTCATATGGGCCAAATTTCATGTAAATGTATTGGTAAATTTAAAAAATGTTTTGAATGTAGTGGAGTTTCGGTCAGGCAGTTCTTGTAGGGTATGCAGTCGTGATATATTGCATACATTTATGTGTTGCACTGCTTTGTTTACGAATGGTTCTGATGCAAGCAAATACTGCAAAATGGACGCACAGCAAAAGCGAAAATGAACTGCGAAACAATATTAATATTGCAAACTTTCAATACTATTTTGAGTAATACGTGAGTATGCGTCGAGCATTTTACAAAATGTCTTTGGCATTTTACAAAATAAATTTAGTTCCATTGATGTAAAAAACATGCAACTAGTTAAGCATATAATAATTTCTTGTAAGATTCTTCATAATATAATAACAAGTTCCGAAGGTCCTGAAGAATTGAATTTTGAATATACTGAAAGTCAAGCCAATTCCAGAAATGAAACTGTTAAAAGCGAAATTCATGTCAATTCATCATCGATAATAATGATGAGCAGTTTGCGATGCCGATGCAATCGATTGATCATTGAATGCGTTCACGAACACGATGCATTGTAACACTGTTGCATTTTTTGTTTACTAACATGATGCTTTGTACTTTTGCAAAGCAACTGACGTTTAAGAAGACAGCTTAAATATCAAATCAAATTCAATATTAACCCTGGAATACTAATTTTCAACTGTATTACAAAACGTTCGCAATGTTGGTCGATGTTGTTAATCGAATAGTAGAAGTGTGCCAACAATACTGCCATTGAACCGGGCTGAAGGCACTATTGCCAGTGCTGCGTATTTAATGTATAAAACAAGGTGTGATATAAATTTATAAATAAAAAAACAAATTTTCTTGTCTATTACTTCAAATCAATTTTGGATTGCAAGCGTTACCAAAATGAAAATAAAGTTACCAAGTTACTAAACAGTTTAAAAGTTACCAATTTTGGTAGAAAGTTACCAATTGTGGCAACCATGCTTGCAGTTGATGTTCCTTGTCGAACATCCCACAAAGAATGAAGATGAACTTCGAAAATTGAAGTTTGACGAAGCCAGCGACAAAACTTCGTATAGCCGAAGCACAGATAACTCATCATATTATAACAACAAGACAGTCTGCCGCTGTGCAAAGCAACCCTGTCACTACGCGCCGTGCTATAATTCAATCTGGCAACGACGGCCGCGATAATAAGGGAAACTGTTAGGCCAACCTGGCAATGATGGCAACTTTTAGTTCAACCTGGCAATGATTGAAACTTTTAGTCCAACCTGGCAATGATGGTCGCGATCATCATGGAAACCTTTATGGCCAAACTCCATAAAGCGCGTTGCAGGCGTATCGTGGTTTTTGGCGTTTCTCGTGTTTCGAGAAAAAGTTGAATCAGTGTATTTGTATGAAGCAAACTCCATGACTACGCCCGAAACGCGGCAAAAGTTGAACTATTTTTAACTTTCTCTCGCGTTTCTCGCTAAACGACGTCAAACAGCTGACAGAGCTCCTAAAGATGTCATACATTATGTGGTTAAATGGTAATGCCGATAACAAACTTGTGTTATCGCAAAAGTCGGATGCATTTATTTTACACGAAAGCTATTAAATACATTTAAGAAACATTTGAAATTCAATATTTTAACATAGAATGTGGAGAAATTCCTAAAAATTAGCATAATTCTTTGACAGACGAAACTTAGTCTTCGCTGTATTGGAAATTCGATAGCTTATTCGTTGTCGATCGAATTTTGCTCATCCCTGTGAAATAAATTGCTACAAATTGAATTCAACTGAATGTTTTTTTATTTTTTGCAATGTTCGATATGCATTAATTGTGTTTTAAATGAAATCAGTAAATTCTATAAAGTCTATAACGTCGTATAGCAATTTCATTTCGTTGTTTTTCACAATTCACAACGAAATCAATCAGCAGTTTGCCAATTAAAAATTAGCATCAACTGACGTAAGAAGAACAAGCTGACGCTTGAAACGCTCTTTATGGAGTTTGACCATTTGCAACGCGAATAGCGCGAGAAACGCCATAACCCGACAAACCCCGAACGCCTGAAACGCGCTTTATGGAGTTTGGCCATTAGTCCACTCCGGAATGTGAGAGAACGATCTGCTCGATGGCCGGACAGGTATAAAAGGCAGCCGGGTGCGGCGCAGTCAGTCAGTCTGATTTTGACTAGTGAAGGTGCCTCACGGAGTAATTAAGCAAATAATTAAGTGTAAAGACAGTAAAGTGTGAAATTGGTGAAATAAAGTGATTGTTGGTTTTCATTGACTGCGTTTGGATAATTAAAGTTGTTTTATCTTCAAATTGCACAATCCAGTGATACGTACTAGCCCACTAGAACTAGCATTCGTAACAGTATAGATGTCCAGCGGCCAAGGAAAAAATGTGTCAAAAAGATCGACAAGTTTGGCCTCCGATAAGAGCTTTTTGGCCTCTAATGTCACTCACACAAACACCGCTTCACACGCATTGTACTCTATTTTGAGATACAGAAATATGTGATTTTCTAGTCAAAACAGCGCTTGTCTCTTATCATATCTTTTAAGCAGCCAGTCGGGATTGAGTGTTGATGGTCAAACGCGTAAGCGGGAGTGTCTCGGACGACGAGTTCGCGGTTCAATCCTCACTGTAGCCGCCAAGAATTTTTTAATGGCTTCTTTTTAAATATATTCCTTTTTTACGACCCGTGAAAAAAAGATGAATGAACAATTTATTTGGTTTTTAGATCTCTTGATTAGTGAATTGTTTGGTTTTGGAGACACATATAGTTGTTCGCAAGTTGTAAAATCAATCAACCAAGCGCAGCATACGGTTACAAACAACCATACAGCAAAAAGATTCCCTCTTAGCTCCCTCTTCGTAATTCTATATTTTATATACATATGCACAGAAATCTATATTCTATTCTATTTGAATTTTATATTCTGAATTCGGAAATGAAGTTATGTCTTTGCCCCCTTTAATTTGTTGCTGGGTACGCTCAGGCACTTGCTTTTCGCAAAAAAGAATGAAAACATCGGCACAATTTGCCAAAACGAATGTAATTGTTCAGCGGTCACTTCATTGTCGCAATACAGTTACGCCTACGCAAAGGATATACCTGCTGGCGCTGCAGCTATTGACAATGCGTTGCCTTAGCAACGATGTGTATGTACCATGCCAAAGAAAATAAAGACTTCATATTCTTTGATCATGCACAAAATTTTTATTGCCGATTCATTTATATCACATTTTTTGAACACATTATTAATTTCAGGTATAACCGATTAAAAAAGTTAATAAAAAAAGCGTTTAATGTTAAGAAAAATTTTGCTTCTCGCCCAGCCTTAAACCCGAGGCGAAATTTACGAAAAAGAAATTACGGATATCTGATGTGCTGTCTACCTGTTACACCAAATACAGTACGTGATCGTTGTAACTAAAATCATAAATGTATGTTGCAAAAAAGAATATCACAAGCAAGAAAAGAAATTCAAAATTAATTCAATCCGACAAAAGTTCTGAATGAGCACATGCAATTGTGTGCGTAAAATAGCTTTGCGGAAAAAAGCTGTAATTCAGAGCTTGAAATTTTGGTGCCGTTTTCGACATATGAGAGTGGACATTTATATGATGAATTATCTGTGGGTGAAGTATGTGTGGGACCTACCCTACAAGGAATGCCTAACCGAAACTCCAGAAAAAAGTTCAAAATTTGTCTAAAAACTAACACATTCATAAAAATTTCCCAAATCTCACTAACACATACAAATCTGCATTTCACATTTTGTGATTTTATTTAGTAAGTGCGAATGAAACGTTATATTCGCATTAGTACGCTCCAAATTCTCTGTATGAAAGAGTGAGATGGCGCTATAAACGTAACGCGTCACCTGATTTCATGCACAAAACATTGTTGTGCTAAGTCAGACGAAGAAGGCGTCCGCTGGCGAAATTTGTTTTGGAGGAACGTGTTTTAATTGGTAAAATTCTTTATTTTGTTAAAAAATAACATTACATTTAATTATTATTTCATTATTTCGTTGCCTTCTAGTTAACTTAAAGTCACTACATGCTAGGCGTTCCCTTCTTGCATGCTCCTTTGTAGTCAGCATTGTATGTGGTGCCATTGATTGCCCGGATCTTTTAGCAAGAATAGCATTTAATGTCCCTAAACGGAGTCTGCGGAGGGTGGATACCTTCCATTTAGATGTCCCCAGGACGAATTATGCAAGAAATGCACCTCTATATAGGGCCTTCTCGGAATTAAACAATGTTACCGATTTGGATCTGTCACTTCCGAAGGGTTTGCTGTTGAATAGTTTAAGTAACTTATAGTTTGTAATAATTATTATATCCTATAGTCAGTAAGGACATTTGTTCATTGGCTAAATAAATAAATAAATAAATTATTGTTTTATATAGATGTTCCGAAGTTGTGGAAATTGCTCATTCAAGCAAAGAATCCTGGAGGCTGAAACCATAGGCGCCGCGCCGGAAGAAATATTGTTTATACAGTATAATCTCGATAATTCGCACATTCGCTAATATGGACAACGCGGTAATCCGGACACTCATTTCTATTGCAGACTCTGTAATCCGGACACTCAATTTCTATTGTAGACTCTGTAATTCGGACACCAGTGTCCGGTTTTAAATTGTCCGGATTATCGAGATTATACTGTATTTGTATTGTTTGTGTTGTGATTTTGTGTTTTCTCGCCTTTTCTGTTTGTATTTATGTATTTTTATAAAAACCAAATACATCTGTATTAAACTAATCGTGCAAATAGTCTTAATGTATATTTACGTTATGACTATCAGTTACGTCTAACCGACAAACCGGTCAGACCTATCTGGTAGATATACCGAATCGTACGTTATGTCTACCAGATAGGTCTGACCGGTTTGTCGGTTACATGTAACTGATTTATACGGTAGACATACCGAATCGTACGTTATGTCTACCAGATAGGTCTGACCGGTTTGTCAGATAGACGTAACTGATTGTTACATGCGAGACTCCATGTGAGTAAGCGAGACAGCTGTACGTTAAGATGGGTCGCACTCCATACAAAATAAAAATCACGTTTCAGTCACCACCTAAAAATAAAATTCAGAGTGTTTAATGACTATTTGGAAAATATTGCGATTCTGAGGTAAGCCAATTGTGAGCGGTTTTGCTTCAAAAATACCTCTAATTATCATGTTTTTTGGGTGTAACTTTTTTGTTGTTGGACATTTTCGAATAATTTTGTTTGGTTAGATAAACCTTCAGGAGTTCTTGGATTGCACATATTTTTTAAAATTTTTTTTTGTTAATTTATTGAGTTAACATGATAATTAGAGGTATTTTTGAAGCAAAACCGCTCACAATTGGCTTACCTCAGAATCGCAATATTTTCCAAATAGTCATTAAACACTCTGAATTTTATTTTTAGGTGGTGACAACACCTTACTGTACGTTTGCCAAGATTTCGGAGTGCGTGCGTTAGAAGGTGATATCAAATCACACGTACACGAAATCAAGTCACACGTACACAAAAGGACTAGTCAGATTTTTCACACGGCTAGAACAAATCTGACTAGAATTATAACCGATATGTTGGTTACGTATACCGGTTATATAACTAGTCATATGACCGGTAGTCTCCTTGTAGGGTACTGTGCTAGATTTGCGTGACCGAAAAATTTGGTACTGCGTGGTACCTCTATGTGTTTATTTGCTTAGTGGTAGCAGTGATAACCAGCGTTGCCACAGCCAAAAGGGAAAAAATTACCAAATTTCTAAAAACAAATTACCAAAACTACAAATTCTTTATAAATATGCGTTTAATTATTTATTTATAAAACAAAAAACAATCACATCTTGTCGTTTAAAGCATTTCTCCATTTGTAAATTCTTTTGAAAACTTTGAGGTGCAAAATAAATAAAAACCAGGAAATTGGTGGACTTATAGTAAAACTGATTGCAATAAATTAAAAAGGCACAGTTCCAAGTACAGTTCGCTTTTTGGAGCCCATACATATTAAGATTCAATGTTTCTTGGCAAAGTCTCTTTGGAGAGCATTATATTGTTGATTGTATCAACTTCTAGCTTATTTCTAAGTTTAGTTTTAATAAGAAAAAGTTCAGAACATTTTCGCTTTGCAGAGCTATGAGGCAGTGTAAGCAAGGTGCCACTTCAAGGTGCCACTTTCGATTATTACAGTTTACGTCATATGTAATAATAATCAACTAAAAAACAACTACCAAATTGCAGAGTGTGCTACCAAATTACCAAAAATTCAAAACAGCAAAAAAATTTACCAAGTTTGGTTAAAAATAACCAAAACGGCAACGCTGGTGATAACGCTGACAGTAGGTCCCACACGTACTTCGGCTGTACAAAGTTTTGTCGCTGGCTTCGTCAAACTTAAATTTTCGAAGTTTATCTTCATTCTTTGTGGGATGTTCGACAAGGAACATCAATTGCGAGCTGTGCTGTGCTGCTTGGAACGAGACGGCGCGCCGCGGCGTATCGTTTGCAAATTCGAATATGCAAGGGTGTGTGTCCGTGTGAAAATAAATGTGCGTGTTGCTTGTGTATGCGCTGAGGCGAATGAAAACAATAGGAGCAACTGCACAATATGAAAAGCAAATTGAATTTCCATGGCTTTCGGTTCTGCTATGAATAATGAACCATGTGAATTCGCAAAGGCGTACAGTAGAGTGTGCGTTCCTATTGATAAAAAATTAAAACCATGAATTTCTGCTGTGCAATGTTGGCATTCATGTAGGCTACGTTGCCTTCTGGCCTAATAAAATTCATACCGATAAATTTTTAAATTCATATATTAACAGCAACATATTACTTATTATTATCATTTCCTTAAAATTTATATTATTTAGCAGTTTTATGTGTTCTTTAGTATTTTTATTTTATTCTTATTTTTCGTTTTACTTGCAATTTGCTCCCTTTACCAAGTGCAATTTTTTCTTAGTAAAATTATTAAAGAGTAATCTAATATAAATTGCTCATGTTCCCTCCATCTACTTTTGTTACGTTTGCAAAACACAAATTGTACAAAAGCTTTTTATATTGGAGGAATAAGGGGTTGCCTTAAAAAACGTATGAAATGTGTTGTAAAAGATTTTTGAAACAAAAAAAATGTGTGGATTGGAGCTGTTAGTTTTAGACTAGTGTTAAAATAGTTGAAATTTTTAAAAAATATAAACATTTCGTTTCTTTGTAAATTACAAAGCTTATCTTTTATTAACTTTTTGCAGTTATGACAGTCAAATTTTCAATAGTTTTCATCAATATGAAACCAGAGAAATAACGAAGGGAACCATCACTCATATGTTCATTTTTTATAATCCCTAAGGCATTTGAAGAATTCGCTTCTCTGCATCAAATATGTCCTTTGATAAGCAAAATTCTTCACCGCACTCTTGATTTATAGCATTTTGAGTTTCATTGTGAATTTCAAACAAACTGGTATTATTGTCAATTGTTATAAATGAACCTTCGTCAGTTGGTTCACAATTGGAGGTTCCTGCCAAGGCACATTTAATAAGGTAGTGGTGGCAACACAGCTGCTTAAACTTTTTTCTTCTGATTTTCTTTTGATTTCTTCTGATTCTCTTTTGGCTTTTCGCGAATGGGCATCCTCATTGTCAAAAATTGGAAAAATTGTTTTTGTGTTGCTTGTCTTTTGATTTGATTTTGACAAGCAGGATGCCCAAAAGCACTAACAAAATACATGGGAATCGTAGTGCCATCACCTTATTAATACACCTTGGTTCCTGCCTGAAATACTATTATTTTCATTGGGTTCATTTTCGCAAGAATTTGGTCAAACTCAAAAAGTGAAGGATTATTGTTTGTAACTCCTCTTTTTCTTACCAAATAAAAAAGATTTTCAAGCGGGTCTTGATTAAGTCTTGATAATAAAAGAAAATTGGATTTTTCCGCCTAGATATCTTGTGAAACAGACAAAACTGCAGTAATTGATAAAACTATACCATTTAAACAGTATACAGTTTTAGGATACTGACAACTTTTGACATAGTTTTTCATTTCCTTCAAATAATTTTGGATATTGTTATTCTCACGAAGAGCTGATCGGAAAGGATTTTTATCAAAAAGAACAGGCTATTCAAACAATCAAAAAGTCTGTTTATTTTTTCAATAAATAAAGCTGTGGAAAAAGCTTTTTCTTTGCAATCATTATAACAGCCCATTTTCAATCAAAGATTTTATGGCTGCGGATACAGTATTCATTTCATTTTTTCAAATGAATTAGGATAAATATGTTTTGTTGTCAATTTGGGACAAAGGCGGGTTGAATTGTTTTTATCCAATTCATATAATAATAATAATAATTGATTGGCACGACAGCCTGCTTACGCGAGACTAAGGCCTAGCTTCCCGCAACCACCCGTGTTGTGCGTGTGAATTTGTACGCGGGTGGAAGGGACCTACAGTTTTATGCCGGTTCCGAACGGCAGGTTGGGAGCTTTTTCATATACAATTTTTACTCTCAGAGGTTTGCCATTTCCAGCTGAGAGGACAGCCACCGAAAGAGAAAACGAGTTTCCCGTTATTTTTTTTTAGGTGTTACTACATGCAGTATTCGAACTTACGTCCACAATAAGTGCAGTATTGGTCTTCTTCATCTTTTTTTATTTCTGTTCCCAAATTTTTGGACAAATTTTTCCACGCATTATTTCTGCAAGGATCCTCAAAAGCCAAAAACTCTGCAATATCTCCCACAGTGTCCATTGAAGAGTCTGACAATTGTATTGGATCACCACAATTTTTAAATTCTGCGAAAGGAAGTGCTTGACTTTGAATCGGAACATATTGATCAATTTCATCCTCTATTTCATTGAAATCAAATAAATGGTGGATCTCTCTGTGTTACTTTGGGAAGTTATTTTTTTTAGGTTCAGGTTGAGAGTTGGTATCGCGTTCTTTTCAGAAGTCTGTTACCAATAAACTTAGGTTCAAATTGGTTATCACAAAAAAATGCCTTGTCGATATTTTCATCTATTTTGAGATTACATTTTGCGATCCATTTATTTCTGAAATATTCATTTTTCGGAAATTTAAAAAGCCGAACTTTAAGGGCCTCGAACTCATTCCTATAGCTCCTTTGACAGGAAAAAATAGCGCATTTCTTGTTATGTTTACGCTTTTTGTCGGAATTACTTATATTCATGATAAAAACTTAATGACGTTAATACGAGTAAAATCAAGTCAAGTTTCAAAAAAAGGGTCGTCAACAAAATTGTTTAGGGATTCAACCACGTCAGAATTCGCTTAAATGTTTAAATTTAAACCAATTGTTTGGGATTCAACCACGTCAGAATTCGCTTAAATTTTTAAATTTAAACAAATTGTTTGGGATTCAACCACGTCAGAATTCGCTTAAATTTTTAAATTTAAACAAATTGTTTGGGATTCAACCACGTCAGAATTCGCTTAAATTTTTTAATTTAAACAAATTGTTTGGAATTCAACCACGTCAGAATTCGCTTAAATTTTTCAATTTAAACAAATTGTTTGGGATTCAACCACGTCAGAATTCGCTTAAATTTTTAAATTTAAACAAATTGTTTGGGATTCAACCACGTCAGAATTCGCTTAAATTTTTCAATTTAAACAAATTGTTTGGGATTCAACCACGTCAGAATTCGCTTAAATTTTTCAATTTAAACAAATTGTTTGGGATTCAACCACGTCAGAATTCGCTTAAATTTTTTAATTTAAACAAATTGTTTGGAATTCAACCACGTCAGAATTCGCTTAAATTTTTCAATTTAAACAAATTGTTTGGGATTCAACCACGTCAGAAATCGCTTAAATTTTTCAATTTAAACAAATTGTTTGGAATTCAACCACGTCAGAATTCGCTTAAATTTTTCAATTCAAACAAATTTTTCAAATCAGTTAACGCAAGGCATACGAAAACACGCAACCAGACAGCGCAACGATTAGATTGATAATGAGCTGTTTTCAGCAAATTTGTTGAAGCGAAAGCGATCGCCAACGAAAAAAGGTATACACACAAAAAATAAGCGCGAACAAGTGAAATTGTGTTGTTGCTTTTGTTGGCATTTTTGGTGGTTGATTATTTCATTGCGTGTGAAGGCAACGCACACAATTTTGCGAATGTTTTCGATTAGCCGAAGTGCGTATGGGACCTACTGCGCTGAAAGCAAAGCGCATAACAGCAGCAATAAGATCATCAAGCGCACAGTTGATGTGCGACTGACCACATCAACATAAAGCAAATTATGAAAGCTGACTTCGAATTGAGAAGTTTGCCGAAGTCATCGCGAATATGTTCGAATAGCCTAAGTGCCTATGGGACCTACTGCGCTGGTACGCAAATTTGTGCGAGTTGACACCTCTATGTGTTTATTGGCTTAGTGCTTGTACCAAGTTTGGAGAGATTTGCAAAAAAATTTAAATAACACTCAAGGCGTGTTTGAGCAGCGTTGGCAAAAAAACTGGCCGAAATGGAGGAAAAGGGTTACCTTAGAAACATTGACGAGCAAAAGCGACGTGATAAATATCGGGCATCCTTAACTCCTTCAACACCTTACTATGAACCACTACCAGAGAATTTGTCTTTTGAATCTGAAACAGGGGATTTTCAAGAACACTTGCCCACGTCTATCGAGAGCACAAAATCTAGCATTCTATGAGGACAAATTTCATAACTCCGAAATTAGTGGCAGCTTTAGAAAGGTGGAATCAACTATTGAAGCGCTTAGACTTAACACTGACGAATATCCTAGAAGTAAGTATTCAATTCAAAGAATTCGTACAGAAAAGTGAAAGAGCGCGCAGAAGCTTTACAAGTTGATTTTCAAAACGAGATTCCGGATACTGTAACTGTCCACTGGGATGGCAAACTCTTACCAGCTTTAGATGCACGAAAATCTAAAGATAGTTATTTCGTACGATCATAAAGACCAACTCATCGCTGTGCCACAAGTAGAGAACTCTTTAAGAAGCGAACTAATACAGGCAGTTTGGAATGCTATGATTAGAATCTTGAAGACATAGTGCAGATTCTCTGCTGTGATACTACTGCTTCCAATACAGGTCGTATTAATGGTGCCTGTGTGCATCTCGAACAGAAAATGAATAGAGAAATGCTTGTTTTTGCTTGACGGCATCACGTCTATGAGTTGGAATCAAGCTTGAAGCCAAAATTAGCCAAGTCAGTACGAGCCCTGACATTCCACTGTTTCAAAAGTTCCGAGAAAACTGGAAAAATGTTGATTCCGAGAGGATGCAGAGCTATACAGAAAAGCTAGCATGCCAAAATGTTTCAGAAATTAACAAACTGATACACTTTTATCGATCTGAATTAACTAAAAAGATTGCTAGAGATGACTATCGTTAGTTAATAGAGCTTTCAATAATATTACTCGGCGGAGTTAGAGAGAAGAAATTTAAGATTCGGCCTCCATGCGCCATGCATTAAGCTAGATGGATGGCAAGAGCACTTTATTCATTGAAAATAACTTTACTTAGCTCTCAATTCAGAATTTCGAACAAGGTAGCTCTATTGGACGGGTGCCTATTGATCGTGACATCCTACGTAAAGCCTTGGCTGCAATGCACTTTAGCGGTACGGGCACCACACGAGGATTTATGCTTTTTGAAGACCATGAGAACTTACGAAAGAATCGACAAAAGGATCTCAAAAGCAGCACTCAACAGCCCACGGTAAACGGTACATCCCATCGAAGGAAGAACTATGGGACCCACTTTTCGGTTAGTAGAAGTAGTAGTAACAATATTTGTTTTCTTTTATAACTTTGTTTAGATAACTTATTTCTATATTTTTCAATTTCAGAGAAAAGCATTGATGATTTTGTTTCAATTAAAAGCATCGACTCAAAATTGATGACAGTTTCCTCAACGAATGTCCTGCTTCATGGTCGTATAATACCTCGTTTCAATACGCTAAAAAAAAGGTGCTGGCACTGAGAGCAGTTAACAATGCGGCTAAAAGTCGGTTAAGTTAATGCAAGACTTCCATGGCTTAATTACTGTGGTAGAGGAAAAAAGCAATTTTTACTACGTTGCGTACAAGAACAAAGACAGGTATATCCGGACTGCAAAAAGCATACCTAAAAAAAAAAATTTAGTAAATAATGTTCTTTTAATGATAAATACTTAATAATTATTATATATGGATAAAACAGTGTTTCATTTACTGTAAAACGTATTAAGTTCTAAAACCTCTCTACGGTTTCCATACTAATTTTTCATTCTAAAGTTTGATATCAAGTCGGCACGGGTTATCATTATCCGATCGCCGTAATATTTATTATTTAAGTCATTAGGGTCAAATAGAAAAAAATAAGGGGTATGCTTAACCCCATTCACAAACAAAAAATTTCCCCTTACAGCCTGGGACACTTTAATATATACATATAAATAGAAAGCAATAGAACCCAAGCGAAAAAATATAAAAATGGATAAAAGGATAATCTTACTAAATCTTTTCTAAATTGACAAAAAGTTTCGTGAAATTAGAGAATCTTTTGGAAAAGCACATTCGTCATTTCGAAAAGCCATCTGAAATTAAAAAAAACAGAAAGTCTTGCTTCTTTGCTACGATCTAGCCATTTGCTTAAGCTACGCAAGCAATAGGATTAGATTGTTTTGCGATCAGTGCACATAATACTGAAACGATAAACCACTCTGTGCTGAATGCTTTCCTATGCACGAATGCTTTTCCAAGCATACTTTTAGGCATGCACTTTGAAGTATCGCAAATTTCGTATAATTCGTTTGGATAGTCCGATATGGCAAGTATGGTTCACTCGACCGCTGAAGGTGGACCAGCTGAAGAAGGAGCTGGCTGCCTGGAATTTGCCGACTGCTGGCGGAAAGGTGGAGTTGCAGCTGTGCTTGCGAGAGGCGTGTGAATCACGAGGCATCGATAGGGCTGCACACGAGTTCGGAACGCAGGAACAAGAGGCGTCGGCCAAAGTGGAGGAATCGCCTGCGGGTGCTGCGTCGATGCAAAGTACGGCTGCAGCGGCTACGCCACCACAAGCAATAGACATGAGCCAGCTAATGGTTGCAATAAAAGGCATGTTTCAGGAAACTTCTGTGAAAATCGAGAATATCAATCAGGAAATTTCGGCAAAAGTCGAAACTACGAATCAAGAAATAGCAAAAATGGAATCAGCGAACCGAGAAGTAGCAGAGCGAATGGAAACCAAACCCCAGGAAAATGCGGAAAAATTTGAAAATGCAAATCGTGAAATATCGGCGCAAATGGAAGCGTGCAACCGAGGAATGGCGACAAATTCTGCGCGCATAGAGCAGAAGGTGGAGGAAATTTCCGATAGACTGAACGGGAAAGTTGAGCATCTCGAGACGCGAATGAACAATTGGGACAAACGGGTTGACAGTCTGGAGGAGCGGCTTAGAGAGGTACAGCTGCGAGCAAGGGTGCAGTCAGTTGAGGAAAGTGTTGCCATAGAAGTGCCTACCTATGACGGTACTACGTCATTTGACACATTCAAACTACAATTCGAGATGGCTGCTTTGGAGAGTCAGTGGATCAATGTTAGGAAAGGTGGGAGGCTCATACTGGCTCTAAGAGATCCTGCGGCTGAGGTAATAAAAACAATACCGGAAGGTTTGAGAGGTGATTACGAGACCGTCTGGGCATTGGCAGCCAGATACAGTGACGAGCACAACAAAATGCTGTATTATTGCGAGCTGAAGAATCGCAGGCAAAGAGCCAGCGAGGCGCTGCAGACATATGCAGCAGACATTGAGCGGCTCGTACAGCTGTGCTACCCGTCCTTCGGCGCTGATGATCTCGAGAGGATGAAGATTGAGTCATTCATTGAAGGTCTTCATGATCCGGAGACACGTCGCAGTGCATTGATGATGGGCAAGCCGACATTTAAAGAGACGGTGACCAGCGCGATGACATATGAGACGACATGGATTGGAGGCACTCGGTATGCACTGGCAAGGATACGCCAAATCCAGCCGGACAGCGACATTTCGATCCAGGCCATAAGCTCTGAGACACCGGGCAGGCCACGGGTTGTCTCCTCTAAAGTTGTTTGCTGCACATGTGGCAAGCAGGGTCACATAGCACGGGACTGCCACCAACGAAAAAGGCGATCCCGTTCTCGATCGCAATCGCCTGAAGCGAGGAATACTGACAATCGAGGCCTAGCCAACAAGCGCAGGGCTGAGGACGACGAGTCGTTAAACTAAAACGGGTCAGCCCAAAGAGGCGCGAGCTGATCCCCACAACCCGCTGCCCCACCGTCCTTGTCTCGCAGTTGAAACAACAACCCAGCAGCTTGACGATTGAAGGAAGGATAGATGGAAAGTTGTTTGTGTTGACACTGGGTACTGGAGCGTCATATTCGATCATAAAAAGGAAGCTTCTGAAGAACTGAGAACCGCTGCATGGCATACAGCTGAGGACTGCGACTGGCGAGCGTGCGCCGATAAGAGGAAAAGTAACAAAAAACAATTGCTATCGGCACTAGCCGCCTGGAACATGAGTTCATCGTCGCGGATATAATGGAAGACGTGATTATCGGCGTGGATTTCATGATTAGGCACGGTTTTACGCTGGACCTGAAAGAAAATGTGCTGAGGTATGCCAACGTGCACACTGGCTATGAGCGAAGCGTTGCGGTAAGGAAAGTTGTCTCGTGTCAACACCAGAAGATACCAGCGAATTCCGAGGCGATTGTGTGGGCAAAGGTGGACGAGGACGATGGGACAAGTCGGCTGTGGGTTGTAGAAGCGCCAAAACAAGGATACGACAACATAATTATCGGACGTACATTAGTGGAACCCAAAAATGGCAAAATACCAGTCAGGATACTCAACCTACTGAACACACCTAGATATGTCGGAAAAGATGTGGTCATTGGCGAGTGTAGAGAGGCTGAAGCAGTTGTCAATTGCGAAAGCAGTCTACCCGGAGGAAGTAAGAAAAGCGGTTCTAACATGGACGCCATACCGCAGAACCAGTGGAGCAGCGAATTGACAGCCGAGCAGAAACAGAAAGCACGGTCACTCCTGCAGCACTATGGGTCAATATTTGCAACAGAAGCGGGCGGAAGAACAGCCATAGTGAAGCACAACATCGACACCGGAATTGCGAAACCAATCCGCCAACCGCCAAGACGAGTTCCTCAGGCCAAGAGGGAAGAAGTCACAAATTTGATTGAAAACATGCATAAAGAAAAGGTCATAGAGCCTTCGTCAGGCCCTTGGGGTTCGTCGGTCGTGCTAGTCAAGAAAAAGAATGGCAGTACCCGGTTTTGTGTGGACTATCGAAAGCTCAATGACGTGACCAAGAAGGATCGATGACACCCTGGACACACTGTCAGGCACACAGTGGTTTTCCACACTCGACTTACGCAGCGGCTATTGGCAGGTGGAGCTTGCAGACCAGGACAAGGAGAAAACAGCTTTTAGTGTTGGCGACGGTTTGTGGCAGTTCAACGTCATGGCATTTGGACTCTGCAACGCACCAGCAACATTCGAGCGGCTAATGGAACGAGTGCTAAAAGGGCTGCATTGGCGGACGTGTCTGGTATACCTCGACGACATAATCGTGATGGGCAAAAGCTTTGACGACCACCTGGAAAAGCTGAAGGAGGTATTTAGGCCAATACAAAACGCAGGCCTTAAACTCAACCCAAAGTGCTCGCTGTTCCAAAAAGAGGTCAAGTATCTGGGCCACACGGTTTCCGCTCGCGGAGTACATACGGATGAAGGCAAACTCACGGCGGTGAAGGAGTGGCCCCGGCCACGCAATCTACATGAACTCCGCAGTTTCCTGGGCTTGTGCACATATTACCGAAGATTCGTTCCAGAATTTGCGAACATAGCCGGCAGCTTGCACAAACTGACGAAAAAGAATCAAGCCTTCGCGTGGGGTAAAGAGCAGGAGCAGGCTTTTGCACGACTGAAGGAAAAACTGTGCACTGCTGCAATTCTGGCCTTCCCCGTGCCTGGAGAGATGTTTGTGCTGGATACAGATGCAAGTGGGCATAGTATTGGTGGTGTGCTATCACAGATAATAGGTGGCCAAGAACAAGTGATAGCCTACTACAGCAAAATTTTGTCAAAACCTGAACGCAACTACTGTGTGACACGAAGGGAGTTGCTCGCAGTATTGGAATGCGTGAGACACTTCCACAAATACCTGTATGGGCAAAAGTTTCGCCTGCGCACAGATCATGCGGCATTGAATTGGCTACTGAACTTTAAAGATCCGGAAGGCCAATTGGCGCGGTGGATCGAGCGGTTGCAGAGCTACGACTACACGGTAGAGCATCGCAAGGGTAGCAGCCATGGAAATGCCGATGCCTTGTCACGCCGTCCGTGCAAAACCGAATGCAGGCATTCTTTGCGAGCCGAAAGCAAAGAGCAGATACTTGACGTACGATTGGTCAGCGTTATGCCAGAGGAGGAGTGGTCGGCGGAGAGGATACAAAAGGACCAGCGCGAGGATTCGGATCTTAAAAAAATCATTGAAGGCAAAGAGCAAGGTGCACGTCCAGACTGGCTGGAGATGGCCGGTGAGAGCCCGTTCGCGAATGCTTACTGGGGACAGTGGCAAAGTCTGCGGCTGTCTGATGCCTGCTTATACCGCGAGTGGGAGAGTGAGGATGGCCGGACCAGCAATTCCCTAATTGTAGTCCCGAATTGCAGGATCAACGAGGTGATCGAGGTATACCATAACGACTCCAGCGGAGGGTACCTAGGCATCACAAAAACTGTCGCCAAAATAAAAAGACGATTCTACTGGGTAGGATGCCAGGAGTCTGTCGCCGATTGGATTAAGAGCTGTGATCGATGTTCGGCTGCGAAAGGGCCGACAAGAAGATCTCGGGGCCGCATGCAGCAGTACAACATGGGAGTGCCCTTCGAGCGGATTGCCATGGATGTCGCCGGGCCATTCCTTCTTAGCACTCAAGGCAACAAATATGTGCTGGTGGTAATGGACTATTTCAGCAAATGGCCCGAAGTGTATCCTATTCCTAACCAAGGAGGCCGCCACGGTCGCGGAAATGCTGGTAAACAACTGGGTGGCCAGATTTGGAGTTCCAATGGAGTTGCACTCGGATCAAGGCAGGACTTTCGAGTCTCTGGTATTAAAGGAAGTGTGTGAGCTATTAGGAATAAGGAAAACCCGCACCTGTCCTTTGCATCCCAGTCCGACGGCATGGTGGAACGATTCAATCGAACACTGGAGGAATATCTGCGGAAAGTAGTAGGCATGAATCAAAAGGATGGGGACACGTATATTCCGCTGTTCTTGATGGCGTATAGGTCAGCTCCGCACGATACGACATCACTCACTCCAGCACGAGCAGTGTTCGGCACGGAGCTGAGGTTGCTTGCTGACTTGAAGTTCGGAGTGGTCAGCACGACGGAAGGCGCTAAGACTGATTATGCAGTTAATAAGCGATCGGAGCGGGAAGAAATCCACCAGTTTATAAGGGACCGTATCCAACTGGTCAGCGATAGGATGAACGCCAGATATGATCTACGGGCTAACACCGCGGGGTTCCAAGAAGGCGATCTGGTAATGCTCTACAACCCGCAACGGAGGAAAGGTTTGTCTCCAAAACTTCAAACGTCATGGGAAGGACCGTACCAGGTCGTGACCAGGATTAATGACGTGGTGTACAGGGTTCAACGCTACGGTAACGGAAACGCAAGGTTGAAAGTAGTCCATTTCGAGTGCCTGGCACTCCGGCGGAACCTCGGCACTTGTTCGGGACGAACAAGTCTAAGTGATGGCCAGTGAAACGAGTAGTCACTCTGTGCTGTGATATTGAAATAATGAATGCTTTTCCAAGCATACTTTTAGGCATGCACTTTGAAGTATGGCAAATTTCGTATAATTCGCTTGGATAGTCCGATATGGCAAGGATGGTTCGCGAAAGGTGATGAGCTTTGCTAGAACAATCGAGATAGAATGTACAACTGAAATGTGCAAGAAACTTCGGCGCGATAAGAAAACTGGTATAAAAGCAGCAGTGGCAGCGCAAGGGGTCGAGTCTGAGTTGAATAAGCAAAGTGGTAACAAGTGTAGATACAAGCAAAGTGTAATTCTGTAAATAAAGTGATTGTTAGTTTCTGACTGCGTCTTGTGCTGAATAATTGAAGTTGTTTTATTTTCAAACACAATCCAAACGAACCTTGGTAAACTCAGATTTTCGTAACAATACCTTTCCAAAATATTGTAACGATAAGACAGTTTGTCGCTGTGCAGAGCAACCCTGTCGCTACGCGCCATGCTATAATGCAATCTGGCAACGACGGCCGCGATAATAAGGGAAACTTTTAGTCCTACCTGGCAATGATGGCCGTGATAATACGGAAAACTATTAGTCCAACCCGGCAATGATGGCCGCTATATTAAAGGAAGCTTTTAGTCCAACCTGGCAATGATGGCTCGCGATCATCATGGAAACCTGTAGTCCACTCTGGAATGTACGAGAACGATCTGCGCGATAACCGGACAGGTATTAGAGGCATCCGGGTACGGCGCAGCGAGTCGGTCTTGGTTTAGACAAGTGAAGGTGCCACACGGAGTAAATAATTAAGTGTAAAATTTGTGAAATAAAGTGATCGTTGGTTTTTATTGACTGCGTTTGAGAAACTAAGTGTGTTTTGTTTATTTCAAATTACGCAATCCAGAGATACGTACTAGCCCACTAGAACTAGAACCAGAATTCGTGACAATATTTTAAAAGTACAATTTTATTTGTGTTTACCGGGTTCAAATGCTCCCACCGAAAGCGTATTTTCTATTTTAAACAACATATGAACTGATGAGAAATCCAAAATGAAAATTGAGACTGTAAAATCTATATTAATCACTAAATGCAACTATGAAGTTAACTGCTTAGAGTTTAAGGAATATTTGTAAAGTGAGGAAAACTTAATTAACCAAATTTATACCTCAGAAAAATAGCAGTGATTTGAATTTGATGCATATATTTTTGTTATACATACAATTGTTAATTCAAATCAAAGCCCAGGAATTGAGACTTATGTTTTTGTATGTACAAATGGCTCTTATTTTTCATGTTTAATGACAGTTTAGTTGTTGGTGCTACCCCTTAAATTAGATCCTTTATATGAAAAAATGAGCTAAATCACATTTAAAGCTAATCCGATAAGTGTAAAGTGTGCCCCTCGGCCCTCAAAAATGCAAAGTAATCAAAAATTCACATGAAAAATCAGTTGACTTTTGGTATTAAAAAGTTTTTACCCAGTAATCACCCAAATCAAGTTCGGTGGAAAATTTACTTATTTATTTATTCAGTCTAACAACTTACAGACTAACAGAAGTAACAGATAGAAAGATAACAATTCAAATTACCTAAGAAACTTAGAATTAGACAAAGTATTGCAAAACACATTTTTAGATAGACCAAGATCAATATCCAAAGAATTTGAGAGATAATTATATTCCGTTAGTACTCTTGTCAAAGGAGCATTTCGAGCGTAGTTTGATTTACTCAAGCCAACATTAAAGTACTCGGTGCGCCGTAACGATCTTGCTGGAATATTAAAGTTTATCCTTTCAAGAACAGACGCGCAGTCAACGAGTCCATTAATGATACCAAACAGGAATTTCAGTGATAGAAATGATCTTTTACTATCAAGCGAATTTAAATTCAAAAGCTGACACCGAGCACTATAGGAGGGGATGGGATCGACAAAATTCAGAGACCGAAGAGCAAAGCGTATAAAAACCTTCTGAACTCGCTCAAGGCGAGATATTACAGAGGCATAAAACGGTCTCCAAATAAAGGCCGCGTATTTGAGTCTAGAACGGACAAAAGCGGAATATACAGGCAGGTGCCAGATTTCGATCGAAATCGAATTGAAATCAAAATTGCAAATCGAGTGAATTCATTTTTCATGTGCTGTATTCCACTCGTTTTCATAGCTTCGAAATCGATTCACAATAAACTTTCGACTGAAGTTTAGCTTCGAAATCGATTCACAATAAACTTTCGACTGAAGTTCAGTTGAATTTTTGACTATTAAATTTGAAACAAACATTTCTTTTGAGATTTATAAAAATGAGTGCAGTGTTTATTACCACGGTTTTAGCCATTCAACGAGAGAGACACGCTTACGAAAAAATTAAGCGGCGTGCATTAAGGGACCAATCCAATCCCATGGAACTTACAGAGGCAGTGTAAGTGTTTTGAAATATTATTTGGCTGCGAGTTTGTAATTACAATTTGTAACTGCATTTAAGGTTCATATCATACTACCGCGTGAACAAAGATGCGTTCAATATGTTGTTAAGAATTATTTCACCGCACCTACCATCATCTTCAATTCCTGCCCAGCTTCAACTAGCAGCCACTCTACGGTTTTTAGCAGAAGGAAGTTTCCAAAAATCAGTTGGAAAGGATGCTGACATAGCTTTGAACCGTAGCACAGTTTCTAAAGTTTTGACAAGAAACCTTCCCATTTTGGAAAGAAAGATTTGTGCTACCTGGATAAAATTCAATAGCTCTAATGACGAGCTTCGCAAGTCGAAGCGGCATTTTCTCGAAAATTTTCGCATTCCCGGTGTCATAGGTTGCGTCGATGGCACGCACATCAAAATAACAAAGCCGCATCACGATGAATCACTATTTTACAATAGAAAGGGATATTTCAGCATTAATGCTATGATTGTAAGTATACACATATGGCTGTGTATGAGTACCTGTATATACATATTCCGGACTAACAGACCTACAATTACATAGATATGCGATTACAACATGATCATCAAAGGTGTCGATGCGCGTCATCCAGGATCGAGCCATGACGCGTTCATTTGGAGTATGAGCAGGGCTCGAGAACACCTTGTAAGAAGCTTTGAAGGCGGTGAACGCAATTCCTGGCTTCTGGGGGATGTTGGATATGCGCTGGAGCCTTTTATTTTGACTCTATATAGAGATCCAGAAGCAGGAACATGTAAGCACACATTCAACATAAAGCATTCAGCAGCTCGCAATGTGGTTGAACGAACAATTGGTGTTCTGAAAAGCCGCTTCAGGTGTTTAGCCCGTTGTCTTCAGTACCAGCCGCAAAAAGTCGTGCAAATGATAAATGTATGTTGTGCATTGCATAATATCTGCAGACATTACAAGATTCAGGACGAAAATGATGGGAACTTTGCGGTACCAAGTGAAACAACGGAAAGCTATGAAATAACTGAAGTAAATGCAGAATTAACATTTAACAATGAAGCCAGCAGAATAAGGGATGAAATAGCAAATAATATTAATTTAAGATATTAAAACGCATACACAGATACAGCAGTCACATGCCCATGCAACACCATCACTCAGCAGCAGACATCAAACTGTAACAACAAAACGCTGCGTATTTTATAAACACACTTAAAATTTATTTCACCATCTATTTCTATTACACAGGTGATAAGAACTCATATTCAATTCAATAAAATAATAATAAAGTAAAACAATACAAACATAACAGCAGTTTTCAATTTCAATTCAATAAAATAATAATAAAGTAAAACAATACAAACATAACAGCAGTTTTCAATTTCAATTCAATAAAATAATAATAAAGTAAAACAATATAAGTTTGGTTCTAGTAAATAACAGGAAAATTAGATGTTAAAATTTACTTTTTGTTTGCATGTTGGTCAATTTTCAGTTTTAATTCTTTGATTTCTAGTTTCTTCTGTTTTATTACATTTTGTGCATGTAGTAGCTCTTCCACTTGCATATCATGCCTTTTAGTTTCCTTATTCTGTTCCGATATTAAATTGCAAAGTTTGTCTAAACACTTATAAATTTTTCTTGTGTCTCCCTCGGTTTCTTTAGCCACTCTTAAATTTTCTTTCGACACTTCCAAATATTCACATATATTTTTTGCAATTTCTGCTATTTCACTCGTTTGTTCACTCATATATTTTTTTAAATTGGCTTCTAACGGTGGTTCTGCTCTTCTTGTTCGCGGTGTCACACACACTGACCTGCTTGGCCCAGGCAAATCGTCATCATCATCCAGATGATCGAGATCATTGGATACAGTGGCTGAGTCTTCTACACTGAAGTCGAGAGTGTGTGCAATGCCTTCGACTGCAGTGTAGATACCACAGATCGTGGCCACTGACTCTTCTGCCGGTGAAATCACATATTGGTTAAATAGTCCACCCCCAGTAGCTCTAGCTTCGGCTTTGTTGTGGGCGAGCTTCTTTCGTATATTACTCTTCCAATCGATCCAGACCTATTAAAACAATAAAGGTAATGTAATGCAGAATACAAATTTTAACTCCTTACTTTTTTCCATCCCGAAGCATCTTTCTGAGGTGGACCTTGACTATTTAGGTCTTTTGTGATGTCGTTCCACAGTGCATCCACAGCCACGCGATCTCCCTTTATGAGCCCCTTCGCCATGTCCGTGTGTTTTTGCATGAAAGAAATTAGCAAGGCTTCTTGCGCAGCGTTCTTATGTTTTCCCCTGATTTAAAAGTAAAAATTATTGTAATAATTTTATTTTTGCGACAAATTGCAATATTCTTACATTTTTTGTGCCTCTGTTTTCCGATTTACACGCAAAACCGACCGTTTTCACTTCAACGCAGTTATGCGAATTCAAATCACATATAAAAAAATGGAATCGAAATGTGGCACTTGTCATTTCACATGAATTCATTTTCGAAAATGAAATCGACAGTAGTGAAATGCAGCACCCCAAATTTCGATTTCAGTCGGATTCAATTTCGATTTCGAGTGAAAGTGAAATGTGGCACCTGCCTGATAGTAATTTGGGGGTGTAGGGATCCGAAAAGGGAGAACAATTACAACGAACAAAAGCTAGCATGGAATATGATTTGGAGATGGTAGAGTCAATATGTGCAGAATATTTGGAATCAAAATAAACACCCAGATCTTTAATTATATTGACTACATTTAAAACGGAGTTAAAAATACAGTATGAAGAGGGAAAGGGATTTGACTTTTTGCAATAGGTTATATGGAAACATTTCTTGATGTTTAGGTGAAGACGATTAATGACACACCAGTCATGTAAGTTATTAAGTTCAACTTGAAGCAGAGAAGAGTCCTCAGGGGATCTAATCTCAGAGTAAACTTTGAGATCATCCGCATATAATAAAAATTTTGACTTCAAAAAACAAGAACTGACGTCATTAACAAAGAGCACAAATAAAAGCGGACCTAGGATACTTCCTTGTGGAACACCAGAGGTCGCCGTAAAGGGTTGAGAGGATATACTATCAAAGGTCACAACACAGAGACGGTCACTAAGATAGGATTTTAACCATATGAGAAAGACAGAGTGAAATCCCATACCAGCAAGCTTAGATACTAGGCACTTATGAGAGACTATGTCAAATGCCTTAGAGAAGTCAGTATAGACCGCATCAATTTGATAACCTTTCTGGAAAGCCGAAATGCAGTCTTCGGAGAAGACAGCCAAATTAGTAACAGTGGATCGACCAGACACAAAGCCATGTTGATATGGGCAAATCAGATTTTTTACCGCAAAATACACCTTTTTATTAACAATGGATTCAAAAAGTTTCGAAACCGAAGATAACTTAGAAATAGGCCTGTAGTTAATAATTATAATTGATTGGCACGACAGCCCGCTTACGCGAGACTAAGGCCTAGCTTCCCGCAACCACCCGTGTTGTGCGTGTGAATTTTGTACGCGGGTGGAAGGGACCTACAGTTTTATGCCGGTTCCGAACGGCAGATTGGGAGCTTTTTCATAGGCAATTTTTACTCTCAGAGGTTTGCCATTTCCAGCTGAGAGGACAGCCACCGAAAGAGAAAACGAGTTTCCCGTTATTTTTTTTTTAGGTGTTACTACATGCAGTATTCGATCTTGCATCGCTCTGCATGCGACTCGTTGGACCGCGCACTAACCAACTGAGCCACGGCGGCTGCCTGCCTGGTTAGGCTTGTAGTTAGTCACATCATTTTTGTTACCGCTTTTAAAAATCGGAGTAATTAAGGCTTTTTTCCAGTCATTAACAAAAACTCCCGAGTAATTAGGTACCGCTGATTTCGAATCCGCAAGCCGTTTTTAAAACTTAGTTTCCGTTTTCGCAAAAAATGGGCGTGTCACTTTTTCGGATTTTCCCTGACTTTTTTCACGTTTTCGATTGTAATTTTTAAATCAACGAACCGGTTGACATGGTTTTCTCTTTGTGGCATTTACAACACCTCACGGCTTCTTTTTCAATGTAATTTATTTTTATAAGTCTTAAAATTCCGCGGTAATTGGACCTCAAAGTCGGAAAATATGGAATTGCAAGGCGTTTTCTTGGATGGCCAAAAACATGCACATTTTTCTTAAATCTATTAATGAGTTAGCTGTTAAATGAAAGCGGAAACATTAAATAATACAACACAGCCAAATTATTTGGCGTGGTTCCCATTCTTATCGAAATAATAGGAAAAATGTGCCATCGTGATTTTCATCACTTTTCATACTTTTTCCTTGAAAAATTTGGTGCCTTCAAATATGCAAAGTTTTTAATTTTTTTTTGTTTCGAGCAATTCAAAATTTGTTTTGTTTTTTGCTTGTATTCCAGACAGAAAATGGAACATATAAAAGAGCATACTAAATGTATATATGGGTAATAATTAGGCAATTTATTAGTGCAATTTATACATATTTTAATATAATTTAACACTAAAACTTTTTGTTAATTACTTATCTACTCTATAAAAATTTAAGAAAAAATAAATTTATTTGTAATGTATGTTTTGGTTTATTTTGCACTTTGCACGGGGGCACACCTTTCCCTTATCTGATTGGCACTAAATTTCACAGAGCTCTTTTTTTATAGAATAGAACCAAACTGAAGGGTAGCCCACAAAACATTATTAGAATTTTCAAAAAATGTTAAGTAAGAGCCACCCTAATGTACATTTGTGTTACTTTTAATAAAATGATACGTTTCTATAAACAAAGCTTTTGTTCTGTTTTTTCAATTCAAATTTATGGTCACCGTAAGTATGAAGAAACTTGATTTATTGGGCCCATTGACTTCAAGCTTGCGTGCAAAGCCGCAGGGCCCTACTAGTATAAAATAAAGTTATTTATAAAAGATAATTTAAAGATTGAATGATTTGATGAATTTTTAAAATTTATTTTAATAATTACAAAAAAGAATTTGATAGTTACACTGGTGGCAGTGGCTTTCGTCCTTGAGTATTTAATTTTAATTTGGTTTTTTTGACTCATCTCCTACATAGGCGACAGTAACTACGGCTCAACTCCAACTGCGATGCATTAAATTCTACCAGCGATTAGCGATTACCAGCACAGCACACAGCAGCCGTCTTAAGCAACGTAGAAAGACGCAGTCGTAGCACCAAAAAAGCAGAGAGAGTGCGATTGTTTATTGAGCACAGTTTACAAACTGTCGAAAAGGCGTCAGGTCTTTTCATTGGGGAAACGCGGCCTCTGAATACCGCCCGTTATAAAAGCGTTTGAAAGGGGCGTCAAAGGAGAATATAGAAACGAAAGCAACCCGACTGCACACATCGACAGCTTTGATAGAAAGGAAAAAGGAGCGACAGTAGTGTCGCCAAGGCATGTTCATACCTGATACACTGAGGAGCTGCATGATCGAGACGGACGTATCTTCATATCTGCAAACATCATCCTCAGGACAGGTGCTGAATTTAAGTACATAGTTTAAAGGCATTAAACCTAAAAGCGATCATACAACCAAACCGATCCGAAAACCGATGACATCAAAAATCAAATCAATCCAAATCAAATCCAATCAAAATCGACAATTTACGTAAACACCCAAATGAATTGGTTTGAGACGAAACAAATAACGCAACAGTAACGCACAGATAATGTCTCGGCTGATTGTCAATTAATCGCTTCCATTGAACCGTTACCGGTGCAGCACTACTAGCAACTAACCGCTCCAACCAAACGCACTTTGGGCCGATTGCCAAATTGTTCGGTGCGAAGTAATTACAGCTGTAACTAAACTAAAATTAGCTTACTTTTTTATGGAAATGTTTTATATCTCTATATACATATTTATATAATTGTTTATCTTACTGCTTAACTTACAACAACCACTACTTTACAACTACTCTTCTGCCATCTATACTATTATATAAAAACAAGTGTGACGTTGCTTTTTTGAGCCACAATCAAGCAAAAATCACTGAAATAAGCACTAAAGATTTTGTATCTGGGAGAATGGTACATAGGCTATATGGGAATGACCACGCCACCCTTCTTACGCCCACTATGGTAACAAAACTCATCTATGGTATGCTTTTCTAAGGCAATATGGGTATCAAACGATCCAGCGTGTCATTGCGGCAAACATAGGCTATAATATAATCGGCCACGCCCACTTTACGTGCCCACTAAACTAACAAAACAAAGCTACGGTACATGTCTGAAAATTAATGTTGATGTAAATATGTTTCATAGCGGTAAACATAAGCTTTATAAGGTTGACCACGCCCACCTTTTACGTCTTCCTGCAATGCCCATTATAATGAGAGAAATTAACTGTAGTATATTTGTGCAAAACAATATGGATATAAAAAAATTTTGCCGGTCATTGCAGCAAATCTGTGGCCGTAAGAAATAACATCCAAAGTCGATTTTATGAACTTTCAGGAGAGCACTTTTAGTTTTTGAATTTGCTTTAGATTACACTAGATAAATTTTATACTTATGGGCGTAAAACATTCATTTTATGAGCAAAAGCCATAGAATTTTGTGTAATAGTACATTTGAATACGACGAATGCAATGGTAGTAATAACTCAATTTTGTCCCAACTCGACTTTGGCTGTTTGTCCTTAAGGCCACAGAAATATCTATATGTTGTATATAATAATTAATGTATGTTTGTTTGTTGGTCCCACGACACTAAACCTCAAAAACTAGACAGCCGATTAGTTGAATTTTTTACGGAATATTCGTCTTGAGTAAGTCTCGGTAAACCACCGGTAAAATTTATTGGCGTTTTTTCATGTGAAAAATAAATCACTTAAAGTAATTTTTCAAAAAGAAAATATATTTTATTTTTTCCATAAATTTTGTTCTTTTTTCTATTAAGATAATAATAACAAAAACTTGACAAAACTGTAAAAGAAGGGCCAAAAACTGAATTCACCTCACCTCAGAAAAAGTTTGCGTACAAGATAAGGTTATGTAGCAAAAATTTAATTGAAACTAAGTTTTGTCCAAAAATTAATAACTTTTTGAATATGCTTCTCTTATTGGAACTCCCTGCAGAAGTTTCGGCATAAATTTTAGCCGGCCTCGATAGTCCAGCGGGTAGCGCGCTGGCTTCTCATACCAAAGGCTCCAGGTTCGATTCCTGGGTTCGGGCTGGTAAAACACTCGTCTACTTCTATCGCTATCCACATGAAGGGAATGAGAATTACAAGAATCGCACAAGTGCGCTCTTGGCAGGCAGTGGCAAAAAACCTCCAAGTGTGAACGAAAAACTGCCAATCGCCGTTCCACTATGGCCCAACGGTCGGTAAAACGTTGCAAAAATCAAAAATTTCATGAAAGCGTTCGATAAATAACTTTATAACTTTCATTAAGTTCAGATTAGTAGTTTGGGAGGTAGAGCCGCTCAAAGTTGACAATTTTTCCACATCGAGAAAAATGTGTATTTTTTGTTTTTTTTTCCTCTTTAAGATTGATTTGTATGTAAATGAAGCGACCAATCGGTAGCTTTTTGGTTTTTTCTAAAAGATACGTTAATTGTTAATATAATAAAAATAAAAAATGTTTATTTTGTTTTAAAAGTTGTTCGATCTACCGATTGCTCGAAAAGTCTATATTTCGACCTTTTTTTCAACTTTGATCGAAAATAAAAAAAAAGACCAAAAAAGACCTCCGCGAAATTGAGGGAGGTTATTTGCTATTTAATTATTTACCTAACTTCCAAAACTCAGCTGCTGCTTTTTGCCGCTTTACTTTCCAGAGCAATAAAAGTGAAGCAACCTCGGGTCGAAAAACACGCAGGTATACGAAAAATCACGCACATTTAGATCGGTCAAAACCCCATTTTGTGTTGCTGGAATTTGTATATAAAGTTATATTTTTTGGTTACGAATGAATAATACATTTGCTATCCATGTTTTGCTTATTTTATTTAGAAAAGTGTTTCCTAACAAGCAGTTGTGAATTTGTTCGCAATATTTGGGTGGCGCTCCATATACTGAAGGAAGATTTGTTTCCTCTGAGGAAACAGGCAGAGTTTCCTCTGAAATTCCACGTCCCATGGTTTTTACAGCTTAAAACAATATTTTTTCCATCATAATACTTACATTTCCACGAACAGCTTAGTCATATTCAATATTTGAACAAAAACGCTGAAAAAAACGGCAAATTCTCTTAGATGCCGTTAAAGGGAAATCCCATCACGTTTTCAGTGCGAATTGTTTCCGAAAACTTTTTGCAGCACATGCCTGATGAACCTATATTTCGTTGTCTTGTTACAGTCGTTCTCTGACTTTAAAGCTTATCGCAAGTATTCTATGCAGCTTGAATTAGCCGTGAATAGTATTTTCAAATATACAGTGCGTTTCGTTTATAACGAACCCGCTTAAAACGAACCAATTTCAAGTACGCGCTTTATGTTTTCGCTTATTGCGGACCCCTTTTGAAGCGTGCTTTCGGTTAAAACGAACCATTTTGCCCAGTCCCTCGAAGTTCGCTTTAAGTGAAAAGTTCTGTAATTCGCAGTAAATCTTATTGAGTGATACGAGTGTACATTACGAGTGTAATGTCTCTAGCAAATTCCAAATTATTTGAGGTGTTTAGAGCTTCACAAACTGAGCAAGACTTCGTTGCGGCTATTTTGAAAGAATTAAGTACTAAAATACATAACATAGAAGAATAGGACATGACAAGCCAACTTAATTTTATTTACACCAAAACTAAAATCAATTGGCAAGCCGCGAATCGTTGCGCGAAAACATTTGAAAAAAGTATGAAAAGTGGCTAACAGATGTTAGTAGATTTGACGAAGAGCAGCCGACCGAACTAGAGGGAGACCAACAAAAACTATAGTCGAGTGTTCGACCTTCACAAGGAAAAGGAAGTTGTTAGATGCTACTCAAGATATCGCCACGGGTCATCTTTCTGAAGCATTGTCCATGAAATACAAAAAGGACGAAGAAAAGATTAAGGCTCATATAACAGAAGCAGTTGGGTTAGCAAGTCCAAAGCGAATCATGAGCATAAAAAATAGTATTCCCACTCCACAAAATGCATTGCCTCGACAATTCACTTCTGAGGAGGCTTTGGCGCTGTTTATGAATCGTGGATTGTCGAAGGGAAAATATATAATGCTGCGTGAATCATTATTACAACATAATGCCAATCTTCTTCCTGGATACGGACACATAAGTCAAGCCAAGAAGGAAGCAGTACCTCTTAATCCCAAAATTACCGAAGTATCATATCAGCCGAAGTGAACCTCAAAGACCTGATGGAACATACTTCTAGACGACTCTTGGAGACTTTTTCTGAAGACAAGTTAAAATCTCTTCCAGAAAGCATAACATTGGTAGGCAAGTGGGGCTGTGATGGATCATTAGGACAGAGCGCCTATAAACAAACAATAAATACGGACGATACAACTGTTACAGATGCTAATATGTTTATGGCTTCTGTTGTTCCCCTACGACTAAAAGGTGAGGCTTCAGAATATTGGAAAAACCCACGGCCTTCATCAGTTAAATTGTGCAGTCCGATATTATTTAAATATGCGAAGGAGTCTTCGGAACTCATAAAAGCCACAGTCAGTGATGTAAAAAAACAAATTGCCGAATTAAAACCAACAATACTTGAAATCGACGAAAGGAAATCTATTACTATAAAGAATGATTTTCGCCTGACTATGATCGACGGGAAAGTTTTAAATCAATTAACTAATACTTCATCGACAATGAAATTTGCAATCTGTAAAAAAAATCAAAAAGACTTCCAAAAATTGGATGAATCAACAAGTGACGAACATAATTATGAGTATGGAATATCTCCTTTGCATGCACGGATAAGATGTATGGAATTTGTCTTGAAGTTGGCGTATATGCTACCACGACATGGGGAAGTTTTGGAGGACAACGCAACATCCAAAGAAAAGCAGAATATCAGGAAAAAAAATAATTCAAGATGTATTCTTCAAAGAGCTTGGGCTGAAAGTAGACTCTCCAAAGTATGGGTATGGGAATACAAATGATGGCAACTCTTCACGCAGGTTTTTTGAAAACGATGAAGTGACTGCCCGAATAACTGGAGTTGATAAAGATATTGTGCGAAGATTGGGAGTAATTTTGAATATTTTGAATTGCAAGGAAATGGTTAATGGACCTAAATTTGGTGAATATGCATCCAAAACTGCCGAACTGCTGCTTCAGAAGTATCCTGAGAAAAAATTTACTCATACGGTACATACAATTTTAGCACATGGAAAGGATTTAATAGAATACCGGTGCTTACCAATAGGAGAATTGTCTGAAGAAGCTTAAGAATGCAAAAATAAGGACTACAAAAGGTATAGATGCATGAACACTTGCAAAATATCACGAACTAGACAAAATGAAGACCTTTTCAATATGTTAGCAGTCTCTTCTGATCCAGTTATTTCATCTATGAGATCTGTAAGATCACAAAAAGAACTTACAGATACTTATAGCATAGAAATGATTTCATTATTAGACATTCCTTCCAGCGTAGATAGCGATTTTGAAAAAATCTAACTTTCAAACAAAGTATGAAGTTTTACTAAATCTTAACTTTGGCAACGAATTTTCAAGCCCCCTGTTACTGTGGCACCCTGTTTTGTTTTAAAGCTTAGATATTACACTTTCAGATGCAGTTTAAATTTTTTTAATATCTTTATTGGTTCAGAAGTTATGATTTTTGCAACGAAAAATGGAAAACCGGGCCATAGTGCGTTCGGAGTCGGCGTTAAACTGTAGGTCCCCTCCCCCCTTTCCCCATCCGCATCAAATGTGTGCTGTAGCATATGTTGGCAAAACAGTGTTGCATACACAGTTCAAAAACGGGTGAAATATGTGGTATCACAATGGACCTTTCAGGCCTCCGAGTGTGTCTCTTATAGAGGCAGCCACCGCAACCTAACCTAACCTTACTATAGGGTGTTTTTTTTAGAGGTTTGTTTTTCGAATAGAGATAAAACTGGCATTTTGTGGTCAAATCTGGCAACTCTAATGTCATTTATGTTCAGTTTGGTTTGCCATTTCATCATGAACAGGTTGACAAAAGAACAACGCTTGCAAATCGTTCAAATTTATTTCGAAAATAATGGTTCAGTTCGCGAAGTTTACCGCAAGCTCCGTCCATTTTATGGTCGACATAATCGTCAATCAGAGCAAAATCGGTCCATCCATCGGTTATCCATGGGTCGTTTTCGCACTACGTTTACTCTATGTGATAATACGCATCCGCAGAGACGTCGAACAGTGCGCACCGAAGAAACAATTGCCGCTGTAGAGCAAAATGTTGAAGAGGACCCGAATGAATCGATTCGCCACCGTGCACAGCAATTGGAGCTTTGTCCATCAACTTTAAAAATTGGACCTGTAGAATTGGCTTTATTCGAGCCAGCCGCGGCGGCCACATGCCCGAAATCATATTTAAACATTAATGGCATAAAATTATCCTTCCAATAAAGCCAAATTGATGGACATTAAAATGATTTTCTTGTGTTTTATTTCAATTCGAAGTTCTATACCTCTAAAAAAAACACCCTATATATCTTTGAAGATGGAGTGTTGTTGGGCTGAGGGTTAAACCTTTATATATTTAATTAAATGCACGTTAGGTGACTAGGGAGGAACTTTTTCAACTTTTTTAGCCAGTTAATAGCAAAGATAGCATCACATCGTATGCATTACGCATTAAGGGGGAAGATCAGTTAAATTTTTTGGAAAGTTGCAATTTTTTTTTTTGGGAATCAGTTAGTTCAATGCCTTGAAAACATCGTCCTAAGAGGATTTTTCAAAATTCGAACGCGTTCTCTCATAATGCGAGAACAAAGCAAGCGCTCCGCCTACCGCTCGGGCGAGCGCTCGAACTGTTGCTCGAGTTGCACTTTTTGAAATGGCAACCCTCGTAACTCGGAAAGTTTATGTCCGATTGACTTGAAATTTGGCACACACCTTTATGTACTCTTTTTACGTAATCTGTTTTAAAGCGAATTGTCAAGCTCGCGAAAAAACCCCTCTGGCGTCACTTCTATGTCCAAAAACGTGCCTGTTTTTTTCACTTTGTCGGCATTTTCGCGATATTTATTTTTTGCATATTTTGTTAGGGGGATTCATAGCAGCCGCCGTGGCTCAGTTGGTTAGTGCGCGGTCCAACGAGTCGCATGCAGAGCGACGCAAGATCGAATACTGCATGTAGTAACACCTAAAAAATAACGGGAAACTCGTTTTCTCTTTCGGTGGCTGTTCTCTCAGCTGGAAATGGCAAACCTCTGAGAGTAAAAATTGCATATGAAAAAGCTCCCAAGCTGCCGTTCGGAACCGGCATAAAACTGTAGGCCCCTTCCACCCGCGTACAACATTCACACGCACAACACGGGTGGTTGCGGGAAGCTAGGCCTTAGTCTCGCGTAAGCGGGCTGTCGTGCCAATCAATTATTATTATTATTTGATTCATAGCTCTATCTATTCTTAACAGAACGTACTTTGATTTTTTGATTTCAGATAAAAATTGCGGACTCTACGTTGGTTGCCAATAAAAATGAGGGGTAACTTCAACCCTTTGTAAGTCGGCCATTTTGTGGCGCATCGGAGAAAAACAATTTTTTTTTGTAAATTCAATTAATATACACTAAAATAAAAAAGTTTGGAAAGATTCGAACATTATTTGTACCAAAAAAAGAAAAAAAGACCAGTTTAACTGATCTTCCCCCTTAAGGTCATCGTAAAGTTAAAAAGAAATGTTGGAACCTGATCCAAAATGTTGAAACCTTGGCTTGCATAGGCTTTCAGAATATGTAACTAACCCATCGGAATCATTTCTGAATAAAAAAACACAGCCTGCTCACTCCTTTACTAGACATGCAGCCCCATACCATACACCGTCAAATGCTATGCTTTACTGTTAATGTCAGATTTTTGGTACTAACTAAATCCTCTTCAAATTAGTTTATGCCAAATATGCCAAACCATTATCAGAGAATAATAAATCTTCCTACTCCTTAGATAACAACACATAGTCCTGGAAATCCGGGTTTCTAGACTCTTTGATGGACTCTTTCACGAAAGCAATTCTGTGCTCCTTGTTAGTATTGTTACGAAAATCCCAAGTTTCCCAAGGTTCGTTTTGATTGTGTTTGAAAATAAAACAACTTCAATTATTCAGCGCAAAACGCAGTCGGAAACTAACAATTATTTGCAGATTTACACTTCGCTTGTATCTACACTTGTTACTACTTTGCTTGCTTAACACAGACTCGCCCCTTGCGCTGCCACTGCTGCTTTCATACTAGTTTTCTTATCGCGCCAAAGTTTCATGCACATTCCAGTTGTACTTTCTATCTCGATTGTTCTAGTAAAGTTCATTACCTTTCGCGAACCATCCTTGCCATATCGGACTATCCAAGCGAATTATATGAAATTTGCTATACTTCAAAGTGCATGCCTAAAAGTATGCTTGGAAAAGCATTCGTGCATAGAAAAGCATTCAGCACAGAGTGGTTTATCATTTCAGTATTATGTGCACTGATCGCAAAACAATTTAATCCTATTGCTTGCGTAGCTTAAGAAAATGGCTAGATCGTAGCAAAGAAGCAAGACTTTCTGTTTTTTTTTTTTAATTTCAGATGGCTTTTCGAAATGACGAATGTGCTTTTCCAAAAGATTCTCTAATTTCACGAAACTTTTTGTCAATTTAGAAAAGATTTAGTAAGATTATCCTTTTATCCATTTTTATATTTTTTCGCTTGGGTTCTATTGCTTTCTATTTATATATATATATTAGAGTGTCCCAGGCTGTAAGGGGAAATTTTTTTTTTGTGAATGGGTTTAAGCATACCCCTTATTTTTTTCTATTTGACCCTAATGACTTAAATAATAAATATTACGGCGATCGGATAACGATAACCCGTGCCGACTTGATATCGTCCTCGTTTGCTCGCACGAGCGTCCCGTCCGCCTTGTCCCGTCATTCGTCTGTCAGGGTCGCATTGGTCTGTCCGTTGTGCAGGGGCGCACTTGTCTGTTCCCAGTCCCACATTCGGCCAACCTAACCTATCGTTCGGCTCGAACGATGGCTCCCACTTCTTTATGTATTCAGCAACAGTAATTGTGCGATTCGGGCCCTCGTGATCTCCCACCTTTTCCACTTCATATCTGCCGCGATTCATCCGTTTTGTAATCTTATAGGGTCCGAGGAACTTAGGCTTCAGTTTGAGCCCTGTACCAAATTGGGTTCGCTTGATGGCTACCAACTGGTTAACAGCGTACTCCGCCTCGGGCTTGCGTTTAGCGTCAAATTGTCTTCGGTTTTCCTCCTGAATCCTTGCAATGTTCTCCTGCGCGTCCTTTCGCAACGTTTCTCGGTTCTTCAATCAACTCTTCGGTCGCTACTTGCTCTAGCATGTCTCTCAGGGACGGCGCCTCTGGAACACGCATTTCGAGGCCGGTTAGTATCTTAAACGGCGAATACTGAGTACTTCCAAGAGGGGAAGTGTTGATGAACTGCTGGACCCGACCCACGTGCTTGTACCATTGACTCGGGGCTTCTTGGTTTAGCTTGGCTATCATCGGCACTACGATTTTGTGAATGCGCTCAACCTGACCATTCCCACGCGGAACGCCAGTCGCAATCAGCAGGTGCTGTATATTGATATTCTCGCAATATTCTTTAAAGTTGGCCGAGGTGAACGCCGCCCCCCTGTCGGTGATAATACGGCTTGGGCTCCCAAAGACAGTCGCCTGCTCGTCTACCTTTCTGACTACCTCTTGCGCTCCCGTAGTTCTTGTAGGGTACAGCCACACAAATTGGAAAAGGCATCCACGATCACCAGTATATAGTTGTAGCACTTCTGGGTCGTCTCCATCGGCCCGACGTGGTCAATGTGAAGGGTTTGTCCTCTTTGTTTATGGGGTTCAAGAACCCTTCCTTCCTGCCGGCCTTATTCGTATTTATAATGCATTCAACACAGCTTTCCACCACGCGTACTACCTTCGAGCTAAGTTGCGGTATGAAAAACGTTTTCTCAATGGCATCCTGAGTCTTTTTACTCGAAAAATGTCCTTGCCTATGGGCCAAACGTATTATCTCTTCTTCCATGCACGACGGTACGACAATTAACTCCTTGATGGGATTCTTGTGCAGCACTCCGTGTTTTATGTAAAAGTCGTCGTACTGATCCTTCTCCAGTACCTTCCGAACAGCTCATGTCCACTCGTCGCTCTCCTGCGCTTGTCTCAGCCTGTGATTTAGCGAATCTTCCAACAAAAAACACGAAACTCGACTCAGCGCTCCACGTGCCTCATTTTACTGCCGGATCGATGCTCTATCGTATACGTGAAGTCCTGCAAGAAAAGTGCCCAACGTGACACTCGCAAGGGTACATCCTTCTTTCGCATTGTCATCGCGAACGCATTACAGTCAGTCACGATCTTAAATGGGATGCCCAATAAATACACCCGACATTTCTTTAACGCTTCTATTATGGCAAGGACTTCAAGCTCGTAAGAGTGATATCGCTCCTCCGTTGGCGACGTCTTCCGGCTCATGTACTGTACTGGATGGTATTGTTGGTCTTCGTCATCTTTCTGCAAGAGTACTGCTCCGTAGCCATGCATCGATGCGTCGGTGTGTACTTCGGTCAACGCTTTCGGGTTGTATAATCGTAAAACTGGCGCGCTCGCCAATGCTGCTTTTAACTGCTGAAACGCTGCTAGCTGTTCCTCGCCCAACACAAACTTCTCTCCCTGGCGTAGCAGGTCCGACAACGGTTTGGCGACCACTGCATATCCTTCGATGAAGCGGCGGAAATACGAGGTCAGTCCTAAAAATCGTTGTATAGCCGTTCGATCGGATGGTATCGGAAAGTTGCTCACGGCTCGCGTCTTCGCTTCTGACGGCTTGATGGTGCCACCCTCTATGATATATCCCAAAAAGTCGACCCTTTCCATAAGTATTTGGCATTTCTTCCATTTGATGCGCAAGTTGAATTCCGCTGCCCTATTCAAAACAATTTTAAGTTTTTTGATGCCGTCCTCTACGTCCTCTACGGGAATGATGATGTCATCCATGTACGTTACCAAGATGCCGTTCTGAACCAGATCCCTGAATACTGCAAATATGTACCTGGAGAACACCGCCGGGGAGTTGCATATGCCAAACGGCACATAAGCGAACTCGTATTGACCTTGATGGTTCACGAACGAGGTGTATTTCCTGGACCCGGCTTCGATAGGTACGTGGAAAAACCCATTCATCAAATCGAGAGTTGTGAACACGCGCGAACTCTGTAATTTCTCGAGGACGTCGTCTATCAGTGGCATCGGGAAATTATCTTTCATTATCTTTTCGTTCAGACGCCGATAATCGCAACATAACCTTTTACTGCCATCTTTATTTGCAACCAGAACAACTGGGGATGCGTAATCCGACGTACTGGGTTGTATAATGCCTGCCTCCAGCCACTCGGCCACTTGCTGATCCACTACGCGTCTGTTTGCATACGACAGGCGCCTCGGGCCTTGGTACACGGGGGTATCGTCAACCAGACAAATCTTCATCTCGACTGGAGAATCTCGCTGCATTTTTGGAGTATAATTTGTGATTAACTTCTCCACTTGCTGAACTTTCGCCCTTTTGAGATGTGATAGGTCTACGTCAATCTCGTTTCCGACTGCTGGTTCGACTGTTAAGCACAAGTCCCGAAATTCTTCTACGAGCTCGATTCCTCGTGCGCCCTTCGCTATATCAGGACCCTTAACAGGCTCTGGTGTGCATCTTTCCTTAAACACCACTTGGTCCTCGGTCACGACTAAATCAACCTGCCTCAGTACGCTATTCCCGATGATTGCTTCGTAAATGATTTCACGCTCTAACTACCCATGTAAGCAATTCGCTACCGCCAATGCCTTTCAACCGACGCGTTTCTTTTGACAGCTCAATTTCACCCATCATCATTAAAACATCGTACCGCATTAAGCATAGGTCACAGCCTGTATCTAGCAAAGCTGAAAAGGTGAAGTTGTTAAACTGTAAGTCTTTGAAAATAGCACAGCCTATCGGTTCCGCCAAGTTTGCTCTGGCACTCTCTTGCTTAACGAGTGTTGACTTCTTAGGGCATTCTGCCACTCGATGACCGAGCTGACCACACCCGTAGCACGTCAACTGCTTCGGTCGGCAATCCCTAGCCAAGTGTCCAATAGTCCCACACTGGTAACATCGCTTTACTCTCTCGCCATGAACATCCGGAGTAGGCTTATTCTCTTCACGATGATTTCGCACCCGATTAGTGCTGGGTTGGCGCCCTTTTCGTATATGCCAATTTGCTCTTTCAATTCGACAACGGTCCTTGCTTGGTATAAATTACTTTTGTTCGCTCGCGAGTCACGAATACCTTCGACAAAATATTCCAGAAGACTTCTTTCATCCAACTCGATTTGCTTGCCAATCTCCATCAAACTGTACAGGTATTCGCGGTAGTCCTCGTTCGGCCGCTTGCGCCGATTCCTAAGTAGTCGATGCACGTCAATGGATGCGGTAGTGGTTCCAAACTCCTTCTGCAAGGATCGCTTTAGTGAGCTCCAGTTTGTGATACCACGTTGGCTACGCACGAATATCCCAGCCGCGCCTTTTAACAATTGCTTCGCATAGATGTATTTGTGCAGACTGCCCCATTGCACCGCAGTTGCGTTATCCTCGAAGTCCTCGAGCCATTCTTCTATCGATGGGTGCCCTGAACCGCTGAATGAAGACAGCGAGCCCTCAATGTCGCGCAGTGTGAAGGTGACACGCCCAGTTGTTGGCGACGCACTACTTTGCATCGACTCGCTATCGTTGTCGGAGCCATCGTCATCGCCTACCGTCAGACCAAAATGTTCGCATAACCTGTCCTGCAGTGTAGCTTTTCGTCCAGTCGTCAAAAGATCAAAACCCCCTAACTTTTCCTTTAGTTCGTTCACCGTCAGTCTAAAAATTTGGTCGCGGTCCATGTTCAATGTAATACAAATGAATCAATACAATTTCAAAAAGGTATCTTAAAGCTATACAAAACAATTTCAAGGTTTAATAAATTTCAAAAGATTTCAATTATTTAATTCAAGTTCAACATTCACTCACGCGCCTGCGTTTCTACCCACGCTTACGCTGCTGCTTCGTTCGCTGTGCCTGTGGTGCACTCGTTTGCGCCTGCTGCGCTCTCAACCTCGCCTTTGCTTCTGCTCGCGCACTAGACTGCGCCGTCGTTGTTGCTTGCTTGCGCACTCGATTGCGCCTATGCTCGTTCGCACACCTCTCGCTGCAGCTTGTTGCAATTTCGCGCACTTAACTACGCCTGTGCTCGTTCGCACACCTCTCGTTGTTCCTTGTTACTGCTTCGCGCACTCAACTGCGCCTGTGCTCGTTCGCACAACTCTCGTTGTTCCTTGTTACTGCTTCGCGCACTCAACTGCGCCTGTGCTCATTCGCACACTCTCGCTGCTCTTCGCGCACTCGACTGCGCCTGTGCTCGTTCGCACACCTCTCGCTTCTGCTTGTTACAATTTCGCGCACTCAACTGGGCCTGTGCTCGTTCGCACACCTCTCGCTGCTCCTTGTTACTGCTTCGCGCACCCAACTGCGCCTGTGCTCATTCGCACACTTCTCGCTGCTTCTTCGCGCACTCGACTGCGCCGTCGCTGTCTGCTTGCGCACTTGGTTGCAGTGTTGCCGCTGTAAAATTTTAAAAAGTCGCAAAAAAAGTGTCACAGCCGAAAAAAAAGTGTCCTCAAGTGATCCAATTTGCTATGCCATGTATATAAATACATACTTTCATTATTTTACCTTTCGGAGCTCATTTTTTAAATAAATTTCTTAAGGAAATGATTTTCTGTGAAAAAACTGTTTTCCCCTTAAATTAATTGATGAAGGGTATATTAAAAGGTCCCAATATGCATGTTTTGTATTTATTATGAATACATTTGCATTTCAAAGCATATGCGTTATATACTTAATTATCCATTGGGAGCCATCAAAATTATTTTAGCAAATAACTTAGGCAATGCCACAAAAAAGCGCGTGAATTCAGATTAATTTTGTACATTTTTGCGGGAAAACTTAGATAATTAAAGAGTTGCAAGTAGTTTAACCTTCTACCTTTCCCTTGGGGTCTAATTCACCCCAGGCAGAATTAAAAAAACGGTTGAGCGGTTTTGTGCGCTTGTCTTGTGTGTTAATCGCTCTTTCAACCCAATAACAAATCGAGAAAAACACTTTTCGGGGCTTTCTCCTTTTCTTTTGTTTTTTATGTGTTACCTTCCTCCATGTTTTGTCAGTAAATTATATAACCGTTTGGTTGGGGTCATCTTGACCCCAAAGGACAGCGAAATCAATTTTGAGCAAGGGACAGGCACAAGGTTAAATGTTGCCAGAGGTGTAATTTTGAAGTACTTACGAGTTACCTTTAAAAAGTGAATACCAAAAGGAAGGCATATTATAAATATTACGTACGCAAAAATAAAAAAATTAATTTTATGAAACAATTTTGAAAATTAATATATAAACTTTTTGATAAAAGAAAGGGGCAAAAGTCGCATGGTTTTGAAGAAAAGTGTCAAAATGAGCATATTTTTAAAAAGTAGGTGTCAGGTATCATCGGTCTCCAAAAAGGGTCAATTTGACACTATAGTCGCACAACGGCAACACTGCTTGGTTGTGGCTTAACTGCTGCCTGCGCACTAAGCTGCGCCGTCGCTGTTGCTAGCGCTCCAGATTGCGCCGTCACTGCTGCTGGCGCCGTCACTGTTGCTTGCGCACTTGGTTGTGCCTGCGCTGCTACCTGCCTGCGCACTTGGTTGTTGGCTGCGCACCAGACTTCGTTGTTATGCACTGTTTCCTTGCGCACCGGACTGCGCCTTCGCTGCTGCTTACTCGCGCACCTGACTGCGCCGTTGTTGCCTGCGCAGTCGGCTGCGCCTTCGTCACTACCTGCTTGTGCGCTGGACTGCGCCTTCGATGCCTACGCAGTCGGCTGCGCCGTCGTTGTAACTTGCTTGCGCACCAAACTGCGCCTTCGTTGTAACTTGCTTGCGCACCAAACTGCGCCTTCGTTGTTACGCACTGTTTGGTTGCGCGCTTTCGATGATGGCGTGATCACCGCGGTCTAATGTTCCGTTATGACCGCAACGGGAACCGAACGCACTTTCCTTCAGAGAAATTGTATCCCACTTCTGACACCACTTGTAGGATCGCCGAGGCCCAAATCAAACGCCTTGCACTTTTGTTTTAATAATTAAAATAGTTGATTAATTTAAACTAGACTCCGTTCCGTCGGTGCCGTCCGTTCCGCGCCGTGTTTTTTTTTTTTTTTTTTCCTTTGTCGGTACGATCTAGCAAGCGCAGCACTCAGACAATTATACGTCCATTGTACTACGACTTGTTGTTCCCTGTTAATGTGCTTTAAATCTACCCGATTTCCGAAGAAACCTTGATAGATCCTGGGGTGCCAAGGAGCCAAGGTGGTCGCTTCTTAGCACATCAGTGCCAAACGTCTCAAACCTGATACGAGCGAACGCGGGGCAGAGACACAGGAAGTGTTCCGCCGTCTCAACGTCCTCCCCACAGGCAGGACATAGGGCACTGTCAGATATGCCTACCATTTCCATGTGCTTCGCCCATAGGAAATGGCCCGTCATTAACCCTACCATCTGCCTGCAGTCTCTTCTGCCTAGTGACAAAACAAACTGTGAGCATTTGTCGGATATGGCGGGAAGCATAAGTTTCGTCCACCTGCAGCCGCTCTCAGCCTGCCATGCTCGCTCCTGGGTCATAGTGACCCATTCGTTAACTGTGGCTTTGATGGCTGCAGATGGGAGTGGCAGAACAGACTCAGGGCCGACAAAATCAGCCTCAGAGCCCATTCTAGCTAGGGAATCCGAGGTCTCGTTACCCACGATTCCTGCGTGTCCCGGGACCCAGGTGAGCATCAGGCTATTGTATTTTCCAACATAATTAAGCCTGGATTTGCAGGACCTGACTAGCATAGAGGTGGTTGGAGGGCTGTCCAAGGCCATAAGCGCAGCTTTGCTGTCGCTACAGACACAGATAGACCTGCCTTTCCACTTACTCTCTACGACAAAGTTCATCGCCTCAAGTATCGCATGCACCTCCGCCTGAGAGCCAGAACCATCTTCCGTTCTGGAGCCGTCCGTGAATATACGGAAACAGTGTTTACCGGGCTCATCCTCAGGATACAACCAAGAGTGAGCCTCAGGCAGCAACACCATGTACCGCTTTTTTAGTATGACAGTTGTAGGCATAGAGTCGAGGGGCATGGACATGACTGTGAGGTCTATGTCGGTGCCAGCACAATTATCCAGTGCCGGACAAGCGCCATACCACTGGCCACTGTGTTTTAGTCTTCGGATGGCCTTTAGGGCCTCTGCTTGGATGAAAACATCAAGTGGAGGAAGGGCCAGAAGTAGTTGGAAAGGCTCCAGTACAACATATGGCCACAGTGCGCTGCAGTCTGGACAAGGTTCTCTTGACCCCTGCAAGAGAGAGTCTGCTCATCCAGACTACCGATGCGTAGGAGATGATGGGTCTTATCATAGCTTTGTAGATCCAGAGGATCTTGCTAGGGGAAAGACCCCACGTTTTCCCAAATACACCTCTGCATTGCCAGAAAGCCGACAGTGCTTTCGATGTCTTTATTTCTACGTGAGATTTCCATAGGAGTTTATCATCTAGGATGACTCCCAGATATTTAATCTCCTTGGATAGCTGGATAGTGACCCCCTTGAGTGTGGGCAGAACGACTCTATCAAGCTTCCTCCTCCTGGTAAAGAGAACCATACCAGTTTTGGCGGGATTAGCAGATAGCCCGTTCGCATTACACCAGGTGTCAATCATATCCAGAGTTTTCTGCACCTTTCTGCAGATTGCATAAGGGAGGGGCCGGTTACGAGACAGGCCACATCGTCCGCGTATGCTTGTGCGTAGACTCCAGAGTCATTCAGAGTGATGAGCAGGGGATCAATCACCATGCACCAGAGCAATGGAGATAGCACCCCACCTTGAGGGCAGCCTCTATTTACACCGGATGACACCAGTAGATCGTCCTCTGCCCGCACCGTCATGATTCTTTGGGCTAGCATTGAACGTATCCAATTTACCAAAGCCCGGTCTACGCCGTGTCGGCTAGCAGCGTTACACATACTGTCAAAAGTCGCATTGTCAAAAGCGCCCTCTATATCCACAAAGATTCCCACCGCGTAGTCCTTCGTCGATGGCTCGCTCTATCCTACCAACCGGATTTTGCAGAGCCGACTCGCAGGACTTCCCACTTTGGTAGGCATGCTGAAATGGAGACAGAGGATGCATCTTAAGCGACTCCTTACGTATCCGTAACTCCACCAGCCGTTCGAGACTTTTTAGCATAAAAGAAGTCATGCTAATAGGTCTAAAGCTCTTGGGGCTAGTGTAGTCGTCCTTTCCGACTTTCGGAATGAACGCGACTCTCACCATCCTCCAAGGGCGTGGTATATAGGCCAGTGCCAGGCATGCCGTGAAGATTTTCTTCAGTGCCATGACTACTGACTCTATACCTTCCCTCAACACGATAGGATAAATGCCATCAGGACCGGGCGATTTGAAGTTGTCAAAGGACTTGATGGCAAATCGAATGCCAGCTTCATTCGAAACAGTTCTGGCGACGTACCAGTCATGTCGAGAGGGTGTGATTGCCCTAACAGTAGTTCCATCCAGGGACGAATGCTGCTGGGCAACAGTGACCTGATTTCCTGGAAAGTGAGACTCCATCAGTAGACTGAGTGTCTCACTTTTCCTCTCCGTGTAGGAGCCATCAGGTTTCCTAAGCGACCCCAGCTTCGCGGTTTGGTCGTTTTTCAGAACTTTTACCAGCCTAGCTGTGTCGCTCAAGGATTCAATGCCACTACAGAAATCTCTAAAAGAGGCCTTCTTCGAAACTCGAATAAGCCTCTTGTAGTTCTTCTGAGTGCATCGGTAGCGCTCCCAGTCCTCGTCAAGATTCGTCTTGAGGGCCCGGTTGAGAAGTTTTCTAGACTCACGCCTTAGCGACTGAAGCTCCCTATTCCACCACGGAACAGGGGTTCGGCCAAGGGGAGGTCTAGTTGGGCAGGCTAGCTCGAAGCTTGATGTTAGGGCAGTATTGAGATGCTCAACAGCCGCCTCAATACACCGCTCCTTACGAATTTTCGGTGGCGTCGCGTATTTATTCCGCAATGCCTCCTGAAATTTCGGCCAGTCTGTTTCTCCAGTTGTTGATTGACCACCCCAGTCTAGTATTAGATAGAGTGATGTCAATCACCTCCTGCCTTCTTGTAGTCACAAACGTAGGCTGATTGCCAGTGTTGTGAATATTCAGGCCGGAGGATGCAATATACCCGAACAGCCGAGAGCCTCGGTTGTTGCATTTGCTGCTGCCCCAGATTGTGTGCTGGGCATTAGCATCGCAACATAAAATGAGACCGAGATTGCGCTGCTCACAAAACCTCACGAGACTAGCGACCTTCCCAGGTGGTGGCGCTTCCAGTGCATCGTAAGGAAAGTACCCAGACGCAATCACGAACCTCGACCATCCGTGCATACCCTTGAAGCTCACCTCAGCAGCAACCAGGTCCTGAGAGCAGAAAGGGTCAAGACTAGTCACCGTAAGATGAGATGATACTATAAGACAGGTTCTAGGTCTAGTCGAATTCCTATCATACAGTACATTGGCCCCTTTCAACGACTCAAGGCCACAGACCCGGCCCCTAAAGACCCAGGGCTCTTGAATTGTTGTTATGTGGGGTAGTGTGTGCAGCCGGGAGAGCCGACTACTTAAAAGTGCAGTAGCGGCTTTGGAATGCTGCAAGTTGATCTGCGTTACCGACAGAGGCCGATAACTACAAGAACTGTCTGAGCCCCCTATTTGGGATAGACACAAAAACTGACAGTCCCAAAGAAGAGACTGAGACAGGTCCCGTACCGGGAGCCCAGGACATCAGCAGAGGCTTCATCGATTCTCACCACAAGAGAAGCACCTTCCTTACCTTCCCGGTTGGTACTCTTGCGGTGGTGGAGAACACGCCAAAGCCTAGTGTCGATGCCTGGGTTCTGGGCACGCAGACAGGAGAGCACATCCGCTGTGGACAGGTCAGGGTCCGGTATCCAGCAGATGGCTTTCCTGAGGGACTCGACCTCGCCTTCGTAGACCGCGAAGCGAGTGGTCCCCTTAGGAGGCAACTTATTGACTGCGTTCCTGATCCAGTCAAAGTTGGCCTGAGACGCACACGACACCAATATAGTGCCGTCTTTTGTCTCATAGCCCTTCGCATTGGCCTCAGGACCGGAGGCAATAACCCGACGCATCAGTTGGCTTTTGCAGAAGTCGAGTTCTGCATCAGTCAACCTGTGGTCAGGGCCCCTTTTCCCAATCACTGCCATCGGCCGCGGGCCGGCAGCCTTCTCGCTATACGATGGCTTGGCCGCACCTTTGGAAGTGCTTGGGCGAAGATCCAGCTCGCCGCCCTCCGCTGACGAAGGTTTCGCCGGGCAGGCAGACGTGCTGGGTCGGAGGCTTTGGACATTCCGCGGCTTACTGGCAACACACTTCTCCGCCGCTTTGGCTCCTGCCGGGGTTACGCTCGTGCCTTTGGGGGCCGTGGCGCACCTGACGACAGCAGTTGCAGGGCAGGTAGGTGTGCTGTTTTCGGCTGCAGTCTTCATCCGCTTGCCTCGCGAGCCGGACGATTTGGAGACCTCCGTGATCTCCGCCGGACCAGTGGCTTCGGTGGGTGTTACCTCAGCCGACCTGGGTCTTTTGGAGGACACGGGTTCCGGAGGGTCGGCCGTGTCGCCTGCCTTTTCAAGCCGGCGCATAGCCATCCGCTTCCTTCTGATCCTCCTCGCCTTACTCCTTTTTTTTGATTCCTTAGAACCACTGGGAGGTCGTTCAGCCACCGTGGCAGCTTCCCGACGCAGGCCCTCTGGCTCCTTGGAATCATCCGTCTCCGAAGAAGAGGAGATCGTGGTAACGACCCCGCTTTCCTCCAGGATGCGCTCCCGCCGGTAAAGGCGGGAGACTTGAGCAATGGTTGGGGCCTCCAGAATCCTTGCCCCTGCCGCCGAAGCGGGTGGATTGCCACCTATGTGGATTCCACCTGGAGTAGTATCCATTTCGTTTTCCATTGCCAAAGAACGGTTTTAGTTCGGGACTCCTCCCTAGCCAGTTTGGTCCGCGGATGGTACCCATACCCTATACCATCATTGTGGCGGACGCAACAGACATGACTCCTGTCCCTCCAAGGGTACCGAAGTGACGTCGTTTGTCCACCAAGGGCCCCCTATCCGCCACCTAGGGACGCGTCCGATGGGAGATCAGGCAACTCCACACGGGTGGATTTTAGTCGCCTCTTACGACAGGCATGCCTTACCACGGGCATATTCTCGGACCCTGACCGTAGGGTCTAGCGCCGTGGTTGCCCGCTAACTATATCGTTGTCGTCCTCGTTTGCTCGTACGAGCGTCCCGTCCGCCTTGTCTCGTCATTCGTCTGTCAGGGTCGCATTGGTCTGTCCGTTGTGCAGGGTCGCACTTGTCTGTTCCCAGTCCCACATATAATAATTATTAAGTATTTATCATTAAAAGAACATTATTTACTAAATTTTTTTTAAGGTATGCTTTTTGCAGTCCGGATATACCTGTCTTTGTTCTTGTACGCAACGTAGTAAAAATTGCTTTTTTCCTCTACCACAGTAATTAAGCCATGGAAGTCTTGCATTAACTTAACCGACTTTTAGCCGCATCGTTAACTGCTCCCAGTGCCATCACCTTTTTTTAGCGTATTGAAACGAGGTATTATACGACCATGAAGCAGGACATTCGTTGAGGAAACTGTCATCAATTTTGAGTCGATGCTTTTAATTGAAACAAAATCATCAATGCTTTTCTCTGAAATTGAAAAATATAGAAATAAGTTATCTAAACAAAGTTATAAAAGAAAACAAATATTTTTACTACTACTTCTACTAACCGAAAAGTGGGTCCCATAGTTCTTCCTTCGATGGGATGTACCGTTTACCGTGGGTTGTTGAGTGCTGCTTTTGAGATCCTTTTGTCGATTCTTTCGTAAGTTCTCATGGTCTTCAAAAAGCATAAATCCTAGTGTGGTGCCCGTACCGCTAAAGTGCATTGCAGCCAAGGCTTTACGTAGGATGTCACGATCAATAGGCACCCGTCCAATAGAGCTACCTTGTTCGAAATTCTGAATTGAGAGCTAAGTAAAGTTATTTTCAATGAATAAAGTGCTCTTGCCATCCATCTAGCTTAATGCATGGCGCATGGAGGCCGAATCTTAAATTTCTTCTCTCTAACTCCGCCGAGTAATATTATTGAAACCTCTATTAACTAACGATAGTCATCTCTAGCAATCTTTTTAGTTAATTCAGATCGGTAAAAGTGTATCAGTTTGTTAATTTCTGAAACATATTGGCATGCTAGCTTTTCTGTATAGCTCTGCATCCTCTCGGAATCAACATTTTTCCAGTTTTCTCGGAACTTTTGAAACAGTGGAATGTCAGGGCTCGTACTGACTTGGCTAATTTTGGCTTCAAGCTTGATTCCAACTCATAGACGTGATGCCGGCAAGCAAAAACAAGCATTTCTCTATTCATTTTCTGTTCGAGATGCACACAGGCACCATTAATACGACCTGTATTGGAAGCAGTAGTATCACAGCAGAGAATCTGCACTATGTCTTCAAGATTCTAATCATAGCGTTCCAAACTGCCTGTATTAGTTCGCTTCTTAAAGAGTTCTCTACTTGTGGCACAGCGATGAGCTGGTCTTTATGATCGTACGAAATAACTATCTTTAGATTTTCGTGTATCTAAAGCTGGCATCCCAGTGGACAGTTACAGTATCCGGAATCTCGTTTTGAAAATCAACTTGTAAAGCTTCTGCGCGCTCTTTCACTTTTCTGTACGAATTCTTTGAATTGAGGACTTACTTCTAGGATATTCGTCAGTGTTAAGTCTAAGCGCTTCTATAGTTGATTCCACCTTTCTAAAGCTGCCACTAATTTCGGAGTTATGAAATTTGTCCTCATAGAATGCTAGATTATGTGCTCTCGATAGAGATGGGCAAGTTTTCTTGAAAATCCCCTGTTTCAGATTCAAAAGACAAATTCTCTGGTATGGTTCATAGTAAGGTGTTGAAGGAGTTAAGGATGCCCGATATTTATCACGTCGCTTTTGCTCGTCAATGTTTCTAAGGTAACCCTTTTCCTCCTTTTCGGCCAGTTTTTTGCCAACGCTGCTCAAACACGCCTTGAGTGTTATTTAAATTTTTCTGCAAATCTCTCCAAACTTGGTACAAGCACTAAGCAAATAAACACATAGAGGTGTCAACTCGCACAAATTTGCGTACCAGCGCAGTAGGTCCCATACGCACTTAGGCTATTCGAACATATTCGCGATGACTTCGGCAAACTTCTCAATTCGAAGTCAGCTTTCATAATTTGCTTTATGTTGATGTGGTCAGTCGCACATCAACTGTGCGCTTGATGATCTTATTGCTGCTGTTATGCGCCTTGCTTTCAGCGCAGTAGGTCCCATACGCACTTCGGCTAATCGAAAACATTCGCAAAATTGTGTGCGTTGCCTTCACACGCAATGAAATAATAAACCACCAAAAATGCCAACAAAAGCAACAACACAATTTCACTTGATCGCGCTTATTTTTTGTGTGTATACCTTTTTTCGTTGGCGATCGCTTTCGCTTCAACAAATTTGCTGAGAATAGCTCATTATCAATCTAACCGTTGCGCTGTCTGGTTGCGTGTTTTCGTATGCCTTGCGTTAACTGATTTGAAAAATTTGTTTGAATTGAAAAATTTAAGCGAATTCTGACGTGGTTGAATCCCAAACAATTTGTTTAAATATAAAAATTTAAGCGAATTCTGACGTGGTTGAATTCCAAACAATTTGTTTAAATTTAAAATTGAATCCCAAACAATTTGTTTAAATTGAAAAATTTAAGCGAATTCTGACGTGGTTGAATCCCAAACAATTTGTTTAAATTGAAAAATTTAAGCGAATTCTGACGTGGTTGAATCCCAAACAATTTGTTTAAATTGAAAAATTTAAGCGAATTCTGACGTGGTTGAATCCCAAACTATTTGTTTAAATTTAAAAATTTAAGCGAATTCTGACGTGGTTGAATCCCAAACAATTTGTTTAAATTTAAACATTTAAGCGAATTCTGACATGGTTGAATCCCTAAACAATTTTGTTGACGACCCTTTTTTTGAAACTTGACTTGATTTTACTCGTATTAACGTCATCAAGTTTTTATCATGAATATAAGTAATTTCGACAAAAAGCATAAAAATAACAAGAAATGCGCTATTTTTTCCTGTCAAAGGAACTATAGGAATGAGTTCGGGGCCCTTAAAGTTCGGCTTTTTAAATTTCAGAAATAAATGGATCGTAAAATGTAATCTCAAAATAGATGAAAATATCGACAAGGCATTTATTTGTGATAACCATTTTGAACCTAAGTTTATTGGTAACAGACTTCTGAAAAGAACGCGATACCAACTCTCAACCTGAACCTAAAAAATAACTTCCCAAAGTAACACAGAGAGCTCCCCATTTATTTGATTTCAATGAAATAGAGGATGAAATTGATCAATATGTTCCGATTCAACGTCAAGCACTTCCTTTCGCAGAATTTAAAAATTGTGGTGATCCAATACATTTGTCAGACTCTTCAATGGACACTGTGGGAGATATTGCAGATTTTTTGGCTTTTGAGGATCCTTGCAGAAATAATGCGTGGAAAAATTTGTCCAAAAATTTGGGAACGGAAATAAAAAAGATGAAGAAGACCAATACTGCACTTATTGTTTAAAAAGGGAACAAAGCGAAGCTTTTTACAGAAAGAAATATTGGGACGCATGCGGTGAAATTCAAAAACAAAAAAAAATTATTTATGACCAAAAGAGAAAGATTGTAAAATTACAGAAAAATTTGCTTTCGAATAAGTATAAAAGAAACAAAAAAGTAAAAGCGACTAATATGGAACAGGCAGTTGATGATTTTGTCGCTAAGAAATCTTTGTCCGATAATACTGCCACATTTTGTAAAATGTTACTAAAGAAACGAGTTCTTTGGCAAGAAAAAGAAAAAGTTATAGCACAAAGCATGTTCTTTTATTCTGCAGCTTCTTACCAATTCCTAAGGGACGAACTGAAATTAAATTTACCTTCTAAAACGTCGTTGCTAAGATGGGCTCCAATAAAATCATTGCAGCCAGGCATAAGCCAAAAATTGTTTAGCACGCTTGAAAAAATTTTTCAAGTTATGAATATCGACGAACGAAAAGCTATTTTAATGTTCGATGAACTTTCAGTCAGAAAACATTTACAGTACAATCTGTTTAATGATGAAGTTGTGGGCTTTGTTGATGATGGAACCGAAAGAAAAATCCAACTCACTGGTCAAGTTTGCGTTTTTATGCTAAGGGGGCTGTATTCAAATTGGAAATACGTTTTGAGCTATTACGCTTCTTCTACCGGCTTGACGTCAAATGAACTTAAAGAAATTATAAAAAATAATATAAAAATTTCTCAAAAACTGGGTATAAACGTAAGGGCAATTGTGTGTGATCAAGGGTCAAACAACAGATCTTCATTCGCTAAATTGGCAATAACGTCTGAATCGCCTTTTACCGTCGTAGATTCGAAAACAATTTATGCATTGTACGATGTTCCCCATCTAATAAAATCACTAAGAAATATTTTAACACGAAATGATATCATTTCGCCTGATGGACAAATTTCTTGGTCAATTATTTGCAGGTTATATGAATTGGATGAATTACATGAATTGGCAGCCGCCGTGGCTCAGTTGGTTAGTGCGCGGTCCATCGAGTCGAATGCAGAGCGACGTAAGTTCGAATACTGCATGTAGTAACACCTAAAAAAAAATAACGGGAAACTCGTTTTCTCTTTCGGTGGCTGTCCTCTCAGCTGGAAATGACAAACCTCTGAGAGTAAAAATTGCCTATGAAAAAGCTCCCAACCTGCCGTTCGGAACCGGCATAAAACTGTAGGTCCCTTCCACCCGCGTACAAATTCACACGCACAACACGGGTGACAACAAAACATATTTATCCTAATTCATTTGAAAAAATGAAGGTTAAATACGCAACTCAAATATTTAGCCATACTGTATCCGCAGCCATAAAATCTTTGGTTGAAAATGGGCTATTATAATGATTGCAAAGAAAAAGCTTTGTCCACAGCTATATTTATCGAAAAAATAAACAGACTTTTTGATTGTTTGAATAGCCATGTGCTTTTTGATAAAAATGCTTTCCGATCAGCTCTTCGTGAGAATAACAATATCCAAAATTATTTGAAGGAAATGAAAAACTATGTCAAAAGTTGTCAGTATCCTAAAACTGTATACTGTTTAAATGGTATAGTTTTATCAATTACTTCAGTTTTGTCTGTTTCACAAGATATCTAGGCGGAAAAATCCAATTTTCTTTTATTATCAAGACTTAATCAAGACCCGCTTGAAAATCTTTTTTATTTGGTAAGAAAAAGAGGAGTTACAAACAATAATCCTTCACTTTTTGAGTTTGACCAAATTCTTGCGAAAATGATCTCAATGAAAATAATAGTATTTCAGGCAGGAACCTCCAATTGTGAACCAACTGACGAAGGTTCATTTATAACAATTGACAATAATACCAGTTTGTTTGAAATTGACAATGAAACTCAAAATGCTATAAATCAAGAGTGCGGTGAAGAATTTTGCTTATCAAAGGACATATTTGATGCAGAGAAAGCGAATTCTTCAAATGCCTTAGGGATTATAAAAAATGAACATATGAGTGATGGTTCCCTTCGTTATTTCTCTGGTTTCATATTGATGAAAACTATTGAAAAATTTGACTGTCATAACTGCAAAAAGTTAATAAAAGATAAGCTTTGTAATTTACAAAGAAACGAAATGTTTACTATTTCAACTATTACAACTATACGAAATTTCAACTATTTTAACAGTAGTCTAAAACTAAAAGCTCCAATCGACTCATTTTTTTTGTTTCAAAAATCTTTTACAACACATTTCATACGTTTTTTAAGGCAACCCCTTATTCCTCCAATATAAAAAGCTTTTGTACAATTTGTTTTGCAAACGTAACAAAAGTAGATGAATACAAAATGTGATTTTCAGTACCGTCTACTTGTTGGGAACATGAGCAATTTATATTAGATTACTCTTTAATAATTTTACTAAGAAAAAATTGCACTTGGTAAAGGGAGCAAATTGCAAGTAAAACGAAAAATAAGAATAAAATAAAAATACTAAAGAACACATAAAACTGCTAAATAATATAAATTTTAAGGAAATGATAATAATAAATAATATGTTGCTGTTAATATATGAATTTGAAAAATTTATCGGTATGAATTTTATTAGGCCAGAAGGCAACGTAGCCTACATGAATGCCATCATTGCACAGCAGAAATTCATGGTTTTAATTTTTTATCAATAGGAACGCACACTCTACTGTACGACTTTGCGAATTCACATGGTTCATTATTCATAGCAGAACCGAAAGCCATGGAAATTCAATTTGCTTTTCATCTTGTGCAGTTGCTCGTATTGTTTTCATTCGCCTCAGCGCATACACAAGCAACACGCACATTTATTTTCACACGGACACCCACCCTCGCATATTCGAATTTGCAAACGATACGCCGCGGCGCGCCGTCTCGTGCCAAGTAGCACAGCACAGCTCGCAATTGATGTTCCTTGTCGAACATCCCACAAAGGATGAAGATAAACTTAGAAAATTGAAGTTTGACGAAGCCAGCGACAAAACTTCGTATAGCCGAAATACGTGTGGGACCTACTGTGCTAGATTTGCGTGACCGAAAAATTTTGTACTGCGTGGTACCTCTATGTGTTTATTTGCTTAGTGGTACAAGTAAACTAGTTTTTTAACACAGTTTTAACACAGTAAGATTTAGTTGGTATACGTGCCTTTTCCCAGTTAATAATGCACTAATAACATCAGCGCTTTCATTGACACTTAAATTAACTTCTCGAATATTATAGAACAGAACTGCCAGAACCTGTCCATTAGAGGGAAGCTTTGAACCGGTAATTTGATGCTTTAGGTCCCCTATTAAAAAGATCTCCTTTTAAGCACTGCGTAATTCCACTGACATATTGACTGTGTTTAGATCGCTAAACACTGCCGTCCACGCAGCTCCTAGAAATTAATGTTGTCAATATTATTGTATTGTATTTTTCCATTTATGTATTTATACTAGGGATTGCAATCCCGGACCAGTTTTACAATCCCGGGATTTTCGGGACTGAAAATCACAATCCCGGGATCCCGGGATTTTTTTCGGGATTGAATATATTACTTCAAGGAACTAGTTCAGACTTTTTTCAATCAAATAAATAATATCTATGTATTAAATATAATTCTGTGTCCTGAATTTAAAACTAAGAACAAAATATTTATGACAAATAACTTAAAAACGCATTTAATTGCCAAATCACCTGGCTAACCTGCTAAAAAAGTCATCTCTCTGGTTCAATATAAGTACATCAAATCATATTATGTGTAAATCTTCAAGTTTTGGCCATTCAAAATAAGTGAAATTCGGTGTGAGTAATAACTATCAATAATTTAAGTTTCGCTATAGTTTTAATTCACAAATGCTGATGGTTTTATATTAGCTTTTTCTTTCTTTATCCTCTTATTTACAACATTTTTCTTGCGTATTGTGAATGTGACAAGTCACATTAGTGTAAAGAAGAATTAAACTTGCATGTTTTTAGAAAATTCTGGTTGTTTACTTTTTTGAATGGATTCATTTTTGGGAGCGTAAGCTTGTTTGCACTTCTGATTTTGGTTACTGGCAAATCTGTACTGGAAAAGTACCAAAACAGAGCCTATGAAACCGGTAATAATTATTTTTGAAAAAAACACGTTTATTGTGAGGAAATGATTACAATTTTATTCTTCAAAGTAATGGCCATCGCTAGCTACACATTTTTCCCATCTCTCAGGCAATTTATGGATGCCTCGCCAAAAAAAAGTTTCGTCTTTTACCTGAAACCAATCATCGATCCATTTTTTTACTTCTGCGTGAGAATTGAAGCGCCGCACAGTGCTTCGACTCCATACAAAATTGCGGCAAAAATAGAAGGAGTACGTTAAATTCGCTGAAAATTTGCAGTCTAAGTCATTTTGAGCTGCTGATTTCAAAATTTGTGTTTGTTTCAAAAAAAAATATATAGTTAAAAAAAAATCGAATATATATGGTTATATATTATCTTGTCATCACAGAGCCCAAACCGCTGGAGCTATTATGATGAAATTTGGTCAAAAGTTGTATTTTAGAAAGTCAACCCTTAAACAGAAGCGATTTCGAAAACGTCGACCTGGAAAGGGCGGAAAGGCGGTGGTGAAGCTTATATGGACAGACATTGTTTTTTGGTCGGATTGTTTAAAAATTATGTATATGTATACTAAAAAAGCAATAACAAAATACATATCTTAGCGTTTTTCTAAATTCGATATTTAAAGGGTACAAAGAGGGCGGTAAAGTTGCTAAAGGCATATAGTTTTTGTTTATTTGATATTCGTAGAGCTTAACATGGAGATGAGGCAGGTGAATATGCAATGCAGCTCAACCTATAACGGCGAGACTATTCTTCAAGACTTATTCTTCAAAATTGGACCTTCTTCAAAGTTATACATTCCTCCTTTTTTTAGAATATATTAGCGTTAAATCACATTTTAGCTAACAAATTTCATAATAATGAAAAAATTTGGATTGTATGGCTCATAATGGGTTAAATATGCGTACCAAACCTATTTTTTATAAAAAACATTCATAATTCGTTGCATTGCCTTAGTTAAACATTTTAATCGCAATTTTAACTCAAGCGATTTCTATACAAAAATCAACATTAGTAGTTTCGAAAAAATTGAATATTTTCCATAGGCGCAAAAAGACGCAAAATTTTTTTTACGGATTTAAGAGAAGAAAGTCCATCCAAAAAGGGCCATAAAAAGGATTTACGCCAGTTGACGCCATTCGATATTAATTGCCTTTCTAAATTTGGTTCTTTTTAATTTTCATGGGTTTGAAAAACATTCATTTTTGAAAATTCGTACAAAAAAAATTATATATGCTAAATAAAAAAAACTGATCAGTGGTCTTGCTCCTATCAATTCAGTTTTAATATTACAAGAAATTGGAAGCCTATCTACAACAACACATTTTCTACCATTTTTTTTATACAAGCACCTAAATTTCATTTTTCCCCTTCATACATTTTTGTAAAAATATATCCGACTTTGACAAGCTATATCTCCTAATCTCGACAATTTTTCGATAAAGTATTTCGGATCCAGCTTAATTAAACAATTACCTTTAACATGATACTACTTTTGTCAAAATCCGCGATAATTTTTTTTCTTATTTTTGTCCACTCTCGAAGCACTGTGCGCCGTTCCGTTAATGCGTGGCCCATCGAAGCGAACATGTGATAATCCGAAGGCGCCAAGTCTGGTGAGTAAGCCGCATGAGCAAGAGCTTCCCAGTTGTACGATGCAACCAATTCTTTGGTGGCTCTAGTGTGGTGTGGTGGTGCGTTGTCATCGAGGAAAATCACTTTGTGTTGCCTGGCTTCATATTCTGGGCGTTTTTGGCGTATAGCACGGTTCAAATCGGCCAATTGTTGTTGGTAACGTTCACCGTTAACCAGGTTTTAGAAGGTCATACCATATGACACCACGCTGGTCCCAGAAAACACATAGCATGGCCTTCTTTCCGAAGCGATCTGGCCTTGCGTTCGATTGCGCACTTTCGCCGCGGTTAACATACGATCTTTTTCGTTTGGGATTCTTGAAATAGACCCACTTTTCATCACCAGTTACGACTGGATGCAAAAACGACTTTCTTTTGTACCGGGCGAGCAGCATTTCACAAGTGGTTTTTCGGTTCAGTCAGTTCATGTGGCACCCATCTACCGACCTTTAAAATTTTTCCCATTGCTTTTAAACGTTTTCCGACGGTCCGACGGTCAACACCCAATTGTTCTGCGAGCTGTTCTTGCGTTTGGCCATCATCTTCCTCGAGCAATGCTTGCAATTCGGCGTCTTCAAACTTTTTTGGTGGCCGGCCACGCTCCTCGTTTCTCATATCAAAATCACCACTTTTAAATTTATTGAACCACTCGTTACACTGTGTGCGACCAAGAGCATGCTCTCCGTAAGCTTCCACAAGCATTCGATGCGATTCAGAAGCGTTTTTCTTCAAATGGTAACACAAAATTAACTGTGTCCGCAAATCGTAATTTGTAGGCACGTAATCCGACATTTTCCGGAGCGTCAAACAATGCGTTGTTGGATGAAACTTGACAAATTGTGAACTGAATATTGTTGACATATGACAGAAGAAGTAAACATGACATTTGGTACGGTTCCGAAGTTTATAAATATTCGGCTATTTACCGCTAGATGTCGTTACCGGTTTCATAGGCGCATACCTGGTAGTTTGTACAAATTTGTAAAAAGTAGTTCTACACAAACAGATTTGTTGCATTAACACTTATTCAAACGTCACAGGCCATGCAATTTAGGCAATTTATTTTTTGTGTTAAATAAAAAGGGTTACATTTTTTGAAATCAACGTGACAAAAACAAAAAGTAAGCTTTTTGTTTTTGTTTCGATCCTGGGATCGGATTTTGTCAATCCCGGGATTTTTCGGGACTGAAATTGTCCGGGATCCCGGGATTACGGGATTCGCGATCCCGGGATTGCAATCCCTAATTTATACGTACGGATGGCAACCCTGGCCATCCCGAAGGGAGCTTGCGCAGCCGGCAGACACTCGACGTACGAACTCCGGCGAATCCACATCCATCAACATCGATCCATACAACTTACAATTTACACTTACATATATATTTCAACAAACACTAAATATTTAATAAAACAATACACCGAATACCTGTACATCGTCTGGTTCTTAACAACGCGTGTGCGCGGGTTAGCTCTTCAAAATTTAAACAGACTGAATGAAAACAATGCGTTTAGTAATCAAACAAACAAGTAACAACAAGTAAATCAATACATTGGCTTTCGCGCGCCTTATACTACGTTTACACAGACGAGATTATCCCGATTTGCGCGATTATGTCGTTAACCTCGTATCAAAATGCGCGATTACCCATACAAAGTTAACCTCGCAAAAAGCGCGATTAAAATTTAATCTCACAAAGTAATCTCGTATTTCCCCAAAGTAACTCTGCAAATTTGGCTGAACGCGATTATTTTTGTATCATCACTAAGCGAATGTCATGCAAAAATAAACAAAAAAATGAATTGTAGCGCGAAAAGGTTTGTCTAATTTGGATGTAAAACGATGTATTTAGTTTAGACTTTCTTGCATTCGTAGAAGAAGTGAAAAGCTTTAAAACATTTAGAAAATCTTCTTCGATATCCGTTTCTACATTTTTATTAAAAATTTCACTCATTTTTGTTCAAATTTTTCGAAACAGTCTCGTTTGCAAAACAATAACGAAGAGAAAATGTGAGACGTCAAAATTAATCTCGTATTCAAGTTAATCTCTATGTAAACGGGCAACGAGATTATCTTAATCTCGATGAGTTAATCTCGCTCTGTAAACGTAGTATTAGTAAACAAGTACTGACATATTTCGATGCAAGTCGGCACGGGTTGCAGTGGTTCTATATACTTGAAATTTTTTTTATAATAGTTTTGACATCATTGAAACGAAATAAGAGGGTACGCCTTGGAAAAAAACTACTTTTATTTTTTTGGGACACTCTAATATATATATATACTAGCTGACCCCGTGAACTTTGTCTCGCACGGCATTTGTTGTTTTTTTATAAACCAACTGAAGGAAGAGGAGGAGCTACTGATTAATGCAATTGAGGCCCACAAATAAGAGATGTTGCTGCTAAGTTTCAGTAAAGAAATGGACTGCGCTTGAACCGGATTTAAATTATATGGGCGGTGCCATGCACTCTTATTCAATACCTGCCCCTTATCAAAGAATATACAATATAAAGAATACGCATCTTCACAAGTTTGTCAAGCGTGTTTCTTGACGCGGGCGGGAAGAGATGAGCGGAGGCATAGGTTGCGGGAAATTTGCTCGCACTCAACAGTTTGCGATCTTGTTCGTCGAAGCGCAAGCGGAGAGTAAACAACGAGCCAAAGCATCGTCATCGTCGTTTCAACGAAGTTGATTCGGGATTCGCTAATGTTTTTGGTGCTGTCGTTTGTAGTGTGTATGCTTTTTTGTGTTGCCGATTGGTTTTGCTGCACAGATTGCTGTCAGCTCACCATCAATCGAATCTTTGTGGTGTATGGCTTTTTGCTGGCCAATGCTTTGATTGATTTAAAAATTTGGTGGTTGATCCCAATTTAAAATGTTTACAAATATTTTTACGTGGCGAGTTCGAAGTAAAATTATTTGTTTATATTTTCATATGGTTGATTATAATTTTGGGAATATGGGAAAACTACGAAAAAAAATGAACTGATAGGCATATTGATTTCAAAATTCGTGATACACTTGAAATCAAAAATAATTAGATGCGTGTTTTAATTTTGTTTTTTTTTTTTAAATCGAAATCTAACGGATAAACCTAGGGTTAAAAGATTGTATGGAAAAACATAATTTAATAGGTCTATTGACTTTCAATAGGGCGACAGCACTACTAAAGCACTAAGTAAATAAATTAATAATAAGACAAGTATTTTGTCATAAGAAAAATTTTATTACGGCATGCCTACGTTTAAAAATAGTTTAAATATTCTACACCTGAATGGTTCCATGGCGAATAATATGACCATAAATTTACAATATTAGATTTTCTTATTTTAGTTCTTTTAAACAAGCATTATATGTGGGCCGTAAGAAAAGTTCCAAAGAACGGGACGGAAAATTATTACGGGCTAATAACGTTTTCTTTTCTTTCCAATTCCATTTTTATTTAATTGTCTTTGTTGATTACTTATTACTTATTTTGTAATTGCCTGTAGTGATCATATAGGTCGCCATGCCAGCCATATTATATTTTATTTTCTATGATTTTGCGCACACTGCAGTCAGCAGTGAGTTCAGAAGCAATATACGACGCCGTGCAGGCTTATAGAAGAAGAACAAAAGCCAGAAAATATAAATCGTTTTACAATTTCAGCTTTTCGCCAGCGCAACAACAAGAACAACAACACATCGTCTTCCTCCTCTTCGGACAATTGAGCGAGAATGAACGAGTGAGCACAGACGCGGCATTCGTGTTTCTATGATTTGCGCTCAGAGCATTGTGCTGTCGTTTCAAGTGTTTCCTCTCGTTGTCTACCCCCCGCATCTAGAAGACGGGTGGCGATATCAGCACCCGCATTCAAATTTTTGCTTGTACGTGATGCACACTCTTTATGTTTCATACTTTTTGCCCTTATTCAATGCCCTCTGTCCAGAGAGAAAATGGTAGGTTTGTACTAAGTTTCATTGCTGAGCGACTTATAGTTCAGCAAAATATTTGGGTTACAAAAAATGTGCCACGCCCATTGTCCAACGCCCATCAAATCTTATCATTAGAATGACTCATGTATGGGACGACGGGGTACTTAATTTCAGTGTTGTACAACTTACAATTTGGAATATATTCCATTATTAAGATCTGGCTCGTATGGGTGGTGCCACGCCTCCTCGTCCAATACTTGCCACATTCCCTCTGTCGCAATATATGCATAAATGGTAGGTTCGTAATAAGTTTCATTGCTGAGTGACTTATAGTTCAGCAAAATATTTGGGTCACAGAAAATATGCCACACCCCCTTTGTCCAACGCCCATCAAATCTTATCATTAGAATGACTCATCTATTGGACGACGGAATACAAAATTTCAGTGTTGTGCTACTTACAATTTCGAAGATATTCTATTTTAAAGATTTTGCTTGTATGGGTGGTGCCACGCCCCGTTGTCCAAAACCCGCCTTATTCCGTCTGTCGAAAGATATGAGTACATGCTAGGTTTATGCTAAGTTTCATTGCTGTGTGACTTATAGTTCAGCAGAATAATTGGGTCACAAAAAATGTGCCACGCCCCTTGCCCAACGCCCATCAAATCTTATCATTAGAATGACTAATCTATGGGACGACGGAATACAAAATTTCAGTGTTGTGCTACTTACAATTTCGAAGATATTCTATTTTAAAGATTTTGCTTGTATGGGTGGTGCTACGCCCCGTTGTCCAAAACCCGCCTTATTCCGTCTGTCGAAAGATATGAGTACAGCAATGAAACTTAGCATGAACCTAGTATTCATGCTAAGTTTCATTGCTGTGTGACTTATAGTTCAGCAGAATAATTGGGTCACAAAAATGTGCCACGCCCCTTACGGGTATGAAAAATAGATAGTAGCCGATTCTCAGACCTACTGAATATGCATGCAAAATTTCATAAAAATCGATCAAGCGGTTTCGGAGGAGTATGGTAACTAACATTGTGACACGAGAATTTTATATATTAGACTAGCTGGGCTCCGCGGCTTCGCACGCAATCTCTCTTCTTTCACCCGATACAAATTTTGAACGCATTGTTGACCCCGTCAGATTTTGATTTAAAAAAAAAAACATGTGTCTATTAACTTTGATGTCAAGTGGTTCTAACAACTGTGAAATCAAAAGGCCCTTTAAATCATGAGTTTTCACATTTATTCTAAACTAATTCTTAACCCTTAGATTACCACGGTAGATTTCGATTTTCAAAAATATGAAAAACACATTTTAATTATTTCCCGATTGAAGTGCTTTTTGTCTAAGTTTGAAGTCAACAGGACCAATAAATCGTGGTTCTCTATACAAACTGTTAACTTATTGTTGACCCATTTAGATTTTCATTTTCAAAAAAGTGAAAAATACCTGTCAAATTATTTCTTACTAAGAATACTTTCACAAAGTTTGAAGTCAGTGGGCCCGTTAATTCATTTTTTTACAATTTCGCCATACAAACTTTTAACCGGTCGTTGACTCCTCCGATTTTATTATTAAGAAAAATGAAAAACACGTATCGAGTTATTTTACTTTTGAAGTACTTTCACCAAGTTTGAAGTCAAAAGGCTCAAAAAAAAAATTGTTTCTCCATACATACTTTTAACCCGTCGCTGATCCGGTTAGATTTAGATTTTGAAAATAATGAGAAACGCGTGTAAATTTTTTTTATTTCAAGTATTTTTAAAATTTTTGAAGTCAATAGGCCTATTGGTTCATGTTTTTTTCGAGTCTACCCTTAAACAAATCTTAACCCAATAATGGGTTACATTTTGGTTTTCGAAAAATTATAAAAGAGTATTTTCAGGAAGTTCGAAATCAATAAGTCTCTTAAATCACACCTTAAAACATGTTTTGGTCCTTTACACCCCGAATTTCGAAAAATCCCGTCTTAGCGGAGGTTCATTTTTCAAGATGTATCTACAGTTCAAATTTCATGTTTGTATCTTCAGCGGCTTGGGCTGAGCGATGATGAATCAATCAATCAATCAGTCAGTCAGTTGGGGAGACAATCTATGTATATAAAAATGGAGGCGGTACCACGCCCTCTTCTCCAATGCTCACAACTTTCTTATAGTCGAATTGTTCTACTAAGTGGAAAGTTCGTACCAAGTTTCACTGATGTGTGTGTGTACTGCATAACTGTTGGATCATAAAAAATGTGCCACGTCCCTTGACCAACGCCGATCAAATCTCATTAATAGAATGGCACATCTAAGAAACGACGGTACACAAAATTTCAATGCTGTGCGGCTTACAACTCCGAAGCTATTCAATTTAAAAGATTTCAGTTGTATGGGCGGCTCATGTGCGACTAACAGTTCCAAATTTATGCGCATAGTTTGGGTCAAGCAAATGTATCACGCCCCTTGTCCAACGCCCATCAAATTTTAACAGTATAATAACACATCTATGAGGCGACGATACACTAAAGTTCAATGCTGTGCGACTTACAATGCCGCAGCTATTCCATATAAAAGAAATGAATTGTATGGGCGGTGCCACGCCCCCTTGTTAAATACCCGCCCAATTCCCTCTGCCGAAAGATATGATTAACTGGCAGGTTCATACCAAGTTTCATTGATGTAGGACTTACAGTTCTGCTGCATAAAAAATGTGCCACGCCCCTTATTCAACGCCCATCAAATTTTAACAGTATAATGACACATCTATGAATCGACGGTACCACAAATTTCAATGCTGTGCGACTTACAATTTCGAAGCTATTCCACTTAAAAGATTTGAGTTGTATGGGCGGTGCCACACCCCCTTGTCCAATACCCACCCCATTCCCTCGGTCGAAGGACATGATTAAATAGTAAGTGTGAACTAAATTTAATTGATGTGTAACTTATGGTTCCAAAGTTATTGTTTAAAAATGTATTCTGGTGACGCCACGCCCCGTTTTCCCGACTGTTCTTTTTTTATAAACCTTCACGTAACAATTTCGAACAAACCCGCCGAAGGAAGTATCCAAGTTGGTCCAGCCGTTCTCGAGTTTTAAGCAGCCGAATGGACCACGATCAGTATGCTTACTTAATTTTTCATTTATGTGGTAGACCCAGTGAAAAAAATGTGGTAGATTTGATGGAAATGTGGTAGATTTTTTGTATTGTACATTAATTGTATTTTATTGCATTTGTACATTTATTGTATTTCATTGTATTTGCACATTAATTGTATTTTACGTTCTGCTATGCACTTTAACCTGTGCCGGGTTTCTTTTCATTGTTTTTTGTATTTTTTTCTTTTTTGGGAGCTCGGACTCGCAAATTTCAGCAGCAGGTATAACTTCGCGTATTAAAACTTCGTCCCGTCCAAGCGCATTGCCATCGCCATGCGATATTCTTAAAAACTAAACGTTACTAAAAAATAAAGGCAAAAATTAACTTCAACTTTAACTTTTTTATAAATTTTGTCTACTTTAATTGCACCTGCCGCCAAAACAATTGCCAAACTGTCAACTATTTGTAGTGCACTGTTTTCGAAGTGATGAGAGTGCTACCACATACGTTTTTCTTTGCACATTTTCACTTATAATGTTCAATGCAGCCCTAACATAAATTTTACAACATAAAGCTCTAATTTACTTGGAGTAATAGGTTCGTTAAGAGAAAAATGTATGTTCCACAAAAATGTGGTAGATTTTAAGCGCTCCGTTGTAGATGTGGTAGAAACTTGATTTTAAAAATAATTGTGGTAGATCTACCACATATGTGGTAGAAATAAGCACACTGACCACGATTCATTTTTATATATATAGATAAGTCCGTTTACTGCTCAATGGAATACAAATTTCCAAATAAAAATAAAAAGCATAACTGAAAATTCCCGTTATTAGCTAAACTTTTAAACGTTTAACCACTAAGCAAATAAACACATAGAGGTACCACGCAGTACAAAATTTTTCGGTCACGCGAATCTAGCACAGTAGCAGCACTAAGCAAATAAACACATAGAGGTGTCAACTCGCAGAAATTTGCGTACCAGCGCAGTAGGTCCCATACCAAGGCGAATTAATAAAGGTGAACGCGTAAGGCCAACAACAAAATTCCCATGTATTTTGTTGTTGGATTTGTGCAACTTGCTTGTCAAAATCAGCTGATATTTCATTTCGCCTTAACGCATACAAAACAGAAAAAGTGCGCAGAAGCACAAACAAAAGCACAAATTATCAAACAGAAGAGTGCGATTAAATTGGTGAGCAGCAAATATTCGTCGTTTTTTTTTAATATAAATATTATTCTTTCCGCAGTGCCTATGGAACATCGCGTGCCAGCTCTGTCAACGCCGCTAACGATGACAAGATGGCACCGACACAGGAGTCAATACCTCCTGGTGAAGACACAAATGCTGGTGCGATACTGCCCAGCATCATAAGTTCCGGAACAGACATTAATTTATTCATTCATTCATTACAACATGGCGCAATATCATATTTTTCAGATGAGCCGGACAATTGGAGGAATAATAATACGAATAATCCTCGCTTTCCAGCTGATCATGAAGCATCATGCAACAACGCCGCTTCTTAAAATTGCAGCCGAGAGAAATTTTTCCACCGTTTAACTGACGGTTTTTTATGTTTTACGATGAAGCATCAAAAGCCTTCAGTTGTGTGCAACTTTAATGCACTAAACCTTCTTGGTGTCTGATTCGTATTTTGTCGAGAGACCGTCCAAAGCACTAAGCTCAAAAATGTTCGTAAAGTCTCGTCAGCGGCGTTAGTGAAATGGCTTGGCAGCCAACCAAGCAGCTTTCATCGTTCAAGAAATCATGAAAAAATACATGAAAGTACATGAAAAATAAAAAAGCATTTTCTTTCTTTCTCGATTTCCTTTATATTCAGCTTCGTTCTATTCGTCGTCGCTTTGACCATTTTGACAATCAAGTTGAACGGCGAATTCAAAACAATCAAATCAGCTGGGCTAACAAGGCCACCTTTATTAATTCGCCTTGTCCCATACGCACTTAGGCCAAGGCGAATCCATACCAGGTGATAGCGTTAAATGAGGCGAATTGATTTTTTTTTGTGATGGAGAAGGTCTAGATTGTCAAAGTGCCTGTGTAAAACTTTGACAGTTTAAAATGAAAAAGCAAGCTTTGTTCTGATTGGCTGATTTTGACAATCTAAACCCAGAAAACAAAAACAAAATACATTGAAATTTTGTTGCTGTCCTTACGCTATCACCTGGTATGAATTCGCCTTGCACTTAGGCTATTCGAACATATTCGCGATGACTTCGGCAAACTTCTCAATTCGAAGTCAGCTTTCATAATTTGCTTTATGTTGATGTGGTCAGTCGCACATCAACTGTGCGCTTGATGATCTTATTGCTGCTGTTATGCGCCTTGCTTTCAGCGCAGTAGGTCACGCACTTCGGCTAAACGAAAACATTCGCAAAATTGTGTGCGTTGCCTTCACACGCAATGAAATAATCAACCACCAAAAATGCCAACAAAAGCAACAACACAATTTCACTTGTTCGCGCTTATTTTTTGTGTTTATTTGTTGATTTCGTTGGCGATCGCTTTCGCTTCAACAAATTTGCTGAAAACAGCTCATTATCAATCTAATCGTTGCGCTGTCTGGTTGCGTGTTTTCGTATGCCTTGCGTTAACTGATTTGAAAAATTTGTTTGAATTGAAAAATTTAAGCGAATTCTGACGTGGTTGAATCCCAAACAATTTGTTTAAATTGAAAAATTTAAGCGAATTCTGACGTGGTTGAATCCCAAACAATTTGTTTAAATTTCAACATTTAAGCGAATTCTGACGTGGTTGAATCACTAAACAATTTTCTTGACGACCCTTTTTTTGAAACTTGACTTGATTTTACTCGTATTAACGTCATTAAGTTTTTATCATGAATATAAGTAATTCCGACAAAAAGCGTAAAAATAACAAGAAATGCGCTATTTTTTCCTGTCAAAGGAGCTATAGGAATGAGTTCGGGGCCCTTAAAGTTCGGCTTTTTAAATTTCCGAAAAATGAATATTTCAGAAATAAATGGATCGCAAAATGTAATCTCAAAAAAGATGAAAATATCGACAAGGCATTTATTTGTGATAACCATTTTGAACCTAAGTTTATTGGTAACAGACTTCTGAAAAAGAACGCGATACCAACTCTTAACCTGAACCTAAAAAAATAACTTCCCAAAGTAACACAGAGAGCTCTCCCCATTTATTTGATTTCAATGAAATAGAGGATGAAATTGATCAATATGTTCCGATTCAACGTCAAGCACTTCCTTTCGCAGAATTTAAAAATTGTGGTGATCCAATACATTTGTCAGACTCTTCAATGGACACTGTGGGAGATATTGCAGATTTTTTGGCTTTTGAGGATCCTTGCAGAAATAATGCGTGGAAAAATTTGTCCAAAAATTTGGGAACGGAAATAAAAAAAGATGAAGAAGACCAATACTGCACTTATTGTGTAAAATGAGAACAAAACGAAGCTTTTTACAGAAAGAAATATTGGTACGCATGCGCTGAAATTAAAAAACAAAAAAAAATTATTTATGACCAAAAGAGAAAGATTGTAAAATTACAGAAAAATTTGCTTTCGAATAAGTATAAAAGAAACAAAAAAATAACAGCGACTAATATAAAACAGGCAGTTGATGATTTTGTCGCTAAGAAATCTTTGTCCGATAATACTGCCACATTTTGTAAAATGTTACTAAAGAAAAGAGTTCTTTGGCAAGAAAAAGAAAAAGTTATAGCACAAAGCATGTTCTCTTTTATTCTGCAGCTTCTTACCAATTCCTAAGGGATGAACTGAAATTAAATTTACCTTCTAAAACGTCGTTGCTAAGATGGGCTCCAATAAAATCATTGCAGCCAGGCATAAGCCAAAAATTGTTTAGCACGCTTGAAAAAATTTTTCAAGTTATGAATATCGACGAACGAAAAGCTATTTTAATGTTCGATGAACTTTCAGTCAGAAAACATTTACAGTACAATCTGTTTAATGATGAAGTTGTGGGCTTTGTTGATGATGGAACCGAAAGAAAAATCCAACTCACTGGTCAAGTTTGCGTTTTTATGCTAAGGGGGCTGTATTCAAATGGGAAATGGGTAGAAGAAGCGTAATATTTGAGCTATTACGCTTCTTGACGTCAAATGAACTTAAAGAAATTATAAAAAATAATGTAAACATTTCTCAAAAACTGGGTATCAACTAGGGTCAAACAACAGATCTTCATTCGCTAAATTGGCAATAACGTCTAAATCGCCTTTTACCGTCGTAGATTCGAAAACAATTTATGCATTGTACGATGTTCCCCATCTAATAAAATCACTAAGAAATATTTTAACACGAAATGATATCACTTCGCCTGATGGACAAATTTCTTGGTCGATTATTGGATTGGATAAAAACAATTTAACCCGCCTTTGTCCCAAATTGACAACAAAGCATATTTATCCTAATTCATTTGAAAAAATGAAATGAATACTGTATCCGCAGCCATAAACTCGTTGGTTGAAAATGGCTGTTATAATGATTGCAAAGAAAAAGCTTTGTCCACAGCTATATTTATTGAAAAAATAAACAGAGCTTTTAATTGTTTAATAGCCATGTTCTTTTTTATAAAAATCCTTTCCGATCAGCTCTTCCTGAGAATAATAATATCCAAAATTATTTGAAGGAAATGAAAAACTATGTCAAAAGTTGTCAGTACTGTTAAATGGTATAGTTTTATCAATTACTTCCGTTTTGTCTCTTTCACAAGATATCTGGGCGGAAAAATCCAATTTTCTTTTATTATCAAGACTTAATCAAGACCCGCTTGAAATTTTTTTTTTATTTGGTAAGAAAAAGAGGAGTTACAAACAATAATCCTTCACTTTTTGAGTTTGACCAGATTCTTGCGAAAATGATCTCAATGAAAATAATAGCATTTCAGGCAGGAACCTCCAATTGTGAACCAACTGACGAAGGTTCATTTATAACAATTGACAATAATACCAGTTTGTTTGAAATTGACAATGAAACTCAAAATGCTATAAATCAAGAGTTCGGTGAAGAATTTTGCTTATCAAAGAATGTATCTGATGCAGAGATAGCGAAATCTTGAAATGCCTGAGGCATTGTAAAAAATGAACATATGAGTGATGGCTCCTTTCGTTATTTCTCTGGTTTCATATTGATGAAAACTATTGAAAAATTTGACTGTCATAACTGCAAAAAGTTTATAAAAGATGAGCTTTGTAATTTACAAGGAAACGAAATGTTTATATTTTTAAAAAATTTGAACTATTTTAAAGTAGTTTAAAACTAAAAGCTCCAATCCATTCATTTTTTAATTTCAAAAATGTTTACAACACATTTCATACGTTTTTTAAGGCAACCCCTCATTCCTCCAATATAAAAAAGCTTTTGTACAATTTGTGTTTTGCAAACGTAACAAAGTAGATGAATACAAAATGTGATTTTCAGTACCGTCTACTTGTTGGGAACATGAGCACTTTATATTAGATTACTCTTTAATAATTTTACTAAGAAAAAATTGCACTTGGTAAAGGGAGCAAATTGCAAGTAAAACGAAAAATAAGAATAAAATAAAAATACTAAGGAAATGATAATAATAAATAGTAATATGTTGCTGTTAATATATGAATTTGAAAAATTTATCGGTATGAATTTTATTAGGCCAGAAGGCAACGCACAGTGTTGCGAGTAGTGACAAAAATGCCAAAATGCAACTGTAAAAGCGCAAAAATCTGAATACGAGGTTTTGTTGGAAATACTTCAGTTAAGAGAAATCCGAAGTTTTATGAAAAAATATTGGATAACATAGAAGTTATGAGCTCTTAAAGTACGCTCTTCCAGCGTTGAAAAAAAATTGTGTACAAACAGCAAATTTTTGCTTTGACTTTGAGGTTGAATATTTTAAAATAAATTATGAGCAGGTTTCTAAAAGTTACTATTGTCGTAAGTTTTATATAATCTAGGTCTGACAAGACCAACATTTTGCAGATTACTCTCACCTATGAGCAGTACCGTTATGATGAAAATTAAGTAAAGAAAGCGAGGGAATAAAAAGTGAGTTCAAATTTTAAAAGTGATTTAAAAAAAACGTTAAATATCACTTTTGAAATTTTTTGATATTTTGTTTTGGCAAGTATGTAGATTATGCTTTACAATTTTTAGCTGCGCATATTTGCGCGAATGGAAGTTATTGGCATTTTACGGTGAAGACTTGAGTGCAAATTTGCGATATTTTCACAGTTTGGTTGAAAGCCAATAGCAATCGGTCAATTAATGCTCTGCTGATGATGGAAAAATTTGTTGAAGATAGCTTCGGAAAATCAATTACGATTACCATTATATTCGAAATAGAGGGGTTAATAGAGTTTCGACAGTAAACTTTGATTTTTTTCGTACAGAACCAAAAGTTGACAACCTTACTACTTCAATTGTTTGGGAGGCGCCCTCTGGGGGTGAATTTTTGAACTTTAATTAATTTTGTATCTTTGGCATTCAGGAATGTGGACGATTTTGTAATAAATCATTCAAATCGGTTAAATACTTTTCCAGATACGATGTTTCTTCGCTTACTTTACTACATTTACAAGTGTGGAGCCAGTTCCATTGAAAATTACTAGTTTTGTATGGCAGCCACCTTAAGAGTTGGATGTAGCGGTTAGCTGTGTATAGAAAAAATATTCGAAAGGGAAAATAAATTGGGGTCAGCCTTACATATGGTACGTCTGGGACCAACCTGAGAGCAGCGGGAGCCCACTTTATAAAAACGATGGTTTTGTATGGGAGCCTCATTAAGGGTTGGAGATAGAGGGTAGGTAAGTTCGAAAGAAATATTCAGGAGGAAAAATTAGTGGGGTCAGCCTAACATTTTAACCCTCTAAGAGCAATTTCTGAGCAGCCGTGGAGCACTTCATCGCGATTTTATTTTCAATCACTTTTGAAAAAAGCGCATTTTATCTATATACACATTTATAAATAAATTTATATTAAAATACAAATATTTTGAATGTATCTTTTATGAACTGAGATAATTTTCATTGTTAATACAAAGTTTTTTCAAATCCGTTTGTATGGGAGGTAGTCGAAGTTTCCGTCCGATTTCATTGAAATTTTGCACAGTAAGTTCTTTACTCATATAATAACTGTATACCAAATTCCATTTATATACGACCACTCCTTCTATTTTTGTCACTCCGCTATATGAACTCGCAACACTGTGCAACGTAGCCTACATGAATGCCAACATTGCACAGCAGAAATTCATGGTTTTCATTATTCATAGCATAATCGAAAGCCATGGAAATTCAATTTGCTTTTCATCTTGTGCAGTTGCTCGAGCAACGATCGTATTGTTTTCATTCGCCTCAGTGCATACACAAGCAACACGCACATTTATTTTCACACGGACACACGCCCTTGCATATTCGAATTTACAAACGATACGCCGCGGCGCGCCATTTCATGCTCATCAGCACTCGCCTACAATTTTTTCCACCAAAATCTTTTACAAAAAGTTACCAATTTTTTTTTATTGACACAACAATGCATTTCATAACAAAGGCACAAAAAATAGTTCAATTTACTGCTAAACTCATCACATGTACACCTGCGGTCAAAATTAAAATTATAGCAGTAAATACATGTATATACCACTAGATTAAAGAAACACCAAACTTGAAAGCATTGCCGCAACATTTTATTTTCACAACATAAACAATTATAAACATAAGAAAGACAAGAAGAAAGTTCAAACAATTCACCACTCGAGGTGAAACCTCTTTTACTCTCAAAACAGCAATTTTTTTATTCTTTCTGTCAAACTGTAAAAAAAAATAAAACAAAAAATTGCAAATGCAGAAAATCTGGCGAAGTAAGTATTTTTGTTGGAGTTTCTTCGCAATTTTTTTATATATTCTTTTCGTTTCTAGAGTTCCTAAATTTAAGCGCACGACGCAGGAACAACTAAAGCATTTTTTGCAGTTTGTCAAGGCGCATTTGAACACAAAATTTGAATTTTATAAGCTTTATGTGCTTGTCACCTGCTCCTACGGCGCACAGTGGCTCAATTTGTCATTTCAGGTTGCAAAATTAATAACTCCTGAACGAATAGAGATAATTGGAAAATTTTTTTTGCTGTTGATTAGAAATTCATATGGCTATTGTATTCTCAAACCTGAACTCAATCGAGGTACAGGGTGCTACGTAATACTTTGTCAAAGTTCGGCTTACTGTAAATAAGAATAATGCGAATAACAATGATAAGTTTTAGTTGCAAAATTAATGAAAATGCATTAAAAAAGTAATAAGAAATTTAAGAAATAAGCTGAAAGAGTCAAATTTAAAGATAAAAATTCATAAATTTTGCTTTCAAAATGAGAACCAGAATTCGAAAAATGTACAAAAAAAGTCAATTTTTCTTTGGACAATCCGAAGTTTAAGAACAATGCTAAAGCTTCATTAGGCCTATATTTGATCGGTAGCTTATTGGGTGGGGTGGGAATACTGTTTTTTATGCGACCCGGGCTTGCTGGTAAAACTGCTTTCACTATAACACCTTTCATTTTCTCCTGATCCTTATTTTATTTTATGATCAAATCTTCTGGAAAGTGGGTGAGAGTTATTTTTCCCGTTGCCTCCTATTTTTAGTGAATGACGCACAGTCCTGAGTTGACTTTTTCGGCCTTCCTTTTGCCGCCTTTGATGTCGATGGTTGGTCATCGCTTATCGCATCTCTTGCATCGAAGTATATCATTTTTTCTAACCACTCCTCATTACTCTGGACAAAATTGAATTTGGTACGATTTGCCGCAATCCATTTTAACTTGATAGTGCGATAAGTCCTGGATATCTTCTCTTTAGTCGTAGATGTTTTGGCTGCAGGCAAACTTCCTTCGACGTAACCAGTTCGACGTAACCAGAACGAACTGCTCCTTTGTCTTCGAAATAGTAAATATTTCAAACAGCTTCCAATTTTTTAAAAACATTATTGTGCTTCTTCTTCGGTTTAGTTGCAGTGGCGGAGTTGAAGTGATGTTTAGTTTAAATTAAATTCGAAACTAACTTTACTTACATTCAAATAGCAGGCACTAAGATTCTAGTAATAGCAGGTACCTGCAGTTCTTAGGTTTTTACCCGTTGTGAGATTTTTGAACAGCCCAGACACATAAGTGGATTTTAGACAGTACACATGTATATAAGTCTGCTTTTTGTTTTTCAATAACTAATTGTTTCATTGTCGCGGTTGAACTCAAAGACTACTGGCGACTGACTGAGTTTTGCTCAAATTAAAAAAAAATTGTATGAGAGACACAGTGTTAGTATTTTGTTAAAAACAAAAGCATTACATCAAAGGATACATGATAGCTGATTGCCGGAAATGAAAGCCAACTTGTTTTTCGTACGTGCGAACTGCGCATCCAGCAAAAGTACTCTTTACTTCGAGCTTACAGCAATATACGCCAAAAAAAAAGTCGACTTACTATGGAGTTGCAAGCTTGTATCACTTCTTAAATGAAGCCAAAATCCAAATATGCATGCCCTGGTAACGACTATAATCGCGTGTAATTCATAAACTATCAAAATCTTGACGAACTTGTTCGAACGCACGCACCCGAAAGCTCAAAATTGCGCGAGGTGGCCACAGAAAAATCGCTGTAAAATCCAGTCGAGCAAAATATGGCACCCGATCTCTTCAGGGCAGTACTCACATAAGACTAGTGAACAATTTTCCCAAAGACGGAACCGTGGCAAGTACGGCCTTTTTTTTGAAAGTCTATCGAAAGTTCAAAAAGAGTGATAAAAACAGTGCTTCAAGTGAGTGCCTATGAAAAGACAACAACAACAACCAACTTTTTTTTTCTATATTTAATTATTTACTACAAATGCCTTCTTTTACGATGCTGGTGCAAAAAGTTTCAATTAATTTGCTCCTTTCCGTATTTTAAAACTTCAGCTTTGCTGAAAAAGTGCAAATTTCTGATATTATTTCACACTCTAAAAATTGCTCAACTTTGACGGGCTCTACAAGCAAAACTATTTGACCAATTTAGTTAAGGTTTTCGGATTTCTTAGGTCCAAGCATTTATGTATCGGACAAGTATAACAGTTTTCACCAAATCGAACATGACAAAATGCAACCTACGTCGGCAGAATCAGCCACTGTGCGGCGGTAACAAATTTCGTAGCAATTGACGCCTTTTGAGCTTTTGAATTTGCTCCAGAATACCAAAAAGTGACAATTGTTACCAAGTATTCAATTGTTACCGAGGTGAATATTGTTACGGTTGCCAGAATAGGGCTGTAAAAGTAAGGCTGTCTTCTTAAACATCCCTATGCTAAGCAGTGATGCTCTATCACTACCCTACAAGGAATGCCTAACCGAAACTCCAGACAAAAGTTAAAAATTTGTCTAAATACTAACACATGCATAAAAATTTCCCAAATCTCACTAACACATACAAAACTGCATTTCACATTTTGGGATTTTTTCCAGTAAGTGGGAATGAAAGAATATATTTGCATTAGTACCTTCCATATTCTCTATATGAAAGAGTGAGATAACGATATAAACGTGGCGTGCCACCTGATTTTATGCACAAAATGTCGTAGTTCGCGAGAAGACTTCAACTGCTACTTCAGGCAAGCGTCCGCTGTTGAATTTATTTTTGTGGAACGTTTTGAAGGTAACAAAATCTTTACTTGACTAAAAAATAGCATTGAATTTAATTATTATCTCATGATTGTTTTATATAGATGTTTTCCGAAGCATGGATATGGCTAATTCAACAGAAGAACCCTGGAGGTTAAAACCAAAAGCGCCGGAAGAAATATTGTGTTTTTTGTTTGTGTGTCTTTTCTCGCTTTTCTTCTTTGTATTTCTTTTTATTATAACCAAATACATTTTTTTAAACTAATCGTCCAAATAGTTTTAATGTATATTTACGTAATGACTATCAGGTACATATAACCGACAAACTGGTTAGACCTATCTGGTAGACATACCGAATCGTACGTAATGTCTACCAGATAGGTCTGACCGGTTTGTCGGTTACACGTAACTGATTTATACGGTAGACATACCGAAACGTACGTTATGTCTACCAGATAGGTCTGACCGGTTTGTCAGATAGACGTAACTGACTTGTTACATGCGAGACTCCATGTGAGTAAGCGAGACAGCTGTACGTTTGCCAAGATTTCGGAGTGCGTGCGTTAGAAGGTGATATCAAATCACACGTACACGAAATCAATTCACACGTACACAAAAGGACTAGTCAGATTTTTCACACGGCTAGAACAAATCTGACTAGAATTATAACCGATATGTTGGTAACGTATACCGGTTATATAACTAGTCATATGACCGGTAGTCTCCTTGTAGGGTACTGTCGTGATGCCAGTTAGGTACCCTACAAGAACACTTTCGGTCATATGACCGGTCATTTGATAGTCAGGCCTGATAGAAATATCGGTCAGCACTCGGAACAAAGTTTCTATCATTTTTCTACAGGCGAGTTAAAAATGATAGAAACTTTTGTATACGTGTGATTTTCTGTTTCACTCTAACACACACCTTTTGCATATTAAGAAAAGTGTTTTTGCTCTGCTCTAACGCATACGTATTCCAACTTCCAAATATTTGTATTGCTTTGTATGGCTATCTCACCGCCGCCGCCGCGGCAGCCGCCGTAGCTCAGCGTGCTAGTGCGTTGGGTCGAGTTGGGTTGAATCAAGACTCCGCTAGTTCAATTCACCGTTGGAGCAAACTTTTTTTTTTTCGTTGTTGCAGCAAACACCGAAAAAAATGGAAATGTCAGTCAGTTGACCGGTCATGTGCCGAAATTTTTGACTGAAATTCTGAAGCAAATATCGGTCACAATGTGATGTATAAATCGGTCATTCATGACCAATACTCAATATTGCAAAACTGCAGGTTTTTATTGAAATTTTTTGGATAAACCGTTTGCTTTTACTTCTGCCTGAATTTATTTTAAATTAATTTAAATGAAATAATATAAAAAAATTGAATTTAATTAAAAAAATTAATTTGCGGTCCTGCATATTGTCGCAATCGAAGGCATTGCTTTAAAAGCTCACAACAACTCCAATCGCCGGCATCATTTTGAACACATCGCGGCTTCCTTGGTCTTGCGCTTCGGTTCTTGCTATGGCCCAATATTGAAGTTACTGAAAGTGCAGAATTATTTAAATATTCAAATATTTTATTTAAATTAAATTTAAATTCAAATTTCTTACCTTCTTTCTATTTTCCTTTTTTTTCGGCGTTTGAACTTGGGCTCGCGCGTCGTTTGACTCGGGCCTTAGCCAGCTGAGCTACGTAGCTACGGCAGCTGACGGCTCTTAATCATTTATATTAACTCCGATGCGAGTTCTTGTCAGCAGTTGCTTCTATTGTTGTCTCATTCTTACACATGCGTTTATAAGCAATTAATGTTTCTATGGAGGTCAAATGGTTTGTTTCAGTTTAAATGAAAGACTAATTGCAGCGATATTTTGTCTCATATGGGCCAAATTTCATGTAAATGTATTGGTAAATTTAAAAAATGTTTTGAATGTGGTGGAGTTTCGGTCAGGCAGTTCTTGTAGGGTATGCAGTCGTGATATATTGCATACATTTATGTGTTGCACTGCTTTGTTTACGAATGGTTCTGATGCAAGCAAATACTGCAAAATGGACGCACAGCAAAAGCGAAAATGAACTGCGAAACAATATTAATATTGCAAACTTTCAATACTATTTTGAGTAATACGTGAGTATGCGTCGAGAATTTTACAAAATGTCTTTGGCATTTTACAAAATAAATTTAGTTCCATTGATGTAAAAAACATGCAACTAGTTAAGCATATAATAATTTCTTGTAAGATTCTTCATAATATAATAACAAGTTCCGAAGGTCCTGAAGAATTGAATTTTGAATATACTGAAAGTCAAACCAATTCCAGAAATGAAACTGTTAAAAGCGAAATTCATGTCAATTCATCATCGATAATAATGATGCGCAGTTTGCGATGCCGATGCAATCGATTGATCATTGGATGCGTTCACGAACACGATGCATTGTAACACTGTTGCATTTTTGTTTACTAACATGATGCTTTGTACTTTTGCAAAGCAACTGACGTTTAAGAAGACAGCTTAAATATCAAATCAAATTCAATATTAACCCTGGAATACTAATTTTCAACTGTATTACAAAACGTTCGCAATGTTGGTCGATGTTGTTAATCGAATAGTAGAAGTGTGCCAACAATACTGCCATTGAACCGGGCTGAAGGCACTATTGCCAGTGCTGCGTATTTAATGTATAAAACAAGGTGTGATATAAATTTATAAATAAAAAAACAAATTTTCTTGTCTATTACTTCAAATCAATTTTGGATTGCAAGAGTTACCAAAATGAAAATAAAGTTACCAAGTTACCAAACAGTTTAAAAGTTACCAATTTTGGTAGAAAGTTACCAATTGTGGCAACCATGCTTGCAATTGATGTTCCTTGTCGAACATCCCACAAAGAATGAAGATGAACTTCGAAAATTGAAGTTTGACGAAGCCAGCGACAAAACTTCGTATAGCCGAAGCACAGATAACTCATCATATTATAACAACAAGACAGTCTGCCGCTGTGCAAAGCAACCCTGTCACTACGCGCCGTGCTATAATTCAATCTGGCAACGACGGCCGCGATAATAAGGGAAACTGTTAGGCCAACCTGGCAATGATGGCAACTTTTAGTCCAACCTGGCAATGATGGAAACTTTTAGTCCAACCTGGCAATGATGGTCGCGATCATCATGGAAACCTTTAGTCCACTCCGGAATGTGAGAGAACGATCTGCTCGATGGCCGGACAGGTATAAAAGGCAGCCGGGTGCGGCGCAGTCAGTCAGTCTGATTTTGACTAGTGAAGGTGCCTCACGGAGTAATTAAGCAAATAATTAAGTGTAAAGACAGTAAAGTGTGAAATTGGTGAAATAAAGTGATTGTTGGTTTTCATTGACTGCGTTTGGATAATTAAAGTTGTTTGATCTTCAAATTGCACAATCCAGTGATACGTACTAGCCCACTAGAACTAGCATTCGTAACAGTATAGATGTCCAGCGGCCAAGGAAAAAATGTGTCAAAAAGATCGACAAGTTTGGCCTCCGGTAAGAGCTTTTTGGCCTCTAATGTCACTCACACAAACACCGCTTCACACGCATTGTACTCTATTTTGAGATACAGAAATATGTGATTTTCTAGTCAAAACAGCGCTTGTCTCTTATCATATCTTTTAAGCAGCCAGTCGGGATTGAGTGTTGATGGTCAAACGCGTAAGCGGGAGTGTCTCGGACGACGAGTTCGCGGTTCAATCCTCACTGTAGCCGCCAAGAATTTTTTAATGGCTTCTTTTTAAATATATTCCTTTTTTTACGACCCGTGAAAAAAAGATGAATGAACAATTTATTTGGTTTTTAGATCTCTTGATTAGTGAATTGTTTGGTTTTGGAGACACATATAGTTGTTCGCAAGTTGTAAAATCAATCAACCAAGCGCAGCATACGGTTACAAACAACCATACAGCAAAAAGATTCCCTCTTAGCTCCCTCTTCGTAATTCTATATTTTATATACATATGCACAGAAATCTATATTCTATTCTATTTGAATTTTATATTCTGAATTCGGAAATGAAGTTATGTCTTTGCCCCCTTTAATTTGTTGCTGGGTACGCTCAGGCACTTGCTTTTCGCAAAAAAGAATGAAAACATCGGCACAATTTGCCAAAACGAATGTAATTGTTCAGCGGTCACTTCATTGTCGCAATACAGTTACGCCGACGCAAAGGATATACCTGCTGGCGCTGCAGCTATTGACAATGCGTTGCCTTAGCAACGATGTGTATGTACCATGCCAAAGAAAATAAAGACTTCATATTCTTTGATCATGCACAAAATTTTTATTGCCGATTCATTTATATCACATTTTTTGAACACATTATTAATTTCAGGTATAACCGATTAAAAAAGTTAATAAAAAAAGCGTTTAATGTTAAGAAAAATTTTGCTTCTCGCCCAGCCTTGAACCCGAGGCGAAATTTACGAAAAAGAAATTACGGATATCTGATGTGCTGTCTACCTGTTACACCAAATACAGTACGTGATCGTTGTAACTAAAATCATAAATGTATGTTGCAAAAAAGAATATCACAAGCAAGAAAAGAAATTCAAAATTAATTCAATCCGACAAAAGTTCTGGATGAGCACATGCATTTGTGTGCGTAAAATAGCTTTGCGGAAAAAAGCTGTAATTCAGAGCTTGAAATTTTGGTGCCGTTTTCGACATATGAGAGTGGACATTTATATGATGAGTTATCTGTGGGTGAAGTATGTGTGGGACCTACCCTACAAGGAATGCCTAACCGAAACTCCAGAAAAAAGTTCAAAATTTGTCTAAAAACTAACACATTCATAAAAATTTCCCAAATCTCACTAACACATACAAATCTGCATTTCACATTTTGTGATTTTATTTAGTAAGTGCGAATGAAACGTTATATTCGCATTAGTACGCTCCAAATTCTCTGTATGAAAGAGTGAGATGGCGCTATAAACGTAACGCGTCACCTGATTTCATGCACAAAACATTGTTGTGCTAAGTCAGACGAAGAAGGCGTCCGCTGGCGAAATTTGTTTTGGAGGAACGTGTTTTAATTGGTAAAATTCTTTATTTTATTAAAAAATAACATTACATTTAATTATTATTTCATTATTTCGTTGCCTTCTAGTTAACTTAAAGTCACTACATGCAAGGCGTTCCCTTCTTGCATGCTCCTTTGTAGTCAGCATTGTATGTGGTGCCATTGATTGCCCGGATCTTTTAGCAAGAATAGCATTTAATGTCCCTAAACGGAGTCTGCGGAGGGTGGATACCTTCCATTTAGATGTCCCCAGGACGAATTATGCAAGAAATGCACTTCTATATAGGGCCTTCTCGGAATTAAACAATGTTACCGATTTGGATCTGTCACTTCCGAAGGGTTTGCTGTTGAATAGTTTAAGTAACTTATAGTTTGTAATAATTATTATATCCTATAGTCAGTAAGGACATTTGTTCATTGGCTAAATAAATAAATAAATAAATTATTGTTTTATATAGATGTTCCGAAGTTGTGGAAATTGCTCATTCAAGCAAAGAATCCTGGAGGCTGAAACCATAGGCGCCGCGCCGGAAGAAATATTGTTTATACAGTATAATCTCGATAATTCGCACATTCGCTAATATGGACAACGCGGTAATCCGGACACTCATTTCTATTGCAGACTCTGTAATCCGGACACTCAATTTCTATTGTAGACTCTGTAATTCGGACACCAGTGTCCGGTTTTAAATTGTCCGGATTATCGAGATTATACTGTATTTGTATTGTTTGTGTTGTGATTTTGTGTTTTCTCGCCTTTTCTGTTTGTATTTATGTATTTTTATAAAAACCAAATACATCTGTATTAAACTAATCGTGCAAATAGTCTTAATGTATATTTACGTTATGACTATCAGTTACGTCTAACCGACAAACCGGTCAGACCTATCTGGTAGATATACCGAATCGTACGTTATGTCTACCAGATAGGTCTGACCGGTTTGTCGGTTACATGTAACTGATTTATACGGTAGACATACCGAATCGTACGTTATGTCTACCAGATAGGTCTGACCGGTTTGTCAGATAGACGTAACTGATTGTTACATGCGAGACTCCATGTGAGTAAGCGAGACAGCTGTACGTTAAGATGGGTCGCACTCCATACAAAATAAAAATCATGTTTCAGTCACCACCTAAAAATAAAATTCAGAGTGTTTAATGACTATTTGGAAAATATTGCGATTCTGAGGTAAGCCAATTGTGAGCGGTTTTGCTTCAAAAATACCTCTAATTATCATGTTTTTTGGGTGTAACTTTTTTGTTGTTGGACATTTTCGAATAATTTTGTTTGGTTAGATAAACCTTCAGGAGTTCTTGGATTGCACATATTTTTTAAAATTTTTTTTTGTTAATTTATTGAGTTAACATGATAATTAGAGGTATTTTTGAAGCAAAACCGCTCACAATCGGCTTACCTCAGAATCGCAATATTTTCCAAATAGTCATTAAACACTCTGAATTTTATTTTTAGGTGGTGACAACACCTTACTGTACGTTTGCCAAGATTTCGGAGTGCGTGCGTTAGAAGGTGATATAAAATCACACGTACACGAAATCAAGTCACACGTACACAAAAGGACTAGTCAGATTTTTCACACGGCTAGAACAAATCTGACTAGAATTATAACCGATATGTTGGTTACGTATACCGGTTATATAACTAGTCATATGACCGGTAGTCTCCTTGTAGGGTACTGTGCTAGATTTGCGTGACCGAAAAATTTGGTACTGCGTGGTACCTCTATGTGTTTATTTGCTTAGTGGTAGCAGTGATAACCAGCGTTGCCACAGCCAAAAGGAAAAAAATTACCAAATTTCTAAAAACAAATTACCAAAACTACAAATTCTTTATAAATATGCGTTTAATTATTTATTTATAAAACAAAAAACAATCACATCTTGTCGTTTAAAGCAGTTCTCCATTTGTAAATTCTTTTGAAAACTTTGAGGTGCAAAATAAATAAAAACCAGGAAATTGGTGGACTTATAGTAAAACTGATTGCAATAAATTAAAAAGGCACAGTTCCAACTACAGTTCGCTTTTTGGAGCCCATACATATTAAGATTCAATGTTTCTTGGCAAAGTCTCTTTGGAGAGCATTATATTGTTGATTGTATCAACTTCTAGCTTATTTCTAAGTTTAGTTTTAATAAGAAAAAGTTCAGAACATTTTCGCTTTGCAGAGCTATGAGGCAGTGTAAGCAAGGTGCCACTTCAAGGTGCCACTTTCGATTATTACAGTTTACGTCATATGTAATAATAATCAACTAAAAAACAACTACCAAATTGCAGAGTGTGCTACCAAATTACCAAAAATTCAAAACAGCAAAAAAATTTACCAAGTTTGGTTAAAAATAACCAAAACGGCAACGCTGGTGATAACGCTGACAGTAGGTCCCACACGTACTTCGGCTGTACAAAGTTTTGTCGCTGGCTTCGTCAAACTTAAATTTTCGAAGTTTATCTTCATTCTTTGTGGGATGTTCGACAAGGAACATCAATTGCGAGCTGTGCTGTGCTGCTTGGCACGAGACGGCGCGCCGCGGCGTATCGTTTGCAAATTCGAATATGCAAGGGTGTGTGTCCGTGTGAAAATAAATGTGCGTGTTGCTTGTGTATGCGCTGAGGCGAATGAAAACAATAGGAGCAACTGCACAATATGAAAAGCAAATTGAATTTCCATGGCTTTCGGTTCTGCTATGAATAATGAACCATGTGAATTCGCAAAGGCGTACAGTAGAGTGTGCGTTCCTATTGATAAAAAATTAAAACCATGAATTTCTGCTGTGCAATGTTGGCATTCATGTAGGCTACGTTGCCTTCTGGCCTAATAAAATTCATACCGATAAATTTTTAAATTCATATATTAACAGCAACATATTACTTATTATTATCATTTCCTTAAAATTTATATTATTTAGCAGTTTTATGTGTTCTTTAGTATTTTTATTTTATTCTTATTTTTCGTTTTACTTGCAATTTGCTCCCTTTACCAAGTGCAATTTTTTCTTAGTAAAATTATTAAAGAGTAATCTAATATAAATTGCTCATGTTCCCAACAAGTAGACGGTACTGAAAATCACATTTTGTATTCATCTACTTTTGTTACGTTTGCAAAACACAAATTGTACAAAAGCTTTTTATATTGGAGGAATAAGGGGTTGCCTTAAAAAACGTATGAAATGTGTTGTAAAAGATTTTTGAAACAAAAAAAATGTGTGGATTGGAGCTGTTAGTTTTAGACTAGTGTTAAAATAGTTGAAATTTTTAAAAAATATAAACATTTCGTTTCTTTGTAAATTACAAAGCTTATCTTTTATTAACTTTTTGCAGTTATGACAGTCAAATTTTCAATAGTTTTCATCAATATGAAACCAGAGAAATAACGAAGGGAACCATCACTCATATGTTCATTTTTTATAATCCCTAAGGCATTTGAAGAATTCGCTTCTCTGCATCAAATATGTCCTTTGATAAGCAAAATTCTTCACCGCACTCTTGATTTATAGCATTTTGAGTTTCATTGTGAATTTCAAACAAACTGGTATTATTGTCAATTGTTATAAATGAACCTTCGTCAGTTGGTTCACAATTGGAGGTTCCTGCCAAGGCACATTTAATAAGGTAGTGGTGGCAACACAGCTGCTTAAACTTTTTTCTTCTGATTTTCTTTTGATTTCTTCTGATTCTCTTTTGGCTTTTCGCGAATGGGCATCCTCATTGTCAAAAATTGGAAAAATTGTTTTTGTGTTGCTTGTCTTTTGATTTGATTTTGACAAGCAGGATGCCCAAAAGCACTAACAAAATACATGGGAATCGTAGTGCCATCACCTTATTAATACACCTTGGTTCCTGCCTGAAATACTATTATTTTCATTGGGTTCATTTTCGCAAGAATTTGGTCAAACTCAAAAAGTGAAGGATTATTGTTTGTAACTCCTCTTTTTCTTACCAAATAAAAAAGATTTTCAAGCGGGTCTTGATTAAGTCTTGATAATAAAAGAAAATTGGATTTGTCCGCCTAGATATCTTGTGAAACAGACAAAACTGAAGTAATTGATAAAACTATACCATTTAAACAGTATACAGTTTTAGGATACTGACAACTTTTGACATAGTTTTTCATTTCCTTCAAATAATTTTGGATATTGTTATTCTCACGAAGAGCTGATCGGAAAGCATTTGTATCAAAAAGAACATGGCTATTCAAACAATCAAAAAGTCTGTTTATTTTTTCAATAAATATAGCTGTGGACAAAGCTTTTTCTTTGCAATCATTATAACAGCCCATTTTCAATCAAAGATTTTATGGCTGCGGATACAGTATTCATTTCATTTTTTCAAATGAATTAGGATAAATATGTTTTGTTGTCAATTTGGGACAAAGGCGGGTTGAATTGTTTTTATCCAATTCATATAATAATAATAATAATTGATTGGCACGACAGCCCGCTTACGCGAGACTAAGGCCTAGCTTCCCGCAACCACCCGTGTTGTGCGTGTGAATTTGTACGCGGGTGGAAGGGACCTACAGTTTTATGCCGGTTGGTTGGGAGGTTGGGAGCTTTTTCATAGGCAATTTTTACTCTCAGAGGTTTGCCATTTCCAGCTGAGAGGACAGCCACCGAAAGAGAAAACGAGTTTCCCGTTATTTTTTTTTAGGTGTTACTACATGCAGTATTCGAACTTACGTCGCTCTGCATTCGACTCGATGGACCGCGCACTAACCAACTGAGCCACGGCGGCTGCCAATTCATGTAATTCATCCAATTCATATAACCTGCAAATAATTGACCAAGAAATTTGTCCATCAGGCGAAATAATATCATTTCGTGTTAAAATATTTCTTAGTGATTTTATTAGATGGGGAACATCGTACAATGCATAAATTGTTTTCGAATCTACGACGGTAAAAGGCGATTCAGACGTTATTGCCAATTTAGCGAATGAAGATCTGTTGTTTGACCCTTGATCACACACAATTGCCCTTACGTTTATACCCAGTTTTTGAGAAATTTTTATATTATTTTTTATAATTTCTTTAAGTTCATTTGACGTCAAGCCGGTAGAAGAAGCGTAATAGCTCAAAACGTATTTCCAATTTGAATACAGCCCCCTTAGCATAAAAACGTAAACTTGACCAGTGAGTTGGATTTTTCTTTCGGTTCCATCATCAACAAAGCCCACAACTTCATCATTAAACAGATTGTACTGTAAATGTTTTCTGACAGAAAGTTCATCGAACATTAAAACAGCTTCTCGTTCGTCGATATTCATAACTTGAAAAATTTTTTCAAGCGTGCTAAACAATTTTTGGCTTATGCCTGGCTGCAATGATTTTATTGGAGCCCATCCTAGCAACGACGTTTTAGAAGGTAAATTTAATTTCAGTTCGTCCCTTAGGAATTGGTAAGAAGCTGCAGAATAAAAGAACATGCTTTGTGCTATAACTTTTTCTTTTTCTTGCCAAAGAACTCTTTTCTTTAGTAACATTTTACAAAATGTGGCAGTATTATCGGACAAAGATTTCTTAGCGACAAAATCATCAACTGCCTGTTCTATATTAGTCGCTGTTATTTTTTTGTTTCTTTTATACTTATTCGAAAGCAAATTTTTCTGTAATTTTACAATCTTTCTCTTTTGGTCATAAATAATTTTTTTTTGTTTTTTAATTTCAGCGCATGCGTACCAATATTTCTTTCTGTAAAAAGCTTCGTTTTGTTCTCATTTTACACAATAAGTGCAGTATTGGTCTTCTTCATTTTTTTTTATTTCCGTTCCCAAATTTTTGGACAAATTTTTCCACGCATTATTTCTGCAAGGATCCTCAAAAGCCAAAAAATCTGCAATATCTCCCACAGTGTCCATTGAAGAGTCTGACAAATGTATTGGATCACCACAATTTTTAAATTCTGCGAAAGGAAGTGCTTGACGTTGAATCGGAACATATTGATCAATTTCATCCTCTGGAGCTCTCTGTGTTACTTTGGGAAGTTATTTTTTTTAGGTTCAGGTTGAAAGTTGGTATCGCGTTCTTTTCAGAAGTCTGTTACCAATAAACTTAGGTTCAAAATGGTTATCACAAATAAATGCCTTGTCGATATTTTCATCTATTTTGAGATTACATTTTGCGATCCATTTATTTCTGAAATATTCATTTTTCGGAAATTTAAAAAGCCGAACTTTAAGGGCCCCGAACTCATTCCTATAGCTCCTTTGACAGGAAAAAATAGCGCATTTCTTGTTATTTTTACGCTTTTTGTCGGAATTACTTATATTCATGATAAAAACTTAATGACGTTAATACGAGTAAAATCAAGTCAAGTTTCAAAAAAAGGGTCGTCAACAAAATTGTTTAGTGATTCAACCACGTCAGAATTCGCTTAAATGTTTAAATTTAAACAAATTGTTTGGGATTCAACCACGTCAGAATTCGCTTAAATTTTTCAATTTAAACAAATTGTTTGGGATTCAACCACGTCAGAATTCGCTTAAACTTTTCAATTCAAACAAATTTTTCAAATCAGTTAACGCAAGGCATACGAAAACACGCAACCAGACAGCGCAACGATTAGATTGATAATGAGCTGTTTTCAGCAAATTTGTTGAAGCGAAAGCGATCGCCAACGAAATCAACAAATAAACACAAAAAATAAGCGCGAACAAGTGAAATTGTGTTGTTGCTTTTGTTGGCATTTTTGGTGGTTGATTATTTCATTGCGTGTGAAGGCAACGCACACAATTTTGCGAATGTTTTCGATTAGCCAAAGTGCGTATGGGACATGCTGCGCTGAAAGCAAGGCGCATACAAAGTAAATCCTAAGTAGCGCCACTCTTTGACAACCAGATGTCGATTCTGTATGACAAGAACTGTCAAATTGTTTTTGTTCACGTGTAAAATCAAAATCGTGGTGAACAAGTACAGAATGTGGCAGTACTGCATGCACATGAAAATTACTGAAAAAACTGCTATTTACATGAATTCCTCAAATGTAATTTAACACGATTTTACATAAGAAGCACTGATGTTTTATCACCAGGGAAAAGAAAGTTAAAGGAAACTATCATAAATTATTTGATTTTCAGCAAAATTTCTGAACAAATTTTAAATTATTTTGTTTGCTCTTCAAAAACAACTCTGCCTGGGCATATATATTCACCACAAATAATTGTTGGCTGAAATTTGAAATTTAATTTAAAATTCTGCTAAGAACTGGAAATGGTACATGATGAAATAATTTAAACAATATTTAATATAAATAATAGGTTACTTCATCAGAGGATTGGTATAAATGGCATAATGACATAAATGACAAGACTCAGCGAGCCAGTCTGCTGGCTGCACCGGCGACTGGTGCGCCATGGTGCGCAATGCGGCTGATATGAAAGGGATAATGCGATTTAGATATCATACATGATTGCAAACGATGTGGCACTGAACCATCGGCAGGCAACGCTGCAATCACTGCGTTTTGGGCCAGTTTGCAAATTTTCCTTGATTTTGCGCGACTTTCCGTGACATTTTTTTATAAACAAATGAGGTTATTTGCGCACCGTGGTGAAAAATTACACATTGTGTGGTGAAAGTTGTAAAATTATTATAAGCCAGGGTTGAAATTTTTGCTATCGATGGTGAATATAGAAATGTATTTAAATGGAAAATATTTGTAATGGTTATTTCATTTAAATTATTTCAGTCAATTCAGTCGCATCAAAGGTATTTAATAATGAATAAAAAAATGTTCTCCTGAACACATTCATCATGTTCTGATAAAATCATCGTGTCGTGCGTTTGTGTTGCCAATAAAAATGAATAAAAACATATTCTTAATACTTATTATGATTTAAAAGTTTGGAGGTAATTTATCAAAATAAACTTTGTAGCGGGCTTTTTAACTTGTACAAGAAGAAAATTACATTAATATTGATTCGGAAAGTTTATTGTTTTCATTATAAAATTATTTGTACGCAGGTAAAATCGAAATTAGTATTCAAATCTTCTCTATTTTAGTGAATTATGATAAAAACTATTGTATTTTTACAGTAATTGGCCAGTTATCTTAAGATATTTGATCTTTCAAACATTTCTGCAATACTTGATTGGCAAAGCAATCAGAAAAATAGGCACAAAAGTTGCTACCTAAACCAACAGAAAATGGCGTTGGGGTAACAGTACCACATTCTGTACTTTGCGGCAACACTGCCACATTCTGTACCACTGACAGCTCGAAAAAAGAATGGCGCTACTTAGGATTCACTTTGGCGCATAACAGCAGCAGTAAGATCATCACAGCGCACAGTTGATGTCCTTGACTAGATGACGCGAAAGTGAGAGTGGAACACGGCAAACACGGTTGCTAATTTGGTCAATGTAGACCCCAGAGTCGCAAATTCGGTCAATCTAGGCCCCAGAGTTGATTAGGGTTCGTACAACAAATTCGCCATACAAACGCCAGGGCACGGGTTGCTGTTGCATTCGATGTTTATTTGCAAATAAAATAATTGCTTCTTTTTGCGTTCATTCTGTAGTACGTTTATAGGAAATTTATTGCAAAAAAAAAGTTGTTGCTGAAAAACGTCATTTGTATGTTGCAACGTGTTTCAATATTGAAACGAAAAGGCACTCTGTGCTGTGCATGAACGCTTTTGCAAGCATACTTTTAGGCATGCACTTTGAAGTACAGCAAAACTGGTATAAATTCGCTTGGTATAGTCCGATATGGCAAGGATGGTTCTCAAAGAAATGGGCTGTGCGAGAATGGTCGAGCGCTTTCCAATTGGAAGTTGCAAGAAACTTCGGCGCGATAAGAAAACTGGTATAAAAGCAGCAGTGGCAGCGCAAGGGGTCGAGTCTGTGTTGAGCAAGCAAAGTGGTAACAAGTGTATATACAAGCGAAGTGTAAATCTGTAAATAAAGTGATTGTTGATTTTTGCTGAGTAATTGAAGTTGTTTTATTTTCAAAACCAATCCAAACGAACCTGTGAAGTAATTTGCGTAACAAATTATAAAAACGCAGACATGGTTAAATTCGAGCTGCTGAAGGTGGACCAGCTGAAGAAGGAGCTGGCTGCCTGGAATTTGCCGACTGCTGGCGGTAAAGTGGAGTTGCAGCTGCGCTTGCGAGAGGCGTGTGAGGCACGAGGCGTCGATTGGACTGCGCACGAGTTCGGAACGCAGGAGCTAAAGGCGTCGGCCAAAGTGGAGGAATCGCCTGCGGGTGCTGCGTTGATGCAAAGTACGGCTGCAGCGGCTACGCCACAACAAGCAATGGACATGAGCCAGCTAATAGTCGCAATGAAAGGCATGTTTGAGGCTTCCAACCGGTAAAGGAAATCACGAATCAGGAACTTTCGGCGCAAATAGCATAGCGAATGGAAACAAAACTCCAGGAAAATGCGGAAAAATTTGAAAATGCGAATCGCGAGTTGTCCAGCAAGCTTCAGGAAAAATCCGCGCGCTTGGAGCAGAAAGTGGAAGAGATTTCAGACAAGATTAATGTGAAAGTTGAGCACCTGGAGACGCGAGTAGAACATTTAGACAAACGAGTTGACAGTCTGGAGAATTCGGTAAACAGAAAAATCGACGAGCGGCTTAGAGAGGTACAGCCACGAGAATATTTGCCGCCGGTTCCGGAAAGTTTCGGCACCCGAACAGAAGTGCCTACTTATGATGGCGATATGCCGTTTGATACATTTAAACTGCAATTCGACTTAGCTGCTTTGGAAAATCAGTGGACCGATATCAGAAAGGGTCGGAGATTGGCACTGGCGCTAAAAGGTCCTGTGGCTGAGGTAATGAAATCAGTTCCGGAATGTTCAAGAAGTGATTACGAGGCCGTCATGAGAGCGTTGGCAGCGAAGTACAGCAACGAGCACAACCTTACGCTGTACTACTGTGAGCTGAAGAACCGCAGGCAAAGAGCCAGCGAGGCGCTGCAGACATATGCAGCAGACATTGAGCGGCTCGTGCAGCTGTGCTAGCCTAAATTCACTGATTGCACTGATGATTTCGAGAGGATGAAGATTGAGTCGTTCATTGAGGGTCTTCATGATCCGGAGACACGTCGCAGTGCATTGATGATAGGCAAGCCGACATTTAAGGAGACGGTGACCAGCGCGATGACATATGATGCACCATGGAGTGGAGGCACTCGGTATGCGCCTGCAAGGATACGCCAAATTCAGTCGGACAACGACATTCCGATCCAGGCCATAAGCTCTGAGGCACCGGGCAGGCCACGGGTTGTCTCCTCTAAAGTGGTTTGCTGGACATGTGGCAAGCAGGGTCACATAGCACGGGACTGCCGCCAACGGAAAAGGCGTTCCCGTTCTCGATCACAATCGCCTGAAGCGAGGAATACTGACAATCGAGGCCCAGCCAACAAGCGCCGAGCTGAGGACGACGAGTCGTTACACTAAAACGGGTCAGCCCAAAGGGGCGAGAGCTGATCCCCACAACATGCTGCCCCACCGTCCTTGTCTCGCAGTTGAAACAACAACCCAGCAGCTTGACGATTGAAGGAAAGATAGATGGAAAGTTGTTCGTGTTGACACTGGATACTGGAGCGTCATATTCGATCATAAAAAGGAAGCTTCTGAAGAACTGGGAACCACTGCATGGCATACAGCTGAGGACTGCGACTGGCGAGCGTGCGCCGGTAAGAGGAAAAGCAACAAAAACAATTGCTATCGGCACCAGCAGCCTGGCACATGAGTTCATCGTCGCGGATATAATGGACGACGTGATTATCGGCGTGGATTTCATGATTAGGCACGGTTTTACGCTGGACCTGAAAGAAACTGTGCTGAGGTATGCCAACGTTGAATTCCCCCTGCACACTGGCTATGAGCGAAGCGTGGCTGCAAGGAAAGTTGTCTCGGGTCAACACCAGAAGATACCAGCGAATTCCGAGGCGATTGTGTGGGCAAAGGTGGACGAGGACGATGGGACAAATCGGCTGTGGGTTGTAGAAGCGCCAAAACAAGGATACGACAACATAATTATCGGACGTACATTAGTGGAACCCAAAAATGGAAAAATACCAGTCAGGATACTCAACCCACTGAACACACCCAGATATGTCGAAAAAGATACGGTCATTGGCGAGTGTAGAGAGGCTGAAGCAGTTGTCAATTGCGAAAGCAGTCCGCCCGGAGGAAGCAAGAAAAGCGGTTCTAACATGGACGCCATACCGCAGAACCAGTGGAGCAGCGAATTGACAGCTAAGCAGAAACAGAAGGCACGGTCACTCCTGCAGCACTATGGGTCAATATTTGCAACAGAAGCGGGCGGAAGAACAGCCATAGTGAAGCACAACATTGACACCGGAATTGCGAAACCAATCCGCCAACCGCCAAGACGAGTTCCTCTGGCCAAGAGGGAAGAGGTCACAAATTTGATTGAAAACATGCATAAAGAAAATGTCATAGAGCCTTCGTCAGGTCCTTGGTGCTCGCCGGTCGTGCTAGTCAAGAAAATGGATGGCAGTACCCGGTTTTTTGTGGACTATCGAAAGCTCAATGACGTGGCCAAGAAGGACAGCCATCCACTACCTCGGATCGATGACACCCTGGACACACTGTCAGGCACACAGTGGTTTTCCACACTCGACTTACGCAGCGGCTATTGGCAGGTGGAGCTTGCAGACAAGGACAAGGAGAAAACGGCTTTTAGTGTTGGCGACGGTTTGTGGCAGTTCACCGTCATGCCGTTTGGACTTTGCAACGCACCAGCAACATTCGAGCGACTAATGGAACGTGTGCTGATACGGATGAAGGCAGAATCACGGCTGTGAAGGAGTGGCCCCTCCCATGCAATCTACACGAACTCCGCAGTTTCCTGGGCCTGTGCACATACTACTGAAGATTCGTTCCAGGATTTGCGAACACAGCTGGCAGCTTGCACAAACTGACGAAAAAGAATCAAGCCTTCGCGTGGGGCGAAGAGCAGGAGCAGGCTTTTGCACGACTGAAGGAAAAATTGTGCACTGCTCCAATTCTGGCCTTCCCCGTGCCTGGAGAGATGTTTGTGCTGGATACAGATGCAAGTGGGCATAGTATTGGTGGTGTGCTATCACAGATAATAGATGGCTAAGAACAAGTGATAGCCTACTACAGCAAAATTTTGTCAAAACCTGAACGCAAATACTGTGTGACACGAAGGGAGTTGCTCGCAGTATTGGAATGCGTGAAACACTTAAACAAATACCTGTATGGGCAAAAGTTTCGCCTGCGCACAGATCATGCGGCATTGAAATGGCTACTGAACTTTAAAGATCCGGAAGGCCAATTGGCGCGGTGGATCGAGCGGCTGCAGAGCTACGACTACACGGTAGAGCATCGCAAGGGTAGCAGCCATGGAAATGCCGATGCCTTGTCACGCCGTCCGTCCAAAACCGAATGCAGGCATTGTTCGCGAGCCGAAAGCAAAGAGAAGATGTTGGACGTACGATTTGTCAGCGTTATGCCAGAGGAAGAGTGGTCTGCGGAGAGGATACAAAAGGACCAGCGCGAGGATTCGGATCTTAAAAAAATCATTGAAGGCAAGGAGCAAGGCGCACGTCCAGACTGGAAGGAGATGGCCGGTGAGAGCCCGATCGCGAAGGCTTACTGGGCGCAGTGGCAAAGTCTGCGGCGGTATGATGGCTGCCTATACCGCGAGTGGGAGAGTGAGGATGGCCGGACCAGCAATTCCCTAATTGTAGTCCCGAAATGCAGGATCAACGAGGTGATCGAGGTATACCATAACGACTCCAGCGGAGGGCACCTAGGCATCACAAAAACTGTCGCCAAAATAAAAAGGCGATTCTACTGGGTAGGATGCCAGGAGTCTGTCGCCGATTGGATTAAGAGCTGTGATCGATGTTCGGCTGCGAAAGGGCCAACAAGAAGATCTCGGGGCCGCATGCAGCAGTACAACATGGGAGCGCCCTTTGAGCGAATTGCCATGGACGTCGCCGGGCCATTCCCACTTAGCACTCAAGGCAACAAATATGTGCTGGTGGTAATGGACTATTTCAGCAAATGGCCCGAAGTGTATCCTATTCCTAACCAAGGAGGCCGCCACGGTCGCGGAAATGCTGGTTAACAACTGGGTGGCCAGATTTGGAGTTCCAATAGAGTTGCACTCGGATCAAGGCAGGACTTTCGAGTCTCTGGTATTAAAGGAAGTGTGTGAGCTACTAGGAATAAGGAAAACTCGCACCTGTCCTTTGCATCCCCAGTCCGACGGCATGGTGGAACGATTCAATCGGACGCTGGAAGAATATCTGCGGAAAGTAGTAGGCAGGAATCAAAAGGATTGGGACACGCATATTCCGCTGTTCTTGATGGCGTATAAGTCAGCCCCGCACGATACGACATCACTCACTCCAGCACGAGCAGTGTTCGGCACAGAGCTGAGGTTGCCTGCTGACTTGAAGTTCGGAGTGGTCAGCACGACGGAAGGCGCTAAGACTGATTACGCAGTTAATAAGCGGTCGGAGCTGGAATAAATCCACCAGTTTATAAAGGACCGTATCCAACTGGTCAGCGATAAGATAAAGAAAGAAGAAAGATAAAGATAAGATAGAATTCCAGATATGATCTACGAGCTAACACAGCGGGGTTCCAAGAAGGCGATCTAGTTATGCTTTACAACCCGCAGCGGAGGAAAGGTTTGTCTCCAAAGCTTCAAACGTCATGGGAAGGACCGTACAAGGTCGTGACCAGGATTAATGACGTGGTGTACAGGGTTCAACGCTGCGGCAACAGAAACGCCAGGTTGAAAGTAGTCCATTTGGAGCGCCTGGCGTCTTACTCCGGCGGAGCCTCGGTACTTGTTCGGGACGAACAAGTCTAAGTGATGGGCAGTGAAACGAAAAGGCACTCTGTACTGTGCATGAACGCTTTTGCAAACATACTGTAAGGCATGCACTTTGAAGTACAGCAAAACTGGTATAAATTCGCTTGGTATAGTCCGATATGGCAAGGATGGTTCTCGAAGAAATGGGCTGTGCGAGAATGGTCGAGCGCTTTCCAATTGGAAGTTGCAAGAAACTTCGGCGCAATAAGAAAACTGGTATAAAAGCAGCATTGGCAGCGCAAGGGGTCGAGTCTGTGTTGAGCAAGCAAAGTGGTAACAAGTGTAGATACAACCGAAGTGTAAATCTGTAAATAACGTGATTGTTGATTTTTGCTGAGTAATTGAAGTTGTTTTATTTTCAAAACCAATCCAAACGAACCTGTGAAGTAATTTTCGTAACAATATGATTTTACTTCAGTTTTTGCTGACTGCCCTTAAAGCCTTAACGTTTGAGTTGCAGCTCTGCGTTTGAAAACAGTTCAACTGATAGTAATCAACGGCAAACTCAATGAGATATGAAATTAAAGAAAAAGCAACCGAATATCTGCTGACTTTAGCGTATGAAATAATTTTTTCTGCTTTTTGTTAGTACGGGTAACAATCAAAATTACTTAGACCAGTAAGTCAAGGTGGTTTGCACACTATATTTACAGCGAATAAGAAAAGTTATCACTTTAAGATGCCAGCAATTGACTGGTAACCGGTGCTGTGCGAATGCTTGGGTAAAAAAACCCGTACACTATCGGACGATTGGAAAAAGCTAAAAATGGTCTGAAAATCATTTCCCCGCTCAGTTTCGTGTCACGTAGTCACTGGTTGATGTGCGACTGACCACATCAACATAAAGCAAATTACGAAAGCTGACTTCGAATTGAGAAGTTTGCCGAAGTCATGGCGAATATGTTCGAATAGCCGAAGTGCGTATGGGACCTACTGCGCTGGTACGCAAATTTGTGCGAGTTGACACCGCTATGTGTTTATTTGCTTAGTGGTTTCACCTTCACACTGTCACTTTTAACATATGTTAATATTTTTCTTTTCATCCGTTTTATAAAGACAGTTTTCATTTTTTGAGTAAGTTGGTAAGCAAAAACGTAAAATGGACTGTGCTTAAGAGATTTTAGGTTCAAATGTTGAAGGGGAAAAAGGGATGAGGATGAGGGTTTCAGCCGCCACAATGTGGGCGAATTTGTTGCTTTTTTTAAAGAAATGCCATAAAAAGTGCATTTTTAAATATATTCTCACAAAATTTTGTATATAAGATTTTTAGGTAATTCCACATCACATATCCAAATTTGAACATTGAATTTTTAATATGTTATCATGTTATGATAATTGTAACCAAAATAGGGGTAAAAATTTTCATTTGTAAAAAAAGATGGAAAAAATAAAATTTTTAGGTTTCTGATTACATATTTAGAAAGAGCTTGATAAAATGGCTACTGAGCCGAAGCCGCATGAAAATCGGACTTAAAACTAAAAAGTTATAGCAAAATCAAAATTTGAAATATTAACATATTGTAACGATAAGACAGTCTGTCGCTGTGCAAAGCAACCCTGTCGCTACGCGCCGTGCCATAATTCAACCTGGCAATGATGACCGCGATAATGGAAACGTTTAGTCCAACCTGGCAATGATGCTCGTGATCATCATGGAAACCTTTAGTCCACTCTGGAATGTGCGAGAACGATCTGCGCGATGGCCGGACAGGTATAAAAGGCAGCCGGGTGCGGCGCAGCGAGTCAGTCTGATTTTGACTAGTGAAGGTGCCACACGGAGCAATTAAGCAAATAATTAAGTGTAAAGACAGTGAAGTGTAAATCGGTGAAATAAAGTGATTGTTGGTTTTCATTGACTGCGTTTGAGAAATTAAGGGTGTTTTGTTTATTTCAAATTACGCAATCCAGAGATACGTACTAGCCCACTAGAACTAGCATTCGTAACAATATGTAAATGGTAACAGTTGTTGCCGGCTAGGAAATGAAAATTTAATTCGAATTGTTTTTGCTTCGTGTTTATTCTGCGAGCAGCGCAGTGCTTACATACACTGTCGGAAGCTATTTTACGACGGAGTGTAGCGTGCAAAAATATATGAGAACGAATGTCTTCAACATTCAAGGTCAAAAGGGGGTAACTTATCGACTTAAAAAGTCACTACGGTATAAAGATATCACACTATTTTTAATATTGATGATAGCTAAATGATTTTTTACAATCGTTATATACGAAATATCTTTTAACCCTCAATCACCCACCCTATTAAAATCACGTATCTACCCACCCTGAGTCCCCGGGACTCACAATTTTTGTTTACGAAATAACGCAACACCCATTAAATTTGTATGGTTTTTTATATTTTTGTAGGCCACATTAAGACCTTTCGTTACAGATGTGATTAAATTTTTTTGTATAATTCAAATAAAAATTCACCTTTTAATTGACAGAAAAAAACATACTCTAAAAAAGATACACTAAACATTTTATAAAAATAAAAGATATAAATAAATTAACAAAAACAATTCTTTTTACATAAATAACCTAAAAATAAAATAACTGTTCAGAAAAAACACTTAAACTAATACTTCATTATATAAAATAAGAAAACGTGCAGTAGGTTGAATTTCATATGTTGTAAAATACCTCACATACTTTTTCAGCACAACGAAGGCAAATTGTAAGTGGCAAAACTTCTCAAAGGCTTAACACTCTCAATTATTAAACTTTTCACGGCCATTTTGGCATTATAAATTTAAATTAACACGATTTTAAAAAAATTACAAGTACAATTTTTGTAACACAAAACACCACCCTGAGTCCCTGGGACTCACTCTGTGCCAAAACTCAGCCTTGTAATTGTAGTGCGCTTACCTCCGATCGTCTTCGCGTTCAGAGCGACCCTGTAGGAAGGTGTACGAAAGCTGGGTGTTAAAACATAAAAACACAACGTTTACCAACTTATTAAAGTTCGTAGTGAGTTCCCTGGACTCAGGGTGGGCGATTGAGGGTTAAATTGTGGATTTACATACATACATATATCGAAAAAAAGCAAAACAATTTAACAAAGTATTTCTTTTATTTATTTATTTTTTAACAAAGATGTTCTTCGATTTATTTTCCTTTTTGCGTCTGTTCGCTTCGGCCGTCAAATTTCAAGAGAAGGAAGTTTGCATGTTGGCTGCGGTAGTCCAGGCTGATCGCAGACAGCGGAGTTGGCTGCGGATGGCAAATCATATGGCGCACCGGGCGCACCAAATAATAAAATTCTTGTTTTCTTTTTCTTTATGCAATGCTTACAGCTCGGCCCTCCTGACAGCTCGATCGACTCGATCGAGTGGCAAGAAGCTCGGCTCTAGTGTCGCCATCGACAGATGTAATCAAAGTGTCTGATGTCTGAACAGGTCTGACCCACAATCGTAAGCGGCACGATTCAACCACACCATCGTAGGGTATTTGAGTAACCTGAAAGTTCTCAACGTCCCTCATCACATATCGATCGTTCGGCAGTTTCTTGCTAATCACGTAAGGTCCTCGGTATAGGGGGATGCATTTTTTGTTGGTCCCCATAGTAGTGTCTACGTTCTTCAAGACCACATAGTCACCGACATTATAAACTTTAGCAGGTACGCTATGATTCAAAAAATATTTCAAGTTATAGGCCTGAGACTTCTCTATCGAATGCAAAGCTTCTGATCGTACCTTTTCTAAATCCCGGATCTCAGGGTCAATAACTTTTTCCTGTAGGTACTCGGTAAGCTCGTCGATAATCCTGCCCCGTTGCTCAACGCCAAAGAGCAGCATACTTGGCGACTTGTGGGTGGAGGAGTGAGTGGAATTATTTATTGCGTATTCTGCAAGGGTCAATTTACTGATCCAGTCCGAATGGCTAAGTGGTTCAGTGAGCTTCGACAACATGGCCTTCAGTACCCTGTTTACTCTTTCTACCTGTCCGTTGGCTTGGGCCGACGCAACTGCAACTTTGATGTGCTGAATATTGTTTTTCTTTACAAAATCAGCGAAATCATTTGAGGTGAAACATGTTCCCCGGTCACTAATAATACGTCTAGGTCGACTGTAGTTATCGAAGTATTTCTGCAGGGAAGCGCATACTTCTCTCGTGCTGGTAGTTTTCACTGCATACAATTTGACGAACTTTGTAAAATTATCTACTACCACCAGTATATGTCTTCTGACTGACCTAATGGCGGGAAGTGGGCCGAAGTGGTCTATGTGGACCGTATCGAATGGGACTGGATTCCGTGGGATGTTATGTAAGTTTCGCTCATTTAAGCGCGCAGTCGGCGAGTAAGTTATACATTTTATGCAATTTAGGATATACTGCCCAACCTTCTTTCGTAACTTGGGAAACCAGTAATGCTTCTTAATTTGGTCTACGGTCTTGTCCACTCCCATATGCCCTACCTTTTCGTGTGTTACCCTAATTAGGTTTGATTCCATTTCTGATGGCACGTAGGGTTGTAGGTGACCCGACTTTGCATCGGACTTGAATATTAGACCATCCTTCAGTTCATAATGTTGTACTGGCCCCACTTCGAGCTTGTCTCTAATCCGTCCGTATGGTTGGATCCCTGTTCTAAGTAATCTGAATGTTTACGTCAACATCATTAACGTCATCAGGACTTATCAAATAGCATCGGCTGAGGGCATGACCCATAGTAACCCCGCTGCGGTGCCTTACTTTATAATTGAAGTTTTCGAAATTGAATACCCATCTGGCGATACGCTGATTGACTGATTTCTTCTCCACGGCTTGAGCTAAAGCGCTACAATCGGTGACTATTGTAAAGGCTATCCCCATTAATTCTGTTCTAAACCGCTCGAGAGCGTAAACGATAGCGAGAGTTTCCAGCTCAAAGCTATGCAACTTGGATTCCGACTCAGATGCAGTCTTTGAAAAATAGGATACCGGATGGAACCTTCCATCGTCCTGTTTTTGCATTAAAATGGCACCAAATCCTAGGTTACTCGCATCAGTGTGTAATTCAGTTTCTTTAACGGGACTATAAATTGCTAAGACCGGTGCGGTTATCAAGAGATCTTTAAGTGTCTGGAAGGCCCGCTCACAAGGCTCATCGAAATTAAAGGGAACATCTTTCTTAAGTAGACTTGTTAACGGTCTGGCAATTGAGGAAAACGAAGGAACAAACTTCCGGAAGTATGAAAACAACCCAAGGCACCGTTGGAGCTGCTTAATGTTTGGGGTTTCGGAAAGCGCTTGATACTTTCAAGGTGTTCACTATTTGGTCGTATGCCATTCGCGTGGATGTTATATCCTAAAAAGTTTACTTGGAAATAGCCAAACTTGCATTTCTCCATCTTCAGTTCTAGGCCCCTCTTATATAAGCGACTGAGGACCTCAGCTACCACCTGTACGTGCGTGTCGAAGTCTACTGTGGCCACCATAATGTCATCCATAAAAACAACTATCTTTCCTGACTGCAAGAAGACCCTAAGTATTTCGCATACGAACCGCTGGAAGACCGCGGGGGCGTTCTTTAAACCTAAAGGCATTCTTGTATACTCATACTGCCCTCCAGGCGTCATAAACGATGTGTACTTAACAGAGTCTTCATGCATCTGGACCTGGTGGAACCCACTTTTCAAATCTAGAACTGTAGAAATTTTCTTGCCAGACAAGTACTCTAAACAATCTTCAATCAATGGCATCGGAAAATTGTCGCGGATAGTTTTTTTATTTAGAGGTCTATAATCCACGCATAATCTTAACTCCCCATTCTTTTTCCTGACTAGGACAGTTGCGGACGCATAGGGGGAATTACTGTATCTAATGACTCCATCGGAGAGCAGCTTGTGAATAATCCCCTGCACTTCTGCTTTTTCTAAATAAGAGAGTCTTCTGGGTGCACAGTGGAATGGGGTGTCATCTGTCAAGTTGATCTTCATTTGGTAATTGTAAGGGTCGACCTCTGCTGCTAATGCAGACTTGGGACTACAATAAGTTTCGTCGATGGTCGCCCTCAATTTTACCAGTTGGTCTTCTTTGAGCTCAGGATTGATGTCTACATGGCGACCTAAGTCTAATGAAGTACGGTGAACATTCCCCAAGGCAGTAAACTGATCAAGGCAAAACCTAGTCTTGTATGCCCTGCTCTTATTCGCTACTTCGACCGCGTGAACTAACAGAGTATAGTTTTCCTCTGGAACCTCCTCTGTACACTCCGCACCACCAGACTGGCATGGTGGAATCGACCGGGTCTCTTCTTTGTTTCTAATTTTGGTCAGACACTTTGAACACATACCACAATTCTTCCTCAGGTTGAACAAATCGAACGCAATGCTATCTAAATTCTTTGATTCCTTTAATGCCGTTTTCAACTTTACAAGCTCTGTTCTAGAATACATTTTAACTTTCTTAAATTTAAATAAAAAGATTTGAAATTTTTGTAACAGATCTCGCCCAATTAAAACGGGCACGGAAAGATCTGCATCAGGTAGGATGGAAAACTGGTGTTCAATCGTCTGCCCCTTCATTCGTATTTGGCATAAAATTTCGCCATACGTCCTAAGTCGTTCGCTACCCACACCGCGGTAATTACTGGGCCTTAACTTCGCACAGAAGTTGAATGGAATTATTGCTCGCCTAATAAAAATCTTCGGGCTACCGGAGTCAAGAAGGGAAAGAAAATAATTAGCCTCAGTGCGTTCGCTTTGATCACCTAAGATGACGACACTTACCGTTTGCATAGCGTCCACTGCCTCAGCCAACTCCGCACCCTGCCGCCCCTGACTAAGCGTGGTGGGCTCGTCAATGGCGCCGACCGTCCTCAGCTTCCGCGGGCAGGATTGATGGAAATGCCCCATTTCGCCACACTTGAAGCATGATCCAGGTTTCCGTTGCGGCTTAGGGCACTGCGACTGGTAATGCCCGAACTGTGAACAATTGAAGCAGCGTGGCGCATCCGGTTGACTACGCTGCTTGGCTGGCACTGCCGGGACCCTCGGCTGTAGCACTTCGGTTGCACGCTGACGTTGCAACTTAGAATATCGTTCGAACTGCACCTTCAGTTGCTCAAAGGTGGTGGCCTGATAAAGCATCGAGACCAGCGGCGACCTTTCGTGCTCCGGAAGGTTGGCCCTGTCTGCTATGACCCGCATCTCCACTATGTACCGTTGCAAGCTCTCCCCTGCTCTGCGCTTCCGATTCTTGAGCTGTTCGTGTACCTCCAGGAGTGTATGTGTCTGACCGAATTCACGCAACAGTGACTGCTTCAGTTGATTATACGTAGTGGCGCACACTGCGCTAGCAAATAATTTTGCGGTTCCGTCCAGGAGTCGCCGCGTACATACAAGTCTGCTGCGCTCATCACACTGGAACATCTCGAGCGTGTCCTCCAGATCGTGCAACCACTTCCTTATATCTTGCGAATCGTCGCCCGTAAATTTTGTTACTAGGGCCTTGACAGCAGCCGTGGCTCAGTTGGTTAGTGTGCGGTCCAGCGAGTCGCATGCAGAGCGACGCAAGATCGAATACTGCATGTAGTAACACCTAAAAAAAAAAAAAAACCGGGAAACTCGTTTTCTCTTTCGGTGGCTGTCCTCTCAGCTGGAAATGGCAAACCTCTGGGAGTAAAAATTGCCTATGAAAAAGCTCCCAACCTGCCGTTCGGAACCGGCATAAAACTGTAGGTCCCTTCCACCCGCGTACAAAATTCACACGCACAACACGGGTGGTTGCGGGAAGCGGGCTGTCGTGCCAATCAATTATTATTAATTAGGGCCTCGACCGAGGCCATGTCCTTTGCCGAGCTTCGGTGGCCATAGTGTTGCAGGGCTTCCACTTCGCGCCTCAATAGTAGCAGCTCCCTTTGCATGTTCAACCGGGCAACCTCCTCCTGCAGGTCCCGTGAGCTCATGTCTTCGCGGCCATTGTTGGGCACAGGTTCAGTTGATTTGGGCATGGTGGCAGCAGTTTCGTCGCAGATGGATGCGGACGCAGCGGTGGTGGAATCGGTTGTGGCAGTAACATCGGTGACAGCAGTAAAATCCGTTGCGTCAGTGGCAGCGGTGAAGTCGGTGGCGGCGGCAACACTAGCAGCGGTGGTGCGCTTGTCCGCCGGAGCACCCCCGAGACACGTGGCGCTCTTGTTTGTGGAGACTGCGGTCGCCGACTTGGCGCAATTGAGATTGGCACCTTTCGCAACTGAATTTCTTAAATTCATGATCCCACTTCTGAGATTTAACAGAGTATTTCTTTTATTTATTTTTTTTTTAACAAAGATGTTCTTCGATTTATTTTCCTTTTTGCGTGTGTTCGCTTCGGCCGTCAAATTTCAAGAGAAGGAAGTTTGCATGTTGGCTGCGGTAGTCCAGGCTGATCGCAGACAGCGGAGTTGGCTGCGGATGGCAAACCATATGGCGCACCGGGCGCACCAAATAATAAAATTCTTGTTTTCTTTTTCTTTATGCAATGCTTACAACAAAAAAATTATTCTGCCATCATTTGGGATCGTCGTTGCTTACTTAAGCTTAGGTCCCACGATTGTCGCAAATGCGCCGATCATAGCCCGATCTGGTCGGGCATTGACTACGCAGAAATTGTCAATTGAGCAAAACGTTTTTTATTTGGACCACACGATTGCCCCAATTTCGACAAATTTTGTCGGCTCAACCTAGCGAACAGAAATATCGCACCGAACGATTTCATAGGTAGGTCACTGGAATTTTAAAGCACCGACAAAATTTGTCGGCCCCTATGGGTGGTGCTCGAGTTGCCGACAAAATTCGGCTCAATTTAAAATTTTTTTGTCTGGCTTCAACTGTTCACACGATTGACACTACAGTACCGATTTCGTTCGGCGCAACAGAAGACAGATCGAATATTTTTGACATTTGCGCCGAAACCGAATCGAGTTCACACGATTATGCCAATCTTTTGAGTGTTTTTTAAATGCGTAAAATTTCGACGCATTGCGGCAATCGTGGGACCTTACCTTTACTTTTTTCATATAACATTTTCCATATCATATCTATTATAATAGATATGTACATACATTAGACATGATTAAATGCACAAATTTGTAATTACGATTCTTCGGAACCTCTCATTTTTTTAGGTTTCACAAACTAATGTTTGGGCCAAAAAACTGGGGGCCTAGAGTGGGATAAAAGGCGTAAAAATAAAATTACATTTACGCCAAAATTAGTGAAACCTTTGCCAAGTGCTCATAAGGAAATAAAAATCTCTTCACGCAGAAGGTCGATCGCATAATAACATGAAAAAAAGTCGGGAATTGCCAGCCAATGTCAGCCAGAAACAAAAATTCAAAATTTACAATTTTCATCCTCTGATCCACACAACAACAACGATAGCACATCGCCCTTCATTCGCTTCATTGAAAATAACAGTAACTTCTATGGCCGGCATCGAGCGCACGAGCTCGCTCTGCACCACTCGGCACTTACCGAAATTACAATAACAGAGCTCATCGTCGCACGAGAACTTAACAGAGACAGAAGTTCTGTTCAACCAACTCTATTATCTTTCCTTCTGCTGCTTTCGGCCCGCACCTGTAATTCAGATTGCTTCGCTGGTTGACATGCGCATTCTGTATACTGTTTATTCTGTGGTATGATCAAAGAATATGAAGTAATATAGAACGCGCATCTCATACAAGCAAACGTGTTGTACGGCGGGTACTGCTGGTAGTACTCTCTGTTATTGACAGCAGAACTCTCTGTTACTAACAGCAGAAATCTCTATAACTTCGGCGTAACATGTGAGTAGAAGCAAAGAATATGAAGTGTATAGAAGGCGCATCTGAGCTCAAAAATTCAAATTTTTGTTTGCGAGCTTCAAAGAGCCGGGGGAAGCCACAAAAGGGAAAGAGTGGTGCCAGCAGGAGAGCAAGCGCTTCAGTTTACGCTCATTGACTGTGCGAACTGAAGCACGCGCTACAACAAACACACATGAAGTGAAAGTACCGCTTCTCCTGTGTACTTTGAGGCGTTGGTGGTTGGTTTGGTCACTCAATAATTTGTTGTGCAAATTTCTCACAGCAACACCAGCCAGCGCAATTATTGTCGTTTCAACGACGCCATTGTTTGTTGTTGTTGTTGTAGTTTTTATGTGTACACAGCTCGAGAATAATGTAAACAGCTCTTCTTTTGTTGTTTTTTTATTGTTTATGTTTTGCATCATTTGGAACTTCCTTTTTTAAATTTACTGTCACAGCATTCATCAGGAAATCTGAAGGAGCAAATAGGTAGCAAATGTCTGTAACCGATTGATAATTTTTATGGAAAATGTTTCACTTAGCGCAGTGAAAAGGTTATCATTTCTTAGTTTTTGGAAACATATGCCACAATTATTATCTGTGTTAATTTTTCTCGATTGTCGAAGTTTTTATCTACAAAATAATTTGTTGTAATAATTGTTGTAATTACTGCTGAAATAAAATAATAAAATAATAAGTTTCGTCTGTCTCAGCATGTAGTAGGTTTTGATTCATGGAATCCTGTGTATCTTCGAAATTAGTTGTTACACTTGACCGAGTACTACTTGAATTTTGTCCCAAAATTGCAAAAGTATTTTCTAATTTATCTTGGTTAAAAAACTTGTTTGTTATAAAACATTTATGTGGGTTATTGCTTAATTTTATCAGTGATTAAAAAACAGATTTTAGTTCTAAAAATACAACTTGAATCATCCATACATTTAACATCTTTCAAATAATTTAAAAAATCTTTATAAATTTGTACGACTCATTATTTAATTGTAAAGCCGATCTAAAGCAATTATCCGATTGCCCTATTCATGCAATCAAATATTAGGTCTACTTTTTTGATAAATTCTTCAGGAACTTTGTTTGTAGTGACCACATAAGTCGTCACGCCAACCATATTTTATTTTCTTTTCTATGATTTTGCGCACACTACTGTCTGCAATAAGTTCAGGAGCAATATGCGACGCCGTTCAGGCTTGTAGAAGAAGAACAAAAGCCAGCCAGAAATCAGAAATCGTTTTACAATTTCAGCTTTTCGCCAGCGCAACAACAGCGTTCGTCTTCACCTTGCAATCATTTCACGCCACAACAATGTGCTAACGCACACTCGCTGCTGTGAGCGCAACCAAAGAGCGCAACACATAAAACTACGTTCTCGCTTGTAAAGCAACGCTCTCACCACATACGTGATCTGTGCGAGCAGAGCGCGGGTTCCAATGTTAGAACCCGCCATACAAAATTTTTGCTTGTATGACATGCGCATTCTGTATGTTTATTTTCTTTGGTAGAAGCAAAGAAAATAAACATACGAAGGCTTGCTTTTGGTTGCGCTCACTCCAGCGAGTCTGCCTTGGCACACTGCTGCGGCGTGGGATGATTGGGAGATGAAGACGATGTGCTGTTGTTGTTGTTGTTATTGCGAAATGCTGAAATTGTAACACGATTTCTCATATTCTCATATTGCTCCTGAACTCACTGCCGACTGTAGTGTGCGCAAAATCATAGAAAAGAAAATAAAATATGGCTGGCATGGCGACCTATATGATCGCTACAGGCAATCAAAAATATATAATAAGTAATCAACAAAGACAATTAAAAAGGGAAATTGGAAAGAAAGGAAGACGTTTTTATTAGCCCGTAATAATTTTCCGTCCCGTTCTGTGGAACTATTTTTACTGCACCCTTATAATGCTTGCTTAAAAGAACTAAACTAAGAAAATCTAAACAAAAAAAATTAAAAGACGTATCTAGTTATTTTTGATTTCAAGTGTTTTTACGAATTTTGAAGTCAATATAGCCATCAGTCAATTTTTTTTCGTAGTTTTTCTATATTCTCAAACTTGTACTCAACCATGTGAAATAAACAAATAATTTTATTTCGAACTCGCCACGTAAAAAGATTTGTAAACATTTTAAATTGGCATCAACCGTCAAATTTTAAAATCAATCAAAGCGTTGGCCATCAAAAAGCCATACACCGCAAAGATTCGATTGATTCAAATATGATAGCAATTTTTTTTGTTTTGGTGTTTTAACGTTGTTCCTTCAGCTTTCTAATTTTTAGAAGGTTTGGAGACTTACTTGGCCCGATCCTAGTAGAATTAAATCGCCATATCTAATTCTTGTTTTCCTTTTATATGTCGATTTTAGCTGCTTCTATGAATGTTAGAAGGGTGTTAAAATGATTGATATATTTGATGTTCATGAATTCAGTGATGTTGTTAGAAATGATTGTTGTATGTATGTGTTGAAATGATTGTCTTATATTGTTGTATTTGGTGCATTTGAATATGATGTGGTCTGTGTCTTCAGTTTGGTTGCAAGTGTCACATGTATCGTTATCGTATATTTGCATTTTACTTAGGGTTGCTTTACAGAAGCTATGTCCCGTAAGAATTCTATTTATTTTTCTGATGGTTTCCGGGTTTTTCTGTTTAAAGTATTTGTTGTCGAACCATGGCTTTTTTGTGATTTTCGGGTGTAATTGTCCGTAAATTGTGCCCTTTGTTTGTGATGTTAACACATTAAAAGCGGGCCGGGTAAAATTACCCGTTGTGAAAACTGCTGCTTATAAGCGGGGCGGGTATTTTTACCTTTTGAATGTAGGCACTTTAAAAGCGGGAGACGGTATTTTTACCGGATTGGTTTTCATATAAAACTGAAAGTATTATTTCATATAATTATTTTAGTTTCATAAATTTCAAGTTTTATTTATTTTGGATCGCGCAATTTTTGCTTGTTTTGCAAGTAATGCCCGCTACGCAGCATAGTTTCATATACTAGGCTACCCGCTTAAAATGTGTTAACACATTTTAAGCGGGTTGTATTCTGTGTCCCATTCGGTTCTAATTCTGTCTGTTATTTATATTCTAGTTCTGTTCCTTCTGTCTGAGCCTTTTTGGCCGCTTGGTCCACCCACTCGTTGCCTTTTATGTTTGTATGGCTACCCTACAAGACGCGACTGACGGAAACTCCACTACATTCGCAACATTTTTTGAATTTACCAATACACTTGCATGAAATTTGGCCCATATGAGACAACATATCGCTGCAATTTGTCTTTCATTTAAACTGAAACAAACCATTTGACAACCACAGAAACATTAATTGCTTATACACGCATGTGTAAGAATGAGACAACAATAGAAACAACTGCTGACAAGAACTCGCATCGGAGTTAATATAAATGATTAAGAGCTGTCGGCTGCCATAGCTACGTAGCTCAGCTGGCTAACGCGCGCGCCGCGAGTCTAATACGACGCACGAGCCCAAGTTCAAACTCCGTTGTTTCAAACGCCGAAAAAAAGAAAAACAGAAAGAAGGTAAGAAATCGAATTGAAATTTAATTTAAATAAAAAATATTATTTGAATTGAATATTGTTACGAAAATCTCAAGTTTTCCCAAGTTCGTTTGATTGTGTTTGAAAATAAAACAACTTCAGTTATTCAGCGCAACGTAGTCAAAACTAACAATCGCTTTATTTACAAATTTGCACTTGTTCTACTTTACACTACTACTATTGCATGTTTCCTCATTGCTTGCTCAACACAGACTCGACTCACTGCGCTGCACACTGCTGATTTTATACCAGTTTTCTTATCGCGCCGAAGTTTCTTGCAACTTCCAATTGGAAAATGCTCGACCATTCTCGCACAGCCCATTTCTCGCGAACCTTGCCATATCGGACTATACCAAGCGAATTATACCAGTTTGCCGTACTTAAAAGTACATGCCTAAAAGTATGCTTGCAAAAGCGTTCATGCACAGCACAGAGTGCCTTTTCGTTTCAATATGTAAATAATTCTGCACTTTCAGTAACTTCAATATTTGGTACCGAAGCGCAAGACCAAGGAAGAAGGAAAGCCAATGCCCAATGATGATGATGAAAGGTGATAAAAATACCTTTCAAACAAGCGCAGATTAAGAAATCTACTATAACTCTATCCGATTTTATGACGAATTTAATTAAATTATTCTATGTATATATTGAAAAATATCTATTTTGAAATTTTGGGGGGCTCCAAATAAGCCAGCCTTCAAAATGTGCCTAATATATATACATATATACAAGCCCTAACCACTATTAATTCGTACCCCCACTACTTTACCGTTATATTTTTCTCTTTTCGCAGCGATTCGCGCAATCGCTCGTCACATGCGGAATCGCTCGTGACATGCGGTATGCGTCACACACCACTTTTCGCTCGGTTGAGTTTAATTGCGTGAGTTGCTTAGTTCATTTTGTGCATTGTAAAACCACAGAACAAACAATATACAGAATGCGCATCTGGTGTAAAGAAAATTTTCTTCGCGGGTTCCAGCGGTAGGACCCGTTTGTTGGTGCGGGGGGAAGCAGTAAAGGGGATGAGAACGCACAGAGCGCGAGAGCGTAAAAAGAGAAGCTGTGAGAGCGCAAAATGAAATGTTCGGAGAGCAAACAGATAAAAGTATTAATCGCATGCCGGTGTACCAAACAGTAACGCACCATATATGTATGTGGTTGTTGTTGTAGGCCAACAAAGCGATGTGCCGCATGCATTGTGATGGAGGAAATGAAAGTCGACAGCCTGTGGTTGTTGTTGCCGCTGGCTAACAACTGAAGTTAGAATATATTTTTGCTTTGGCTGATTTCTGTAACGAGCTCAGCAATTCACAATACTACGATAAAAAAACCCCCAATTGTGGGAATAAGTCAAGGAATAAGTTTGGTCAAAATAACCAGAGTTTATTACGTTTTTAGGATTTTAAGTTTTCGGGGTTTAGTTAAATTTTTCTTTTCGGAGACCCATGCACAATGCTTCCTGAGAAGAACTAAGATCATAAAGTCCAAAATTGTGTTTTTATGATCAGGACACGTGGTGTAGCATTTTGGCATTTAACTTTTATTACATTTTTTATGCCTACAATTTATGGCTGTTTTTCAAAAATGCTGCGGAAAATTGAAATGTGTACTTTGCTTATCTCTAATAGAATTTGCGATGGACTAATAAGGTTGCCGAAATCTTTGAGAGAGTTAAAGTTTTTGTGAAAAGTTCACTAGGAACTGTTAGTATCTCATCTTCTTTTCTCAATTCCGCTGCACATGTTTCACAGTTTATTTTGGTAAGTATTTTGTAGACAACATAACCCAAAAAATATCTTAAAGACGCTAAGGGCCGTTTTCTCATCTTCCCGTTAAAGTGACCATTAGCTAAAGTGAACTTTAGCTAAAGGTCACTTTAAAGTGGCCGGTAAATATTTTCGTTTTCTCATCTTCCTGATAAATATAAATTTAACAGGTCTGATTTTTTGGCATCACTGGTCAGTATTGGGCAGCACTTGGCGGCGCAATCAGCTGTTTGTGAAAAATTATAATTATTTTTGAAGGAAAAAATAAAAATTTTGCCTGGCAAAATCTTGTTGATGCTTTTACTGGGAAATGGGGCGTGTCCCAACGTTGGAAATCGTTGAGGGACAAGTTTGACAGCTTGAAGCGCAAGTCCAAGTCAAAATGCGGCATGATTTGCCGCATTTTGTGACTCCGTACTTTCAAAAGCGTCTTCCAGTGCATGAATTTAAGAAACACGCCTATTTTCCATACCGAAAGATCTCAAATTCAAATTTCATTTCAAATTGTAAGTTCATTATCAGCTGTTTTTTGTTTGTAAACAAACATATGCATGTACTTGGCACCATTTCCACTTAAAGTTCACTTTAAAGTTTAACAGCCACTCAATCCTCCCGGTAAATTTTATCGGGAGGATAGCTTAATATGGCGTTCAAACTGACGACTTAAACGTGTTTAATGTGCTTAAACAAGTTAAATGAACAAAACCAGTTCGAAAACCTGTTCACTCACATGCAATTGTTGTTGGAAATTAAACGTGTTAAACCATTTAACATGTTTTGAAACGAGTTTAACGCAAGGTTGCATCCGAAAGCTTTCTATGAAAAAGCTTTTTTGTCAACTGAATACAGCGCACACCCTAGACACAAACCAGAAAAAACATCCCTACAGATTCAGCTGTCAATTTATCACAACAAAACCAAACAAACATTGAAAATGTGAAAATGTTGAAATATATAAAAATTATCGTTTTGCTCGCACTGCTTTCATTCCATTCATTGCTTTTTTGTGGCATCTGAATACAAGGCGTCTAATATTGAATGAAGTTGAGTACGATGCCGTGGTTTATGAAATATGCGCCAATATTTCGCTCGAATTATGCTCCCAGCACATCAGTTTACAAAAATATTTGTTTGTTGTGTGTAAACAAACTGCTGTCAAATTAAACTTCATTGAGCAGTCTGGACGGTTGTGTTCAACAAAAAGCTCTTTTTACTTAAACTAGTTTAAATGAGTCAGTTTGAACGCAATATAACGGGCAGATGAGAAAACGAAAATGCGTTTATCGGCCCGTTAAAGTGAACTTTAAAGTTAACGGGAAGATGAGAAAACGGCCCTAAATCGATGGTAAATTCGGAACAGTTCTCAAAACTATCATTTAATATGAAATCGGCAAGGATGGCTGTATTATTATCCACTTCAAAATCATCGGTTTGACTAGTTTCTTCGCTATGTTCAGGAGCTGAGTCGAGATTTAATACGATATTAGAAAGCGTTTCAAACGTAGTATCATTTAGTTCTTCACAATTGCTGTGGGAACTCAATTGCACAATTTTTGCGGCCATTAAGTGTGCTAATATATTATTAATATCAGCCACTGATGGATTTATATTATTACCACCTTTTTGTCTTAGTATAGAAAACATATTTTCAAGTTTGTCTTGGTTTAATGTCCTTGTCATCAAAAAAAAATGTCGGATTCGGAAATTTCGGATTTTTTCTCAAACAGCTCGTCTACTAATAGCAAACCAGCTTTTAGAGTAAGTTTCATCCCATAAAAAAAAATACTTTTTTCTTTTTGTCAACAAATGAGATATCATCCAGGTATTTAAGGAAGAACTTTATATACTCATGTGATAAACTGTTGAGTTGAATCGCAGATCTGTAGAAATTTTTGGAATATAACGATCCACTGTTTAGGCGATCAAATATTTTGTCAATATTTTCTATAAAGCTGGCCGTAGATAAAGCCAATTCTTTAGAGCAACTTTTGAAACCTACAGTTTCAGCAGTTGTCCTAATAGCAGCTTGATCAGTCCTGCTGAAAATTTGGGTTGCCAGTTTTACTTTCATTTTCTCGAAAGAATTTGGAAAAATGTGTTGGCTGGTTAGTTTAGGACACTTTTTTGTTGTTGACTTAAGTTCCATTTCGAAAAGTTCTTGGACAACCCCAAAACTAGCAATTCCATTTGGTGTAGCTAAGTCGCATTTGAACCAGCCATTTCTCAGTGATTTAACAAGGTGCGGGAAATCATATATGCAGAACACTTTTCCATCATTATACATGAAAAACGGCCTTTCCAAAGTTACACCCATATCCGAAAAGCACTTCCTATTGGAAGACCCTTGGTCACAAGTTATAACTTTTACTGTGATGCCAAAACTATTGAGAATTTTTAAATTTTCCAGAATTATATTTTTTTAAATATTGACAGAGAGTCCGTTTTTGGAAACAAAGTAATTTAGTACCAATGACCAGTTTGAAAACATTAATTTGACACATTTGACATTAAAAACACATAATTGTTTTCCTATTTGGCTTGTCCTTTCAACCCCATTTTCTTCATACAATTTAGGATTATATCGTAATTCCTTTCTAATTGCCATTTCATCCATTAAAAGAATCATGTTGTTCTTTTCGCTCTGGGTCAAATCCAAGCACCGTTTTCTTATGACCTCAAAAGCAGAGTTCTTAAAACCTGGCTGCAGGAACTTTACAGGGGCCCATCGATTAACAGTCGAGATATGTGGCAAATTTAGATTTAGTTTATTTCTTAAAAATTGATACGTCGATTGCGAGACATAATAAATATATTTATTTCCGTATACTCTTTAGGACGGGAACTTAGAAGAAGCTTACAAAATACTTTTGATTCTTTGCTCACGTTATTATAAGAGTCGATGCGTTGGAGTACTTCTGACTTTTTTGGTAATTTCTTCTGGTTTTTTATGTTTCTGTATTTTGCCAAAATGTTGTAATATTTCTTCCTGTAAAAATTTACGGATTTAGCATATGATGAGCAATTATTGCAATGCCCATCTACGGACTCACTTTTTCGTCTCTTTCTAGTTGAACAATCGGGCTCTGAAAACTCATAAGTTTCTTCAACATTATCCAAATTAAATACAGGAACTGCTCCAGATTTTAAATATTTTTTCCCAATGTCAGAACTTGAGAAGTGATTAACGCATATAAATAATGGTTTGCTGTATTCTTTAGTTTTAATGCTACATTTTTCTCGCCAAATTTGACCCATAGCTGAGTCATAGGGCGGAAATTTAAACATCTTAAGTTGTTCATCATCCCGTCTAGATTTTCGGCAACATGTTATGCAGCATTGAAGCCCTGACTTTATTAAATTTGTACCCACCCGGGGTAATAAATTTTTACACGGAGCAGGATCCATTTTTCGTATACTAGTTAAGTCAGTGAATATGCCAAATCAAAAGTAATATAATTACCAAGGAAAGGATCAACTAACTAATTTGGATCAACCACGTCAAAACAATTGCAAAAAATTCAAAATTTGAATCAACCACGTCAAAATTTATACAAATAATTTTACTTGGAACTAGCCTCGTAAAAAAATTTGTAAAAATTTTTATTTTGGATCAACCACGTCTAAATATTTGCAAAATTTAATATCAATTAATCTAAGCGCAGCATGAAAAGAAAAACGACCATTCAGCTCGAAGATTCGATTGATTATGACAAGAAACAAATTTGCCGGTACCTGCTCGCTCTGCGCTTGCTTTTTTACAAACAAGAACAAGAAGCGGACAGGCAAAATTTGCATAGAAAAAAGTGACTGAGCGATCGCTTTGCCAAAACAAGCACCATTTCAATGTGCCCGAGTAAATCCAAGCTGGCTTGCTGCGGAAAACAACAAAATTGCGTGTTGTAGTCGAAATGAGAATAAAGCAACAATCCATCGAATGAATGCGGGAATGCAAGAGAGCATCGAAAGCAGCTCTCCGCTCGCTTGCGCTTACTCTCTCGGTTCAATATACATTTTCCTCATTTTTGCTGCTTCCCGCCCGCGTCTGAAATGAAATCGCAAAATTATTTCAGATGCGCCTTCTGTATACTGTTTATTCTGTGGTAAAACCGAACTGACTCGCCGCGTGTCGAAATACGTTTGAACAACTCGTCGCTTTTGCTCGCTATCCCAATTCTTTCGGCCTAGTACCATTTTGATGTCTCGTCAGTCGACTCGTTACGTGTAATCAAGCCTTTACTGTTTTTTTCAATGAAGGGAATGAAGGGCGATGTGCTGTTGTTGTTGTGTTGATGAGCGAATGAAATCTGTAAATTTTGAATTTTTGTTTCTGGCTGAATTTGGCTGGCTATGCCCGACGTGTGTTGATTAACACTAGAGTGTTCGGCTAAACGTATTTTGCTTGGCGTAGGTACAAATGTACCTCCATGGGATTTCTCCTTTAAGTTGTAAACAAAATAAAAAAAACGGTGGGTGTATGTTTGCTTGTTCAAAAATAAGTTTTATTTTTGTGGATTATAATTATTTACATGGTTAGGCGACTGCGAGGAATGAACGGTACATACTGGCTCTTCACAAGAACAACATGATTGGCACGTTTTGCGTTTAAATTTTTCGGGAAAATAACAAATCATACAGGTGTCAATAACTTTCTCGCTCACACGATTTTGTGTGCTTGAGCCAGCAACAAGCTCCTATAACGTTCCCTGTAGCGATACGAGTAGTATCTTGTTGCATAACTTTTGAGTTGTTCACTCTGTTTTTTATTTGTTTCGTTGCAAAAAGTGGGTTAAAAGTGGGCGAACCATGCCCAAATGGGTACCAGTTTTTAGTATGAGCACCACGACGTTCTATACCAAATTTCATCTCAATGACTATTCGCGTTCAGGTCCTATTGTGCGAACCAGCCGATTGAAGGATAGACAGACGGACGGACGCTACTGAATGAGCTCCCCTGGTGATTCCTATTACAAATATAATTATATACTTTTCTGAACATTACAAGCTCTTCATCAAAATGTATTAACCCTAACTCCCAGTTGATAGCACCTGCGTAACATATACAAATCCACGGGGGAGCATTTGTACCTATGCCAAGCAGAATGAGACGACTTTTTTTGGCGACTCCCACCCACTACCACATACCCATTTTTTTCTTTTTTTCTCTTTTTCTAGAATCTGCACAGACCATTTGAGGCTATCATGGAGTCTCACTCTACTTGCATAAAAATAGTGTACAAATTTTATGTTTACTTCTCCGCGGGGATACATTTGTACCTATCCGAACATTCTAGTGTTAATAAGAACACAATTTTTTCACGTTATTATGCGATCGACCTTCTCCGCGAAAAGATTTGTATATCCTTATGAGCACTTAAAGGCTTAGGTTTCGCTAATTTTGGCATAAATGACTCCTTGCCGCGATTTATTATTTTATCCTTACGCTTTTTATCCCCACTCTAGGCCCCCAGTTGTTTGGCCAAACCATTTGTTTGTCCAATGAGACGTTCGCAATTACAACTTGTGCATTTAATCACGTCTAATGCATGTTCACACATATCTATTATTAAGTAAAAAGTTATAAGAAATAAGTAAGCAACGACGGTCCTGAATGATGGCAGAATAATTTTTTTGTTTTGCTTTCTCTCGATATATGTATGTGTAATCCACAATTTAAAAGATATTTCACACGTAAAGATTGTACCAAATCGTTTAACTATCTTCAAAATTAAAAATAGTGTGATAATTTTAAAACGTAGTGAATTTTTAAGTCGATAAGTTGCCCCTTTTGACATTCGTTCTCATATATTTTTGCACGCTATACTCCGTCGTAAAATTGCTACCGACAACGTATGTACGCACTGCGCTGCTCGCGGAATAAACCACAAAGCAAAAATAATTCGAATTCAATTTTCATTTCCTAGCTGGCAACAATAACAACAACCATAGCTTATTGCTCTTCTCCCCATATATGTAAGAAGCAACTTCGTTTTGTTGGCCTACAACAACAACAACCACAGCCGACGCTATTTTTCCTTCAATGCTTCACGAAACCGCATACGATCATTACTTTCTTCTTATTTCTGTGCTGTTTGTTCTGTAATATAACAGAAGCGAAAGCTGTCTAGTGCAGTTTGTAATGTTAATAGCAGAGGACGTAATGTTCAATTAACAGTGGTCGTAATATTACGACGCCTTAACAGTGTGCTTACTTCTACCACATATGTGGTAGATCTACCACATTTATTTTTAAAATCAAGTTTCTACCACATCTACCACGTAGGGCTTAAAATCGACCACATTTTTGTGGAACATATTTTTCTATTAACCAACCTATTACTCCAAGTAAAATAGAGCTTTATGTTGTAAAATTTATTTTAGGGCTGCATTGAACATTGTGAGTGAAAATGTGCAAAAAAAAAACCTATGTGGTAGCACCAGACATGAGGGTTTTGCATTAAATTCATAGTGCACTATCCTTTTCACTGCCACTAAATAAATTTTAGTGGTAGTTGAATTTTTTCCACTAATCACTGAATTTAATTTAGTGGCAGTGGTAACAAGTACCACTAAAAAAAAATTAGTGGAAGAAAATTGCACTACCACTAAATAAAGATCAGTGATTAGTGGAAAAAATTCAACTACCACTAAAATTTATTTATTTATTAAAATTTAAATAAAATTCAGTGATAGTTGAAAATTCCTCCACTATCACTAATTCTGTTCCACTAATGTTACATCGCTAACGGTTATAACCAAACATTTCAACATTTTCGTTCATTTGCTTTTTCATTGATTCGTATCGTGATCGGCTCTCTCTTTCAATATTGTTCAAAATGTAGTAGGGGAACTCACAATTCATTGTATTTGTTTAAGTAATATACAAATTATATTTATATTTTAAAGCACTCAATGCGTCGTATTGAAATAAACAACTATCGTATTATTCATTTGAAAGCTTGAAAAATGTATGGAAAAAAACTAAATGGTTTCATTATACCAATATCAATATGTGGCAATATGGAAAAGTAGCTTAAGTTGAGTTAAAAGCTTTGTAGAAGTCAATGCGCTTAAATATATTTCATCCGTTTTGAAATATCCTGTTTGTTAACAATATTATGTCCATTTACTTTTTTGCTTAAACATTTGAAAAAAAAACAATGCATTGGTCAGAACATCTAATGTTCACATGGTTTTTGAGCTTTCTATTTTCAACTTAAGGTACTCTTCCATATTGCTACATGAATGATCTTATTATTTATTGCGCAATGTATCGATATTTTACTGAGTTAGCTTTAGGATTGTGCACTTGCGTTTTTCATATTTAATACAAAAACAAATAACTAACTGTAAATAAAAATTTGCAAAATATAGAATAAAAGAAAAGAAAGACCAACGTGTGAACACCGCCAATTTTTCTTTCTCAAGTGACATTTCGTGTTGTTTTTGCAATTCATTTCGCTCCTTCGCTGTAAGAACGTCCTAACTCAAAACTACATTATTCCAAAAAAATTAAATTTCGAAGTTTACCATTACAGGCATTATTATTATTATTATTATTGATGGGGACGATGCACCGCGACCTGTAGATCTATTGTGCCCCCTTCTTGGACTTCACAGACTGTCAGTAAGTCCGGCATCCAGGAGAAATCTTAATATACTTCCTACACCTCTGGATATCAAGTCCGTACCTGGTATAAGATGGTCCCCCAGGTGTTTCTTTCTCTTATGCATGAGTACAGGGCACTCTCCTAGTATATGTAGTGTAGTCGCATTTTCCTGCAAGCAGAACCTGCAATACCCGTTTTTACGGATTCCTAGTTTGGCCAGATGATAATTCAGTCTGCAGTGCCTTGTTAGCATTCCCGTAATAATCCTTAGATTATTCTTTGATAGGGTCATGCAATCCTCGAATCTTTTCTTATTGTAGGACCCGATAACCATCTTGGAATGTTCTAAACCTGGTAGATTTTCCCAGTATTGAGTCCTTCTGGTTATTTCGTCCTTTCTCGTTAGGATGTAAGAAGCTCCTTTTCCCAAACCACAAAAGGGTTCAGGGCCGACAAAAGCCAGTTCGTCGGCCCGTTCGTTTCCTTCAATGCCAGCGTGGCCCGGAACCCAGAGTACCCAGACCTGGTTATAACGGCCAAGTTCATTCAGCTTCTCAAGGCACTCCAAGACCAGTTTCGAGGACACCTGGTAGGAACTAAGAGCCTTGATAGCCGCTTGGCTGTCGGAGAGGATAGCAATCTTCCGGTTCCGGTATCCCCTAGCCAGATTGAAATGAGCACACCCTTCAATGGCGTATATTTCCGCCTGGAAGATAGTAGTGTGTTTTCCCGTAGGTTCCGAGTATCTTGTCCTCGGCCCGTATACACCTATCCCAGTACCCTCCTCCGTTAAGGATCCATCTGTGTACCAGTATATCATATGCTTGTCTATCAGATACGTTTCCGATATACCTACCCAGTTCCTTTTGTTGCTAAGCTCAGTTTTGAAATTTTTGGCAAAACTGAACTTTAATGAGATTGTGTCCCTCGGTATTGCAATGTCAGGATACTGATTCGTAAGAGTATCAATCCTCTTACGGCTCAGGAAGCCTTCATTCCCGATATTTACGTCAGTCATCCGTAGAAGAGCCCTCTTCACCTGGGTCTGTATGTGTAAGTGAAGAGGTGTTAGTTCAAGGAGAACCTCTAAGGATGCTGCTGGACACGTTCTCATAGCACCTGCCATGCATACGCATGCCAGTCTTTGTAGCTTACTGAGCGCCCTGATGGTGGTTTGTTGGCTGGTCTTGTTTACCCAGACAACTGAACCATACGTTATCATAGGCCTCACGATCGCCGTGTAGATCCATCTCAGAATAGTTGGAGTGCAACCCCAACTCTTACCTGCTATGGACCTACAGGTCATGAAGACCCTGGTGGCTTTCCTTATCGTTTCCTCCAAATGTCCTTTCCAGAGCAGTTTCTGATCTAGTATAACTCCTAGATATTTCACCTCCTTCTGGTATTCAAGCTCTATCCCATCCAAACGGATTGGTCTAAGAGCGTCAAGTTTGTATTTTCTAGTAAATGGTACAATAGTGGTATTCGCCGGGTTTATTTTCAGCCCCACCTTTGTGCACCAATTTCTGGTTAACCTTAGTCCTAAGGTTATCCTATTCCGCAGGGTATCTTCAAATTTCCCCTTGCACAGGATAACAATGTCATCTGCATAACCCTGGACCGTTAGGCCAGCGTTAGTCAGCTCCTGCAATAGGTCATCAACCACGAGGATCCACAGAAGGGGAGATAGTACTCCTCCCTGTGGACAGCCCCTGGTTGTATTAGCTATTACTAGGCCGCCCGTACTAGTCTGTATCTCCACCAACCTAGTAGCGAGCATACTATGTATCCAACGTTCTAGAGGGTTTGTCAGACCCCTTCTGGTTAGAGAATTGTCTATAGCTTCATGAGAGGTATTATCAAAAGCCCCCTGTATGTCCAGAAAGGCACATAGGGCCATTTCCTTCACTTCAAGACTTTCCTGTAACTCACTTGTCAGCTGGTATAGAGCAGTTTCGGTGGAGCGTCCTGCCCGATAGGCATGCTGACAGGTGTGAAGAGGATTGTCTAATAGGACTGTCGTCCTTACGTAGTTGTCCACCACCTTCTCTAGAGTTTTCAGTACAAATGAAGTAAGGCAAATTGGTCTGAAGGATTTCGGGTGGAGCGGATCCTTCTTCCCGGCCTTCGGTATAAAGACCACCTTTGCCTTTCTCCAGGCTTCCGGTATATATCCCAGTGCCAGACTAGCTCTAGATAACTTCACGAGATGATGCTTGACAAACCTCATCCCTTTCTGTAGAAGCGCCGGAAAGATGCCATACGGTCCAGGTGACTTCAGTGGTTTGAAGGTGTCCACCGCCCACTGCACCCTTTCTTCCGTGCAAATTTCCTTTGCTACTATCCAATCTCTTTTAGAGATCCAGCGTAGTGCTACTTCCTGCCCCGGCCCTCTTTGAGCAATAGAGCCCGGGAAGTGAGTATCTAGAAGTAGTTGAACCTTCTCTTCCTCACCCTCGGTATATTCCCCATTGCTTTTCCTGAGGTTGGTAGAGGACAGGCTATGCCCCTTTACCATAACCTTGTAGAGTCTAGATGCCTCGCAGGTTTGCTCAATATTCTCGCAGAAGATCCTAAAATTTCTACGCTTGGCTTCCCTGATCTCTTTGTTATAGAGGGTCAGTGTGCTCTTGTACTCGGGCCAATTCCCGGTGCGTTTAGCCTGGTTGAAAAGCCTGCGAACCTTGCTACGCAGTACACCCTTGTCCTTGTTCCACCAGGGTACATCCCTGGATGAAGCAATCTTGCTGACTGGGCAGCTGTCCTCATACGCATCAATAATTGTTTTATTGAGACAATCCGCATAAGTTTCTAGTTCCATGGAGTTCCTGATATTGTCCCCCAACCCGGAGTTGGCGGAGTTTAAGCTCAGTGTCTCCTGGAACTTTTCCCAGTCTGTTTTCCTGGGATTTCTGAGAATCTTCCTAACCGAATCAGAACCTTCAATGTCAAATCGTATTATTCTATGATCCGACATTGAAGGCTCACCAGACACTCCAGTTTTTAACCAGTTCGGAGCTTAGAGTATTTCCTAGGGTAATATCTAGGACCTCCTCTCTCGAACTGGTTACAAACGTTGGTATATTCCCCACGTTAAAGATTTCTAACTTATTACTGACAATAAAATCTAAGAGGTACTCACCCCTTTGATTTGTGTCGCTGCTTCCCCAGGCTTCGCAGTGCGCATTTGCGTCGCAGCCTAGTATCAGTGGCCGCTTCCTCTGCTCACAGTATTTCACCAGTTTAGAGACAGCCTCTGGCGGAGCCAGGGTGTCCTCTCCTGGGAAGTAGCCTGTGGCCATCACGATGTCCTGCGCGGTCCTGTTTATATGCACCGGTATTTGTACCGCGACCAGATCCCTAGAAAGGAAGTCTGCAACACAAAGATAATTCAAACCATTGGTTATTAACATGCAGGCTCTTGGGTTAGTACACCTAATATCCCAAATTACCTGTATGTTCTTCTCTGCCAGACCTTTAATCTGCCCCTGCACACCCAGGGTTCCTGGACCAGCACTACACTCAGTCTAGACCTGAGGGTTGCCCTCGCGATGACTGCCGAGGCGGCCTTCGCGTGGTGCAGATTGATCTGCGCAACTTTAGTGCTGGTCATCCTGGTCTCAGGATTCGTTGGCTACGCCTTCATCCTCTGTCAGACCACCTTCCTTGTCCAGGTCTGACACGGTGACTCTGTCCTCCTCCTCCTCCTCGGCGGCCATGCTCAGCATAGAGAGGTCAATCGAGTCTATCCCCTAAACTTCGTGAGGTAACAGGCTGATCTCCTCGATGACTTCATTGCTGGCAGCCTCCTTCTCAACCAGAGTAGCCACCTCCTTCGGAATCTCAGTAACCTCCGTTGGAGTATTGGCTTCTGGTGCAACATCCGCTTCTGGTGGTTCCCGGCGCTTATGCACGTGCACCGGAACTGTACCAAACCGGTACCTCAGAACACCGTTGCACTTCTTGATTGCTTCGAGCGATTGGTCGTCAACCCCAATCGTCAAAACCTTGCCCATCTTCTCGTCTTTAGAACGGAAGATCCTCCATAGGCTTGTATACAACCCCTCGTTTTGGGCAATGAGGAGGTCGAGGAGCTGCTTGTTGTCCTTCCCTGCCGCTTTTGGGAGGTATACAGTCAACAGGTGTACTCCGGGTATGCGGTCCCCTTCGCACGTGGTCAACTTTACCCCCCTCCAGCCAGGCAGTATAGGGACAATGTTTTTGAGCCACTCCGCCGTCTCAGCACCCACACAGTCTACCAGTATAAGTCCTGGCCTGAAGTGGATACCATCAAACTGGAGTTTTGCTTTCCAGCCTTTGCACATTTCCCCGACAAGCGCGTCTTCAATCTCTCCCTGCTCCTCCCTAGAGAGTATCTTAACAAGGAAAGCTTCCGGGAATATCTCCAGTCTGATGCCTTTAGCAGCACTAGCATAAGTGCTGCCTGGCTTCCTAAGCCCGGTTTTCCGCTCCAGTGCAGGCCTCGTGCGCGTCTCAGTCTTGGGCTTCTTGGCAGTGTTGCCCTCCTGAGGAGTGATCTCGGCCGCACCCCTCTTCTTCGCGTCAGGCAAAGTGGGTTTTGTGCGGTCCAAGACCTTCTGCTTTGCCTGCTTACCTCTCCTAGTCTGAGAGTCTGTCCGGAAGTCAGACCAGTACTAGTCGAGGGAAGTGGTGTCGCGTCCTTGGGCGCCGAAGCGCCCTCAGACCCCACCTCCACTCGGCTTTCTTTCTGTGTACCCTTAGGCACGATTCTGTCTGACTTTGGCCCAAATTTGCCGACTTTGGCGCCAAATTTGCCAGATAACTTACGCTTGTAAGTTTTCATACTCCGAGGAGTAGTTACCTGGGAGTCAGATTTTGGACGCTACGTTCCACCTGACTCGCCAGTTGAGTTGCGGTATAAGAACCCGCTATTGAGTTTAGATTCCTCAGTTTTTTCTCCATGCTTGTTCCCACGAGTGTGGGGGTCTGGAGGTCCGCCGTGCCATAGCCCCCGATAGCACGGTAAGCCCACAGTTACTCAGTTACCCACAGGAATAGACTAGTTAGCCAGCCACTAACGGGCAGAGACAGGACCCTACCCGAAGTGGCTGTTACCAGCGGCCACCACGAGGAGGTCTAGTCTAGTTTCCGCACCAGCCCTTCTCACCCATCAACCGGTATGAGCCCGATTGGTGGTTGAGAAGGGCAGGCGGCAGACCGCCTCAAGCGGTATCAGGCATTTCAAGGTATCAAAAAATGTTTCATGTCGTCTTATGAGCAAAGTATTGAAAATTTTCCTGTGGTTTTGACAGATAAAAGATCATATGCAGATACACACAGGGTTGCCATACGCATTTGTTTATTGATGTTAAAAAATTAAGTCCTAATAACGTTTTTCCACAAAGGTCCACCTGAAGTGTTACTCCACAATGATGTACGAACAGAGCTGGAACATTATTTGGCAGACACAGACACGTCGTTTTTGTGCTTTGATCGATTTCCCACGGTAAAAGCGATTTTTTTTAATATAATACGTCGATTCCATCCTCAGCTCCAGTAGAACGTTTGTTCTCATTCACTGGCATGGTGAATGATCCTCGTAGAAGGAATTTCACCGATGACAATTTTGAACGTCTAGTCTTGTTGAAAGCAAATAAGTTGTTTAAATAAAACATATATTTTTGCGAATATCGTTGTTAGTGGTTTATTTAATGGTAATGGATGTCTTTGTTTAGTGCACTATGCTTTTCACTACCACTAAATAAATTTTAGTGGTAACTGAATTTTTTCCACTAATCACTGATCTTTATTTAGTGGTAGTGCAATTTTCTTCCACTAATTTTGTTTTAGTGGTACTTTTACCACTGCCACTAAATTAAATTCAGTGATTAGTGGAAAAAGCTTACACTAAAATTTATTTAGTGGTAGGGAAAAGCATAGTGCACTATGAATTTAGTGCAAAACCCCCATGTCTGCAAAAAAGAAAAAAATATAGTCAACAATACAAAAAACAATGAGAAGAAACCCGGGACAAGTTAAAGTCCATAGAAGAACGTAAAATACAATTAAGGGGAGGTTCTCATTCAAATGACTAAAGCAAAATTTTGAATTTTTTTGTGGGCCAATAAAAAAACATAGGAAAAAACAGTTTTAGGATTCAAAAAGCTTATATTTTCGTCATTATTTACAAAGTTTTTCAAGACGAAAAAAACAAAATGGCGCCCGTTGTGACGTTCCGTCTAAGATGCGGTTCGCGTGGAATAACAAAACTGCGTACAGCCTGCTGCCTCAGGATCGATCTGAAACACAAAACCAATTATAAGGCTCGAAAGTAGGATACTTTTATTGGAGGAATGACCTAAGAACGGGTAAAAAACTTCAAATTTGACATAATGGTGCGATCTCAAACTTTGAAATCGATTTTTTAGCCCTTTTTTTATACTTTGAAGCTTCACAAAAAATAGTTAATACAAAGAATTTGTAGATTTTATAGGTCATTACTCCAATGAAAAGGGTCTTCTTTCGAGAAAACAAAACATGAAGTCTTTCAGTTGAACCGTTTTCAAATGAGATTGTACGCAGTTTAGAAAAATCATGTTTTGAGATAAACGCTTTTAAAGTTTTGAGCGCGCGTTCCGAGCCGAGAACGCCCCATGGCGGGATGGCCTGTAGAAACTTTTCTAAAGCGCGGATCGGAAAATCGGTTTACCGCAATATAGTAGACACTAATACCTTTCAAAAAATGTAAAGAAAAAAAATCGAATTTTTGAAAATTTTGAATGAGAACCTCCCCTTAATGTACAAATACAATGAAATACAATCAATGTACAAATGCAATAAAATACAATTAATGTACAATACAAAAAATCGACCACATTTCATTCAAATCTACCAAATTTTTTTCACTGGGTCTACCACATAAATGAAAAATTAAGTAAGCACACTGCCCCTTAACAGTTTTGAATTTGTATTCTGTGACAGTACACATCTCTAACCACTTTAAAAACTTAATTCTCTTTACTATCGTCTTCAACTGGAAAAATACTGTGCATCTGTTTTTATTTTACTTGCGTTGCTTCTGCAGGATCAACAGTTTTCCGTCTCTCCTTAAAATTTCAGATTATTGAGTTGTTACTCTTTTGTATTTAGTGTGCGATGTGTCCGTCACTGTGCTAGTATGAGCTTTTTTTGTAGTACGTAGAGCTTTCATTCTAGTACTCTCCGTAGTATAAAAATTTTACGTCTGTCACGGGCCCTACAAAACATATTCGGTAAAATTAAGTGCTCAAAGCTGGAACTTTAACATACACATTGTGTTCAGGCCACAGAGAAACTACACTCCAAACTCACTATACAGTTATACTTAGTAACATACATACTGTAGTATTTAATGGTACGGTGGCATCACCCGAGCAGTGGCACTGTTCAGTGTGCATTGGCAACACTCGAGCGATGGCACTACTCGCGGCATGATGGCTGACGTTGCCGCCAAAAGCCAAAGTAGCAGTGTCCAGCGGAGCACCCGCCGCAATTTCATAACAACGCGGGTTAGTGCATCGTCCAGCGGAGCACCCACTTACGAATCCAGCACCATGAATCGAGCGACGAAGGGCCAATTGATGGCTGAGCTGACGGCTGCGGGCATTTCGCCGCCGCCGAACTCGACACGCACCACTTTGATGGCGCTCCACGCGGAGGCCGGTCTTCCGGGTGGTGACGAGGTCGATGTACTGGAATGCGACGAAGACGCCGCCGCTGAGATCCAACGGCTCGAACAGCGGCCCGCCCTACTCGAGCTGCGCGCACTAGAACAAGAAACGGCGTCCACGTCGGGCCGACGTAAATTTGATTTTTCCGAAATGGACAGTGGAATTGCCGACTTTACGGGCGACGACTCCTATGGCATCCAGAAGTGGATCGCCGACTTCGAAGACATTTCAGCCACGCTCGATTGCGATGATCGCGATCGATACATTTGTGCGCGCCGCAAGTTGAAGGGAACAGCAGGTGTGTTCCTCCGCACAATTAATGTCACCAATTGGGCGGAGTTGCGTCCTATGCTAATGGCTGAGTTCGATCGCCGTACGAGCCGCCAAGAAGTCTACGACCAGCTGCGTAAGCGTTTTAAGAAGAAAAACGAGACGAGCTTCCGGTACGTCCTTATTATGGTGGAGATTGCCTCACATGCAGACATCGAAGTCATTGAAGCGATAATTGCCGGCCTACAAGATCGTACCTCCGATATTTCGATCTTGTATGGCGCAACCGGCATCCAGCAGCTGAAGGAGCTGATGGTTCGCTACGACAAGCTGAAATTGCGCCGCTCCGAAGTGCGCCTTCCGATTCCAGCTGTCACACCTCCGACGAGCGCCACCCACACCAAACTTCCGACTTCCGCCGCAGCTAGTGGACCACGCTGCTTTAATTGTTCCGGCTATGGGCATTTTTCCTCTGAGTGTCCAAAAGAGCGTCGCGTTCCTGGTTCGTGCTTCCGATGTGGCAACCTTGGTCACCAACAAGCTGACTGCCCGTCAGCCCCGAAGAAACAACGAGCCGCGTTCGTGGGCGTCCACAGTGCCCGACCTATCGCCCGAGAAGATGACGACGGTGATGACGAGGGGACAGCTCAGACCATGAGCGCACTTCAGATGGTGAGTGTTGTGTTTAAGTCGAGTGATTCCAAATGCACAGGTGTAATTGGTTGTAATTCTCTTCTTGATACGGGTAGCCCCGTCAGCTTTATTACAATATCCTTGGTTCCGGAGTTTGTCAAGATTGGACAACCGAGGCCATCGAACTTTTGCGGATTGGGCAAGGCTAATATAGTCACTCACGGTGAGCTGGGTGTTGCTGTGCTACTGCAGAATCGTGTGCGGATAATTCCTGTGTTGGTTCTGTCAGACGACGCTCTTCCGTTCCCGATGCTGCTTGGCAGGGATGCACTCCAGTCATTTAAAATCCTACTGTATTCTTGCCCAATCATTCCTATTCCTGAACATAGTTCTGTATTTAACGTTTCTGGCAATGTCATATTAAATGAACCAAAAGACGTGTGCGTTTGTAATTCACCTCTGACTTCCGAAGTGGCTCAATTGAATAGTGTAAGTGAAAGTGGGGGCTCATCCAGGCGAATTCTCATTAATCGGAAGGGAATTGTTTCAAATTTCTTTGCCACTCCGCGTCGAACATTGTCGCGGCCTGGTGCCATTGAGGCGCTTGATGAGTTCCAAAATTCTCAGAATCCTTGGGTTCTTGTATCTTCCGACGAAATTGACATTGATCCGCAGCTTGCTGCACCGTTCCGTGACTGCTTACGCCACGGGATTACCTCCGAATATTTGAAGTTTGATCAAAGTTCGGTGACTGTCCCGAATTATGATATGACGATACGCCTCACCACCGATACGCCGTTCTTTTGCTCGCTTCGGCGACTCTCTTACCGCGAGAAGGATGAAGTGAGTGCGATCATAGGTGACCTTCTGCGACGCGAAGTAATCAGAGTCAGCGATTCACCCTATGCTTCACCTATTGTGTTAGTTAAGAAGAAAAAGGTGAAACGCGCATGTGTTTGATATAGAGCGCTCAATAAATTGACAATACGAGACAATTTTCCTATTCCGTTAATTGACGATTGCCTTGAATATCTCGGCAATAAGAAAATATTTACGTTGCTTGATCTCAAGAATGGTTTTCACCACGTGAAAATGGCGGATGACTCGACGCGATACATTTCTTTCGTAACCCCGAGTGGTCAATACGAGTACATCCGAATGCCATTCGGGCTGAGAAATGCACCCTCAGTGTTTCAGCGGTTCATATCGCGAATCTTTAAGCCTTTTACCGATACCGGACTTATTGTAGTCTATTTTGACGATATTGTGATCGCCTCAAGGGACATTGCCAAGCATATGGAGTTGATAATCGACGTCCTGCGCTGTCTTGCTCGTAATGGACTATAGTTGCGATTGTCAAAGTGCAAGTTTACTTACGAACAGATTGAATATCTGGGATACAATGTCTCAGCGTCTGGTATTAATCCCAGTGGGGACCATATACACGCTATACAAAATTACCCAGTGCCAAAAAACTCTAAGGAGCTACATTCATATTTGGGATTATGCTCATATTTTCGGCGGTTTGTCCCGTCATTTTCGGTCATTGCCCGTCCTCTGAATAATCTTACGAAGAAGGAGGTCCCGTTTCATTTCAATGATGAGTGCCGAGAGGCCTATGAAATGTTGCGTACCGCTCTTACCTCTGCCCCAGTTCTTACGATTTACGACCCGAAGCGTGAAACCGAGCTGCATTGCGATGCAAGCGCAAAAGGCTTCGGTGCCGTTTTGCTTCAGAAGGCGATGATGGGAAATTGCATCCAGTGTCGTACTACTCGAAGAGTACAACGCCTCAAGAAGCCAATTATCACAGTTTCGAGTTGGAAACTCTTGCTATTGTCTACGCCCTCCGCCGATTCCGCACTTATTTGGAAGGCATTACATTTACAATTGTTACTGATTGTAACTTACTAACTCTAATATTAAATAAACGAGAAATGAATCCGCGAATCGCTAGCTGGGCCCTTGAATTTGAAAATTATAATTATTCCGTTTCCCATCGACCTGGCGCCCGTATGGGTCATGTGGATGCTCTTAGCCGGTGCCATATTGTTTCTGTCATTGGTTCCGAAGATATTGATTTCCAAGTGAGGGCCGTACAAAACCGCGACCCAGTTATCTCTAAATTGAAGGTTAGTTTGAGTGAAGGTGAGTCAAAATCGTATGCTATGCATGACGGAATTGTTTACCGACAGGACCGAAAGGGGGATCTATTCCTCTATGTGCCCGGTGAGCTTGAGGAGAATGTGGTGCGGCATACTCATGAAAAGATTGGCCATCTAGGTGTTACGAAGTCTATGGACCAGCTTAAATTACATTACTGGTTCCCTGACATGCAACCGAAAGTTGAAAGATGTATCCGCAATTGCATTAAGTGCATTCTGTATTCCGCCCCGACTCGTACTAACGAGCACAATTTATATAATATCCCGAAGCAGCCCGTTCCATTCCACACGATCCATATTGACCACTTCGGTCCCCTGCCGTCACTTCAGTCCAAACGAAAGCATATTCTGCTGGTCGTCGATGCCTTTACTAAATATGTAAAATTGTATCCGGTCGTATTGACAAGTACGCGTGAAGTATGCATTTCGCTCAATAAGTGTTTTGAGTATTATAGTCGCCCTTCGCGAATAGTGAGTGACCAGGGAACATGTTTTACGTCTCTCGAGTTTACATCTTACCTTTCGGATAAAAATATCGAGCACGTAAAGGTTGCGGTTGCGTCCCCGCAGGCAAATGGTCAAGTTGAGGGAGTGAATCGGACGCTTAAAGCGATTCTGGCCAAATTGAGCGAGCCGCTGGCTCATTCCGATTGGGTGCGCCAGCTAGCGCATGTTGAGTACGCACTGAACAATACGGTTCACCGGTCAATTAAAACGGCCCCTAGCAAACTTCTCTTTGGCGTTTTGCAGAGGGGGTGTGAAGTGGATCGGCTTACCGAATTCTTGGATGAGAAAGATGTGAACTCCGTCGGAAGAGATCTAGAGGTTGTGCGAGATCAGGCCGCTGTTGCCATTCGGGAGAGTCAAGATTACAACTTAAAGCGCTTCCATGAGCATAGTCGACCGCCCAGGGTTTTTGACGTGGGAGACTTTGTCGTTATTCGAGATAATGATACGACCATTGGCACAAACAAGAAGTTTATTCCGAAGTTTAAGGGTCCATATGTGGTAATCAAGAAGCTGCCTCATGACCGCTATGTCGTAGGCGACATCGATGATTGCCCCATTACCCAACTCCCCTATCAAGGCATCCTTGAAGCCAACCATATTCGCAAGTGGGTTGAGCCTCCAAGTAACGAAGTAATTGAGTCGCTTCCGCAACACCTCATTGAAACTAATTTACATCTTCAGCCTTCAGCACCCTAGTTTTAATGACCGGCTGTTCAACCATTGTAAATTAAGTTCCTTTTGATTGTATTGTATGTAGTAGGATGTAAGCTCACTTATGTAGTATGTAAGCTCACTTATGTATATCGATTGATCGGGCCGATCAAAGTGTCAGAACGGCCGACTGTAGTATTTAATGGTACGGTGGCATCACCCGAGCAGTGGCACTGTTCAGTGTGCATTGACAACACTCGAGCGATGGCACTACTCGCGGCATGATGGCTGACGTTGCCGCCAAAAGCCAAAGTAGCAAGTGAAAAACGCGCGAAAGACACAGGGAGACGAATAAGTGACAGCGAACGAGACGGACGAGACGAGCAGAATCGGCAAGACACCAGTTACCTCATATATTGTTTTTTTCCAATCCTTTGTATTACACACTTCTATTAAATAAAGCAAGTAAGCTGAAAGTTACAAAAAAAAGGTTACTACAATACCTATGTTTATTTCGCTTACATCTGTCTCGCCGTCGGGTATTTAATGTAGACTTAGCCGTTAACCGAATACGGGGAGTTGGGAAAGTCAGCCGAAGAGCTAATGAAGTCAGAAGTTATCTCAGGTGTCCACAGCTGCAAGCAGGAGCAGTTCCTGATGTGTTATCCAACTCGAATAGGCAGCCCCGCCAATCTTAGGGGTAGGGTCTCCATATAGATGAGCAGCTTTCTTGCCGTGATGTAAGGGTGCAGGTTTTAATCAAAAGTGTCAGAAATATTAAAATTTCCTGTGGCCAGGAGCAGCTGTGCTTAGCATTTAGCGTAAAACTATACTATATTTCTAATTAAATTATTTCCTTGAATGCTCTTTGTGTCGTGTCTCTTGACATATACACTATGATCAATAAGTACCGGGACTGTGTATTTTAAATTTTCCGCTGTTGCCCGATGCAGGTAACACAATTTTTTTTAGGTCGGTAGGACCTCAACTGACATCTGTGTCAAATTTTGAGCGGGATTGCATCATTAGTTTTTGTTTGGCAGCTGTTAGCGTCAGTCAACTTTTTGTACTTCGTCGCATTTTACAATGGCGCACTTTTTTTGGTAAGTAAGCCATCGCGATCACCGGCCATCTCCTGCTAGTCTGGACGTGCGCCCTGCTCCTTGCCTTCAATGATTTTCTTAAGATCCGTATCCTCGCGCTTGTCCTTTTGTATCCTCTCCGCAGACCACTCTTCCTCTGGCATAACGCTGACCAATCGGACGTCCACTATCTGCTCTTTGCTTTCGGCTCGTGAACTATGCCTGCATTCGGTTTTGCGATGCTCTACCGTGTAGCGGCTCTGCAGCCGCTTGATTCACCGCGCCAATTGGCCTTCCGGATCTTTGAAGTTCAGGAGCCATTTCAATGCCGCATGATCTGTGCGCAGGCGAAACTTTTGCCCATACAGGTATTTGTGGAAGTGTTTCACGCATTCCAATACTGCGAGCAACTCCCTTCGTGTCTTGGCCATTTATTATCTGTGATAGCACACACCAATACCACTTGCCCACTTGCATCTGTATCCAGCACAAACATCTCTCCAGGCACGGGGAAGGCCAGAATTGGAGCAGTGCACAATTTTTCCTTCAGTCGTGCAAAAGCCTGCTCCTGCTCTTTACCCCACGCGAAGGCTTGATTCTTTTTCGTCAGTTTGTGCAAGCTGCCGGCTATGTTCGCAAATCCACGAACAATCTTCGGTAGTATGTGCACAGGCCAGGAAACTGCGGAGTTCGTGTAGATTGCATGGTCGGGGCCAATCCTTCACCGCCGTGATTTTGCCTTCTTCCGTATGTAGTCCGCGACCGGGAACCGTGTGACCCAGATACTTGACCTCCTTTTGGAACAGCGAGCACTTCTTTGGGTTGAGCTTAAACCCGGCGTTTTGTATTCGCCCAAATACCTCCTTTAGCTTATCCAGGTGGTCGTCGAAGCTTTTGCCCATCACGATTATGTCGTCGAGGTACACCAGACACGTCCGCCAATGCAGCCCTTTTAGCACACGTTCCATTAGCCGCTCGAATGTTGCTGGTGCGTTGCAGAGTCCAAACGGCATGCCGGTGAACTGCCGCAAACCTTCGTCAACACTAAAAGCTGTTTTCTCCTTGTCCTTGTCTGCAAGCTCCACCTGCCAATAGCCGCTGCGTATGTCGAATTTCGAAAACTACTGTGTGCCTGACACTGTGACCAGGGTGTCATCGATCCGAGGTAGTGGATAGCTGTCTTTCGTGGTCACGTCATTCAGCTTTCGATAGTCCACACAAAATCGGGTACTGCCATCCTTTTTCTTGACTAGCACGACCGGCGAGCACCAAGGACCTGACGAAGGCTCTATGACCTTTTCTTTATGCATGTTGTCAATCAAATTTGTGACTTCTTCCCTCTTGGCCAGAGGAACTCGTCTTGGCGGTTGGCGGATTAGTTTCGCACTTTCGGTGTCCATGTTGTGCTTCACTATGGCTGTTCTTCCGCCCGCTTCTGTTGCAAATATTGACCCATAGTGCTGCAGGAGTGACCGTGCCTTCTGTTTCTGCTCGGCTGTCAATTCGCTACTCCACTGGTTCTGCGGTATGGCGTCCATGTTAGAACCGCTTTTCATACTTCTGTGGGTTGAGTATCCTGACTGGTATTTTTATATTTTTGAGTTCCACTAATGTACGTCCGATAATTATGTTGTCGTATCCTGGGTTTGGCGCTTCTACAACCCACATCCGATTTGTTCCATCGTCCTCGTCCACCTTTGCCCACACAATCGCCTCGGAATTCGCTGGTATCTTCTGGTGTTGACACGAGACAACTTTCCTTACCGCCACGCTTCGCTCATAGCCAGTGTGCAGGGGGAATTCAACGTTGATATACCTCAGCACATTTTCTTTCAGGTCCAGCGTAAAACCGTGCCTAATCATGAAATCCTCGTCTTCAGCCCTGCGCTTGTTGGCTGGGCCTCGATTGTCAGTATTTCACGGTCCAGGCGATTGTGATCGAGAACGGGAACGCCTTTTCCGTTGGCGGCAGTCCCGTGCTATGTGACCCTGCTTGCCTTATGTCCAGCAAACCACTTTAGAGGAGACAACCCGTGGCCTGCCCGGTGTCTCAGAGCTTATGGCCTGGATCGAAATGTCGCCATCCGGCTAGATTTGGCGTATCCTTGCCCGTGCATACCGAGTGCCTCCAATCCACGTCGCCTCATATGTCATCGCGCTGGTCACCGTTTCCTTAAATGTCGGCTTGCCCATCATTAACGCACTGCGACGTGCCTCCGGATCATGAAGACCTTCAATGAACGACTTAATCTTCATCCTCTCGAGATCATCAGCTCCGAATTTTGGGTAGCACAACTGTACGAGCCGCTCAATATCTGCTGCATATGTCCGCAGCCCCTCGCTGGCTCATTGCCTGCGGTTCTTCAGCTCACAATAGTACAGCGTATGGTTGTGCTCGTTGCTGTACTTCGCTGCCAACGCTCTCATGACGGCTTCATAATCACTTCTCGAACATTCCGGAACTGATTTCATTACCTCAGCCGCAGGACCTTTCAGCGCTAGTACCAATCTCCAACCCTTCCTGATATCGGTCCACTGATTTTCCAAAGCAGCTAAGTCGAATTGCATTTTAAATGTATCGAACGGCGTAGCACCATCATAAGTAGGCACTTGTGTTCGGGTGGCGAAACTTTCCGGAACCGGCGGCAAACATTCTCGTGGTTGTACCTCTTTAAGCCGCTCGTCGATTTTTCTGTTCACCGAATCCTCCAGACCGTCAACTCGTCTGTTCAGGGAATCATCCAGGTCGTCGACTCTGCTCCCAGGTGCTCCACCTTCACCTTTGGCTTGTTGGATATATCTTCCACTTTCTGCTCCAAGCGCGCAGAATTTTCTTGAAGCTTGGTTTCCATTCGCTCTGCTACTTCTCGGTTCGCCGATTCCATTTTCGCTATTTCTTGATTCGTAGTTTCGATTTCGACCATTTCTCGATTTGCAGTCTCGACTTTTGCCGAAATTTCCTGATTCGTAGTTGCCAGTTTCTTGCGTTCCGAACTCGTGTGCAGCCCAATCGATGCCTCGTGATTCACACGCCTCTCGCAAACGCAGCTGCAACTCCACCTTTCCGCCACCAGTCGGCAAATTCCAGGCAGCCAGCTCCTTCTTCAGCTGGTCCACCTTCAGCAGCTCGAGTTTAACCATGTCTGCGTTTTTATAATTTTATTTATTTTTTATCTTCAGTAACACAATCCTGACTTCTGACACTAAATGTTACGAAAATCCCAAGTTTTCCAAGGTTCGTTTTGATTGTATTTGAAAATAAAACAACTTCAATTATTTAGCGCAAACCGCAGTCAGAAACTAACAATGACTTTATTTACAGATTTACACTTCGCTTGTATCTACACTTGTTACCACTTTGCTTATTCAACTAAGACTCGACCCCTTGCGCTGCACACTGCTGTTTTTATACTAGTTTTCTTATCGCCCCGAAGTTTCTTGCACATTCCAGTTTTACTTTCTATCTCGATTGTTCTAGCAAAGCTCATCACCTTTCGCGAAACATCCTTGCCATATCGGACTATACCAAGCGAATTATACCAAATTTGCCATACTTCAAAGTTCATGCCTAAAAGTATGCTTAGAAAAGCATTCGTGCATAGAAAAGCATTCAGCACAAAGTGCCTTATCGTTTCAATATTTATCAAATGTAGCACTATTTCAGCGCGCTAGAACACTAAAAATATTGAAACGATAAGGCACTCTATGCTGAATGCTTTTCTATGCACGAATGCTTTTCCAAGCATACTTTTAGGCATGCACTTTGAAGTACGGCAAATTTGGTATAATTCGCTTGGTGTAGTCCGATATGGCAAGGATGGTTCGCGAAAGGTGATGAGCTTTGCTAGAACAATCGAGATAGAAAGTACAACTGGAATGTGCAAGAAACTTCGGCGCGATAAGCGTTAAATCGTAATGAGAAATATAAATACATAATGAGAATGCGTAAGTTCATAATGAGAAATATAAAGTCGTAATGAGAATGCGTAAATTCAAAATGAGAAATATAAATTCGTAATGAGAATGCGTAAATTCAAAATGAGAAATATAAATTCATAATGGGAATACGTAAATTCAAAATGGGAAAAGGAAAATTTGAAATGAGAACTATGTAGTATAAGGTTTATTTTTAGTATGAGGAACTTTTATTATATGAATTCAATAACAAAATGCAAAAAAAAGTGCTCAAACAATTATTACATCCTTATCCTGTAAAGCAATGCCATTTTCATGAAATGTTGTGGTGTGCTGTACAGCTCTGGCACAATCTCCAACAGTATTGGTTTGCTTTGCATTATCAATTATTCCTTAAATTGTTTTGTTGGCTCTTCAAAAACAACTCTGCCTGGACATACAAGGTGCGTTCCAAAGTAAACAGAACTTTTACAATAGGGACGTTCCTGGTGGCGCCACCTATATGTGAGGACATGCGTTGGAAAGGTACATCTTTCATTCACATCCTGTCAAAATTTCATGACATTTGGTGTAGTAGAAGCCGAAATATCCCGCTCAATGTGACAGTATGTTTTTAACTTTGGTACGAGAATGGCGTTTATTGCATGATAATGCACCGGCTCACAGAGTCGTAGTTACGGCCGATTATTTGACAAAAAATCGCATTTTAACCATCAATCATTCACCGTATTCGCCTGATATGGCTCCCTGTGATTTCTACTTATTCGGTCAGTTGCATTTGCCGATGAAAGGAAAACGTTATAAGGACGTTGAAGACATCCAAAAGGCTTGTACCAACATTCTGAAGGCGATGCCGGCCGATGGCCTCAAACACTCATTCCAAATGCTTTTGGACCGTGCAAAACGTTGTATCGAAGCAGAAGGGGAGTATTTTGAATAAAAAAAAAAACGAGTGTGCTTATGACCACAGGACTGAAGTGAAACTTCTTTCGCTCCATCTGTATGCATATATATATATGTGTGTGTACAATATATACATATATGTACATATACATATATTAATTTTCTACAAATATTTGAACTTATTTTATGTTCTCATTGGTAAATTAATATTTTTGCATAGATATTTTATTTTCGTAAAGAAAAGAAAGTGTGCGCGCGCACTGCTCTCTCTTGCTCCTACACTGTGATACAGACAATAGGCCTGCAGTGTGCTATGAGAGGAAGAGAGAAAGAAAATGTGCGTGCGCACTGCTGTCTCTTGCTTATATCCCACTCAACTCCCGTTCGCCTCGCCTGATCACACTTTTCGTAACGCTTACGTCACGCGTTCGCCAGCTTACTCCCCAAGTCAAGCGTGCGTAAACCACTCAACTCCCGTTCGCCTCGCCCGATCACACTTTTCGTAACGCTTACGTCACGCGTTCGCCAGCTTACTCCCCAAGTCAAGCGTGCGTAAACCACTCAACTCCCGTTCGCCTCGCCCGATCACACTTTTCGTAACGCGTTCGCCAGCTTACTCCCCAATTCAAGCGTGCGTAAACCACTCAACTCCCGTTCGCCTCGCCGATCACACTTTTCGTAACGCGTTCGCCAGCTTACTCCCCATGCCAAGCGTGCGTAAACCACTCAACTTCCGTTCGCCTCGCCCGATCACACTTTTCGTAACGCTTACGTCACGCGTTTGCCAGCTTACTCCCCATGCCAAGCGTGCGTAAAGAAGTTTCACTTCAATAAAAAGAATTATACAAAAATAACACTGCACAACAGCATGTCTGTTGCATGGAGTTTTTTACATGAATCTGAATTGTTCTTCCACGCTGTTTTCAAATACATACTCCGTTTTTATGTAACAGCTCTAGTTTTCGCAAAAAATGGGCTTGTAACTTTTTTGAATTTTCCTCGGCTTTTTTCTCGTTTTCGACGGTAATTTCTGAACAAAAAATCCTATCGACATGATTTTTATATCGTTGCACTTACAACATTTCACGCCATCTTTTCTGACATTAATCAATTTTATGCGTTCTAAATGGGCGTGGTAATAAGGTTTCAAAGTAAGAAAATATTGAATTTCAAGGCGTTCTTTCTGATGGCGAAAAATGTACAGATGTTTCATAAATCAAGTTTCGAAGTATATGAATATCTTAAGAAGAAACATCAAGCAATACAACACAGCCAAATTATTTGGCGGAATACACATTCGCATCGAAATAATAACAAAACTGTACCATAGCGATTTTCATCTCTTTTCATACTGTTACGAAATTCCACAGTTCGTTATCGACGGTTCGTTTTGATTGTATTTGAAAATAAAACAACTTCAATTACTCAGCAAAAATCAACAATCACTTTATTTACAGATTCACACTTCGCTTGTATACACACTTGTTACCACTTTGCTTGCTCAACACAGACTCGACCCCTTGCGCTGCCACTGCTGCTTTTATACCAGTTTTCTTATCGCGCCGAAGTTTCTTGCACTTCTAATTGGAAAACGCTCGACTATTCTCGCACAGCCCATTTCGAGAACCATCCTTGCCATATCGGACTATACCAACCGAATTTATAACAGTTTTGCTGTACTTCACAGTGCATGCCTAAAAGTATGCTTGGAAAACATTCGTGCGGAGAAAGGCATTCCTGTACAGTGCGGCACAGAATCTCTCATCGTATCACTGCCCATCACTTAGACTTGTTAGTCCCGAACAAGTACCGAGGCTCCGCCGGAGTAAGACGCCAGGCGCTCCAAATGGACTACTTTCAACCTGGCGTTTCTGTTGCCGCAGCGTTGAACCCTGTACACCACGTCATTAATCCTGGTCACGACCTTGTACGGTCCTTCCCATGACGTTTGAAGCTTTGGAGACAAACCTTTCCTCCGCTGCGGGTTGTAAAGCATTACTAGATCGCCTTCTTGGAACCCCGCTGTGTTAGCTCGTAGATCATATCTGGCTTTCATCTTATCGCTGACCAGTTGGATACGGTCCCTTATAAACTGGTGGATTTCTTCTAGCTCCGATCGCTTATTAACTGCGTAATCCGTCTTAGCGCCTTCCGTCGTGCTGACCACTCCGAACTTCAAGTCAGCAGGCAACCTCAGCTCTGTGCCGAACACTGCTCGTGCTGGAGTGAGTGATGTCGTATCGTGCGGGGCTGACCTATACGCCATCAAGAACAGCGGCATATGCGTGTCCCAATCCTTTTGATTCCTGCCTACTACTTTCCGCAGATATTCCTCCAGTGTTCGATTGAATCGTTCCACCATGCCGTCGGACTGGGGATGCAAAGGACAGGTGCGAGTTTTCCTTATTCCTAGTAGCTCACACACTTCCTTTAATACCAGCGACTCGAAATTCCTGCCTTGATCCGAGTGCAACTCCATTGGAACTCCAAATCTGGCCACCCAGTTGTTTACCAGCATTCCCGCGACCGTGGCGGCCTCCTGGTTAGGAACAGGATACACTTCGGGCCATTTGCTGAAATAGTCCATTACCACCAGCACATATTTGTTGCCTTGTGTGCTAAGTGGGAATGGCCCGGCGACGTCCATGGCAATTCGCTCAAAGGGCGCTCCCATGTTGTACTGCTGCATGCGGCCCCGAGATCTTCTTGTTGGCCCTTTCGCAGCCGAACATCGATCACAGCTCTTAATCCAATCGGCGACAGACTCCTGGCATCCTACCCAGTAGAATCGCCTTTTTATTTTGGCGACAGTTTTTGTAATGCCTAGGTGCCCTCCGCTGGAGTCGTTATGGTATACCTCGATCACCTCGTTGATCCTGCATTTCGGGACTAAAATTAGAGAATTGCTGGTCCGGCCATCCTCACTCTCCCACTCGCGGTATAGGCAACCATCAGACAGCCGCAGACTTTGCCACTGCGCCCAGTAAGCCTTCGCGATCGGGCTCTCACCGGCCATCTCCTGCCAGTTTGGACGTGCGCCTTGCTCCTTGCCTTCAATGATTTTTTTAAGATCCGTATCCTCGCGCTGGTCCTTTTGTATCCTCTCCGCAGACCACTCTTCCTCTGGCATAACGCTGACCAATCGTACGTCCACTATCTGCTCTTTGCTTTCGGCTCGCGAACAATGCCTGCATTCGGTTTTGCACGGACGGCGTGACAAGGCATCGGCATTTCCATGGCTGCTACCCTTGCGATGCTCTACCGTGTAGTCGTAGCTCTGCAGCCGCTCGATCCACCGCGCCAATTGGCCTTCCGGATCTTTAAAGTTCAGTAGCCATTTCAATGCCGCATGATCTGTACGCAGGCGAAACTTTTGCCCATATAGGTATTTGTGGAAGTGTTTCACGCATTCCAATACTGCGAGCAACTCCCTTCGTGTCACAGAGTAGTTGCGTTCAGGCTTTGACAAGATTTTGCTGTAGTAGGTTATCACTTGTTCTTGGCCATCTATTATCTGTGATAGCACACCACCAATACTATGCCCACTTGCATCTGTATCCAGCACAAACATCTCTCCAGGCACGGGGAAGGCCAGAATTGGAGCAGTGCACAATTTTTCCTTCAGCCGTGCAAAAGCCTGCTCCTGTTCTTCACCCCACGCGAAGGCTTGATTCTTTTTCGTCAGTTTGTGCAAGCTGCCAGCTATGTTCGCAAATCCTGGAATGAATCTTCAGTAGTATGTGCACAAGCCCAGGAAACTGCGGAGTTCGTGTAGATTGCGTGGTCGGGGCCACTCCTTCACTGCCGTGATCTTGCCTTCGTCCGTATGTACTCCGCGAGCGGAAACCGTGTGGCCCAGATACTTGACCTCTTTTTGGAACAACGAGCACTTCTTTGGGTTGAGTTTAAGCCCGGCGTTTTGTATACGCCCAAATACCTGCTTCAGCTTTTCCAGGTGGTCGTCGAAGCTTTTGCCCATCACGATTATGTCGTCGAGGTATACCAGACACGTCCGCCAATGCAGCCCTTTCAGCACACGCTCCATTAGCCGCTCGAATGTTGCTGGTGCGTTGCAGAGTCCAACCGGCATGACGGTGAACTGCCACAAACCGTCGCCAACACTAAAAGCTGTTTTCTCCTTGTCCTGGTCTGCAAGCTCCACCTGCCAATAGCCGCTGCGTAAGTCGAGTGTGGAGAACCACTGCGTGCCTGACAGTATGTCCAGGGTGTCATCGATCCGAGGTAGTGGATAGCTGTCCTTCTTGGTCACGTCATTGAGCTTTCGATAGTAGACACAAAATCGGGTACTGCCATCCTTTTTCTTGACTAGCACGACCGGCGAGCACCAAGGACCTGACGAAGGCTCTATGACCTTTTCTTTATGCATGTTTTCAATCAAATTTGTGACCTCTTCCCTCTTGGCCAGAGGAACTCGTCTTGGCGGTTGTCGGATTGGTTTTGCACTCCCGGTATCGATGTTGTGTTTCACTATGGCTGTTCTTCCGCCCGCCTCCGTTGCAAATATGGACCCACAGTGCTGCAGGAGTGACCGTGCCTTCTGTTTCTGCTCGGCTGTCAATTTGCTGCTCCACTGGTTCTGCGGTATGGCGTCCATGTTAGAACTGCTTTTCTTACTTCCTCCGGGTGGACTGCTTTCGCAATTGACAACTGCTTCAGCCTCTCTACACTCGCCAATGACCGCATCTTTTTCGATATGTCTGGGTGTGTTCAGTGGGTTGAGTATCCTGACTGGTATTTTGCCATTTTTGGGTTCCACTAATGTACGTCCGATAATTATGTTGTCGTATCCTTGTTTTGGCGCTTCTACAACCCACAGCCGACTTGTCCCATCGTCCTCGTCCACCTTTGCCCACACAATCGCCTCGGAATTCGCTAGTATCTTCTGGTGTTGACACGAGACAACTTTCCTTACCACCACGCTTCGCTCATAGCCAGTATGCAGGGGGAATTCAACGTTGGCATACCTCAGCACATTTCCTTTCAGGTCCAGCGTAAAACCGTGCCTAATCATGAAATCCACGCCGATAATCACGTCGTCCATTATATCCGCGACGATGAACTCATGTTCCAGGCTGCTGGTGCCGATAGCAACTGTTTTCGTTACTTTTCCTCTCACCGGCGCGCGCTCGCCAGTCGCAGTCCTTAGCTGTATGCCATGCAGCGGTTCCCAGTTCTTCAGGAGCTTCCTTTTTATGATCGAATATGACGCTCCAGTATCCAGTGTCAACACGAACAACTTTCCATCTATCTTTCCTTCAATCGTCAAGCTGCTGGGTTGTCGTTTCAACTGTGAGACAAGGACGGTAGGGCAGCATGTTGTGGGGATCAGCTCACGCCCCTTTGGGCTGACTCGTTTTAGTTTAACGACTCGTCGTCCTCAGCCCTGCGCTTGTTGGCTGGGCCTCTACTGTCAGTATTACTCGCTTCAGGCGAGTACGGGAACGCCTCTTTCGTTGGCGGCAGTCTCGTGCTATGTGACCCTGCTTGCCACATGTCCAGCAAAAAACTTTAGAGGAGACAACCCGTGGCCTGCCCGGTGTCTCAGAGCTTATGGCCTGGATCGAAATTTCGCTGTCTGGCTGGATTTGGCGTATCCTTGCAGGTGCATACCGAGTGCCTCCAATCCATGTCGCCTCATATGTCATCGCGCTGGTCACCGTCTCCTTAAATGTCGGCTTGCCCATCATCAACGCACTGCGACGTGTCTCGGGGTCATGAAGACCTTCAATGAACGACTCAATCTTCATCCTCTCGAGATCATCAGCTCCGAATTTTGGGTAGCACAACTGTACGAGCCGCTCAATGTTTGCTGCATATGTCTGCAGCGCCTCGCTGGCTCTCTGCCTGCGGTTCTTCAGCTCACAGTAGTACAGCGTATGGTTGTGCTCGTTGCTGTACTTCACTGCCAACGCTCTCATGACGGCCTCGTAATCACTTCTCGAACATTCCGGAACTGATTTCATTACCTCAGCCGCAAGACCTTTCAGCGCCAGAGCCAATCTCCGACCCTTCCTGATATCGGTCCACTGATTTTCCAAAGCAGCTAAGTCGAATTGCAGTTTAAATGTATCGAACGGCGTAGCACCATCATAAGTAGGTACTTCTGTTCGGGTGGCGAAACTTTCCGGAACCGGCGGCAAACATTCTCGTGGCTGTACTTCTCTAAGGCGCTCGTCGATTTTTCTGTTTACCGAATCCTCCAGACTGTCAACTCGTTTGTCTAAATGTTCTACTCGCGTCTCCAGGTGCTCAACTTTCACATTAATCCTGTTCGAAATCTCTTCCACTTTCTGCTCCAAGCGCGCAGAATTTTGCTGAAGCTTGGTTTCCATTCGCTCTGCTACTTCTCGGTTCGTAGTTTCGATTTTTGCGGAAATTTCCTGATTCGTAGTTTCCAGTTTCGTTGCCATTTGCGTCGACATTTCGCGACTGACATTCTCAATTTTCGCAGAAGTTTCCTGAAACATGCCTCTCATTGCAATCATAAGCTGGCTCATGTCCATTGCTTGTGGTGGCGCAGCCGCTGCAGCCGTACTTTGCATCGACGCAGCACCCGCAGGCGATTCCTCCACTTTGGCCAACGCCTCTTGTTCCTGCGTTCCGAACTCGTGTGCAGCCCAATCGATGCCTCGTGACTCACACGCCTCTCGCAAGCGCAGCTGCAACTCCACCTTACCGCCAGCAGTCGGCAAATTCCAGGCAGCCAGCTCCTTCTTCAGCTGGTCCACCTTCAGCAGCTCGAGTTTAACCATGTCTGCGTTTTTATAATTTTATTTATTATTTATCTTCAGTAATACAATCCTGACTTTCTGACACCAAATGTTACGAAATTCCACAGTTCGTTATCGACGGTTCGTTTTGATTGTATTTGAAAATAAACAACTTCAATTACTCAGCAAAAATCAACAATCACTAATTGGAAAACGCTCGACTATTCTCGCACAGCCCATTTCGAGAACCATCCTTGCCATATCGGACTATACCAAGCGAATTTATAACAGTTTTGCTGTACTTCACAGTGCATGCCTAAAAGTATGCTTGGAAAACATTCGTGCGGAGAAAGGCATTCCTGTACAGTGCGGCACAGAATCTCTCATCGTATCAATACTTTTTCCTTAAAAAATTAGGAGCCTCAAAATATGCTCTTTTATATGTTCCATTTATTGTCTGGAATACAAGCAAAAAACAAAAAGATTTTGAATTGCTCGAAACAAAACCAATTAAAAACTTTGCATATTTTTAGGCCCCTAATTTTTTAAGGAAGAAGTGTGAAAAGTGATGAAAATGGCTATGGTACATTTTTGCTATTATTTCGATGCGAATGCGTATTCCGCCAAATAATTTGGCTGTGTGGTATTGCCTGATGTGTTGACTTTCATTGTACACCTAACTCGTTTATTGTTATACAAAAAATGTGTATGTTTTTGACCATCAAAGAAAACGCCTTAAAATTCCATATTTTCCGACTTTGAGGTCCAATTACCGCGGCATTTTAAAACATATAAAAATAAGTTGCATCGGAAAAGAAGCCGCCTGGTGTTGTTAATGCCACAAAGAGAAAACTATGCCAACCGGTTCGTTGATTTAGAAATTACAATCGAAAACGTGAAAAAAGTAGAGGAAAAACTGAAAAAATGACACGGTACCTATATCTCACTAACTAGAGCTGCTAAAAAAAAATCTGAGGATAGATTCGAAATCAGCGCACCCAAATTAGTAAGAAACAGTAGAAAAACTCCATGCAACAGAAAAAAAGTTTTTTTGTTGTGCTGTGTAATCATCCGTTTTCTTTATTTTATAAAAGTCCTGTTTACTTTGGAACGCACCTTGTATATATTCACCACAAATAATTGTTGGCTGAAATTTGAAATTTAATTTAAAATTTTGCTTAGAACTGGAATTGGTACATGATGAAATAATTTTAACAATAATTTAAATAATGACATAAATAACAAGACTCAGCGAGACAGTCTGCTGGCTGCACCGGCGACTGGTGCGCAATGCGGCTGACATGAAACTGATAATACGGTTTATGATAGATATGATATATGATTGCAAACAATGTGGCATTGAACCATTGGCAGGCAACGCTGCAATCACTGCGTTTTGGGCCAGTTTGCAAATTTTCCTTGATTTTGCGCAACTTTCCGTGACATTTGTTTAATAAACAAATGAGGTTATTTGCGCACCGTGGTGAAAAATTACACATTGTGTGGTGAAAGTTGTAAAATTATTACAAGACAGGGTTGAAATGTTTGCTTATCGATAGTGAATATAGAAATGTATTTAAATGGGATATATTTGTAATGGTTATGATTTCATTTAAACTATTTCAGTCAATGCAGTCGCTTCAAAAATACTGAATAATGAATACAAAAATGTTCTCCTGAACACATTCATCATGTTTTGATTAAATCATCGTGTCGTTTGTTGTTGTTTGTGTTACCAATAAAAATGAATAAAAACATATTTTTAATACTTATTATGATTTATAAAGATGCATAACATTACTATTACGTAAAAGTTTTGAAGTAATTTATTAAAAGAAACTTTGTTCTGGGCTTTGTAACTTGTACAAGAAGAAAATTACATTAATATTGATTCGGAAAGTTTATTGTTTTCATGATAAAATTATTTGTACGCAGGCAAAATCGAAATTCGTATTCAAATGTTTTCTATTTTAGTGAATTATGATAAGAATTATTGTATTTTTACAGTAATTGCCCAGTTATCTTAAGATATTTGATCTTTCAAACATTTCTTTAATACTTGATTGACAAAGCAATCAGAAAAATTGGCATACAATTTGCAACCTAAACCAACAGAAAATAGTGTTGAGGTAACACTACCACATTCTGTACTTTGCGGCAACACTGCCACATTTTGTACCACTGACAGCTCGAAAAAAGAGTGGCGCTACTTAAGACGTAAGACATGCTCAATAAATAAATGCATTTCTTACGTTTTTGGAGGTGGCGCTATTTATTTGATCAAGAAAACGATGGATCGATGTGTATGTGTACGAATCTTGCAGGAAATCGTGCTACCGTATGTCCGTGAAAAAACGCCAATGCTTTGGGTCTTCCAACAGGATTATAACCTAAAGCATACAAGCAAGGTCGCACGGAAGGGGCTTCGCAAGAGCAGGATTAGGGTTATGGAATGGCTCGCACAATCACCAGACTTCAATACAATTAAAAATTTGTGGTGTGACGTGAAGAGAGCAGTTACTCACAATAATCCTTTAAATAATAACAAAGAATATGAAGTAATATAGAACGCGCATCTCAAACAAGCAAACGTGTTGTATGGCGGGTACTGCTGGTAGTACCCTCTGTTATTGACAGCAGAACCCTCTGTTACTAACAGCAGAAATCTCCGTAACTTCGGCGTAACATGTGTGTAGAAGCAAAGAAAATAAACGTACGAAGGCTTGCTTTTGGTTGCGCTCACTGCAGCGAGTCTGCGTTAGCACACTGCTGCGGCGTGGAATGATTGGGAGATGAAGACGATGTGCTGTTGTTGTTGTTGTTGCGCTGGCGAAATGCTGAAATTGTAAAACGATTTCTATTTTTTGGCGGCTGGCTTTTCTTCTTCTTCTATAAGCCTGCACGGCGTCTCATATTGCTCCTGAACTCACTGCCGACTGTAGTGTGCGCAAAATCATAGAAAAGAAAATAAAATATTGCTGCCATGGCGACCTATATGATCGCTACAGGCAATAAAAAATATATAATAAGTAATCAACAAAGACAATTAAAAAGGGAAATCGGCCTCGTAATCACTTCTCGAACATTCCGGAACTGATTTCATTACCTCAGCCGCAAGACCTTTCAGCGCCAGAGCCAATCTCCGACCCTTCCTGATATCGGTCCACTGATTTTCCAAAGCAGCTAAGTCGAATTGCAGTTTAAATGTATCGAACGGCGTAGCACCATCATAAGTAGGTACTTCTGTTCGGGTGGCGAAACTTTCCGGAACCGGCGGCAAACATTCTCGTGGCTGTACTTCTCTAAGCCGCTCGTCGATTTTTCTGTTTACCGAATCCTCCAGACTGTCAACTCGTTTGTCTAAATGTTCTACTCGCGTCTCCAGGTGCTCAACTTTCACATTAATCCTGTTCGAAATCTCTTCCACTTTCTGCTCCAAGCGCGCAGAATTTTGCTGAAGCTTGGTTTCCATTCGCTCTGCTACTTCTCGGTTCGTAGTTTCGATTTTTGCGGAAATTTCCTGATTCGTAGTTTCCAGTTTCGTTGCCATTTGCGTCGACATTTCGCGACTGACATTCTCAATTTTCGCAGAAGTTTCCTGAAACATGCCTCTCATTGCAATCATAAGCTGGCTCATGTCCATTGCTTGTGGTGGCGCAGCCGCTGCAGCCGTACTTTGCATCGACGCAGCACCTGCAGGCGATTCCTCCACTTTGGCCAACGCCTCTTGTTCCTGCGTTCCGAACTCGTGTGCAGCCCAATCGATGCCTCGTGACTCACACGCCTCTCGCAAGCGCAGCTGCAACTCCACCTTACCGCCAGCAGTCGGCAAATTCCAGGCAGCCAGCTCCTTCTTCAGCTGGTCCACCTTCAGCAGCTCGAGTTTAACCATGTCTGCGTTTTTATAATTTTATTTATTATTTATCTTCAGTAATACAATCCTGACTTTCTGACACCAAATGTTACGAAATTCCACAGTTCGTTATCGACGGTTCGTTTTGATTGTATTTGAAAATAAACAACTTCAATTACTCAGCAAAAATCAACAATCACTAATTGGAAAACGCTCGACTATTCTCGCACAGCCCATTTCGAGAACCATCCTTGCCATATCGGACTATACCAAGCGAATTTATAACAGTTTTGCTGTACTTCACAGTGCATGCCTAAAAGTATGCTTGGAAAACATTCGTGCGGAGAAAGGCATTCCTGTACAGTGCGGCACAGAATCTCTCATCGTATCAATACTTTTTCCTTAAAAAATTAGGAGCCTCAAAATATGCTCTTTTATATGTTCCATTTATTGTCTGGAATACAAGCAAAAAACAAAAAGATTTTGAATTGCTCGAAACAAAACCAATTAAAAACTTTGCATATTTTTAGGCCCCTAATTTTTTAAGGAAGAAGTGTGAAAAGTGATGAAAATGGCTATGGTACATTTTTGCTATTATTTCGATGCGAATGCGTATTCCGCCAAATAATTTGGCTGTGTGGTATTGCCTGATGTGTTGACTTTCATTGTACACCTAACTCGTTTATTGTTATACAAAAAATGTGTATGTTTTTGACCATCAAAGAAAACGCCTTAAAATTCCATATTTTCCGACTTTGAGGTCCAATTACCGCGGCATTTTAAAACATATAAAAATAAGTTGCATCGGAAAAGAAGCCGCCTGGTGTTGTTAATGCCACAAAGAGAAAACTATGCCAACCGGTTCGTTGATTTAGAAATTACAATCGAAAACGTGAAAAAAGTAGAGGAAAAACTGAAAAAATGACACGGTACCTATATCTCACTAACTAGAGCTGCTAAAAAAAAATCTGAGGATAGATTCGAAATCAGCGCACCCAAATTAGTAAGAAACAGTAGAAAAACTCCATGCAACAGAAAAAAAGTTTTTTTGTTGTGCTGTGTAATCATCCGTTTTCTTTATTTTATAAAAGTCCTGTTTACTTTGGAACGCACCTTGTATATATTCACCACAAATAATTGTTGGCTGAAATTTGAAATTTAATTTAAAATTTTGCTTAGAACTGGAATTGGTACATGATGAAATAATTTTAACAATAATTTAAATAATGACATAAATAACAAGACTCAGCGAGACAGTCTGCTGGCTGCACCGGCGACTGGTGCGCAATGCGGCTGACATGAAACTGATAATACGGTTTATGATAGATATGATATATGATTGCAAACAATGTGGCATTGAACCATTGGCAGGCAACGCTGCAATCACTGCGTTTTGGGCCAGTTTGCAAATTTTCCTTGATTTTGCGCAACTTTCCGTGACATTTGTTTAATAAACAAATGAGGTTATTTGCGCACCGTGGTGAAAAATTACACATTGTGTGGTGAAAGTTGTAAAATTATTACAAGACAGGGTTGAAATGTTTGCTTATCGATAGTGAATATAGAAATGTATTTAAATGGGATATATTTGTAATGGTTATGATTTCATTTAAACTATTTCAGTCAATGCAGTCGCTTCAAAAATACTGAATAATGAATACAAAAATGTTCTCCTGAACACATTCATCATGTTTTGATTAAATCATCGTGTCGTTTGTTGTTGTTTGTGTTACCAATAAAAATGAATAAAAACATATTTTTAATACTTATTATGATTTATAAAGATGCATAACATTACTATTACGTAAAAGTTTTGAAGTAATTTATTAAAAGAAACTTTGTTCTGGGCTTTGTAACTTGTACAAGAAGAAAATTACATTAATATTGATTCGGAAAGTTTATTGTTTTCATGATAAAATTATTTGTACGCAGGCAAAATCGAAATTCGTATTCAAATGTTTTCTATTTTAGTGAATTATGATAAGAATTATTGTATTTTTACAGTAATTGCCCAGTTATCTTAAGATATTTGATCTTTCAAACATTTCTTTAATACTTGATTGACAAAGCAATCAGAAAAATTGGCATACAATTTGCAACCTAAACCAACAGAAAATAGTGTTGAGGTAACACTACCACATTCTGTACTTTGCGGCAACACTGCCACATTTTGTACCACTGACAGCTCGAAAAAAGAGTGGCGCTACTTAAGACGTAAGACATGCTCAATAAATAAATGCATTTCTTACGTTTTTGGAGGTGGCGCTATTTATTTGATCAAGAAAACGATGGATCGATGTGTATGTGTACGAATCTTGCAGGAAATCGTGCTACCGTATGTCCGTGAAAAAACGCCAATGCTTTGGGTCTTCCAACAGGATTATAACCTAAAGCATACAAGCAAGGTCGCACGGAAGGGGCTTCGCAAGAGCAGGATTAGGGTTATGGAATGGCTCGCACAATCACCAGACTTCAATACAATTAAAAATTTGTGGTGTGACGTGAAGAGAGCAGTTACTCACAATAATCCTTTAAATAATAACAAAGAATATGAAGTAATATAGAACGCGCATCTCAAACAAGCAAACGTGTTGTATGGCGGGTACTGCTGGTAGTACCCTCTGTTATTGACAGCAGAACCCTCTGTTACTAACAGCAGAAATCTCCGTAACTTCGGCGTAACATGTGTGTAGAAGCAAAGAAAATAAACGTACGAAGGCTTGCTTTTGGTTGCGCTCACTGCAGCGAGTCTGCGTTAGCACACTGCTGCGGCGTGGAATGATTGGGAGATGAAGACGATGTGCTGTTGTTGTTGTTGTTGCGCTGGCGAAATGCTGAAATTGTAAAACGATTTCTATTTTTTGGCGGCTGGCTTTTCTTCTTCTTCTATAAGCCTGCACGGCGTCTCATATTGCTCCTGAACTCACTGCCGACTGTAGTGTGCGCAAAATCATAGAAAAGAAAATAAAATATTGCTGCCATGGCGACCTATATGATCGCTACAGGCAATAAAAAATATATAATAAGTAATCAACAAAGACAATTAAAAAGGGAAATTGGAAAGAAAGGAAGACGTTTTTATTAGCCCGTAATAATTTTCCGTCCCGTTCTTTGAAACTATTTTTACTGCCCACATATAATGCTTGCTTAAAAGAACTAAACTAAGAAAATCGTATATTGTAAATTTATGGTCACATTTTTCGCCATGGAACAATTCGGGTGTAGAATATTTATACTATTTTTAAACGTGGGCATGCCGTAATAACATTTTTCATATGACAAAATACTTGTCTTATTATTTATTCTTTTATTTAGTGCTTTAGTAGTGCTTTCGCCATATTGAAAGTCAATAGACCTATTAAATTATGCTTGTCCATACAATCTTTTAACCCTTGGTTTGTCCGTTAGATTTCGATTGAAAAAACAAATTAAAACACGTATCTAATTATTTTTGATTTCAAGTGTTTTTATGAATTTTGAAGTCAATATAGCCATCAGTTAATTTTTTTCATAGTTTTCCGATATTCTCAAACTTGTAATCAACCATGTGAAAAAATAAACAAATATTTTTATTTCGAACTCGCCACGTTAAAATATTTGTAAACCTTTTAAATTGGGATCAACCACCAAATTTTAAAATCAATCAAAGCGTTGGCCATCAAAAGCCATACACCACAAAGATTCGATTAATAGAAATATGATAGCAATTTGGGCAGCAAAAACAATCTGCCGACACAAAAAAGCATGCACACAATAATCGACAACAACAGAAACATTAGCGAATCCTGAGTCATCTTCGTTGAAACGATGTTTGCTCTTTGCTTGCGATTCGGCAAACAAGATCAAGAAACATACATGCAAAAAATGATTGAGCGAACACTACGCTGCAACACAACCATTTCAATGTACAAGAGTGAAGCCGTTGCGAACAATAACATTGCTTTTTGCTGTTGTCCTACGAAAATCTAACAGAAAATGTTATGAACTTAACATTCTCAAATGCCTACGCTTCGCTCTTCCCGCTCGCATCATAACAGCCGAAAACACTTTTGTGCCCACATGCGCGTTCTATATTACTTCATATTCTTTGATAATAATCAACTTTGAGAAGCAGTAGACCACGCCCCTAGAGAAAGATATGAAAATTTGGTTAATTCAATGCATCGGCTCTGTGCTGCAGTAATAGCGAACAACAGTCACGCAACTAAATATTAATTTGAAGAAAAATTACGTTATTACTATTTAACCACTTAATCTTTTAAAATGAAACATAATTTTTGCTTCATTTTTATGAAAGTAAAGCGAACTACTATTTTTTTGACCGTCCATATTTTGGAGCTTTTGACTCATTTAATTTAAATCAAATCAAACTGAGTTTAATTCTTAAGTTTTCTTTTATGATTGCATTGTTAACGCATATAACTTGTTAAAAAAAATACAAAGTAAATATTTGTAAAGAAAAGCAGATTAGTTTTTCTTAATTTTCTTTTCGTTGTATGCGTACTACTATTATTTTGACCGCAGCTGTATATGTATATATTTTTTTCAATGTTACCCAAATCTGTACACAAAAGTATAGTTGTACAAACAATATCAACACTAATAGTAGGTGTTTTATTCTACAAAAAGAGCAACCGTTTACAAATAAGAGGGTGAAGAGAGACATTTAAAGCTGCCGCACCCAGCCTGGCGTACCTTGTTAATATACCTTGGTATACCTTGATTTACTTTGTGTGCTGTGCTGATGAGCACGAAACGGCGAGCAGCGGCGTATCCCAGCGGGGAAAAGAATGTATAGGAATGCATATTTGCTTGCAAGCTATGCATTACAACATGCATGCATTTTCTCACGGCGATGTCCTACGAAATGTAATGCTTCCCTTTTTTGCATTACCTGGAAGTAACATATATGAAGACATGCATCCCAAAAACAAGTACGTTTTCATAATTCGCCTAGCATGTAAGAAATCGTACATTACTCGGTAATGCATAAAATGATCTACCAAAAACCTGTACACCCAAAATAAAATGTTTGTTGTTTTGCTTTATGTTAGTTTTTATTTTTAACGTAATGCAAGTTCAATAGATTACATATATAACATATACATACATTAAATACATATAAATACATTAGATAAGTAAAAATTAAAAAACTTAAATACACTCACTTCAATAACATCCCTTTGCTTCTTTGTTCGTCCTTGGACAGGCATTCTGAAAAGGCAAATAACTCAATATTAAAAAAATCCAGTAAACAAGGTTGTTTTGTAAATTCATACTTACCAAAGTTGCTTTAAATATTTTTGTAAATATTTCTTGTTTCGGTTAATCCACGGGGCTTCATGGTGTTTGTATGAAAACGCTGGGAGCTGCTAAAGATATATTAAAAAAGATTAATGAAAATTATTTTCTTTGCAAATGAAACTTTATTAAAACTCACCTCGTTTGGTGCAACGATCCGCGCGCTTGCTGTCTCAACGATTTTTCTATCACAACTGAAATTATTTTTCCGAAAATCAATAGAAGCGACCTTTTCAAAGAAAAAGTTTCTTATTCTAAGAAAGATTGCGCCGCTCTCTCAGAATTTCTTCGGAATTTGCAAACTCTTTGGTATAAAAATCAAAGCACAATTAAAAGAAACGAAAGCTATGCATTACACCCTCGCTTACGTGGTAATATATGTTTTTTATTTGGGTTTTTCATATACGAATTCGTGCGTGAAAAACCTCATGCATTCCCAACTTTCCCGCTGGGAAATTTTGAACTTTTTTCTGGAGTTTCGGTTAGGCATCGGTTAGGCATTCGGTTAGGATCGTTGCACCAAACGAGGTGAGTTTTAATAAAGTTTCATTCGCAAAGAAAATTAATTTCATTAATCTTTTTTAATATATCTTTAGCAGCAACTTTAGCAACTTTGGTAAGTATGAATTTACAAAACAACCTTGTTTACTGGATTTTTTTAATATTGAGTTATTTTCCTTTTTAGAATGCCTGTCCAAAGACCAACAAAGAAGCAAAGGGATGTTATTGGATTGAGTGTATTTTAGTTTTTTAGTTTTTGCTTATCTAATGTATTTAATGTATGTATTTATATGTAATATATTGAGCTTGAATTACTTTAAAAATAAAAACTAACCTAAAGCAACACAACAAACATTGTATTTTGGGTGTAAAGGTTTTTGGTAGATCATTTTATGCATTACCGAGTAATGTACGATTTCCTACATGCTAGGCGATGTTTTTGGGATGCATGTCTTCATATACTCCCAGGTAATGCAAAAAAGGGAAGCATTACATTTCGTAGGCAGACATGGGGGTTTTGCACTAAAATCCACTACCACTACCACTAGAGGTCTGCTGGGAAATTTTCCATTATCCACTAAATAAATTTTAGTGGTAGCTGAATTTTTTCCACTAATCACTGATCTTTATTTAGTGGTAGTGCCATTTTTTTCCACTAATTTTTTTTTAGTGGTACTTTTTACCACTGCCACTGCCATTAAATTCAGTGATTAGTGGAAAAAAATTCAGCTACCACTAAAATTTATTTAGTAGTAGTGAAAAGCATAGTGCACTATGACTTTAGTGCAAAACCCCGATGTCTGGTCTTGTTGAAAGCAAATAAGTTGTTTAAAGAAAACATATATTTTTGCGCATATCGTTGTTAGTGGTTTATTTAATGGTAATGGATGTCTTTGGTTAGTGCACTATGCTTTTCACTACCACTAAATAAATTTTTTTCCACTAATCACTGATCTTTATTTAGTGGTAGTGCAATTTTCTTCCACTTTTTTTTTAGTGGTACTTTTTACCACTTCCACTGCCATTAAATTCAGTGATTAGTGGAAAAAATTCAACTACCACTAAAATTTATTTAGTGGTAGTGAAAAGGATAGTGCACTATGAATTTAATGCAAAACCCCCATGTCTGTTCCTAGGACATCGCCGTGAGAAAATTCATGCATGTTGTAATGCATAGCTTCCCTACAAGGAATGCCTAACCGAAACTCCAGAAAAAAGTTCAAAATTTGTCTAAAAACTAACACATGCATAAAAATTTCCCAAATCTCACTAACACATTCAAATCTGCATTTCACATTTTGGGATTTTTTCCAGTAAGTGGGAATGAAAGAATATATTTGCATTAGTACCTTCCATATTCTCTGTATGAAAGAGTGAGATAACGATATAAACGTGGCGTGCCACTTGATTTTATGCCCAAAATGTCGTAGTTCACGCGAAGACAAGCGTCCGCAAGCGTCCGCTGACGAATTTATTTTTGTGGAACGTTTTGAAGGTAATAAAATATTTACTTGACTAAAAAATAACATTAAATTGAATTATTATTTCATGATTGTTCTATATAGATCTTTTCCGAAGCATGGATATGGATAATTCAACAAAAGAACCCTGGAGGCTAAAACCAAAGGCGCCGGAAGAAATGTTGTGTTTTTTTTGTGTGTCTTTCTCGCTTTTCCTCTTTGTATTTCTTTTTTATGATAGCCAAATACATTTTTTTAAACTAATCGTCCAAATAGTTTTAATGTATATTTACGTAATGACTATCAGGTACATCTAACCGACAAACCGGTTAGACCTATCTGGTAGACATACCGAATCGTACGTTATGTCTACCAGATAGGTATGACCGGTTTGTCGGTTAGACGTAACTGATTGTTACGGTAGACATACCGATTCATACGTTATGCCTACCAGATAGGTCTGACCGGTTTGTCGGTTAGACGTAACTGAATGGTACATGCGAGACTCCATGTGAGTAAGCGAGACAGCTGTACGTTTGCCAAGGTTTCAGAGTGCATGCGTTAGAAGGTGATATCAAATCACACGGACACAAAATCAAGTCACACGTACACAAAAGGACTAGTCAGATTTTTCACACTGCTAGAACAAATCTGACTAGAAATATAACCGATATGTTGGTTATGTATACCGGTTATATAACTAGTCATATGACCGGTAGTCTCCTTGTAGGGTTGCAAGCAACAATGCATTCCTATACATTTTTTTCCCCGCTGGGTTGTCTAAAAACTAACACATGCATTAAAATATCCCAAATCTCACTAACACATACAAGTCTGCATTTCACATTTTGGGATTTTTTCTAGTAAGTGGGAATGAAAGAATATATTCGCATTAATTCCTTCCATTATCTCTGTATGAAAGAGTGAGATGGCGATATAAACGTGGCGCGTCACCTGATTTCAAAATGTCAGTGTTGAAATGAAATTTGTGTCGCGATGTTTAACAATCGGAGGGCATCCAAATATAGATAAGTATTAAAAGAGTGAAATTAAAATTAAATCTAATACAAATCTAAAATTATTTCATTTAGACAAAGTACGGCAGGAAGGACGATCTGATTGCGGTGATAAGACAACAGGTTACCAGCACATTTCAACTGTGTGGGCAAATGAGGCAAGCGCCGGTTGGAATTTGGTTTTCGGCAAACGTCTGTCCCCCTGTCCTACGTATTTATTTATTAGCTTATTTTTATTTAATGTAGTTTTTTACGTTTTACTTTAAATAAATAAAAAAATTTGAATTAATTTAATTTTTATTAGTATCAGATAGGTCTAACTGGTTTACCGGTTAGTCGTAACTGGTTTATACGGTAGACATACCGATTCGTACGTTATGCCTACCAGATAGGTCTGACCGGTTTGTCGGTTAGACGTAACTGAATGGTACATGCGAGACTCCATGTGAGTAAGCGAGACAGCTGTACGTTTGCCAAGATTTCGGAGTGCGTGCATTAGAAGGTGATATCAAATCACACGTACACGAAATCAAGTCACACCCCTACAAGGAGACTACCGGTCATATGACTAGTTATATAACCGGTATACGTTACCAACATATCGGTTATAATTCTAGTCAGATTTGTTCTAGCCGTGTGAAAAATCTGACTAGTCCTTTTGTGTACGTGTGGATTGATTTCGTGTACGTGTGATTTGATACCACCTTCTAACGCACGTACTCCGAAATCTTGGCAAACGTACAGCTGTCTCAAGTAACAAGTCAGTTACGTCTATTTGACAAACCGGTCAGACCTATCTGGTAGACATAACGTACGTTTCGGTATGTCTACCGTATAAATCAGTTACGTGTAACCGACAAACCGGTCAGACCTATCTGGTAGACATTACGTACGATTCGGTATGTCTACCAGATAGGTCTAACCAGTTTGTCGGTTAGATGTACCTGATAGTCATTACGTAAATATACATTAAAACTATTTGGACGATTAGTTTAAAAAAATGTATTTGGTTATAATAAAAAGAAATACAAAGAAGAAAAGCGAGAAAAGACACACAAACAAAAAACACAATATTTCTTCCGGCGCTTTTGGTTTTAGCCTCCAGGGTTCTTCTGTTGAATTAGCCATATCCATGCTTCGGAAAACATCTATATAAAACAATCATGAGATAATAATTAAATTCAATGCTATTTTTTAGTCAAGTAAAGATTTTGTTACCTTCAAAACGTTCCACAAAAATAAATTCAACAGCGGACGCTTGCCTGACGTAGCAGTTGAAGTCTTCTCGCGAACTACGACATTTTGTGCATAAAATCAGGTGGCACGCCACGTTTATATCGTTATCTCACTCTTTCATATAGAGAATATGGAAGGTACTAATGCAAATATATTCTTTCATTCCCACTTACTGGAAAAAATCCCAAAATGTGAAATGCAGTTTTGTATGTGTTAGTGAGATTTGGGAAATTTTTATGCATGTGTTAGTTTTTAGACAAATTTTTAACTTTTTTCTGGAGTTTCGGTTAGGCATTCCTTGTAGGGACGTACACAAAAGGACTAGTCAGATTTTTCACACGGCTAGAACAAATCTGACTAGAATTATAACCGATATGTTGGTTACGTATACCGGTTATATAACTAGTCATATGACCGGTAGTCTCCTTGTAGGGAAATGTGCGTGTTGCTTGTGTATGCGCTGAGGCGAATGAAAACAATAAGAGCAACTGCACAAGATAAAAAGCAAATTGAATTTCCATCCCTACAAGGAATGCCTAACCGAAACTCCAGAAAAAAGTTAAAAATTTGCCCTACAAGGAGACTACCGGTCGACTGATTATTTATCTAACCGGTATACATGTAGGATCGCCGAGGCCCAAATCCAACTCGGTGCACTTTATTTTTAACAATTCGAATGATTTATTAGTTTAAACATCACTAGACTCCGTTCCGTTCCGTCGGTGCCCGTTCGTTCCGCGTCGTGGTTGCCCGCTAACTATATCGTTGTCGTCCTCGCTTGCTCGTACGAGTGTCCCGTCCGCCTTGTCTCGTCATTCGTCTGTCAGGGTCGCATTGGTCTGTCCGTTGTGCAGGGTCGCACTTGCCTGTTCCCAGTCCCACATTCAGCCAGCCTGACCTATCGTTCGGCTCGAACAATGGCTCCCACTTCTTTATGTATTCGGCATCAGTAATTTTGCGATTTTGATCTCCCACCTTTTCCACTTCATATCTGCCGCGATTCATCCGTTTTGTAATCTTATAGGGTCCGAGGAACTTAGGCTTCAGTTTCAGTCCTGTACTAAATTGGGTTCGCTTGATGGCTACCAACTGGTTAACAGCGTACTCTGCCTCGGGCTTACGTTTACCGTCAAATTGTCTTCGGTTTTCCTCCTGAATCCTTGCAATGTTCTCCTGCGCGTCCTTTCGCAACTTTTCTCGTTCTTCAATCAACTCTTCGGTCGTTACTTGGTCTAGCATGTCTTTCAGGGACGGCGCCTCTGGAACACGCATTTCGAGGCCGGTTAGTATCTTAAACGGCGAATACTGAGTACTCCTAGGAGGGGAAGTGTTGATGAACTGCTGGACCCGACCCACGTGCTTGTACCATTGACTCGGGGCTTCTTGGTTTAGCTTGGCTATCATCGGCACTACGATTTTGTGAATGCGCTCAACCTGACCGTTCCCGCGCGGAACGCCAGTCGCAATCAGCAGGTGCTGTATATTGTTATTCTCGCAATATTCTTTAAAGTTTGCCGAGGTGAACGCCGCCCCCCTGTCGGTGATAATACGGCTTGGGCTCCCAAAGATAGTCGCATGCTCGTCAAGCTTTCTGACTACCTCTTGCGCTCCCGTAGCTCTTGTAGGGTACAGCCACACAAATTTGGAAAAGGCATCCACGATCACCAGTATATAGTTGTAGCACTTCTGGGTCGTCTCCATCGGCCCGACGTGGTCAATGTGAAGGGTTTGTCCTCTTTGTTTATGGGGTTCAAGAACCCTTCCTTCCTGCCGGCCTTATTCGTATTTATAATGCATTCAACACAGCTTTCCACCACGCGTACTACCTTCGAGCTAAGTTGCGGTATGAAAAACGTTTTCTCAATGGCATCCTGAGTCTTTTTACTCGAAAAATGTCCTTGCCTATGGGCCAAACGTATTATCTCTTCTTCCATGCACGACGGTACGACAATTAACTCCTTGATGGGATTCTTGTGCAGCACTCCGTGTTTTATGTAAAAGTCGTCGTACTGATCCTTCTCCAGTACCTTCCGAACAGCTCATGTCCACTCGTGGCTCTCCTGCGCTTGTCTCAGCCTGTGATTTAGCGAATCTTCCAACAACAAACACGAAACTCGACTCAGCGCGTCCACGTGCCTCATTTTACTGCCGGATCGATGCTCTATCGCATACGTGAAGTCCTGCAAGAAAAGTGCCCAACGTGACACTCGCAAGGGTACATCCTTCTTTCGCATTGTCATCGCGAACGCATTACAGTCAGTCACAATCTTAAATGGGATGCCCAATAAATACACCCGCCATTTCTGTAACGCTTCTATTATGGCAAGGACTTCAAGCTCGTAAGAGTGATATCGCTCCTCCGTTGGCGACGTCTTCCGGCTCATGTACTGTACTGGATGGTATTGTTGGTCTTCGTCATCTTTCTGCAAGAGTACTGCTCCGTAGCCATGCATCGATGCGTCGGTGTGTACTTCGGTCAACGCTTTCGGGTTGTATAATCGTAAAACTGGCGCGCTCGCCAATGCTGCTTTTAACTGCTGAAACGCTGCTAGCTGTTCCTCGCCCAACACAAACTTCTCTCCCTGGCGTAGCAGGTCCGACAACGGTTTGGCGACCACTGCATATCCTTCGATGAAGCGGCGGAAATACGAGGTCAGTCCTAAAAATCGTTGTATAGCCGTTCGATCGGATGGTATCGGAAAGTTGCTCACGGCTCGCGTCTTCGCTTCTGACGGCTTCATGGTGCCGCCCTCTATGATATATCCCAAAAAATCCACCCTTTCCATAAATATTTGGCATTTCTTCCATTTGATGCGCAAGTTGAATTCCGCTGCCCGATTCAAAACAATTTTAAGTTTTTCGATGCCGTCCTCTACGGGAATGATGATGTCATCCATGTACGTTACCAAGATGCCGTTCTGAACCAGATCCCTGAATACTGCAAATATGCACCTGGAGAACACCGCCGGGGAGTTGCATATGCCAAACGGCACATAAGCGAACTCGTATTGACCTTGATGGGTCACGAACGAGGTGTATTTCCTGGAACCGGCTTCGATAGGTACGTGGAAAAACCCATTCATCAAATCGAGAGCTGTGAACACGCGCGAACTCTGTAATTTCTCGAGGACGTCGTCTATCAGTGGCATCGGGAAATTATCTTTCATTATCTTTTCGTTCAGACGCCGATAATCGCAACATAACCTTTTACTGCCATCTTTCTTTGCAACCAGGTTCTTTGCTCTGGTGTGCATCTTTCCTTAAACACCACTTGGTCCTCGGTCACGACTAAATCAACCTGCCTCAGTACGCTATTCCCGATGATTGCTTCGTAAATGATTTCACGCTCTCGGATGACGTGAAATGTCACCTCCAACTCGACTTCATCAACTTTTAGCCTTATGGTGAAACTACCCATCGTAAGCAATTCGCTACCGCCAATGCCTTTCAACCGACGCGTTTCGTTTGACAGCTCAATTTCACCCATCATCATTAAAACATCGTACCGCATTAAGCATAGGTCACAGCCTGTATCTAGCAAAGCTGAAAAGGTGAAGTTGTTAAACTGTAAGTCTTTGAAAATAGCACAGCCTATCGGTTCCGCCAAGTTTGCTCTGGCACTCTCTTGCTTAACGAGTGTTGACTTCTTAGGGCATTCTGCCACTCGATGACCGGGCTGACCACACCCGTAGCACGTCAACTGCTTCGGTCGGCAATCCCTAGCCAAGTGTCCAATAGTCCCACACTGGTAACATCACTTTACTCTCTCGCCATGAACATCCGGAGTAGGCTTATTCTCTTCACGATGATTTCGCACCGGATTAGTGCTGGGTTGGCGCCCTTTTCGTATATGCCAATTTGCTCTTTCAATTCGACAACGGTCCTTGCTTGGTATAAATTACTTTTGTTCGCTCGCGAGTCAGGAATACCTTCGACAAAATATTCCAGAAGACTTCTTTCATCCAACTCGATTTGCTTGCCAACCTCCATCAAACTGTACAGGTATTCGCGGTAGTCCTCGTTCGGCCGCTTGCGCCGATTCCTAAGTAGTCGATGCACGTCAATGGATGCGGTAGTGGTTCCAAACTCCTTCTGCAAGGATCGCTTTAGTGAGCTCCAGTTTGTGATACCACGTTGGCTACGCACGAATATCCCAGCCGCGCCTTTTAACAATTGCTTCGCATAGATGTATTTGTGCAGACTGCCCCATTGCACCGCAGTTGCGTCATCCTCGAAGTCCTCGAGCCATTCTTCTATCGATGGGTGCCCTGAACCGCTGAATGAAGACAGCGAGCCCTCAATGTCGCGCAGTGTGAAGGTGACACGCCCAGTTGTTGGCGACGCACTACTTTGCATCGACTCGCTATCGTTGTCGGAGCCATCGTCATCGCATACCGTCAGACCAAAATGTTCGCATAACCTCTCCTGCAGTGTAGCTTTTCGTCCAGTCGTCGAAAGATCAAAACCCCCTAACTTTTCCTTTAGTTCGTTCACCGTCAGTCTAAAAATTTGGTCGCGGTCCATGTTCAATGTAATACAAATGAATCAATACAATTTCAAAAAGGTATCTTAAAGCTATACAAAACAATTTCAAGGTTTAATAAATTTCAAAAGACTTCAATTACAGTGGACGTCCAGTATAACGAACTTCCCATTTAACGAATTTTCGATTTAACGTACGGCCAAATTTTTTCCATTGATGGTTCTATATTACGACCAAAAGTGAAATTCGCTATTCGATATAACGAATATTTATGTTGTTTGTTGTTTTTATTCACATTCTTTACAATAACAATGAATATTTGGTTTCGTCAAGTGAACGGTACCTCAATTGTTTTTGTTACGTTAAAACTTTTAAATTTACACCGTGGCGACGAATAACTGTTACTAACGTTTTGTTAAAAATAAAAAACACCGTGATTGATTTTGAAAAATATATATTTTATATTTATTTCAGTACTTATTTCATTTAGTTTTTAATTATTAATTTCAAATCTTTCACCCTTGTTTTTGTTCACCAGCCGTAAACGCTTTGGGAAGGCAGCGCAGGCGGCACGCACGACTTCGTCAGATATTTTATTCCATATCTTCTGAAGGCGTCGCTTGAATTCTTCTATCTTCATGTGTTTTACGTTCTTCATTTTGTCCAGCATGAAGCCCCATATAGAGAAATCCAATGGATTCAGATCCGGAGAAGAGGGATGGCCATTCATCTGCCGAAATAAAACATGGAAGTTCGTCTTTACACCAGCAATGAACAATTTTTTCCTTGTGAGCTGGAGCAGAATCTTGCTGGAAGCAAAATTGTGCATTTCTAAATAACTGCGTGGCATGGGGCAACAAATGCTTTTCAAAACCTCTTCCAAGTAGCAGTTTGCGATAATTTTTACGCCTTTTTCGTTAAAAAGGAGAGGAAACTTGCCTTTCTGCAGAAATCGCTCCCCATACCATAACGGAGGACACGTTTTGATACCTCTCAATCGCTTTTTTATGAGTTGGGATATCAGCCATCCTTGTTGGATACACACAATCGTTTTGAACGTTATGACTGTCTTGTAACAAAAAGAGTTTTGCATCCGAAAAAATTATTTCGCAGCTTGCGTGCCGCCGAAGGAGTTGATCACTTCTTTTCTTTCTCATTATTTTTTGACGCTCTGTAAGACCGTGAATTGGTTTTTTTGGTTTAGGCATTCATCTTCAAATTTTTTTTAATAACATTTTGTACGGCTTTATGGCACACACCCATGTCTTTAGCCATCTGTCTTACAGAAATCGCTCAATTTTGACTCATGAGTTCACGCACTTTCTTCACCATTTCTGGAGTTCTTCCGGTACTTTTGCGACCGATCTTTTTTGCGATTTTGAGGGTTCTAGTTTCCTTAAACCGCGCTATAGTACGATATACAAACATTTTGTTGATTGTCAGATTTTTCAGCGATTTAACAATCACCCTTGGTTTTCACCCTTCAAATTTAATTTTACCCCAAGTTCTCGTTTGGCGTGTATGCTTCTCAAATTGTTTACACTAAATGATTTCGTTGCCTAACTAGTGTATTGTTTACAGTATTGATACAAAAAAAAATACACAAAAAAAATAATAAGTCTAGGCCTAATACGATAGGCACAGCAGCGCTTTGAAAAAAGGTAACAGTTATTCGTCGCCACGGTGTACATCAAGTTACCAACATTTTCAAATTCTGTTTTTTAAGGGTTGTAAGCACGATTAACGCTAAATAACGCGAGTAGACGACCGCTCAACCGTTTTTAATTCCGCCTGGGGTCTAATAGACCCCAAGGGACAGGCAGAAGGTTATAAACTGACTATGTGAGACTTATTTCTTCAAGAAGTATGGTTTAAAACAAACAACAAATTCGTTCGGTTTAACGAATTTTTTTTTTTTTTTAACAAATTGGGGTTACAACATAAGATTCGTTATATTGGACGTCCACTGTATTTAATTCAAGTTCAATATTCACTCACGCGCCTGCGTTTCTACCCACGCTTAAGGCTTGATTACACGTAACGAGTCGAGTGACGAGACATCAAAATGGTACTAGGCCGAAAGAATTGGGATAGCGAGCAAAAGCGACGAGTTGTTCAAACGTATTTCGACACGCGGCGAGTCAGTTCGGTTTTACAATGCACAAAATGAACTAAGCAACTCGCGCAATTAAACTCAACCGAGCGAAAAGTGGTGTGTGACGCATACCGCATGTCACGAGCGATGCCGCATGTCACGAGCGATGCCGCATGTGACGAGCGATTGCACGAATCGCTGCGAAAAGAGAAAAATATAACGGTAAAGTAGTGGTCGCTCGGCCTAGCAAACAAAATGTGATTCTAGTGGCTCTCTCGCCACTTTCATCGATCACTGACTCAATCAAGAACTCGCCTTACCGTTTAGACGAAACGAGTACTCGTTCGAGTTGCTGTCTTCTCACTCTACTCGTTACGTGTAATCAAGCCTTTACGCTGTGCCTGTGGTGCACTCGCCTGCTGCGCTCTCAACCTCGCCTTTGCTTCTGCTCGCGCACTGGACTGCGCCGTCGTTGTTGCTTGCTTGCGCACTCGATTGCGCCTATGCTCGTTCGCACACCTCTCGCTGCTGCTTGTTGCAATGTCGCGCACTCAACTGCGCCTGTGCTCGTTCGCACACCTCTCGTTGTTACTTCCCTGCAGGAAATGTAACTAATTTTTAACTAATTTATAACTAGTCCTTTTCTGTACAGGACTGATTACAAATTAGTTATTTTGCTTGAAAAGAAGTGATTATTTTAATGTGGCGATGTCCTAGCAGCACATCAATTGTCTACCTCTGCATGACTTCCCAACTAGTTTATAACTAGCTGTTTCCAAACCAATTAATAATTAGTCCGCAATGGACTGATTTAAAACTAGTTGTTTTGTGACTAGTTAAAAATTAGTTAGTTTGTAACTGATTTTAAACTAGTCAAATAGTAACCAATTAAAAATTACTTGCATATAACCCCATTAAATGAATTTTCAAATATACTGAATTCAATTCATACGATTGTGTTATTAAATGTTTTCAAAAACAAAGTACACTCCTTTTAAATAATATTTACAACTAATTACAAACAAAACAGCAAAAATGTAAAACATTTCATAAAAATAACAGTTCAAAGCATTTTACAAGAAAAATTAATTTAAAGAAAGAAAAGTAAAAGAAAACAATACTTCAGCCAGTTCACTTAAGGCACTAAGATATTAAATAAATTCAAGTTTAACGCCGGCAATAGCTGCTCTCAGCTCTTCCATGGGATCAGCTGCATTTATTGAATCTAGTTAAAAGAGGAACGAATTGTAGAATTAGTTATGGGAATATTATGCACAGTGAATGTAATTTTGAATATGTGTACGTGCATACATACCAAGCAAAACGATAAAAAATGTGTTGTAGTCCTTCTTAAGCCTTTTCCCATTAGTCCCAAAAATGTTCACGGCGACAATGACAGCAGCTTACAGCTTTCCGCGCACAAATGTTCCACTTGCACGTCTTCATTTGTGCCTTGATCCGCATTTTCAATTCCACTTATTTCTCCACATATTTTTTTGATTTGAAGGCATTTTTTTTGCTAATTAAATAATTTATTTTACACACCTCTTTAAACTACGCACTTATTTACACTTTTTCACGCGCACGCTTTGACGAAAAAACACGATATGGCGTCGTATATGTTGCCAACCCATTGGATTCACTTACAAATTCTAAGGATCGAAAACGTGACCCCAGAAAATATCAATTTTCAAACAATAGGCAACCCTTGTTCATCGCGCAGACGCCAATGGCGACTTGTCGTTTGTACGAACAACGCAACGAGTACGGTGCATGCGCTCGTGAACTGTGTAGCCATGCATGATTATTCAATCAGTTACAAATTAGTTGTCAAATAATTAGTTAAAAATTAGTTACTTTTGCCAACTGACTACTTCTTTCCTGCAGGGTTGTTACTACTTCGCGCACTCAACTGCGCCTGTGCTCGTTCGCACACATCTCGTTGTTCCTTCCCTGTAGGAAAGAAGTAGTCAGTTGGCAAAAGTAACTAATTTTAAACTAATTATTTGACAACTAATTTGTAACTGATTGAAAAATCATGCATGGCAATACAGTTCACGAGCGCATGCGCCGCACTCGTTGCGTTGTTCGTAAAAACGAAAAGGCGCCTGCGCCATGAATAAGGGCTGCCTATTGTTTGTTTATATTTTCTGGGTTTGCGTTGGCTACCCTTAGCATTTTTAAGTGAATCTAATGGTTTGGCAACATTGCTAACCAAAAACGACGCCATATCGTGTGTATCCGTCAAAGCGTGCGCGTGGAAAATCAAGTGCGTATTAAAAAGAGGTGCGTAAAATAATTGTGTTAATTATTTCATTTTTAAAAATGAATGCAACAAAAGCAAGAAGCATTCGCCGAAAAATAAAAAAACAGAGAGACATTTATCTTAACCGACTTACAAGTGGAAAGACGGCTGAAAGGACGAGTGAAGACGTGCAAGTTGAGCATTTGTGCGCGGAAAATTACAGCGAGTACGCCGCCGCAAAAAACACGTTCCTGTTATGTTTTTTTGACTTATACAGTTTATAAATGGATATTATTAGAAAAATATATGTTTTTGTTACTAAATGAATTACATTGTTATTCTTAATGAAATGCCTTTAATGTTTTCTATTTTGTTTGGTTTTAGTTATAAGATGTAAATATTATATTTATTTATTTATATTATTTTAAAAAATTGCACTTTGTTTTTGAAACATTTTAATAAAAAATTATGAATTGAATCCAATATATTTGAAAATTCATTTGAAGGGGTTATATGTAAGTAATTTGTAATGAGTTACTATTTGACTAGTTTAAAATCAGTTACAAACTAACTAATTTTTAACTAGTCCCAAAACAACTAGTTTTAAATCAGTCGATTGTGGACTAATTATTAATTGGTTTGAAAACAACTAGTTATAAACTGGTTGGGAAGTCATGCAGAGGTAGACAATTGATGTGCTGCTAGGACATCGCCACGTTAAAATAATCACTTCTTTTCAAGCAAAATAACTAATTTGTAATCAGTCCTGTACAGAAAAGGACTAGTTATAAACTAGTCTAAAATTAGTTACTTTTCCTGCAGGGTTGTTACTGCTTCGCGCACTCAACTGCGCCTGTGCTCATTCGCACACTTCTCGCTGCTTTTTCGCGCACTCGACTGCGCCTGTGCTCGTTCGCACACCTCTCGCTGCTGCTTGTTACAATTTCGCGCCCTCAACTGCGTCTGTGCTCGTTCACACACCTCTCGCTGCTCCTTGTTACTGCTTCGCGCACTCAACTGCGCCTGTGCTCATTCGCACACTTCTAGCTGCTTCTTCGCGCACTCGACTGCGCCGTCGTTTTTACTTGCGCACTGATTGCGCTTTCGTTGCCGCTTGCTTGTGCACTTGGTCGTGCCTTCACCGTTGCCTGCGCGCTAGACTGCGCCGTCGCTGCCTGCTTGCGCACTTGGTTGTGCCTTAGCTGCTGCTGTGCGCACTAAGCTGCGCCGTCGCTGTTGCTAGCGCTCCAGATTGCGCCGTCACTGTTGCTAGCGCACTTGGTAGTGCCTGCGCTGCTGCCTGCCTGCGCACTTGGTTGTTGCCTGCACACCAGATTGCGCCTTCGTTGTTACGCACTGTTTGCTTGCGCACCGGACTGCGCCTTGCTGCTGCTTACTCGCGCACCTGACTGCGCCGTTGTTGCCTGCGCAGTCGGCTCCGCCTTCGTCACTATCTGCTTGTGCACTGGACTGCGCCTTCGATGCCTGCGCCGCACAATGGGGTAAACATGCCAAAAACCCGCGCATTGCCTATTTTATGCTGTAGTATCTATACGGTTAAAGATAAATACCTCAAATTTGGACATCTCCTTCAGGACTCTTCAGAGATTTGTTCACCATAATTTTATTTGATTTACTGTACCGTGCACCGGCACCCTACAGTCGGCAATTAGGCACTTTTAAAATCTTCATTAGTAAAAAACAAAACCAAAGTTAAAGTATTTAAATCGACCCAAACTGACTTATGAATACTCTAGATTGTAGCCACGCCCCCATTTTTTCCTCCTTTCATAAAACACCCACATAAAACACATACATGTAGGGTAATTCGTATTTAAGCAAAAACCATTTGATACGGGTTGATACGGCTCATAACGGGTTAATGGGGAGTACCATGCCCACTTACCGTTATAAATAACCACAAAAGGGCAGATGACGTTGGTAAGTATATAAATATAATACATTTTCCCAATTTAACCAAGTATGCTTATATGGCCACCCTACTTAAAAGTGGGCGTTCCATGCCCATTTTTACGTCAGAGTTTAGTTAGGTTACTCGTAAATTCCACACAAAGTTTTATTGAAATATATTGCCTTTTTCAAGAATCATCATGCGTACCCGCCGAAAAAATTGATACAAAATATTTTTTTAGCATATTTATTAATTCAGGTGATAAATCACATATATTTTTACTTTATTTATTTTTTTTAATACTATATATATGCACCAAGTGTTTTAAACGTACCGACCCATACGCGCGTTAAAAAGTTTTCAGTTCATATATATTTTTTTTCTTACTAAGAGAAGTGAATACAAGTCCAAAAATCTAACCATTCCGCAGCTTTCCGCAGACAAGTTGGGTATCATTTTTTTTATGAAGGTTCCTACTTACCTTCCCTAAAGATTTTCGATTATCCATGATTATCCATAAAAGTTATACACCACGAAAGTAGGACATTTTCCTAATAAAATCGTTGTTTTTGCCCAAACTTTGAGAACTTATATCTTTACAAGAAAATGTGCCATGGAAAAGAATTATATGTCAAATTAAATATAGGAATATGCTTATTATATGTACCAACAATTATTTGATTATATTTAAAAATAACGATTTAATTGACATTTCAGCATCACCATCAAAATAGTTGCATCGACAAAATGATATTGAGTATAAAAACACCCAACTTTGAACGGCTATACAGCAGACAGTTTCGGTCCAATTTACATGCAAAAAGCATTTTCTGACTGCTACATGCATGTAGATTACGAGAAATAAAAAAAAAGTTAGGCCCGTAACTTTAAGATTAGCCGTAATGCGCGGGTTTTCGACATGTTTACCCCATTGTGCGCCGTCGTTATTGCCTGCGCACTAGTGCGCCGTCGTTGTAACTTGCTTGCGCACCAAACTGCGAATTCGTTGTTACGCACTGTTTGCTTGCGCGCTTGCCTGCGCTTTCGATGCCAGCGCAGCCGGCTGCGCCTTCGTTGTCGGAGTTAGCGGGACTTTGGTGGCGTGATCACTGCGTTCACTCAAGTGGCTAAGCCAGCGGCGTGCCATCTGACACGACTGACCGCAGTGCGGTGTCCCACATATAGAACATGCACTGATCGGCACTCTGTGTGATGTCACCTACCGCAGGGCAATGGCACTTGAGGAAAAGTGCTGAATTGACCGAAAGGGTCCCGTGACGCTGATTGGTCACACTTCCGCGACACTGGAAAATCGGGCGGAGCATTGGAAATGCTCAGCCGTGTAACAGTTATGTTTTTTAGTATTTAAGAGACCAAAATTGAAAAATAAAATCAGCTTTGTGACAAGAGTCAAACCGCTTGTTTTCACTGCTCAACACATAGGCTTTCTAGCCATCCTCCGTTTGGCGCGACCCGCCGTTTCAAATAGGTCACCAGTACTACTGACGACGACCACCGGACTTACCACAGAAATACACATTAACACAAGTCTTGTTCCACCGCACAGATTTGTTCTAGCAGTATGAAAAATCTGACTAGTCCTTTTGTGTACGTGTGACTTGATTTTGTGTCCATGTGATTTGATATCACCTTCTAACGCATGCACTCTGAAACCATGGCAAACGTACAGCTGTCTCGCTTACTCACGTGGAGTCTCGCATGTACCATTCAGTTACGTCTAACCGACAAACCGGTCAGACCTATCTGGTAGATATAACGTACGATTCGGTATGTCTACCGTATAAATCAGTTACGTCTAACCGACAAACCAGTCAGACGTAACTGATACTAATAAAAATTAAATGAATTCAAATTTATTTATTTATTTAAAGTAAAACGTAAGAAACTAAATTTAATAAAATTAAGCTAATAAAAAAATACGTAAGACAGAAGGACAGACTTTCGGCAAACGTAGATTCCAACGGACGCTTGCCTCATTTGCCTTCATGGTTGAAATGTGCTGGTAACCTGTTGTCTTATCACCGCAATCAGATCGTCCTTCCTTCCGCACTTTGTCTAAATAAAAGAATTTCAGATTTTTATTTGATTTAACTTTAATTTTACTCCTTTAATACTTAACTTTATTTGGATGCCCTCCGATTGTTGAACATCGCGACACAAATTTCATTTCAACACTGACATTTTGAAATCAGGTGACGCGCCACGTTTATATCGCCATCTCACTCTTTTAGACAGCCGCCGTGGCTCAGTTGGTTAGTGCGCGGTCCAACGAGTCGCATGCAGAGCGACGCAAGATCGAATACCGCATGTAGTAACACCTAAAAAAAATAACGGGAAACTCGTTTTCTTTTTCGGTGGCTGTCCTCTCAGCTGGAAATGGCAAACCTCTGAGAGTAAAAATTGCCTATGAAAAAGCTCCCAACCTGCCGTTCGGAACCGGCATAAAACTGTAGGTCCCTTCCACCCGCGTACAAATTCACATGCACAACACGGGTGGTTGCGGGAAGCTAGGCCTTAGTCTCGTGTAAGTGGGCTGTCGTGCCAATCAATTATTAATTATTATTATTAAAAGAATGAAATTAAAATTAAATCAAATACAAATCTAAAATTATTTCATTTAGACAAAGTACGGAAGGAAGGACGATCTGATTGCGGTGATAAGACAACAGGTTACCAGCACATTTCAACTGTGAGGGCAAATGAGGCAAGCGTCGGTTGGAATTTGGTTTTCGGCAAACGTCTGTTGTACGGTTTCGAAGGAAACAAACATATCTGGCTACACCGTTGGCAGTCGGCAATTAGCCTGATCTTGCCATCGCTAAAAAACGATTTCGCCATCACTAAGTGGCGTGAGTTGGCAGCCTGAAGACGAACGACAGCCGAGTCAGCAGCACCAAAACTTTAACGTTAAGCCAATTAAATTAAAAGTGAATTTTAAAGAAAAAGAACTGAAGTGTAAAGTAACGTTTGTAAATTAAAATAGAAAATAACAAAGCAATAAAAACTGTAAAACCTAAACGAAGAACCCCATTTCCTATGCACGTCCTGCACATAAAATGGTGGCCCATGGGGGGAACCCAGTGAAATTAACATTAAAATAAACTTTGAACTTAAATAAGCAAATTAATTGGAATCTTAGTGACATAAAATCAACTTCGAACAAAGTTTCATTACATTTAACATCTACATAAAATAATACACTAGTCAGAATAAGTTTGCGTACAAGGGGTACGTAGTTTTTTCATATGAAAAATAAATCACTTAAAGTAATTTTTCAAAAACAAAATATTTTTTATTTTTTCCGTAAACTTAGTTCTTTTATTCCATTAAGATAATAATAACAAAAACTTGACCAAACTGTAGAAGGAGGGCCAAAAACAAAATATGTTATGAATTCACCTCAGAAAAAGTTTGCGTACAAGATGAGATTATGTAGTTAAAATTCAATTGAAACTAAGTTTTGTCCAAAAATTAATAACTTTGTGAATTTTATTTTCTCGTTTGAACTCCCTGCAGAAGTTTTGGCGCAAATTTTTTTACATTCGGTGTTTTTTCAGCGGTTATTTTGTTATATCCTTGAATTGTTGTATTGGTTAACTATATCTTAGAAGATGGAGTGTTGTTGGGCTCAGGGCTTAACTGAACCCCTTATATACTCAATTAGATGCACGGTAGGTGACTAGGGAGGGACTTTTGCAGCTTTGTTGAGCCAGTTAATAGCAAACATAGCTTCGCATCGTATGCATTGCGCGCTAAGGTTGAAAAGATATGTTGGAATCTGATCCAAAGTTTTGAAACCTTGGCTTACATAAGCTTTTAGAATATGTAAATAACCCCCCGGAAGCATTTCTGAATAAAACAACACAGCCTGCTCACTCCTTTCCTGACATGCAGCCCCATACCATATCTCCACATATGCTATGCTTCACTGTTAATTTCAGATTTTTGTTATTAACAGGATCCTGTTCAAATTAGTTGATCCCTTTTAATGCCAAATATGCCAAACCATTATCAGATAATAATGAAAGGTCCCACTTTCTATAGATAACAACATTTCGTCCCGGAAATCCGGTTTTTTAGACTCCTTGATGGACTCTTTTACGAAAGCAATTCTGTGCTTCTTGAAAGTAAGCTAAATATGGGCTTCTTACATGCTGTTATGTAGGGGAAGTATGTTTTTTTCAGAACTTTTCTTATAAAGTCACTGCTAATGTGGTTTATAAAATATTTCTGTACATTTCTGAAGATATTGGATGCAACTAGCCTTAGATTGTGATGCACTGATCGCAAACAATCGAATCCTCTTGCTCGAGTAACTTAAGAAAATGGTCAGATCGTAGTAACCAATTATTTATGTTTTTTTTAGATTTAAGATGGCTTTTTGAAATGACGAATGTGCTCTCCCAAAAGTTTCTCTAATTTCATGAAATTTTTTGTCAATTTTGAAAAGTTTTTGTAAGATTATTCTTTATCCATTTTTAATATTTTTCTGTTGAATTCTATTGCTTTCTATAAAATTTCAAGCACATATACGTTTCCAAATAACTTACAAGTCCGTTTACTGTTAAATGGAATACAAATTTTCCATTCCCCATTTTTGAGGTCAAAATTAATCATAAAATATTTTTGACTTGCCTGTACGCAAACTTATTCTGACTAGTGTATGTTGCAAAAAGTGGTGCTGCACATCTGAACACATAAAGCACCGTTAACAATTCGCTAGAGGTGACGACAAGCGCACTGGAAAACAACATCGGAAACCTGACAACAAGAAGCAGCATCAATCAGTGACGTCACATGCAATGCAGAGGAGTTGCGAGCAGCGGCAGCAGTGAACACCACAGGAACACAAACTACAACACGAGCACATTGACGACAACGAGCAACAACTACAACACCCGAACCGAGGCGACCAAGGCTCACCGTTCAGCTACGAAGTAAGTGTGTTTGTGCATTATCTTTGGTTGCGTTTGATTGGGTATTTGTTGCGCTACATTTAGTGAGTGAGGTATATCGGTAAGGTAGACAAGTGGGCCAAATGGGAAAACCTGGTGAAGGAAGCACATCTGGAAAGGCAGATGTGGACGCCTTAGCAACATTGCAAGCAGATCGGTTGGAAAATGTCAAACAGCTACATAGAAACTTTAAAAAGGACACCACCACTAGGAAAACTAAATCGTATTGTCAAGTGCGTCTGGAAAAGGCGGAATGGTTGCATAAAGAGTTTAGTGAAACTCACAAACTTCTTGTATGTCATGATTCGGCACGTAGTCTGAACTATTTTGCAGAAAAAATCGCGTCGCAATTTGAAGAGTCATATTTTGATTACCGGTGTGCTCTTTTAGATGCACAAGAGGAGTTGTCACCCAAACCCGTAGAGTCGGCCTCAGCCTTGAGCACCGGTTCCAATACGCCGTCCCCCATCGAGTTGCCGAAGCTACCGCTGCCGTCGTTTTCGGGAAATTATGTAGAATGGCCGGCATTTCACGACGCGTTTCAACGTCTGATTCACAATAACTCCGATCTGAATGCGATTCAAAAATTTCACTTCTTAAAGAAGGCATTGCCCGCAGCTCAGGATTGCGATGTTCAACAAATGGCTTTAACTGAAACCAACTACATGACAGCTTGGGACTTAATCGTAAAGCGGTACAATAATCCCCGTTTGCTATTCATGCACCATATGAATAAGCTCTTCAGCTTGCCCGCTCTCACAAAAGAGCGCTCCGACGATATTCGATTCTTAGTTAATGTTGCTAATGTCTGCATTAACGAATTTAAGCGATTAAAAATTCCAGTCTCGGACTGCAACCACTGGATTGCATATTTTTTGTCAACAAAATTACCAAGGGATACGCATCAAGCATGGGAACACCACTTGGGTAGTGAAACTAGTATTCCCACCTTCGAAGCGCTCGAATCGTTTCTAAACAATCGTCTTGTCACTATCAATGTAATTGAAAACAGAAATGTTTCCAGCGACTTGCAGTCACTGCCAAAATCGAATAGCTCGAATGATCATATTTCATCTAATAACCGCCATAATCGAAATACAAGGAAATTTGGTCATAACAAAAATAGCTTTCATGCCACTGCACAACCGAATAACGTCAGCTCATGTTATCTGTGCGGCGATGCTCACATCTTGCGTCGTTGTTCAACCTTCCTCTCCAAAGATTGCTTTGAGAGAAAATCTATCGTAGACAAAGCGAAACTCTGTCTAAATTGTTTGAGCAGGACCCATGCAGTTTCTCATTGTACGAGCGCAAAGAACTGTCTACAGTGTGGTCAACGACACCACACTCTATTACATTTCCCCACTTCAAGGTCCTCTCAGAACAACGAAACAGCTAACTCACCGACATATGTTTCTCTCCGCAACGAAAACTCGCAAGCAGAACTAAATCAGTCGGCTCCATCCTTCCAACGTAAGAGCGCGCCAGGTTCCACCACGCCTTCTCAAACGCCCACGTCTTCAAGGTCAACGCACACCACTCAACTTCTTACAACGCCGACGCATTATGCTTCCCACACGGTACTTTTGGCTACCGCCCGTGTCACGCTGGTGAACGATGTCACAAATCAGACCATAGTAGTGCGCGCCCTATTAGATCAAGGCTCGGAGTGTACAATCATTTCGGAACGCGCAGTTCAGACACTTGGACTGCCACGTAAGCATACTTCGACAGATATATCAGGTGTGGGCAGCAACACAGCATATCGCTGCAAGCAAACCGCCAGCTTCAGCATACGCTCATGGGTCAACTCTGCATTTAATATGGTAGTTGACGCCGCTTTCATCTTAAATGCACTCACTACCAAACTGCCAAGTCAAACCATCGAGCCACAACAATGGTCACACATTCAAGGACTGCAGTTGGCAGATCCCAATTATTATCAATCTCACCGTATTGATTTACTCATCGGCGCAGACATCTTCGCTCAACTTTTGTTGCCAGAAACACGTTTTGGAAGGTTTGACGAACCTCTTGCTCAAAACACACACTTAGGATGGATCTTGTCTGGCAACGCTGCACCCGTGCATCAGAACGCGGCCAGCATTCATTGCAATCATACCACACTCGAATTAGAGTCACTTGTTCAACGATTTTATGAACTCGATCAAGTACCCAATGAGCGAGATCTTACAGATGAAGAAAACTGGTGTGAAACCCATTTTCAAAAAACGCATATACGTCAACCAAATGGCAAATATCAGACTTCCACTGAAACATTTATTTGATGAAGCTCAAACACTTGGTCGGTCCAGACAAATCGCATTAAATCGTTTTCACCATTTAGAGCGAAAGCTTCAGCGTAACGACGTTTTACTGAAACGTTATGGGGACGGTATTGAAGAATATTTCTCCCTCAACCAAATCACTCCTGCAACTACAACGGAGGCGGACCATTGCGTCCAGACATCGACGGGCAGACCAACGGTCACATCATGCGTTCTGCCGCATCATGCTGTGATAAAAGAAGACAGCTTAACGACAAAACTTCGCATAGTATTCGACGCTTCTTGCCACACAAGCAACGGAAGATCGCTTAACGATGTGTTATGTGTAGGCCCGGCTCTGCAAAATGATTTAGCCGCAGTAATTTTGAATTGGAGGAAGCATAAATTTGTATTCACAGCCGACATACAGAAAATGTATCGCTGCATAGACATGCATCAAGACGACTATCAGTACCAACGCATCTTATGGCGGAACAAAGCAAACGACATACAAGAGTACTGTCTCACCACGGTTACATTTGGGACAGCATCAGCACCCTATACGGCAATACGAGTCCTACATCAACTCGCCGACGACGAAAAGGAGGCATATCCACTCGCAGAGTCTGTACTGAAAACTGAAATTTATGTGGATGACGTACTCTCTGGTAGCCATACAATTGAGCTAGCAACTGATATTCGCAACCAGGTGACGTTAATGTTACGCTCAGCAGGTATGGAACTCCGAAAATGGAGTAGCAATGCACCAAGCCTCCTCGACGGTATTCCCACCGAACATGTGGCGAAGAGCAACGTTTTAGAATTGACTAGCAATGAGACCGTAAAAACATTAGGAATCTACTGGCAACCAAATCAGGATATTTTCAAGTTTAAACTCAATTTCAAAGTAGACTTTTCTTCTACAAAACGATCAATGCTATCGACCATAGCTCGCCTCTTCGATCCGCTCGGGCTTATTGCGCCGGTTGTTGTCGCAGCCAAGATAATTTTAAAATCAGTGTGGTTGTGGAAAACATCGCGGGAAGATCAAGCTTGCACATCATTGGGATGGGATGAGTTGCTACCAGAACATTTGAACGATCAATGGCAACAATTTTTAAAATCATTGTCCAGACTAGATTGCATTACAGTGCCAAGATGGCTGCAATATGAACCAACATACCTTGAATCACTACAACTTCACGCCTTTTGTGATGGATCCGCGTCTGCATATGCAGCATGCGTATATCTACGCGTAAAATGTACTGATGGTAAAATCTACACCCAACTTTTAATCGCGAAAAGTAGAGTGACTCCAACTAAACCTCTTACGATTCCACGGGTCGAGTTGTGCGGAGCAGTTCTATCCACAGAATTAATCAATTGGACTCAGCGATCATTTTCCTTGTCAAATGTAAATTTAAACGTCTACTATTGGACAGATGCAACAATTGTACTCTATTGGGTAAACGGCGACCTTAGCCGGTGGCAGACATATGTGGCCAATAGAGTTGGGAAGATTTTACACGCATCATCGCCATCACAATGGGGTCATGTCGGCACACTTGAGAACCCGGCCGATTGTGCCACCCGTGGAATAACACCAGCCGTGTTATCAACATTTCAATTATGGTGGGCGGGTCCAAATTGGTTATCGCAGCCGGAGAACAGTTGGCCAAGGTTCAACACGGAAAAATTACTAGTAAAGGAAGACTTGGCCGAGGTCAAAAGGCAGCCAGTTAAAGTACACATGATAGCTTGCCAAGATTCAATAATTATGAGATACTCGTCGCTGAGCAAGACCTTATGTGTATGCGCCTATCTGTCTCGTTTCGCTTACAATTGTCGCAACCGTGCATTAAGCCAGTCCCGTCTGAATGGGCCTCTTACAGTCACCGAATTGAAGCAGAGTTTAACAAAACTGGTCAAGCTTGTGCAGCAGGAAGCATTTCCAAAGGAAGTGTCCAATGTTCGAGCTGGAAAACCACTCCCCAGCGGCAGTAAATTAGCCAAACTCACACCATTTCTTGACGATCAACAAATTCTTCGAGTGCGTGGCCGAATTCAGCGTTCAACTTTGTCATTTGATCAGAAACATCCTATTATCCTACCAAGTAGTCATCACTTCACTGGCTTAGTCATTGCCAATGCGCACATAACAACATTGCACGGCGGTGCACAATTAACTCTGTCATACCTACGCCAACAGTTCTGGATTATAACTGCAAGGCGCACTGTTCAGCAGCACCTTCGGAAATGCATTAAATGCTTTCGAAACAAGCCAGAACTGGCAAACCAACTAATGGGCGACCTTCCATTGCATCGAGTGAATCCGCCACAACGTCCGTTTTTAGCAACCGGAGTCGACTACACCGGGGCCATCGAAATAAAATCATCCAGGTTCCGTGGAAATACAACCTACAAAGGCTACGTAGCCATTTTTATATGTTTAGCCACCAAATGCATTCATCTCGAAGCTGTTACCGGAATGTCCACGGAAAGTTTTTTGTGGGCGCTTCAAAGATTCATTGGACGTCGAGGTGTATGCAAAGATATGTACAGCGACTGTGGAACTAATTTTGTAGGGGCAGAAAAGGTACTACAAACAAGTCAACGTAAATTCACAGAGGCCGTAGAACAAGACATCGTACCGAAGTTGGCAAGTCAAGGTATCCAGTGGCATTTCAACCCTCCACACTCACCTAACTTCGGGGGGTTGTGGGAAGCGAATGTAAAGTCTGTTAAGTACCATTTAAAACGGGTAGTCAACGGTACAAGACTCACTTATGAAGCACTCGCTACCCTTCTGGTGCGCATTGAGTCGTGTCTAAACTCTAGGCCATTATGCCCTTTGTCTACAGACCCAAACGAATTGATGGTGCTTACGCCCGGTCATTTTCTCATCGGAGACTCCCTGCTTTCGCTGCCAACCGCCACACCAGCAACTAACATATCGCTCAGCCAGCACTTCACTCAAACGCAACGAATGCTACAGCAATTTTGGAAGCAGTGGACATCGGATTGGCTCTCACACCTTAAAGCACGTCCCAAGTGGTATCGGCAAGAACCAAATTTGCAGCTAAACGATCTGGTGATCGTAAAGGATGATAGGCTGCCCCCTAATGAGTGGATCCTGGCTCGCGTCATCGACCTACATCCTGGACAAGATGATTTGGTCCGAGTAGTGACCGTTCGTACACAACATGGCATCTATAAGCGCTCAATTTCAAAACTTTGCCCCTTACCGATATCCTCATAAACTCATAATACTCAGGCACCAAGTAGCACTAAGCACACTTTCGTTATCACTACACAACTGGGGCCAGGTTCTAGAAGTGCCTTTGGTGATTTTTTCGTTTTATTTCAACGCAACTGAAATACCAACCCGGATTTGGTAAATAATGCTGGTCTCAGCATTGGAGGCGGCATGTACGGTTTCGAAGGAAACAAACAAATCTGGCTACACCGTTGGCAGTCGGCAATTAGCCTGATCTTGCCATCGCTAAAAAACGATTTCGCCATCACTAAGTGGCGTGAGTTGGCAGCCTGAAGACGAACGACAGCCGAGTCAGCAGCACCAAAACTTTAACGTTAAGCCAATTAAATTAAAAGTGAATTTTAAAGAAAAAGAACTGAAGTGTAAAGTAACGTTTGTAAATTAAAATAGAAAATAACAAAGCAATAAAAACTGTAAAACCTAAACGAAGAACCCCATTTCCTATGCACGTCCTGCACATCTGTCCCTCTGTCCTACGTATTTATTTATTAGCTTATTTTTATTTAATGTAGTTTTTTACGTTTTACTTTAAATAAATAAAAAAATTTGAATTAATTTAATTTTTATTAGTATCAGATAGGTCTAACTGGTTTACCGGTTAGGCGTAACTGGTTTATACGGTAGACATACCGATTCGTACGTTATGCCTACCAGATAGGTCTGACCGGTTTGTCGGTTAGACGTAGCTGAATGGTACATGCGAGACTCCATGTGAGTAAGCGAGACAGCTGTACGTTTGCCAAGGTTTCAGAGTGCATGCGTTAGAAGGTGATATCAAATCACACGGAAACAAAATCAAGTCACACGTACACAAAAGGACTAGTCAGATTTTTCACACTGCTAGAACAAATATGACTAGAAATATAACCGATATGTTGGTTATGTATACCAGTTATAAAACTAGTCATATGACCGGTAGTTTCCTTGTAGGGATGGCTTTCCGTTCTGCTATGAATAATGAACGATGTGAATTCGCAAAGGCGTACAGTAGAGTATGCGTTCCTAAATATTAAAACAAAAACAAAACCATGAATTTCTGCTGTGCAATTTTGGCATTCATGTAGGCTACGTTGCCTTCTGGCCTAATAACATTCATACCGAAAAATTTTTCAAATTCATATATTAACAGCAACATATTGTAACGAAGACAGTCTGTCGCTGTGCAAAGCAACCCTGCCGCTACGCGCCGTGCTATAATTCAATCTGGCAAAGACGGCCGCGATAATAACTTTTAGTCCAATCTGGCAACGATGGGCGCGATCATCATGGAAACCTTTAGTCCACTCCGGAATGTGCGAGAACGATCTGCGCGATGGCCGGACAGAGTATAAAAAGGCGGCCGGATGCGGCGCAGCGAGTCAGTCTGGTTTTGACAAGTGAAGTTGCCACACGGAGTAATTAAGCAAATACTTAAGTGTACGGACAGTAAAGTGTAAAACTGTGAATAATAAAAATTGTGAATAATAAAGTGACTGTTGGTTTTGAATTGGCTGCGTTGGAATAATTAAAGTTGTTTCATTTTCAAATTGCACAATCCAGTAATACGTAACAGCCCACTCTACGTAGTATTCGTAACATTTGGTGTCAGAAGTGGGATTGTGGAAAATTGAAAATAAACAAGAAAAAAAAACGAAATAAATAAAATTATTAAAGCACGGACATGGTTAAACTTGAGCTGCTGAAGGTGGACCAGCTGAAGAAGGAGCTGGCTGCCTGGAATTTGCCGACTGCTGGCGGAAAGGTGGAATTGCAGTTGCGCTTGCGAGAAGCATGTGAGGCACGAGGCGTCGATTGGACTGTGCACGAGTTCGGAGCGCAAGAACTAGAGGCGTCGGCCAAGGTGGAGGAGTCTCCTGCTGGTGCTGCTTCACTGCAGAGTGCAGCTGCAGCGGCTGCGCCAATACAAGCGTTGGACATGAGCCAACTAATGGCTGCACTCAAAGGTATGTCGGCGCAAATGGAACCGGCGAATCGAGAAATAGCAGCGAAGCTGGAAACTACAAATCGAGAAATGGCGGAAAATTCTGCGCGCATAGAGCAGAAGGTGAAGGAAATTTCCAATAGGCTGAACGTGAAAGTTGAGCATCTCGAGACGCGAATGGACAATTGGGACAAACGATGTGACGAAATGGGAGAATCCCTGAACAGACGAGTTGACAACCTGGATGAGTCCTTGAACAAACGAGTTGACAGTCTGGAGGATTCGATGCACAGAAAGATAGACGAATGGCTTCGAGAGGTACAGCCACGAGAATGTTTGCCACCGGTTCAGGACGGTTTTGCTGCCAGAACAGAAGTGTCTACTTATGATGGTGCTGCGCCGTTCGATACATTTAAATTGCAATTCGACTTGGCTGCTTTGGAAAACCAGTGGACAGATATCAGGAAAGTCGGAGGTTGGCACTGGCGCTGAAAGGTCCTGCAGCCGAGGTGATCAAATCAGTTCCAGAATGTTTAAGAAGTGATTACGGTGCCATCATGAGAGCATTAGCAGCGAAGTATAGCAACGAGCACAACCATGCGCTATACTACTGTGAGCTGAAGAACCGCAAGCAAAGAGCTAACGAGGCGCTGCAGACATATGCAGCAGACATTGAGCGGCTCGTACAGTTGTGCTACCCCAAATTTGGTGCTGATGATCTCGAGAGGATGAAGATTGAGTCGTTTATTGAAGGTATTCATGATCCAGAAACACGTCGCAGTGCGTTGATGATGGGCAAGCCGACATTTAAGGAGACGGTGACCAGCGCGATGACATATGAAGCGGCATGGATTGGGAGCACTCGGTATGCACCTGCAAGGATACGCTAGATTCAGGCGGACAACGACATTCCGATCCAGGCCATAAGCTCTGAGACACCGGGCAGGCCACGGGTTGTCTCCTCTAAAGTTGTTTGCTGGACATGTGGCAAGCAGGGTCACATAGCACGAGACTGCCGCCAACGAAAGAGGCGTTCCCGTACTCGCCTGAAGCGAGTAATACTGACAGTAGAGGCCCAGCCAACAAGCGCAGGGCTGAGGACGACGAGTCGTTAAACTAAAACGGGTCAGCCCAAAGGGGCGTGAGCTGATCCCCACAATCTGCCGCCCCACCGTCCTTGTCTCACAGCTGAAAAGACAGCCCAATCAGCTTGACAATTGAAGGAAGGATAGATGGAAAGTTGTTCGTGTTGACACTGGATACTGGAGCGTCATATTCGATTATAAAGAGGAAGCTGCTGAAGAACTGGGAACCGCTGCATGGCATACAGCTGCGGACTGCGACTGGCGAGCGCGCGCCGGTAAGAGGGAAAGTTACAAAAACGATTGCTATCGGCACCAGCAGCCTGGAACATGAGTTCATCGTCGCGGATATAATGGACGACGTGATTATCGGCGTGGATTTCATGATTAGGCACGGTTCTACGCTGGACCTGAAGGAAAATGTGCTGAGATATGCCAACGTTGAATTCCCGCTGCACACCGCCTATGACCGAAGCGTGGCGGTAAGGAAGGTTGTATCGTGTCAACGCAGGAGGATACCGGCGAATTCTGAGGCGATTGTGTGGGCAAAGGTGGACGAGGACGATGGGACGAGTCGGCTGTGGGTTGTAGAAGTGCCGAAACAAGGACACGACAACATCATCATCGGACGTACATTAGTGGAACCTAAGAATGGCAGAATACCAGTCAGAATACTGAACCCCTGAATGCACCCAGATATGTCGGGAAAGAGGAGGTAATTGGCGAGTGTAAGGCAGCTGTAGCAGTGGTCAATTGCGAGAGTAGCCCACCTGGAGGTAATAAGAAGAGCGGTTTTAACATGGACGCCACACCGCAGGAGAACCAGTGGAGCAGCGAGTTGACGGCCAAGCAGAAACAGAAGGCGAGGTCACTCCTGCAGCACTATGGGTCAATATTTGCGGCAGAAGCAGGCGGAAGAACAGCCATAGTGAAGCACAACATCGACACCGGAAGTGCAAAACCGATTCTCCAACCGCCAAGACGAGTTCCTCTGGCCAAGAGGGAGGAGGTCACAAATTTGATCGAGAACATGCGGAAAGAAAAGGTCATAGAGCCTTCTTCGGGCCCCTGGTGCTCGCCGGTCGTGCTAGTCAAGAAAAAAGATGGCAGTACCCGGTTTTGTGTGGACTATCGGAAGCTCAATGATGTGACCAAGAAGGACAGTTATCCACTACCTCGGATCGATGACAACCTGGACACACTGTCAGGCACGCAGTGGTTCTCCACACTCGACTTACGCAGCGGCTATTGGCAGGTAGAGCTTGCAGACAAGGACAAGGAGAAAACGGCTTTCAGTGTTGACGATGGTTTGTGGCAGTTCACCGTCATGCCGTGTGGACTCTGCAACGCACCAGCAACATTCGAGCGGCTAATGGAACGCGTGCTAAAAGGGTTGCATTGGTGGACGTGTCTGGTGTACCTCGACGACATAATCGTGATGGGTAAAAGCTTCGACGACCACCTGGGAAAGCTGGAGGAGGTATTCGAGCGGATACAAAAAGCTGGGCTTAAACTCAACAAAAAGAAGTGCTCGCTGTTCCAAAAGGAGGTCAAGTATCTGGGTCATACGGTTTCCGCCCGCGGAGTACATACGGATGAAGGCAAAATCACGGCGGTGACGGAGTGGCCCCGGCCACGCAATCTACACGAACTCCGCAGTTTCCTGGGCCTGTGCACATACTACCACCGATTTGGTCCGGGATTCGCGAACATAGCCAGCAGCTTGCACAAACTGACGAAAAAAGCCAAGCTTTCGAGTGGAATGAGGAGCAGGAACAGGCTTTTGCACGTCTGAAGGAAAACTGTGCAGTGCGCCAATTCTGGCCTTCCCCGTGCCTGGGGAGATGTTTGTGCTGGATACAGATGCAAGCGGGAATAGTATTGGCGGTGTGCTATCACAGATAATAGACAGCCAGGACCAAGTGACAGCGTACTACAGTAGGGTTCTATCGAAACCGGAACGCAATTACTGTGTGACACAGACAGAACTGCTGGCGGTATTGGACTGCGTAAAACACTTCCACAAATATCTGTATGGGCAAAGGTTTCGCCTGCGCACAGATCATGCGGCATTGAGATGGCTCCTGAACTTTAAGGATCCTGAAGGGCAATTGGCGCGGTGGATCGAGCGACTGCAGAGCTACGACTACACGATAGAGCATCGCAAGGGCAGTAGCCATGGAAATGCCGATGCCTTGTCACGCCGTCCGTGCAAAGTCGAATGCAGGCCCTGCTCGCGAGCCGAAAGCAAAGAACAGATAGTGGACGCCCGGTTGGTAAGCGTCATGCCAGAGGAAGAGTGGTCTGCGGAGAGGCTACGAAAAGAACAGCGTGAAGATGCGGATCTTACAAAAATCGTTGAAAGCAAGGAGCAAGGCGCACGTCCAGACTGGCAGGAGATGGCCGGTGAAAGCCCGATCGCTAAGGCTTACTGGGCACAGTGGAAAAGCCTGCGGCTGAAAGAAGGATGCCTGTACCGCGAATGGGAAAGCGCGGATGGTCGGACCAGCAACTCCCTAATGGTAGTTCCGAAGTGCAGAATCAGCGAGGTCATCGAGGCATACCATAACGACTCCAGTGGAGGGCACCTGGGCATCACCAAAACCGTCGCCAAAATAAAAAGACGATTCTACTGGGTAGGATGTCAGGAGTCTGTAGCCGAGTGGATTAAGAGCTGCGACCGATGTTCAGCCGCGAAAGGGCCGACAAGAAAATCTCGAGGCCGCATGAAGCAGTACAACGTGGGAGCGCCCTTCGAGCGAATTGGTATGGACGTCGCCGGCCGATTCCCAACTAGCACTCAAGGCAATAAATATGTGCTGGTGGTAATGGATTACTTCAGCAAATGGCCCGAAGTATACCCTTTTCCTAACCAGGAGGCCACTACGATCTCGGAAAAGCTGGTAAACAACTGGGTAGCCAGGTTCGGAGTTCCGTTGGAATTGCACTCAGATCAAGGCCGGAATTTCGAGTCTGCGGTATTCAAGGTAGTGTGTGAGCTGCTGGGGATGAAGAAAACTCGTACCACTCCTTTGCACCCACAGTCCGACGGCATGGTGGAACGCTTTAACCGGGCATTGGAGGAATACCTGCGGAAAGTGGTAGGCAGGAATCAAAAGGATTGTTACACGCATATCCCCCCTGTTCCGGATGGCGTATAGATCAGCCCCGCACGACTCGACATCACTTACTCCAGCCCGAGCAGTGTTCGGCACAGAGTTGCGGTTACCCGCTGATTTGAAGTTCGGGGTAGTCAGCACGACGGGAGGCGCTAAGACGGACTACGTGGCCAATAAGCGGGCCGAACTGGAGGAACTTCACCAGTTTATAAGAAGCCGCACCAAACTGGTCAGCGATAAGGCGAAAGCCAGATATGATCTACGGGCCAACTCAGCAGGGTTCCAAGAAGGCGATCTGGTAATGCTCTACAACCCGCAGCGGAGGAAAGGTTTGTCTCCGAAACTTCAAGCGTCATGGGAAGGACCGTACGAAGTCGTGACTAGGATTAACGACGTGGTATACAGGATTCAACGTTGCAGCAATAGAGGCGCTAAGCTGAAGGTAGTCCATTTGGAGCGCCTGGCGCCTCATCACAGCGGAGCCTCGGCACTTGTTCGGGACGAACAAGTCTAAGTGGTGGGCAGTGTAACGATGAGACAGTCTGTCGCTGTGCAAAGCAACCCTGCCGCTACGTGCCGTGCTATAATCCAATCTGGCAACGACGGCCGCGATAGTAACTTTTAGTCCAATCTGGCAACGACGGCCGCGATAATAACTTTTAGTCCAACCTGGCAATGATGGAAACTTTTAGTCCACTCCGGAATGTGCGGGAACGATCTGCGCGATGGCCTGAGAGGTATAAAAGGCAGCCGGATGCGGCGCAGCGAGGCAGTCTGGTTTTCACAAGTGAAGTTGCCACACGGAGTAATTAAGCAAATACTTAAGTGTACGAACAGTAAAGTGTAAAAGTGTGAATAATAAAGTGACTGTTGGTTTAATTTTATTGTCTGCGTTTAAGAAACTGACTGTGCTTTATTTTCAAATTACACAATCCAGAGATACGTAACGGCCCACTAGACTTAGTATTTGTAACAATACTAAAGAACACAAAGCTAAATGCATTGAATATGACGGGGTCAATTGCCGTCCTTTTTATTTCGCATTTCTTCATTTAGCGAATCTCTAACGATCAGATCAGATCAGGTATGCTTTTGGTGCTAAATGCTCTAGTTTGACCGCAGGGTTGTTTTTTTGGATGCAGCTAATAAAATCTTAATTTAATTAAATTAAAAGCATACCCAAGGATTAATTTGGCGCTTTTGGGCAATAATATATTTTTCTTGTCCATTTTATACAAACGTATTACGAAATGGCTCCAAAAATATACAAATAAAAAGACAAATTTCTTTAGTCACAAAAAATGACTCACACCAGCAACACTGGAATTTTGAAATGAACTAGAACAACAACCCCGTTTTAGAAATTTATATGGAGGAAAAACTACTTTCCCGATCAAGCTGACATCATCACAGCGCACAGTTGATGTGCGACTGACCACATCAACATAAAGCAAATTATGAAAGCTGACTTCGAATTGAGAAGTTTGCCGAAGTCATCGCGAATATGTTCTGCGACTGCGTATGGGACCTACTGCGCTGGTACGCAAATTTGTTCGAGTTGACACCTCTATGTGATGCAGGAAGAAGCAAACTCAAAAACTTCCGTTCTTCGAACGCTTCCGCTTTCTCTCGCTTTCTCTAATATATAAGATTGTTGTTACTAGAAAACTTTTACATTACAGCATTAATATTAATTAATATTACTTGAATAAGCTAAAAACACAACGACAAAATGTGGGTATAATCAAAAAGTATAGAACATAAAGAGTGTACAAGCAAAAATTTGAATGCGGGTGCTGATATCACCACCCGTCTTCAAGATGCGGGGGGTAGACAACAAGAGGAAACACTTGAAATTACAGCACAATGCCAGCGGTTAAGCGATGTGAAACTGGGAGAGCCGGTAGAAACACGTGCACAGAATTACACTAATATTATTGCAAAATTGCAACCTTGCTTGATCGGGAAAGTAGTTTTTCCTCCATATAAATTTATAAAACGGGGTTGTTGTTCTAGTTCATTACAAAATTCCAGTATTGCTGGTGTGAGTCATTTTTTGTGACCAAAGAAATTTGTCTTTTTATTTGTATATTTTTGGAGCCTTTTCGTAATACAGTGCAAGCTCGATTTTCGCGACTAATTAAAAACCAGACCTGTCGCGAAAACTGAATTTTCGCGATAACAGAACCCAAAATTTTATTTAAAAATTGTATGTAATTTTTGAAATTAGAATTGTTTTTATTTATATATTTACATTTTATACAATTTTAAAGAAATAGGAGATTTTGCGTTGCTTTTTTAGCAAATTATTTTTTAAAATAACAGCTGAATCACGTGATTAATATAGTGCTGTTGTCGGCTTAACAATCCAAAAAGGTTAATATACCAAAAGACGGGGATTTCTAATTTTTGGTTATAGACATTGTAATAAAATTAAAAAAATAAAAACAGATAACAGTCGCGAAAATAGAACCCCGTTTTTCGTAAACTGTCGCGATTATAGAACATGCAATTTCAAAAATTTAGTCGTCGCGATAACCGGGCCGTCGCGATAATGGGTAGTCACGAATACCGAGCTTGCACTGTACGTTTGTATAAAATTGACAAGAAAAATATATTATTGCCCAAAAGCGCCAAATTAATCCTTGGGTATGCTTTTAATTTAATTTAATTAAATTAATATTTTATTAGCTGCATCCAAAAAAACAACCCTGCGGTCAAACTGATCTGATCGTTAGAGATCGCTAAATCGCTAAATGAAGAAATGCGAAATAAAAAGGACGGCAATTGACCCCGTCATATTCAATGCATTTAGCTTTGTGTTCTTTGGTATATTTTTCATTAATATTTACATAATGAAACCAAAAAAGTTCATGTGTTGGCATTTAATGCAGAAAATTAATGAGAACACCTTTTTTTAAAAAGCAAATAATTTAAAGGAATCCCGAATCGCTAATATCGAGAAAAGAGCAGACACAGTGAAGAGCTGATCACTGCCAGCACACACGGACTGTGTACGTGATTTGCAAAAAACGCACAAAAATCGGCTTACTCTCCCAGTTTCACATCGCTTAATCGCTGACAATGCTCTGAGCGCAAATCATAGAAACACGAATGCCGCGTCTGTGCTCACCAGTGTGCTTACTTCCACCACATATGTGGTAGATCTACCACAATTATTTTTAAAATCAAGTTTCTACCACATCTACCACGGAGGGCTTAAAATCTACCACATTTTTGTGGAGCATACATTTTTCTATTAACCAACCTATTACTCCAAGTAAATTAGAACTTTATGTTGTAAAATTTATGTTAGGGCTGCATTGAACATTATAAGTGAAAATGTGCAAAAAAAACGTGTGTGGTAGCACTCTCATCACTTCGAAAGCAGTGCACCTCAAATAGTTGACAGTTTGACAATTGTTTTGGCGGCAGGTGCAATTAAAATGGAAACATTTCTAAAAAAGTTGAATAATTTTTGCCTTTATCTTTTAGTAACGTGTAGTTTTTTAGAATATCGCATGGCGATGGCAATGCGCTTGGACGGGACGAAGTTTTACGACGCGAAGTTGTACCTGCTGCTGAAATTTGCGAGTCCGAGTTCCCAAAAAAGAAAACAAATATAGTCAACAATACAAAAAACAATGAGAAGAAACCCGACACCAGTTAAAGTGCAAATAAAATACAATTAATGTACAATAAAAAAAATCTACCACATTTCATTCAAATCTACCACATTGTTTTCATTGCGTCTACCACATAAATGAAAAATTAAGTAAGCACACTGGTGCTCACTCGTTCATTCTCGCTCAATTGTCCGAAGAGGAGGAAGACTATGTGCTGTTGTTCTTGTTGTTGCGCTGGCGAAAAGCTGAAATTGTAAAACGATTTCTATTTTCTGGCTTCTTCTTCTATAAGCCTGCACGGCGTCGCATATTGCTTCTGAACTCACTGCCGACTGTAGTGTGTGAAAAATCATAGAAAAGAAAATAAAATATGGCTGGCATGGCGATCTATATGATCACTACAGGCAATTAAAAAATAAATAATAAGTAATCAACAAAGACAATTAAATAAAAATGGAATTGGAAAGAAAGGAAAACGTTTTTATTACCCCTTAATAATTTTCCGTCCCGTCCTTTGGAACTTTTCTTACGGCCTTCATATAATGCTCGTTTAAGAGAACTAAAATAAGAAAATCTAATATTGTAAATTTATGGTCACATTATTCGCCTTGGAACCATTCAGGTGTAGAATATTTAAACTATTTTTAAACGTAGGCATGCCATAATAACATTTTTCTTATGACAAAATACTTGTCTTATTATTTATTTCTTTATTTAGTGCTTTAGTAGTGCTTTCGCCCTATTGCAAGTCAATAGACCTATTAAATTATGTTTTTCCATACAATCTTTTAACCCTTGGATTCTCCGTTAGATTTCGATTTAAAAAAAAACAAAATTAAAACACGCATCTAATTAGTTTTGATTTCAAGTGTTTTCACGAATTTTGAAGTCAATATGCCTATCAGTTCATTTTTTTCGTAGTTTTCCCATATTTTCAAAATTGTAATCAACCATTCGAAAATATAAACAAATAATTTTACTTCGAACTCGCCACGTAAAAATATTTGTAAACATTTTAAATTGGGATCAACCACCAAATTTTTAAATCAATCAAAGCATTGGCCAGCAAAAAGCCATACACCACAAAGATTCGATTGATGGTGAGCTGACAGCAATCTGTCCAGCAAAACCAATCGGCAACACAAAAAAGCATACACACAATAAACGACAACACCAAAAACATTAGCGAATCCCGAATCATCTTCGTTGAAACGACGATGACGATGCTTTGGTTCGTTGATCGCAAACTGTTTAGTGCGGCCAAATTTCCCGCAACCTATGCCTCCGCTAATCTCTTCCCCCCCGCGTCAAGAAACACGCTTGACAAATTTTTGAAGATGCGTATTCTTTATATTGTATATTCTTTGGTATAATAACACAGTACAACAGTAAAAAAAACCCGCGGACTTTCTCAACTGTTCCTTATATTTTCGGAGTCGCTGAACACGAATATGTAATTATTTTTTTCGGGTCACCTCTAGTTTGGGTTTTACAGGGTCTTGAAGTTACAAGCTACACCCCAATTAAACAAATTAATTTAAATGGTTGAACTTATCTTAGTCTAACAATATTGGTATCAAAAGAAAGAGAATTATGTCTCCGACTCAAATCAAATAATTTTTTTTGTAATTTTCCTGGCGAAAGGATATAAAAATTTCCTTTTAAGAATGTATCCTTAATTATCCTGGAAGTTTTTCTACAAAAAAATTTGGAAAAAATATATTATAAAACCCTTGCCATGCACCAATACATTGTGAAATTTCATGTTAATCAGTCCATTGGTTCAGCTGAAAAAAATTGTTGAAGTTTATTTCAACTCAAAAACTTAAATTATTCAAAAATTTTTCACAGTGCAAAGAATTTCAGCTCTTCACAAAACCCGCCCAGTTTCTGAACTGCTCCTTATAATTCCGGTACCGCTGATCACGAATATGTAATTTGTTTTTTTGGGTCACCTCTAGTTTGGTTTTTACAAGGCCTTGAAGTTGCCAGCAACACCCACCTTGAAAACGAATTTAAATTGTTGAACTCATCTTAGTCCAACAATATCAGTATCAAATTAAAGAGAATCAATTCTTTTGCCCAAGGCCATGTCAATGTCAATTTTACGTTATATTTTGAACCTTGAAAACGAATTGAACTCATCTTAGTCCAACAATGGTTTTGGTTAGAATAGCTTGAGAAAAATTTGTGATTTTTTCAGCTGAACCAATGGACTGATTAACATGAAATTTCACAATGTATTGGTGCATGGCAAGGGTTTTATAATATATTTTTTCCAAATTTTTTTGTAGAAAAACTTCCAGGATAATTAAGGATACATTCTTAAAAGGACATTTTTATATCCTTTCGCCAGGAAAATTACAAAAAAATTATTTGATTTGAGTTGGAGACATAATTGTCTTTCTTTTGATACCAATATTGTTAGACTAAGATAAGTTCAAAACTTCCAGGATAATTAAGGATACATTCTTAAAAGGACATTTTTATATCCTTTCGCCAGGATAATTACAAAAAAATTATTTGATTTGAGTTGGAGACATAATTGTCTTTCTTTTGATACCAATATTGTTAGACTAAGATAAGTTCAAATTTTTTACATTAAATTTTTTAAATTAATTTTTTTAATTGGGGTGTAGCTTGAACTTCAAGACCCTGTAAAACCCAAACTAGAGGTGACCCGAAAAAAATAATTACATATTCGTGTTCAGCGACTCCAAAAATATAAGGAACAGTTGAGAAAGTCTGCGGGTTTTTTGAAAACCGCAAAATTGTTGTACTGTGTAATTATACTATAATTCGTCGAAAGGCTCAGAAAATATTTTTTTCTTTTACAGTACACATCTACAGCACACATTTCTTTACAGTTACACATTTCGGCCAAAAATTTGTAAAATTAAAAATCCTTTTACATTTATAAAATACAGATATTTAAGCTTAATTATTGGATAGTAAAAAGTTTTTCCGCAGCCGCCGTGGCTCAGTTGGTTAGTGCGTTGGACAACGAGTCGAAGGCAGCAACCGCAGGTTCAAATACTGCCTGTAATAACACCTAAAAATATAACGGGCTACCCGTTTTCTCTTTCGGTGGCTGTCCTCTCAACTGGAAATGGCAAACCTCTGGGAGTAAAAATTGCCTATGAAAAAGCTTCCAACCTGCCGTTCGGAACCGGCATAAAACTGTAGGTCCCTTCCACCCGCGTACAAATTCACACGCACAACACGGGTGGTTGCGGGAAGCTAGGCCTTAGTCTCGCGTAAGTGGGCTGTCGTGCCAGTCAATTATTATTATTGTAACGATAAGACAGTCTGTCGCTGTGCAAAGCAACCCTGCCGCTACGTGCCGTGCTATAATCCAATCTGGCAACGACGGCCGCGATGGTAACTTTTAGTCCAATCTGGCAACGACGGCCGCGATAATAACTTTTAGTCAAACCTGGCAATGATGGAAACTTTTAGTCCACTCCGGAATGTGCGGGAACGATCTGCGCGATGGCCTGACAGGTATAAAAGGCAGCCGGATGCGGCGCAGCCAGTCAGTCTGGTTTTGACAAGTGAAGTTGCCACACGGAGTAATTAAGCAAATACTTAAGTGTACGAACAGTAAAGTGTAAACTGTGAATAATAAAGTGACTGTTGGTTTTTAATTGGCTGCGTTCGAATAAACAAAGTTGTTTCATTTTCAAATTGCACAATCCAGTGATACGTAACAGCCCACTAGACCTAGTATTCGTAACATTTGGTGTCATAAGTGGGATTGTGGAAAATTGAAAGTAAACAAATAAATAAATAAAATTATAAAAGCACGGACATGGTTAAACTCGAGCTGCTGAAGGTGGACCAGCTGAAGAAGGAGCTGGCTGCCTGGAATTTGCCGACTGCTGGCGGAAAGGTGGAGTTGCAGTTGCGCTTGCGAGAAGCATGTGAGGCACGAGGCGTCGATTGCACTGTGCACGAGTTCGGAGCGCAAGAACTAGAGGCGTCGGCCAAGGTGGAGGAGTCTCCTGCTGGTGCTGCTTCGCTACAGAGTACAGCTGCAGCGGCTGCACCAATACAAGCGTTGGACATGAGCCAACTAATGGCTGCACTCAAAGGCATGTCGGCGCAAATGGAAACAGCGAATCGAGAAATGGCAGCGAAGCTGAAAACTACGAATCTCGAAATTTCGGCAAAAATCGAGACTACAAATCAGGAAATAGCTAAAATGGAAACGGCGAACCGGGAAATGTCAGCAAAACTGGAAAATGCAAATCGGGAGTTGTCCAGCAGGCTTCAGAAAAATTCTGCGCGCTTGGAGCAGAAGGTGGAGGAAATCTCAGACAGGATTAATGGGAAAGTCGAGCACCTGGAGACGCGGGTAGAGCACTTGGATAAGCGAGTCGACGACCTGGATGATTCCCTGAACAAACGAGTTGCCGACCTGGATGATTCCCTGAACAAACGTGTTGACGATCTTGATGATTCCCTGAACAAACGAGTTGATAGTCTGGAAGATTCGATGAACAGAAAGATGGACGAGCGGCTAAGGGAGGTACAGCCGCGAGAATGGTTGCCGCCGGTTCCGGAAAGTGTTGCCACCCGAGCAGAAGTGCCTACTTATGATGGGACTACGCCGTTCGATACCTTCAAGCTGCTATTCGACCTGGCTGCTCCTGAAAATCAGTGGACCGACGTAAGGAAAGGTCCGTGATTGGCGCTTGCTCTTAAAGGTGCTGCGGCTGAGGTAATAAAATCAGTTCCAGAATGTCTACGAAGTAAGTACGAGACCGTCATAAGGGCGCTGGCAGCCAAATACAGCGACGAGCACAACAGAACGCTGTACTACTGTGAGCTGAAGAACCGCAGGCAGAGAGCCAGCGAGGCGCTGCAGACATTGAGCGGCTCGTGCAGCTGTGCTACCCGTCCTTCGGCGCTGATGATCTCGATAGGATGAAGATAGAGGCGTTTATTGAAGGTCTTCATGACCCGGAGACACGTCGCAGTGCGTTGATGATGGGCAAGCCGACATTTATGGAGACGGTGACCAGCGTGATGACATATGAGGCGACATGGATTGGGAGCACTCGGTATGCACCTGCAAGGATACGCCAGATCCAGCCAGACAACGACATTACGATCCAGGCCATAAGCTCTGAGCCACCGGACAGGCCACGGTGGTCTCCTCTAAAGTTGTTTGCTGGGTATGTGGCAAGCAGGGCCACATAGCACGAGACTGCCGCCAACGAAAGAGGCGTTCCCGATCTCGATCGCAATCGCCTGAAGCGAGGAATACTGACAATCGAGGCTCAGCCAACAAGCGCAGGGCTGAGGACGAGGAGCCGTTAAATTAAAACGGGTCAGCCCAAAGGGGCGTGAGCTGATCCCCACAATCTGCTGCCCCACCATCCTTGTCTCACAGCTGAAACGACAACCCAGCAGCTTGACAATTGAAGGAAGGATAGATGGAAAGTTGTTCGTGTTGACACTGGATACTGGAGCGTCATATTCGATCATAAAAAGGAAGCTGCTGAAGAACTGGGAACCGCTGCATGGCATACAGCTGCGGACTGCGACTGGCGAGCGCGCGCCGGTAAGAGGGAAAGTTACAAAAACGATTACTATCGGCACCAGCAGCCTGGAACATGAGTTCATCGTCGCGGATATAATGGACGACGTGATTATCGGCGTGGACTTCATGATTAGGCACGGTTTTACGCTGGACCTGAATGAAAATGTGCTGAGATATGCCAACGTTGAATTCCCGCTGCACACCGGCTATGAGCAAAGCGTGGCGGTAAGGAAAGTTGTATCGTGTCAACACAGGACGATACCAGCGAATTCTGAGGCGATTGTGTGGGCAAAGGTGGACGAGGACGATGGGACGAGTCGGCTGTGGGTTGTAGAAGCACCAAAACAAGGACACGACAACATCATCATCGGACGTACATTAGTGGAACCTAAGAATGGCAGAATACCAGTCAGAATACTGAACCCCCTGAATGCACCCAGATATGTCGGGAAAGAGGAGGTAATTGGCGAGTGTAAGGAAGCTGTAGCAGTGGTCAATTGCGAGAGTAGCCCACCTGGAGGTAATAAAAAGAGCGGTTTTAACATGGACGTCATACCGCAAGAGAACCAGTGGAGCAGCGAGTTGACGGCTAAGCAGAAGAACAGAAGGTGAGAAGGTGAAGGTGAGAAGAACAGAAGGTGAGGTCTTTCCTGCAGCACTATGGGTCAATATTTGCGGCAGAACAGCCATAGTGAAGCACAACATCGACACCGGAAGTGCAAAACCGATTCGCCAACCGCCAAGACGAGTTTCTCTGGCCAAGAGGGAGGAGGTCACAAATTTGATCGAGAACATGCGGAAAGACAAGGTCATAGAGCCTTCTTCGGGCCCCTGGTGCTTGCCAGTCGTGCTAGTCAAAAAAAAAGATGGCAGTACCCGATTTTGTGTGGATTATCGGAAGCTCAATGATGTGACCAAGAAGGACAGTTATCCACTACCTCGGATCGATGACACCCTGGACACACTGTCAGGCACGCAGTGGTTCTCCACACTCGACTTACGCAGCGGCTATTGGCAGGTAGAGCTTGCAGACAAGGACAAGGAGAAAACGGCTTTCAGTGTTGGCGATGGTTTGTGGCAGTTCACCGTCATGCCGTTTGGACTCTGCAACGCACCAGCAACATTCGAGCGGCTAATGGAACGCGTGCTAAAAGGGCTGCATTGGCGGACGTGTCTGGTATACCTCGACGACATAATCGTGATGGGCAAAAGCTTCGACGACCACCTGGAAAAGCTGAAGGAGGTATTCGAGCGGATACAAAAAGCTGGGCTTAGACTCAACCCAAAGAAGTGCTCGCTGTTCCAAAAGGAGGTCAAGTATCTGGGTCATACGGTTTCCGCCCGCGGAGTACATACGGATGAAGGCAAAATCACGGCGGTGAAGGAGTGGCCCCGGCCACGCAATCTACACGAACTCCGCAGTTTCCTGGGCCGGTGCACATACTACCACCGATTTGGTCCGGGATTCGCGAACATAGCCAGCAGCTTGCACAAACTGACGAAAAGAGCCAAGCTTTCGAGTGGAACGAGGATCAGGAGCAGGCTTTTGCACGTCTGAAGGAAAAACTGTGCAGTGCTCCAATTCTGGCCTTCCCCGTGCCTGGGGAGATGTTTGTGCTGGATACAGATGCAAGCGGGAATAGTATTGGCGGTGTGCTATCACAGATAATAGACGGCCAGGAACAAGTGATAGCGTACTACAGTAGGGTTCTATCGAAACCGGAACGCAATTACTGTGTGACACGGAGAGAACTGCTGGCGGTATTGGACTGCGTAAAACACTTCCACAAATATCTGTATGGACAAGGGTTTCGTCTGCGCACAGATCATGCGGCATTGAGATGGCTCCTGAACTTTAAAGATCCTGAAGGGCAATTGGCGCGGTGGATCGAGCGACTGCAGAGCTACGACTACACAATGGAGCATCGCAAGGGCAGTAGCCATGGAAATGCCGATGCCTTGTCCCGCCGTCCGTGCAAAGTCGAATGCAGGCAATGCTCGCGAGCCGAAAGCAAAGAACAGATATTGGACGTCCGGTTGGTCAGCGTCATGCCAGAGGAAGAGTGGTCTGCGGAGAGGCTTCAAAAAGACCAGCGTGAGGATGCGGATCTTGCGAAAATCGTCGAAGGCAAGGAGCAAGGCGCACGTCCAGACTGGCAGGAGATGGCCGGTGAAAGCCCGATCGCTAAGGCTTACTGGGCACAGTGGAAAAGTCTGCGGCTGAAGGAAGGATGCCTGTACCGCGAATGGGAAAGCGCGGATGGCCGGACCAGCAACTCCCTAGTGGTAGTGCCGAAATGCAGAATCAACGAGGTGATGGAGGCATACCATAACGACTCCAGTGGAGGGCACCTGGGCATCTCCAAAACCGTCGCCAAAATAAAAAGACGATTCTACTGGGTAGGATGTCAGGAGTCTGTAGCCGAGTGGATTAAGAGCTGCGACAGTACAACGTGGGAGCGCCCTTCGAGCGGATTGGTATGGACGTCGCCGGCCCATTCCCAACTAGCACTCAAGGCAACAAATATGTGCTGGTGGTAATGGGTTACTTCAGCAAATGGCCCGAAGTGTACCCCATTCCTAACCAGGAAGCCACTACGGTCTCGGAAAAGCTGGTAAACAACTGGGTAGGGTCAAATTTTCTCAAGTGGGCCACTTTAAAATCGATGGTCTCAGTTTTCGTTGATCAATACGGTTTTCGATCGGCTTGGAGGTAAAAATAACACCCCTAAAATAATTTTGAAAAAAAATGTTTTTTTCATTAGTTATTTACCGTTAAAGTTTTTGGTCATGTTTTTTTGAAAAATTCATAACTCACGAACGGTTTATCGGAACTCAACGTTTTCTACATCAAAATTTTTGTCAATTAATATACTTTGCCATGAAAAAATCTTTCTTCACAAAAAAATTATTATTTAGCTGAAAAATCCTATTTGTTGTAAATAATTGAAAATTAATGAAACTTCTCCGCCTGCGAGAAAATTCTAACATATTTCATTCAATTCTACAATCCCTTACAAAAATTTTGGTGAAAAAAAGTCATTATTTTGCATTAGGTCAAAAGTTATACATGTTTTTGTGACCGCGCTCCTACCTCTAGCGCTGCACGAGCACGTATCGATGCGCGCGAGTTTCGTATGTGGGCCGGCGGGCTGCGTTTTTTTTAAATAAAAAGCAAGAGAATTTAGGCGATCTGACGCTACAAAAGGGTGAAATCAGACTGACTTTATTTTCCAATTCTTACTTTCTACCAAGCTTACCATAATTACACAATTGCTTAATCGACACTTATTTGCTTACATACTAACTAAATGCTTTTGGTCACAATATTGTTAACCAATATTGTGCTTCTTGGAAATTTGGTTCGGTTTTGATTTTGTTTTATGTTTGTTTGCTAAATTATTTCAAAAATCGGAAATGTGGTTTCGCATTACATTCGTCGCTGTTGGCTTATTTGTTTTAATAGCTCATCAATTTTATCGGGTGCAATGTCCGATGTAGCACTGCTATTACTATACGTAACTACTCCCTCCTTTAAAATTGAATTCTCCTGAATTCGTTTATTTAGTTTAATTGTAATGCGTTTATGTTTTAAAGTTACAAAAATGATTAATATAAGTATTACAGCTATTAGTCCGAAATTACAACCATAAGATATATTTTTATGAAATTTTAATTTTCTTATATTTACTACATTATTTTGGTTATTCTGTATAATTTCTTCAAAAGTAATTTTTTTTCTAAAATTTTTAAGATTTCCGTTGTTTGTGTAAACATATCTTTCTTCAGACATTTCAAATGAATTTGAGAAGTAGTTGTCGTTAATGTGTATAGTACAGTTCGCAGTTCGCACGGCAGCCGCCGTGGCTCAGTTGGTTAGTGCGCGGTCCAACGAGTCGCATGCAGAGCGACGCAAGATCGAATACTGCATGTAGTAACACCTAAAAAAAAATAACGGGAAACTTGTTTTCTCTTTCGGTGGCTGTCCTCTCAGCTGGAAATGGCAAACCTCTGAGAGTAAAAATTGCCTATGAAAAAGCTCCCAACCTGCCGTTCGGAACCGGCATAAAACTGTAGGTCCCTTCCACCCGCGTACAAAATTCACACGCACAACACGGGTGGTTGCGGGAAGCTAGGCCTTAGTCTCGCGTAAGCGGGCTGTCGTGCCAATCAATTAATTATCACAGTTCGCAAAATGTATTAGATTATTTCCATTTATTATTATTTTATCTCCATTACATGTTTGGTTAAGTGATATATTGTGTGCGTTTTTTACTACAATTGTCTCCTCATCTAATTTGATTATTTCTGTTTCATTTCTACTGATAAGTTTGCAATTTTGTTTTAATATACAGTGTGTACTTTGTTTTGATTCCTTTAAAGATTTTAATTCTTCGAACGTACATATATGTTTTATTTTGCTACACAAATATTTTTTCGGTATTTTCTTCAATTTCACAATTTTCTAAATTTGGTATTGGTACAACATATTTTACGCTAACTGTTATAAAAGATTTTGGTATCTTAATCGCAAACAATAGTAATTTATTATTAGACATTGCTGCCCCCATTTTTATATACTTAAGTTTATTAAAATTAATATTATATTTCTCTATTTCCTTATCTGTTAATATATTAGGGTGTAGTATTACAAATTTTGCTGAGGCAATATTATCTTGCAAATGTTCAATTTTATTTTTTTTATAAATTGAATTTTAAATAGTTGGTCATAGTATAAATTTTCCTGGTTTTCTTCTTTAGCATATTTGGTGATAGTGTTTAGTTGTTTCTCTATTTCAGTTCTGTCATTTTGAATGATTTGTTCTAAATGTTTTATTGTGTCATTAAAGTATGTATTAATGTAGACTTGCTGATTTAGTTCTTCTGTTGTTTCGTGCAAATTGTCGTCAAATAAAGATAGATGTTTTGTTATGGTTTGTCTGTCTTCTTCGTCCATTGTTCCGAAAAGCCATTTTGCTGCATTACCTATTCCATTAATCAATCCCCTTTTTTGTCTATGTTCTGTCAATAAAATCGTTTTTAATTTATTCCTAGCTTCGATAAGTTCTAACTGTAAGATATATTTGTTTTTGATCTTCATTACGCTTATATTGTCCGTCAGGTGATCTGAAATTTTACTTATGTCTTCTAGATTTATAATATGGATTATGACGTCCGTTGCCGTTACGATTTCCTTGTTGCCTAGTTTGATTTCTGCAAATCCGTTTTGGTCAGTTATTTTACTGATATTAAGTTGAGCTGTCGTCGATGTTATTCCCATTATTATCAGTGTCATCATTGTCATTAGCCATATCTGTAAATTTTTGAGGTCTTTTAATATTTATTGGATGTATGTTTTTCAGTTCTGCCCTCTTAAACTTTGGTTGTTCTTTATGTCTTACTGCTTTATAGTTCCTAACATATCCTTCTTCCCTGTTTTCCTCGTATTGTTCCCTATTCTTATTTAATTTGTCTATAAATCTTTTTTTGTTTTCCTCTATGTTTTGTTTAACTTTTTCTACGTTGACTTTGCCATTTTGTACGTCTAACGGGGTGCTTTTAATTGTAGTATGGTATCTGTTATTGTAATTTCGTATTGCTTTTTGGATAATTTGTTTTATTGGTAAACTTTTGTCGGCATTGTATATTATTCTAAATTTTTCCGCGAGTGTATTATGCATCCTTTCTACATCCGCATTCCCAGTGTGACTATTGGGTTTCGTCAGATGCAGTTGGATTCCCTCCTGGTCTAGAAATTCTTTTATTCGTGTTGCTTTGAATTCATTATCGGCTATAATTTTCATTGGTTTTCCTATTTTAGCAAAATGGTTTTCTAACTGTTCAATTATTGTAATATGGTTTCTGTCATCTAAGGGGTAGGCTGCTCCGAATTTGGAGAATTTATCTATTATTGTCAAAAAATGAAAATTTTTCATAACGTATGTGTCTATGTGTATTATCTGATTTTTATCTGAGGGTGTTTCGGTATGTGTGAATTGTTGTTTTATCGGGTTCCTATCATATTTAATTTCCTTGCATAAGTCGCATTGGTTGATTACTATTTGGATTAACTCCATTAATTTTGGGTAATAGATTATTTTCTTGATTTGGTTGTATGTCTCTTGTATGCCCGAATGCATACTTTCCTTTACATGATAGAATGATATCTGTTTAATTGCTTCCACTTCTGTTTCTAAGTCCTGTGCTCTGATTGTACATTTTATGAACTTAATGCTTTTATCATTAGAAAACATTTGAATGAGTTTCTGTTGAACAATATTATATTTATTATCTCGTAATTCCGAAAAGATGCCTAAATGTCCCTTTTTAATATATCTTCTAAATATGTCCCCCATGTTTTCGAAATCGTATTCCGCTATAAAGAATCATTTTTATTTCTTCTGTTTTATCGTTCGTTATGATTATTTGTGTTTTATATTTATTTACTATTTCTTCTTTGATGAGAAAGTGGTCCTGTAAGTTTTCTTCTGCTGAATGTACTGTCGCCATAGTTATATCGTCTTCAATGTTATCAATAATATTTGACTTCGAAAAATTGTCGTCTTCTTTATTCGGAAAAATGTTTAAAGTTTGGTCCTCCTCTTCTGTACTTGTCTCTTTTTCCTTTCCTAGTCTGCTCAAGAAATCCGCCACCTTATTTTCTTTTCCTATTAAATATTCTATCTCACAATCGTATTCTCCCAATTTTAGAAGCCATCTTTGGTGTCTTGGTGACATATCTTTACCTTTGTATTTAGAATGTAGATATTTTATCGGTTGGTGATCCGTAAGAATTTTGAATTTCCTTCCGTAAAGATACGGCCTAAAGTAATTTACGCTCCATATAATGGCCAAAAATTCCTTATCTGTAGCTGAGTAGTTTCTTTCATGGTTATTAAGCGTTCGTGATGCAAAGCAGACTGGGTGGCCTTCTTGGCTTAATACCGCTCCCAGTGCATAGTTCGATGCATCTGTTGTTAGAGTGAATTGCTTTTCAAAGTTTGGAAATCGTAATATTGGATGTGAACTTATTAAATTTTTTAATTTGTCAAATGCCTCTATGTATGTAGGGTCTTTTGTGTTAATTTTTATTCCTTGTTTTAGATATTTCGTTATTGGTTGTGCCACCTTGGCATAATCTTTAATGAATTTTCGGTAGTAGCCTGTGACTCCTAGAAAGCTTTTAATCTGTTTTTCTGTCCTTGGCAATTCTAGATTTTTTATAATTTGGATTTTTTTCGGATTTGGTTTAATCCCTTCTTCTGTTAGGACGTGTCCTAGAAACTCTGTCTCTTTCTTTAAAAAATTGCATTTGTCTATCTGGATTTTCAAATTTTTACTTTTCTAGTACGCTAAAAATTTCGTTAATAGCTTTTATATGTTCGTCTAATGAAGTACTAAATATGAGTATGTCGTCTAAATAGACAACACATGTTTTATTAATATAATCACGCAATATCTCGTCCATTAGGCGCTGGAATGTTGCCGGTGCATTCTTTAGTCCGAATGGCATCCGTACAAATTCATATAGCCCATGCGGTGTGACAAAAGCCGTTTTTTCCCTATCTTCTTCCTTGACTAAGATTTGGTGGTACCCTTTTGCCAAATCCAGTGTCGTGAAATATTGGGCTCTTCCCAATTTATCTAGAATTGAATCTATGTTTGGTAATGGGTACTTATCATCAACTGTTATCTCGTTTAATTTTCTATAGTCTATAACTAATCTGTATTTCTTTTTTCCCGAGTTATCCATTTTCTTTGGTATCACGATTAAGGGGCTGGAATATTTCGATTTACTTTTTCTTATAATTCCCTGTTCTGCCATTTCTTTGATTTGCCTCCTCACTTCTTCCTCATGCTGGGGTGGGTACCTATTAGGCATCGCAATCCCGGGATCCCGGGATCCCGGACTTTTTCCAGTCCCGAAAATCCCGGGATTCAAATTCTTTTATCCCGGGATTTTCGGGATTGCAAAAGATGCTTCAAAGTTCAAATGAAATAAATTTTAAGGCACAAAAACCCAATTCCTTATTTGAGGGAGAAGGGAGGGGATAGAGTGCGTCTTTTGCAAAAGGCTTATGATTATTTACTAAGCATTCAACCAACAAGTGTTGAATCTGAAGGATGTTTCTCTTCAGCAGGGTTCATTTGAAATAAATTTCGCTCTAGATAAGAGAACAAAACACTTAATGCCTTTGTATTTTTAAGATCTCAGTTTTTAGTTAATCAAAACGCTTAACTTTTTTATCGAAATAATCGAAGTAAAACTAAAAGCACAAACAAATTTACTATTTTATTTTTTTTATCAAATATGCATATATATGCACTTTATGATACATCGGTTGCAAAGTAATAAGTTATGTTTAAGTGTCATTTTTGGATAAAACAAAATGCTATGAAACTGAAGTTAAATGTCAAATGAAAAACTTTTAAGTTAACTCTTCAATTCCCAGTGTCACCTGTAGGTGACAGATGCTTAATATTTGTTTTCCTACCACATAGGTTTTTATTTTAAAATTCTAACACTTGTATAGCAAAGTCAATTAGTAGTACTTGTTTATTTAATTTTCCTACCAACACTAGCGATACGTCATTTGTAAAATTTATTCATTTGTTTCACGCGTAATTAAAGCAGTGCGAGTTTGTGTGGTTTCTTTCAATATAAAAATGAGGGTAGTTTAAATATTTTTTATGTATTTTTTTGTCTTATCCAAACGTATCTAAGCTCTTTTATTTAAAAAGAAAATTTTTTTCACTATCTTCTTGAAACTATCTATCTATCTTGAAACTACCCAAATGTGATTAAAATGTGTCCATTTTTATGATAAATATATTATAAACAAGTATTTATGCAATTCGGGAAAATTGTTTTATTAAAAAATTTGTTATATGAATCCCGGGATTAAATCCCGGGATCCCGGGATTTGACTTTTCAATCCCGAAAATCCCGGGATCGCAAAATGGCAAAAAATTGCGATCCCTAGTACCTATATAGTTTGGAATTAATCTGTTCATTTGTTATTGTTCTGATCTCATGTTGCACTTCTGTGGTGTTTCTTAGTTTATCCCCTTCTTTAAATAAAAGATTTTTAAAACGTTTTAGGACTTTGATAACTTTATTATATTCTTCCGCGTTTAGATGATTCAACTGAATTCCCTCTATTCCACTATCGGTTGTTTCTATTGCACAAATTTCGTTCGCGTCATATGGGTTATTTAGAAAATTATTTACTCTCTGATTTAGTATTATTATTTTTTCTTCTATATTTATGTGCGCGTTCAGGAAGTTTAAAATATCCATGCCTATTATGAAATTATAGTTTCTTCTTTTGAATGTTGTGATCTTCCACCTGATTCTCGCATTATCCGGTAAATTGAATTCTTCCGGTGCTTCCGTATGCACTTCAAAATCTATCGTGTCCTTATTTGTTAACGTACTAAATGTGATTGGTTGTTTTAATTTTACTCTCAAAAAGTCATTTATTTCTTTGTCTATTAGGCTAAACGTTGCGCCTGTGTCAATCAGTGCTATGTACTTTTTTCTTTTAATTGTTATTTTTATTTTTGGTAAACACTCCGAGGCGGCTCCGTAAAAAAAATTGTGTTATTCATCTCGTTGTCTATGTCTTCTTCTAACTCTGCCTGGCTTTGCCTAATTTGGTTCAAGCGATCTTGGCTGATCCTATAATTAGGGTGTCCTGCCTGTTTCGGTCCGTCATAATTTCTTTCAATGTTATCGACTTCCATCGGTTCTATTCGGTCTCGCCTAGGTTGATTCAAGCGATTTTGGCTTGAAATTGGCCTAGGGTTTACTTCCTGTGGGACTCTTTGGAATTGTCCTGAAGAATTATAATTTCTTACATCATTTTGAAATCGGTAACGCCCCGAATTGTTAAAGTGATTATTATTAACATTATAATTTTGTTGTTCTCGATATTGAAAATTAGGTTTCCCTCTGCTTTGTTCTTGATGATTTTGATACTGGCGATTATTTCTTTCATCATTGTTTTGGTTATTATAATAAGTTCGGTGTTGATTATTGTGATTTGGTTTGTTGTTATTATGGCCATTAACCTTTTCATCTTTTCTGTATTTTTTAAATTCTGGCCTTATGCAACTGTCTTCATAGCGTCTTTTTGTCATTAAGTCTACAATTATACCTAGGTTGCGTTCGTCATAAATTTTGTCCAGTAATGTCCCCTGTGTCATTTCCTTTGTAATGTTAACTAATAAACTATCTATGTTTGTTAAATCAATACAGTGGTCTCCTCTGTAGTATACGATTAACTCATCTGCTTTGTATTTAATTTTTTCCGGTTTGTATCTTAATTTTAGGATCTTCTTGATTTGTTCCCAGTTGTCCGGTTGTTGTAAGTTGATTATGGTGTTTTTCGCTTCTCCTTGGATAGTTCTGTAAAATATGGCCTTGGTTACTTCCTTCTTTAGATCCTCGTTGTTTATTGTTGACAGTAGGTATTCCACGCTGCTCATAAAAGAGTTAATAGTTATGTCGCCGGTCCCCGTAAACGTTGGTAGATGTGAGACGTTCTTGAGTATCCTGTCCGTTTGGTTTTCACTTGATGTTCGTCTTTGCAATTCAATATACGCTTCTCGTAGCTGCTCTAGTTGTTGTTCTCGTCTTGCCAGTTGTTCCACCATGTCCACTGGCGGCATCCCAAGCTGAGCCGATTCCATTCTCCTTTTGTCAAACTTTCTCTGCCTTGCCTGCCGAATTTTGATTGATTTCTTTGTGGCTTTGACACTGCACTTTCACTCTTTATTTGCGTTGTGGTGTCTTAGCTGCACTCTTTTTGTAGTTTTGGTTCTTTGGGTGGTGCTTACAAATTTTCTTTGCACTCACTGCACTGCCACTTTTATTGTTATTTTTGTTATTTTATATTCTGGAGGGTCCGGTCAACTTCTGAGTTGGCTACGGAGTCGCAGAATTAATTGTGGGTGTTATGTTATTAACTTTGTACACGTTCCCGTAGTATTTTTCCGTATCACTCTCCTTTTTAACGTTGCTTAAAAAGGGTTACCGACTGCGCCAGTTTCGTATGTGGGCCGGCGGGCTGCGTTTTTTTTAAATAAAAGGCAAGAGAATTTAGGCGATCCGACGCTACAAAAGGGTGAAATCAGACTGACTTTATTTTCCAATTCTTACTTTCTACCAAGCTTACCATAATTACACAATTGCTTAATCGACACTTATTTGCTTACATACTAACTAAATGCTTTTGGTCACAATATTGTTAACCAATATTGTGCTTCTTGGAAATTTGGTTCGGTTTTGATTTTGTTTTATGTTTGTTTGCTAAATTATTTCAAAAATCGGAAATGTGGTTTCGCATTACATTCGTCGCTGTTGGCTTTTTTGTTTTAATAGCTCATCAATTTTATCGGGTGCAATGTCCGATGTAGCATTGCTATTACTATACGTAACTCGCGCGCTTAGTTATCGTGTGACCGAATTGTCATCGTGTGACACGATGACTAAGCGCGCGCGCGTCAATATGTGCTTTTCCAGCGCTAGAGGTAGGAGCGCGGTCACAAAAACATGTATAACTTTTGACCTAATGCAAAATAATGACTTTTTTTTACCAAAATTTTTGTAAGGGATTGTGGAATTGAATGAAATATGTTAGAATTTTCTCGCATGCGGAGAAGTTTCATTAATTTTCAATTATTTACAACAAATAGGATTTTTCAGCTAAATAATAATTTTTTTGTGAAGAAAGATTTTTTCATGGCAAAGTATATTAATTGACAAAAATTTTGATGTAGAAAACGTTGAGTTCCGATAAACCGTTCGTGAGTTATGAATTTTTCAAAAAAACATGACCAAAAACTTTAACGGTAAATAACTAATGAAAAAAACATTTTTTTTCAAAATTATTTTAGGGGTGTTATTTTTACCTCCAAGCCGATCGAAAACCGTATTGATCAACGAAAACTGAGACCATCGATTTTAAAGTGGCCCACTTGAGAAAATTTGACCCGGTAGCCAGGTGCAGAGTTCCGTTGGAATTACACTCAGATCAAGGCCGGAATTTCGAGTCTGCGGTATTCAAGGAAGTGTGTGAGCTACTGGGGATAAAGAAAACTCGTACCACGCCTTTGCACCCACAGTCCGACGGCATGGTGGAACGCTTTAACCGGACACTGGAGGAATACCTGCGGAAAGTGGTAGGCAGGAATCAAAAGGATTGGGAGACGCATATCCCCCTGTTCCTGATGGCGTATAGGTCAGCCCCGCACGACACGACATCACTCACTCCAGCCCGAGCAGTGTTCGGCACAGAGTTGCGGTTACCCGCTGACTTGAAGTTCGGGGTAGTCAGCACGACGGGAGGCGCTAAGACAGACTACGTGGCCAATAAGCGGGCGGAACTGGAGGAAATTCACCAATTTATAAGGTGCCGCACCAAACTGGTCAGCGATAAGGCGAAAGCCAGATATGATCTACGGGCCAACTCAGCAGGGTTCCAAGAAGGCGATCTGGTAATGCTCTACAACCCGCAGCGGAGGAAAGGTTTGTCTCCGAAACTTCAAGCGTCATGGGAAGGACCGTACGAAGTCGTGACTAGGATTAACGACGTGGTATACAGGATTCAACGTTGCAGCAATAGAGGCGCTAAGCTGAAGGTAGTCCATTTGGAGCGCCTGGCGCCTCATCACAGCGGAGCCTCGGCACTTGTTCGGGACGAACAAGTCTAAGTGGTGGGCAGTGTAACGATGAGATAGTCTGTCGCTGTGCAAAGCAACCCTGCCGCTACGTGCCGTGCTATAATCCAATCTGGCAACGACGGCCGCGATGGTAACTTTTAGTCCAATCTGGCAACGACGGCCGCGATAATAACTTTTAGTCAAACCTGGCAATGATGGAAACTTTTAGTCCACTCCGGAATGTGCGGGAACGATCTGCGCGATGGCCTGACAGGTATAAAAGGCAGCCGGATGCGGCGCAGCGAGTCAGTCTGGTTTTGACAAGTGAAGTTTCCACACGGAGTAATTAAGCAAATACTTAAGTGTACGAACAGTAGAGTGTAAACTGTGAATAATAAAGTGACTGTTGGTTTTTAATTGGCGGCGTTCGAATAAACAAAGTTGTTTCATTTTCAAATTGCACAATCCAGTGATACGTAATAGTCCACTAGACCTAGTATTCGTAACATTATTATTAAAAAGTTTTTCCGAGCAGTTTGAATTTTTCACTCGAGGTGGACCTTTTTTGGGAGATGCCCATATGGCATAGTCTCTGTTTAGTGCCTGTTTTGGACTTGTGGATACTAAATTTTCATATTTTTTGTAGTTTTTTAAACCAAATAATGAAAAAATATTTTGATTAGTGTACCCAGTAAATTGTAAAGGTTCAGAAAGTGGGCGTTGCTATCGAGCTGCGTATTTTACAAAAGAAAATCACTTCGTACTTTTATTTATTCTATTACAAAAAATCAATTTATTTCATAGCTTTATGTAAGTAGTCTAGTAGGTATTTATTGCTTTAGTAAGTGAAAACAAGTTAGATCCCAAAGATGATTCACTAAGGCTGTACGATTTTTTTATTTCTTACTATGCCATATGGCATAGATTTTGCCCAAGAGAAATTGTGAACTATTAACCCGGCGTTGGTCTGGTGAAAAAAATTACGTTATTGGTTTGGGGGGGGGGGGGGTATGACATAACTTTGAAGTTGATGTAGAGTTGATATTTTTGGTACCCATGTTTAGTATAGAAATGTTGCAAAATGGATAATTGTTCAAAAGTTGTTGATTTTTTTTTAAATAGTTTAACCACTTCAGCTACATTTAAATATTCAGCCATAGTACAGAAATGTTCAATTGAACTCAAATGCGTTCCGAACTCAAATGCATTCCGATTTAAAAATCGCGCATATAAATGTTGTACATTAATATATGTTATATACACATTTGTAGTGCTTATTAAGAGTTATGAAGATACACAAAAATTATATTTAAATAAAATTCTTGACATAATTTATAAGGAATAATTTTTTTGCTAGCATTTTTCCTTGCACTGAAGCAAAATTACATTGACATTGATTCCGAATGTACAATGTTTACATAATCAAATTGCATACACAAAAAGCAATTTCAATTTCAAAAAGCAAATCTTTTCTATTTCAGTTAATTATATTGACACCTATTGAATTATTACAACAAATACATATCTATCTAACGATATTTATTTTCCCAAACAAATGCTTACTGCTTGTTTCGAAAAAGTAGTAAGAAAATTAGGTATTAAATTTTACCAAAACCAACAGAAAATCGCATCGGGGTAACACGGTCAAACAGACTTAATGTACCACTGACAGCGCGAAAAAAAGAGTGTCGCTACTTAGAGTATACTATGACTGCTGCCACCTTCCTTTTTTCTTTCTCGATCTTCTTCCGACAGCGGCACGTGCCAAGCATTCCGTTTGTAAACTAAAACTATAACTAAATTTCTGTAAATTTGACCTTTTTATTAGAAATAAATACACAACAAAAACAGAAACCACAATTGGTGACCCCGACAACTGGCATTACGGAGACCGCAACAAGCCAGCCTGAACGTACAACTTTAGACCAGAGGCAACACGCGACCTCGAGAACATCGCACAGGCTCCGACAACGTTAAGTTAACACGGAATGCCAAAGGCAGAGACCGCGATGGAGTCCGGTAACCAGGCTGTAGATTTTACAGCCGCCCCAAGCGACGAGCAGCCACGCGGGAGCGACGCACAGCACGTAATTGCGAAAGTCACAGTCAAAATCCCGCCATTTTGGCACGCTAGGCCCGAACTATGGCTGGCACAAGTCGAGTCGCAATTCATTGCGGCCGGCATAACGAGTGACAAATCCAAATACCACACCGTAATCGCAGCTATAGAAAGCAACGTACTAGCGCAAATAAGCGACATAATTCTGAATCCGCCAACGACTGAGATGTACAAAACCCTAAAAACACGAATACTGGAACAGTTCGCCGATTCCGAGCAAAAGCGTTTAAAGAAGCTACTGCAAGATTTGGAGCTGGGCGACATACGACCATCATCGATTTGGCTGAGCAGATTGCCGCAACACATACGGACAATAATCTCTATCAGCACCGAACCACTAGAAAAAATCGAGGTCAGTGACGGCCCGCTCGTACACTCGGTAGCGGTGAAGAGCGAGGAGGCAAGCTTGTCGCAGCAAATATGCACCCTGGCACGAGAGATAGCCGAGATTAAAGCCGAAGTTCAGCAGCGCGGGAGACAAAGACGCAGATCAAGTTCACGCACGCGCACGCCAGACAGTGGAAATGATGTATGCTGGTACCACAAGAAATTCGGCGGAAAAGCAACTAAAGCAAAAAACTAAATGCGCTAAGGCTTTAAACTAACGGCCCTGTCACCAACGACGGTACGTGACAGGCCCGCCGAGACTAGTCGCCGTCTCATCGTCGTCGATCAAAACAGCAAAATAAAATTCTTAGTGGACACCGGCGCGGAGGTCAGTGTCATAACACCCACACCAGCGCAACGGCAGTAGCCAGACGCTGACTTACAATTGTACGCCGCAAACAAATCGAGAATAAAAACGTACGGCGAAAAACTACTCTATTTAAACATCGGGCTGCACCGAAACTTTCCGTGGCGGTTCATTGTTGCCGATGTTTCACAACCTATTCTGGGAGCTGATATCCTGGCACGATTCAACATTTTAGTCGATTTACACAAACGCAAGCTAGTGGATAGTCTAACCAGCGCATCTCAAGTCTTCGCTATTCGAGAAATCAGCGACGAATCAGGTAAATTGTCATTATTTCAACACGACTCACCCTTTCGAGAGCTACTGAGCGAGTTTAAGGAGCTGACATAACAGAGCATGGTTGTTAAGAACGTTAATCATAGTGTAACTCATTTTATCATCACAAAAGGCCCTCCAGTCTTTGCAAGACCTAGACGTTTAGCGCCCGACAAGCTGAAAGCAGCGAAAGCAGAGATACAAGCGCTTCTCGACGCAGGTATTTGCCGACCGTCACGAAGTCCATGGGCGAGCCCTTTACACATGGTGCAGAAGAGGAACGGTGAGTGGAGACCGTGTGGGGATTACAGACTGCTGAACAGCGTTACCGAGCCCGATCGCTATCCCATCCCACACCTTCACGATTTCACGCACACACTGCACGGATGCAAAATTTTTTCAACAATCGACTTGCGCCGTGCGTAACACCAACTTCCGGTAGAACCAGCCGATATCCCAAAGACAGCCATAACGACACCGTTCGGCATGTTCGAGTTCGTATATGTGTTTCGGGCTGCGCAACGCTGGACAGACTTTTCAACGTTTCATGGACCACCTGCTGCGAGATCTCGACTTTGCTTGGCCGTACCTAGACGACATTTTGGTTTCTTCCAAAGATGAGCAAGAGCACCGACGTCACTTACGTGCGGTACTCGAAAAGCTGCGCGAATTCGGCCTCATCATCAACCCTTCGAAATGCGTCCTCGGAAAACCAGAGGTAACGTTCCTCGGATATATTATCACGCCGCAAGGGGTAAAACCACCCCCAGAGAGGGTAAAGGCTATCATCGAATTCAAGAAACCGGAGCGGGCGTGCGACTTACGATGTTTTTTGGGTATGTTAAATTTTCTTCGTCGTTTCTTGCCCAAAGCAGCGGCTAGTCAAAACGTTTTATCCAGCCTGATAAAGGGAAATAAGAAACACGACACATCGAAAGTAGAATGGAGCGAAGAAGCAAACGAGGCTTCCAGCGTTGCAAAAACGAGTTAGCCAGAGCATCTTTATTGGTTTTTCCTAAGCCTGGAGCACCATTAGCTCTTAGTGTCGACGCGTCCGGCACAGCATTAGGCGCCGTGCTACAACAACACGACGACGAACAGTGGCGACCCCTAGGTTTCTACTCGGAGCGGCTCAGCCCAGCACAACAGCGATACAGCACGTAGGCGCGTATAAATGTAAAATACTTTCGATACATGGTTGAAGGAGAGTAATTTTGCATTTATACGGATCATTAGCCATTACAATTCGCTTTCCAGCAAAAACTGGAAAACGCTTCGCCCAGACAGATTAGGCACCTCAATTTTCTCAGCCAGTTTACGACAACAACTCCAGTGTAGATCTCAAAGCGTTTGTCGTTCCTGGTACCGATGCTAAAATTTATTGGGACGTAAGTACGGGTAACGCACGACCTTTTCTTACAGAACCTTTTCGAAAAATCGGGTTTGATTCAATTCACAACATATGTAACGGTGGAGCAGCTAAAAGCATAAAACTAGTTTCAGAAAAATTCGTTTGGCCAAATATGAGGAAAGATTGCCGCGAATGGACCAAAGGCTGCCTGGCCTGCCAAAAAGCAAAAATCCAACGCCACAACAAATCGCCGGTAGCAAGGTATTTACTAGCGGGTAAGAGATTCGAACACGTTAATATGGACATCGTAGGCCCTTTACCCCCATGTAAAGGCTATCGATATTGCCTCAGTTGTATCGACCGTTGCTCGAGAATATCACAGCCGAATCAGTCGCATTCGTTTTCTACACCAATTGGATAAGTCGATTCGGCGTGCCATTGAGAGTCACCACCGATCAAGGACGTCAGTTTGAATCGTCATTATTTCGCGACGCCCTTTGGGTACGCAACATCTGAGAACAACGGCGTACCACCCCGCTGTAAACGGCATTATAGAGCGTAGCCACCGAACACTCAAAACGGCGATCAAGTATTACCAAACGCAAAACTGGGTCGAGGTGCTACCGTTAATTTTGTTGGGCTATCGCGCATCCTACAAAGAAGACGTAAAGGCTACGCCAGCGGAGCTAGTCTACGGTGAAACTATCCGGCTTCCTGGGGATTTTTTCCACCATTCGCAAAGCGACAGCAACGGCCTGGTGAAGAAGACTTCGTTCACAACCTAAGAACAAAAATGCGCGAATTGACACCTACGCAAACAGCAGATCACGCCAAACCACAAATTTTCATCGAAACACAACTCGACAAGACGGGTTGTCTCAGGACGGACGGAGTACGTCGGCACTGCAAGCCCCGTACGAAGGTCCATATCCTGTGCTTAAATGATGCGATAAATATTTCAAGGTCGACATTAACGGGAAACAGACCAACGTGAGCATCGATCGTCTTAAGGCAGCGTACATCGTCAACAAAAGCCAAAATGCAATGCAAAGCAATGGGAATACCGAACATGTTCTGGACGCCGAGTTCGTTTTCGTTTCTAAAAGGGTGGAGTAATGTGGCGCGCTGTAACTAGGTCCCCAAATGCAACGCTGCCCATGTCGAAAGCAAAAGCTGAGCCTGGCAGCACTGAGCCTAACAGCACTGCTGCCACCTTCCTTTTTTCTTTCTCGATCTTCTTCCGACAGCGGCACGTGCCAAGCATCCCGTTCGTAAACTAAAACCACAGATAACTCATCATATAGATGTCCAGCGGCCAAGGAAAAAATGTGTCAAAAAGTTCGACAAATTTGGCCTCCGATAAGAGCTTTTTGGCCTCTAATGTCACTCATACAAACACCGCTTCACACGCATTGTGCTCTGTTTTGAGATACAGAAATATGTGATTTTTAGTCAAAACGGCGGTTGTCTGTTATCATACCTTTTAAGCAGCCAGTCGGGACCATCAACACTCAAGATGGTTCGATCCTTACTGTAGCTGCTAAGATTTTGGTGACTTTTTTTTAATAATATATTCCTTTTTACGACCCGTGAAAACAATATAAATGAAGCATTTATTTGGTTTCTAGATCTCTTGATTAGTAAATTGTTTGGTTTTGGAGACACATATAATTGTTCGCAAGTTGTAAAATCAATCAACCAAGCGCAGCATACGGTTACAAACAACCATACAGCAAAAATATTCGGTTGATGATGACAGGCGCGAATGGGCGTACCTAGGTATGGGTAGAGGAGGGTAGTTCCCCCTAGTAATTCTATATTTTACATACATATGCACAGAAATCTATATTTTAATCTATTTGAATTTTATACTCTGAATTTGAAAATGTAGTTATGTCTTGCCCCCTTAAATTTGTTGCTGGGTACGCCCAGGCACTTGCTTTTCGCAAAAAAGAATGAAAACATCGGCACAATCTGCCAAAACGAATGTAATTGTTCAGCGGTCACTTCATTGTCGCAATACAGTTACGCCGACACAAAGGATAGACCTGCTGGCGCCGCAGCTATTGGCAATGCGTTGACTTAGCAACGATGTGTATGTGTCATGCCAAAGAAAATAAAGACTTTATATTCTTTGATCACGCAAAAAATTTGTATTTTCATTAATATCACATTTTTTGAACACATTATTAATTTCAGGTATAACCGATTAATAATAATTGATTGGCACGACAGCCCGCTTACGCGAGACTAAGGCCTAGCTTCCCGCAGCCACCCGTGTTGTGCGTGTGAATTTTGTACGCGGGTGGAAGGGACCTACAGTTTTATGCCGGTCCGAACGGCAGGTTGGAAGCTTTTTCATAGGCAATTTTTACTCTCAGAGGTTTGCCATTTCCAGTTGAGAGGACAGCCACCGAAAGAGAAAATGAGTTTCCCGTTATTTTTTTTTAGGTGTTACTACATGCAGTATTCGAACTTGCGTCGCTCTGCATTCGACTCGCTGGACCACGCACTAACCAACTGAGCCACGGCGGCTGCCGATAACCGATTAAAAAAGTTAATAAAAAAAGCGTTAATTGTTAAGAAAACTTTTGTTTCTCACCCAGCCGTGCACCCGAGGCGAAATTTACGAAAAAGAAATTACGGATATCTGATGTGCTCTCTACCTGTTACACCAAATACAGTACGCGATCGTTGTAGCTAAAATCATAAATGTATTGTTACGAAAATTCCAAACTCTTCTTCCAAGGTTCGTTTTGATTGTGTGTGAAAATAAAACAACTTCAATTATTCAGCGCAACGTAGTCAAAACTAACAATCGCTTTATTTACAAATTTACACTTGTTCTACTTTACACTACTACTATTGCACGTTTCCCCATTGCTTGCTCAACACCGACTCGACTCACTGCGCTGCACACTGCTGCTTTTATACCAGTTTTATTATCGAGCCGAAGTTTCTTGCAACTTCCAATTGGAAAATGCTCGACCATTCTCGCACAGCCCATTTCTCGCGAACCTTGCCATATCGGACTATACCAAGCGAATTATACAAGTTCGCCGTACTTCACAGTGCATGCCTAAAAGTATCCTTGCAAAAGCGTTCATGCACAGCACAGAGTACCTTTTCGTTTCACTGCCCATCACTTAGACTTGTTCGTCCCGAACAAGTACCGAGGTTCCGCCGGAGTAAGATGCCAGGCGCACCAAATGGACTACTTTCAACCTGGCGTTTCTGTTGCCGCAGCGTTGAACCCTGTACACTACGTCATTAATCCTGGTCACGACCCTGTACGGTCCTTCCCATGACGTTTGAATTTTCGGAGACGAACCTTTCCTCCGCTGCGGGTTGTAAAGCATTACCAGTTCGCCTTCTTGGAACCCTTCTGGGTTAGCCCGTAGACAATAGCTCGCTGTTAACCTGCTTTCGACTTGTTGAATGCGGCTGCGCGATCTCCTCTTCGGCCCTTTCGCAGCCGAACACCAATTACAACTTCTGATCCACTCAGCGACAGACTCCTGGCATCCTACCCAATAGAACCGCCTTCTTATCTTGGCGACAGTTTTTGCGATGCCTAGGTGCCCTCCACTGGAGTCGTTATGGTTTGCCTCGATGACATCGTCGATTCGGCCTCTCGGGACCACTATTAGGGATTTTCTGGTCCTGCCAACCCTGCTCTCACACTCGCGATATAGGCTGCCATTCTTCAGACGTAGACTTTGCCATTGTGCCCAGTAAGCCTTCGCGATCGGGCTCTTACCAGCCATCTCCTGCCAGTCCGGCTGTAATCTCTGCGCTTTGCCTTTGATGATCTTCGCGAGATCCGTATTCTTGCGCTGGTCCTTCTGTAGCCTTTCCGCAAGCCAATCTTCCTCTTGCAGAACTCTCACCGACCGAACATCCACAATCTGTCCCTCGTTTTCGGCTTGCGAATTATGCCTGCGCTCGGTTTTGCATGAATGGTGTGGCAGAGCGTCAGCCCTTCTTGACGACGTCTGTTGTCCGGAACGCTTTTCTCGCAGATGGCAGTCCCGTGATATGTGGCCTTGCTTGCCACATCGCCAGCAACTGACTCTAGATGACACTGCCCGCAGCCCCGCTGGTGCCTTTGAGCTCACTGTCTGGCTTTGCGTGATACGTCCAGATTGGGCTCGACGCCTTTCCGCAGATGAATGTCGAAAACTTCCCCTCCAGGCCGCGTCATACGTCATCGCGCTGGTCACCGTCTCCTTAAATGTCGGCTTTCCCATCATCAACGCACTGCGACGTGTCTCTGGGTCATGAAGACTTTCAATAAATGACTCAATCTTCATCATCTCGAGGTCATCAGCGCCGAATTTCGGGAAACACAACTGTACGAGCCGCTCAATGTCTGCTGCATAGGTCTGCAGTGCCTCGTTGGCTCTTTTCGTATGGCTCTTCAGCTCGCAATAATTGTGCTCGTCACTGTATCTGGCTGCCAGCGCCCTTATGACGGTCTCGAAATCACCTCTCAAACCTTCCGGAACTGTTTTTATTACCTCAGCCGCAGGACCTCTTAGAGCCAGTATCAGTCTCCGACCTTTCCTAACATCGGCCCACTGACTCTCCAAAGCAGCCATGTCGAATTGTAGTTTGAATGTGTCGAACGACGTCGTACCATCATAAGTAGGCACTGCTATGGCAAAACTTTCCTAAACCGACTGCACCATTGCTCGCAGCTGTACCCCTCTAAGCCGCTCGTCGATTTTTCTGTTCACCGAATCCTCCAGACTCTCAACTCGTCTGTCCCACTTGTCCATTCGCGTCTCAAGATGCTCAACTTTCCCGTTCAGTCTATCGGAAATTTCCTCCACCTTCTGCTCTATGCGCGCAGAATTTGTCGCCATTTCTCGGTTGCACGCTTCCATTTGTTCCGATATTTCACGGGTCGCCGTTTCCATTCTTGCTATTTCTTGATTTGTCGTTTCGATTTTTGCCGAAATTTCGAGATTCGCAGTTTCCAGCTTCGCTGCCATTTCTCGATTCACCGTTTCCATTTGCGCCGACATGCCTTTGAGTGCAGCCATTAGTTGGCTCATGTCCAACGCTTGTATTAGCGCAGCCGCTGCAGCTGTACTCTGTAGCAAAGCAGCACCAGCAGGCGACTCCTCCACCTTGGCCGACGCCTCTTCTTCCTGCGTTCCGAACTCATGTGCAGCCCAATCGATGGCTCGTGATTCACACGCCTCTCGCAAGCGCAGCTGCAACTCCACCTTTCCGCCAGCAGTCGGCAAATTCCAGGCAGCCAGCTCTTTCTTCAGCTGATCCACATTCAGCAGCTCGAAGGTGTGTTTTTATAATTTTATTTATGTTACGAAAATTCCAAACTCGTCTTCCAAGGTTCGTGTTGATTGTGTGTGAAAATAAAACAACTTCAATTATTCAGCGCAACGTAGTCAAAACTAACAATCGCTTTATTTACAAATTTACACATGTTCTACTTTACACTACTACTATTGCACGTTTCCCCATTGCTTGCTCAACACCGACTCGACTCACTGCGCTGCACACTGCTGCTTTTATACCAGTTTTATTATCGCGCCGAAGTTTTTTGCAACTTCCAATTGGAAAATGCTCGACCATTCTCGCACAGCCCATTTCTCGCGAACCTTGCCATATCGGACTATACCAAGCGAATTATACAAGTTCGCCGTACTTCACAGTGCATGCCTGCACTGCCTGCATGCTTGCAAAAGTGTTCATGCACAGCACAGAGTACCTTTTCGTTTCAGTATATTGCAAAAAAGAATATCACAAGCAAGAAAAGAAATTCACATGCAGCTGTGTGCGTAAAATAGCTTTGCGGAAAAAAGCTGTAATGCAGAGCTTGAAATTTTTGTGCCGTTTGCGTCGTATGAGACTGGACATCTATATGATGAGTTTTCTGTGCTAAAACTATATCTAAATTTCTGTAAATTTGACCTTTTTATTAGAAATAAATACACAACAAAAACCGAAACCACAATAGCAATTATATATTGTTCTTTACTTTTACGTAAAAAAATACAAAAAAACTTCATGTGCAAGCAATTTGTAAAAGAAAATACCAAATATAACAAAAATAAACAAAAAATACTCATATTTATAAGTTGACTTCATATAATGGGGTTTAAAAGTTTCTTTATATAATTTTCCAAAACACATAGACTGTTGTAAAAACGATATACATATAGTTATATGACATTAAATTGGTATCTACCCTGAAAGAGAAGCGAATTACAGGATGTCAAATTTAGCGCATTTTTCGCAAGTCGTATAAGGTTTTTGCTGACGACGCACATTGGGAAAAAACAGGCAAAAACGCTTGCATTGGAGCAAATTCAAAAGTTGCGAATGTGAATATTTTTTTTTACTTGTCGTAATATAGATACTCTAGCCAGATAGAAAATCAACTTTTTAAGTCCCTTCATCCCATGACCTGGACTTTACAGCCTTTCAAAGTTGAACGTTTTATTAAATTATTTTCACTTCTAGCAAAATATCGTTAACAGGGCTGTCTTCAAATGCCCGTACAATCTACATTTTTTAATGAAATTCCATAATTTTTCACATGTGGGGTACCGATATCTAGGCAATTAATATGAACAAAAATTGTATTTAAAAAATGTTTATTTTGGCAAAAAAAATATATCTAACCTTTGCCTCATTTTTTGATAAAAATGAGAAAAATCGGGATTTTCTCTGGACTGTAACTTTTGAGATTCAACAGCATTCAACGAAATACGTATACACTGATTAGGTGGAACATTCAGCTAACTGATGGTACCAAACTCATCTGCGACGTTCTGCAACAAAATGAATGCGAGTAATTTTCGCATGCCAACCCAAGCACTTTTTGTACTCAGTTGTGGTGAGCAACGATATATTTTTAATTACTGAGCAAAACTATAACGTATGAAAAACAGCAAGGCTGGTTTTGAAAGGAATAAATATGTATTTAAATGTATAGAATTGAGATATGTATATATATATCGCATTGATTTATCTATGTCCGTCTGTTAATATGTCTTCCAATTCGTCTGTCTGATGGAAGGTATTCACAATTGCTTTCGAAAAAGTTGAGACACGAAACTGAAATTTCGTACAAACACTTTTGAAATCACGAGAACAACATATTGCCTAAAATGGGCGTGGTTTGCCCATTCTTAACAGGGTTGCCATATAAAGATATTTTTCAAAATATGAACTTTTAAATATTTACCGTCCGTTTAGGGATATGTTTGTCTGGAAATAGGTGTGACATGCCTCTTTAACCCCTTGAGATACATAATATATATTATACTTGTCAGTTAACTTTTTCCGTGCTTTATAAAAGTAAATGAATAGTTTAGATTTTTTTAAGAAAGAGTTTGCCTACTTTTATAAAAGTGGGCTAAGTGTCTCTAAAGAACATTTTAATGCATGACAGCAAAATTTTAGCTTATTTTAATATTGTGAAAAATAAAGTCTGTATGGAGAGTAGGCGTGGCCGTGGGCGAATTTTTTTAATTTTTGGAATAAATCATCTTCTACTTATGGGAAACAGTTATGCGAAAATTCAATCCTTTATCTTTTTTATTTCCGAAGTTATTAAATCTTTTGTTATACACTCGGAAAACATAAACCGTGCTGCACAAAAGTGCTCAAATTAATTTATTTATTTATTATTTATTTATTTAAAATTAATTACAATAAACATTATAATTAATTATGGAAGCGCTAGCTACCAGGGCTATCGGCTTAAGATTTAATTAGATTACACTTTCAATTTTTAACTTTTTTAAAAACTTATGAATTAATTCTACATTGTGGTGGGATGGATTGGAAAGGATATTGTATGGGCAAGAAGGTTGAAATATAGATGCATAGAGGGAGGTGAGGGAAGGGCAGTCTATTAAAATATGTTGAGTTGTTAAAGTACTTGTATTGCAGAAGAAGCATTGCGGTTGTAACTCTCGTTTTAAGAGATATAAGTGTGTTAGGAGGGTGTGGCCTAATCTTAAGCGTGTAAAGCATTTGTTTGCGGCGGTGGATGTAGATATGGGAAGACGTAGTGGGGTGCGGGTGTTGTTGACAGCTTTGTAACGATGAGTGTATTGCGTCCAGTTATTGCTTATGTTTCCATAGAGGATATTTCTGGCTTTACAGATGAGGGATTTCGCGGAATATAGGGAAAATGTGTGCAAAGGATACTTTACTGCTGCCTTGGCGGCGGCGTCAGCGTGTTCATTGCCAGCGATTCCCACGTGTCCTGGTATCCACATGATTCTTATTCTGTCTTTCATAGATATGAGCAGTTGCTGGGTTTGTTGTACAAATTCCAGCTTGTTATCGATATTGTTTGCTGCTTCAAAAAAGGCAAGGCTATCCGTACAAATTATGTGTTTCCGTTTACTGTACTTTAGTGTTTTTAGACAGGATAGAACAGCTTGGGTTTCTGCTTCGAAGACAGTAGCACTTTGCGGTAATATTCCTTTTGTTAGCTCAGATCCGTGGTCATCTACGGCTGCAAAAGCTACTCCGTCTGGGGTTTTAGAACCGTCTGTGAAGATTGGGTTCCATCCGTCCTGCTTAAGTGGGGTGATGATTTCGCGGAACAATTGTACATATGTGTCCTTATGGGTGTACCCTTTTCTATATTTTGTTAACTGGCCAACAAAGGTAAGTTGGCTTAACGACCATGGCGGGTGTATAAGAGTAGGAGAGCTAACATTCACGTCAAGTTGTAGTGTTTTCTTTAGCTCGAGAGCTTCGCTTAATGCAGATTTCATCGATAGCGGTGTTTTTCGAGATTTTAAAAGTTGAATTTCTTTGTGCAGGATATGTGTTGGGCTGCAGAACAATCTCGGTAAGAGACCACAGCGTAGGAATGTAATGCGATCTTCAACTTCTAGAAATCCTCCTTCCGCTAGCAAGTTCTTTGTAGGTGTAGTTCTAAAAGCGCGCAAGCTTGCCCTCACAGCAGTATGATACGGAGCTTTAATTAAGTTTAGATTCGTTTTAGCACATTTCCCGTATATTTGTAGACCGTAGTCGATCTTTGAGAGTATCATGGATTTTGTAGCGTTTAAAAGAGTGTTAGTGTGGACGTGACTTTTAGTAGATGATAGGTATTTTACTGAGCAGCCGCCGTGGCTCAGTTGGTTAGTGCGCGGTCCAACGAGTCGCATGCAGAGCGACACAAGATCGAATTCTGCATGTAGTAACACCTAAAAAAAATAACGGGAAACTCGTTTTCTCTTTCGGTGGCTGTCCTCTCAGCTGGAAATGGCAAACCTCTGAGAGCAAAAATTGCCTATGAAAAAGCTCCCAACCTGCCGTTCGGAACCGGCATAAAACTGTAGGTCCCTTCCACCCGCGTACAAAATTCACACGCACAACACGGGTGGTTGCGGGAAGCTAGGCCTTAGTCTCGCGTAAGCGGGCTGTCGTGCCAATCAATTAATTAATTAATTAGGTATTTTATTGTGTTAAGCCTGGCAGCGAGATTATTTCTTAAGTATGTACAATGTTGCTTAAAACTATTTTTTTTATCGAAAATTAGCCCAAGAATTTTTAGATGATCTACATTTTGGATGCTATTATTGTTAAGCCTTATTTCGAAATTATTACAGCTAGTTTTCCTACATATGTGCAGATGCTTGCATTTTGTAAATGAAATTTTTGCACCTGAGTGCAAAGACCAACTCTCAATCGAATCTAGAGTTTTTTTTAGTTGTTCATTTACTTTATTGATGTCTTGGTTTTTACACATGACGTATAGGTCATCAGCGTATAGGCAATGTTGGATATTTGTATTACTTTGGATGAGCTTACTAAGGTCTTCGAAAGCTATTGAGAATAGGACTACCGAGAGCGGAGAGCCTTGTGGTATACCGTTATGGAGTGGGTGTATGGAAGATATTGAATTATTTACACGGCAGCGCATTTGTCTGTTTGTAAGGAATGCTTTGATGTAGTTAAACATTCTCGGGCCGATTCCCCATTCTTGCAGCTTGTTAAGTACTATATGTGGACCTATATTATCGAATGCTTTTTCAAAGTCGATGGAGAGTATAGACATATGGTTTTTTGCGGAGAGACATTTGCAAACTAAGTGGTCTATATAAAGCAATGCGTCGATTGTACTTAAGCCGGGCTTGAAGCCAGTTTGATAAGGTGAGAGTAATTTCGCGCTGGATAGAAACCATGCGAGCCGTTTTGCAATTACTTTTTCGAAGAGTTTTCCTATGCAGGGTAGTAGGGAAATAGGGCGGTAGCTGGAGATTTCTTCTATTTTTTTGTTTGGTTTTTTTAATGGGATTATAATAGCCGTTTTGTTGAACTGGGGTATAATCCCCGTAGAAAAGGTTAGATTATAAAGTTTAGTAATTCTAGTGAGAAGGCAACGAGGAACTTTGCGTAACATTTCGTAAGTAATTTTGTCCGCTCCAGGAGAGGAACCTTTTACAAGTTTTAAGCAGGTTTCTAGTTCAGTTTGGTTGATGTCTGATTCTAACTGCATGGCAAATTTATTATTTGTGTGAGTAATGCTGATTAACATCGAAGAATTTTTGTGTGTAAGAAATTGCTGTGGAAAGTTATGGTCGTTCGATATACCACAATAGTATTGGGCAAAGTTGTCGCAGATTGATTGTGGGTCGGTTGTAGTGCCGTTTCCTACTTTTAATATTTTAATGTTGCTAAAAGTGTACTCTCCGGTAAGTGTTTTAATGCCACGCCAGACATCAGACACTGTTGTGCTGGGATTTAGTGTTTTAGTAAATTCTTCAAAGCTTCTTTTTTTTGCTATCTTTTTTTCTCGAATAAAAGCTGCATTTTTCTTTTTGTATTCTATAAGGTTGTTTAAACTCATATCTCTTTTATACTTTTTCCAAGCTGTTTGTTTTTCTTCTCTGAGATTCTTGAGCTCCATAGACCACCATGGAATGTTGGGTTTTGTGTATTTGCTTCGGGTTTGTGGAATCGAGATATTGGCTGCTGATCGAATTATTTTACGGATTATGGCTGCTTCTTTATTAATGTCTTTTGATATGTCTAATTTTGAGTTAAATTCTATTATGTGATTTTGATACTTCGACCAATCAGCAAGTTTACAATTGAATTTTGAAGGTTTTGGGGGGGTAGAAGAACTATGTGCAGGGAAATTTAAAGTTATAATTATAGGAAAATGATCGCTATTATGGAGATCGTCTAAAATATTCCATGAGGTAGATGGGTAAAGAGAGGGTGAGCAAAGAGTGAGGTCGATATTAGTGAAAGTGTGGTGCGTGGAAAAGTGGGTTGGCCTGTTATTGTTAAGGAGGGAAATATTAGAATTAATGATAAAGTCTTCAATTATTTTACCGCGCGGGTTGTGAGTTTGTGAGCCCCATAGCGGGCTCCAGCCGTTGAAATCTCCAGCTAGTATAATTGGGGTATGGATGGTGTTAGTGAGATTGATTAAGTCGGTTATATTTATGGACTGGGTAGGGGGGATATAGATCGAAATTATTGTAATTGGGAGTGACAAGTTTACTTCGACCGCTACTATTAGCAAGTTGGATGGAATTTGAAGAACTTTGTATGGCACACTTTTGTGGACAAGAATGCCGCAGCCCTGTTTGTAGGAGGTGTTGGCGGCGAAGTTATGAAAGTGTCCATGAAACTGTTTGGGAGTATATGTGTTGGTATTGTAGGGTATGTGGGTCTCTTGCAGGCAGAGTATGAGAGGGTTGAGAGATTTAATAAGTGTTTCCAGTTCTGAGTAGTTATTATGATATCCATTGATATTCCATTGAAGAATATTACAGATCATAACTACGTAAGGAAAGAATTTACTTCAGAAACTATTTTCTTAATAGTTTTGAGTATGTTATGTTATTCGCAGTCTGGGTCTTTTGCTTTTTGTTGTGAGAGAGTATGGTCAGTTATGGATTTATTTGTTGTGGGTAAATTTGAGTTATTATTCGAGAGATTTGTTTTTGCGTTTAGCGTGTGGGGTGAATCGTGTATTGTTGAGAGATTATTATAAGGTTGAGAGTTAATTTGAGTGAAGTTTTGAGAAGAGTTTGTTGATTCGGTATGTAGATTGTGAATTAATGAGGAGGAGGAGTGAGTGGGTTGTATGTGTGTATTGTGAGTGATCGACGCATCGTTGTTAGGGTGTGGGTTGATTTGAGGAAGATTGTGAGTGGGCTTTGAAAGACTGTTGATAGTGTTCTCTTGTGGGTTGGTGGAGTGTGAAGAACCAGAGGGCGGGGTGGTTGTGGTGGTTTCTGGTGTATTTTGCTTATTTTTGTAGGTTATGCCGTTTTTTGTAATAGATGCGTATGATGTTTTCGATGTTGAGTAGTTTGGGTATTGCTGTTGGTATATTTTCCTGGCTTCGCCAATACTGCATTTGTTTTGAGTTTTGATTCTTAGGATTTCTTTTAGCAGCTGGTATTTGGGGCAGGCGTTAGAGAAGGAGGGGTGATCGTTGAGGCAGTTTGCACACATAACGCGGGTGCATACTAAGGGGGTATGAGGGGGAAGGTTGCAGTTGGAGCATGCGGGATTATTTTTGCAATGCTTAGTCGTGTGACCTAGTAATTGACAGTTCTTACACCGCATCGGGTTTGGGAAATATTCTCTTACTTGTACTGAGTACCAAGCTACTTCAAGTGAACTTGGGATCTTGTAAAGGTCAAATGTAAGGAGTATTTGGCCGGTGTGGACTTTTTTGCCTTCTGGAGTATTTTTCGTGAATTTGTACACACTCGTGACGCCTTGAGATTTTAGGGATTCTAAGATTTCTTCTTCGTTGGTGTTGATAAGGTTTCTGTCAAAGATGGTACCTTTGGACGAGTTGAGAGATTGGTGCAAGGTAATTGAAACTGGGCAAAGGCCGCCAAAGTTTTTAGTTTTTACGAATTTCTCTGCCACTCTGGGTGTCTTAGCGAGGATTAGGAGACTTCCATCTCGTAGGAAGCTGACTGTTTCTACCTCCGTGCTGATAGAATCAATTGCTTTCTTTTTGGCAAAGACGCTGAATGAGGACAGAGGCTTAGCGTCATCAGAGGACTTGACAACGACAAACCTAGGATTGTGTTGTGATTCGTGTGTAGAGTGAAGGGGTGAATAGGGGTCTTTGGTTGACTGTTTTTTCTTTTAGGTTTTGGGCTGGAATAATCTTCCAGTTCTATAAACCGATTCCCCGAAGGGATCGGTTGGTCACTCCACATGGTTCACTTACTGATCTTCTTTGTTGTTTTTTGGCACTTTGAGAAATGGGTGAAATGAAAAAGAGAGTGAGAACACTGTACACTGTGTTAAGAAGAAAATCACTGAACTGTGCACTAAAGAGGAAGATAGAAAAGCAGCCGCTCACAACGAAAGCTAGTCGATGACTGGCTCAAATTAAAAAACCATAAAACACGTTTAACTTTATTTTTGATCTTCTACTGGAATCAGTTATCAAAATATTGAATTATTTTTTTTTGCTTCTGATTATGCATATTTCTAAAACTCTTAACTTCCGACTGTAGGGTACCAGCTCCTGGTAAAGGAAATGAAAAAAAATTACACCCTACAATTCTAAGAGGAATTCTAAAGATAGTAGCGAAATTTCAGTTCTCTAGTGCAAAAACTTTTTTTCCCAACGTGCGTCGCACATTGGGAAAAAACAGGCAAAAACGCTCGCATCGCCTGTTTTGAACTCTAGAATCTATAGTTTTTGCACTAGAAAACTGAAATCTCGCTATTATCTTCAGAATTCTTTACAGAATTGTAGGGTGTAATTATTTTTAATTTCCCTTACCAGGGGCTGGTACCCTACAGTCGGAAGTTAAGAGTTTTAGAAAGGTGCATAATCAGAAGCAAAAAAAATTAATCAATATTTTGATAACTGATTCTCATAAAATATCAAAAATAAAGTTACACGTGTTTTAGCGTTTTTTAATTTGAGCACTTTTTCTCAGCACACGGTTTATGGTTTCCGAATGAATGTACATATAACGAAAAATGTTACAACTTAAAAAATAATAAAGATATAAGATTGAAGTTTTGCACAATGGTTTCCTATAAGTAGAATATGATTTGTTCCAAAGTGAGAAAAATCCGCCCACGGCTACGGCCACACCCCACACAGAATTTTTTTAACAGTATTAAAATAGGGTCAAATTTTATTTTCATGCATTCAAACCCTCTTTAGATAAATTTTAATGATGTGATACTTAGCCCACTTGTATAAAAACAGGCAAACTCTTTATTAAAAAAAATTAAAATTTCTAAACTTCTCATTTACTAATATATAGAACTGGAAAAGTTAATTGACAAGTATATCTTTGCTGACTAAAAGTTAAAATAATGACTTATTATGTATCGTAAGGGGTTGAAAATGCATGACACAAATATTTCCAGAAAAAAATATCCATAAACGGACGGTGAATATTTAAAAGTTCATATTTGAAAAAATATATTTATATGGCAATCCTGTTAAAAATGGGAAAACCGCGCCCATTTTAGTTTATTTGTTGTTCTCATGATTTCTACAGTTTTGTACAAAATTTCAGTTTCGTATTTCAACTTTTTCAAAAGCTATTATGAATACCTCCCATCAGACAGACGAATTGGAAGACATATTAACAGACGGACATAGATACGGACAAATTCTATATATTTAAATACATATTTATTCCTTTCAACACCAGCCTTGCTGTTTTTCATACGTTATAGTTTTGCTCAGCAATTGAAAATATATCGCTGCTCACCAGAACTGAGTACAAAAAGTGCTTGATTTAGCTGAATGTCCCACCTAATCAGTGTTTAAGTATTTCGTAGAATGCTGTGGAATCTCAAAAGTTACAGTCCAGAGAAAATCCCGTTTTTTCATTTTTAATTGCTTAAATATCATAACCCCACATGTGAAAAATTAAGGGATTTCATTAAAAAATATAGATTCTACGGGCATCTGAAGACAGCCTTGTTACCAATATTTTGCTAGAAGTGAAAATAATATAATAAAACGCTCAACTTTGAAAGGCCGTAAAGTCCAGGTCATGGGATGAAGAGACTTAAAAAGTTGATTTGCTGTCTCGCTTGTCTATCTTTATTACGACAAGTAAAAAACAAAATTTAGATTCGCAACTTTTGGATTTGCTCCAATGCGAGCGTTGTTGCCTGTTTTTTCCCAACGTGCGGCGTTTTGATACAGGTACAGAATCATGATGATGTAAAAAAATAATTATATTTTTTGGAACATTTAAATTCAATGGAACATACGACATTCATTTTCCACGGCGACGAAATGTGAATACTGAACTGGGAGCTTTTCTTGTACATAGCAGATGGGCAGTTTATTTCTAAACTTTATATCTTATTTTTCCGTACGGTGAATTTTTGAATAAATCGATGACTACTAGATCATCGTAAATATCAATTTGAATTAAAAATCATTTGCACAAAAAGTTACGTTATTAGTGTGTCATACCCCAATGAACTTTAGCGGGATGTGACTGAAATCAGGTCACAGTCAAGTTGCTTTAGGATAGCAAATGTGTATGGTTGGACTGTTATAAACAGCTACTAGAAGCGATAGTGCCCAAATAAAACTGATATCCGTATTATTTACAAAAATACAACTTCTGAGGTATGGTATACCCCACGACACCAATGTCGGGTTAAGTTTAAAATAAAAAAGTTTAAAAAGATCTCAAAAATTCATTTTTTTTATTTATTTATTTATTAAGAAATTTATATACTAATACAACAAGATTCTTTCGAGTCTTTTAATTAAAGTATTAGCAACTAGGATTTCAAAAAAGCTTACAATGGTGATCTTATACAGTAAAGAAAAAAAAAAAGAAATAGGAAACATACTACCATATGCATTTTTCACTCGCCGAAAAAAGACCATTGAAGATTAATATCATTGCAACGAGCATAGATATTTAAATAACATTGATTTGAATTGCACAACGTTTCTGCAGCTTTTTATCAGGGGAGGTAACGAGTTCCAGTGCTACTACGGTCTCGGTAGGCAATTGAGAAGTAGAGACCTCTCTCGACCGACAAAACTTTCACTCTATAGGACGCTTATCTTGCCCGTGCTCCTCTATGGCGCTGAAGCATGGACAATGACACGAAACGACATAGCGGCCCTTGGAGTGTTCGAGAGGAAGGTTCTTCGCAAAATCTTCGGCCCTGTTCGGGTTGGTGACGACTATCGCATACGAACCAATAACGAGCTGTATGAGCTGTATAAGGACATGGACGTAGCGCAGCGAATTAACATCCAGCGGCTACGCTGGCTCGGTCATGTCTGCCGCATGGACGACGAAGCTCCGGCGAAAAAGGTATTCGATGCGATGGTTGGAGGTCGACGGCGAAGAGGGAGGCCGTGTCTCCGGTGGAAGGACCAAGTGGAAGAGGCCCTGGTATCTCTTGGTGTGACCAACTGGAGAAGGCGCGCGCGAAGCAGAGGCGCTTGGAGAGAAGTTTTGCGGCAGGCCGTAACCCGATAACGGGTTGTTATGGCCAGTTAAGTAAGTAAGTAACGAGTTCCAAAGACGTATGGCGTAGACGTAGAATTGCCTTTCCGAGGTAAGGCTAAGATGTTTCAATTGTGTCAGGATAGCAGTACGATTCGACCGCGAGAAAGTCAATCTACTGCGTAAATAGGCTGGCTCGCCAAGGTGTAAAACCTTCTGCAGCAGCAGCAAAGTCCGGAATTTGACATTATCAAATGTCATTATTCGCGTAGCATATAAAGAAACATGGTCATTGCGTTTAAGACCAAAGACGTATCTAGCAATATTGTTGAAAGCAACATTGAGTTTTGCTTTGGAAGCGGCGTCACAGTTGGCAAATATCTCACAACCATATAGGAGAACAGGAAGGAGATGCGTGTAATGTGTAACCCATAAGCTGCGCAACATTCCGTACACTTTACCAGCAATACTCCTGATATGAGGCTTCCAAGATAAGGTGCAGTCAAAAATTATGCCAAGGTTCTTGGCAGAGTCCACTTGGTCGATGGCGCAATGATTGAGTATAATTTTAGGGAAGTGCGAGGTGTCCATAATTTTTCTACATGACTAAACATTTGGATTTTAAAGGGTTAAGACATAAACCATTTTCGCTTGCCCATTTAGCTACACTAGCAAGATCATTGTTGAACTTTGAAACACAATTAGATACTGAAAGACGGTGGCAATTTGCATATAGCTGTACATCATCTGCATATATATGTATATTACAATACTTTAAAATTTTAGGCAAGTCGTTGACATACAAAGAAAAAAGAAGTGGCCCAAGAATAGAGCCCTGAGGGACTCCTCGTTTTATAGTCAGAAACGCTGATATTTGCTTGCGCAAACTGCTCGCGTTCTATTTGATAAATACGAAAGCATCATACTAGCCGCTGATGTAGAAAAATTAAACAAATTTAGTAGTTTAGTGATTAGAATTGTATGATCGACAGTGTCAAATGCCTTGGAGTGATCCAGGAGGACTAAAAAACTCACTTTGTTATCGTCCAAGCCGGAGCGTATATCTTCGGCTACGTCAATAAGTTTATCTATATACTTTTCGAGGAATAGGTGTAGATTATTTTATGTTTGTACCTTACACCTACAGAGCCTTAAGCTTTTGAGAAGAATTCCTTTTAATTTTATCTAAAACAAGTTTTATAACGAATAAGTTAAGCCAAAAAGAACCCAAAAACAAAATGGTGTCCTCTTTGGAACAGAAATATCCCTATGGTCTTGAAAGCATTAATGTATAATATAAAAATAAAGCATTTGAATGAATCTTTTGTAACGTAAAACCTTTAAAATTGCTTTAATAACACAGTGCAACACTGAAAAAAGGGACGAGATCAAACCCATCTGATTCGATATAGGACCTCAGTAGATGAAAAAGTGCCAAGGGATTTTTCCCGGAATGTTCGACTTTTTTTTTAATGCAGTTTAAAGATGGCGGCTTAATGCCCCTTCCCGAAACTTTTAAAATATCATATCTCTTGACTCAAATGTCAGAAAGGAATAATTTTTACGTCAAATGAAAGCTAATCAACAGTTTGCGATCTTGTTCGTCGAAGCGCAAGCGCAGAGTAAACAACGAACCAAAGCATCGTCATCGTCGTTTCAACGAAGATGATTCGGGATTCGCTAATGTTTTTGGTGTTGTCGTTTATTGTGTGTATGCTTTTTTGTGTTGCCGATTGGTTTTGCTGGACAGATTGCTGTCAGCTCACCATCAATCGAATCTTTGTGGTGTATGGCTTTTTGCTGGCCAATGCTTTGATTGATTTAAAAATTTGGTGGTTGATCCCAATTTAAAATGTTTACAAATATTTTTACGTGGCGAGTTCGAAGTAAAATTATTTGTTTATATTTTCACATGCTTGACTACAATTTTGAGAATATGGGAAAACTACGAAAAAAATGAACTGATAGGCATATTGACTTCAAAATTCGTGAAAACACTTGAAATCAAAACTAATTAGATGCGTCTTTTAATTTTGTTTTTTTTTTTAAATCGAAATCTAACGGACAAACCAAGGGTTAAAAGATTGTATGGAAAAACATAATTTAATAAGTCTATTGACTTCAAATAGGGCGAAAGCACTACTAAAGCACTAAGTAAATAAATTAATAATAAGTCAAGTATTTTGTCATAAGAAAAATTTTATTACGGCATGCCTACGTTTAAAAATAGTTTAAATATTCTACACCTGAATGGTTCCAGTGCGAATAATATGACCATAAATTTACAATATTAGATTTTCTTATTTGAGTTCTTTTAAACAAGCATTATATGTGGGCCGTAAGAAAAGTTCCAAAGAACAGGACGGAAAATTATTAAGGGGTAATAAAAACGTTTTCCTTTCTTTCCAATTCCATTTTTATTTAATTGTCTTTGTTGATTACTTATTATTTATTTTTTAATTGCCTGTAGTGATCATATAGATCGCCATGCCAGCCATATTTTATTTTCTTTTCTATGATTTTGCAGACACTACAGTCGGCAGTGAGTTCAGAAGCAATATGCGACGCCGTGCAGGCTTATAGAAGAAGAACAAAAGCCAGCCAGAAAATAGAAATCGTTTTACAATTTCAGCTTTTCGCCAGCGCAACAACAAAAACAACAGCACATCGTCTTCCTCCTCTTCGGACAATTGAGCGAGAATGAACGAGTGCGCACAGACGCGGCATTCGTGTTTCTATGATTTGCGCTCAGAGCATTGTGCTGTCGTTTCAAGCGTTTCCTCTTGTTGTCTACCCCCCGCATCATGAAGACGGGTGGCGATATCAGCACCCGCATTCAAATTTTTACTTGTACGTGATGCACTCTCTTTATGTTCCATACTTTTTGGTAGTAGACACACACAGCACAGTATGCTTTGTATAGATTGGTGTTTGCTCTTCTATAAGAAGGTTGTGGGCACCCTGATTTATAGGTAGGTAAGTTGTAGCACAGAATAAACAGTATACAGAAGGCGCATCTGAAATAATTTTGCGATTTCATTTCAGACGCGGGCGGGAAGCAACAAAGGTGAGGAAAATGCAAAGGGAACCGAGAGAGTAAGCGCGAATTGATGTACACGCATAGATTCGATAGTTTTGGGCTTTATTCTCATTTCGACAACAACACGCAATGTTATTGCTTTCCGCAGCAAGCCAGCTTGGCTTTGCTCGTGCACATTGAAATGGTTGTTGATTTAGCAAATCAATCGCCAAGGCAAATTCAATAGGTAGTTGCAGCACCAGAACTAATTAAACTTTTTTCTTGCATAATTAGCACAACTTTGTAGCAAACGTTTTCCACTTATTATTACTTTCTTAATGCGTCTTGGTTGTTCCAATATTTTTACACATATATTTAATTTCATTGCAGCTATTTGTACTTTTTACAACTTCTATTTTACAAGCAGACCGGAAGAACTTATAAAATTCATTGAATTTTGTTTTTTCCGTAGTGCTACCACCTTATGCGCCTTGGCGATCGCTCAATCAATTTTTCTATGCAAACTTTTCCTGTCCACTTCTTGTTCTTGTTTGTAAAAAAGCAAGCGGAGAGCAAGCACGAGCCACCACCAACATGCAAGCGGCACACCGCTTTGTTGCCCAACAAGAACAACCACAGTGTGTGGTGCGTTACTGTTTCATACACCGCTCTCACAGCTTCTCAGTTTACGCTCTCGCGCTCTATGCGTTCTCGTCCCCTTTACTGATTCCCCCCGCATCAACAAACGGGTCCTAGCGCTGGAACCCGCAAAGAAAATTTTCTTTACACCAGATGCGCATTCTGTATATTGTTTGTTCTGTGGTTGTAGCAAAGAAAATAAACATACAGAATGCGCATGTCATACAAGCAAAAATTTTGTATGGCGTGTTCTAACATTGGAACCCGCGCTCTGCTCGCACAGATCACGTAAGTGGTGAGAGCGTTGCTTTACAAGCGATAACGTAGTTGTATGTGTTGCGCTCTTTGGTTGCGCTCACTGCAGTGAGTCTGCGTTAGCATTCTGCTGCGGCGTGGGATGATTGGGAGCAGCGTTGCCACAAGAAAAAAAATGTATAACCAGGAACAAAAATAAAAATAACCTAAATGTAACACAACAACACAACAACAAAATGTTTATTCGATACAAACAAAACAAATAACTCACACATAAACTTCAAGATTTAACCCTCCGATAACCACAAATTTTTTAAACGGTCAAAGCCCAACGAGGTCTCCAGGGACCTTTTTGTAATATTGCATATAATATCTGTAATTTTGTAATGTAGGGTTACAAAGTGTGTGTAGATGTGTTTGGAGAGCCAAGAAGTTAAGCTTCGTGTATATTTTTTAGTAAACTCATGTGTATAGTATTTGTTACTACAGACAAATAGGCAAAAACGAATACAATACAAAATAATTGCATTTAGTTGCCTAACTTTGCTTTAGCAGCTAATGCATCTATGCCGCTACCAGTATGCCATTTTTTTAGAGTAACGGGTTTTTATATCTATTTATTGATATTTTTATTCTGTTTTCATCGTTTTTATATATACTTAGGCAAGACCCTCAGCCATTATCAAATTGATAATGGAGTTTGATCATCGTTTTTCGGAGTCAGCTTCAGCCGCCAGAGTGACATTCAGTTCAACTTCAGCACCATATGTTGCATCGTATGGCAAGAAATCTGTATCCAGCACAAACATCTCCCCAGGCACGGGGAAGGCCAGAATTGGAGCACTGCACAGTTTTTCCTTCAGACGTGCAAAAGCCTGTTCCTGCTCTTCGCCCCACGCGAAGGCTTGGCTCTTTTTCGTCAGTTTGTGCAAGCTGCTGGCTCTGTTCGCGAATCCCGGAACAAATCGGCGGTAGTATGTGCACAGGCCCAGGAAACTGCGGAGTTCGTGTAGATTGCGTGGCCGGGGCCACTCCTTCACCGACGTGATTTTGCCTTCATCCGTATGTACTCCGCGGGCGGAAACCGTATGACCCAGATACTTGACCTCCTTTTGGAACAGCGAGCACTTCTTTGGGTTGAGTTTAAGCCCGGATTCTCGTATCCGCTCGAATACCTCCTTTAGCTTTCCGAGATGGTCGTCGTAGTTTTTACCCATCACGATTACGTCGTCGAGGTACACCAGACACGTCCGCCAATTCAGCCCTTTTAGCACGCGTTCCATTAGCCGCTCGAATGTTGCTGGTGCATTGCAGAGTCCACACGGCATGACGGTGAACTGCCACAAACCATCGCCAACACTGAAAGCCGTTTTCTCCTTGTCCTTGTCTGCAAGCTCTACCTGCCAATAGCCGCTGCGTAAGTCGAGTGTGGAGAACCACTGCGTGCCTGACAGTATGTCCAGGGTGTCATCGATCCGAGGTAGTGGATAACTGTCCTTCTTGGTCACATCATTGAGCTTCCGATAGTCCACACAAAACCGGGTACCGCCATCTTTTTTCTTGACTAGCACGACCGGCGAGCACCAGGGACCCGAAGAAGGCTCTATGACCTTGTCTTTCCGCATGTTCTCGATCAAATTTGTGACGTCCTCCCTCTTGGCCAGAGGAACTCGTCTTGGCGGTTGGAGAATCGGTTTTGCACTTCCGGTGTCGATGTTGTGCTTCACTATGGCTGTTCTTCCGCCTGCTTCTGCCGCAAATATTGACCCATAGTGCTGCAGGAGTGATCTCGCCTTCTGTTTCTGCTTGGCCGTCAACTCGCTGCTCCACTGGTTCTCCTGCGGTATGGCGTCCATGTTAAAACCGCTCTTCTTATTACCTCCAGGCGGGCTACTCTCGCAATTGACCACTGCTACAGCTTCCATACACTCGCCAATTACCTCCTCTTTCCCGACATATCTGGGTGCATTCAGGGGGTTCAGTATTCTGCCTGGTATTCTGCCATTCTTAGGTTCCACTAATGTACGTCCGATGATGATGTTGTCGTGTCCTTGTTTCGGTGCTTCCACTACCCACAGCCGACTCGTCCCATCGTCCTCGTCCACCTTTGCCCACACAATCGCCTCAGAATTCGCTGGTATCCTCCTGTGTTGACACGATACAACCTTCCTTACCGCCACGCTTCGCTCATAGCCGGTGTGCAGCGGGAATTCAACGTTGGCATATCTCAGCACATTTTCCTTCAGGTCCAGCGTAAAACCGTGCCTAATCATGAAATCCACGCCGATAATCACGTCGTCCATTATATCCGCGACGATGAACTCATGTTCCAGGCTGCTGGTGCCGATAGCAATCGTTTTTGTAACTTTACCTCTTACCGGCGCGCGTTCGCCAGTCGCAGTCCGCAGCTGTATGCCAAGCAGTGGTTCCCAGTTCTTCAGAAGCTTCCTTTTTATGATCGAATATGACGCTCCAGTATCAAGTGTCAACACGAACAACTTTTCATCTATCCTTCCTTCAATTGTCAAGCTGCTGGGCTGTCGTTTCAGCTGCGAGACAAGCACGGTGGGGCGGCAAATTGTGGGGATCAGCTCACGGCCCTTTTGGCTGACCCGTTTTAGTTTAACGACTCGCCGTCCTCAGCTCTGCGATTGTTGGCTGGGCCTCGATTGTCAGTATTCCTCGTTTCAGACGATTGCGATCGGGAACGGGAACGCCTCTTCCGTTGGCGGCAGTCTCGTGATATGTGGCCCTGCTTGCCACATACCCAGCAGACAACTTTAGAGGAGACCACTCGTGACCTGCCCGGTATCTCAGAGCTTATGGCCTGGATCGGAATGTCTTTGTCCGCCTGAATCTGGCGTATCCTTGCAGGCGCATACCGAGTGCTCCCAATCCATGCCGCTTCATATGTCATCGCGCTGGTCACCGTCTCCTTAAATGTTGGCTTGCCCATCATCAACGCACTGCGACGTGTTTCTGGATCATGAAGACCTTCAACAAACGACTCAATCTTCATCCTCTCGAGATCATCAGCACCGAATTTTGGGTCGCACAACTGTACGGGCGGCCCAATGTCTGCTGCATATGCCTGCAGCGCCTCGTTGGTTCTTTGCTTGCGGTTCTTCAGCTCACAGTAGTATAGCGCATGGTTGTGCTCGTTGCTATACTGCGCTGCTAATGCTCTCATGATGGCACCGTAATCACTTCTTAAACATTCTGGAACTGATTTGATTACCTCAGCCGCAGGACCTTTCAGCGCCAGTGTCAACCTCCGACCTTTCCTGATATCTGTCCACTGATTTTCCAAAGCAGCCAAGTCGAATTGCAATTTAAATGTATCGAACGGCGCAGCACATTCTCGTGGCTGTACCTCTCGAAGCCGTTCGTCTATCTTTCTGTGCATCGAATCTTCCAGACTGTCAACTCTTTTATTCAAGGACTCATCCAGGTTGTCAACTCGTCTGTTCAGGGATTCACCCATTTCGTCAACTCGTTTGTCCCAATTGTCTATTCGCGTCTCGAGATGCTCAACTTTCACATTCAGGCTATTGGAAATTTCCTCCACCTTCTGCTCTATGCGCGCAGAATTTTCCGCCATTTCTCGATTTGCAGTCTCGACTTTTGCCGAAATTTCGAGATTCGTAGTTTCCAGCTTCGTTGACATTTCTCGATTTGCTGTCTCGACTTTTGCCGAAATTTCGACATTCGTAGTTCCAGCTTCGCTGCCATCTCTTGATTCGCAGTTTCCATTTTCGCTGCCATCTGCGCCGACATTTCACGATTGGAAGTCTCGAACATGCCTTTTATTGCAATCATTAACTGGCTCACGTCTAATGCTTGTAGTGGTCCAGTCGGTGCAGCCGTACTTTGGATCGACGCAGCACCCGCAGGCGATTCCTCCACTTCCTGCGCCTCCTGTTCCTGCGTTCCGAACTCGTGTGCAGCCCAATCGATGCCTCGTGATTCACACGCCTCTCGCAAGCGCAGCTGCAACTCCACTTTCCCGCCAGCAGTCGGCAAATTCCAGGCAGCCAGCTCCTTCATCAGCTGGTCCACCTTCAGCAGCTCGAGTTTAACCATGTCCGTGCTGTTATACTTTTATTTATTTTTTTTCTGTTTATTTTCAATTTTCCACAATCCCACTTCTGACACCAAATGTTACGAATACTAAGTCTAGTGGGCTGTTACGTATCACTGGATTGTGTAATTTGAAAATGAAACAACTTTAATTATTCCAACGCAGCCAATTCAAAACCAACAGTCACTTTATTATTCACAGTTTTACACTTTACTGTTCGTACACTTAAGTATTTGCTGGATTATTCCGTGTGGCAACTTCACTTGTGAAAACCAGACTGACTCGCTGCGCCGCACCCGGCTGCCTTTTATACCTGTCGGGCCATCGCGCGGACCGTTCTCGCGCATTCCAGAGTGGACTAAAGGCTTCCATGATGATCGCAACCGTCGTTGCCAGGTTGTACTAAAAGTTATTATCGCGGCCGTCGTTGCCAGATTGAATTATAGCACGGCGCGAATCGGCAGGGTTGCTTTGCACAGCGACCGACTGTCTTATCGTTACAATACGAAGGCTTGCTTTTGGTTGCGCTCACTGCAGCGAGTCTGCGTTAGCACACTGCTGCGGCGTGGCATGATTGGGAGATGAAGACGATGTGCTGTTGTTGTTGCGCTGGCGAAATGCTGAAATTGTAAAACAATTTCTATTTTCTGGCGGCTGGCTTTTGTTCTTCTATAAGCCTGCACGGCATCTCATATTGCTCCTGAGCTCACTGCCGACTGTAGTGTGCGCAAAATCATAGAAAAGAAAATAAAATATAGTTGGCATGGCGATCATATAGCTATAAACAAAGTTTCTACAGAATTTATCAAAAAAGTAGACCCAATATTTGATTGCATGAATAGGGCAATCGGATAATTGCTTTAGATCGGCTTTACAATTAAATAATGAGTCGTACCAATTTATAAAGACTTTTTTAAATTTTTTGAAAGATGTTAAATGTATAGATGATAAATGTTTTTTTTTAGAAAAAAATCTGTTTTTTAATCACTGATGAAATTAAGCACATTTTAGTTTCGGAGTTTTCTTCTTTTTCCCACAGCTCCTGTACGACCTTAAAACTAACTACTCCATCTGGTGTTTTTGAGTAGCATTTCAGCAAACCGTTTCTTAATGATTTAATTAAATGAGGAAACTCAAACATAACAAAAACTTTTTGATTATTGAATTCAAAAAAAGGCCGTTATTTTAAAAGAACTAAGTAATTTTAAGTTTTCTGTAATTATTATACACAGATTATCCGCGTTGAGTCCATTTTCAGATATGAAATAATTTAAAATAAAACTTCTACTGGAGAACATGGACTTGAGCATAAACACGCACACATGGTTACCAATTCTTGTTGTTCTTTAAAAGCCATTGCATTCGAACCCGTCAACTAAATCTAATTTCGCTTATAACTTAATTATTTTCTTGATCGCCATTTCATCCATTAACAGTACTATGCTATTTTCATTTTTTTCTTTTAAATCCAAGCACAAATTCTTCATGGATTTGAAAGCGCTATTTGTAAAACCAGGCTGAAGGAACTTTATTGGGGCCCATCGATTTAATGTGCTAATATGCGGCAAATTCAAATTTAACTTGTTCCGCAGAAAGCAATACGTCGACTGGGAAATGTAAAAAATATTTTGTGCCAAATATTTCACATCGGCCGAGTATTCCTTTGGCCTGGAACTTATTAGCAATTTGCAAACAATTTTAGATTCTTTGCTTATTTTTGGTAACGAGCCAATTGTATTTTGCTAATTTTTCAGCGTATTTTTTTATTCTTATTTAGTTTAACGGGATGCTTTTATCGTCGCATCTTTTCTTGAATTCTTTTAAATTTTCTGAACAGATCAGTGTATTTCTTTTTGTAAAGGCGAATTGATTTTGCATTTTTTTCGCAATTAATACACATTGCATCGTCAATACGTACTTTTTTGGCTGAATTTTCAGGTTCCAAAAATTTTTCTTATGAATCCTGACAGTTCTCATCCAAATTTATAGTTGGAATCGCATCGAGTTTTAATTTTCTTTTGCCAAGGAAAAAACTACGAAAATGGTTTTCACAAATATGAAGATTTTTGTCGTAATCTTCATATGCAATATTGCATTTCTCACGCAAGATTTGACCAAAAATCAAATCAGCAGCCGGAAACTTGAATATTCGCAAATTTGGGTAGTTACGTCTAGACTTTTTGCAACTGGGCACACAGCATTGAATTCCAGACTTGCAGGAATTCTTGCTTTGCTTTGAAGCCATATTGAATTGTAAAAAAAATTAGGATCAACCACGTCAAAATATAAAAAAATATTTCTACTTGAAACTAGTCAAGTAAAAATAAGTATTTATATAAAGTTTTAATTGGTTCAACCACGTCAAAAAACACTTGCAAACAATTTAGGATCAACCACGTCAAAATACAAACAAATAATAGGGGTACCGGTTAATTCATGCGGTTTTCTAACAGATGGCGTAACATGATTTTGTGAACAGTGATTCACCTTTCCAAATATGTGTTGGAAAGCTATTGTCATATAGTTTCAGAATCAGTATGTGTCATTTAGCTGAAGCGTAAACAACAATACTTTTTTTTACTCTGAAAATGTCGAATTTTGTGCCGAATAAAGTGTTTTTGCGGGGAGTACTTCTTCATTACTTCAATATGAAGAAAAAGGCTGCCGAAAGTCATGGTATTTTGGTGGAAGTGTATGGTGTGCATGCTCTAGCTGAGCGTACGTGCCAGAAGTGGTTTGCATGGTTTAAAAGTGGCAATTTTGACTTGGAGGACGATGAACGGCCCGGACAGCCAAAAAAGTTTGAAGATCACGAATTGGAGACATTGCTCGACCAAGATCCATCCCAAACGCAAGAAGAACTTGCAAAATCACGTGTGAACAACTGCTTCAACGGCACAAAAGAAAACCGCACAAAAACGGCACAACCCCGATTACAGTTTTCGTCGACATTTTTGTGCAACCTATCGATGCTTCCTGCCTACCGTGTTCGGTTGCAACAGCTCATAATAGATCACACCGAGCTGGTCCCACCAAATACACAGCATAACCTTCAGGCCATGAATATTCTGAACGGCCGTCGATGATGATGCATGGCCGGGATATCCATACGTTGCTCGACGTTTTGGATTATCGTAATTGACCCAATTTTCATCGCCAGTGACAATTCGATGCAAACAACTTTTTCTTTTGTGCCGTTGAAGCAGTTGTTCACACGTGAAAAATCGGCGTTCGACGTCTCTTGGCTTCAATTCATATGGCACTCAATGGCCTACCTTCCGGATCATTCCCATTGCTTTTAGACGATCGGAAATGGTTTGTTGAGCGACGCCAACTGATTTTGCAAGTTCTTCTTGCGTTTGGGATGGATCTTGGTCGAGCAATGTCTCCAATTCGTGATCTTCAAACTTTTTTGGCTGTCCGGGCCGTTCATCGTCCTCCAAGTCAAAATTGCCACTTTTAAACCATGCAAACCACTTCTGGCACGTACGCTCAGCTAGAGCATGCACACCATACACTTCCACCAAAATACCATGACTTTCGGCAGCCTTTTTCTTCATATTGAAGTAATGAAGAAGTACTCCCCGCAAAAACACTTTATTCGGCACAAAATTCGACATTTTCAGAGTAAAAAAAAGTATTGTTGTTTACGCTTCAGCTAAATGACACATACTGATTCTGAAACTATATGACAATAGCTTTCCAACACATATTTGGAAAGGTGAATCACTGTTCACAAAATCATGTTACGCCATCTGTTAGAAAACCGCATGAATTAACCGGTACCCCTATTATTTGTTTGTATTTTGACGTGGTTGATCCTAAATTGTTTGCAAGTGTTTTTTGACGTGGTTGAACCAATTAAAACTTTATATAAATACTTATTTTTACTTGACTAGTTTCAAGTAGAAATATTTTTTTATATTTTGACGTGGTTGATCCTAATTTTTTTTACAATTCAATATGGCTTCAAAGCAAAGCAAGAATTCCTGCAAGTCTGGAATTCAATGCTGTGTGCCCAGTTGCAAAAAGTCTAGACGTAACTACCCAAATTTGCGAATATTCAAGTTTCCGGCTGCTGATTTGATTTTTGGTCAAATCTTGCGTGAGAAATGCAATATTGCATATGAAGATTACGACAAAAATCTTCATATTTGTGAAAACCATTTTCGTAGTTTTTTCCTTGGCAAAAGAAAATTAAAACTCGATGCGATTCCAACTATAAATTTGGATGAGAACTGTCAGGATTCATAAGAAAAATTTTTGGAACCTGAAAATTCAGCCAAAAAAGTACGTATTGACGATGCAATGTGTATTAATTGCGAAAAAAATGCAAAATCAATTCGCCTTTACAAAAAGAAATACACTGATCTGTTCAGAAAATTTAAAAGAATTCAAGAAAAGATGCGACGATAAAAGCATCCCGTTAAACTAAATAAGAATAAAAAAATACGCTGAAAAATTAGCAAAATACAATTGGCTCGTTACCAAAAATAAGCAAAGAATCTAAAATTGTTTGCAAATTGCTAATAAGTTCCAGGCCAAAGGAATACTCGGCCGATGTGAAATATTTGGCACAAAATATTTTTTACATTTCCCAGTCGACGTATTGCTTTCTGCGGAACAAGTTAAATTTGAATTTGCCGCATATTAGCACATTAAATCGATGGGCCCCAATAAAGTTCCTTCAGCCTGGTTTTAAAAATAGCGCTTTCAAATCCATGAAGAATTTGTGCTTGGATTTAAAAGAAAAAAAATGAAAATAGCATAGTACTGTTAATGGATGAAATGGCGATCAAGAAAATAATTAAGTTATAAGCGAAATTAGATTTAGTTGACGGGTTCGAATGCAATGGCTTTTAAAGAACAACAAGAATTGGTAACCATGTGTGCGTGTTTATGCTCAAGTCCATGTTCTCCAGTAGAAGTTTTATTTTAAATTATTTCATATCTGAAAATGGACTCAACGCGGATAATCTGTGTATAATAATTACAGAAAACTTAAAATTACTTAGTTCTTTTAAAATAACGGCCTTTTTTTGAATTCAATAATCAAAAAGTTTTTGTTATGTTTGAGTTTCCTCATTTAATTAAATCATTAAGAAACGGTTTGCTGAAATGCTACTCAAAAACACCAGATGGAGTAGTTAGTTTTAAGGTCGTACAGGAGCTGTGGGAAAAAGAAGAAAACTCCGAAACTAAAATGTGCTTAATTTCATCAGTGATTAAAAAACAGATTTTTTTCTAAAAAAAAACATTTATCATCTATACATTTAACATCTTTCAAAAAATTTAAAAAAGTCTTTATAAATTGGTACGACTCATTATTTAATTGTAAAGCCGATCTAAAGCAATTATCCGATTGCCCTATTCATGCAATCAAATATTGGGTCTACTTTTTTGATAAATTCTGTAGAAACTTTGTTTATAGCTATATGATCGCCATGCCAACTATATTTTATTTTCTTTTCTATGATTTTGCGCACACTACAGTCGGCAGTGAGCTCAGGAGCAATATGAGATGCCGTGCAGGCTTATAGAAGAACAAAAGCCAGCCGCCAGAAAATAGAAATTGTTTTACAATTTCAGCATTTCGCCAGCGCAACAACAACAGCACATCGTCTTCATCTCCCAATCATGCCACGCCGCAACAGTGTGCTAACGCAGACTCGCTGCAGTGAGCGCAACCAAAAGCAAGCCTTCGTATTGTAACGATAAGACAGTCGGTCGCTGTGCAAAGCAACCCTGCCGATTCGCGCCGTGCTATAATTCAATCTGGCAACGACGGCCGCGATAATAACTTTTAGTACAACCTGGCAACGACGGTTGCGATTATCATGGAAGCCTTTAGTCCACTCTGGAATGCGCGAGAACGGTCCGCGCGATGGCCCGACAGGTATAAAAGGCAGCCGGGTGCGGCGCAGCGAGTCAGTCTGGTTTTCACAAGTGAAGTTGCCACACGGAATAATCCAGCAAATACTTAAGTGTACGAACAGTAAAGTGTAAAACTGTGAATAATAAAGTGACTGTTGGTTTTGAATTGGCTGCGTTGGAATAATTAAAGTTGTTTCATTTTCAAATTACACAATCCAGTGATACGTAACAGCCCACTAGACTTAGTATTCGTAACATTTGGTGTCAGAAGTGGGATTGTGGAAAATTGAAAATAAACAGAAAAAAAATAAATAAAAGTATAACAGCACGGACATGGTTAAACTCGAGCTGCTGAAGGTGGACCAGCTGATGAAGGAGCTGGCTGCCTGGAATTTGCCGACTGCTGGCGGGAAAGTGGAGTTGCAGCTGCGCTTGCGAGAGGCGTGTGAATCACGAGGCATCGATTGGGCTGCACACGAGTTCGGAACGCAGGAACAGGAGGCGCAGGAAGTGGAGGAATCGCCTGCGGGTGCTGCGTCGATCCAAAGTACGGCTGCACCGACTGGACCACTACAAGCATTAGACGTGAGCCAGTTAATGATTGCAATAAAAGGCATGTTCGAGACTTCCAATCGTGAAATGTCGGCGCAGATGGCAGCGAAAATGGAAACTGCGAATCAAGAGATGGCAGCGAAGCTGGAAACTACGAATCTCGAAATTTCGGCAAAAGTCGAGACAGCAAATCGAGAAATGTCAGCGAAGCTGGAAACTACGAATCTCGAAATTTCGGCAAAAGTCGCTTTCATAAGCCTTCGGGTGACCCGAACGCTCATGAATGCGTTCATAAACTCTATGAACGCATTCATAAACTCTATGAACGCATTCATAAGCCTTGTTCATAAACCCAAACGTTTATGAACGAAATTCATAAAATATATGAAAAATTCCTGAAATTCAAAATCCCTAAAAATTGAAAATATTGTTTTTTTTTTTGATTTTCAGTTTATTTCGAAGATTCCAGCTTTTAAAATAATTTAAAGTAACATATAATTATCTATGAAATAAATTCATTGATTATAATTACTTAATTATTAAACTCTTGCATTAAAATATGAATTTTAGATGTTTTGTTTGAAGATACAGAAATGTTATAGAAAAAGGTTTCAATAAAAGTCCAGAAATTGGTACCAGCTTTAGGATAATATACATTAAATATATGAAAGGATTTAAAGCATATATCCAGACAACGCAAAAAATTATTAAAAGGAATCTTAGTACCATCTAGATATAAAATAAATTGGTCAAATTTTGCGTAACTCTTATCACCTATCGCTAATATAAATGGTTGAATGCTCTCTCCACGCTTATTTAAAAAATCCAAGTGGTCGTCTATCATCTGCAGCGACTGTCCTACAAACACGACCGATTCCTGCGAATCTTTGATTGTGAACCTGCAGATGTTCTTTTGCCCGTTGTTGTCCTTTTGTACAGTTTTATTTGTGGGATATAAATATCCATGTAGGCACCACAATGTTCTAAATAGGAATGCTGTTTCATCTAAAGAAATACACAAAATACAAATATATCCACATTTAGATCTGAATTACATATTATAGAATTAATTATTATATAATGGTTATTATATATATATATATATATATATATATATATATATATATACTACATATATGCATTTATTTATTCAGCATATCTTACGTTTTATGGAGGTGGCGCTATTTATTTGATCAAGAAAACGATGGATCGATGTGTATGTGTACGAATCTTGCAGAATATCGTGCTACCGTATTTCAAATAAATAGCGCCACCTCCATAAAACGTAAGACATGCATTTATTTATTGAGCATGTCTTACGTTTTATGGAGGTGGCGCTATTGATTTGATCAAGAAAACGATGGATCGATGTGTATGTGCACGAATCTTGCAGGAAATCGTGCTACCGTATGTCCGTGAAAAAACGCCAATGCTTTGGGTCTTCCAACAGGATTATAACCTTAAGCATACAAGAAAGGTCGCACGAAAGGGGCTTCGCAAGAGCAGGATTAGGGTTATGGAATGGCTCGCACAATCACCAGACTTCAATACAATTAAAAATTTGTGGTGTGACGTGAAGAGAGCAGTTGCTCACAATAATCCTTTAAATAATAATCAACTTTGAGAAGCAGTAGACCACGCCCCTAGAGAAAGATATGAAAATTTGGTTAATTCAATGCATCGGCTCTGTCCTGCAGTAATAGCCAAACAACAGTCACGCAACTAAATATTAATTTGAAGACAAATTACGTTATTACTATTTAACCATTAAATCTTTTAAAATGAAACACAATTTTTGCTTCATTTTTCTGAAAGTAAAGCTACTATTTTTGTGACCGTCCATATTTTGGAGCTTTTGGCGCATTTAATTTAAATCAAACCAAACTGAGTTTAATTCTTAAGTTTTCTTTTATGATTGCATTGTTAACACATATAACTTGTTAAAAAAAATACAAAGTAAATATTTGTAAAGAAAAGCAGATTATTTTTTCTTAATTTTCTTTTCGTTGTATGCGTACTACTATTATTTTGACCGCAGTTGTATATATATATATATATATATATATCTATATATATAAAAATGAATCGTGGTCCATTCGACTGCTTACCACTCGAGAACGGCTGGACCAACTTGGATACTTCCTTCGGCAGGTTTGTTCGAAATTGTTACGTGAAGGTTCATAAAAAAAGAAAAGTCGGGAAAACGGGGCGTGGCGCCACCAGAATACATTTTTAGACAATAACTTTGGAACCATAAGTCACACATCAATTAAATTTGGTACACACTTACTATTTAATCATGGGCCCAATAAATCAAGTGAATGGGGTGGGTATTGGACAAGGGGGTGTGGCACCGCCCATACAACTCAAATCTTTTAAGTGGAATAGCTTCGAAATTGTAAGTCGCACAGCATTGAAATTTAGTGTACCGTCTCCTCATAGATGTGTTTTTCTACTGTTAAAATTTGATGGGCGTTGAACAAGGGGCGTGGCACATTTTTTATGCAGCAGAACTGTAAGTCGTACATCAATGAAACTTGGTATGAACCTAACAGTTAATCATATCTTTCGGCAGAGGGAATAAGGTGGGTATTGAACAAAGGGGTGTGGCACCGCCCATACAATTAATTTCTTTTAAATGGAATAGCTTCGAAATTGTAAGTCGCACAGCATTGAAAATTAGTGAGGCGTCGCCTCATAGATGTGTTATTCCACTGTTAAAATTTTATGGACGTTGGACAATGGGCGTGGCAAATTTTTTATGCAGCAGAACTGTAAGTTGTACATCAATTAAACTTGGTATGAACCTACCACTTAATCATATCTTTCAATAGAGGGAATGGGGCGTTGGTCAAAGGGCGTGGCACATTTTTTATGCTCAGACAGTTATGCAGTACACACACACATCAGTGAAACTTGGTACGAACTTTCCACTTAGTAGCACAATTCGACTAGAAGAAAGTTGTGAGCACTGGACAAGAGGGTGTGGTACCGCCTCCATTTTTATATACATAACACTTCGTTCAATAATGTGTGTGACTGACACATAGATGGCGGCACTAATACTAAATCAATATTTTTTTTCGAAATTGTGAACCTTTTAGGCTTACTGTCAAAATTATATGTCAATCCGACCATTAGTTTACAAGTTACAGTGCTTTAAGTGACACTACTTTTGAGTTTTCAAAAAAAATGAATTCAAAGCAATTCCGTGTGCTGATTTATCATTGTTTTTTAATGAAAAAAATACTGTTCAATGCCAGGAATGGCTTGAAAAACATTATTCGGACTCTGCTCCATCAAAAAGAACCATTTGTTATTGGTATGCCGAATTCAAACGTGGTCGTACAGACACCGATGACATTCCATTTACTGGACGGTCAAATGACGCCGTTATTCCGGAAAACGTTGAAAAAACACTGAAAATCATTATGTCCGACCGTAAAGTGAAAGTGGGGGAGATTGCTGACATTCTAAAGATATCAGCAGGCAGTGTACACACCATAATACATGAACATTTGGTTATGAAAAAGGTGTTTTCGAAATGGGTGCCGCGTTTGCTCACACCGGAGCAAAAACAACAACGAATCGATGATTCAAAGAGCTGTTTGGACATGTTTACGCGCAACAAGTCGGAGTTTTTGCGTCGGTACATCACAATGGATGAAACATGGATCCACCATTTCACTCCAGAGTCAAATCGGCAGTCTGCTGAGTGGCATGCAACCGGTGAAAGCCGCCCAAAGCGTCCAAAGGCACAAACATCGGCTGGCAAGGTTATGGCGTCAGTATTTTGGGATGTGCACGGAATAATATTCATCGACTATCTTGAGAAAGGGAAAACAATCAATAGCGACTATTATATAGCGTTGTTGGAACGTTTGAAAGAAGAAATCGCGATTAAGCGGCCCCATATGAAGAAGAAAAAAGTGTTGTTTCACCAAGACAATGCACCGTGTCACAAGTCGATGAAAACGATGGCAAAACTGCATGAATTGGGCTTCGAATTGCTTCCTCATCCACCGTATTCTCCAGATCTGGCCCTCAGCGACTACTGGCTCTTCGCAGACCTCAAAAAGATGCTCCGTGGTAAGAGATTTGGCTCAAATGATGAAGTAATCGCCGAAACTAACGCCAATTTTGAAGGCAAAGAAAAATCGTTCTACAAAGGCGGTATCGAAAGATTGGAAAAGCGTTGGAATCCCTAAAAGGGGACTATGTTGATGAATAAAAACGAATTTTGGCAAAAAAATTTGTTTTAATTAGTTAGTCACACACATTATTGAACGAAGTGTTAGATTGTTTGCCCTAATTGACTGACTGATTGATTGATTGATTGATTCATCATCGCTCAGCCCAAACCGCTGAAGCTACGAACATGAAATTTGAACTGTAGATACATCTTGAAAAATGAACCTCCGCTAAGACGGGATTTTTTGAAATTCGGGGTGTAAAGGGGCAAAACATCTGTTAAGGTGTTGTATGAAGAAAAGTGATTTAAGAGACATATTGATTTCGAACTTCCTGAAAATACTCTAAACAAAAAATAATTCGATACGTATTTTATAATTTTGCGAAAATCAAAATTTAACTGGACCAATAATGGGTTAAGATTTGTTTAAGGGTAGACTCGAAAAAAAACATGAACCGATAGGCCTATTGACTTCAAAAATTATAAAAATACTTGAAATAAAAAAATTATACACGCGTTTCTCATTATTTTCAAAATCGAAATCTAACTGGATCAACGACGGGTTAAAAGTATGTATGAAGAAACAATATTTTTGGGCCTTTTAACTTCAAACTTGGTGAAAGTACTTTAAATCTAAAATAACTCGATACGTGTTTTTCATTTTTTCCAAATATTAAAATCGGACGGGGTCAACGACCGGTTAAAAGTTTGTATGGCGAAACTGTAAAAAAAAAAATGAATTAACGGGCCCACTGACTTCAAACTTTGTGAAAGTACTCTGAGTGAGAAATAATTTGACACGTGTTTTTCACTTTTTTGAAAATCAAAATGTAACGGGGTCAACAATGGGTTAACAGTTTGCATGGAAACACGATTTATTGGTCCTTTTGACTTCAAACTTGGACAAAAAGCATTTAAATCGGGAAATAATTACAATGTTTTTTTCATATTTTTGAAAATCGAAATCTACCGTGGTAAACTAAGGGTTAAGATTTTGTTTAGAGTAAACGTGAAAACTCATGATTTAAAGGGCCTTTTGACTTCACAATTTTTAGAACCACTTGGCATCAAAGATAATAGACATATGTATTTATTTAAATCAAAATGGGTTCAACCATGCGTTCAAAACATGTATCGGGTGAAAGAAGAGAGCTTGCGTGCGAAGCCGCGGGGCCCAGCTAGTATATATATATATATATATATATTATATATATATATATATTATATATATATATATATATATATATATATTATATATATATATATGTTAATATTACATTTTAAACATATATATATATATACATATGTTTAAAATGTAATATTAAATTATTAAGTAAATTATAAATTTTAAAATATACCATACCTTCTTTTATGTCATCCTCCGACATCGATTTCAGAATGAGTTTGACGCTTTTGTCTTTTAAAATATTATTTCGTTATAGATACAGGAACAACTTCAAAAGTTTTTGTTGCCAATTAATTAGCAAATCGTCATGATTTGGATATAGCACTTTGAAATCAAAATCAATCTGAAAAGATGTGTTGTATGAAATTAAAGCGTATTTACTAAACTCTTCTTAGTGCATTCTTACTAGTCGATATCCATGAGCCTTTTTATATTCAGGCCATTCATTAAACACTTCAGGAATATTCTGATATTTATCTTTTATCTGGCGAATACGATAACTTGCACAGGCCTGCCAGCAACTGTCAAACTCTTCTGCGGATAAATTATCGTACTTAATACGTCTTACAATACGTTCTGCATAATCTTCAGGAACTAGAAATAAAAAAAAAGTTGGTTATAGTGTTTTTTATTCAGAAATAGGTTTTTTATACGTACCTATTGTTTCTGAAACAGAATTATTTTCTTTTTCAATAGCCTTAGATTTTAGAAAATTAGTACTGAAATTTTTTTTTAAGTAGCAATATTTAGCATATAATTTTCCTCGTTTCTCTGTTCTATAGAAGCTAATTTTTTCAGTTGGAAACAAATCTAGAATTTCTTTTTCAAGATAGTAGCTTAATTGAAGAGACATGTGAATATCATTACTGATGAAATGTTGTACTATTATGTTAAGAAGCATAATCCGGTGAGCGTCATCAAGTTTTTGATGTGAAGTGTAGAAATTTTTAACAAAAGCAGTTTTGTTGTTAATATTGTTGAGAGTGAAATTATTTTTGTGTTTTGAAAGTCTTGTGTTGAATCACTTATAACGCCTTCAGCAGGTGATCCCGATTTGGATCTCGAAGGAAATAAATTTGGAGAACAATTATGGTAACGAGTGTAAATTGGAGAGCGACCAAGTGGCTTAGGGGTCGTCCATAAATTACGTAACGCAATTTTTAGTATTTTTTGACCCCCACCCCCCCTGTGTCACAAACTGTCACATTGGCTTGAACCCCCCCTACCCCAAAGGTGTAACGTAACGGAGTCTTCAAAAGCATAATACAAATACTAAAAAAAATTTTTATTTCGATCAAGATTATATGAATACGTTTAAAATTTTTTACGTCACATTCTACTCGACCCCCCTCCCCCCCGGCGTCACAAACTGTCACATCGAGCAAGAACCCCCCCCCCCCCCCCAGGAGCGTTACGTAATTTATGGACGACCCCTTATCAATTTCGTTTCTCCACTTTTCAAAATTAAACTCAAAAAGTATTCTGTCGCCCGTCGCCCAAGTTTTGGAGCAACTCTTTCAAATGATCTATCTTCATTACTTTTAGTACTTCAATGGTTATATGTTGATCTAAAAAAAAGAATAACATTTTAAAAACAATACCATAGCAATGAATATGAATATGAAATGTTTTACCTTTGAAAAAGTCATACATCTCCTCCACCTTCCATAGCTCCAGCAGTTTTTTTACTTCGTCAACGTTCTGCGTGCTTTGCTCTGGAATTAACACATTACCATCTGCGCACATCTCAGTCACTAAGTCTTCAAAGTTTGCGTCCATTTTTGATTTAGAAGTAAAGAACTTTTGAGGAAATTTAAGAAAATAAAAGAAAATTTACTCAAAAATTTAAGCAAATAATAAATGACGAAATATTTTATAAGAAAATTAAAGAAAATTTAAACACAAATTTTATTAAAACCTTAAGAATAGTTTAAGAATTTAAGAATATTTAAGAAATCACTGAAATTTAAGAAATTATAAGAATGAAAATTTTAAAAATTATTAAAGTTTTGCAGGAAAGTTATCCTTAAGTTTAACAAAGAAAAGACCTCTTGCAGATTTAATTAAAGTAACTGGCGGTCCAATCACATCTGAAATAGAAAGAGCGCAATATTCTCCAAGCAAATTTTTATCGATTTCAAAAGCCATATAATGTTTTTTGTATAACTCGTTGACAAAATAATAAAATCTTTTCATCGTGTACTAAAATTTTTTTTATGATATAAATACTATAATCGTCTGAAAATGTACCTACGTAAAAGCCCTTTTTGTAGCAAAGGTTATTATATGTAACACTATTATACAACTTTAAATTTTCTTGTGGTATGCTCGTAACACAACTAATTATACTTTTAAGACTTTCTGAAGAAGCATCAATTTTTGAATTATAAATAGTTTCTGGCTGTGTTAAACTATTTAAAAGATAATTGGCGAATGAAAACTGATACTTTTTAGCAATAGATATACATATACTCTTTCTTGAAGTTATTGCATGAGCATATAATTTAAACTGTCTATGCTTGGACTCAAAATGGAAACTCCAAAACTTTCTTACAGGGCCACATGATTTCATGACAGTTACATAGTGAGTTAAAATGTGGAACTTAGGCTTTAAAGTTTCACCAAATAATTTCATATAATTTTTGTTATGTAACTCAATTTTACTTGTTAAAGATGCAAGGTAAAAGTCAGTCACTTCAAAAGTTGAAATATTGTCAATAATTTCAATTAATAATAGTATAAATTGCCAAACCTCGTTATCAGGTGGTATTAAATCACCTACCATTAGGGGAAAATGTGTTACAAATGTCAAAATTTCTGAAGCAGAAAATTTCAAATGCATTAAGTGCTGCGCAGTTATCTCTGGAGGTAAATTTTTGCATTCCAGTTCTCCATATTCAAAAGTTTTTATTCTTTTATTTACAGTCTTTAAAGTAAAAAATTTTTCTTTCTCTGTAAAGTAAATAAGAGCACAGCATAAGTCATAATGGCATATACCCTCCATTATGTCATGCATTGCATCAACAGCCAAATTATCAATTACATGAAATGATGGGATTTTGTTATTTTATTTTTTTTATTTTTTATTTTTTGAACATTTGTACAATAATAAATTATTTTACAAATACTTATATTGCAGCACTAGCGACAGGGGCCTTCGGCTGACTTTTAGTTAGTTTTAGTTAGTAGGAAAGAGAACGAGAAAAAATTAACTAAAGTTACATATTGTTTGATTGTTTCTTAAATTCTTCTTAAGAGATCAGCCTTTTTTAGAAATTCGTAAATCTTGTGGGTATTTTGGTGAGTTGGTTCTTTTAACAGCTCGAAAGGGTCGGAATTACCCAGTAGTTCTTGCCGCGCAGTGATTAGGTAGTGACATTCGGATAATAAGTGCTTAAGTGATATGTTTTCACTGCAGTAGGGACACTTGCTGTGTGGAGCACCTTGGAGGATGTGACCATGCGTAATTATTGTGTGTCCCAGGCGTAGGCGAGTGAATGGCTTGATGACTGACAAGGAGATGTCGGCAGCAAAAGTTGCTTTTTTCCTAAGGGGGTTTAAGACTGAGTAATGGTGGTTGTATGCTTGCCAGTCGTCCAATAACGTTTTGTGTCTTGACCTTGAAATTGCGTTAAAGATGTCTTTTTTTTGTTATATAGTTGAATGCAATGGATGGTGTGTTTGCAACGTTTTTGGCCGCAGTATCGGCATTTTCATTACCAGTTATTCCCACGTGTCCAGGAATCCACATTAGCTTGATTTTTTTTGGAGTTGTTATTAAAGTGTTACGTATTGTCACTCTTTCGTTAACATCATTGCAGGGAGTTTCAATGGCATCAACGCAGGCGTTGCTGTCGGTGCATATTATGAACTTTCCTTTGCTGCGCTTGGCATAGGAGACAGCTTCAAGTATTGCTGCGGCTTCGGCGGTAAAAGCAGAGTACATTGGATGTAAGAGCCCATTTCGGATAAGCTTTCCATTTTCATTAGTAACCGCAAATGTGGTGTTATGCATCCATTGTCCGTGTAGTGTGCCTTTTCTTTGGCGAAAAGTACCCTATATAATTCCTTAGGTGTGTCTGTCTTTGGAAGTTGTAGTGATTTGATTGTGTGCGAAGTCTTGTTGATCATCCACTGTGGGTGTGTTGCCGAAGTTTTACGTCTTGCCTGAATTTGCAATTGCCTTCCAAAGTTCAAGATTCGCAGTAAAACGGAGGGGAATCTTGGTTGCCGTTTTCTTGATAACGAAGTGCTTACATCTTTTGCGAGTAGGGCATTGGAAGCGAATACCAGTTTAGGGAGTAGTCGTCGGGTGCAATCGATTGCTCTGTTGACAATAGTAGGTAAGCCAGTTTCTGCAAAAAGATTCCTTAGCGGTGTTGTAGGAAATGGTCTTATACTCCTCCGCATTGCGATATGGTATGGAGTAGATACCTTTTTGATTGTAGATGCAGGACAGTTGCCGTAAAATGGTAGTGCGTAGTCGATCTTTGAAAGTACCAACGCTCGAGTCACATTAATAAGCGAAGATGGATGGATATGACTTTTCTTTGAAGAAAGGTATTTTATTATATTTAATCTAGTTAACAGGCTGTCTCTTAGATATTTACAATGTGGCTTAAAATTGTACTTAGAGTCTATTGTTAATCCAAGAACTTTTAGTTCATTTACCATACTTAAATTAAGGTTAGAAGAAAGGTTAGTTAGGATAGAGCAACGATGTTTTTTGCAGATGTGCAGAATTTTACTTTTCTCAGTGGATATAGAAATACCCGAAGATTGTGACCACGTTGTTAGTTCATCTAAAATATTTTCAAAAATTTGAGTGACATGAGTAAGGTCGTTGTGTTTTGTGTAAAATACGACATCGTCGGCGTACAGCTGACATTGAATGTCACGGATGCTGGAAGTTCGGTGAACGATTTCATCGAAGGCGGTAATAAATAAAATGCAGATAAGGGCGATCCTTGAGGAGTGCCATTATCTAGAGGTACTGCATTGGAAAGGTAACCATTAATTCGAACTATACATTTTCTGTGGGAGAGAAAATTTTTTACGAAGTTTTTGATTTTTGGTCCTACCATCCAAGCATCGAGTTGTCTCATGACGATATGTATGCCGATGCGGTCAAACGCTTTTTGAAAATCCAGTGATAGTAGTGATATGTGATTTTTTGCAGATAATTCATTTTGAATGAAGTGGTCTAGACGTAGGAGTGCGTCTATGGTGCTGTGTCCTTTTTTGTAAGCCACCTGATTGGGGCTAATAAGATTTTTTCTATTAGCGTACCACGATAGTCGATTGACAATGATTTTTTCTAATATCTTACCAAGACAGGGCAAGAGCGAGATTGGTCTGTAGTTACTCACGTCGGAGGGAGATTTGTTGGGCTTGAGTATTGGGACAACGCAGGCAATTTTCCAAGCTTGTGGGTAGCAGCCACTATCAAATATTCGATTATATAGATTGAGGAGTCGATTTTTTACGGGATTGGGAAGGTTCTGAATGATAGGATAGGAGATTTTGTCTAATCCAGGAGATTTCCCTTTTGCTGAGGATAGCGCAAATTCAAATTCTGCAAACTGAATCTTCGATTCAAGTTGCCTTGCGGGAAGTGATAAGGGATAAGGAATTGATGGTTCATGGTTTAGTCTTTCAGTTTTTAGGTTACGAAATGTGCTTGTAAAGGATAAATCGGATGAGGCAAGGGCGAAAGAGGAGCCAAAAAGGGTGGCTATCTCGTCGGGATTTGAGAGTGGCCCATTGGAAGAGTTAATCTGACAGAAAGAGGACTGTTTTGGGGAGCCAGTAAGCGTTTTAATTTTGTTCCATATTGTTTTAGGAGATGATGATGGGTTTATGTTGGCAGTACATTGTTCAAAAGCTTTAGCTTTGGCCAGTTTTGCTGAACGTTTGAATTTCGCGTTTGCTTTTTTGTATAACAGCAGGTTTTCAAATGAACGCACTCTTTTATAATGTTGCCACAGTTTCTGTTTGGCTAATTGAAGTTTGGCTAAGTCAGCATTCCACCATGGAGTTTTTTTTAGCAAAATTGTTCGGTCTGGTTTGTGGAATCGTGAAATGGGCTGCGGAGCGTATTATTCTCAGAATTCTCGCTGCTTCTTGGTTAATGTTAATAGCAATTGGAGAGTTTATGCAGAATTCGTTGCAAATTTCATTGAATTTGTCCCAATCTGCCTGTGAGGTTTTAAATCGTGATGTGAATTTACTTGGAGAAAGATTGGAGGTAGAGTTCGTTTGTATTAAAATAGGGAAGTGATCACTTCCGTGCAGTGAGTCTAAGACTTTCCAGACGCAGTATGGTGCTAAGGATGCAGAGCAAAGAGTAATGTCGACTATAGAGAAGGTGGAGTGAGTCGAAAAGTGTGTAGGGGAACCATTATTTAAGCATAATAAATCCGATGCCATTATCGCGTCTTCTATTTTTTCTCCTCTTGCGTTTGTGTGATTTGATCCCCAGATTGTACTCCAGGCGTTGACATCACCTCCAATGATGCATTGGGAGTTGAATTGTCTTAGCAGTTGCAATATATCAGAAGAAGAAAAATTGCAGGCAGCTACTAGTTTAACTGTTGTATTAATTTCGATTGCAACTGCTGAGATGTTTGTTTGTAAAGGTAGAAATTTGTGTGGGATGCATCGTTTTATTAGAATCGCTATTCCTTGTTTTTTGGATGAGATGTGAGGAAGATTATGAAAGTATCCTACGTATCTTTTGGGAGTGTAAGCTGTTTGATTGTAAGGGATGTGTGTTTCGTTTAGCAGAAGAATTGAAGGAGAATATTGGTTCAGCAAAATTTCGAGTTCATGGTAATTATTGAAGTATCCATTCATATTCCACTGCATAATCGATACCATACCTAAGATGAAGAAGGGAAAAGCGTTAAAGGGGTGAGAGATGTGGGGAAGTGAAAAAGATTGGATATGTGTGTTTATATAAGTATATATTGTAACGATGAGCCAGTCTGTCGCGGTGCAAAGCAACCCTGCCGCTACGCGCCGTGCCATAACCCAATCTGGCAACGACGGCCGCGATAGTAACTTTTAGTCCAACCTGGCAACGATGGTCGCGGTCATCAGGGAAACTTCTAGTCCAATCTGGCAACGTGCGAGAACGATCTGCGCGACGGCCGGACAGAGTATAAAAGGTGGCCAGATGCGGTGCAGCGAATCAGTCTGGTTTTGACAAGTGAAGTTGCCACACGCCATAATTAAGCAAATACTTAAGTGTACGAACAGTAAAGTGTAAACTGTGAATAATAAAGTGACTGTTGGTGTATTTTATTGTCTGCATTTAAGGAAACTGACTGTGTTTTATTTTCAAATCACACAATCCAGAGAGACGTGACAGCCCACTGGACCTAGTATTCGTAACAATATGTATGTGACTGCGTCGCAGTCTGCTTAAGCAGAGCGCGAGCAGTTGTATTATAATTCGAGGTCGCTGCTGCGATCGCTGGCGTTGTCGAGCTTAGCTTGAGCCAAGCTTGAGAACACTGTATCGCCACAGTCGCCACCTCGAATAAGAGAAGATAAAAGAGTGTTTGGTGAATTGTTACTTAGCTTTTGTGCATTTTCTTTGGTTGTTGAAGTAGTGCTAGAAGCACGAAGAGAAGAAATATGTTTGTTGTTGTTTGTTAGGAGGGAGAAGGTTGAACTGTTGTTTATGCTAGTGTTTGCTGCTGATACGAGTGGTTGTGGTGAATTTTTGGGTGAAGTAGTTAAATTTGGTTTTGTTGTTATTGAAGTTGGAGTAGCGGAACTGTTGTTTGTATATGACAAGTTGTGGGGAGAGGTGATTATTTTTGAGAAAGTTGTGAGGGAAGAATTGGGAGCCAGAGCTCTGAATTTGTTTATGGCTTCACGCATGCTGCATTTATCAGTGGTTTTTATTTTTAAAATCTCTTTCGCTTGGAGAAATTTTGGACAAGTGTTTGCTGATGAAGGGTGCTCGCCTGAACAATTTGCACACATTGTTCTAGAACAGTCGCTGTTGTTGTGTGTTGGCAGATTGCAATTGACACACGTGGGCATACCTTTGCAATGTTTTATTGTGTGACCGAGCTTTTGACAGCTCCTGCATCGCATCGGGTTTGGGAAGTATGGGCGCACTGATATTTTTCGCCAAGCGACATCGATTTTTTCTGGAAGTTTAAAGCTTTCAAATGTTAATAGAATTGCACCTGTAGCTATCAATACACCATCAATTTTTTTTTGAAATTCATACACTGAGGTAACTCCATAATTTTGAAGACCTTCAACAATTTCATTGTCAGGTACGTGGGTGAGGAAAGGGGCGAAAATCGTGCCCTTTACACAGTTAAGGTGCTCATGGTACTTTGCTTCAATTTGACAAATGTTGGAGAGATTCTTTACACTTATGAACTTTCTTTGTTAGCACTAGTAAGCTTCCATCGCGTAATTCGGTTATGGAATTTACTTCTTTGCTAATGGCTAGAATAGCTTTATGCACAGCGAAGCATGAATACCGAGAAAGCGGTTTTTTGTCATCTTCTGATTTTAAGATAATATATTTGGGATCATCGCTTTTTGAAAAACTGATGGGGGAAGCTCCGGAAATGCGTATTGAGACTTATTGGTTTTTTTCCTTTTTGTTTGGGGGCTAGTAGAAAGCAGGGCGAACCTGTTTCCCTCTAGATTGTTGGCCCCGGGGGGCATTGTTTACCGTCTACTCACAACCAGTAGTAAATACTTAGCAGTCACTGTAGCAGAAACACTAAAACTCTAAAGAGAGTTACGGGGTAATAAAGTGAATGTCACGAGCAAAAGTAATAAGCGTAAGCTGATAACAAAGACACTAGCGAGAGAGCACACGTCTGCACCGGTCAGAGGTTAGTCGGAGACTGGGGATTTTGTTAAAAATGCAGGATTCTACAATACTTTGTCTTTATTTCTTAAATTGTTTGAATAAGTAACATACAATAGTTTCTTCGGAGATCAGATCGTTCTAAGCAAAGTTGTTTTGTAAAGTTAATATTTGCAGTGCAGAACCTACAAAAAGTTGAATTGAATGATTTGACGAATCCTAAAACCGTATTAAGACCCAAGATATCGCCTAAAATAAGCACTGGTATAAAGTGAGGTTTATAAACTAGACCATTAGATAGCCTAATGTCAACTCCTTCTATTTCAAGCAAAACTAATTCATTGACTAAGTTATCTAAACATTTTGCATTGCCAAACATCTTTAAATCTTTAGTTTTAAGTACTGCTGCCAGGAAAACATTACTTTGCTTTGTGTCTCCTGAAGGTTGGCACGGGTATGAATAGTAAAAGTGGCACAGAGAGTGTTTGCCAGAATGTGATCCAAGTGGGTTATTAATTTCTACATCATCTGTATATAAAAAATATGGAACTAAGAGTTTATCGGGATATAAAGCAAACTGCCACAAATCACCTTGGCAAATGTTTGTAAACTTATTCGATTTTTTTAATTCACTCATGTAACTTATCATTTTTAAAAGTAAGTCATCTTTCTCTAAGATAGTTTCAAAGGCATGAAATAATGACAGAGTAACCATCTTCGCTTTTTTCTCGACGGGTAGGAGCTGACCTTTTTTGAGGCCAAAATCTTGCTCAGTGTTAATTACAAATTCGTTTAACTGGTTAATGTATCCTTCTGATACCAATGTTTTTGTGAGAATATATTCAGATTTAATTGTTTCAAATCTCATAAGGCATGAATTTATAACGCTTAATATTTCCGATTTTAAATCAAAGTTACGAGTTTTTTTTTTAACATATTCTTTTAAAACATTTATAATTAGTTGCAATATGATATTTTGAACACTAACTGCCACGTCGGTAGAATCTTTTCTTGAAAAATTGCTCCTAATTGTTGATTGATATTAAACTCATCTCTCGACAACTCAAGGTTTGTTGCAGCAGCAGAGGGTGTGCTGGCAGAACTCCTGCTCGCGGTACTCGCAGAGCACCCACTCGGTGATTTTGCATGGAATACATCGTCATTGCGAAGATATTCACAGCATACGTTTCGTTCATCTTCACTCGAATTGAAAGCCGAATGCTTTCTTTTTAAATGCCTTTTAAAAATCGCAATACCACTAAAAACTTGGCCACATAATTGGCAGCACAACCTGTCATCACTTTTTACAAAATGCACTTTTTTAATATTATGTATAAAAATGTTCACATTTTTGCACGTTTTTCCACAGACTTGGCACTTCATTAATATTTTTTTTCTTGATTTTCTCAGCAAATAACATAAACATTTTCTTTGGTTAAACTCGACTCTCTGGCTGCTCGTCTTAAAGTGATTGCTTCCTTCCCAAAAAGCTATGTCATCATGTAAAAATTTGAATTGAGATTCTAAGAAATTTTAATTGAGATTCTAAGAAGTCAAGTCATGGCCAACTTCGAAAAATTAGTTTGAAATTTTAAATTCACATGCATGAGTATGAGCACGCCGAACGCCTGCACGCTCGGCTCGTGGCCGAAAGAATGGTTTATGAACGAAGTTTCACAATTTTTATGAACGCGTTCATAAACATGTGTAAACTGTTTTATGAAAAAAATCAAAATGTTTCACAAAAAGTTCAAAATAAAGATATCTTGCCCGCTCGGCTTGTACCCGAACAAAAAATGTGAGATTCGACTTTTACGAAGCGGTTTATGAACAAAGTTTCAAAATTTTTATGAACGCGTTCATAAACATGTATGAACCGTTTCATAAATTTTATGAAAAAAATCAAAAAAATTATGAATTTTTCACAACAAGTTCAAAATAAAGATAGCTTTGCCCGTTCGGCTCGTACCCGAACAAAAAATGTGAGATTCGGCTTTTATGAAGCGGTTTATGAACGAAGATTCACAATTTTTATGAAAGCGTTCATAAACATGTATGAACCGTTTCATAAATTTTATGAAAAAATTCAAAAAAATTATGAATTTTTCATAAAAAGTCCAAATTAAAGGTTTATGAACGCCGTTCATAAAATTTTTATAAATTATTTTTACCCGTGTAGTTAGTGAGATATAAGTAATAATTTTTAATTTAATAATAATTGATTGGCACGACAGCCCGCTTACGCGAGACTAAGGCCTAGCTTCCCGCAACCACCCGTGTTGTGCGTGTGAATTTTGTACGCGGGTGGAAGGGACCTACAGTTTTATGCCGGTTCCGAACGGCAGGTTGGGAGCTTTTTCATAGGCAATTTTTACTCTCAGAGGTTTGCCATTTCCAGCTGAGAGGACAGCCACCGAAAGAGAAAACGAGTTTCCCGTTATTTTTTTTAGGTGTTACTACATGCAGAATTCGAACTAGCGTCGCTCTGCATGCGACTCGCTTGGACCGCGCACTAACCAACTGAGCCACGGCGGCTGCCGTATTCTTAAAATTCTTCAAAATATGCTCTTTTTACGTTCCATTTATAGTCTGAAATACAAGCACAAAACAAAAAGAATAAAAGAAAAATAAATAAAAGCTTTGAATATTTTGAGGCCCCAAATTGTTTAAGGAAAAAGTATGAAAAGTGATGAAAATGGCTATGGTACATTTTTGCTATTATTTCGATGCGAATGTATATTCCGCCAAATAATTTGGCTGTGTTGTATTGCTGGATGTGTCGGTTTTCATTATACACCAAATCGTTAACTGATTTACAAAAAATGGGTATGTTTTTGACCATCAAAGAAAACCCCTTAAAATACCATATTTTCCGACTTTGAGGTCCAATTACCGCGGCATTTTAAAACTTATAAAAATAAGTTGCATCGGAAAAGAAGCCGTGTTGTTAATGCGATAATGTGAAAATCATGTCAATCAATTTTTTTGTTTAGAAATTACGATCAAAAATATGGAAAAAGTAGAGGAAAACCTGAAAAAATGACACGGTACCTATATCTCACTAACTAGAGCTTATAGAAAAAATCTGAGGGTAGATTCGAAATCAGCGCACCCAAATTAGTAAGAAACAGTAGAAAAACTCCATGCAACAGAAAAAAAGTGTTTTTTGTTGTCCTGTGTTACAAATTGTCCCGATTCGAAATATAAAAATATGTATAACTTTTGAGAAGAAGCAGATCGGATTTCAATTCGAACGGATTTTGCACCTATAATCATCAACAAATACAACCCCGATTACAGTTTTCGTCGACATTTTTGTGTAACCTATCGATGCTTCCTGCCTACCGTGCGAATGAAACGATCACAGGGGAAGTCTACCGACGACAATTGATGCGTTTGAGCCGAGCACTGCCCGAAAAACGGCCGGAATATGAACAAAGGCACGGCAAGGTAATTTTGCAACATGACAATGCTCGGTTACATGTTGCACAGGTCGTCAAAACCTACCTTGAAACGCTCAAATGGGATGTCCTACCCCACCCGCCGTATAGTCCAGACCTTGCGCCATCCGATTACTATCTCTTCCGACCAGTGCAACATGGCCTGACTGACCAGCACTTCTCCAATTATGAAGAAGTCAAAAAAGCCGGGTATTCGTGAATTGCCAGAAAAATGGGAAAAAGTTATAGCTAGTGATGGACAATACTTTGAATATTAAATATGTAACCATTTTTTGACAATAAAGCTTCAATTTTCCCAAAGCAACCGCACGAATTAACCGGTACCCCTATTAATTCTCTTGGAATGAGCCAAGTAAAATTATTTGATTAAATTTTTATTCTGGATCAACCACTTCTAAATATCTGCAAGTTTAAAATTATTCAACCAAAGCCCAGGATAAGCCAACAAACGACTGCACGCCTCAGCGATTTGATTGATAATGGCAGTAAACATTCTGTTCAATATTGACCAAGGCGAATTCAATAAGGTGAGCGCGTAAGGGCAAAACAAAATTCCCATGTATATTGTTGTTAGGTTTGTGCGACTTGATTGTCAAAATCAGCTGATATTTCGTTTCGCCTTACGCATACAAAACAGAAAAAGTGCGCAGAAGCACGAACCAAAGTAAAACCTAAGTAGCGCCACTCTTTGACAACCAGGCGTCGATTCTGTATGACAAGAACCGTCAAATTGTTGTTGTTCACGTGTAAAACTGAACTCACCACGATGGCCGGACACTAGTGGCAGGATTGCGTGTACGTGAAAAATACTGAAAACATTGCAGTTTCTATGAATTTCTTAAACGTAATTTAAGACGATTTTATAAAGGAATCGCTTATTTTTTATGTTGGTATAACCAGAGAAAAGAAAGCTAAATAAAATTCTCATAAATTATTTGGTTTTTACCAAAATTTATGAACAAATTTAATTTATTTCGTTTGTTATTCAAGAGCAACTCTGCCTTCGTTATATATATTCACCACAAGTCATTGTCAGTTGCAAATGAAATTCAAATGGTATTCTTAACATAAACTTATATATTTTGTTAAAAATTTTGCAAAAATATAATTCATAATTTTATGTAGGAACAAACTCTGCATACTTTCATTTTTATTCATTTATTCAGTTGCAGTTGCCAGGACAATGGAAAAAATATGCACTTTGCTTTCCACAAAGTTTGATCGCTTTTTCTTCAACTCAAAATTTATAAGTTTAACAATTTGCTAGCCTTCAATTATTAATTTCAATTCGCAAAAGCATCAATTTCCAGCAAAGCTAATACCAAATGCACCTGCATGAAAACGGCCTCTAAAGAGCTGCACCGCGTCGCTCACGTCGATAATCGATTATTGTTGTTGCTGCTGTTGTGGTTAATGCTCAATATTTTGCATTACTGTAGTTATTCACAAATCTTTCGACCAGAATCGAAACTCCGACCCAAGCCACGCGTATTCAGCGCTGTGCGATACAGCTTATATCCCAGTTCGAATGGCACCACAGAGTCATCCTCGGCATGGAGAATCATCACTGTCTGCTTAAATTCACCAATCTGCTTATCCGTTTCGAAGCGCAGCGAATTGGTCGTTCAAAGGTTAAATCAAACCAGGGCAGATCTTTGAACGGCTGCAGGCACACGGAACAAAATATACTTGCAATATTTTAGCATAATCAATGGGAAAATGAGTACAAGAAAACCCACCCGCGTAGTAGTAGTGGACACAAGTCACTCGCCATACCGGTGCCCAGCGAATGGCCCCAGATGAACACCAGGTTCGAGGTCACTGAGGTGATGTACTTGTAGACGGCGATGGCATCGCGCACAACACGCTTCTCGGTGGGCGAGACCTGATCCGAATCGCCATAGCCGCGATAGTCCAGCGAGAGCACGTGGTAGCCTAACTTGCGCAGCAGCTTGTACGACGCCGGCCACCTTCAGCAGGTGCTCGTAGAAGTTCTCCTCGTTGTCGGGCGTCACCTGCGTCACAGTGTTCTAAAAATGGGTTAGCGCCGCATCGTCATCGGTCATATTCCGGGCTTCCGGAAGTTCCTGCAACACAAAATACTCATGTCAACGATGTGCCACGAAAACTCGATATAACAAACCTGATGGATGCAACTCCAATATATGTATATCGTTGCGAAAAATTGTCCTTTTGACAAATTTAATGAAAAATGACATTTCAGTTTTGCCTTGGTGGTGAAATTTGCAAATTTTGTGGTGAAAGTGGTCAAATTATTATAAGACAGGGTTGAAATTTTTGTTATCGATTATGAATATAGAAATGTATTTAGATGGGAAATGTTTGTAATGATTATGATTTCATTAAAATTATTTCATTCAGTTCAGTCGCATCAAAGAAATTTAATAATGAATACGAAAATGTTCTTCTGAACACATTCATCATTTTTTGTTTAAATTATCGTGTTGTGAGTTTATATTACCAATCAAAATGAATAAAAACATATTTTTAGTACGTATTAAGAGCTCTGAAGATGCACGACATTACTATAACACACAAATTTTGAAATAATTTATTGCAAGAAACTTTGTCGTTCGCATTTTACCTTGTACAATAACAAAATTACCTTGATATTGATTCAGAATGTTTTATGTTTTTATCATGAAATTATTTTTGGGAAAGAAAAATTGAAATTTTTATTCAAATGTTGTCTATTTTAATCAATTGTGGTAATAACTATTGTATTTCTCCAGTAATTTTACAGTTTTGTTAAGATATTTAATCTTTCAAACATTTCTTTATTTCTTGATTGGAAAGAGCAGTCAGAAAATTAGGCATACAATTTACTCCCAAAACCAACAGAAAATCGTTATGGGGTAGCACTGCTTGTGCGGCAACACTGCCACTAGTGTCCGGCCAAAAAAGAGTGGCGCTACTTAGGATTTACTTTGGCACGAACAGACAAGTGCGAGTAAATTGGTGAACAGCAAATGTTCGTCGTTTTATGTGAAATCTAAATATTATTCTTCCCGCAGGGCCCATAGAAATATTAGCTCGTCGAATATCGCGTGCCAGCTCTGTCAACGCCGCTAACGATGACAAGGAAGCACCGACACAGGAGTCAATGCCTCCTGGTGAAGACACAAATGCTGGTGCGATACTGCCCAGCATCACAAGTTCCGGAACAGACAGGAAGCAGACATGGGGGTTTTGCATTAAATTCATAGTGCACTATCCTTTTCACTACCACTAAATAAATTTTAGTGGTGTTGAATTTGTTCCACTAATCACTGAATTTAATGGCAGTGGCAGTGGTAAAAAGTACCACTAAACAAAACTTAGTGGAAGAAAATTGGACTACCACTAAATAAAGATCAGTGATTAGTGGAAAAAATTCAGCTACCACTAAAATTTATTTAGTGGTAGTGAAAAGCATAGTGCACTAAACAAAGACATCCATTACCATTAAATAAACCACTAACAACGATATGCGCAAAAATATATGTTTTATTATATATATGTTTTTTATAACAAGACCAGACATCGGGGTTTTGCACTAAAGTCATAGTGCACTATGCTTTTCACTACCACTAAATAAATTGGAAGAAAATTGCACTACCACTAAATAAAGATCAGTGATTAGTGGAAAAAATTCAGCTACCACTAAAATTTTTTTAGTGGATAATGGAAAATTTCCCAGCAGACCTCTAGTGGTAGTGGTAGTGGATTTGAGTGCAAAACCCCCATGTCTGACAGGAAGCATCAAAAGCCTTCAGTTGTGTGCAACCACTAAGCAAATCAACACATAGAGGTACCACGGAGTACAAAATTTTTCGGTCACGCAAATCTAGCACAGTAGGTCCCACACGTACTTCGGCCATACGAAGTTTTGTCGCTGGCTTCGGCAAACTTCAATTTTCGAAGTTCACCTTCAGTCTTTGTTGGGATCAATGACTAGATGACGCGAAAATGAGAGAGGAACGCGGCAAACACGGTTACTAATTCGGTCAAACCAGGCCCCAGAGTCGCAAATTCGGCCAAACCAGGCCCCAGAGTTGATTAGGGTTCGTACAGCAAATTCGCCATACAAAAGTAAGGGCAAGGGCTGCTGGTGCGGTCGAAGTTTATTTGCAAATGAAATAATTGTTTTTTTTTTCTTTCATTCTGTAGTACGTTTATAGGAAATTGATTGCAAAAAAATGTTGTTGCTGAAAAATGTCATAAGTATGTTCCAACGTGTTTTAATATGATTTAACTTCAGTTTTTGCTGATTGCCCTCAAAGCCTTAACGTTTGAATTGCTTGTGTTGCACCTCTGCGTTTGAAAAGAGTTCAACTTGCCATCACTGTTTCTTGCTACACTAGAAACGGCAAACTCAATGAGACATGAACTGAAGGAAAAAGCAACCGAATATCTGTTGACTTAAGCGTATGAAACAATTTATTTCTGCTTTTTAATGGTACGGGTTACAATAAAAATTTCTTAGAGCAGTAAAACAAGGTGGTTCGCAATGCTATATTTACAGCAAATAAGAAAAGTTATCACTTTAACCCTTTCGGGACGGAGTTTAATTTTGTAATCTAAAATACTCTCAGTAGAAATATTCTCATGCTATGAATATGGGAGTTAGAAAATTATATTTGATGCTCACAAATTCTGAAATCATCCTTTTATACGGGAAAACCGAAATGGAAAAAATATTTTAAGAGGGTCGGAAGATTTGAATAATTGCTTTGATTGGCATTAAAAACTTGCTGGGACGTATTATCCCAGTAGTCCCGAAAGGGTTAAGATGCAAGCAATTTACTGGTAACCGGTGCTGTGCGAAGGCTTGGGTAAAAAAACCCGTACACTATCGGACGATTGGAAAAAGCAAAAAATGGTCTGAAAACCGCTTCCCCGCTCAGTTTCGCGTCACGTAGTCACTGGTTGGGATTAATGTTCGATAAGGAACATCAATTGCGAGCTGTGCTGTGCTGCTGGGCACGAGACGGCGCGCCGCGGCGTATCGTTTGCAAATTTGAATATGCAAGGGTGTGTGTCCGTGTGAAAATAAATGTGCGTGTTGCTTGTGTATGCGCTGAGGCGAATGAAAACAATACGAGCAACTGCACAAGATGAAAAGCAAATTGAATTTCCATGGCTTTCGGTTCTGCTATGAATAATGAACCATGTGAATTCGCAAAGGCGTACAGTAGAGTGTGCGTTCCTATTGATAAAAAACCAAAACCATGAATTTCTGCTATGCAATGTTGGCATTCATGTAGGCTACATTGCCTTCTGGCCTACTAAAATTCATACCGATAAATTTTTAAATTCATATATTAACAGCAACATATTGTTATTTATTATTATCATTTCCTTAAAATTTATATTATTTAGTAGTTTTATGTGTTCTTTAGTATTTTATTCTTATTTTCGTTTTACTTGCAATTTGCTCTTTTAACCAAATACAATTTTTTCTTAACAAAATTATAAAAAAGAAATCTAATATAAATTGCTTATGTACAAGTAGACGGTTCTGAAAACCACATATTTGTATTCATCTACTTTTGTTACGTTTGCAAAACACAAATTGTACAAAAGCTTTTTTATATTGGAGGGTTTCCTTAAAAAACGTATAAAATGTGTTGTAAAAGATTTTTGAAACAAAAAAAATGAGTCGATTGGAGCTTTTAGTTTTAAGCTACTGTTAAAATAGTTAAAATTTTTGAAAAATATAAACATTTCGTTTCCTTGTAAATTACAAATCTCAGTTATGCAGTTATTCAAATCACATTTTTCAATAGTTTTCATCAATATGAAACCAGAGAAATAACGAAGGGAACCATCACTCATATGTTCATTTTTTATAATCCCTAAGGCATTTGAAGAATTCGCTTTCTCTGCATCAAATATATCCTTTGACAAGCAAAATTCTTCACCGAACTCTTGATTTATAGCATTTTGAGTTTCATTGTCAATTTTAAACAAACTGGTATTATTGTCAATTGTTGTAAATGAACCTTCGTCAGTTGGTTCACAATTGAAGGTTCCTGCCTGAAATACTATTATTTTCATTGAGATCATTTTCGCAAGAATTTGGTCAAACTCAAAAAGTGAAGGATTATTGTTTGTAACTCCTCTTTGTCTTACCAAATAAAAAAGATTTTCAAGCGGGTCTTGATTAAGTCTTGATAATAAAAGAAAATTGGATTTTTCCGCCCAGATATCTTGTGAAAGAGAGAAAACGGAAGTAATTGATAAAACTATACCATTTAAACAGTATACCGTTTTAGGATACTGACAACTTTTGACATCGTTTTTCATTTCCTTCAAATAATTTTGAATATTGTAATTCTCACGAAAAGCTGATCGGAAAGGATTTTTATCAAAAAGAAAATGGCTATTCAAACAATCAAAAGTATGTTTATTTTTTCCATATATATAGCTTTTTCTTAGCAATCATTATACTAGCCATTTTCAACCAAAGATTTTATGGCTGCGGATACAGTATTCATTTCATTTTTTCAAATGAATTCGGATAAATATGCTTTCCTGTCAATTTGGGACAAAGACGGGTTTAATTGTTTTTTAGCCAATTCATATAACCTGCAAATAATCGACCAAGAAATTTTTCCATCAGGCGAAGTGATATCATTTCGTGTTAAAATATTTCTTAGTGATTTTATTAGATGGGAACATCGTACAATGCATATATTGTTTTCGAATCTACTACGGTAAATGGCGATTCAGACGTTATTCCCAATTTAGCGAATGAAGATCTGTTGTTTTACCCTTGATCACACACAGTTGCTCTTTTTTTATACCCAGTTTTTGAGAAATTTGTACATTATTTTTTATAATTTCTTTAAGTTCATTTGACGTCAAGCCGGTAGAAGAAGCGTAATAGCTCAAAACGTATTTCCAATTTGAATACAGCCCCCTTAGCATAAAAACGCAAACTTGACCAGTGAGTTGGATTTTTCTTTCGGTTTCATCATCAACAAAGCCCACAACTTTATCATTAAACAGATTGTACTGTAAATGTTTTCTGACAGAAAATTCATCGAACATCAAAACAGCTTCTCGTTCGTCGATATTCATAACTTGAAAAATGTTTTCAAGCATGCCAAACAATTTTTGGCTTATGCCTGGCTGCAACGATTTTATTGGAGCCCATCTTAGCAACGACGTTTTAGAAGGTAAATTTAATTTCAGTTCATCCCTTAGGAATTGGTAAGAAGCTGCAGAATAAAAGAGAACATGCTTTGTGCTATAACTTTTTCTTTTTCTTGCCAAAGAACTCTTTTCTTTAGTAACATTTTACAAAATGTGGCAGTATTATCGGACAAAGATTTCTTAGCGACAAAATCATCAACTGCCTGTTCTATATTAGTCGCTCTTATTTTTTTGTTTCTTTTATACTTATTCGAAAGCAAATTTTTCTGTAATTTTACAATCTTTCTCTTTTGGTCATAAATAATTTTTGTTTTGTTTTTTAATTTCAGCGCATGCGTACCAATATTTCTTTCTGTAAAAAGCTTCGTTTTGTTCCCTTTTTAAACAATAAGTGCAGTATTGGTCTTCTTCATCTTTTTTTATTTCCGTTCCCAAATTGTTGGACAAATTTTTCCACGCATTATTTCTGCAAGGATCCTCAAAAGCCAAAAAATATGCAATACAGTAGCGACTCGGTAAAAGCAACCCTCGATTTGCGCAACGCCTCGATTATCGCAACCACCGAATTTTATACATTAAAGACTCAGTAAAAGCAACTGCTGCCGAAAAAACCTCAATAATCGCAACTTTTTCGTCGTCTTATTTTCTTTTTGTGGAGTAGAGTGTCAGTTGATGTCCCGTTTCTCTCTCTAGTTTCTTTAAATCAGTAAACTAAATTGTTATCAAACTGTTTTGTTAATTAAAGCCTTTTTATGAAATGTTTGGAGTTCTTGTTTCTGTTTGATTTTTCTTAAACACAATGAATGTGATTAGTTTAAGTTCTTTTTTTTTGTAATACAACAAAATATGAATAAAATAATAATAAATTCTAATGAAACCCTTATAAAACTTTGTGAAATTTGCAAATTTTCATACAAAAATTTAGACTCGATAATTGCAACAAACTCGGTAGTTGCAACTGCCTCTGTCATTAATCGGTTGCTTTTACCGAGTCGCTACTGTATCTCCCACAATGTCCATTGAAGAGTCTGACAATTGTATTAGATCACCACAATTTTTAAATTCTGCGAAAGGAAGTGCTTGACGTTGAATCGGAACATATTGATCAATTTCATCCTCTATTTCATTGAAATCAAATAAATGGTGTGAGCTCTCTGTGTTACTTTGGGAAGTTATTTTTTTTAGGTTCAGGTTGAGAGTGGGTATCGCGTTCTTTTTCAGAAGTCTCCAATAAACTTAGGTTCAAAATGGTTATCACAAGTAAATGCCTTGTCGATATTTTCATCTTTTTTGAGATTGCATTTTGCGATCCATTTATTTCTGAAATATTCATTTTTCGGAAATTTAAAAAGCCGAACTTTAAGGGACCCGAAATCATTCCTATAGCTCCTTTGACAGGAATAAATAGTGCATTTCTTGTTATTTCTACGCTTTTTGTCGGAATTACTTATATTCATGATAAAAACTTGATGACGTTAATACGAGTAAAATCAAGTCAACTCTAAAAAAAAGGGTCGTCAACAAAATTGTTTGGGGATTCAACCACGTCAGAATTCGTTTAAATTTTTAAATTTAAACAAATTGGGGATTTAATTACGTCAGAATTCGCTTAAATTTTTTAATTTAAACAAACTGTTTGGGATTCAACCATGTCAGAAAATAAAAAAATTCCGATGTATCTGTTAAGGCAGGTTCTCACCTTGTGGATCCGAAAAAGTGCACTTTTTTTAGGAATTTTTTTTGAGAAAACGGTTAAAGATACAACGTTGAAAATTTTTCTGGATATGAACACACATTTATTTAGAGAATACAATTTTTCAAATTGAATGAATCAAAAAAGGGGGAAGGGGGCGTTCATCAGTGGCGGCATGTCGTTACCGCTACCGGAAGTGATTCCGTCAAAACCCGTGATCTGAAACACAAAAATCGAACACATTCTTAATGTGTACCGTATTATCTATTGAATGAACCAAGATCATGAAAAAAAAAATCAAAATTACAAAAGTTATGAGGTTTTGAAAAAAAGTTACGATTTTCGCATTTTTTTGTTCACTTATTATTTTTTTAAATAAACAATTTTCCATATTTTTGGCTGATCGTGGTTCGTTTGTTAGAAAAAACCCTAAGGAACATTTTAAATGGTGACGATTGGTTCATTCCAGCGCCTTCAATCACTTCCGTTAGGTCCGAAAATGTGGTTCTCAGAAAAACGCGTTTAAAGTTTAAGGGGTTATATATCTTTTTCTGTAGGGAAATACAGAGTTTTAATTTTTTTTTTTTAAGCATGTTACCATAGTTTTATTCAAATGCAATACAAAGTTTATAAAAGTACATGTCCTTATGATAATTTGTATAAAATTTCAAGCGAAAATTCGAAAAATTGGGGAAGTTACAGTCCTTGCCGCAGAACTCCTTTTGTTAGCAGTGGTTGACGGTGAGCATGAAATCGAGGTAAACGGCTCAGCTAAAAAAAAAAAAAACAAGACCACGTTAGTACATAGTGTTACCTTGTTCGTGAACGAAGGATTTTACAAAAAAAAATTTTTTACAGTTACAGTGCTATTTTTCCCAAAAATGTCGATTTTTTAAGGTAAAAAAATTGAGTTTTTTGCCAAAAAAAAACAGAAGAATTTGTCGAAAAAAAAATTCCTTCGTTCACGAATTAGCTATTGTATGTACAAACAACCCCTCAAAATTTCAAATTAATCGATGTAGTGGTTAGCGGGATATCGTGCTCACCACGATGGCATTTTTCAAAAAACATCATTTGGAGAAAATCACGTTTAAAGTTTGAGTTGAATACTTGAGTTCCGGAAACTGCGCGCTATGAACGGCCGTATCTTAGGCTCTAGTGCCCCGATCTCGATGAAATTTTGCAGAAAAATTGTTAAAAGTATATACTTCAAAAAGAAGTCATAAAAATTTTTTTCGATTTTTGAGCCACAAAAAGGTATATAACCCCTTAAAGCGCGCTTGGCCGGTGGTCGACACTGCTCTATGTAACGGCCTGTAACTTTTTTAATTTTTCAGATTTTGACCTGAAATTTCTGGAGCACATTTTTGAAACATATATTTACACGATAAGGTAAAAAAAAAATTGTTGTTTTTTTCCCACAAGGTGAGAACCTGCCTTAATGTTATTGTATTTTATGCATCGAAAACCCGAACTTGCAGTTCAAAGAGTTTAGCATCTTTAGGAGCCTACTACAAGTTCAAGAAATGTACATATATTAACCGCGATCCAGTATCGCGATATTTATTGAGCGTTTAGTTTGCAGTATTGATGAATCGCAATTCATATCGCAAAATATTTGAATGTCTTGAAAACGGATCGCGGATCGCATATCCGTAAATAAATGTCTTTTAGCATATTTTGAGATATCAGTTCGCGATGCTACAGTACGTAGTGGAAAAATAAAGTAGAGCATGCAAAAACTAAAGTATTTCATTTAAGTTTTGTGTATGTGGTTATATAATGGAACAGGATATTGAAAGCGAGTATGTGCAGCAAGTGCAATCGGAGCATCGAACAGCTTCGAATTAAAATTTTGTAAATACTGACGCGATCAATATTGAGCATGTAGCATTTACGCACGATCTATCAATCTATCAATATGAATCGCGATCCAAATATCACAATAAATATCAAACGTGTAGTTAATAATTACATTAATACATTGCACCTTTACTGTTTTCTTCAATTTCATTTAGTTTTTATTTGCAATTATAGGGAATACGATGCATCGAAATATCGATGTATTTTTTAAGCGATACATCGCAAAACATCGATGTGACTTCACGATGCATTGCATCGGAAAAAACCTCGATGTATTTTTTACGTGCGCATCCCTAACTAAACCTCCTTGGTGTCAAGGTATATTAACAAGGTACGCCAGGCTGCGAGCGGCAGCTTGAAATGTCTCTCTTCACCCTCTTATTTGTGAACGGTTGCTCTTTTTGTAGAATAACGAACCTACTATTAGTGTTGTACAACTATACTTTTGTGTACAGATTTGGGTAACATTGTAAAATACATATACGCGAAATGTAGCCCATGACACCCGCCTGATACGCACTAAAATATATTGTGGAATGAATACAAATGAAAGAATGAAATAGATTGAAATTGAAAATTTTATGTGTTAGCAATTTGTGCGAAATTGTATGTTCTTTTCCTAATTCTGTTTAGCGTGCTGAAGAAGTAAAACAACTTTATTTTAATGTAGAATGTATTTTAGAATAAGGAACTTAAACACAAATTTAAAACAAAAACAATTGAGAAAAAGATTTTACGTAAATAAAAAATTATCATAAACTCTTCCATAGAAATTTATATTACATTTTTATTTTGGAATGGGCAAAAAATGTATAAGACATTTAGCAACACTATAACAATTAATACCAAATTATCTTTGTGGCATTCTATTAAAACTAACTAATTATAACATTTGTCCTACATAAACGCAGTTTTTAAAGTTTGAGGAACAAATACTAACAGATGCAACCAACAATTCATTCCTAACAAAACGCAACTCTGATTTGGCCCTCTTATTTTGATTGCTCTCTGAGCCTGGCGTACCTTGTTAAGGGGCACAACTAGTTTGACCGCATGAAAAAAGGAGATTTTTTGTGAATTTTGAATTTTGTGAAGTATTGCATCGAATGTTTTAAAATTTTGCAGATATATTTATTCATTATTTGAATACAAAGTAATTTTTTCAAATGAAAATATTCGATTTTCAGCAAGTTATCCAGCATCTCCTGAGTCTTCAAAAAAAAACGTTCTCCCACTGCTGCAGTGATTGTAGCCTTCGCAGTGCCTGAAATCAAAAAAACCAAAAATTTTACTTAACTAGGTTATATTTCCTATACAATGACCCTCGGTTGTAAAAAAAAAATAAAATGCAACAAAATGGCGGTTTTTTGAAAAAAAAATTAAAATTTTGCTGAAAAATCTGATGGTTTCTGGCCTGGCATAATTATACTTTTCATCCTATCATTAAACTGGAGGGTCATTGTATGGAAAAACAAATACGCAATAAGCTAAAAAAAGACCCAAGTCGATCGGATGTTTTGTTATCAAGTTACAGCTGCAGCAAATTTGAAAAATGTAGTTTTGAGAAAAACGCGTTTAAAGTTTTAAAACCGTGTTACCGCGTAGTGAACGAGACGGATTTGAGGCTCTGTATCTCAGAGACTTTTACGAATTCGACAAAATCCGTTCGTATACTTTTTCTATGATAGTTATACTATAAAAATATGAAATAAAACAAAAAACGAAATTTTCAAAATTTCAAACTAGTTGTGCCCCTTAATATACCTAGCTTGGTGTCTGATTGGTATTTTGTCGAGAGGCCGTTCAAAGCACTAAGCTCAAAAATGTTCGTCAAGTCTCGTCAGCGGCATTGGTGAAATGGCTTGGCAGCCAGCCAAGCAGGTTCCAAGTGTTTCATCGTTCAAGAAATCATGAAAAAATACATTAAAGTACATGAAAAATACAAAATAATTTTCTTTCATTCTCGATTTCCTTTATATTCAGCTTCGTTCTATTCGTGGTCGCTTTGACCATTTTGACAATCAAGTTGAACGGCGAATTCAAAACAATCAAATCAGCTGGGCTGACAATTTCTTTTTTTTAGCTTAAATTATTTTTATACATTATTTTGTCATTTTATTGAATGATTTTATTGAAAAATTCATAACAAATCACACAAAGATTTGTTATGAATTTTTCATTCCACTGTTGTCTAAAAGGCTGTTGTCTAGTAAGACCCATCAATAAATGCATTTGAAATACTAACGCATCAAAATCGCTGAGGCTCACATTGGCTGCTTTTGAATTGCTATTTTCAGGCACTGCTAGTTGCCTATCGCTGCTTTCAGTTTTTTACCTACATGTAATAATTTGCATAAATTACGTTTTTAAAAATTGTTTCATTCCAATGCACAGTGATTCGTTCCATAGACAAAATTCAAAAAAATTATAGTCTCAGAACTTAATGATTTTCATGTCATTTGAAAGGTAAAACTCCAACTAAGAAAATCCCAAAAAAATTTGTGCAAAAAATTAAGTAGTGTGTGTGCAAAAGCGGCTCAAATTTGAAACTTTTTTCACAAAAAAATGTAAACACATCTTTTCTGTTTTTTAGTCTATTGAGGAAAAAAAATTGTAAAAATACATGGTTACCAAGAAGTTGCTGAAACTTTTAATATAGATTAAGAAATGATGTGGCCATTTTCGCTTTTAATGTTATCTCAAAAAGTTGCAAGGCTGAGGCTTTTACATCACTTTTAATTCAAAATATTGTTCCAAATTAAAAATCTGAAAATTGGCACAACTTAGAGAAAAATATCTAAAAAGTATGTGAAAGTATGTTCCTGAATTTTTTTTATTTTAAGAAGCATTCTTTCTTTGTCTATTAATGTAATTACATCCTCCGATATCTTCCGATCTCAGAAAATAATTCAATTTGAAAAGTGGTCTAAACACGTATTTTTCGACAAAATTTATTTTATTTATGCCTAAAAGTATGCAATCAGAATGAAAAATTGAGAAAACTGCAAAAAGCAAAACATACGTCTATTATTATCGTTTTTATTGCAAAACTAAAGGGTCCTGAGACAATTTATGTTACTCTTGGCAATAATCAATGTTGATGTTACCGATTAAATGTAAACTCTGAAAAATCTAGCCAACACACTTGGTGCTATAGCTCTCCAAAAGTGAGGAAATTTGAAAATTTTAGTCTCAGACATTGCCAAACTACAAAAGTTTTTTTATTTTATTTATTAGAAGAGTAATAATTATAAATAATTATTTCACTTATCGACTAAAGCACTGGCTGCCAGGGCCTTCGGCTTTTATTGTTATATCTAGATTGTGAGTTAATCTTAACTTAAGAGATAAGAGACTGCTTTATCTTAGCAGAAATATGTTGGTTGCCTATGTATAGTGTACATATGTGAAAGTGTGTGTATATATAAACATATCTGGAAATGCATTATTTGTAGAGAAGGAGAAATACAGAGTATGCCAGGTATAAAAAGAGTGCTTAAATTATTAGTTTACAAAGTGTGATGAATTTGCAAATCATGTCAATGTCGCTATAATCAGTCCGTTTAAGGTAGTTTGAAGGTTTAGTATGCGAGAAGATAGATACTCTAAATTGTTGAAGTCCCGGACAGTCATCCAAGAGATGAGCAACCGTAAGGGCATTTGAGCCGCAGAATGAGCATGGTGGTGGTGGGTCGCCATTCAAGAGGTGCGAGTGTGTAGTTATGGTGTGGCCAATTCTAAGTCGAACGAACATTTTTATTTTGTTGCTGGGTAAAAGGCCTTTTCTCCAGTGGGATTCGACATTTTGTAATGGTGCTGATAGTTGCCCCACTCACTAATGAAGCTTTCTCTTAATGATGCTTTGACAAGCTTGTGGATGTCTTTGTTGATGAAATATTCGAACAGGTGTAAAGGTTCTTTACCAGCTTCCTTTGCTCTAAGATCGGCAGTTTCATTTCCATGTATTCCGACATGTCCAGGTACCCACATTAATTTAATCGTGTTTTTTTGTTGTAGGATCATGTTTCGAATTTCAACTATAAGCGGCGTCTCGTTTGCAGGGTTAGTTAAGGCGTCAATCGTAGATTTACTATCGGTGCATATAATATAGTTGCGTTTATTTTTGGAAGCAAAACGTAGTGCTTCTAGTAATGCAGCAGCTTCAGCTGTGAATACAGAGCAATACGTTGGCAGGGCCCCGGCTGTTATTGTAGCACCAACTTTATTTGTCACTGCAAATGAAGTACTGGTGTCCGATTTCGATCCATCCGTGAAAATCAGCTCCCAATTCGCGGTAAAAGGTACTAAGGCTTCATGGTATAATTGTACATATTCACTGGCACTTGTGGAATCCTTTTTGTGATGCAGTAAGTTACTGATTATGGATGGATAGGAAATCGAACAGATTGGCAATTCAGTAGATTGCACTAGCACTGGGCTTGATATTACTTGAAGCTCTTTGGCTAGATTTAAGCAACGCGATAGACTGGATGGCTTGTTTGCGTTTGGTCGATGTATAGCAGAGTTTACCAAAGCAAGCATTAATTCATTTCTGCAGTGGAGTAGTTTAGGTATCAGCATCATGGTGTTACGTTTAACCCTATGGGCGATGTCAGGCAATCCAGCTTCAGTTAATATGGCTCTAATAGGCGACGTTGGAAATGCTCGGATGCTTCTTCTGGCTGCTGCGTGGTAGGGTGCGTTCAGAAGCTTAAGGGAAGCCTCCCCTGGATTTGGGCAAAAATAAGGCAAAGTTTGTAATTTTTTTGTGGGATAATGAAAAGGCGTACAAACTTCCGGTTTTGACTATTAAATTCGTCTATTATTTAGGAGTTTGAAAAGTTAAAAAACTTGATGAAATTCAAAATTGCGGCTACAAAATGGCGATTTCCGTAGGCCTCTGCGCGCCAAACATCGCTCGAGAACTGTAATCCTGCAGCCTCTTGTAGTGGACTGAAATCAAAAAGCATTGTCATTACTTAAAGATAACAAAATTGTCTGTGCATTCAACCAGACTCAAAAAATTGAAACGAAAAATTCTTGCACAATGAATATTTGAAGAAAAAAGTTAAATTTTTTGCACCTTTTTTTAATTTCAACCACATTTAAAAATTAAAAATAAATAACTATTTATGCAAATTGTAGGTTCAAGGCATACAGAAAATCAAATACATTCGAGCAGTTTTTAGATGAAGAAAATCGGATCATTAGATCAAGTCCGGTGATTTCAGTTAGATTGGAAAAAATGGTTTCGAGATAAACGCGTTTGAAGCAAATTAGAGCAGTGGAGCGTCCCGTAGCGCGCGTGAGACAGGTGTGTTCTCCCATGAAAATACGCGTCGTATCAAAAAATCCTTTTACACACATATTCTACATATATGTAGCCTTCGTTTTATGCAAAAAAAAAAAAAAACCATTTTTCGGTCCAAATCCAGGGGAGCCTTCCCTTAATGTGCGTTTTGGCACAATGCCCATATATAGATAGTCCGTAGTCAATTTTAGATAATAATAAAGCTTTTGTTATATTAACAAGTGTATTAGGATGCACGAGGCAATATTTAGAAGACAAAAATTTAATTATATTTAATCTGGCAAATAAGCTTAAGGTGAGTCTCTTATCAAACTTTAAACCTAATATTTTTAACGTATTAGTATGTGGGATTGAAACGTTAGAAAAGGATAAGGAAGGAAAAGAACATTTATGTTTTCTGCAAATGTGAATAGTTGAACATTTGCTTGTAGAGATGGTAGTGCCCGAAGATTTGGACCAATTTTGTATATCATGAAGTATTTTTATGAAAGTGTGTTTGACGTGTTTCAGATTTTTTATTTTAGAAAAAATTAAGACATCGTCAGCGTAGATTAAATGTTCAACACGGCCACTAGAGGCAATAATGGAGCTCAATTCATTAAATGCTATGCTAAATAGTGCAACAGAAAGCGGCGAGCCTTGGGGTATGCCGTTATGGAGATCATATAATCCAGAATTGTGATTGTTAACACTTACAAGAAACTTGCGGTTGGTGAGGAAAGATTTTATAACATGGTACAATTTGTTACCGATTTTCCAACGTTTAAGCTCTTTAAGTACAACATGAGCTCCGATTCTGTCGAAAGCTTTTTCAAAATCTAAACTTAAGACAGATACATGATTTCGTGAGTGCAAAGCTGTGGTGGAAAAATGTTCAAAATAGAGAAGAGGATCTATAGTGCCTATACCTTTTTGGAAGCCGAATTGGTGGGGAGTTATGAGGCCATTTGCTTTGGCAAACCACATAATACGGACGGCGATGATTTTTTCCAATACTTTAGACATACAGGACAACAACGATATGGGTCTATAGTTCTCTATGACAGAAGTGGGTTTATTAGGTTTTGGGATTGGGAGGATTGTAGCCAATTTCCATTGCTGGGGGTAAGTACCTTGATTGAAGACTTCATTATAGAGGTCAACCAGCCTAGATTTTAGAGTGAGAGGGAGGTTTTTTAGAATAGGGTAAGAAATTTTGTCTGCACCTGGGGTTTCTCCTACTAAAGATGCAATTGTTATATTAAATTCTCTTAATGAGATGGGTGCGTCGATGAGAGAGGCCTTTGAAGAAGGGGAAGGATTTTGATAATTTTCGGAGATGATTTGGGTTTTCATAGAGTTAAAGTTAAGGTGGAAATTGGAAGAATGAGAATTGTTCGACCACGTGTCTGCAAATTTTTCAGCGATCTCATGCGAATCATAAACGGGACCTTGTGCAGTATGTATGAATGTTATATTAGAACGGTGGGAGTGTCCTGTAAGGACCCTAATATCAGACCAGATTTTAATTCTTTTCTAAATAACGCATTAGCCTTTTTATAGTTAATTAGATTCGCGTCCGTTCTATTACGTTTGAAGGCATTCCACAGCAACTGCTTATTATTTCTAAGGGTAGTAAGCAAATTTGACCAGTATGGTAGTTTCGCAGAAAATTTTCTTGCGCTGCTTTGTGGAATTGATAAATTTGCAGCCGAGCGAATTATTTTTTTTATTGCAGCAGCTTCTGCATTTATGTTGTTCGCGCTGGGTTTCTTGTTTGACAAGGATGTTGCGATCGATGAGAATTTTTCCCAATCTGCTTTCTCGATTAAGAATTTGGATCTGGGTTTTACGTGATACCAGCGAGGGATGGATAATGTGGTGATAAGGGGGAAGTGATCACTATTGTGTAGGTCGTCTAATGTTCGTGACGAAAGCTTAGGAGAGATAGCGGCAGAAGCAAGGACAATGTCAGGGTGGGTGAAGGTTTTGTGGGTAGAGAAGTGAGTGGGTAGTCCGTCATTTAAAACAATTAGGTTATGAGAAAGGATAATGTCTTCAACAATTTTACCCCTATTATTAACATTAGGTGCACCCCAAAGTGGGCTGCTTGCGTTGAAATCACCAAGCAGAATAACTGGAGTAGTAAAGAGGTTAAGGATATCAGTGAATTCTTTGTGGGTAAAGTTTTGGTGTGGAGGAATATAACACGTAATGACGGTGATTTTAAATCCTACGTCGATTTCGATAGCCAAGCAGGCAATGTTGGAGATGACGGGGATTTGGAAGTGATTCAGGGATTTTTTGACAAAGAATGCAATGCCTTGTTTACAGGAGGTGTTTTGGAAGTTATTGTGGAAATAACTTACGTATTTATTGGGGGCTTGTGTTGTTTTGTTGTAAGGGAGGTGAGTTTCTTGCAACGCAATAATTTCTGGAGTAAATTCGTTTATTAGTATGTTTAGGTCAACATAGTTATTAAATAGTCCATTTAAGTTCCACTGCAAGATTTGCATGCTTCACTGTAAAATTTCGGATGGAACGGGTAAGGTTGGAAAGAGAGGAGACTGGGCGTCTAGAGAGGTGAGTTGTGAAAGAAGGCTGGAAATGTTAGTGTTGGTTGTTGGGTCATCGGCTGATAAAGATGTAGGTGCGGTATTTACAGTGTTTATGTTTGTGTTATTTAGTTTTGTTTCGTTGTTTGTGAGATTTCTGTGTGAGTTGTTGTTGTGAGAACAGATTTGTTCTTCTTGGATATTGTGTTGAGTATTAATGTTGGAAGTGCTTTGTTGGTTTGGTGAGTTTTTTGCAACGCTAGAGAAAGAAGGGGAAGTTTCGTTAAATATAGGTGGATTTTGCGATTTGTGAGCTTTAATTGCTTCACGCATGGAGCACTTTTTGTAGGTTTTTATTGCTATAATTTCTTTCATTTGAACGAACTTGGGACATGCTCTGCTAGAAGAGGGGTGATTACCTGCACAATTTGCGCAGAGAGTGCGAGAACATTGTGTTGGAGAGTGAGGTGGAAGTGCGCAAGTGACACATACAGGGGTCTTACTGCAGCGTTTAGCAGTGTGACCGAGAAGCTGGCAACTTTTGCACCTCATAGGGTTTGGGTAGTAGGGTCGAACTTTCGTTGAATACCACGACACTTCAACTTTTTCAGGAAGATGATACAAATCGAAGGTAAGTAGTACAACTCCACTTGCAACTGGTTTGCCATCTATAAATTTTGGAAATTCGTAAACTGCTGTAACACCCTGTTCTCTTAAGTTTTCAATTATCTCATTCTCTGGAATATCATTTAAGCACGGAGCATAAATAGTACCCTTGGAAGAATTGAGATTAGTGTGAAGCTCAGCTTTAACACTGCAAATGCCGCTCAGGTTAGTAGTTGCCAGAAACTTTTTTGCGATGTGGTTATTTTTAACTAAGAGAAGGAGAGTACCGTCTCTCAGTTCGGAAATATTGGTAATTTCAGAGCTTATGTTTTTAAGAGCTTTATGCACAGCAAAACAAGAGTACTTGCTTAAAGGTTTGGTGGAGTTGACAGCACTTACTATCAAATATTTTGGATTTTCTTTATTAGTTGTAGGTAAAGTAGGAAATATTTCCTTAGTTAGTTGTTGAGTTTTTCTTCTTTTACTTTTTGGGCTTGTGGATAACAGGGCGAACCTGTTATCCCCAAGAGGAGGTCCCCCAGGGGACATACTCGTTCTTGCAAGCAAATGCAAGCAATTTAGGCAACACGTGGCTTACCAAGAGAAAAAGATAAAGTATTTGTTTTTGTAAATGACGCAAAGGCGTAAAGAAAGACGAAAGACTAGCAAGAAATCACCGAGATCGCTGAGAACACTTGAGTATCAGCCGATGACTGACTACAAAAGTTTAAGAAAAACAAATTAGAGATTTCAATTCAGCAGACCATGATTAACTAGTATGCCAAATTTTATGAGGACCACTCCTTCTAATTTTGTCCCGCGGTTGTATGGAGTCGAATCACTGTGCAATGTGAGCGTTCAACGTGAAATGCAAAATGTATGCAGATAAGTTGGCAGCACGCACAGATATGAATATCGGTAATGATAAAACGCATAGTCCCATGAGGTTTAAAAGGACAACTAGATACCTAATTATCATCCTTATCTTTAGTTTCTAAGATATTTCGTAATTACTTGAAATCGAGATTCTCGAGAATAATGTTGCCATTTTACCAAAATGTACCAAATAAATCAATGTAGTACCAATGCATGATGCAATAAACAAGGTGGTGTAAGTTCTCGGTTGTCCTAGCGTTTTTTGAAAAAAATGCTCCCCGAAATAACAATGTTGCTTCTTTTAAAAAGTAAGTAAACAAAAAAAGTAGTCACTGTTCATTACTTTTCATGAAAAAATGTAAATTCAACACTGATGCTTATTTGAAGTATATACAGTTATATTTCAATTTTATATTTTAAACAAATTTGAAAGGAATTTCGGTGCTCTAAACGGTGACCATGTAATGGTTTGTGAGCAGTTTACAAAATAATCTGTTCTGAGAAAAATGCTGTAATCGATTTACCGGGAATGTTTTTTAAATGCCAGATGCATTTCCGAATAAAGCAACTGGAGAAAATGCTGAAGGAAGAAGTCCTCGCGAAAATCGCACGCATCATGCTTCTCCAAATAATTGACGTACCGGACATTTTGCGGACGAATACGTAATACGTAATACGTAGCTCTACGCTAATATTTTATCCGCCCTCTTGTGAAGTAATACTTTACGGTGGTCCCATGAAGAGGGTTTTAGGGACAGTATATACAGCGGTTTTAGCGTAAAAAAGTTTCGCCCACGTAAATGCTTTCGATGTATTCTCCTACTGAAAAGAAACCATCGTCAGAATGTATTTACCGAGTCTATACGCTTTCCCTAAAAAATCATTTTGCGTTATGTTCAAAAACCGTTCTTTTTATGTTATGGTTTATGTTATGTTGGTTTTAAGAGAATTATGGTATTCGATACAAAAATTTACTTATTTATTAACTGTTTTTCCTCGAATCGGTTACGAATTCTACTACTATTATTAGCGCCATCTAGTGGAAGAAGCCTGCATTTATCCCCTTTTTAATCGTTTTTGAATGCAACAATTCAGCTGGGGGAGCATACAAAATTAACACTTCGTTCAATAATGTGTGTGACTAACTAATTAAAACACATTTTTTTGCCAAAATTCGTTTTTATTCATCAACATAGTCCCCTTTTAGGGAGATACAATCATTCCAACGCTTTTCTAATCTTTCGATACCGCCTTTGTAGAACGATTTTTCTTTGCCTTCAAAATAGGCGTTAGTTTCGGCGATTACTTCATCATTTGAGCCAAATCTCTTACCACGGAGCATCTTTTTGAGGTCTGCGAAGAGCCAGTAGTCGCTGGGGGCCAGATCTGGAGAATACGGGGGATGAGGAAGCAATTCGAAGCCCAATTCATGCATTTTTGCCATCGTTTTCATCGACTTGTGACACGGTGCATTGTCTTCATATGGGGCCGCTTAATCGCGATTTCTTCTTTCAAACGTTCCAACAACGCTATATAATAGTCGCTATTGATTGTTTTCCCTTTCTCAAGATAGTCGATGAATATTATTCCGTGCACATCCCAAAATACTGACGCCATAACCTTGCCAGCCGATGTTTGTGCCTTTGGACGCTTTGGGCGGCTTTCACCGGTTGCATGCCACTCAGCAGACTGCCGATTTGACTCTGGAGTGAAATGGTGGATCCATGTTTCATCCATTGTGATGTACCGACGCAAAAACTCCGACTTGTTGCGCGTAAACATGTCCAAACAGCTCTTTGAATCATCGATTCGTTGTTGTTTTTGCTCCGGTGTGAGCAAACGCGACACCCATTTCGAAAACACCTTTTTCATAACCAAATGTTCGTGTATTATGGTGTGTACACTGCCTGCTGATATCTTTAGAATGTCAGCAATCTTCCCCACTTTCACTTTACGGTCGGACATAATGATTTTCAGTGTTTTTTCAACGTTTTCCGGAATAACAGCGTCATTTGGCCGTCCAGTAGATGGAATGTCATCGGTGTCTGTACGACCACGTTTGAATTCGGCATACCAATAACAAATGGTTCTTTTTGATGGAGCAGAGTCCGAATAATGTTTTTCAAGCCATTCCTGGCATTGAACAGTATTTTTTTTCATTAAAAAACAATGATAAATCAGCACACGGAATTGCTTTGAATTAATTTTTTTTGAAAACTCAAAAGTAGTGTCACTTAAAGCACTGTAACTTGTAAACTAATGGTCGGATTGACATATAATTTTGACAGTAAGCCTAAAAAGGTTCACAATTTCGATTTTGATTTAATATTAGTGCCGCCATCTATTTGTCAGTCACACACATTATTGAACGAAGTGTTAGCTGTCATAACTTACTTCACCTTGTTTATTGCATCATGGTACCAATGTACTTTTTAATTTCAAAATGTATCAAAAAAGTACAACAAGTACCAACAATATCAACACTGGCTCAGATGCGCCTTCTATACACTTCATATTCTTTGGTTGTAGTCGCTGCCTCTGTATGAGACACACTTAGGGCTCTATATGAGCCCCTTGTGATACCACAAATTCCACCTGTTTGAAAGTGTAGGTAGGTAGGTAGCAGCGACTGCGTGCTCTCTGAGCACACTCAAGTAGAACTATGTGCCGTTTTGTTGTCGCCTCTTCGACTGGGTCTTCCCTGCGTGGGAGAAGATACTGGGCCTTAAAGCCAGCCAGCATCGTCCAAATAGGACTTGATGCATTTCAGTCTTGTCTCAGACAGATCAGCTAGAGAGCTAATCAGACTGTTCCCCAAGGAATTTAGTCTTTTAAAAGCCAAGGCAGGGCAGCCGCAGAGGAAGTGTTCGAGTGATTCCCTCTCGTTAATTTCCCTGCAGCTTCTGCAAAAAGGGTTGTGGGGGATTCCCAATCTCGCCGCATGTAGACCAATTGGCCAGTGACCCGTGATCACGGCTGTTAGCCTAGAGACATTCCTACGAGAATTTAGCAGCAGATCTTTGGTTCTGTGGGAGTTGTAGCGTGGCAAGAACTGTCGAGCCACTCTGCAGCTGGAAAGATTGCTCCACCTACTATTCGCTTTCCTCAGGAAATAACCCTTTAACTGTTTTAGCCTTGCACTTAAAGGCGGTGCCACCCTTTCGGGCTGTGAGTCCATGGCGGATCCCACCTTGGCCAGCTCGTCAGCCGACTCGTTTCCGCTGATACCCGCGTGACCGGGTATCCAGCAGATGGTAAGATCCACCCGGCCGCTCACCAACCCTAGCAATTCTTTACAGTCTCTGACTAGTTTAGATTTCACTATGGGCTTGGTGAGTGCCTTAATGGCCGCTTGGCTGTCTGAAAAGATGTAAAGTGTATGCAAGACCGTTTTTTCAACATGTGTTACAACCAGTGTTGTCAATTTTTCATTTTTAAAAAGCACTTAAGCCCGCTTTTTTTTTACTCAGAAAGCACTAAATAAAGCCCCATATGACGCGCTCACCGTTGTTGTGATGACCAAAAAAAATCAAAAACATAGAGCTAATGTTGAATGTTGTCTAAATGTTCCCCGTAACATACTAAGAAAATTGTAGCAGAAAGGGGTCACTGTGTACCAAGAAGCAATTCAGCCAAGCATCACTTCAGGTTTCATGTAATATCCAAACAATAATTTTTGTAATCGAATATTCCAGTGTTGTTGTGTTGCTGTACAACACTGCAGTTATAAAAAAAAAACGTATTTTGTAAGCATGAATTAGGCTTAGTGTTTTTATAAATAAGAAAGTACTAAAAAACGCATAAGCTCAATATTTTTCACGTTTCGATTTTCAAAAAACACTAAATTAAAAAAAAAAAAACACCAAGTTCGCAATAGTGGTTACAACATTTCAAACGGATGGGGGAAGGGGACCAACAGTTATACGCCGAATCCAAACTGCGGTTGGCAGTTGGCATAAATGTACGTAGTATAGCGAACCCTCGTGAAAAAAATAAAAAGGTATGCTCTTACATAGAGATTTGGCTTCTGAATCTAACGAGCTGCAGATTTTGCCAAATATATTAAATGTTGTATATCGTTAGAAAGGTATGAAAAATACCTTTCGTTCGATATTCATATTGTGTAAATCAATTGAAAATTGATTGAGCTATTTTGATACCAACTTTGAACTTTGACCCCGAGCCATGCCTTTTATGGGCGTTTCCCAGGCAAAATTCTTAGTTCATTAGATTTTCAAAGAGAAGGTCCAGTTTTTAGGTATTTTTCATGAGGGTTCGCTATACTGCATTTGTTCCGGGCAGTTTTTCTTTCACACTTGGAGATTTTGCCATTGCCTGCCAAGAGGGCACTTGTGCGATTCTTTTCATTCTCATCTGGTTTATGTGGATAGCGACAGAAGAAGACGAGCGTTTCACCAGCCCGCGGTAGAAATCGAAACCATTACAAAATTTTGCTAAAAAATTTGTATCGTTTTGAAATTACAAAATTAAAAATTAAAATTTTTTGAATTAATTTTTTTTTTACTTTTAAAACTTCAGGATAATCTATCGGCATTTTTGGCGAAAATAAATGTTTAATTAACTTTCATTTCCTTTCATATATTTCCTATAGTTTTGAAAACTTTTCATTGCGCAAAACAAGTTGCTTGAATAATTGTAAAAGTTAAAATTGCGAATGATGAATAAAATATGAGGACAGTTTGTCAATGAGTGTCAATTAACCGGCCTCAATCTCAATCAATTAGCCAGTCAGCCAGCCAATCACTCACTTTTGCATACTGTACACCGCCCGCTATACCTATGACGCTCCTTTTTTCCGTTCGACGATGCGTCTTGTCGTCCCCCTTTTACAGGATTTTGTGTTCATTACAACAATAACAACAGCAAAAGTTACATTTGATATATTTTTTCGTTTAAAAGTCCGCTTTTGATGTACATTTTCTACTACTCTCACACACACACATTTGTAAAATCTGTTGTACGGTCGTGTACGAGTTTTTCTCCGTTTATTTCTTGTCTTAGCTTTGTTAGTTACATTATGTGTATATCTACCAGGTATGCGCCCATGAAACCGGTAATTATTTTTGAAAAAACACGTTTATTGTGAGGAAATGATTACAATTTTATTCTTCAAAGTAATGGCCATCGCTAGCTACACATTTTTCCCATCTCTCAGGCAATTTATGGATGCCTCGCCAAAAAAATGTTTCGTCTTTTGCCTGAAACTAATCATCGATCCATTTTTTGGCTTCTGCGTGAGAATTGAAGCGCTGTTCCGTTAATGCGTGGCCCATCGATGCGAACATGTGATAATGCGAAGGCGCCAAGTCTGGTGAGTAAGCCGCATGAGCAAGAGCTTCCCAGTTGTACGATGCAACCAATTCTTTGGTGGCTCTAGTGCGGTGTGGTGGTGCGTTGTCATCGAGGAAAATCACTTTGTGTTGCCTGGCTTCATATTCTGGGCGTTTTTGGCGTATAGCACGGTTCAAATCGGCCAATTGTTGTTGGTAACGTTCACCGTTAACCGTTTCACCAGGTTTTAGAAGGTTTTTTTCTTCAAATGGTAACACAAAATTAACTGTGTCCGCAAATCGTAATTTGTAGGCACGTAATCCGACATTTTCCGGAGCGTCAAACAATGCGTTGTTGGATGAAACTTGACAAATTGTGAACTGAATATTGTTGACATATGACAGAAGAAGTAAACATGACATTTGGTACGGTTCCGAAGTTTATAAATATTCGGCTATTTACCGCTAGATGTCGTTACCGTTTCATGGGCGCATACCTGGTATATGTGTCTGTATATGAGTGTGTATTCCATACTATACTATTTGCCAATTACATAAATTACTAGTCTACCTTTTACATCTGTGTTGTATGAGTGACTTTTGAATATTTATGCGCCGCCGATAGCCGCCCAGCACTCGAGTTCTCGTCACTAACGTCTTTTTCACCCCTCTTGAATTTTTGTTTATATGGCGGCAGGATGAATTTCATCCGTTCATCGAGGCCCTCTTGCCATTTGTCAAATCTTTCTCGTATTCATGGTTCAACCTGCAAGCTGCGAAGCGCAAATATTATAAGAAGCATGAGAAGCGTATGTCGCTGGAGGAGGAGCGACACTGCAAGGATGAATTGCAGGTGAGTGAAATGAATTGCGCCGTTTGATGCGTCGCTATCGTGTGTTCGGTTTTACAGAACGAAAAGGCGGAGGTGAAACAGAAATGGGCTTCCCGGTTGCTTGGCAAGCTGCGCAAGGACATAACGCAGGAGTGCCGCGAGGACTTTGTGCAATCGATAACCGGCAAGCGTCAGTCCATATGCGTGCTCTCGAATCCCGACCAGAAGGGTAAGATGCGCCGCATCGATTGTCTGCGGCAGGCGGACAAGGTCTGGCGTCTCGATCTGGTCATGGTCATACTGTTCAAGGCCATACCACTCGAAAGCACCGACGGCGAGCGCCTGGAAAAGAACCCCGACTGCACACATCCTGGCCTCTGTGTCAATCCCTATCACATCAATGTGTCAGTGCGCGAACTAGACCTGTACTTGGCGAATTTTATCAACACACACGATCCGCTGCAGACGCCATCGCCGCCGCCAACGTCAACAGCCGCGATGCTGCTCTACAATAGCGGCAATGGGCATGGCAACAACAATAGCAGTAGCAGCAATCTTAACGAAAGCAAGGGTGATGAGCGTAAGCAAAAAGGTAAATAGCGGCAACTGTGCGCGGGGAAATGAGCGTCTTCACCTGCCATCACAGTAAGCTTTTAAGGCTCCTGAGGCGCTAATGACACCCAATAACAACCAATGCATTTGTCAAGTCTCCAACGTCAAACTGTATACCTAACAGGTTACCCAAATCTGATATCAAATGCTTTACACAAGTTTCCGACACTAATTTTCGTATCTAATGCACTTGTCAAGCCAAATCTTGCATCTAATACGTTTCTCAAGTTAACAACGTGAACTCTCTTAAATATTGATCACGTGAACACTTAAAGTGTTCGCCGAAGACAGGGTATAAGACAACTACTCGTAAGTTGAAGCGAACGTCTGAGAGTTAAGTTCAATATCGAGTAAAGTATTTTAAATATCTTAATTATTTCAGAAATGTAGCTTTTTCTTGTTGTTTATGCGACATTCATTATCAAATTGAAGCAAACATTTAAGCTCAAGTTCAGAGTTAAGTAACACATCGCGTTGAGAATTTCTAATACTTCAAGAGTTGAAAGAATCTTGTGTTATTGCTGTATATTGGGCCAAAGCAATCATCGCCGCCTCACATCGAAACGCTACATGCACTCACCTGTTCGATCTTCCTTTTCAGGATATAGCCATAATCCGTATAACGGTGTTATCTGTAACGATATTATCTTGGCCACAGGTGTGTTCTCTTCCAAGGAACTTTGGAAGCTATCGAAAGGTATTTTTCGTTTAGCCGTCATTAAACATCGACAAAGTCGTTATATCCCAACCCAAAAATATTTAATCCCAATCTTTTTCCGCCTCCTTCCCCCACCACATTTGATTTGACTCTTCCTCTTAGCGTCTATCCTGGACGAGTCGGCCGACGATTTGATACAGCCCAACGTGAGCACCATTAAAATGGAGCATCCGGGCAACGCGTACGAGTGCAACACGTACCAGGTGCCGCCCCCGACAGTGGGCGGTGTCAATAATCTGGCCACGACTGGCGGCATGTTGCCCGTGACGGATGATAGCCGTTCGGTGGTGGGCACGTCGATGGTCATGCCAACCGGTTATAGCAGTAAGTGTTGTGATACGCGCTGTTGATTGAGACTGGTGATGACCATTCTGCTACTTGCGAGTAGAAGAACGTTGACGCCACCTTATATTCGTATACTTGCGTCGGTGTCGCTCCTACTCGTGTGTAGCATACAAGTTATCACTGATTAAGGCCAACTGACGTCTGTTTTTCAGTTGACTTTGTGGATCCGCGCAGCATGCATCTGTCCACATCGCCGCTATTACGCGCGCAGGCGGTGGCCGCCGCCGCGCAGTGCAAGAGTGATCCCTGCGCCTCGCCTCCCGATCCGAGCGGCACGAACAGCAGTAGTGGCAGCACCAGCTTTTCTGTGATATTACGTCCGAGCGATACGACTAGCAGCTCTCAAGCTGGTGGCGAACTGTCCGCGCTGCAGCGCCATACGCCAACGCTCAACCGTTCGTTGCTCAACATGAGCCAGATGCGCTCTAGTGAAGGTGAGCGTGGTCGCTGGGTTGCACTGCACTGCACTGTGGCGCGGTACGAGTAATTTCTCCTCCCTCTCTAATTTTAGTGCTTATTCAACACAATGCAAGTGCTGCACTGGTTGCCAACTCGCTCAGTCCCGGCACGCTTTACTATCAGCAGCACAACAGCCCGACCGGGCCGTCGGACTCGAACAATAGCAGCGCGCAGCACCAGCAGCAACAGTTGCAGCACCAGCACCTACATCACACGCAGCTGTCCGCTGCGGCGGTGGCGGCCGCCGCTAGCACATCCAAATACTCAACAGAGGTTGTCAACGGCCACGACATGACCGAGTTTGTCACATACGTTTGCCAAGAAACGGGCGTCATGGCTAGCGGCAGCGTCGCTGACAATAACACGCATCACCCGCACCACCATCACCATCACGCGCACCACCATCACCATCAGACACACTTTCAGCTGCAGAACGTGACGACGGCTGGTGCCAACAGTGGCCGCAACTCGAAGCTGTCGGCAACGGCAGCGGCGGCCGCCTATCAGCAGTACAGCACAATGCTGCCACCGCCACCGCTGCCGCCGATGGCGCGACCCGTCGCCATCATACGCTCAACGGGCGATCTGACCATGGTCGGGTCACCGCCCCCCGCTGTGACACCGCCGCATGTGAGTGGCGGCAACTGTGTGAAGGAGGCAACACCGCAGCAAGCGCAACAACATCAACATCAGAAACACGCTTTGCTCGAGCACGGCGAACAAAACGCGATCAGCATCTCCAAGTCGGCCGCCACAGCGTCGTTGAGCAGCCAAAGTGCGCCAGCCAACAGTGTAGCGTCGGTTAGAGGCGGCGGCGTTGCGACAACGGTTTCGAGTGCCAGTTATATAACGCCCGCCAGCAGTAATTCGACCGGCACTAGTGCGAGTGGCGGCGGTAGCAACAATAGCAGCAGCAGCTCCACGGACATTGTGGTGGCGTCATCGCCGCCGCCGCTTAGTCCCCAGACGCACATCGACGTGGTGCGGAGCAGTAGCAGCGACGTCAAGTCGTCCTCATCGACATCGTTGGCGCTCGGGCGCATTGCGTCGCAACCCTATGCGACGGCGAACGGACGCGAGTACTTTAATCACTTTCATACGCAAACCTCGCCGGTGAGTACAGTCGGTGCAATTGGCAATTTTCGATCCCCATTTACAATACTCCTATTTGTGGTGGGCGTAACAGCTACTGGGGTACACCAGTTCGATATCGACCATGTCTGGTGTCATTAGCCCGACTAACCTGAGCCTATACTCGACGCCGGCCGGTCCGCCACATCGCTCGACACCACGCACACGCTGGAACGCGCCCTTTCTGATGGAGGACGATTTCAATATGATGTCACATACGGTTTCTAGTACAAATCCAGAAAGTACGCCAGTGATACTTATGGAAGATGGTAATTTCGCGCGACTCCTTATCGACCTACACGTTACACATTGGGTACAGTAGTTACTGCAATGGAAGCATTTAAGCATTTAATTTAGCTTTTTAAGCCTCTTAAATTGGATTTAGTTTGGATAGGCTGGGTTGGGTCGGATTAGGCTTGTGAAGCTTCATGTACACACTCGAGAAAGAGAGATATATTAATTTTTTTCGGGAGCAAACCGATTCAAAGTAAACTTGGTGCGGCTCCATAAGATATGTTATGGTGATGTGGTCCAGCGTTGCCGTTCAGAAATTTTAAAGCTCAGTGAAACAGGCTTTATAAGTGAAGTGTTTACAGCATTTTCGAAGTGTTTGGTGTCTAAATACAAAAATCGATTTCAAACGCAATATATACGTTTAATAAATATTATAAGAAATCTATTTGAAATCCAGTCTACATATTTTATAAATATTACAGAAACAGTATTTTTAATTTATTTTTATTTTTGTTATTAATTTGGCATTTGGGAAAACCCTTTCTGTTGTGGCACTACTGTGCGGCACGGTTTGTTTGTTTGTTTTTTAAATAAAATATAAACAAATTATTTAACACAAAAAACAAAACCATCATTTATATCGAACTTATTCTGATTTCTAAACATTCTTGTCCATAATGGTTGTTTCTGTTTTTTTTGTGCTTACTTACCTTTTTACAAAAAAGGCGACAATTAACTGAAGGTGGCCCAAGGGCCCAAGTGAAACAAAAGAACAACTGTGCTGTGCGGTGATGTTATCGAATCTTTGGGTACGGTTTTTAAAATGCAACAAATTAATAAAATGTAATGATGTTTGATTCTCATTCAGTTAAATTCAATCCCTGTCAAAGTGCTCGGCATAAAAGCGAAGTGATCGAAGTGAAAACGGCAACGCTGCTTTGGTCATATGAAATAGCTTAAGTAAGCTTAAGCTTAATCGACTTTAGAAAGGATTGAGTTATTACGTTAGGAGCTTTATAAAACTCAAAGCGTTCAAATGTATTCCGTCCGTATTGAAAACCTCTGTTTTTTAAATAGTTTGTGCTTTTACCTTTTACCTCAAGTCTTTTGCAATAACATTAGCTTATTGATTGGACATAACATCGTATGTGCACATTAATTTTCAAACTTCAATTTTCGACTTAAGCTACTCTTTCATATGACAATATCTTAGGGAACATGGACACGTAAACTTTAGTACAGATATTTTTTTTTTATGATTCGATACCAAAATATATAAAAAATATGTTTGAAATTAATGTTTGAAACATTTTGTTTAAATTGTATAGTGGTAGTGCACAGTAAAATTTAGTGCAACAGTTTTATATTAGGGCTCCAGTCCAGTAAGTTGACTGTTTAGTGGAATTTTCTGCTATCACTAATCTTTTAAGTTCCAGCAGATCCCGTACTGGTAGCGGTGATGGATTTTAGTGGGAAAACTCCCATGTCTGATATGTACACACAGTGGCATACAAAGCGTGGTTTTGGGGGTTCAAACTTCAGCCAAATATCTGTATTGGGTGGCAAATATGGTTTCAATTGGTGTTGGGTTCAAAAGTTACGGAAGTAGGAAACCAGTGGCGCACACAGGATTATTAAATTGAATTAACGAAATGAAATCCCGTGTGCGCCACTGTGTACACATATTAATGCATGTCGCTCCCCTTTACTTTTCTGTCTACTCTTCTTTTTTTCTTAACAGTTGCGGGTCGTTATAATGATGAATACACGAGTCGTGATTACATTACATGATTATAAATGCCTACTTGGGACAACAGCGAACAACAGCAAACAACAGCAACAACAAAAACTACTATAGCTAAAAATTAGGACTGCAATTATTAGAGAATTTTTAATTTAGTTTACAGTTACTTTTACATATTACTTAAACTATATATTTATACATATATATATACTGCATATATATATATACATATATATAGATATACATATACATACATATATATAGATATATATATAAACTATACACATCTCTAAATATATCTATATATACATATATATACTCCATATTAGTTTAAGCCTTTAAAGTATCGTTTCATAGACATTACAACAACAACCGACAACAAGTCAACAACAAAGCAACATTAAAACAGAAATATACTAACTTGTTACGTTTAGTTATGGAACGTGCTGAAAAAGTAGCATTATATATACATATGTATATATATACTAAATAACATATTAAAACATAGGTATTTACATAAGTACAGAACGCTCTAGTGATGCATGCATAGAATTCAATATGTAGTCATGACAAGTGGAACCAAAATTGCTTCACGCTAAGAAAAAAAATAGAAAGAAACAAGAAAACTAATAAACCAGGACGCAGCTTAAATACTATCCGTTCACATATACGACATACATACACATAACGTAAACATACGAGTATGCGCACATTAGTTTAGTCCTTCGCCGTGTGCTTAATGCCAAAGTTTATTTAGCCCAAAGCAGTAACAAGAAGGACTACCCTAATGGGCGCGTATGAGCGCTTTAAAGTGCAAATGTGCCGCAACCGCAGCAAATGGTTATATTTTTCTACATTTTAAACAAAAAATAAACATTTGCATGCAACGAGTATATAATATATGTATTATATATACATATATAACCACAACAAGCAGCAGCGCAAATGCTGTGTATCGGCGTGTACACGTATATATGCATACAAAGGATACGAAGCACCAAAGCTTTACTAGAGCAAATCGAAATTCAAGGGTCACATTCTTCAAACGCCTATAACTTCTAAAGTAGCAGAGCTTACTATAGGGTGTTTTTTTTAGAGGTATAGAACTTCGAATTAAAATAAAACACAAGAAAATCGTTTTAATGTCCATCAATTTGGCTTTATTGGAAGGATAATTTTATGCCATTAATGTTTAAATATGATTTCGAGCATGTGGCCGCCGCGGCTGGCTCGAATAAAGCCAATTCTACAGGTCCAATTTTCAACCACTTTTTCGAGCATTTGGGGCCGTATGTCGGCAATAACGCCACGAATGTTGGCTTCCAAGTCCCCTAACGTTTCTGGTTTGTTGGCGTAGACGAGCGACTTCACATATCCCCAAAGAAAATAATCCAATGGTGTCAAATCACACGATCTTGGTGGCCAATTGACAGGTCCATTCCGCGAAATTATGCGCTCATCGAATGTTTCCTTCAATAAATCGATTGTGACGTGCGCTGTGTGGACGGAGCTTGCGGTAAACTTCGCGAACTGAACCATTATTTTCGAAATAAATTTGCACGATTTGCAAGCGTTGTTCTTTTGTCAACCTGTTCATGATGAAATGGCAAACCGAACTGAACATAAATGACATTAGAGTTGCCAGATTTGACCACAAAATGCCAGTTTTATCTCTATTCGAAAAACAAACCTCTAAAAAAAAACACCCTATATCTCAAATAAGGCTTGCCTTATAGTAAAATGCTACAGCAATACAAAAATCAAAATCAAAGTTGACAATAACACTCAGAAAATCAGTGTTCAAGTGTGATTGTAAAATTAACTTTTGTTTTAAATCATCTAAACGCCTTTAGCTTTTAACCAAGGAACGCTAGCTAACTTAAATTTGGCTTACCTCGTGGTAAAGCATATGGGCTCTCTAAAAATAATGTCAAGTCGAAAATTCCTCGAAAATATTTTGAGTTTAAGCATTGACGTTAAAAATACCCGACTTTACGCGGAAGGATTAACAAAAAACGCATCGAATGTCGTTGTTTGAGCGTAAGCTACTTTTCAGTATGTCACACAATGCACATTCCAAAGTAGTAGGACACTTCACCCCTACCTATGTACGTACCCACTTGCAAATACGTGTATAAAGACACAGCCATGCAACATAGTTTGAATGCTGTTAACTTACAGATAAAGTCCGATGCGATTTTAAGTTGAAGATTGAAAATTTCAACAGCACACACATACACACAAAAACACACACACATACACACAAAAACACACACGCACACACACATTGTCATATATATGCAATAATATTTTCGAAACAGCCGTGCATAACTTTATGCAAACAAATTAACAATTATATGAGGCACTTCACGTCAAGCGGACAACCAAAAAAAAGTGAGGTCGTGAAATTTATTTATATTCTGGTCTGTTATACTTCTAGTAGACGTGAATGTGCACACCCAATTTTTTTTCCGTATGAAGTTTTTTTGCTGAGTTATGAGCTTTTAAAAATTCACTAAGAATAAAGTCATGAATTTTTCGATGCTGATTATCTGTATCAATTAATTTGTAAAAAAACTAAAAAGTATTGTTTCTGATAGTAAAAAAGTTGTTGTTTTTTGTTTTTGTAGAATTCTAAATTTTAATTTTTTTTACGTATAGTAAACCGGAAGTGAAAATTTCAAATCGATGTTTGAAAAACTTCGTAACTTTTCTTTTTAATTCTTTTAACATAAATTAAAGCTTCAAATGTATTAATTCTCCACAAAAAAAATTAAAACGTGATCTCCAACCGTTTAAGACTTGGAGCACATACAGTACATACACTTAGCTGAAAACAATAGATTTTATGTAATTTTTTGTAAAAATCCATTATTTTCAGCTATACAGTCTGTCCAGTAGAAGCGTGATCGACCAAATTGTCACTTAGAGTACCGATATCAAAAAAACTTGAATGCACTTAAGTAGCCTCATCATTTTTGTAATACGCATTGCAAAAATTGTCAGTCTCGTGAAACAATTACAAAGTGCACGGTGTTTTAACAAAATGAGTTCCGCATGAGAGAAGCGACTTGAAGCCGTATTCCTTTGTCTACACCCTAGAGGACCGTAAATGTCACGTTTAGCTGCAGAAAAGTATATGAGGAAGTCGAAATCATTCGTAACGAGTTGGACGAATCGGTATATGGAAGCAAAAAATGTCGACGATTTGGCTGAGCGGGACCTTGAAAAAAAGACCTCCCTCAAACAAGACAAGATTTGTTTGCGACGAAGCCGGGCTTATCGTTGTATAAAGCTAAAGCAGTTTAAGAGAAAAGTGGTATCAAAGTATCAAAAGAGACGATTCGAGGACGTTTAAGAACTAACGACGTTTAAAACTGGAGCTCTTTGAAAAAACTGTTGATCTCATCATAACACGTTCAAAAACGGCTTGCCTGGGCTTATGACAATTCAGATCGGCATTGGAATAATGTAATATTCACGGATGAATCCTAATTTTGGGCAAATAGTAGCATAAATCGATCTTGGTGTGCCGCCATCAACCGATTGCTCCAACGAACTGTTAAAGACTCACTAAAGGTCCATGTTTGGGGCTGCTTCTCAGAAAAAGGATTTGGGCGACTTTTCGTTATTACCACCAAATTGAACGCGGTTTTAATGAACAAAATTTATGAAAAAGCTTTATTACCTTCAGCTGCGAAGATTTTCGGGAGAAGAGGACTCTCTTGGATTATACAAGAAGGCAACGACGCAGCCGAATGTGTGCTGAGTGGAAACAGCAAAATGGGGTAGAAGTGTGAGATTGGCCCGCACAATCGCCTGATGCCAAGCCGATAGAAAATGTGTGAGCAATTGTAAAGCAGAAACTCAGAGGAAATACTATATGGACAGAAAAACAGTTATCGAGACAAATTCGGTTGATTTGTAGGCGATTGCCTCGGCAACTTGCTCAGATCTTAGCGCAAAGTATGGGTCGGAGGTTTGAGGCCATAATAGAGAATGGCGGCGACTATACCTGTTATTAAAAATATTGCGTACACTAAATATTATAAACGCATTAAATGCAGTTTGTTTGAAACGAATCGCACAACTAGTTTCCAAGTTACGACGATCACGCTTTTACTGGACAGACTGTATGTGCTCTAAGTCTTAAACGGTTGGAGATCACGTGTTAATTTTTTTTGTGGAGAATTAGTACATTTGAAGCTTTATGTTATGTTAAATTAAAAAGAAAAGTGTCGAAGTTTTTCAAACATCGATTTGAAATTTTCACTTCCGGTTTACTATACGAAAAAAAAATTAAAATTTAGAATTCGACAAAAACAAAAAAACAATAACTTTTTTACTATCAGAAACAATACTTTTTAGTTTTTTTACAAATGAATTGATACAGATAATCAGCATCGAAAAATTCATGACTTTAGTCTTAGTGAATTTTTAAAAGCTCATAACTCAGCAAAAAAACATCATACGGAAAAAAAATTAAGTGTACACATCCACGTCTACTAGAAGTATAACTGACCAGAATATAAACAAAACTCATTGTTTTGGGTTGTCCGCTTGACGTGAAATGCCCCATATATGACACGTAGATTTATCTTTGGAGCGCGCTCAACTTTTCTCGCTCACTGTCTACTTGCTTAAAAGTTGGTCTGGTCAAGACGTCGGCGCTTTTGTAGTAAACAAAGTTAAATTGAATTTTAGCAACTTGTACTATCTCTTTGTACATTATCTTTAAACTATAGTATACTTGTAACTGTTAGGCTGTTCATAAAATATTTGAAATTCAATTTCGTAAAATAACAAAAGATTTGAGAACGAAGCGGTGGTGGAACAAAGCTCGGCAACGACGAAAAGTGATGCGCACTCCAAAAGTTTAAATTAATTTTGTAAATTCGCTAATCTCATTTGAAAAAAATAGGTACTAGACAAACGCGGCCACAACCAAAAATATTAGAAAAGAGACAATAGTAGAATTAATAATGCAAATACAAACAAAAACAACAACAATAAATATTTCGAAGTATTTTAAAAATTGCTTTCTGAAAGCAAAACAACGATAAATCCACATTTTTGCTATTAAAATCGTTGAGATATAGAGACGACTGTATTTCGGCGGCTGTCCTCTCAGCAGGAAATGGCAAACCTCTGAGAGTAAAATTGCCTATGAAAAAGCTCCCAACTCGCCGTTCGGAATCGGCATAAAACTGTAGGTCCTTTCCAACCTTGTAAAAATTCACACGCACAACATGGAAGGTTGCGGGAAGCTAGGCCTTAGTCTCGTAATCGGGCAGTCGTGCCAGTCAAGAAGAAGAAGAAGAAGATATACAGACGATGACTCATATATATAGTATATATATATATATATATATATATATTAGGGCGGGTTCGTTTTTTTTTTATGAAGCGTATAGCAAAACCGTAATCTATAGGTGATTCTGAGAAATTTTGCTCAGGAGACCATAGCTCTAAGTCGGATTTGGAGCCCCCCAAAATTTCAAAATAGATATTTTTCAATATATACATAGAATAATTTAATTAAATTCGTCATAAAATCGGATAGAGTTATAGTAGATTTCTCAATCTGGGCTTGTTTGAAAGGTATTTTTAGCACCTATCAGAATCTGTATTGATACCAATATTTTTTTTTATTTTTAGTAGACATATTAGGAATGCTTTGTCGAAAAATAGCCTAAAATGAACTTTTAACTAATAAATTCCGAATTTTCTTCGATTTTTTTCAATAATTTTTTTTTTGCAGATTATGAAAGTTCAGATAATTTCCAACAACTTTTATTACGATCAATTTTTTTGTTTTCGAACTCCTTTTTGTAGGAAAATCGATCTGAAAAATCAATATTTTCAAGGTTTCAACAAAAAAACACTATTTTTACATTTTTAATTCAATTTATTTTTAAATTTTGGGGGCTCCAAATCCGACTTAGAGCTATGGTCTCTTGAGCAAAATTTCTCAGAATCACCTATAGATTACGTTTTTGCTATACGCTTCATCAAAAAAAAATCGTTCCATACAATTTGACCCGCCCTAATATATATACATACATATGTACGTACATACATATATACATTTGAAGATAATGATAACGCGTTAAAGGAGTGGGTACTGCTCAAAATAGGGAAGGTAATATCCCGCTTTAGAACCCCTTGCTATAGCCGAATCGCTACAAGAATTGTGCTTGCATACAGAACTGTGGCAAAATGCAGCCAGTGCTCCATCGAAACTGGCTTGTGGTATGCGGCTCGTACCGGAGTCAACAGGTGCCGTCGACGTATACAAGTCTCACTTTACAGCGACGCCATAACACATAGGACCTTGAACTACAATTTAGCTATCAACAAAGTAGAGTAAGAGTTTCGTGTGTGTGTATGTGTGTATGGACAAACCAGCTTTTTCTTTTGAAATTAATTAAATATCATGATATCGAAACGCCATATGTTGCAACCGAATTTTCGACAAGTTTTTCTACAAGCCAGTACCAGCCACAAAGAACCGCTAACGTGTACAGCTTTTAATTGTGTTGCCCGTAGTTTTTCAATGTGGCAGCCTGACTGACCTAATTATCGAATGCTGTGTTGCGGCGCATTGACGCATAGACACGGCGCAATTAATGCTCCTGGTCATGAGCCCTGCGCTAAACAAGTATGAGCTCGCGTAATATGAAGCAGTACTCATGTTAGAAATTGATATCTTGAACATACACATGTTATGGATGTGTTTGCACAACTCGAACTCAGCTTTAATTATATTTGTCTTCCCAAAGCTATGTGTTGATGATTCCTAAGTTTAGCTTTAAGTCCATTAAGCGCTTTTAACCTGTTGGGAATGTGAGCGCAAAATGTTAATACTCCAATGCCATTCGAGCTGGAATAAGATTTTAAAAATATGTTGCAAAAATTAAAAAAATTAGGAATTCCTATTTGAAATATTTCAATTTTAAAATTAAAAACACCTAAAGACACAGAATTCAAAAAATATTTAAATTTTGGCTTGTCAAAAATAAGGAAAATATTAATTTAAAAAGCGAAAATAATAAAAAAATTGTTAATCAAATTTCTCTCAAATGCTTTAATATTTTTAATTTAAAATTTTTTGTTTTACATAAAATTGCCAAAAATTAACACATTTTCGTTAAACAATTGTAGATGCATTTTTGAAAAAGTAAAACATGCATATTTGTCAAATGCTGTTTTCATTGACTTTCACTCATAACTGCAGTCTTCCTATAAAATATAAAAACAGAAACGACAAACTGCGTCTCAATTTTCAACGGGTTCATGTGAATTTTCGATACGCATAAGTGCAGAATTCAACGAACACCTAACTTTATCTATAACACTGTGCGACAGCATTTTTCACACTGGAAAAAATCCATATGGGCGTGAAACTAGAGACCAAATATAGTAATACTGCGTATTCAGTTTTTCATTTCTGCATCCTTTGTCCTTTTAAAAGGACTTCAAAATTTTGAAGGGGATAAAAAATAAAAAAAATATAAAAAATACTTAGCCTCGTTAAAATATAGCGATATGTATATCAAATGAAAGAGGAAAAGCTCAAGAATTTAAATAAAATTGATTTTTTATCTATTTGTAAAAAAAGGACATGAAAAAGGTCCTTTGAAAATTTTAATCCTTTATATCCTTGAAAATTTATAACGAATTTTCTTGAAAAGTAAGTATGTTAGAACCCAAAATCTCTTTGATCACATGTCAAAACTTCATTACTCTAATTTTATTTGTTCGAAAGTTATTAAAAAAAAGGTGGGAGCTGCAAGTCTAATGCAGTACAAATATTCTAATTTATTTGCGTATCAGTATTTTAAATAATAAAAAACATACAAAATCAAAGAAGCGAGAATAATGAAATTTTGACACGTGATCAAGGAGATTTTAAACATACCTACTTTTTAAGAAAATTCGTTATAAATTTTCAAGGATATAAAGGATTAAAATTTTCAAAGGACCTTTTTCATGTCCTTTTTTTACAAATAGATAAAAAATCAATTTTATTTAAATTCTTGAGCTTTTCCTCTTTCATTTGATATACATATCGCCATATTTTAACGAGGCTAAGTATTTTTTATATTTTTTTTATTTTTCATTCCCTTCAAAATTTTGAAGTCCTTTTAAAAGGACAAAGGATGTAGAAATGAATAACTGAGTACGCAGTACTACTATGTTTGGTCTCTAGTTTCACGCCCATATGGATTTTTTCCAGTGTGAAAAAATTTTTTCATTTTTGTCGCACGGTGTAATAACATTCACCACAAAACCACATACAATACAAAATCCAACAAATAACCAAGTAAACTATTGGTGAAGCATAAATATTATAAGATACATAAATTGTTAATGATTTTATAACAACCGCAAATCATAACCAAAACATTTTTGTAGTTTTGCCAGCGACACGCAATGCAACCGTGTGTATGAAAGAATTACGGTCAAGCGACATTATTAGCCCCAAGTACTAAAATAGTATTAGTACTGAAGCATTACGAGCGCCAGCGTGGATTCGATCTGGTCAATTGAAGCATGTGCACAAAATAGGACAAAACATTTTCAATGCAACTTGCGCAAAACAAAGCTTCCATACTATCCAAAGACTATATGCGTACTACATAGCCATTCGGAGTTGGACGACTCTAGGCTGCTGTCTGCGCTTGACCTCTTACCTAGCAGGAGGGTAGTCTATGGTTTCTACATAGGAGTTAGGCCAAACGCTCAGCCAGCAGCATAGAGTCGTCTAACCCTGAATGGCTTGTTAAAGCTGCGACTAACGACTAAAAAAACCCAACAAAATAAAATTTAATTTAATTTAATTTAAAAAAAATTTAACATGAACATTACTATGAAGAAACGTCTAGAGTTGTATTTAAGTTGTGAAAAGTACGCGTATGTGCAAGAAAAAATTATTTTTAGAATTGGCTGTGAATTTTCATTTATAAAGGAAAATCGTTAATTTTTAGTGCACATATGAAATACAAATAAAAGCGAACAAATATTTAACATCTATATGCACATACAACACTATATACATATATGTAATACTTCTATATTGGCACTAACCTATCTTCACAATGTGTTTTCATTCAGAAATCAAAGGGAGACAAGCGATGAGACAGAAAACACAAAATTTTGTGAATATATTTCTATGCGTGTATACATGTGCACTTCTGCACATGAACAACTGTCAAACTGCTCCTGGGGCGGTTGAAGAAATTTCAGTTAATTTAAAATTTTTATTTTTTTCCAGTCAATTTTTTTCTCGTCTGAACGCACCTGACTTTTTGCCACTTTTGAAATATGTCAAGGTACATTCGTTTATACGCTTTCTCGCTCATATTTCACTATTGCTGTACTGTGATGTTGGCGAATGTACCTTGAGCTTAGTGCCGATATAGAAGTACTACATATATGACTATATATAACAGTCTACATACATACATATATATACGTCTATTAGTAATAAACGCTAATGTGGCTTAGCCGCTTAAAGTATTGAATAAAATTAAAAGAACAAGAAAAAACAACAATAACAAATAGGTTATAACTTGTATTTGTGCTTTAAATAATTAGTCAGTGAAAACATTAAGCGAATTAGCATAAGCATTGAATATTAGTAGCAGCTGTGCGTTAACTATTGCGATGCAACTCAAAGCTCAATTCAATGCTGCTTGACTTGTCTACGTGTAAAAAAGGCGACCAAAAGGAACAGCAATTTTTTTTTCCAATGTAATCAGCCACAATTGTAACCAACATTGAACTAGCATTTGAACGCACGCTAAATAATTACCACAGAACTGCATATACTGTAAAGAATTCGAAAAACACACACAATGCAATGACAAAACCTAAAACCAAATCGACAAAACTGATATACTATTTACTGGTCATAAATACGAAATCAATTTTTGTCAATTTGTCGCAACAATAAAATGAAATAAACAATAATGAAAAGGACTTAACAAATAAAGAGATATAAATAAAACGAGCAAAAGAGCAAACAAGACCTTTTAAAATGTGTTTAATTTACTAGTCCACAAAGGGAAAGGTCGATGGTAACATACTGGCACTTGATTGTTTCGTTTTGTTTGCGTAATTGGTTCTTGTACTTTATGCCAGTTAGTTTTTCAGTTGTCTGATGTTATTTGCTTAGAATACAAATCAGCTAGTAGGTATCGTCAAAGAATATGAAGTAATATAGAACGCGCATGTGGGCACAAAAGTGTTTTCGGCTATTATGATGCGAGCGGAAAGAGGGAAGCGTAGGCATTTGAGCATGTTAAGTTCATAACATTTTCTGTTAGATTTTCGTAGGACAACAGCAAAAAGCAATGTTGTTGTTCGCAATGGCCTCACTCGTGCACATCGAAATAGTGGTTATTGTGGCGTAATGATCGCTCAATAATTTTCTGTATGTGTTTATTGATCTTGTTTGTCGAAGCGCAAGCGGAGAGCAAACCACGAACCAAAGCATCGTCATCGTCGATTGGTTTTGCTGCACAAATTGCTGTAATGTCACCGTCAATTGAATCTTTGTGGTGTATGGCTTTTTGCTGTCCGCTTTGATTGTTTTAAAAACTTGCAAATATTTATACGTGGTTGATCCCTGTTTAACCTTCACACCTTCATTTCAATTTTGATTTAGCTATAACTTTTTAGTTTTAAGTCATTTTCATGCGGCTTCGGCTCAGTGGCAAGTTTCTCAAGCTCTGTCTAATACATACACTAGTCAGAATAAGTTTGCGTACAGACAAGTCAAAATTATGTTACGATTAATTGTCACCTCAAAAATTGGTTCTCTGTTTATAAAAACGTATCCACATTATTCATATATGCCTTAACCGCACCTTTTGTTCTGTTTTAGATGCATTGAAATAATAATTTTCCATGTATTCGTATTTATTGAAAATATACTCACAAAACTGTGCAGAATAAGTTTGCGTACAAAACTAATAACGGGAATTTCCGGTTATGCTCTTTATTTTCTTTGAAAAAATTGTATTCCATTAAACAGTAAACGGACTTGTACATTATTTGGAGCCGTATATGCCGTATATGCCGTATATTTCTGAATTTTCAACCACTTTTTCGAGCATTTGGGGCCGTATGTCGGCAATAACGCCACGAATGTTGGCTTCCAAGTCCCCTAACGTTTCTGGTTTGTTGGCGTAGACGAGCGACTTCACATATCCCCAAAGAAAATAATCCAATGGTGTCAAATCACACGATCTTGGTGGCCAATTGACAGGTCCATTCCGCGAAATTATGCGCTCATCGAATGTTTCCTTCAATAAATCGATTGTGACGTGCGCTGTGTGGACGGAGCTTGCGGTAAACTTCGCGAACTGAACCATTATTTTCGAAATAAATTTGCACGATTTGCAAGCGTTGTTCTTTTGTCAACCTGTTCATGATGAAATGGCAAACCGAACTGAACATAAATGACATTAGAGTTGCCAGATTTGACCACAAAATGCCAGTTTTATCTCTATTCGAAAAACAAACCTCTAAAAAAAAACACCCTATATCTCAAATAAGGCTTGCCTTATAGTAAAATGCTACAGCAATACAAAAATCAAAATCAAAGTTGACAGTTGGGGCCGTATGTCGGCAATAACGCCACGAATGTTGGCTTCCAAGTCCCCTAACGTTTCTGGTTTGTTGGCGTAGACGAGCGACTTCACATATCCCCAAAGAAAATAATCCAATGGTGTCAAATCACACGATCTTGGTGGCCAATTGACAGGTCCATTCCGCGAAATTATGCGCTCATCGAATGTTTCCTTCAATAAATCGATTGTGACGTGCGCTGTGTGGACGGAGCTTGCGGTAAACTTCGCGAACTGAACCATTATTTTCGAAATAAATTTGCACGATTTGCAAGCGTTGTTCTTTTGTCAACCTGTTCATGATGAAATGGCAAACCGAACTGAACATAAATGACATTAGAGTTGCCAGATTTGACCACAAAATGTCAGTTTTATCTCTATTCGAAAAACAAACCTCTAAAAAAAAACACCCTATATCTCAAATAAGGCTTGCCTTATAGTAAAATGCTACAGCAATACAAAAATCAAAATCAAAGTTGACAATAACACTCAGAAAATCAGTGTTCAAGTGTGATTGTAAAATTAACTTTTGTTTTAAATCATCTAAACGCCTTTAGCTTTTAACCAAGGAACGCTAGCTAACTTAAATTTGGCTTACCTCGTGGTAAAGCATATGGGCTCTCTAAAAATAATGTCAAGTCGAAAATTCCTCGAAAATATTTTGAGTTTAAGCATTGACGTTAAAAATACCCGACTTTACGCGGAAGGATTAACAAAAAACGCATCGAATGTCGTTGTTTGAGCGTAAGCTACTTTTCAGTATGTCACACAACGCACATTCCAAAGTAGTAGGACACTTCACCCCTACCTATGTACGTACCCACTTGCAAATACGTGTATAAAGACACAGCCATGCAACATAGTTTGAATGCTGTTAACTTACAGATAAAGTCCGATGCGATTTTAAGTTGAAGATTGAAAATTTCAACAGCACACACATACACACAAAAACACACACACATACACACAAAAACACACACGCACACACACATTGTCATATATATGCAATAATATTTTCGAAACAGCCGTGCATAACTTTATGCAAACAAATTAACAATTATATGGGGCACTTCACGTCAAGCGGACAACCAAAAAAAAGTGAGGTCGTGAAATTTATTTATATTCTGGTCTGTTATACTTCTAGTAGACGTGAATGTGCACACCCAATTTTTTTTCCGTATGAAGTTTTTTTGCTGAGTTATGAGCTTTTAAAAATTCACTAAGAATAAAGTCATGAATTTTTCGATGCTGATTATCTGTATCAATTAATTTGTAAAAAAACTAAAAAGTATTGTTTCTGATAGTAAAAAAGTTGTTGTTTTTTGTTTTTGTAGAATTCTAAATTTTAATTTTTTTTACGTATAGTAAACCGGAAGTGAAAATTTCAAATCGATGTTTGAAAAACTTCGTAACTTTTCTTTTTAATTCTTTTAACATAAATTAAAGCTTCAAATGTATTAATTCTCCACAAAAAAAATTAAAACGTGATCTCCAACCGTTTAAGACTTGGAGCACATACAGTACATACACTTAGCTGAAAACAATAGATTTTATGTAATTTTTTGTAAAAATCCATTATTTTCAGCTATACAGTCTGTCCAGTAGAAGCGTGATCGACCAAATTGTCACTTAGAGTACCGATATCAAAAAAACTTGAATGCACTTAAGTAGCCTCATCATTTTTGTAATACGCATTGCAAAAATTGTCAGTCTCGTGAAACAATTACAAAGTGCACGGTGTTTTAACAAAATGAGTTCCGCATGAGAGAAGCGACTTGAAGCCGTATTCCTTTGTCTACACCCTAGAGGACCGTAAATGTCACGTTTAGCTGCAGAAAAGTATATGAGGAAGTCGAAATCATTCGTAACGAGTTGGACGAATCGGTATATGGAAGCAAAAAATGTCGACGATTTGGCTGAGCGGGACCTTGAAAAAAAGACCTCCCTCAAACAAGACAAGATTTGTTTGCGACGAAGCCGGGCTTATCGTTGTATAAAGCTAAAGCAGTTTAAGAGAAAAGTGGTATCAAAGTATCAAAAGAGACGATTCGAGGACGTTTAAGAACTAACGACGTTTAAAACTGGAGCTCTTTGAAAAAACTGTTGATCTCATCATAACACGTTCAAAAACGGCTTGCCTGGGCTTATGACAATTCAGATCGGCATTGGAATAATGTAATATTCACGGATGAATCCTAATTTTGGGCAAATAGTAGCATAAATCGATCTTGGTGTGCCGCCATCAACCGATTGCTCCAACGAACTGTTAAAGACTCACTAAAGGTCCATGTTTGGGGCTGCTTCTCAGAAAAAGGATTTGGGCGACTTTTCGTTATTACCACCAAATTGAACGCGGTTTTAATGAACAAAATTTATGAAAAAGCTTTATTACCTTCAGCTGCGAAGATTTTCGGGAGAAGAGGACTCTCTTGGATTATACAAGAAGGCAACGACGCAGCCGAATGTGTGCTGAGTGGAAACAGCAAAATGGGGTAGAAGTGTGAGATTGGCCCGCACAATCGCCTGATGCCAAGCCGATAGAAAATGTGTGAGCAATTGTAAAGCAGAAACTCAGAGGAAATACTATATGGACAGAAAAACAGTTATCGAGACAAATTCGGTTGATTTGTAGGCGATTGCCTCGGCAACTTGCTCAGATCTTAGCGCAAAGTATGGGTCGGAGGTTTGAGGCCATAATAGAGAATGGCGGCGACTATACCTGTTATTAAAAATATTGCGTACACTAAATATTATAAACGCATTAAATGCAGTTTGTTTGAAACGAATCGCACAACTAGTTTCCAAGTTACGACGATCACGCTTTTACTGGACAGACTGTATGTGCTCTAAGTCTTAAACGGTTGGAGATCACGTGTTAATTTTTTTTGTGGAGAATTAGTACATTTGAAGCTTTATGTTATGTTAAATTAAAAAGAAAAGTGTCGAAGTTTTTCAAACATCGATTTGAAATTTTCACTTCCGGTTTACTATACGAAAAAAAAATTAAAATTTAGAATTCGACAAAAACAAAAAAACAATAACTTTTTTACTATCAGAAACAATACTTTTTAGTTTTTTTACAAATGAATTGATACAGATAATCAGCATCGAAAAATTCATGACTTTAGTCTTAGTGAATTTTTAAAAGCTCATAACTCAGCAAAAAAACATCATACGGAAAAAAAATTAAGTGTACACATCCACGTCTACTAGAAGTATAACTGACCAGAATATAAACAAAACTCATTGTTTTGGGTTGTCCGCTTGACGTGAAATGCCCCATATATGACACGTAGATTTATCTTTGGAGCGCGCTCAACTTTTCTCGCTCACTGTCTACTTGCTTAAAAGTTGGTCTGGTCAAGACGTCGGCGCTTTTGTAGTAAACAAAGTTAAATTGAATTTTAGCAACTTGTACTATCTCTTTGTACATTATCTTTAAACTATAGTATACTTGTAACTGTTAGGCTGTTCATAAAATATTTTAAATTCAATTTCGTAAAATAACAAAAGATTTGAGAACGAAGCGGTGGTGGAACAAAGCTCGGCAACGACGAAAAGTGATGCGCACTCCAAAAGTTTAAATTAATTTTGTAAATTCGCTAATCTCATTTGAAAAAAATAGGTACTAGACAAACGCGGCCACAACCAAAAATATTAGAAAAGAGACAATAGTAGAATTAATAATGCAAATACAAACAAAAACAACAACAATAAATATTTCGAAGTATTTTAAAAATTGCTTTCTGAAAGCAAAACAACGATAAATCCACATTTTTGCTATTAAAATCGTTGAGATATAGAGACGACTGTATTTCGGCGGCTGTCCTCTCAGCAGGAAATGGCAAACCTCTGAGAGTAAAATTGCCTATGAAAAAGCTCCCAACTCGCCGTTCGGAATCGGCATAAAACTGTAGGTCCTTTCCAACCTTGTAAAAATTCACACGCACAACATGGAAGGTTGCGGGAAGCTAGGCCTTAGTCTCGTAATCGGGCAGTCGTGCCAGTCAAGAAGAAGAAGAAGAAGATATACAGACGATGACTCATATATATAGTATATATATATATATATATATATTAGGGCGGGTTCGTTTTTTTTTTATGAAGCGTATAGCAAAACCGTAATCTATAGGTGATTCTGAGAAATTTTGCTCAGGAGACCATAGCTCTAAGTCGGATTTGGAGCCCCCCAAAATTTCAAAATAGATATTTTTCAATATATACATAGAATAATTTAATTAAATTCGTCATAAAATCGGATAGAGTTATAGTAGATTTCTCAATCTGGGCTTGTTTGAAAGGTATTTTTAGCACCTATCAGAATCTGTATTGATACCAATATTTTCTTTTATTTTTAGTAGACATATTAGGAATGTTTTGTCGAAAAATAGCCTAAAATGAACTTTTAACTAATAAATTCCGAATTTTCTTCGATTTTTTTCAATAATTTTTTTTTTGCAGATTATGAAAGTTCAGATAATTTCCAACAACTTTTATTACGATCAATTTTTTTGTTTTCGAACTCCTTTTTGTAGGAAAATCGATCTGAAAAATCAATATTTTCAAGGTTTCAACAAAAAAACACTATTTTTACATTTTTAATTCAATTTATTTTTAAATTTTGGGGGCTCCAAATCCGACTTAGAGCTATGGTCTCTTGAGCAAAATTTCTCAGAATCACCTATAGATTACGTTTTTGCTATACGCTTCATCAAAAAAAAATCGTTCCATACAATTTGACCCGCCCTAATATATATACATACATATGTACGTACATACATATATACATTTGAAGATAATGATAACGCGTTAAAGGAGTGGGTACTGCTCAAAATAGGGAAGGTAATATCCCGCTTTAGAACCCCTTGCTATAGCCGAATCGCTACAAGAATTGTGCTTGCATACAGAACTGTGGCAAAATGCAGCCAGTGCTCCATCGAAACTGGCTTGTGGTATGCGGCTCGTACCGGAGTCAACAGGTGCCGTCGACGTATACAAGTCTCACTTTACAGCGACGCCATAACACATAGGACCTTGAACTACAATTTAGCTATCAACAAAGTAGAGTAAGAGTTTCGTGTGTGTGTATGGACAAACCAGCTTTTTCTTTTGAAATTAATTAAATATCATGATATCGAAACGCCATATGTTGCAACCGAATTTTCGACAAGTTTTTCTACAAGCCAGTACCAGCCACAAAGAACCGCTAACGTGTACAGCTTTTAATTGTGTTGCCCGTAGTTTTTCAATGTGGCAGCCTGACTGACCTAATTATCGAATGCTGTGTTGCGGCGCATTGACGCATAGACACGGCGCAATTAATGCTCCTGGTCATGAGCCCTGCGCTAAACAAGTATGAGCTCGCGTAATATGAAGCAGTACTCATGTTAGAAATTGATATCTTGAACATACACATGTTATGGATGTGTTTGCACAACTCGAACTCAGCTTTAATTATATTTGTCTTCCCAAAGCTATGTGTTGATGATTCCTAAGTTTAGCTTTAAGTCCATTAAGCGCTTTTAACCTGTTGGGAATGTGAGCGCAAAATGTTAATACTCCAATGCCATTCGAGCTGGAATAAGATTTTAAAAATATGTTGCAAAAATTAAAAAAATTAGGAATTCCTATTTGAAATATTTCAATTTTAAAATTAAAAACACCTAAAGACACAGAATTCAAAAAATATTTAAATTTTGGCTTGTCAAAAATAAGGAAAATATTAATTTAAAAAGCGAAAATAATAAAAAAATTGTTAATCAAATTTCTCTCAAATGCTTTAATATTTTTAATTTAAAATTTTTTGTTTTACATAAAATTGCCAAAAATTAACACATTTTCGTTAAACAATTGTAGATGCATTTTTGAAAAAGTAAAACATGCATATTTGTCAAATGCTGTTTTCATTGACTTTCACTCATAACTGCAGTCTTCCTATAAAATATAAAAACAGAAACGACAAACTGCGTCTCAATTTTCAACGGGTTCATGTGAATTTTCGATACGCATAAGTGCAGAATTCAACGAACACCTAACTTTATCTATAACACTGTGCGACAGCATTTTTCACACTGGAAAAAATCCATATGGGCGTGAAACTAGAGACCAAATATAGTAATACTGCGTATTCAGTTTTTCATTTCTGCATCCTTTGTCCTTTTAAAAGGACTTCAAAATTTTGAAGGGGATAAAAAATAAAAAAAATATAAAAAATACTTAGCCTCGTTAAAATATAGCGATATGTATATCAAATGAAAGAGGAAAAGCTCAAGAATTTAAATAAAATTGATTTTTTATCTATTTGTAAAAAAAGGACATGAAAAAGGTCCTTTGAAAATTTTAATCCTTTATATCCTTGAAAATTTATAACGAATTTTCTTGAAAAGTAAGTATGTTAGAACCCAAAATCTCTTTGATCACATGTCAAAACTTCATTACTCTAATTTTATTTGTTCGAAAGTTATTAAAAAAAAGGTGGGAGCTGCAAGTCTAATGCAGTACAAATATTCTAATTTATTTGCGTATCAGTATTTTAAATAATAAAAAACATACAAAATCAAAGAAGCGAGAATAATGAAATTTTGACACGTGATCAAGGAGATTTTAAACATACCTACTTTTTAAGAAAATTCGTTATAAATTTTCAAGGATATAAAGGATTAAAATTTTCAAAGGACCTTTTTCATGTCCTTTTTTTACAAATAGATAAAAAATCAATTTTATTTAAATTCTTGAGCTTTTCCTCTTTCATTTGATATACATATCGCCATATTTTAACGAGGCTAAGTATTTTTTATATTTTTTTTATTTTTCATTCCCTTCAAAATTTTGAAGTCCTTTTAAAAGGACAAAGGATGTAGAAATGAATAACTGAGTACGCAGTACTACTATGTTTGGTCTCTAGTTTCACGCCCATATGGATTTTTTCCAGTGTGAAAAAATTTTTTCATTTTTGTCGCACGGTGTAATAACATTCACCACAAAACCACATACAATACAAAATCCAACAAATAACCAAGTAAACTATTGGTGAAGCATAAATATTATAAGATACATAAATTGTTAATGATTTTATAACAACCGCAAATCATAACCAAAACATTTTTGTAGTTTTGCCAGCGACACGCAATGCAACCGTGTGTATGAAAGAATTACGGTCAAGCGACATTATTAGCCCCAAGTACTAAAATAGTATTAGTACTGAAGCATTACGAGCGCCAGCGTGGATTCGATCTGGTCAATTGAAGCATGTGCACAAAATAGGACAAAACATTTTCAATGCAACTTGCGCAAAACAAAGCTTCCATACTATCCAAAGACTATATGCGTACTACATAGCCATTCGGAGTTGGACGACTCTAGGCTGCTGTCTGCGCTTGACCTCTTACCTAGCAGGAGGGTAGTCTATGGTTTCTACATAGGAGTTAGGCCAAACGCTCAGCCAGCAGCATAGAGTCGTCTAACCCTGAATGGCTTGTTAAAGCTGCGACTAACGACTAAAAAAACCCAACAAAATAAAATTTAATTTAATTTAATTTAAAAAAAATTTAACATGAACATTACTATGAAGAAACGTCTAGAGTTGTATTTAAGTTGTGAAAAGTACGCGTATGTGCAAGAAAAAATTATTTTTAGAATTGGCTGTGAATTTTCATTTATAAAGGAAAATCGTTAATTTTTAGTGCACATATGAAATACAAATAAAAGCGAACAAATATTTAACATCTATATGCACATACAACACTATATACATATATGTAATACTTCTATATTGGCACTAACCTATCTTCACAATGTGTTTTCATTCAGAAATCAAAGGGAGACAAGCGATGAGACAGAAAACACAAAATTTTGTGAATATATTTCTATGCGTGTATACATGTGCACTTCTACACATGAACAACTGTCAAACTGCTCCTGGGGCGGTTGAAGAAATTTCAGTTAATTTCGACAAATTTTTATTTTTTTCCAGTCAATTTTTTTCTCGTCTGAACGCACCTGACTTTTTGCCACTTTTGAAATATGTCAAGGTACATTCGTTTATACGCTTTCTCGCTCATATTTCACTATTGCTGTACTGTGATGTTGGCGAATGTACCTTGAGCTTAGTGCCGATATAGAAGTACTACATATATGACTATATATAACAGTCTACATACATACATATATATACGTCTATTAGTAATAAACGCTAATGTGGCTTAGCCGCTTAAAGTATTGAATAAAATTAAAAGAACAAGAAAAAACAACAATAACAAATAGGTTATAACTTGTATTTGTGCTTTAAATAATTAGTCAGTGAAAACATTAAGCGAATTAGCATAAGCATTGAATATTAGTAGCAGCTGTGCGTTAACTATTGCGATGCAACTCAAAGCTCAATTCAATGCTGCTTGACTTGTCTACGTGTAAAAAAGGCGACCAAAAGGAACAGCAATTTTTTTTTCCAATGTAATCAGCCACAATTGTAACCAACATTGAACTAGCATTTGAACGCACGCTAAATAATTACCACAGAACTGCATATACTGTAAAGAATTCGAAAAACACACACAATGCAATGACAAAACCTAAAACCAAATCGACAAAACTGATATACTATTTACTGGTCATAAATACGAAATCAATTTTTGTCAATTTGTCGCAACAATAAAATGAAATAAACAATAATGAAAAGGACTTAACAAATAAAGAGATATAAATAAAACGAGCAAAAGAGCAAACAAGACCTTTTAAAATGTGTTTAATTTACTAGTCCACAAAGGGAAAGGTCGATGGTAACATACTGGCACTTGATTGTTTCGTTTTGTTTGCGTAATTGGTTCTTGTACTTTATGCCAGTTAGTTTTTCAGTTGTCTGATGTTATTTGCTTAGAATACAAATCAGCTAGTAGGTATCGTCAAAGAATATGAAGTAATATAGAACGCGCATGTGGGCACAAAAGTGTTTTCGGCTATTATGATGCGAGCGGAAAGAGGGAAGCGTAGGCATTTGAGCATGTTAAGTTCATAACATTTTCTGTTAGATTTTCGTAGGACAACAGCAAAAAGCAATGTTGTTGTTCGCAATGGCCTCACTCGTGCACATCGAAATAGTGGTTATTGTGGCGTAATGATCGCTCAATAATTTTCTGTATGTGTTTATTGATCTTGTTTGTCGAAGCGCAAGCGGAGAGCAAACCACGAACCAAAGCATCGTCATCGTCGATTGGTTTTGCTGCACAAATTGCTGTAATGTCACCGTCAATTGAATCTTTGTGGTGTATGGCTTTTTGCTGTCCGCTTTGATTGTTTTAAAAACTTGCAAATATTTATACGTGGTTGATCCCTGTTTAACCTTCACACCTTCATTTCAATTTTGATTTAGCTATAACTTTTTAGTTTTAAGTCATTTTCATGCGGCTTCGGCTCAGTGGCAAGTTTCTCAAGCTCTGTCTAATACATACACTAGTCAGAATAAGTTTGCGTACAGACAAGTCAAAATTATGTTACGATTAATTGTCACCTCAAAAATTGGTTCTCTGTTTATAAAAACGTATCCACATTATTCATATATGCCTTAACCGCACCTTTTGTTCTGTTTTAGATGCATTGAAATAATAATTTTCCATGTATTCGTATTTATTGAAAATATACTCACAAAACTGTGCAGAATAAGTTTGCGTACAAAACTAATAACGGGAATTTCCGGTTATGCTCTTTATTTTCTTTGAAAAAATTGTATTCCATTAAACAGTAAACGGACTTGTACATTATTTGGAGCCGTATATGCCGTATATGCCGTATATTTCTGAATTTTCAACCACTTTTTCGAGCATTTGGGGCCGTATGTCGGCAATAACGCCACGAATGTTGGCTTCCAAGTCCCCTAACGTTTCTGGTTTGTTGGCGTAGACGAGCGACTTCACATATCCCCAAAGAAAATAATCCAATGGTGTCAAATCACACGATCTTGGTGGCCAATTGACAGGTCCATTCCGCGAAATTATGCGCTCATCGAATGTTTCCTTCAATAAATCGATTGTGACGTGCGCTGTGTGGACGGAGCTTGCGGTAAACTTCGCGAACTGAACCATTATTTTCGAAATAAATTTGCACGATTTGCAAGCGTTGTTCTTTTGTCAACCTGTTCATGATGAAATGGCAAACCGAACTGAACATAAATGACATTAGAGTTGCCAGATTTGACCACAAAATGCCAGTTTTATCTCTATTCGAAAAACAAACCTCTAAAAAAAAACACCCTATATCTCAAATAAGGCTTGCCTTATAGTAAAATGCTACAGCAATACAAAAATCAAAATCAAAGTTGACAGTTGGGGCCGTATGTCGGCAATAACGCCACGAATGTTGGCTTCCAAGTCCCCTAACGTTTCTGGTTTGTTGGCGTAGACGAGCGACTTCACATATCCCCAAAGAAAATAATCCAATGGTGTCAAATCACACGATCTTGGTGGCCAATTGACAGGTCCATTCCGCGAAATTATGCGCTCATCGAATGTTTCCTTCAATAAATCGATTGTGACGTGCGCTGTGTGGACGGAGCTTGCGGTAAACTTCGCGAACTGAACCATTATTTTCGAAATAAATTTGCACGATTTGCAAGCGTTGTTCTTTTGTCAACCTGTTCATGATGAAATGGCAAACCGAACTGAACATAAATGACATTAGAGTTGCCAGATTTGACCACAAAATGTCAGTTTTATCTCTATTCGAAAAACAAACCTCTAAAAAAAAACACCCTATATCTCAAATAAGGCTTGCCTTATAGTAAAATGCTACAGCAATACAAAAATCAAAATCAAAGTTGACAATAACACTCAGAAAATCAGTGTTCAAGTGTGATTGTAAAATTAACTTTTGTTTTAAATCATCTAAACGCCTTTAGCTTTTAACCAAGGAACGCTAGCTAACTTAAATTTGGCTTACCTCGTGGTAAAGCATATGGGCTCTCTAAAAATAATGTCAAGTCGAAAATTCCTCGAAAATATTTTGAGTTTAAGCATTGACGTTAAAAATACCCGACTTTACGCGGAAGGATTAACAAAAAACGCATCGAATGTCGTTGTTTGAGCGTAAGCTACTTTTCAGTATGTCACACAACGCACATTCCAAAGTAGTAGGACACTTCACCCCTACCTATGTACGTACCCACTTGCAAATACGTGTATAAAGACACAGCCATGCAACATAGTTTGAATGCTGTTAACTTACAGATAAAGTCCGATGCGATTTTAAGTTGAAGATTGAAAATTTCAACAGCACACACATACACACAAAAACACACACACATACACACAAAAACACACACGCACACACACATTGTCATATATATGCAATAATATTTTCGAAACAGCCGTGCATAACTTTATGCAAACAAATTAACAATTATATGGGGCACTTCACGTCAAGCGGACAACCAAAAAAAAGTGAGGTCGTGAAATTTATTTATATTCTGGTCTGTTATACTTCTAGTAGACGTGAATGTGCACACCCAATTTTTTTTCCGTATGAAGTTTTTTTGCTGAGTTATGAGCTTTTAAAAATTCACTAAGAATAAAGTCATGAATTTTTCGATGCTGATTATCTGTATCAATTAATTTGTAAAAAAACTAAAAAGTATTGTTTCTGATAGTAAAAAAGTTGTTGTTTTTTGTTTTTGTAGAATTCTAAATTTTAATTTTTTTTACGTATAGTAAACCGGAAGTGAAAATTTCAAATCGATGTTTGAAAAACTTCGTAACTTTTCTTTTTAATTCTTTTAACATAAATTAAAGCTTCAAATGTATTAATTCTCCACAAAAAAAATTAAAACGTGATCTCCAACCGTTTAAGACTTGGAGCACATACAGTACATACACTTAGCTGAAAACAATAGATTTTATGTAATTTTTTGTAAAAATCCATTATTTTCAGCTATACAGTCTGTCCAGTAGAAGCGTGATCGACCAAATTGTCACTTAGAGTACCGATATCAAAAAAACTTGAATGCACTTAAGTAGCCTCATCATTTTTGTAATACGCATTGCAAAAATTGTCAGTCTCGTGAAACAATTACAAAGTGCACGGTGTTTTAACAAAATGAGTTCCGCATGAGAGAAGCGACTTGAAGCCGTATTCCTTTGTCTACACCCTAGAGGACCGTAAATGTCACGTTTAGCTGCAGAAAAGTATATGAGGAAGTCGAAATCATTCGTAACGAGTTGGACGAATCGGTATATGGAAGCAAAAAATGTCGACGATTTGGCTGAGCGGGACCTTGAAAAAAAGACCTCCCTCAAACAAGACAAGATTTGTTTGCGACGAAGCCGGGCTTATCGTTGTATAAAGCTAAAGCAGTTTAAGAGAAAAGTGGTATCAAAGTATCAAAAGAGACGATTCGAGGACGTTTAAGAACTAACGACGTTTAAAACTGGAGCTCTTTGAAAAAACTGTTGATCTCATCATAACACGTTCAAAAACGGCTTGCCTGGGCTTATGACAATTCAGATCGGCATTGGAATAATGTAATATTCACGGATGAATCCTAATTTTGGGCAAATAGTAGCATAAATCGATCTTGGTGTGCCGCCATCAACCGATTGCTCCAACGAACTGTTAAAGACTCACTAAAGGTCCATGTTTGGGGCTGCTTCTCAGAAAAAGGATTTGGGCGACTTTTCGTTATTACCACCAAATTGAACGCGGTTTTAATGAACAAAATTTATGAAAAAGCTTTATTACCTTCAGCTGCGAAGATTTTCGGGAGAAGAGGACTCTCTTGGATTATACAAGAAGGCAACGACGCAGCCGAATGTGTGCTGAGTGGAAACAGCAAAATGGGGTAGAAGTGTGAGATTGGCCCGCACAATCGCCTGATGCCAAGCCGATAGAAAATGTGTGAGCAATTGTAAAGCAGAAACTCAGAGGAAATACTATATGGACAGAAAAACAGTTATCGAGACAAATTCGGTTGATTTGTAGGCGATTGCCTCGGCAACTTGCTCAGATCTTAGCGCAAAGTATGGGTCGGAGGTTTGAGGCCATAATAGAGAATGGCGGCGACTATACCTGTTATTAAAAATATTGCGTACACTAAATATTATAAACGCATTAAATGCAGTTTGTTTGAAACGAATCGCACAACTAGTTTCCAAGTTACGACGATCACGCTTTTACTGGACAGACTGTATGTGCTCTAAGTCTTAAACGGTTGGAGATCACGTGTTAATTTTTTTTGTGGAGAATTAGTACATTTGAAGCTTTATGTTATGTTAAATTAAAAAGAAAAGTGTCGAAGTTTTTCAAACATCGATTTGAAATTTTCACTTCCGGTTTACTATACGAAAAAAAAATTAAAATTTAGAATTCGACAAAAACAAAAAAACAATAACTTTTTTACTATCAGAAACAATACTTTTTAGTTTTTTTACAAATGAATTGATACAGATAATCAGCATCGAAAAATTCATGACTTTAGTCTTAGTGAATTTTTAAAAGCTCATAACTCAGCAAAAAAACATCATACGGAAAAAAAATTAAGTGTACACATCCACGTCTACTAGAAGTATAACTGACCAGAATATAAACAAAACTCATTGTTTTGGGTTGTCCGCTTGACGTGAAATGCCCCATATATGACACGTAGATTTATCTTTGGAGCGCGCTCAACTTTTCTCGCTCACTGTCTACTTGCTTAAAAGTTGGTCTGGTCAAGACGTCGGCGCTTTTGTAGTAAACAAAGTTAAATTGAATTTTAGCAACTTGTACTATCTCTTTGTACATTATCTTTAAACTATAGTATACTTGTAACTGTTAGGCTGTTCATAAAATATTTGAAATTCAATTTCGTAAAATAACAAAAGATTTGAGAACGAAGCGGTGGTGGAACAAAGCTCGGCAACGACGAAAAGTGATGCGCACTCCAAAAGTTTAAATTAATTTTGTAAATTCGCTAATCTCATTTGAAAAAAATAGGTACTAGACAAACGCGGCCACAACCAAAAATATTAGAAAAGAGACAATAGTAGAATTAATAATGCAAATACAAACAAAAACAACAACAATAAATATTTCGAAGTATTTTAAAAATTGCTTTCTGAAAGCAAAACAACGATAAATCCACATTTTTGCTATTAAAATCGTTGAGATATAGAGACGACTGTATTTCGGCGGCTGTCCTCTCAGCAGGAAATGGCAAACCTCTGAGAGTAAAATTGCCTATGAAAAAGCTCCCAACTCGCCGTTCGGAATCGGCATAAAACTGTAGGTCCTTTCCAACCTTGTAAAAATTCACACGCACAACATGGAAGGTTGCGGGAAGCTAGGCCTTAGTCTCGTAATCGGGCAGTCGTGCCAGTCAAGAAGAAGAAGAAGAAGATATACAGACGATGACTCATATATATAGTATATATATATATATATATATATTAGGGCGGGTTCGTTTTTTTTTTATGAAGCGTATAGCAAAACCGTAATCTATAGGTGATTCTGAGAAATTTTGCTCAGGAGACCATAGCTCTAAGTCGGATTTGGAGCCCCCCAAAATTTCAAAATAGATATTTTTCAATATATACATAGAATAATTTAATTAAATTCGTCATAAAATCGGATAGAGTTATAGTAGATTTCTCAATCTGGGCTTGTTTGAAAGGTATTTTTAGCACCTATCAGAATCTGTATTGATACCAATATTTTCTTTTATTTTTAGTAGACATATTAGGAATGTTTTGTCGAAAAATAGCCTAAAATGAACTTTTAACTAATAAATTCCGAATTTTCTTCGATTTTTTTCAATAATTTTTTTTTTGCAGATTATGAAAGTTCAGATAATTTCCAACAACTTTTATTACGATCAATTTTTTTGTTTTCGAACTCCTTTTTGTAGGAAAATCGATCTGAAAAATCAATATTTTCAAGGTTTCAACAAAAAAACACTATTTTTACATTTTTAATTCAATTTATTTTTAAATTTTGGGGGCTCCAAATCCGACTTAGAGCTATGGTCTCTTGAGCAAAATTTCTCAGAATCACCTATAGATTACGTTTTTGCTATACGCTTCATCAAAAAAAAATCGTTCCATACAATTTGACCCGCCCTAATATAAGTTGACGGACGGCACCAATATTTCCGGATGTTGACATTAACACTACAGTTAATGTCAACAACCATACAATGTTGCTGAGGAGCGCGGTTTTTCGGCTGTTGACACTAACTCTTCGGTTAATGTCAACAACCATACAATGTTGCTGAGGAGCGCGTTTTTTCGGCTGTTGACACTAACTCTTCGGTTAATGTCAACAACCATACAATGTTGCTGAGGAACGCACTTTTTCCGGCTGTTGGCATTGGCACTTCGGTTAATGTCAACAGCCTTATAATTTCGGCAAAAGAACGCTGGCAATGCGTCTGCGACTAATTTCGCAACGCATTGCGGCGTCCGCTCTTTTCGGACAGAAACGCTGACAGGGCTGCAAGCATCGATTTCGCAATATCGATTACGCAGCGCTGTTCAGCGACGGGCTTGGGCTAGTTTGTAAGAAGTTTTTAGCTGGTAGTTTCAGTTTAAGTTGAGCTTTCACGAATAAAGTACGCGTTCCGACCAAGTCGGAACTAACTGGCGCCCGAGCGAATTTGAACGTGTGTCCGGCTACTATAAGTCCTTAAGTAGTACAAGTAGCCAGGACAGTCGTGTCGTGCGTAACCAAAAATACTCAAGTAGTGTCGGTGACTCGCGCGATCTGAAAGTGTGGAGAAGGAGGCTCCTTAGTAGCCGTAAGCGAAAAGGGTGCGTCGAACGCAAGCCGCTCCACCGCGGAAATTAACAGATAAACTGAGAAAGTGCAGTGTACGAAGCAATAAAACCAAAAGAGTAATCTAAAATAAAACGAAAGCAGCAGCGAAGCAGTAGTGACAGCAAAAAGACAGCGGCGGTAGCAGCAGCGAAGCAGTAGTGGCAGCAAAAAGGCAGCAGCAGCAGCAACAGCGAAGCAGTAGGCAGCAGCGAAGCAGTAGTGATAGCAAAAAGACAGCGGCGGTAGCAGCAGCGAAGCAGTAGTGGCAGCAAAAAGGCAGCAGCAGCAGCAACAGCAACAGCGAAGCAGTAGTGACAGCAAAAAGACAGCGGCGGTAGCAGCAGTGAAGCAGTAGTGGCAGCAAAAGCAGCAGCAGCAACAGCAGCAGCGAAGAAGCAGCAGCAGCGAAGCAGTAGTGGCAACAAGAAGACAGCAGCGGTAGCAGCAGTGAAGCAGTAGTGGCAGCAAAAAGACAGCAGCAGCAGCAAAAAAGCAGCAACAGCGAAGCAGTAATAGCAGTCAAAGGCAGCATGAAGCTGGACGCCGTTATTTTGTAAGTTTGAATCTAAAGAAAAGAAATTAATTGAAGAATTCCAATCCATAAGAAGTGCTTGGAGCAAATTATTCAAACAGGGAAAAGATCAAAATAAAATAAAGTAAAAATCAAAACGAAAAAATAAAATACAAGAATTAAGAGTTAAGTTAAGGAAATTGGATAAAATTCGGTCGCGAACTTTATTTACGAAAAACCAATAATAATGGCAAACCCCAACAATCTGATCCGTCCTCCAATCCTTCATCCACCTATAAATCCTAATGCCAATCCTGGTGGCCCACCACCACAACAAATGAACGAAATAGAGCTTAGAGCGCTCATTTCGCGAATAGCTCTTGAAACTTTTAATAGTCAGGGACCGCCAATCATTCAGGCTACGCTTAATCCGAATGCAAGCTTCTCGAATGCAACAGACCAAGCAATAGACGAAAGACACCTCGCTGACTTGTCTGATTTAGATAAGGTACCGGATGTAGTCAAATGCCTCAGGGAATTCTCGGGGAAACAGGGAGAATTTAACTCATGGAGGAAAAGTGTCGACAGAATCCTTAGGATCTATGAGCCATTTAAAGGGACACCGAAATATTTCGGAATCCTAAACATTATTAGAAATAAGATCGTGGGTCATGCGGACACAGCTTTGGAGTCTTATAACACTCCACTTGACTGGCAGGCAATTTCTAGATGCCTCACACTTCACTACGCCGATAAGCGTGATGTGTCAACTCTCGAATACCAGATGACTTGCCTCGTTCAGGGTAGATCCACAATCCAGGAATTTTACCAGGCGGTGTATTCCCATCTTTCACTTATATTGAACAAGCTTGGAAGCTTAGATGTCGGTATGGAAGCCCTGAGTCTCCTTACACAAACTTATAGGGAGAAAGCCTTGGACACTTTTGTCCGAGGGTTGAACGGCGACCTGTCTAGGTTGTTGGGTATGAGAGAGCCGGCGGATTTACCACAGGCTCTTCATTTGTGCCTGAAACTCGAAAATCAGAGGTTCCGCACCAACCACGCGCAGGGTCAAAACAACCATCAACGGCAGTACCGAATGCCGCCGCCAATACCACAAATGATTAATAGCCCGCAGAGGGATAGACAATTATACCCATTTTATCCACAACTAGCGCACATACCAAACCCGCAGAATCGCGTGTTTGCAAGGCAACCTTATCAACACCCAAGGCAGCCACCTCCGCGTCCTACTACTTCCAAACCCCCACCACCCCCTGAACCGATGGAAGTTGACGAGAGCATTCGCTCTAGGCAAATCAACTACGCAAACAGACCGCAGGGTAATCGGTATTTAGGAAAGCGGCCACCTCTCCCATTATCACAACAAAATGTTCGACCAGGCAAGGAGCAACGCACTTTCCATATAGACACGGAGTCAGAGGAGCCTTACGACTGCAACGCATTAACGGCAGAAGAGGGCCAGGCTTACGACCAGACATTAAACGAATACTTGTCTTCTATCGAAACTTGTGCCGAAGATTACGAAGAAACTATCGAATTTAGTGACATCCATTTTTTAGGATGAGCGACTCTTCGCTCCCTTACTTTGAATGTAAAACCGAGAGCGGAGAGACACTAAAATTCCTGGTAGATACTGGGTCAAGCAAGAACTACATCCAGCCAAATCTTGCGAGGAAAACCTATCACAACGCCATTCCCTTTTTCGCCAAATCTGTAGCAGGCGACATTAAAATACAGGAACATACCTTCATCAACTTATTCAACCTAGAAAATAAACTTAAATTTTTTGTTATGCCATCCCTCAGGTCATTTCACGGCATCCTAGGAAATGACAGTCTCAAAGAATTAGGCGCAGTAATCCACGCAGGCAAAAACTACATGATTTTAAAGAATGGTTCTAGAATAAAAATCAAACAGTTATCCACCCAGTCCGTGAATCTACTGAAGGACGACAAACTTACGAATGAGCAAACAGACGTAATGGGGACACTGATAAACAAGTTCCCAACACTTTTCTCTGAGCCCGATGAAAAGCTCACCTATACCACAAAGGTGGTCGGGGAGATTAGGACTACTACGGATTCCCCAGTTTACAGTAAATTCTACCCATACCCCACAGCACTAAAGCAAGAAGTCGAAAGGCAAGTTCAGCAACTGCTTAATGATGGTATAATCAGACCTTCTAGGTCCCCCTACAACTCTCCGGTCTGGATTGTCGACAAGAAGCCAGACTCGCAGGGCAACAAGCAATATAGAATGGTAATTGACTACCGTAAGCTGAATTCTCTCACAATTCCGGATAGGTATCCTATTCCAGAAATATCTGAAGTAGTATCGCAATTAGGGGACTGTAAATATTTTTCGGTCCTCGACCTCAAGAGTGGGTTCCATCAAATACCACTGAAACCCTCTGATATCGAAAAGACGGCCTTTTCGATAAATAATGGTAAATACGAGTTTACTCGATTGCCATTTGGGTTGAAAAATGCCCCTTCGATTTTCCAACGGGCCCTGGACGATATCCTCCACGACTACATTGGCAAATCATGTTACGTGTATATTGATGACATTGTCATCTTCAGCAAATCAGAGGAAGAGCATAAATGCCACATCGAAAACATTTTTAGAACACTCCAGGAAGCTAATATGAAGGTCCAATTGGACAAGTGCCATTTTTTTAAAGAGGAGGTCGAGTTCTTAGGTTTTGTCATTTCAAAGGCAGGAATCAAAACCAATCCGAAAAAAGTGGATACTATCATCAATTTTCCGTTGCCCAAAACAATCAAAGAATTACGTTCATTTCTCGGCTTGTCAGGATACTATCGTCGTTTTATAAAAGACTATGCGAAGCTGGCCAAGCCTTTAACAACACTCCTAAGAGGGGAAGAAGGTCGTATGTCAAAAAGAATGTCATCAAAAATTTTCATAGACTTGAATACGGAGGCTGCAAATGCCTTTAATAAGATAAAAAATTCGCTAGTCTCAGAAGACGTCTTACTCTCGTATCCGAACTACAACGATCATTTCGAGTTGACGACGGACGCATCGGAATTTGCTTTAGGTGCGGTCCTTTCACAAAATAATAAGCCTATCACGTTTATCTCGAGAACTCTTAGCAGGACTGAGGAACACTATGCTGTAAACGAGAAAGAGATGCTCGCGATCATCTGGGCCCTGAACTCTTTGCGCAATTACCTTTACGGTTCTGCTAAGGTCAAAATTTTTACCGACCATCAGCCTCTTACATACGCCTTAAGTAACAAAAACAATAACAGCAAAATGAAGCGCTGGAAGGCGGTGTTAGAGGAATACAACTATGAACTCTTTTACAAGCCAGGTACTAGCAATGTAGTAGCAGACGCTCTTTCCAGAATACCACCCCACTCCCCAATAAACACAATGTCGGGAATGACTCACAGCGACGAAAGCTCAGGCCAGAAGCTCATTGACATTGTCAAAGCACCTATAAACGCATTCAAGAATCAAATCATTTTATGCACCGATTCGGAATCAACTTATAAATTCGAGATCGTTTTTCCCACATTACACCGCCACACTATTACAGAGCCCGAGTACACTACGGGAAAGCTTGTCTCGCTTCTACAGAAATTTTTAAACCCTTCCGTTATAAATGGTATTAAAGCTCCGGAATCCCTGATGGGAAAAATTCAAGAAATTTTCCCAGATAACTTTGCTAAATACAAAATTAGATTTGCACGCCTCCAGGTAAAAGACATCAAGGATGAACGACAACAGGAGCAGATAATTATAGAAACGCACAAAAGAGCACATCGAAACGGAAAGGAAAATAAAACCCAGATATTGGAGGAATACTACTTCCCTGGTATGAACAGTAAAATCAATAGAATTGTCAAGCAGTGTGCGGTTTGCAAACTTAATAAGTACGATCGGCACCCAATGAAACCGGAGTTAAAGGAGACCCCCATTCCCACGTATCCTGGTCAAATCCTTCACATAGATATCTATAGAACTGAGAACAAACTCGTTCTTACGGCAATAGACAAATTTTCGAAATACGCTCAGGCTAGAATCATCAAATCAAAAGCCGTTGAAGACATAAGAGAACCCCTTCGAGAAATTCTTTTCTTATTCGGAGTCCCGAAGATGGTCGTATTCGACAACGAAAAATCGTTTAACTCTGCTACAATTACGTTTCTTTTAAAGGATCAATTAGGAATCGAAATTTACACATCCCCACCATATACGAGTACAGTGAATGGACAAGTAGAGCGGTTCCATTCCACGCTTACGGAGATCATGCGTTGCATTAAAGCGGAAGATATCAACAGAACATTCCAGGAACTATTAGAGAGATCGGTGTACGAGTATAACTTTTCAATCCATAGCACAATAGGGAAAAAACCACTAGACGTATTCTTTGGACGAACAGCTAACATAGATCCCGAAACGTACGAGAAAACGAGACAAGACAACATTCAGCGATTAAAGAATAAACAACAAACTGACTTAGAGAACCATAACAAAAATCGTCAACCGATTAAGGAATACAAACCAGGGGAGACTATCTACGTTAGAATAAACAAACGATTAGGAACCAAGCTCTCGCCAAAATTTAGGAAGGAAATTGTTAAGGAAGATAAGTCCACCACTGTTCTTACTGAGTCAGGAAAGGTTGTTCATAAGAGCAACATCAAGAGCTAATCTTACCCCTATCTTACAGAATCATATCACCCCTTCTCATCATCTTGGCGAGCGAGGTGAAGATTTTCAACTACACCCTTTCCCACCTTATTACGCTAAACAATGGAGTTGGAAAAGTGCAGGACGGTATCTTCAAGATCGTTCATGTCATTAAGTTGAACCAGTACGAATCCTTCATCGATAAGGTGCGGAACTACACCCAGCAGAGCATCCCCAAGAACAACATCCTATTCCCACTCCTCATCCAGGAAATCGACCAAACATCCCAGATCTTTACCGCCATACAACCGAATGAGCCATCGAGAAAGAAACGAGCCTTGAATATTCTGGGGACAGCCTGGAAATATATCGCGGGGTCACCGGACCACGACGATTTCCAGCTAGTTTTAGATGTACTAAATGAAACAATAAGTAATACTAATAGGCAGGTTATTATAAACGAAGCTCTAATGGCAAGAATTAATAAATTGACTACGATGACTAATGATATAAGTAACGCCATACGCAAAGATAGCAACATTATGAGCGAGGCGACATTAGATATCCAAACTAGGTTAAGATTGGTAAAAGAAGAATTGGTAAACATTAAATACGCCATACAATGGGCGAAGAATAACATACTCAATTCAATGTTACTAAACAAAAGAGAAATGGAATTAGCATTAAGAAAGTTAAAAGAGGAAAACATGTTATTCACTTCCGATGAGGAAGCCCTCGAATATGCTGATATCAAAATCTTGTACGGAGATAAGACCCTATTGTACGTCATCCAAATCCCGCTCACAAGCAAAGAAAATTATATTAGTATTACTGTCAAACCGGTAATAAGAAATAACAGAATTGTAAACGTAAAGTATAAGCAGTTATTAAGAAATAACGGAACAACTTTAGGTGTATTAAGTAATTGTGTAACCATTAATAGTATAAGAATATGTAAGAAAGCCCAAGTAGTCGACATATCTAGTGACCCATGCGTACCAAGACTGTTGGACGGACTTAATTCGTCGTGTCTGCTAACTCACGGATACCACTTACCAAGGTTAGAGGAAATTTCTTCCCGTGTAATCCTGTTGAACGACTTCCATGGTACAGTCAATAACCAAACAATGGGGGGAACATTGCTAATTAAATTTTATAATTCCACTCTTAAAATTGATAACACGACTTACCGAAACCTAGAGGCACCCCTCATGGAAGCCAACCCTCCAATGGTGCAAATGACTCCCCAAGAGGAAGGCTTCCTTAACTTACTTTCTCTGGAGCAGCTGAACCAGCTCCACCTCAATAACACTAAAAAAATCAGCTCCCTAAGGTCGGCATCGACAATAAACACGTATCTCACTATTTCATCCTCAATGTTGTTCATCGTCTGTCTGATCATAATTAAAATCTGCTCTAGAAGTAGCACAAAAGTGGTTCTCCAACCACTAAACCCGAATCCCATGCCGGTCGCGCACGTGCAAACGTCGGTAACAGCTAGACCATTGCATCAAAAAATCAGCGACCTACCCTACTTTTAACGATTGGGGACAATCGTTTTTAAGGGGGGAGGAGTTGACGGACGGCACCAATATTTCCGGATGTTGACATTAACACTACAGTTAATGTCAACAACCATACAATGTTGCTGAGGAGCGCGGTTTTTCGGCTGTTGACACTAACTCTTCGGTTAATGTCAACAACCATACAATGTTGCTGAGGAGCGCGTTTTTTCGGCTGTTGACACTAACTCTTCGGTTAATGTCAACAACCATACAATGTTGCTGAGGAACGCACTTTTTCCGGCTGTTGGCATTGGCACTTCGGTTAATGTCAACAGCCTTATAATTTCGGCAAAAGAACGCTGGCAATGCGTCTGCGACTAATTTCGCAACGCATTGCGGCGTCCGCTCTTTTCGGACAGAAACGCTGACAGGGCTGCAAGCATCGATTTCGCAATATCGATTACGCAGCGCTGTTCAGCGACGGGCTTGGGCTAGTTTGTAAGAAGTTTTTAGCTGGTAGTTTCAGTTTAAGTTGAGCTTTCACGAATAAAGTACGCGTTCCGACCAAGTCGGAACTAACTTATATATACATACATATGTACGTACATACATATATACATTTGAAGATAATGATAACGCGTTAAAGGAGTGGGTACTGCTCAAAATAGGGAAGGTAATATCCCGCTTTAGAACCCCTTGCTATAGCCGAATCGCTACAAGAATTGTGCTTGCATACAGAACTGTGGCAAAATGCAGCCAGTGCTCCATCGAAACTGGCTTGTGGTATGCGGCTCGTACCGGAGTCAACAGGTGCCGTCGACGTATACAAGTCTCACTTTACAGCGACGCCATAACACATAGGACCTTGAACTACAATTTAGCTATCAACAAAGTAGAGTAAGAGTTTCGTGTGTGTGTATGGACAAACCAGCTTTTTCTTTTGAAATTAATTAAATATCATGATATCGAAACGCCATATGTTGCAACCGAATTTTCGACAAGTTTTTCTACAAGCCAGTACCAGCCACAAAGAACCGCTAACGTGTACAGCTTTTAATTGTGTTGCCCGTAGTTTTTCAATGTGGCAGCCTGACTGACCTAATTATCGAATGCTGTGTTGCGGCGCATTGACGCATAGACACGGCGCAATTAATGCTCCTGGTCATGAGCCCTGCGCTAAACAAGTATGAGCTCGCGTAATATGAAGCAGTACTCATGTTAGAAATTGATATCTTGAACATACACATGTTATGGATGTGTTTGCACAACTCGAACTCAGCTTTAATTATATTTGTCTTCCCAAAGCTATGTGTTGATGATTCCTAAGTTTAGCTTTAAGTCCATTAAGCGCTTTTAACCTGTTGGGAATGTGAGCGCAAAATGTTAATACTCCAATGCCATTCGAGCTGGAATAAGATTTTAAAAATATGTTGCAAAAATTAAAAAAATTAGGAATTCCTATTTGAAATATTTCAATTTTAAAATTAAAAACACCTAAAGACACAGAATTCAAAAAATATTTAAATTTTGGCTTGTCAAAAATAAGGAAAATATTAATTTAAAAAGCGAAAATAATAAAAAAATTGTTAATCAAATTTCTCTCAAATGCTTTAATATTTTTAATTTAAAATTTTTTGTTTTACATAAAATTGCCAAAAATTAACACATTTTCGTTAAACAATTGTAGATGCATTTTTGAAAAAGTAAAACATGCATATTTGTCAAATGCTGTTTTCATTGACTTTCACTCATAACTGCAGTCTTCCTATAAAATATAAAAACAGAAACGACAAACTGCGTCTCAATTTTCAACGGGTTCATGTGAATTTTCGATACGCATAAGTGCAGAATTCAACGAACACCTAACTTTATCTATAACACTGTGCGACAGCATTTTTCACACTGGAAAAAATCCATATGGGCGTGAAACTAGAGACCAAATATAGTAATACTGCGTATTCAGTTTTTCATTTCTGCATCCTTTGTCCTTTTAAAAGGACTTCAAAATTTTGAAGGGGATAAAAAATAAAAAAAATATAAAAAATACTTAGCCTCGTTAAAATATAGCGATATGTATATCAAATGAAAGAGGAAAAGCTCAAGAATTTAAATAAAATTGATTTTTTATCTATTTGTAAAAAAAGGACATGAAAAAGGTCCTTTGAAAATTTTAATCCTTTATATCCTTGAAAATTTATAACGAATTTTCTTGAAAAGTAAGTATGTTAGAACCCAAAATCTCTTTGATCACATGTCAAAACTTCATTACTCTAATTTTATTTGTTCGAAAGTTATTAAAAAAAAGGTGGGAGCTGCAAGTCTAATGCAGTACAAATATTCTAATTTATTTGCGTATCAGTATTTTAAATAATAAAAAACATACAAAATCAAAGAAGCGAGAATAATGAAATTTTGACACGTGATCAAGGAGATTTTAAACATACCTACTTTTTAAGAAAATTCGTTATAAATTTTCAAGGATATAAAGGATTAAAATTTTCAAAGGACCTTTTTCATGTCCTTTTTTTACAAATAGATAAAAAATCAATTTTATTTAAATTCTTGAGCTTTTCCTCTTTCATTTGATATACATATCGCCATATTTTAACGAGGCTAAGTATTTTTTATATTTTTTTTATTTTTCATTCCCTTCAAAATTTTGAAGTCCTTTTAAAAGGACAAAGGATGTAGAAATGAATAACTGAGTACGCAGTACTACTATGTTTGGTCTCTAGTTTCACGCCCATATGGATTTTTTCCAGTGTGAAAAAATTTTTTCATTTTTGTCGCACGGTGTAATAACATTCACCACAAAACCACATACAATACAAAATCCAACAAATAACCAAGTAAACTATTGGTGAAGCATAAATATTATAAGATACATAAATTGTTAATGATTTTATAACAACCGCAAATCATAACCAAAACATTTTTGTAGTTTTGCCAGCGACACGCAATGCAACCGTGTGTATGAAAGAATTACGGTCAAGCGACATTATTAGCCCCAAGTACTAAAATAGTATTAGTACTGAAGCATTACGAGCGCCAGCGTGGATTCGATCTGGTCAATTGAAGCATGTGCACAAAATAGGACAAAACATTTTCAATGCAACTTGCGCAAAACAAAGCTTCCATACTATCCAAAGACTATATGCGTACTACATAGCCATTCGGAGTTGGACGACTCTAGGCTGCTGTCTGCGCTTGACCTCTTACCTAGCAGGAGGGTAGTCTATGGTTTCTACATAGGAGTTAGGCCAAACGCTCAGCCAGCAGCATAGAGTCGTCTAACCCTGAATGGCTTGTTAAAGCTGCGACTAACGACTAAAAAAACCCAACAAAATAAAATTTAATTTAATTTAATTTAAAAAAAATTTAACATGAACATTACTATGAAGAAACGTCTAGAGTTGTATTTAAGTTGTGAAAAGTACGCGTATGTGCAAGAAAAAATTATTTTTAGAATTGGCTGTGAATTTTCATTTATAAAGGAAAATCGTTAATTTTTAGTGCACATATGAAATACAAATAAAAGCGAACAAATATTTAACATCTATATGCACATACAACACTATATACATATATGTAATACTTCTATATTGGCACTAACCTATCTTCACAATGTGTTTTCATTCAGAAATCAAAGGGAGACAAGCGATGAGACAGAAAACACAAAATTTTGTGAATATATTTCTATGCGTGTATACATGTGCACTTCTACACATGAACAACTGTCAAACTGCTCCTGGGGCGGTTGAAGAAATTTCAGTTAATTTCGACAAATTTTTATTTTTTTCCAGTCAATTTTTTTCTCGTCTGAACGCACCTGACTTTTTGCCACTTTTGAAATATGTCAAGGTACATTCGTTTATACGCTTTCTCGCTCATATTTCACTATTGCTGTACTGTGATGTTGGCGAATGTACCTTGAGCTTAGTGCCGATATAGAAGTACTACATATATGACTATATATAACAGTCTACATACATACATATATATACGTCTATTAGTAATAAACGCTAATGTGGCTTAGCCGCTTAAAGTATTGAATAAAATTAAAAGAACAAGAAAAAACAACAATAACAAATAGGTTATAACTTGTATTTGTGCTTTAAATAATTAGTCAGTGAAAACATTAAGCGAATTAGCATAAGCATTGAATATTAGTAGCAGCTGTGCGTTAACTATTGCGATGCAACTCAAAGCTCAATTCAATGCTGCTTGACTTGTCTACGTGTAAAAAAGGCGACCAAAAGGAACAGCAATTTTTTTTTCCAATGTAATCAGCCACAATTGTAACCAACATTGAACTAGCATTTGAACGCACGCTAAATAATTACCACAGAACTGCATATACTGTAAAGAATTCGAAAAACACACACAATGCAATGACAAAACCTAAAACCAAATCGACAAAACTGATATACTATTTACTGGTCATAAATACGAAATCAATTTTTGTCAATTTGTCGCAACAATAAAATGAAATAAACAATAATGAAAAGGACTTAACAAATAAAGAGATATAAATAAAACGAGCAAAAGAGCAAACAAGACCTTTTAAAATGTGTTTAATTTACTAGTCCACAAAGGGAAAGGTCGATGGTAACATACTGGCACTTGATTGTTTCGTTTTGTTTGCGTAATTGGTTCTTGTACTTTATGCCAGTTAGTTTTTCAGTTGTCTGATGTTATTTGCTTAGAATACAAATCAGCTAGTAGGTATCGTCAAAGAATATGAAGTAATATAGAACGCGCATGTGGGCACAAAAGTGTTTTCGGCTATTATGATGCGAGCGGAAAGAGGGAAGCGTAGGCATTTGAGCATGTTAAGTTCATAACATTTTCTGTTAGATTTTCGTAGGACAACAGCAAAAAGCAATGTTGTTGTTCGCAATGGCCTCACTCGTGCACATCGAAATAGTGGTTATTGTGGCGTAATGATCGCTCAATAATTTTCTGTATGTGTTTATTGATCTTGTTTGTCGAAGCGCAAGCGGAGAGCAAACCACGAACCAAAGCATCGTCATCGTCGATTGGTTTTGCTGCACAAATTGCTGTAATGTCACCGTCAATTGAATCTTTGTGGTGTATGGCTTTTTGCTGTCCGCTTTGATTGTTTTAAAAACTTGCAAATATTTATACGTGGTTGATCCCTGTTTAACCTTCACACCTTCATTTCAATTTTGATTTAGCTATAACTTTTTAGTTTTAAGTCATTTTCATGCGGCTTCGGCTCAGTGGCAAGTTTCTCAAGCTCTGTCTAATACATACACTAGTCAGAATAAGTTTGCGTACAGACAAGTCAAAATTATGTTACGATTAATTGTCACCTCAAAAATTGGTTCTCTGTTTATAAAAACGTATCCACATTATTCATATATGCCTTAACCGCACCTTTTGTTCTGTTTTAGATGCATTGAAATAATAATTTTCCATGTATTCGTATTTATTGAAAATATACTCACAAAACTGTGCAGAATAAGTTTGCGTACAAAACTAATAACGGGAATTTCCGGTTATGCTCTTTATTTTCTTTGAAAAAATTGTATTCCATTAAACAGTAAACGGACTTGTACATTATTTGGAGCCGTATATGCGCTTGAAATTTTATAGAAAGCAATAGAATCCAACAGAAAAAAATAAAACTGGATAAAAGGATAATCTTACTAAAACTTTCCAAAATTGACAACAAAATTTCATCAAATTAGGGAAACGTTTGGGAGAGCACATTCGTCATTTCAAAAAGCCATCTTAAATCTTGAAAAAAAACAGAACACTGCTTCGTTACTACGATCTGGCCATTTTCTTAAGCTACCCGAGCAAGAGGATTACATTGTTTTCGATCAGTGCATCATAATCTAAGGCTAGTTGCATCCAATCTCCTTCTTTTTCTTCTTGACTGGCACGACAGCCCGATTACGAGACTAAGGCCTAGCTACCCGCAACCATCCATGCTGAGCGTGCGAATGTTTTTACAAGGTTGGTAGGGACCTACAGTTTTATGCCGATTCCGAACGGCGAGTTGGGAGCTTTTTCATAGGTATTTTTACTCTCAGAGGGTTGCCATTTCCTGCTGAGAGGACATTTGCCGAAAGAAAAATTGTTGTTTTCCTTTTTTTTCGCTGTTAACGTAACGGAGTATTGAACTCGCGGAGTCTTGACTCGCGGCCCAACGCACTAGCCAGCTGAGCTACAGCGGCAGCAGTTGCATCCAATATCTTCAGAAATGTACAGAAATATTTTATAAAACCCAGGAGCAGTGACTTTATAAGAAAAGTCCAGAAAAACCACATTTTCCCCACATAACGGCATGTAAGAAACCCATATTTAGCTTACCTACAAGGAGCACAGAATTGCTTCCGTAAAAGAGCCCATCAAAGAGTCTAGAAAACCAGATTTCCGTGACGATATGTTGTTATCTATAGAAAGTGGGACGATTCATTATTATCTGATAATGGTTTGGCATATTTGGCATTAAAAGGCATCAACTAATTTGAAGAGGATCCAGTTAATAACAACAATCTGAAATTAACAGTGAAGCATAGTATACGTGGGGATATGTTATGGAGCTGCATGTAAGGAAAAGGAGTGAGCAGGCTGTTTTTTGTATTTATAAATGCTTCCGGGGGTTATTTACATATTCTAAAAGCATATGTATGCCAAGTTCTCAAAACTTTGGATCAGATTTCAACATTTCTTTTAAACTTTACGATAACCTTATGGCGCAATGCAAACGATGTGGCGTGTGCATACGACTGGCTCAAGAAAGTTGAAAAAGTTCCTTCCTAGTCACCTAATGTGCATCTAGTTGAGTATATAAGAGGTTTACTTGAACCCTGAGCTTAACAAGTCTCCATCTTCATAACTCAAGGATTTAACAAACTAACCGCTGAAAAAACACAGAATTTAATAAAATTTACGCCGAAACTTCTGCAGGGAGTTCAAGCAAGAAAAGCATATTCACAAAGTTATTAATTTTTGGACAAAACTAATTCAATTCAATTAAATTTTAACTACATAACCTTATCTTGTACGCAAACCTTTTCTGAGGTGAATTCATAACATATTGTTACGAAAATCCAAGTTCGTTTGGATTGTGCTTGAAAATAAAACCACTTCAATTACTCAGCGCAAACGCAGTCAAAAACCAACAATCGCTTTATTTGCAAATTTACACTTGTTACTACTTTACACTACTACTATTGCATGTTTCCCCTTTGCTTGCTCAACACAGACTCGACTCCCTGTGCTGCACACTGCTGCTTTTATACTGGTTTTCTTATCGCGCCGAAATTTCTTGCACATTCCAGTTGTACTTTCTATCTCGATCGTTCTAGCACAACCTATTACTGCCGCGAACCATCCCTGCCATATCGGCATTATAGCAAGTTTGGCGTACTCCAGAGTGCATGCCTAAAAGTATGCTTGGAAAAGCATTCAAGCTTAGCACAACACAGAGTGACTCATCGTTACACTGCCCATCACTTAGACTTGTTCGTCCCAAACAAGTGCCGAGGCTCCGCCGGAGTAAGACGCCAAGCGCTCCAAATGGACTACTTTCAACCTCGCGTTTCTGTTGCCGCAGCGTTGAACTCTGTACACCACGTGGTGTAATGACGTCATTAATCTTTGTCACGACTTTGTACGGTCCTTCCCATGATGTTTGAACTTTTGAAGACAAACCTTCCTTCCGCTGCGGGTTGTTGAGCATTACCAGATCGCCTTCTTGGGAACCCTTCTGGGTTAGCCCGTAGACCATAGCTCGCTGTTAACCTACTTTCGACTAGTTGAGTGCGGTTCCGCGATCTTCTCCTCGGCCCTTTCGCAGCCGAGCACCGATCACAGTCTCTGATCCACTCGGCGACGGACTCCTGGCATCCTACTCAGTAGAACCGCCTTCTTATCTTGGCGACAGTTTTTGCGATGCCTAGGTGCCCTCCACTGGAGTCGTTATGGTTTGCTTTGATGACATCGTCGATCCGGCCTTTTGGGACCACTATTAGGGATTTTCTGGTCCTGCCATCCCTTCTCTCCCACTCGCGGTATAGGCAGCCATCCTTCAGACGTAGACTTTGCCACTGTGACCAGTAGGCCTTCGCGATCGGGCTCTCACCAGCCATCTCCTGCCAGTCCGGCCGTACTCTCTGCGCTCTGCCTTTGATGATTTTCTTCTGTAGCCTTACCGCAAGCCAATCTTCCTCTTGTAGAACTCTTACCGACCGAACATCCACAATTTGTCCCTTGTTCCCGGCTTGCGAATTATGCCTGCGCTCGGTTTTGCAAGAATGGTGTGGCAGAGCATCAGCACATCTTGGCGACGTCTGCTGTACAGAACGCTTCTCTCGCAGATGGCAGTCCCGTGATATGTGGCCAAGCTTGCCACATCGCCAGCAACTGACTCTAGATGACACTGCCCGCAGCTTCGCTGATGCCTCTGAGCTCACTGTCTGGCTTTACGTAACACGTCCAGATTGGGCGCGACGCCTTTCCGCAGATGAATGTCGAAAACTTCCTCTCCAGGCCGCCTCATACGTCAATGCGCTTGTCACCGTCTCACGGAATGTCGGCTTCATCATCATCAATGTACTCACACGTGTCTCCGGGTCAAGAATCCCTCCGATAAACGCTTCGATCTTCAGCCTTTCCAAAAACTTCCTTTCTGAATTCTGGGTAGGACAGTGGTACCAGCCGCTCGATGTCTGCTGCATACGTCTGCAACGCCTCGTTGGCTGTTTGTCTACGGCTCTTCAGCTCGCAATAATACAGGATTTTGTTGTGCTCGTCACTGTATCTTGCTGCAAGCGCTCTTATGACGGGCTCGAAATCACCTCTCAAACCTCCCGGAACTATTTTTATTACCTCAGCCGCAGGATCTCTTAGAGCCAGTATCAGTCTAAGACCTTTCCTAACATCGGTCCACTGACTCTCCAAAGCAGCCATCTCGAATTGTAGTTTGAATGTGTCGAACGACGTAGTACCATCATAGGTAGGCACTTCTGTGCAAAACTTTCCTCAACCGACTGCACCCTTGCTCGCATCTGTACCTCTCTAAGCCGCTTGTCGATTTTTCTGTTCACCGAATCCTCCAGACTATCGACTCGTTTGTCCAAATGTTCTACTCCAGGTGCTCAACTTTCACATTAATCCTGTCCTGTGACTTTGAGAAGCAGTAGACCACGCCCCTAGAGAAAGATATGAAAATTTGGTTATTTCAATGCATCGGCTCTGTGCTGCAGTAATAGCCAAACAACAGTCACGCAACTAAATATTAATTTGAAGAAACATTACGTTATTACTATTTAACCACAAAATCTTTTAAAATGAAACACAATTGTTGCTTCATTTTTATGAAAGTAAAGCGTGCTACTATTTTTTTGACCGTCCATATTTTGGAGCTTTTGACGCATTTAATTTAAATCAAACCAAACTGAGTTTAGTTCTTAAGGGAAGGCTCCCCTGGATTTGGGCAAAAATAAGGCAAAGTTTGTAATTTTTTTGTGGGATAATGAAAAGGCGTACGAACTTCCGGTTTTGACTATTAAATTCGTCTATTATTTAGGAGTTTAAAAAGTTAAAAAACTTGATGAAATTCAAAATTGCGGCTACAAAATGGCGATTTCCGTAGGCCTCTGCGCGCCAAACATCGCTCGAGAACTGTAATCCTGCAGCCTCTTGTAGTGGACTGAAATCAAAAAGCATTGTCATTACTTAAAGATAACAAAATTGTCTGTGCATTCAACCAGACTCAAAAAATTGAAACGAAAAATTCTTGCACAATGAATATTTGAAGAAAAAAGTTAAATTTTTTGCACCTTTTTTTAATTTCAACCACATTTAAAAATTAAAAATAAATAACTATTTATGCAAATTGTAGGTTCAAGGCATACAGAAAATCAAATACATTCGAGCAGTTTTTAGATGAAGAAAATCGGATCATTAGATCAAGTCCGGTGATTTCAGTTAGATTGGAAAAAATGGTTTCGAGATAAACGCGTTTGAAGCAAATTAGAGCAGTGGAGCGTCCCGTAGCGCGCGTGAGACAGGTGTGTTCTCCCATGAAAATACGCGTCGTATCAAAAAATCCTTTTACACACATATTCTACATATATGTAGCCTTCGTTTTATGCAAAAAAAAAAAAAACATTTTTCGGTCCAAATCCAGGGGAGCCTTCCCTTAAGTTTTCTTTTATGATTGCATTGTTAACACATATAACTTGTCAAAAAAAATACAAAGTAAATATTTGTAAAAAAAAGCAGATTATTTTTTCTTAATTTTCTTTTCGTTGTATGCGTACTACTATTATTTTGACCGCAGCTGTATGCCACAATTATTATCCATGTTAATTTTTACTCGATCGTCGAAGTTTTTATCTACAAAATAATTTGTTGCAATAATTGTTGTAATTACTGCTGAAATAAAATAATAAAAAATACAGTTTCGTCTGTCTCAGCATGTAGTAGGATTTGATTCATAGAATCCTGTGTATCTTCGAAATTAGTTATTACACTTGACCGAGTAATACTTGAATTTTGTCCCAAAATTGCAAAAGTATTTTCTAGTTTATCTTGGTTAAAAAACTTTTTTGTTATAAAACATTTATGTGGGTTATTGCTTAATTTTATGAGAAAAACGGATTTTAGTTTTAAAAATAAAACTTTAATCATCCATACATTTAACATCTTTCAAATAATTAAAAAAATCTTTATAAATTTGTACGACTCATTATTCAATTGTATAGCCGATCTAAAGCAATTATCCGATTGCCCTATTCATGCAATCAAATATTAGGTCTACTTTTTTGATAAGTTCTTTACGAACTTTGTTTGTAGCGACCATATAAGTCGTCATACCTACCATATTTTATTTTCTTTTCTATGATTTTGCGCACACTACAGTCTGCAATAAGTTCAGGAGCAATATGCGACGCCGTGTAGGCTTGAAGAAGAAGAACAAAAGCCAGCCAGAAATCAGAAATCGTTTTACAATTTCAGCTTTTCGCCAGCGCAACAACAACAACAACAGCGTTCGTCTTCAGCTTGCAATCATTTCACGCCACAACGCACACTCGCTGCAGTAAGCGCAACCAAAGAGCGCAACACATAAAACTACATTCTCGCTTGTAAATCCACGCTCTCACTACATATGTGATCTATGAGAGCAGAGCGCGGGTTCCAATGTTAGAACCCGCCATACAAAATGTTTGCTTGTATGACATGCGCATTCTGTATGTTTATTTTCTTTGCTTGTACGCATTTTCGTGTTTTGTTTTTGTGCGGCATACGCAAGCACTGAGCAGCGAGCACTCCCGCTGCTGCTTCCAAGTGTAATTGCATTCGCACTTCTGCCTAAGTAATTTCCAAACTCTCGCTAGCAGAAGTAAGCAAACTCGAATACAGTGGGACGAGTAGCCTATTTTCGCAGCACATTGAATAATTTTCAATAGTGCTGCACTTAGACACTCATTGCACAGCTGTTGTCATCCCAAGTAAATACGGTGGGACAAAAACAACCCACCTGTACTCAAAACTTTTTAATCGTTCACCCCATTATTGTTTGGTCCCCTAATACAAAATATAATAAGAATTATTATAACACGAAAACACTAATACACTAATATATATACATACATTGACTATATTAAAAAATTTGTTGTTTATTAATAATTTCCCAAATTCTTGTTTCCATATTTTTATTTATTCCCAATATATATATATATACCAATTTCTCGACGCGTTTACACACAGTTGTAAACTTCTATCCTCAACAGAAATACAAATGCGTATTGAAATTTTTACACTTTCGTGTATATTTCTCCAATTATGAATTATCGTTCGCGCGGACGCGGTAATAGTTTCGGTTTATTTCCCATAAGCCTTGTATTTGTATTCAAACGAATTTTAAACCCCCTTTCGAGCTTTTTTAAGCCATTCAAATGCCTGTTGAGCGATCCCCCAAGCGTCAAATAAACAAAATGGAGTCTCCTTCCCCAAAATATTCCAAGTCGACCGAGGCACATTTGACAGTTCCTGTCACTCATGGTACAATAACAAGGTATGCCAGATAGGGAGAGTACTCTTCATGTACTATGAGATGTGAATGTCAAACGACAAAAATTAGAGGTGCTTATGAATGGGAGTCGTGCGTAGGGCTGCACAGAAAATACTGAAAAGCATACAGTTTTTACAATACACAGAAACACTTTAATAGGTATCTTTTTCTTTGCAAAAAGTATAAAAATGCTCATATTTCTGCCAAAAATAAGTTTCGGACGTAAATAACTTGTCCGGTACCAGCTACTTGCGGAAAAATAGAAACAAATTAGTTATGTTATTGTCTTTAACAGTTTCTTTTTAATTAGAAGTTTTTTTTAAGTTAATTTTCTTTGAGTTTTTTGTTTAAAAATTTGATTCTGCAAAAAATTCTGCATTTGAAAAACAAGCTTTTTACATTTTCAGCATTTCTCTTAGTGCGTGCTTCTGCACAACGCACACGAATTTCCCGGCATTATTAATTCACACGGACGATTTTGAATTTAAAAATGTTCAACACACAAAATGCGAAAAAGTTCCCAAAGCACAAATTAAAAATAACGGACATGCATGAAAAGAGAGAAAAGAAAAAGTCTTGCTTCGTGGAAAAGTGCACAAAGTCCAGAGCAAAGAAAGTCCAAAGAATAAACATAAATATAAATTATTTTTACTTAGGTTTTGTCTTTCCTGTAAAATTTGAAAAAGTGGATTTAGCACCTTTTCACTCTAAGGCAGCTAGTGCATATTTCTTGTTTGTTTAGCATGAACATTTCCAAAAGGTATGGTATGCATGGAAAAAGGTACTAAATTTCTAGCGTACACGCAACTCCAGTATCTCTGTTTGACAGCATTTCCAAATGTAAACAAACGAAAAAAGAGGGAGATTCGTCTACTTGGCATACCTTGTTATTGTACCATGCTGTCACTCGCGAGGCACTTAAAACTCGCTCCAAGCCCCCTAGTCCCAAAGTGTTTTTTGGGCACCATGAAATATGGCATAGTAAGAAATAAAAAACATCGTACAGCCTTAGTGAACTATATTTGGGATCTTACTTTTTTTACACTTACTAAAGCAATAAATACCTACTAGATTACTTACATAAACCTATAAAATAAACTGATTTTTGTAATATAATAAATAAAAGTACGAAGTGACCTCTTTTCGTAAAATACGCAGCTCGATAGGACTGCGCACTTTCTGAACGCTTACAATTTACTTGGTACACTTATCAAAATATTTTTTTCATTATTTGGTATAAAAACCAAAAAATACAAAAATTTAAAAATATAGTATCCACAAGTTTTTGACCTAAAACAGGCACTGAAAAGAGGCTATGCCATATGGCATAGAATAACCGAAAGGGTTAAGCAGAAAAATCTGCAGGCCCAATGGGAGAGGCTAATGCGCGCACATCAGGCAGTCTTCATTGCTGAAGACAACAGCCAGCCCGACGGTTTTAAAGAGTCGGCTAGGCAAAAGATCGACGCCTGCACAGACCAATACGAGTTGTGCATGGCTAAGATGTTGGACATCATTAAGATGCTCCAACTTCAGTCCCCCCAGCCTGCTACGCATATGGAACCGGTTCAACCCCTAGAACCAGCAAATACTTCCTATATTTGCCTCCAAGTTCCTCCTTGCGACACCGAAACATTCTTCGGGGGCTATGAGCAGTGGCCGTCCTTTTGGGACATGTGTACTGCGGTATACATTAACCACCCTCAGCTCACTCCAGCCCAAAAATTGTATCACCTCCGATACAAACCGCAAGGCCAAGCCGGTGCTATTGTTAAACAATACGCATTAACCGATAAGAATTTCAAACTCGCGTGGGAAGCCCTAAGCTTCCGCTATGAAAACAAACGCATCCTCGTTGACAGCCAAATTCGATCTCTATTGAATATCGCTCCTGCCCACACCGAAAATAGTGAGGCATTACAGCGGATCCAGAATTCTGTAAACAATTGTCTGTCTATTCTCAAGTCTCAGGCCGTAGACACTGATAATTGGGATCCGCTACTGGTATATATATGCTCTACCAAATTGCCTGAAGCAACCTTAGCTTTATGGGAGCAGTCATTGACATCCCGGAAGGATCTGCCCCCCTGGTCACAAATGAATGAGTTTCTGACCTGCAGATACGAGGTAATGGAACGGCTGAATCTCTTTCGGCCCACAATCCTCATCTTCCAATGTTCGACCCCCCAGATCCCTAAATTTTCACACTGAAGTGAAAAAGGACTTCGCGTGCAAGCTATGCAACGCAAATCATTCCGTACGGACTTGCCAAAGCTTTAAAAGGCTCACCCCCCAGTGTCGGTTAACATATGTGAAGAAGCACAAGCTCTGTGTAAATTGTCTTGCTACATCTCACCTAATTCAGGATTGTACAAGAAATTTCACATGCGTATATTGCCAGAAAAAGCACCACTCTTTGCTTCATCTCCCCAATCGATCACATTCGACCACTTCCCTGGTCTCAACAGTTCTCCAACAACCGAGCAACAACTCAAACACTCATTCTCCCCATTTCGATGCGCAACCCAGCACATATTCAAGGCAAAGTACGCTCACAGTACCAGCCCTTCAACCAAATAATGGCACCCACTCCCTTCTGCCTACGGCACGGGTGTCCATTATACATTTAGGAAAGTTGTTCAAAGTTCGAGCGTTGATCGATCAAGGCTCTCAGCGCACCTTCATTTCCTCGAAGGTCCAGAGACGCCTAAAATTGCCAATTGAGAAATCTAACCTCCAGATCTCGGGCATGGGCGGACAGATTGTGAAAACCGCCAAACATATATGCTTCTTGACATTGGCAGTCCCTAAAACGAACACAAACCTCCCCGTGCAAGCAATCGTACTGCCAAAGTTAACGGAATGTCTCCCCCCTTCCGAAATAAACCCCCCAAATGTGAACGATTTCGCCACGCTAGATCTCGCTGATCCCAACCCCTTCGAGGCAGCGCAGATCGATATAGTAATTGGCAGTGATCTCATCCCGCAGATCATGCTCGAAGATTTCCACCGAAATGTATGTGGCAGCTTACTTGCTCAACACACAGTATTCGGTTGGATATTAAGCGGTCCAGTACGCCTGTCATCATATTTGACAAATGTCGCCGCGGTGCCAACTCACCAGACGCACACTGATCCCGCCCTTCGAGAAAACCTTCCTACTCTCAAGGAAGCCCCTTCTGACGTAATTTCCGCCCTCAATCCCGTAGGGTTTCCACACAGGGAAATAAAGGCAAATCACGTCAAACACGCCATTCCTGCAAACTCAGACTCAAAACGGCAAACACCCCCCTTCGCTGCCAAACGTTTCGCCCCCCGCAGGATGGCTATCGCCCCCAATGAGACCGCGAAAAAGCGTAAAACACAAGCGTTGGCTCGACGCCACGCGTCAATATGCACAGTAATTGATGGAAACGGCAGCCCCCTCGCATTTCCACATTGCACCCCCCCGTACAACAAACCTCGAGCGCACCCATCCCGGGTCCGAGTCAGTCGCCATTCCCGTGCGACTTGTCCCAAGCGCCTCACTCACTCCCCCAACGGCAACTCAAGCGAACCCCATCGCTTGACGAACCGCTTACACCCCACACAAACGATTTCAAAATTATCATCTCTCACAACTGACATCTCTGTTGCAGATCCGACGCTAGCGAAGCCCCCAGCAGTTGCCCCCCAAACTGCCCTGCACGTCCGCACGTAGCATCGACAGCAAAGAGGCCCTCAGCGCACTCCCCAGCGCTACGGCATCGCGGATCGGCGGCAACCCCCCAGCCGTCAGCCCATCCTACAGCCAGGCAGCCGCGCATCACCGCCAAACCATGACCAGCCATCCGTCCGCCGCAACCCTGGACGAGACCCCGGCACCCCCACAAAATATAATTGCAATCTGCAATGGCGGGCGCGATGTTCAAATGTACTGTGCTGTATTTAGTGATCTGTCAATCCCATCACTAATCCCAATCTTTCCTTCTCCTCTTGTATTAATGTTCCCACTATTTTCTGCTCCCCGGCTTCAGCCGGTCGTATCGTTTAATGTTTCGTGTACTCTTTATACACTTGTTCTTTGCACCTCACCCAATAAAGAACCCTCAAACCGAACCACGGCGTATTTTTATTTATCCGCTCCGCACGAATCCGATTCAGGCGCGATAAGAAAACTGGTATAAAAGCAGCAGTATGCAGCGCAGGGAGTCGAGTCTGTGTTGAGCAAGTAAAGTAGTAGCAAGTGTAGATACAAGCGAAGTGTAAATCTGTAAATAAAGTGATTGTTGATTTTTGCTGAGTAATTGAAGTTGTTTTATTTTCAACACAATCGAAACGAACCTTGGAAGACGAGTTTGGAATTTTCGTAACAATAATAAAATCGGAGGAGTCAACGACTGGTTAAAAGTTTGTATGGCGAAACTGTAAAAAAAAATGAATTAATGGGGCCACTGACTTCAAACTTTGTGAAAGTACTCTGAGAAATAATTTGACACGTGTTTTTCACTTTTTTGAAAATCAAAATCTAACGGGGTCAACAATGGGTTAGTTTGTGTGGATAAGCACGATTTATTGGACCTTTTGACTTCAAACTTAGACAAAACGCACTTCAATCGGGAAATAATTAAAATGTACTTTTCATATTTTTGAAAATCGAAATCTACCGTGGTAAACTATTGTATTTGAACTCATCGGAGAATATAACGCTGTGCCAGAAGTCAGGATATGCATTTTGGTAGTCACGAGCCAAGTCCAATCGCTTTTTGCGATTGATTAAATTTACCAATAAAGCCGGCGAGGAGGGCGAGACTCAAAACCGGCATCAATCACGGCTTTTCGCACAGTTTCCGGGTGAACTTTATTTTTCTTCGATTGAAGGAACTCTGAGCTTAGTTTCGGTCCACTTATAAACGGATCCGCCGCAATCATACGCTTAATTTGCAGGCGATCTCCTCGTGTGAGAATTGGAGGCCGTCCTGATTTAGACTTATTCACTACGCGGTTTTCTTATTTTAAACACACAATGACCGATTGCACAGTAGAACGGCTGAGGGAAACGAGTTTAGCTTTTTCCGGGTAGGATTTTTTCTGCTTCACGTGCAAATTCAATATAAGCTTACGCTCTTCAACTGACAAGTATTTTCCAGGCATTTTTTATATTTAAAATAAATTGCTTCAAATCTGATCTATGTCTCGTTTGATTGGTTTTTCAAAGAATAGTTTTCAATAAATTATTATTATGGGCAAAAGGACAGACATAGCTTAAGTGTACGAAGACTTTATTGGAAGTCAGTGGCGTCCCCACGATTTCGCGAAGGGGGAAATGCAAAAAAATCCAGTTTAACGCAATTTGTATACTTTCTCTTTGCGTATTATTTTTAATACATGTTGCATAAAATTGTACATATATGTATAAGATAGTTGATTTGGTAAATAATAAAAGATGTGTTTCTCTGTAATAACAAAGGTATTTTATTATTTTGTATATGGCTAAATGAGTGCTGTGATTGTTCAATGATCTGTCAGTCCCACCTCTAATGCTTTCCTTTCCTTATCCTCTTGTACTGATGTTCCCCCTATTTATGCTCCTCGGCTTAGGCCGTTGTTCTCGTTTAATGTTTATTGTACTTCTTGTGCTCACTCTTTATTCGACACCCGTACAATAAAGACCACAAAACCCTAAACCGCAAACGCGTTTATCTACTTTCCCCGCTCCGCGACGAAGCGATTAAACATGGTCCTTCGAGCCAACCGCGAACTCGCGCCGCGGAAATACAAACAGTAACAAAATAAATAACAAATTTCAACTACAACATAAAGCAGACAACAACATACCAGCGCACAAACGGCGGACAAACAAAAACTATAGAGGAGATCCCCATTCTCGGGCACTGGGCCCCAAAAAGATAAGCCCAAAATTTTTTATTAAAAAATTAACACATAACATTACACATACACTAACAAAAACATTTATTTTTTTTAATATATATACCCATTCCCCAAAAATCCAGTTAAAAAATTAATTACTGGTACCCCGCTACTGTTCGCTTATCGCAGTAAGCAATCCCTCTACTGCGCATAATTTTCGTTTTGTGTTCGCATTCCCCTACGAAGGCAAAGCAGCAAAAACTTCCGCTGCAGCCTGCAACGACCACTCCAGCTTTTGATCTCGCGCTCTCCCACTTGTGTACATTTTCGCGTTTCGCTTTGTGCGATATACGCACGCACAAGCAGCAAGCACTCCCGCTGCTGCCTCCAAGTGCAATTACATATTCATACTTCTGCCTAAGCATTTCCCCACTCTCGCTAGCAGAAGTAAATAAACACAAGCACAGTGGGACGAGTTACTCCTTTTTTGCAGCATATTGAAACATTTTCTGGGACTCTGGAAAATTTTCAATAGTGCTGCACATACTCATTCACTGCACATTCGCTGCCATCCCAAGTGCATGCAGTGGGACAAATTACCCCTCTTGCACACAGAAATTTTTTTTACACGAAATAATTTTTACATTTCTTACGCTCACCAACTCGCTAATACAAATAACCACATACACATTAGGGTGGAGTGAAAAACTCGATTTTAAAATTTTTAGAAGCTAGTAGTTTGGAAATGTGCCAAATGTCCATAGTACCAGTCCTGCAAAATTATATTAGTTTCTAACATCTCCTTGATCGCCCATCACCTAATTGAAATAATTGTTTTTCATCAAAAGAAATGAAATCCGTATTTTCAACTCAGTTAAGGATTCAAAATAAATCTCAGTAACCTTTGCTTTAGGGTTGCGGTTTTTAAGTTATTTATTGTAGCAGTCCCGATTGAGCAAACAAAAACTTAGATCGGACTCGTCTGACAGTGCTACTGTCGATGAGTACATCCCAGATAGAGAATCAGTCAAAAGTAAGCCAAATCAGGATCGCCAATGTCAAAAAATGACTTTCTCTCTGCCTTCCCTCGCTATAGCTTGTGATCGGACCGGAGTTTCGGACAGATCGGCTGCTGTATTAGCAACATCAGTTCTGCATGATCTTGGTCTCGTATCACCCAACGACCAATCCAAAGTAATTGACCGAAGCATAATCCGTCGAGAACGCAGTAAAATTCGAAAGGAACTGAGGCAGAATGAAGACGACCAGTTTGACCACACTCACAAGGGTATATTCTTCGATGGCCGCAAGAATAAAACTTTGACACAAGTTCTCAACGTCGACAACAAGTACCACAGAAAAACCATATCGGAAGAACACATAACCATCAACGCACAGCCGGGTTCTTCGTACTTCAGCCACACGTCTCTGTCATCAGGCTGCAGCAAAGTCAGGCAGTCGCTAGTCATGAGTCATTAGTCGCTAGTTTCAAAGAGTGAAATGCGAAGACACAAAATATTAAAGTTGTCGGGTGTGACGGCACAAAAGTAAACACGCGACAAAAATCGGGCGTTATTCGTTGCAGTGGCTGATATGTCTACTCCATGCCAATGAGCTGCCCTTGCGCAATCTCTTCCAGTCACTTGATGGCGGGACTACAGGCCCTCGTGGATTCTCTGGATCTATCGGAAAACGGCTAATGACGTATAGCGAACAGCCTGTCTCCTCATTTCAACCAGTTAAACTGGCCGAGCAACTATTCAATGTGAACCCAAATGAGTTGAGCACAAATAAGCGGTATCTACTGGAAATGTGCAATAGCATCAGCAAAGGTGAATGTAGCGTCGATCTGGCAGTGGGAACCCTGGGTACCTGAATCATTCACGATGGCTAACGACGGCCAATCGAATCCTCCGATTGTATGTCAGCGACAAGAAACCGTCCAAGAATCTGAAAACGTTGGTCACGTTTATCATTCGCGTATATGCTCTGATGTGGTTTGGCACAAAACCCCAGCCATCATGCAAAGAGGGAGATAGGCACATTCACCAGATGCTCGTCAAGTCACGTTACCTCAGCCGTAAACTCAAGGGAATCGTTGACCCCATTATTCACCGTAACGCGAACTTTGCTCAACCGAAGAATCTGCTCCTGGTCATTATGACGGAACATCGAGCACATATACGTGAGTTGGGCTTACGACGAGGGATGAAGGCCAGAGCTACCGCAGTCCCCAGTGAATAAATACGAAGTTTCAAGGTTCCCGCAAAACTTAACTTCGACGCCGTGAAATACTTCGACAGGATTGACTGGGCAGTCTGCCCTATTTCGGAACCTCCCGTCATCAAAGCCATGACAGACGCTGAGCTCACGGATCTCATCACGACAGAGGTGACTCTAAATTTCATCTTTCCAAAGTTCCTAAGCAGTTTATACCATGTGTTTATAACTTTGACATCATTAAATACTGTAATTATAAGGGTATTTGATTATTAACTGAATTTTAAGATGACTACCTTTAATGTCGCGTAATACTGTGAAATTAAAAGCCGCGATGGGAGATCAAAAAATTGTTTAATTTCTTTCAAATTTTTACACAGCATTCTATTGATGTATTGGCACATTTTGAGATATCTAGCGAATTGATATTCCCAAAAAATTTTTTTTTTCCATTTTCACTCCAGCCTAATACACATATATATTGAATATTGTGGCCCAGTGCCACAATCAACAACGATTGTTGGCTTCGCGGATGACATAGCTGTAGTAGTGACAGGAAAGCACCTACACGACGTTGAGGCAGCCTGCAACAGCGCAGTAGAGTCGGTGCAGGAATGGCTGACATCGGTCGGCCTGCAGCTTGCCCAGCAAAAGACTGAGGCGCTGCTAATCTCCAGCAGAAAGATAGTGGAGACAGTGCACATCAAGGTTGGCGACCACACCATACACTCGCAGCCAGCCATAAGATACCTTGGAGTCATGCTGGACACGAGGCTAAGCTTCAAGCATCACTTGGCGCACGTAAGCAGCAAGGCAGCGAAAGTTGTAGCTGCCTTATTGCGCATTATGCCGAATATTGGCGGCCCAAAGCAGCCAAGACGCAAGCTGCTAATTAAGGTGGCGATGCTGTACGCAGCGCAAGTGTGGGCTCCGGCGATGAGGGTCAAGTCGCACCGGAGCCACATAGAAACGGCGTATCGCCTCAGTGCGTTGCGGGTCTGTTGCGCCTTTCGCACAACGTCCTACGACGCCGCATGCGTGGTGGCAGGAATGGTCCAGGCAGGCAGGCGTTTTTGAAATATGCCGAGCGTGGCAAACCTCCAGAATGCATTGACTATGAGAAGCAAACACTGGAGAAGTGGCAAGTACGCTGGAACTGTTCCAGTAAGGGGCGATGGACTCGCGCCCTTATAGCCGACCTGCAGCAGTGGACAAGCAGGACGCATGGACTGGTAAACCACCACTTAACGCAAGTCCCCACAGGGCACGGTTGTTTTAAGGCCAACCTCTACCGTTGTGGGTTTGAAGATGACCCGTACTGCGGCGTATGCAACGGCAAAGTCGAGGACGCGGAGCACGTCGTGTTCGAGTGTGCTAGATATAGCGGACAACGACGTCGCTTGACCACACAGCTGGGATGTGTGCCCACAGTGCAGACGCTTATTAGCGAAATGCTTAAATCGGCGGCAGCATCATGGCGGCGCAACGACAAGTCGAGAGAGAGAGGCACGCGCAGACGCGGGTTAGGATGGAGCCAGTCTAGGCTAAAGTCCCCCCTGTGTTGTAATGCCGGGAGGCGGGTGCCACAGGGGTCGAACGTGGGGGGTGGTTTTTATCCGTAATGCTGGTGCTGGAGCACTGGTATCTTACGAAGATTTTCCACCTCCGTCAGAAAAAAAAAAAAAAAACAAAAAAAAAACATATATATTGAAACGAAAAGGCACTTTGTGCTGTGCATGAACGCTTTTGCAAGCATACTTTTAGGCATGCACTGTGAAGTACGGCAAACTGGTATAATTCGCTTGGTATAGTCCGATATGGCAAGGTTCGCGAGAAATGGACTGTGCGAGAATGGTCGAGCATTTTCCAATTGCAAGTTGCAAGAAACTTCGGCGCGATAAGAAAACTGGTATAAAAGCAGCAGTGCGGACCGCAATGGGTCGAGTCTGTGTTGAGCAAGCAAAGTGGTAGCAAGTGTAGATACAAGCGAAGTGTAAATCTGTAAATAAAGTGATTGTTGATTTTTGCTGAGTAATTGAAGTTGTTTTATTTTCAAATACAATCAAAACGAACCGTCGATGATGAACTGTGGAGTTTCGTAACATTTGGTGTCAAAAGTTCGGATTGTGTTACTGAAGATACAAAATAAATAAAATTATAAAAACGCAGACATGGTTAAACTCGAGCTGCTGAAGGTGGACCAGCTGAAGAAGGAGCTGGCTGCCTGGAATTTGCCGACTGCTGGCGGTAAGGTGGAGTTGCAGCTGCGCTTGCGAGAGGCGTGTGAATCACGAGGCATCGATTGGGCTGCACACGAGTTCGGAACGCAGGAACAAGAGGCGTCGGCCAGAGTGGAGGAATCGCCTGCGGGTGCTGCGTCGATGTAAAGTACGGCTGCAGCGGCTGCGCCACCACAAGCAATGGACATGAGCCAGCTTATGATTGCAATGAGAGGCATGTTTCAGGAAACTTCTGCGAAAATTGAGAATTCCAGTCGTGAAAATCGCGAAATGTCGGCGCAAATGGCAACGAAAATGGAAACTGCGAATCAAGAAATGGCAGTGAAACTGGAAACTACGAATCAGGAAATTTGAGCAAAAATCGAAACTACGAACCGAGAAGTAGCAGAGCGAATGGAATCCAAGCTTCAGGAAAATTCTGCGCGCTTGGAGCAGAAAGTGGGAGAGATTTCGAACAGGATTAATGTGAAAGTTGTGCACCTGGAGACGCGAGTAGAACATTTAGACAAACGGGTTGACAGTCTGGAGGTTTCGGTAAACAGAAAAATCGACGAGCGGCTTAGAGAGGTACAGCCACGAGAATGTTTGCCGCCGGTTCCCGAAAGTTTCGCCACCCGAACAGAAGTGCCTACTTATGATGGTGCTACGCCATTCGATACATTCAAACTGCAATTCGACTTAGCTGCTTTGGAAAATCAGTGGACCGATATCAGGAAGGGTCGGAGATTGGTACTGGCGCTGAAAGGTCCTGCGGCTGAGGTAATGAAATCAGTTCCGGAATGTTCGAGAAGTGACTATGAGGCCGTCATGAGAGCGTTGGCAGCGAAGTACAGCAACGAGCACAACCATATGCTATACTACTGTGAGCTGAAGAACCGCAGGCAAAGAGCCAGCGAGGCGCTGCAGACATATGCAGCAGACATTGAACGGCTCGTACAGTTGTGCTACCCAAAATTCGGCGCTGATGATCTCGAGAGGATGAAGATTGAGTCTTTCATTGAAGGTCTTCATGATCCGGAGACACGTCGCAGTGCGTTGATGGGCAAGCCGACATTTAAAGAGACGGTGACCAGCGCGATGACATATGAGGCGACATGGATTGGAGGCACTCGGTATGCACCTGCAAGGATACGCCACATCCAGCCGGACAGCGACATCTCGATCCAGGCCATAAGCTCTGAGACACCGGGCAGACCACGTGTTAATAATTTTAATAATAATAATTGATTGGCACGACAGCCCGCTTACGCGAGACTAAGGCCTAGCTTCCCGCAACCACCCGTGTTGTGCGTGTGAATTTTGTACGCGGGTGGAAGGGACCTACAGTTTTATGCCGGTTCCGAACGGCAGGTTGGGAGCTTTTTCATAGACAATTTTTACTCTCAGAGGTTTGCCATTGCCAGGCCACGTGTTGTCTCCTCTAAAGTTGTTTGCTGGACATGTGGCAAGTAGGGTCACATATCACGGGACTGCCGCCAACGAAAGAGGCGTTCCCGTTCTCGATCGCAATCGCCTGAAGCGAGGGATACTGACGATCGAGGCTCAGCCAGCATGCGCAGGACTGAGGACAACGAGTCGTTAAACTAGAACGGGTCAGCCCAAAGGGGCGTGAGCTGATCCCCACAACCCGCTGCCCCACCGTCCTTGTCTCACAGTTGAAACGACAACCCAGCAGCTTGACGATTGAAGGAAGGATAGATGGAAAGTTGTTCGTGTTGACACTGGATACTGGAGCGTCATATTCGATCATAAAAAGGAAGCTGCTGAAGAACTGGGAACTACTGCATGGCATACAGCTGAGGACTGCGACTGGCGAGCGTGCGCCGGTAAGAGGAAAAGTAACAAAAGCAATTGCTATCGGCACCAGCAGCCTGAAACATGAGTTCATCGTTGTGGATAAAATGGATGACGTGATTATCGGCGTCGATTTCATGATTAGGCACGGTTTTACGCTGGACCTGAAAGAAAATGTGCTGAAGAATGCCAACGTTGAATTCCCCCTGCACACTGGCTATGAGCGAAGCGTGGCGGTAAGGAGAGTTGTCTCGTGTCAACACCAGAAGATACCAGCGAATTCCGAGGCGATTGTGTGGGCGAAGGTGGACGAGGACGATGGGACAAGCCGGCTGTGGGTTGTAGAAGCGCCAAAACAAGGATACGACAACATAATAATCGGACGTACATTAGTGGAACCGAAAAATGGCAAAATACCAGTCAGGATACTCAACCCACTGAACACACAGATGTGTGGAAAAAGATGCGGTCATTGGCAAGTGTAGAGAGGCTGAAGCAGTTGTCAATTGCGAAAGCAGTCCAACCGGAGTAGGCAAGAAAAGCGGTTCTAACATGGACGCCATACCGCAGAACCAGTGGAGCAGCGAATTGACAGCCGAGCAGAAACAGAAAGCACAGTCACTCCTGCAGCACTATGGGTCAATATTTGCAACAGAAGCGGGCGGAAGAACAGCCATAGTGAAGCACAACATCGACACCGGAAGTGCGAAACCAATCCGCCAACCGCCAAGACGAGTTCCTCTGGCCAAGAGGGAAAGAGGTCACAAATTTGATTGAAAACATGCATGAAGAAAATGTCATAGAGCCTTCGTCAGGTCCTTGGTGCTCGCCGGTCGTGCTAGTCAAGAAAATGGATGGCAGCACCCGATTTTGTGTGGACTATCGAAAGCTCAATGACGTGACCAAGAAGGACAGCTATCCACTACCTCGGATCGATGACACCCTGGACACACTGTCAGGCACACAGTGGTTTTCCACACTCGACTTACGCAGCGGCTATGGGCAGACAAGGACAAGGAGAAAACGGCTTTTAGTGTTGGCGACGGTTTGTGGCAGTTCACCGTCATGCCGTGTGGACTCTGCAACGCACCAGCAACATTCGAGCGACTAATGGAACATGTGCTGAAAGGGCTGCATTGGCGGACGTGTCTGGTCTACTTGGACGACATAGTCGTGATGGGTAAAAGCTTTGACGACCACCTGAGAAAGCTAAAGGAGGTATTCGAGCGAATACAAAAAGCCGGGCTTAAACTCAACCCAAAGAAGTGCTCGCTGTTCCAAAAAGAAGTCAAGTATCTGGGGCACATGGTTTCCGCCCGCGGAGTACATACGGATGAAGGCAGAATCACGGCAGTGAAGGAGTGGCCCCGACCATGCAATCTACACGAACTCCGCAGTTTCCTGGGCCTGTGCACATACTACTGAAGATTCGTTCCAGGATTTGCGAACACAGCTGGCAGCTTGCACAAACTGACGAAAAAGAATCAAGCCTTCGCGTGGGGCGAAGAACAGGAGCAGGTTTTTGCACGACTGAAGGAAAAATTGTGCACTGCTCCAATTCTGGCCTTCCCCGTGCCTGGAGAGATGTTTGTGCTGGATACAGATGCAAGTGGGCATAGTATTAGTGGTGTGCTATCACAGATAATAGATGGCCAAGAACAAGTGATAGCCTACTACAGCAAAATTTTGTCAAAGCCTGAACGCAACTACTGTGTGACACGAAGGGAATTGATCGCAGTATTGGAATGCGTGAAACACTTCCACAAATACCTGTATGGGCAAAAGTTTCGCCTGCGCACAGATCATGCGGCATTGAAATGGCTCCTGAACTTTAAAGATCCGGAAGGCCAATTGGCGCGGTGGATCGATCGGCTGCAGAGCTACGACTACACGGTAGAGCATCGCAAGGGTAGCAGCCATGGAAATGCCGATGCCTTGTCACGCCGTCCGTGCAAAACCGAATGCAGGCATTGTTCGCGAGCCGAAAGCAAAGAGCAGATAGTGGACGTACGATTGGTCAGCGTTATGCCAGAGGAAGAGTGGTCTGCGGAGAGGATACAAAAGGACCAGCGCGAGGATACGGATCTTAAAAAAATCATTGAAGGCAAGGAGCAAGGCGCACGTCCAGACTGGAAGGAGATGGCCGGTGAGAGCCCGATCGCGAAGGCTTACTGGGCGCAGTGGCAAAATCTGCGGCTATCTGATGGTTGCCTATACCGCGAGTGGGAGAGTGAGGATGGTCGGACCAGCAATTCCCTAATTTTAGTCCCGAAATGCAGGATCAACGAGGTGATCGAGGCATACCATAACGACTCTAGCGGAGGGCACCTAGGCATCACAAAAACTGTCGCCAAAATAAAAAGGCGATTCTACTGGGTAGGATGCCAGGAGTCTGTCGCCGATTGGATTAAGAGCTGTGATCGATGTTCGGCTGCGAAAGGGCCAACAAGAAGATCTCGGGGCCGCATGCAGCAGTACAACATGGGCGCGCCCTTTGAGCGAATTGCCATGGACGTCGCCGGGCCATTCCCACTTAGCACTCAAGGCAACAAATATGTGCTGGTGGTAATGGACTATTTCAGCAAATGGCCCGAAGTGTATCCTATTCCTAACCAAGGAGGCCGCCACGGTCGCGGAAATGCTGGTAAACAACTGGGTGGCCAGATTTGGAGTTCCAATGGAGTTGCACTCGGATCAAGGCAGGAATTTCGAGGCTCTGGTATTAAAGGAAGTGTGTGAGCTACTAGGAATAAGGAAAACTCGCACCTGTCCTTTGCATCCCCAGTCCGACGGCATGGTGGAACGATTCAATCGAACACTGGAGGAATATCTGCGGAAAGTAGTAGGCAGGAATCAAAAGGATGGGGACACGCATATTCCGCTGTTCTTGATGGCGTATAGGCCAGCTCCGCACGGTACGACATCACTCACTCCAGCACGAGCAGTGTTCGGCACGGAGCTGAGGTTGCCTGCTGACTTGATGTTCGGAGTGGTCAGCACGACGGAAGGCGCTAAGACGGATTACACAGTTAATAAGCCATCGGAGCTGGAAGAAATCCACCAGTTTATAAGGGACCGTATCCAACTGGTCAGCGATAAGATGAAAGCCAGATATGATCTACGAGCTAACACAGCGGGGTTCCAAGAAGCGGAGCCTCGGTACTTGTTCGGGACGAACAAGTCTAAGTGATGGGCAGTGAAACGAAAAGGCACTCTTTGCTGTGCATGAACGCTTTTGCAAGCATACTTTTAGGCATGTACTTTGAATTACAGCAAAACTGTTATAAATTCGCTTGGTTTAGTCCGATATGGCAAGGATGGTTCTCGAAGAAATGGGCTGTGCGAGAATGGTTGAGCGCTTCCCAATTGGAAGTTGCAAGAAACTTCGGCGCGATAAGAAAACTGGTATAAAAGCAGCAGTGCGGACCGCAGTGAGTCGAGTCTTTGTTGAGCAAGCAAAGTGGTAACAAGTGTAGATACAAGCGAAGTGCAAATCTGTAAATAAAGTGATTGTTAATTTTTGCTGAGTAATTGAACTTGTTTTATTTTCAAATATAATCAAAACGAACCGTCGATGACGAACTGTGGAGTTTCGTAACAATATTCATACACATATATATTGAAACGAAAAGGCACTCTTTGCTGTGCATGAACGCTTTTGCAAGCATACTTTTAGGCATGTACTTTGAAGTACAGCAAAACTGTTATAAATTCGCTTGCTTTAGTCCGATATGGCAAGGACGGTTCTCGAAGAAATGGGCTGTGCGAGAATTGTTGAGCGCTTTCCAATTGGAAGTTGCAAGAAACTTCGACGCGATAAGAAAACTGGTATAAAAGCAGCAGTGCGGACCGCAGTGAGTCGAGTCTGTGTTGAGCAAGCAAAGTGGTAACAAGTGTAGATACAAGCGAAGTGTAAATCTTTAAATAAAGTGATTGTTAATTTTTGCTGAGTAATTGAAGTTGTTTTATTTTCAAATACAATCAAAACGAACCGTCGATAACGAACTGTGGAATTTCGTAACAATATGCACTTACAAATATATATTTATACACACATATACATATTTTCACACAAATTTATACTCATACACATACATATTTATTTTCCATTTAACAAAAATAATTACATACACACACATATATATATTCAAATATATATTTATACACAAATATATACACACGTATTCACGTGATGACATACAAAAAAAATCCCTTTTTCACAGATAAAAACATATTTTCACACACATTTGACTGCACATTTATATTATTTTTATATTCTAGTACATACAATTCCCATTCCTTTACATACATTCCCTACTCACATTTACAACAACTTTGCTTATTTCCCATATACACATTTCTATTTATATACATACATATATATTTTCCTACGCGCTTACACATACACGGTTGTAAACTTTTTTACTCGACAGAGATACATTCGTACTAACGAGCTCTTTCCATTCTCAAATATCGTTCGCGCGGACGTGGTAAAACTACACTCTGTTTTTCAACACCCTACACTTATTCAAACTTTTTACCCTCTGTCGAGCTTTTTTAAACAAAATGCCTGTTGAGCGATCCCCTAAACGCCAACTTATCACAATGGAGACTCCTTCCTCCAGATACCCAAAGTCAGCCAATGCACGTTTGACAGTTCCTGTCACTCGGGAGCCACCAAACACTCGCTCCAAACTTTCTAGTCCCAAAGCAACCGATCCCAGTGTTGCTAAATTTAGATTCGTGCAATTATTCACACAATTTTCATCGGCTCCCATTGACGATTTGACGAAATCCCTGGTTCAAATTAAGCAGAAAAATTTTGAATTCCAATGGGAGAGGCTTTCGCGCGCACAAGAGGCAGTCTTTATTGCTGAAGACAACAGCCAGCCCGACGGTTTCAAAGAGTCGGCTAGTCAACACAGACCAGTACGAGTTGTGCATGGCTCAGATGTTGGACATCATTGAGATGCTCCAAACTCAGTCCCCCCAGCCCGCTGCGCATATGGAACCGGTTCGACCCCTAGAACCAGCAAATACCCCTTACATTTGCCTACAAGTTCCACCTTGTGATACCGAAACCTTTTTCGGGGGCTATGAGCAGTGGCCGTCCTTTCGGGACACGTTTACTGCGTTTTACATTGACCACCCCCAGCTCACTCCAGCCCAAATATTGTAACACCTCCGATACAAAACGCAAGGTAAGGCCGGTGCGATTGTTAAACAATACGCATTAACCGATGAGAATTTCGGACTCGCGTGGGAAGCCCTAAAATCTTGGTATGAAAATAAACGCATTTTGGTTGACACCCAAATTAGATCCCTTTTAAATATCACTCCTGCCCACTCTGAAAATAGTGAGGCACTACAGCGGATCCAAAACACAATAAATAATTGTCTGTCTGTTCTAAATACTCAGGCCGTATGCACTGACAATTGGGATCCGCTATTGGTTTACAAATGTTGTACCAAATTTCCCCAAGAGACACTCGCTCTATGGGAGCAGTCATTGACATCGCGGAAGGATCTGCCACCCTGGTCGCAAATGGATGAGTTCCTGACCGGCAGATATGAGGTACTTGAACGGCTGCAAAGTATTCGCCCTTCTAAGCCGAAACAATCTCAACCTTCGACTTACAATGTCCTCCCAAATCGACCACACAAATCCCTTAATTATCACACTCAAGTGAAAAGGGACTTCGCGTGCAATCTCTGCAACGCAAATCATCCCATACGGACTTGCCAGAGCTTCAAAAGACTCACCCCCCCCCAAATCGATTAAAATACGTTAAGAAGCACAATCTCTGCGTGAATTGTCTTGCTACATCACACCTCACTAAAGATTGTACAAGCAATTTTACGTGCGTATATTGCCAAAAGAAGCACCATTCCATGCTTCATTTCCCCAAAGACAATGCGCAACCCTCTCAATCTCCCAATAGGTCACATTCGACCACTCCACAGGTCGCAACAGCTCAGAAACCAACGAAAAATAGCTCTGCTACTCATTCCCCCCTTTCGGATGCGCAACCCCGCACATCTTCCAGGCAAAGTACGCCCAAAGTACAAGCCCTCCACTCCAATAATGGCACCCGATCCCTTCTGCCTACGGCACTGGTGTCTATTGAGCACGCAGGAAAGTTGTTTAAAGTTCGAGCGTTGATCGACCAAGCCTCTCAGCGTACCTTCATTTCTTCGAAGGTCCAGAAATGCCTCCAATTGCCAATCGAGAAATCCCCTTTCCAAATCTCGGGCATGGGCGGTCAGATTGTGCAAAATACCAATTATACATGCTTCTTGACATTGGCAGTCCCTCAAACCAGCACGAAACTCCCCGTGCAAGCTATCGTGCTTCAAGAGCTTACGAAATTGCTCCCACCATCTCATATAAACCCCCCTAATACTTATGAAGGACTTTGCCATGCTAGAACTCGCTGATCCAAACGCATTCGAGACAGCGCAGATCGATTTAGTGATTGGCAGTGATCTCATCCCGCAGATCATGCTCGAAGGTATCCACCGAAATGTGTTTGGCAGCTTACTTGCTCAGCATACAATATTCGGGTGGGTATTGAGCGGTCCAGTACCCCCTTCGCATTTGACATGCGCCACAGAGGTACCAAGTCGCCATATGCATACTGGATCCGCCCTTCCAAATAACCTTCCCGCCCTAAAGGAAGCAATTTCGCAAGTGATTGCTGCCCTCAATCCCGTAGGGTTTCCACCCCAGGAATTAATGGAAAATCACTTCGAACCCACCACTCCTGCAAACTCATTCTCAAACCGGCAAACTTCCCCCTTCGTTGCCAAACGAGAAAAAGGCGTCGACAAGAGCGTTGGCTTGACACCACTCGTTCCACACTCACAGCAACTGACGGAAATTACATTTCCCCGCAGTTCCTCATTGCACCTCCTCCATCCCGGGTCCGAAAAGAGGTGAGACGCCTTTTCAGTGCGACTTGTTCTAAGCGCTGCAAATCCCGCAGGCGTCGGACTGATCGGGTATGAACGCCAAGATCTACAGGTCTCCCTCTCGGATGGAACGGCTTCAGCAATTCCTAAAGCCAAAGGTCATGCTCGTACAAGTCCAATTCCGGACCAAAGAGCGGTTGACTGCCCCCACCCTCTCGACGAGCACACCGACATTCTCGGTCGGGTCTCCTGCTTCGTTCGAGCCCTATGAGCACATACTTATCCTGAGCGAAGTTGGCTTTGTTTATAAACAACCCCTTGAACCCCCTCATAACTCTCGCTCGAAATTCTCATTCCCTCTAAGGAACTGAAGTGGCAACTCAGCCAATTTATATATGTATTTTCCCATATTAGCTTCAGCAAATCCCGCAGCTTAGCCACGCTTTCCCATACCCATGATGTCAGCCTCAGAAACTTAATTTTCAAGCAACTGACACCTCCTCTTTTTGCAGATCCGGCGCTAGCAACCACTCCAGCAGCTACCCCGCACGCATCATCTGCGAAGAGGCCCTCATTGCACTCACCAGCGCTCCGGCATCGCGGAACGGCGACAACCCTACAGCTGTCCGCCCACCGTACAGCCCGTCAGCCGCGCATCACCGCCAGCCAGCCGCCAGCCGCAACTCTTCCTCACACAAGAGGACGCGGGGACGAGCAACCCCCACTATCTTAATTGCACTCTGCAATGGCGGCCGCGATGGCTAAATGAGTGCTGTGATTGTTCAATGATCTGTCAATCCCACCGCTAATCCCTTACTTTCCTTATCCTCTTGTACTGATGTTCCCACTATTTATGCTCCTCGGCTTAGGCCGTTGTTCTCGTTTAATGTTTATTGTACTTCTTGTGCTCACTCTTTATTCGACACCCGTACAATAAAGACTACAAAACCCTAAACCGCAAACGCGTTTATCTACTTTTCCCGCTCCGCGACGAAGCGATTAAACAGTATAAAATTAATCTAATTATAATTAAAATAACTTAAAATTATCAATTATCATACCTGCAATAACAAATAAACAACATTCAATGCTATCATTCACTTTATGCTGCTCTGGAGGTATGAATAACTTTATTTTTAAACAATTACTTTTCTTGATGATTTGAGACACACGTGTGCACCTCGTGGCTTACATCGTTATACTCACGCTGCTTGTGCGCTTCAACGTTCGGTTCGTCGGATGATGCTGCGTAAGCGTTTATTGTCTTATTGACACATCAATCCGAGTCGCTTACAATCTTTACTTATGTGCTAAGTCAAATCAAGTATACGGGTTTTTTCTTACATATGTATACATAACAGTTGGGCTGAAAAATTCGTATCGTTTTATAGAAAAACATATTTTTTTGGCAAATTTCGATTTTATTATTCAACATTTCAGACGATGATGTCCTTGAAGGAGTTAGAAACCTCAAACCGTCCTCACAGACTGACGTCGATGGGCTCTCTGTGGTGTTGCTAAAAAATTGTCCATCCTTAGTGGGTCCATTACGTGCTATTTTCAATATGTCACTTGCCTCTGGTAATTTCATTGATGCATGGAAGTTAACTCCAATTACCCCGATTTTTAAAAGTGGTAATAAAAGTGATGTCTGTAACTATAGACCTATTTCCAAGCTCTCCTCGGTTTCTAAATTATTTGAATGTATCATTAAATCTAAACTGCTTTTCAACATTAACCACTTATTAAGCGAGCATCAGCACGGTTTTGTGTCAGGTAGATCTACAGTCTCTAATCTTGCATTTTTTTCTGATGACTGCTATGCCGCGCTTCAGAAGGGTATTCAGGTTGATGCTATCTACACAGATTTTTCAAAAGCTTTCGATAGGATTTCCCACAACATTTTATTAGCTAAACTTGCGCGTTTGGGTTTCCATTCTAGGCCCACTGTTTTTCATTTTGATTATTAATGACATTGGGACTTGTTTCTCGACTGCTAAGTACCTGTTGTATGCAGATGATTTAAAAATCTATTCGGATATTAATTGTTCTAATGATTCGCGGTTTCTGCAAGCTGAGCTAGATAATTTGTTTTTATGGTGCTCAAGAAACAGACTTTTCCTAAACGTTAAAAAGTGTCATCATATTACTTTTTCAAGATTGTCTAATCCTATACATACGTCTTACAACATTGTTGGAACTGCGCTAGAGTCTCGAAATGAAGTTAAGGACTTAGGAGTGTACTTTGACTCAAAGCTTATTTTTGTCCCTCATATTAACTACACTATCTCTAAATCATTTTCCATGCTTGCTTTTGTGCGCCGTAATAGCTTGGCTTTCTCAGACCCATTTACTTTCAAAACTCTTTACTCTGCTTTTGTGCGACCGAATTTGGAGTACGCTACATTTATTTGGAGGCCTTATCAACTCATTCATATAAATCGTCTTAAGTCGGTTCAGAAGGTGTTTATTCGCCATGCTCTTCGTTCGCGAAATTTTGCCGAACCTTTACCTTCATATATTTCTCGCTGTCTGTTACTTAACCTTGTTTCATTGCGCAATAGAAGGACTTTCATGTCCATTTCTTTTATTTTTGATGTTATTAATGGGAGGGTGGATTGCCCCGCCCTTCTTAGTAAAATTAACTTCTACGTTCCGGGCAGAATTCTTCGCCGCTCCGTTTTGTTTAATCTTGGTTTCAGCAAAACTCCTATTAATAGAGTGTTGGCTGAGTTTAACCTCATTCTTAATTCTTTAGACTTAGATATCTCGTCTACCAGGAATATTTTTCGCAATGCCTTGAAAGGCTACTTAGCTCTTAATCATTAGTGTTAAGTCTTTAATGTACATTACATCTCTCTATGAAATCTCTCACTCCTATGGTCTGTAAAGTTTTCTCCGTAGACTTGATAAATAAATAAATAAATAAACATAGTTGCCATCGAGGGCGATACACCGATTATAGCGATCTTCCAACTTTTCAATACCATTTTTGAACATTGCTCTGAAGCATCGACACGTTCTTGTTTTTGGTCGATTGTGAGCTCGCGCGGCACCCACTTTGCACATAGCTTTCGCATACCCAAATATTCATGAACGATATGTCTAACACGTTGATTTGATAACTTTAGAGTGTCAGCTATACAAATCAACCTCAATTTACGATCTTCCAAAATCATTTTGTGGATTTTTTTGATGTTTTCGTCCGTAACAGCCTCTTTTGGACGTCCACTGCGTTCATCGTATTCGGTGCTCATATGGCCTGTACGGAATTTAGCAAACCACTTACGAATGGTACGAATGGCAGCCGCCGTGGCTCAGTTGGTTAGTGCGCGGTCCAACGAGTCGCATGCAGAGCGACGCAAGATCGAATACTGCATGTAGTAACACCTAAAAAAAAAAATAACGGGAGACTCGTTTTCTCTTTCGGTGGCTGTCCTCTCAGCTGGAAATGGCAAACCTCTGAGAGTAAAAATTGCCTATGAAAATCTCCCAACCTGCCGTTCGGAACCGGCATAAAACTGTAGGTCCCTTCCACCCGCGTACAAAATTCACACGCACAACACGGGTGGTTGCGGGAAGCTAGGCCTTAGTCTCGCGTAAGCGGGCTGTCGTGCCAATCAATTATTAAATTATTACTGACGAATGGTTGCTTCGCCCGGCGCAGAGTCCGGATAACACTCATCAAGCCACTTTTTGGTATCGGCAGCACTTTTTTTCATCAAAAAATGGTGTTTCATTAAAACACGAAATTCCTTTTTATCCATTTTTTTTTTCAAAATAACAAAAGTTGCTTCACTCAAAATGCTGTATCTCACAAACTAATAATCAGACAGCTGTCAAATTTATGCACGTTTCCTTTGAAGGTTGGTACTACCTAAAAATGATACGGATTTTATTCTAGGGGCGCCATCTCATAGAAACGATACGAACTTTTCAGCCCAACTGTTACACTAACATAAAATTCGTAAAACGAAAAATTCAAGTGACATGTATTTTTAAGCAATAAAATGCCAACTAAAAAATTCAACTTTGTTTTAAGTTATGGCATTTTAAAAACTCCTTCTAATAGAATGTTTCGATGTTTACACACAATTCACCAAACAAATTTGATTGAATTTTTTTCAAATCCCAACAGCTGATGCAGGGTTTGCATGAAGCCTGCGTTTGACTACTACTTTGGTAAATAGTCGATACTTTTGGGAACACTGAAAATATAACTATTCTGCGGGAACAAATGCGATACTGATTTTTGTATTAATTTATTCTTAACCCTTCTGCAGGCATCCGTTTCTTTCTTCAGACTGTAACGAACTTTAAACCCACTTTAGAAATGTTGTAATTTAGCTAGCAAGCTCATATTTCATGATATTGTAACGAGGAAATCTCAGACAGGATTAATGGAAAGTCGAGCACCTGGAGACGCGGGTAGAGCACTTAGATAAACGAGTCGACGACCTGGATGATTCCCTGAACAAACGAGTTGATAGTCTGGGAGACTCGATGAACAGAAAGATAGACGAACGGCTTCGAGAGGTACAGCTGCGAGCAAGGGTGCAGTCAGTTGAGGAAAGTTTCGCCATAGAAGTGCCTACCTATGATGGTACTACGTCGTTTGACACATTCAAACTACAATTCGAGATGGCTGCTTTGGAGAGTCAGTGGACCGATGTTAGGAAAGGTCGGAGACTGATACTGGCTCTGAAAGGTCCTGCGGCTGAGGTAATCAAATCAGTTCCAGAATGTTTAAGAGGTGATTACGACACCGTCATAAGGGCGCTGGCAGCCAGATACAGTGACGAGCACAACAAAATGCTGTATTATTGCGAGCTGAAGAGCCGTAGACAAAAGGCCAACGAGGCGCTGCAGACATATGCAGCGGACGTTGAGCGGCTCATGCAGTTGTGCTACCCGAAATTCGGCGCTGATAACCTCGAGAGGATGAAGATTGAGTCATTTATTGAAGGTCTTCATGACCCAGAGACACGTCGCAGTGCGTTGATGATGGGCAAGCCGACATTTAAGGAGACGGTGGCCAGCGCGACATTTCGACATTCATCTGCGGAAAAGCGTCGAGCCCAATCTGGACGTGTCACCCAAAGCCAGACAGTGAGCTCGGAGGCGCCGGCGGGGCTGCGGGCAGTGTCATCTAGAGTCAGTTGCTGACGATGTGGCAAGCAAGGCCACATATCACGAGACTGCCATCTGCGAGAAAAGCGTTCCGGACAACAGACGTCGCCAAGAAGGGCTAACGCTCTGCCGCACCATTCGTGCAAAACCGAGTGCAGGCATAACTCGCGAGCCGAAAGCGAGGGACAGATTGTGGATGTTCGGTCGATAAGCGTTATGCCAGAGGAAGAGTGGTCTGCGGAGAGGCTACAAAAGGACCAGCGTGAGGATGCGGATCTTGCAAAAATCATCGAAGGCAAGAAGCAAGGCGCACGTCCAGACTGGCAGGAGGTGGCCGGTGAAAGCAATCGCTAAGACTTACTGGGCACAGTGGAAAAGTCTGCGGCTGAAGGAAGGATGCCTGTACCGCGAATCGGAGAGCGCGGATGGTCGGACCAGCAACTCCCTAATGGTAGTGCCGAAATGCAGAATCAACGAGGTCATCGAGGCATACCATAACGACTCCAGTGGAGGGCACCTGGGTATCACCAAAACCGTCGCCAAAATAAAAAGACGATTCTACTGGGTAGGATGTCAGGAGTCTGTAGCCGAATGGATTAAGAGCTGCGACCGATGTTCAGCCGCGAAAGGGCCGACAAGAAAATCTCGAGGCCGCATGCAGCAGTACAACGTGGGAGCGCCCTTCGAGCGGATTGCCATGGACGTCGCCGGCCCATTCCCAACTAGCAGTCAAGGCAACAAATATGTGCTGGTTGTAATGGATTACTTCAGCAAATGGCCCGAAGTGTACCCTATTCCTAACCAGGAGGCCGGAATTTCGAGTCTGCGGTATTCAAGGAAGTGTGTGAGCTACTGGGGATAAAGAAAACTCGTACCACGCCTTTGCACCCACAGTCCGACGACATGGTGGAACGCTTTAACCGGACACTGGAGGAATACCTGCGGAAAGTGGTAGGCAGGAATCAAAAGGATTGGGACACGCATATCCCCCTGTTCCTGATGGCGTATAGATCAGCCCCGCACGACACGACATCACTCACTCCAGCCCGAGCAGTGTTCGGCACAGAGTTGCGGTTACCCGCTGACTTGAAGTTCGGCGTAGTCAGCACGACGGGAGGCGCTCAGACGGACTACGCGGTCAAAAAGCGGGCGGAACTGGAGGAAATTCACCAGTTTATAAGGAGCCGCACCAAGCTGGTCAGCGATAAGGCGAAAGCCAGATATGATCTACGGGCCAACTCAGCAGGGTTCCAAGAAGGCGATCTGGTAATGCTCTACAACCCGCAGCGGAGGAAAGGTTTGTCTCCGAAACTTCAAGTGTCATGGGAAGGACCGTACGAAGTCGTGACTAGGATTAACGACGTGGTATACAGGATTCAACGTTGCAGCAATAGAGGCGCTAAGCTGAAGGTATACCATTTGGAGCGCCTGGCGCCTCATCACAGCGGAGCCTCGGCACTTGTTCGACGAACAAGTCTAAGTGGTGGGCAGTGTAACGATAAGACAGTCTGTCGCTGTGCAAAACAACCCTGCCGCTACGTGCCGTGCTATAATCCAATCTCGCAACGACGGCCGCGATAGTAACTTTTATTTCAATCTGGCAACGATGGCCGCGATAATAACTTTTAGTCCAACCTGGCAATGATGGAAACTTTTAGTCCACTCCGGAATGTGCGGGAACGATCTGCGCGATGGCCTGACAGGTATAAAAGGCAGCCGGATGCGGCGCAGCGAGTCAGTCTGGTTTTGACAAGTGAAGTTGCCACACGGAGTAATTAAGCAAATACTTAAGTGTACGAACAGTAAAGTGTAAACTGTGAACAATAAAGTGACTGTTGGTTTTTAATTGGCGGCGTTCGAATAAACAAAGTTGTTTCATTTTCAAATTGCACAATCCAGTGATACGTAACAGCCCACTAGACGTAGTATTCGTAACAATATCCTCTACTGATCCTTTCTAAGCACAACAACCAAAACCATGATCTGGCCAGACCATGGTGTATTTTTATACAAATTTACCAGTTAGTTTCAATTTTTTTTTGTAATTTCCCACGTAATTATTGTCAGAATGGCTCAAAAATATTTTTTCATTTGTTTCTTATTCAGTCGTTTGCGGAGCAAAGGGCTTCAACTAGGCTTCACTCGATTTGAAACCCTTTTTTCGTGCCATCCCATGTAATCGTGACATAACTAAGTTGGCGCAAAATCTATCTGGTCGGAGCGTTTTTCACTCGTCTTGGCTTTTATTTTCTTTTGGGTTAGTAAATTATAATTTTTGTTGGAAAATAATGTCGGAACATATTCAAAATTAATATTTATCCATTGTATTCATGGTTATAACCGTGTTTTGGTGTCAATTCAATTACATTCCTGAAGTGAAGGAAGTATTTGTTGTCTTGTCTGGTTTTTTATTAATTCGATTGGGTGTCTTTTGTGGCAGAGATGAAAGGAAGGGAATGCTAATGAGGATGAGATGGATATTGTTTTAAAATTTCGACGCTAGAGTTAAGTCAGAGAGTCTCTGAAATTTGTCCAAGCAATAGCGGAAACTAGAGCAACAAAATTAAGATAATGGCGCATAGTCATAGTCGAAATAAAGTACACTTTAAGATCAATAAAGTATACTTTTAAATAAAGTAGGCTCTAAGTCAATCATAGTCGAGTTAGAGCATACTTTAACGCTTAAAGTATACCCTAACTTTAAAACAAGCAAAAGCTGTTGCTAAAAATATTTTAAATTAAAAAAAAAACGAAATAAATCTAAAAAAATGTAAAATGTTTCATTTCGAGGAAATTGAAAGAGGTTTCAATATTATGAACGACGACATTGTGCTGAGACGGCGAAAACTATATATAAAAGCCGGATGGATCCCTTCGAGTTCGATGACGAAGACTTCTTTAGTCGTTACCGGTCGATAAAGTTGCTGCTCAGTTTGCAATTGATGTTTTGAACATTCAAGAACTTGCATATCGATCAGCTGTTTGTTTGTTTTGTTTATGTCAGAGATGGGCAGATTAATCCTCGGAAAATTGTGCAGTCGATTTTTTTAGGCTGCCGTCTGTTTTTCACAAGTAGCCGACCGTAGTCGTCCATTTTTAACTGCTAATTAGTGTTCAGGAAAACATATATTGCAAAATAATGGATTACAAAATAAATCGGTATTCTCTCTCTCAAAATAAATTCTCATTTGTAACTCCGAATCGCTAGTTTTTGCAGAGTTGCCGTTGCTTTCGTTTGCTGTTTCAAAAAGTCGCTGCTACGTAGAAGCATATTCTAAACTGAATATGGTAACTGAAAAATTAAAGTCGACTTTATGTTTTTAGTCTTTTGCTAACTAAAGCCGGCTTTTATGCGGGACTATGATTATGCGCCAATAATTAATTTACTGCTAGAGATAATAATGACAGTGCTGCCAATTTCATGCTTTCATTTGGCCCTGAACAAGACGAAGCTTCTGGTACTGATAGAAAAAATAGTCGTTTAGATAGTTCAATGTGAAGATAGCGACGCAATTTGTATGTATAAAATATTAAATCTCAATGTTTTTGAGTCATGATACTGCATTACATCGTAGCAACCAATGCATTGGGCAAGCAGTTGAAAAAAATCCATAAACAACGTATTTGACGTTTTTAAAATTTTTAATTTTTGTAACCTTACTGCCGCATTTTTGAATTTCAAAATTAATTCATTGAAGTTGAAACTCGCTATTTACTTAATTATTCTAGTATATTCGCCTTAACAGTATTTTGTTGATTATTTCACCTCTGTTTCTTTTTTTGTATATTCATGTCTCTTTTCGCCTACGAACGCGCACGCAGAACGCATGGCACAAGAACAAGGTAACAGCATCCCCGCAACACCAAAAACCACATGTATTTTGTTGGTAGGATTGTTTATCGCTACTGTCAAAGTCAGCTGATATTTTCCGACGAAAGAGGGAGAAACTGAAAACAGACAAAAGTGATTGTAGCCAGACGGTGCTGTATTTGAGTGAAAAAACGGGAAAAGTGCTCAGGTCAGTTGTTTTCAGTCAGGTATTTTCATTTCAACCGATGCGGCAACACCGCACCACTGCTGACACCGACGATTTTGACAAAAGCGATAAACGATCAGCCGGTGGCTTGCTACAACCTTGTAGTTCAGCCATGGCAGAACGTGAATGATTAGACGCGAACTGACTGACTTCTGCATCCGCTGACAGCTACTTTGACAACTAGTTGTCCAATTGACTTACAAAAAACCAATTGAAAAACCAATGAATTTTGGGAACCAGTTGTCTTAGGTCCGACAGGGGTTCTACTCCACCCTGTAAAAGCAACGAATTGCAGCGGCAGCTTAACGCTCTAGTTCCCAAGAAGGCCTGTAGACATCCTAAGCTTAAACAAATTCTGTAAATTCCTCCTTATGATTTTTCTAGCTGATTTTACACGTATGGAAAGGTAAATTTCCATTTTATAAAATAAATGTAGTCAGATAACGCTGCCACAGGCACAACGGCAGTAATTGTGAGACAAAGTTGAAGTTTCGTGAGAAAGTAAGCGAATAATTATTTTTGAAATTGTGTGAGAAACAAAAAATGTTTTAAATGAATTGAGAGCCTCAATAAAACTACAAGAATATAAGTGAGTAGCTGATAATGTATTCCTTGAGAAAATAAAAGGAAATCATGAAAAAAGTTGTTACACTCCTCCTACCTAACCCAAACCCTAGAGTGTCTGTAGGCCTGCTTGGGATGAAAAGCCTAAATAATTAACGATCCTTGATGAAGTTTTTTCGCTGTTTAAGCATTATTTCTGGATTTGAACCGAAATTTTGATACACCACAATGTAAAACAGATCATGTTACTGCAAAAATGTATACTTAGGCGTAGTCCGCGGGGGTTGATGAGAGAACTAGTCTTCCCTAGTCCTTTATTTCATGGAGTATATTTCTCGACATCTGTGTGAAAAGATAACAAGGCATTAAAAAATAATAAGAACCGCCATATACCTATACCGATTTTTTTAGTTTTCCATGTTTATACACCCCCAAAAGCAGTGTATAAACTACCCCACGACACATTACCCCTCGCCTTACCCCAGCCATTTTTATTTATGGTCTCTTACGTGTATGAACTGAAACTTTTACCCGTTATACATATACATATATTAAAATAAAAATTTAAATTAATTACAAAAAAAAATTTTCATATGGGATTTTTTTTGGCTCTGTTTCCCAAGCAGGCCTGTAGGCCTTCTAGTTTCTACACCCTCTATCACGCCTCCTATGGACATGCAATTTTTTTCCCCGAACAAACATTACTTCTCCACCCCAAAACTATCACTGGTAATTTTTGTAACAAGATTAAAAACTTGGGAACTAGAGGGTTAAAGGTATGTATTAATATATTTATTTATTTATTTATGAAATTATTCTTAAATTAATTTATTTATTTATTAATTGCATGCGAAGTCCCCCAAACAGTTCCGGCAGAAGTGTGTCAACAAGTCAAAGTTCATCTTGGTTAATCTTTAAGGAGGTCTTACTATGTAATACCTTATTTCCGAGCGCTATATTCAAAAATTGATTACTAGAAAACTACAAATGATTTCGGGAAGCAGTTTTTCGTAATGTTATCATTCATTATTGAACTTTTTTTGGTTTTACATAAAAATGACGTGTGTGACCGCTACACGTCCTTCACTGCGTCCTAGTCAAAAGTGTCCAGGGCGCACGGGGAACGATTTTGACCGATCAGATGATCTGAAACCAAAAAACCTTTAACATTTATTTTTCTCATCCCCTTGGCTATGGATAGACACGAGCTTTTTCAAAAATTCAAAAAATTCTTATAGTAATAGAATTTTGAAACAATTTTTTTGCCACTTTTTTCCTGCTATTCAAGGCTGTTAAAAATGTTTGGACAAGAATTTCAAAAAAAGCTCGTGTCTATCTGTTGCGACATGTTTCCTGATAATAAAAATGTTTAGTATGACAAGATCGGTCAGGTAGATTTTTCGAAAACGTTCACCCCACCTCTAAACGACGAGGACGCAGTGAAGGACGTGTAGCGGTCACATACGGCATTTTTATGTAAAACCAAAAAAACTATGTGAAGTTCAATAATGAATGATAACATTACAAAAAACTGCTTCCCGAAATCATTTGTAGTTTTCTAGTAATCAATTTTTGAATATAGGGTCAAAATTTCTCAAGTGGGCCACTTTAAAATCGATGGTCTGAGTTTTCGTGGATCAATACGGTTTTCGATCGGTTTGGAGGTAAAAACGACACCCCAAAAATAATTTTGAAATAAATTTGTTTTTTCCTTAGTTATTTACAGTTAAAGTTTTTGATCATGTTTTTTCCAAAATTCATAATTCACAAACGGTTTATCGAAACTCAACGTTTTCTACATCAAAATTTTTGTCAATTAATATACTTTGCCATGAAAAAATCTTTCTTCACAACAAATTATTATTTAGCTGAAAAATCCTATTTGTTGTAAATAATTGAAAATTAATGAAACTTTTCCGCCAGCGAGAAAATTTTGACACATTTCATTCAATTCTACAATCCCTTACAAAAATGTTGGTGAAAAAAAAGTCATTATTTTGCATTAGGTCAAAAGTTATACATGTTTTTGTGACCGCGCTCTTACCTCTAGCGCTGGACGTCACACGATGACGATTCGGTCACACGATGACTAAGCGCGCGCGCGTCAATACGTGCTCGTCCAGCGCTAGAGGACGATTCGCGATGATTTTTTGTTTTTATATTTAAATACATATTTTGAAAATAAAATAATTATTTGAAAAATGCACTGTTTTATTTTCCCCATAAAAATCGAGTGGTTACAAAACTAATCCAGAATAAACTAGTGTGCAAACTAGTCGCTTTGCAACTGGTTTGAAAACTGGTTTACTTCGGACTAACCTTGGACTAGTTGCAAATGGATGCTGACGGGGACAATTGACCGTCGCACACTGGGGTAATTCATGCCGATTTTGGCGATTAATTCACCCGGACTATTTAGACATGAAAAAAGTATTAGGTTAAGTTAATTATAGATAAAGAAGTAGAAAATAAATGTATTTGAACATAATTTAGTGGATTTTTTTTATTTATGACCAAAAATGCAAAATTGTTACAAAAGGGTTACACAGAATTCCTCGCTTATTTATTAATTACTATCGGAATCATCATCGTATTCACCCACGCTTTCACCTTCGCATCCATTGTTATCATCATCATCATAATTGTTCATATCATCGCGTTCTTCTTCCGCAATTATCAACAAATCCAATGGTTCCCTTGGCTTGAGCGTAACTGCTTTATGCGGCAATTTCATTTCTGTCGATATAATGGGATCAGAATTTATAAGCAGTCTTTTTAGAACGTCTTCGTTGGTTTTTTCTCGGCTACTTTTTCGAGAAAAATATTTCCTGAAAGCCTTAAAATCTTTATTTCTCGCTTCCCTCGCTTCTTCAAATAATTCACCGATTCGCAACAAGGCGTGAGCTATGACCTATGGTCCATTAATTAAATATTTATGAACAGTCGTAGGCATGTTATACCAGGGATAGTACTCAACGAAAGATTTGGCACAATTTAAGGCAAAGAGTTGGTCATTATGTAATAAAGACTTAAACGAGTATACCAAATAACATTGGAATTCGTTCCTAAATGACCTTTTTTAATATCTTGAAAAAGTAGTCTTTTGCAGTTACCCTTTACCTAATTAGTTTAATGCACATCACTGCGGTTATTTCAATCGATTACTCATAAGTAATACAAACAATAACAATGCCCAATACTGCAACTTCTGATAAATAAGGTCAGCTGACCTAGTTTTGCACACACCGTACAACAAAGTCAAGTTAAATAATCTAAGATATTGAAATTTTATTTGGTTCTGCATCATTTGAGATTATTTTGTATTGTGTTTCATAAATATCTAAAAACCAAAAATCCTCACGTGTCGCGATATCCCGCCTAATATGTCGTCTAATATGCTGGCCCCCCGGTAATGTAGGTTAAAAAGCATAAAGAAATACTAAAAACCATACATTGAACAACAACAAAACTAACATAAAACATATCGCTTGTTGCTTTTCTCATATTTTTTGCATTTACATTTATTTTTTGTCTTTCCTTTCACGTACCGCGTGCATATTTTGCCAAAACTTCACATACAAAAATCGAAATGCTGCAAAAGTGCGCAACAATAGCGCAACTTTTTTTTTCATAGAAAGTTGCTAGAATATCCACAGATTACGACTATGACAATATTTTAGGTGAACATCACTGAACAAACAACTATATGTTTATGAATAGGGCCAAAATAACGCAATTTTTAGGCTTTTTAAAAATAAAATAAAAAAAATATTTACGAACACTTAAAAAACAAAAAAAATTTGTATTTTAATACTTAAATACCTGAACAAGAAGCCTCCATCATCAGTTTTATGCTACTTTAAAAACTTGTAAAACAAATTTGATTTAAATAATTGAAAAATTCACGTTTCACGCTGTGCGCACGTCAAATGAAAATAAATGTCAACTTTCAGAGTGCTTTGTGGGAAAACGGTAAACTATTTTGCAACAACTCTTTCACGTCGTGATGCAGAATTTTATCTACTTTAACCCGGTACCAAAAACGTATCTATATCTTTATTTTTCGTTTTTGAATTAATCGCCACTTTACTTATATATTACCCCAGTGTGCGTCGCCTAGGACACCGCCATGTTAAAAGGGTGAGTTTGCTCCAAGAAAACGAGTCAGTTCTGAGGTCATATATGATAGGGCTGTGACATCGACATCGATGTTTTATAAACATCGATGTTTAGCATCAACATCGAGTGCTTTGAACATCGATGTTTGCAACCCGATGTTTCTTCAACATCGATGTTTTGGTTCGATGTTTTGTGTCGGTGTTGCAATTTAGTAATTTTTTTTTCATGTAAGGTAATATTTTGGTTCAGACTTCTTACATGCGAAGATTCTGACAATAAGTAAAAAAAATGCAACTCTGCATATAAATTGTAGAGCCATCTCATAGTTCCGGCGAAAGTACACGGCGACGAGCGGCAAGCGAACTGCCACAAACTGTTAACCCTTTCGCTATTTTGTTGCCATATGGCAACATGCTACTTTGTGGGCGTCTGAACCCTTTGTGATATCAAAATTACATTTTTTGTTGGTGCTTAGAATACTTAGTTTGAAGTTTTAGCAAAAATACGAAATTATTAAATTGAATATTGAAGTTTAAAGAAGAGAAGTATATATGTTTCTTTAATGATATATCTTGACAGAGTAAAGGAAGAAGAAGCAGAAAAATTAAATTCCTTTTTAAGGCAGGTTTCTACCTTGTGCGGCCGAGAAAACATGTTTTTTTTGAAAAATTTTTGATGGGAAGGCTTTTAAGATAAACACTGGACAATTTTTTCAGATGTAGGTATATGTTTATTGTACAAGCAAAAAAAGTTTCAAGATAAAATATGCAAAGGGGGGGAGGGGCCATCGAGCAATGGCGACAGGACTTCCTTACTCGCGGAAGTCCTGCCGCTGTTTGAGATGACTTGAAACACAAAAATGAAATTTTTTCTTATTCTGTATCCTTTTCTCTATGGCTGCAACTAGGGTTTTAAAAATAAAAATGAAAAATGAAGGATATATGCGATTTTGACTAAAAAACTCAATTTTTACCTACTTTTTTCAATACAAATTTCTATTTTTAATGAAAAAAAATTATTATTTCTTGAAGATCCTAGTTCGGGCCATAGCTAAGACCTTGATAAATGATGTGGCCTAAATCACTTCCGCAAGGTCAAAAAATGTAGTTTTGAGAAAAACGCGTTCAAAGTTTTGCTTCAGTACTCGGCGCGCTCGACACCGCTACCTGTTTTGATAAATTGCTTCCGTGATTCGAAAGATTTCAACTTCAAATTTTGGGAGCGTATTCTAAAATCATGTATTAATCCAACAATGCATGAAAAAAAAATCTATTTTTTTGACCGCAGAAGGTAGAAACCCCTCTTAATTTGCCGTTTTCTTTCAATTTAGATAATTTTTTGTTTAATTTTGGCTGAAGTAAATGAAAAAATATGAAAATTTTCGTTATGCGTAACAAGTTTTATGTTTAAGTAATTATTACAGCCACAACGATGTGGTTGCTCTCATAGAAAACATTCTTAAATACAGGATCCGAGTATAAAAGTTAAAAAATTTCTTATAGAATGTTGCTAATATAACCACATAGAAGCCTGAAACGTAAAACTTAAAATTTTAACTTTCCCCAGTAAAAATCTGTAATGAAAGGGTTAATAACAATTTTTGTAAATTAAAGTAATGTTAATGTGAACTCACACCCTTTTTCGTCATAGTTTTATTGCATTCATTCTTTTTTAAGACATTTTGCATATGGGCATCTCCCAAAAAAGGTCCACCACGAGTGAAAAATTCAAATTGCTCAGAAAAACTTTTTATTATCCAATAATACAGCTTAAATATCTATATTTTATAAATGTAAAAGAATTTTTAATTTTTTTAATTTTTGACCGAAATATACTACTGTAAAAGAAAAACATTTTTTTCTGAGCCTTTTGACGAATTATATGCACATTTTGTCTTTGCGTTTTTATCTTATTCAAGTAATATTATATTTTTCTTGTAATGCAAAAGTTTTCTACTAACAACAATCTTATGTATTAGAGAAAGCGAGAGAAAGTGGAGTTCGAAGAACGGAAGTTTTTTTAGTTTGCTTCTTCCTGTATCTTATTGTCGCGTCCGTGCCCAAAAAACCTTATTAGTTGTTGCCATTAGTGGACAAACTTTTCAAATGCAAGTAGCTGTCAGTTTTAAATAGGTGCATTGTTCCCGTTAGGAAAATATAATAATTGGTTCCCGGCAAAATCGGAAAAAAATTGTATGGGTGTTTAACATTTGTCGCGTCCGTAACCGGAAGCTCTGAATCGATTCGATTGTTTTTCGATTTCCGGTAAATTTCCGCATTTCTTGAGATACAATTTTTTTTTCAAAATATTGACTCTCATTGAACATTTTAGCAATAAAATACAAGAAAATATCAAAAAAATTATTTTGGTTGACAATAACAGCTTCAGCAATTTTGTACGATATATCGTACAATGGTCCGCAAAGGAGTAAAAATGCATGAAACTTTTTTTTCGTTTTTTTTATTTTATGAACAGTTCATTGGTTTATTTGATAAGAAAATATAAATTTAACAACAAAAATCAAAACGTGATTTCATTGATCGAAAACTATATAAATTATATATGTAAACAATTGAGTAACATCTATCAGGCCTTATAAAACCGTTATTGCTGTTGCAAAGCCCTTTTCCCCTCAATAAAACACAGAATCAACCAAACACCATATAGCTTTGTAGAAAGATACCGAATATAGCTGATTCTTATTATCGTAGTGGGAGTGGCAAGTACTCATGTCTAACCCTTACATAATCTGTGTCTGCCCAGTGAAACACAAAATCGTTAAGTAATTGTTATTTCTGAATAGAAATAGTCGATCAGTCGAATTGTATTAGTCATACGATTTAGTGATGGGCGTGGCATTCAAGCAAACAGAAAAATTCTGTTACCAATCCATAACTTAAAAAAAATGCAAACATCACTTGCAACCTTTGCCTGCCATTTGTACGATAAATCGTACAAAGCTTTGCAACCCTTGTGGTCATTTGTACGATATATCATACAATTTTTTAAAGGCTCGGGAAAAATATTTAGAAGCAAAAATTTTTAAATTTAATAAGTTTTATAAATCAACTGAGATTCAAACTTTGAAATTGTTTGTCTTTTTGCTACTAAAAAGTATTACATATTTAAAAATTCCGCCGCAGAAGCATCGCATCGCCAAATTCTTCCAAAGAGCTGCTTACAAAGGCAAATCAAAATTATGTTACGATTAATTGTCACCTCAAAAATGGGTTCTCTGTTTATAAAAACGTATCCACATTATTCATATATGCCTTAACCGCACTTTTTGTTCTGTTTTAGATGCATTGAAATAATAATTTTCCATGTATTCGTATTTATTGAAAATATACTCACAAAACTGTGCAGAATAAGTTTGCGTACAAAACTAATAACGGGAATTTCCGGTTATGCTCTTTATTTTCTTTGGAAAAATTGTATTCCATTAAACAGTAAACGGACTTGTACATTATTTGGAGCCGTATATGCGCTTGAAATTTTATAGAAAGCAATAGAATCCAACAGAAAAAAATAAAGCTGGATAAAAGGATTATCTTACTAAAACTTTCCATAATTGACAACAAAATTTCATCAAATTAGGGAAACGTTTGGGAGAGCACATTCGTCATTTCAAAAAGCCATCTTAAATCTTGAAAAAAAAAAACAGAACACTGCTTCGTTACTACGATCTGGCCATTTTCTTAAGCTACCCGAGCAAGAGGATTACATTGTTTTCGATCAGTGCATCATAATCTAAGGCTAGTTGCATCCAATCTTCTTCTTTTTCTTCTTGACTGGCACGACAGCCCGATTACGAGACTAAGGCCTAGCTACCCGCAACCATCCATGCTGAGCGTGCGAATGTTTTTACAAGGTTGGTAGGGACCTACAGTTTTATGCCGATTCCGAACGGCGAGTTGGGAGCTTTTTCATAGGTATTTTTACTCTCAGAGGGTTGCCATTTCCTGCTGAGAGGACATCTGCCGAAAGAAAAATTGTTGTTTTCCTTTTTTTTCGCTGTTAACGCAACGGAGTATTGAACTCGCGGAGTCTTGACTCGCGGCCCAACGCACTAGCCAGCTGAGCTACGGCGGCAGCAGTTGCATCCAATATCTTCAGAAATGTACAGAAATATTTTATAAAACCCAGGAGCAGTGACTTTATAAGAAAAGTCCTGAAAAACCACATTTTCCCCACATAACGGCATGTAAGAAACCCATATTTAGCTTACCTACAAGGAGCACAGAATTGCTTCCGTAAAAGAGTCCATCAAAGAGTCTAGAAAACCAGATTTCCGTGACGATATGTTGTTATCTATAGAAAGTGGGACGATTCATTATTATCTGATAATGGTTTGCCATATTTGGCATTAAAAGGCATCAACTAATTTGAAGAGGATCCAGTTAATAACAACAATCTGAAATTAACAGTGAAGCATAGTATACGTGGGGATATGTTATGGAGCTGCATGTAAGGAAAAGGAGTGAGCAGGCTGTTTTTTTTATTCATAAATGCTTCCGGGGGTTATTTACATATTCTAAAAGCATATGTATGCCAAGTTCTCAAAACTTTGGATCAGATTTCAACATTTCTTTTAAACTTTACGATAACCTTATGGCGCAATGCAAACGATGTGGCGTGTGCATACGACTGGCTCAAGAAAGATGAAAAAGTTCCTTCCTAGTCACCTAATGTGCATCTAGTTGAGTATATAAGAGGTTTACTTGAACCCTGAGCTTAACAAGTCTCCATCTTCATAACTCAAGGATTTAACAAACTAACCGCTGAAAAAACACAGAATTTAATAAAATTTACGCCGAAACTTCTGCAGGGAGTTCAAGCAAGAAAAGCATATTCACAAAGTTATTAATTTTTGGACAAAACTAATTCAATTCAATTCAATTAAATTTTAACTACATAACCTTATCTTGTACGCAAACTTTTTCTGAGGTGAATTCATAACATATTGTTACGAAAATCCAAGTTCGTTTGGATTGTGCTTGAAAATAAAACCACTTCAATTACTCAGCGCAAACGCAGTCAAAAACCAACAATCGCTTTATTTGCAAATTTACACTTGTTACTACTTTACACTACTACTATTGCATGTTTCCCCTTTGCTTGCTCAACACAGACTCGACTCCCTGTGCTGCACACTGCTGCTTTTATACTGGTTTTCTTATCGCGCCGAAATTTCTTGCACATTCCAGTTGTACTTTCTATCTCGATCGTTCTAGCACAACCTATTACTGCCGCGAACCATCCCTGCCATATCGGCATTATAGCAAGTTTGGCGTACTCCAGAGTGCATGCCTAAAAGTATGCTTGGAAAAGCATTCAAGCTTAGCACAACACAGAGTGACTCATCGTTACACTGCCCATCACTTAGACTTGTTCGTCCCAAACAAGTGCCGAGGCTCCGCCGGAGTAAGACGCCAAGCGCTCCAAATGGACTACTTTCAACCTCGCGTTTCTGTTGCCGCAGCGTTGAACTCTGTACACCACGTGGTGTAATGACGTCATTAATCTTTGTCACGACTTTGTACGGTCCTTCCCATGATGTTTGAACTTTTGAAGACAAACCTTCCTTCCGCTGCGGGTTGTTGAGCATTACCAGATCGCCTTCTTGGGAACCCTTCTGGGTTAGCCCGTAGACCATAGCTCGCTGTTAACCTACTTTCGACTAGTTGAGTGCGGTTCCGCGATCTTCTCCTCGGCCCTTTCGCAGCCGAGCACCGATCACAGTCTCTGATCCACTCGGCGACGGACTCCTGGCATCCTACTCAGTAGAACCGCCTTCTTATCTTGGCGACAGTTTTTGCGATGCCTAGGTGCCCTCCACTGGAGTCGTTATGGTTTGCTTTGATGACATCGTCGATCCGGCCTTTTGGGACCACTATTAGGGATTTTCTGGTCCTGCCATCCCTTCTCTCCCACTCGCGGTATAGGCAGCCATCCTTCAGACGTAGACTTTGCCACTGTGGCCAGTAGGCCTTCGCGATCGGGCTCTCACCAGCCATCTCCTGCCAGTCCGGCCGTACTCTCTGCGCTCTGCCTTTGATGATTTTCTTCTGTAGCCTTACCGCAAGCCAATCTTCCTCTTGTAGAACTCTTACCGACCGAACATCCACAATTTGTCCCTTGTTCCCGGCTTGCGAATTATGCCTGCGCTCGGTTTTGCAAGAATGGTGTGGCAGAGCATCAGCACATCTTGGCGACGTCTGCTGTACAGAACGCTTCTCTCGCAGATGGCAGTCCCGTGATATGTGGCCAAGCTTGCCACATCGCCAGCAACTGACTCTAGATGACACTGCCCGCAGCTTCGCTGATGCCTCTGAGCTCACTGTCTGGCTTTACGTAACACGTCCAGATTGGGCGCGACGCCTTTCCGCAGATGAATGTCGAAAACTTCCTCTCCAGGCCGCCTCATACGTCAATGCGCTTGTCACCGTCTCACGGAATGTCGGCTTCATCATCATCAATGTACTCACACGTGTCTCCGGGTCAAGAATCCCTCCGATAAACGCTTCGATCTTCAGCCTTTCCAAAAACTTCCTTTCTGAATTCTGGGTAGGACAGTGGTACCAGCCGCTCGATGTCTGCTGCATACGTCTGCAACGCCTCGTTGGCTGTTTGTCTACGGCTCTTCAGCTCGCAATAATACAGGATTTTGTTGTGCTCGTCACTGTATCTTGCTGCAAGCGCTCTTATGACGGGCTCGAAATCACCTCTCAAACCTCCCGGAACTATTTTTATTACCTCAGCCGCAGGATCTCTTAGAGCCAGTATCAGTCTAAGACCTTTCCTAACATCGGTCCACTGACTCTCCAAAGCAGCCATCTCGAATTGTAGTTTGAATGTGTCGAACGACGTAGTACCATCATAGGTAGGCACTTCTGTGCAAAACTTTCCTCAACCGACTGCACCCTTGCTCGCAGCTGTACCTCTCTAAGCCGCTTGTCGATTTTTCTGTTCACCGAATCCTCCAGACTATCGACTCGTTTGTCCAAATGTTCTACTCCAGGTGCTCAACTTTCACATTAATCCTGTCCTGTGACTTTGAGAAGCAGTAGACCACGCCCCTAGAGAAAGATATGAAAATTTGGTTATTTCAATGCATCGGCTCTGTGCTACAGTAATAGCCAAACAACAGTCACGCAACTAAATATTAATTTGAAGAAACATTACGTTATTACTATTTAACCACAAAATCTTTTAAAATGAAACACAATTGTTGCTTCATTTTTATGAAAGTAAAGCGTGCTACTATTTTTTTGACCGTCCATATTTTGGAGCTTTTGACGCATTTAATTTAAATCAAACCAAACTGAGTTTAATTCTTAAGTTTTCTTTTATGATTGCATTGTTAACACATATAACTTGTTAAAAAAATTACAAAGTAAATATTTGTAAAAAAAAGCAGATTATTTTTCTTAATTTTCTTTTCGTTGTATGCGTACTACTATTATTTTGACCGCAGCTGTATGCCACAATTATTATCCATGTTAATTTTTACTCGATCGTCGAAGTTTTTATCTACAAAATAATTTGTTGCAATAATTGTTGTAGTTACTGCTGAAATAAAATAATAAAAAATACAGTTTCGTCTGTCTCAGCATGTAGTAGGATTTGATTCATAGAATCCTGTGTATCTTCGAAATTAGTTATTACACTTGACCGAGTACTACTTGAATTTTGTCCCAAAATTGCAAAAGTATTTTCTAGTTTATCTTGGTTAAAAAACTTTTTTGTTATAAAACATTTATGTGGGTTATTGCTTAATTTTATGAGAAAAACGGATTTTAGTTTTAAAAATAAAACTTTAATCATCCATACATTTAACATCTTTGGCGGCACATACTGTACCGCTCGACATATCAGCAACGGTACCAGCGTGGCACATGTCACGTCGGTGCCAGCGTGGCAGATGGCATGCAACGACGTAACGGACCGCAGCTGTGCTACGACGACAGCGTAGCGGTCTACGGCGGCGACAGCATAGCGGACCGCAGTTGTGCCACGACGACAGCATAGCGGTCTACGGCAGCGACGACATAGCGGACCGCAGCTGTGCCACGACGACAGCATAGCGGTCCACGGCAGCGACAGCATAGCGGTTCACGGCAGCGACAGCATAGCGGGCCGCAGCTGTGCCACGACGACAGCATAGCGGTTCACGGCAGCGACGACATAGCGGACCGCAGCTGTGCCACGACGACAGCATAGCGGTCCACGGCAGCGACAGCATAGCGGTTCACGGCAGCGACAGCGTAGCGGGCCGCAGCTGTGCCACGACGACAGCATAGCGGTCTACGGCAGCGACGACATAGCGGGCCGCAGCTGTGCCACGACGACAGCAACGGCATAGCGGACCGGCAGAACGGACCACGGCCGGCTCGCTGCTATAAAAGAAGCGGTCCTGACACCAGCAATGATCAGTCAATCGAGCAGTCAGTCACCGTCAGGACGCGACACCGGCGGCAGTCGCATTGTTAAAATTTTTAAATAAAAAGTTGTGATTAAAAGTGCAGTGCGTTTCATTTAAAAGTGCTGGTGGACACTAAATCCACCAAAGATTGGTGACCCCGACGACTACACGCACCCGATAACAACAAACTCCTGACGTCAGTACAACGCCTTTTCTGAGAACCGATTCACACGATAGCTCCAATGACCAGCGACGAGGAAGACACAGCGATGCTGGACATCTCGCAGACCCGGGCCAACTCAACGGTGCGACCCAATGATGCACCAGCCCGCATGGACGCCATCGAGCACGGCAAAGTCAAGTTACCTGACTTTGCGGAAGAGCACACCGACCTCTGGTTTTTGCAGGTCGAGGCAGCATTTGAAGCAGCGGGCATCACATCCGATAAGAAAAAGTATTGCACCATCATCGGACAGCTGCCCACACGGGTAATGTATAAGCTGGCAGACCTGCGCTCCACGCCTCCAGTAAAAAACGAAATGTACGACACGCTCAAAACACGCATCATCAACGAATTTGCTGACAGCACGCAAACTAAAATCACCAAACTGCTTGGCGCATTATTGCTTGGTGACCGAAAACCATCGCAGTTGTTGGCCGAAATGCGTTCCAAAGCAGCAGCGACGCCGGTGACCGAGGAGCTACTCAAGCAGCTATGGGCACATCACGCTTATCAACGCAGCAACGATGGCCGATCGCATCATGGAGGCCACCAGGACCAGCTCTGTCCACGTAAACACGATCCAGCCGGGTCCCAACAACCCTGCAACCGAAGCCGCACCGCCTAGCTCCATCGCGGACAACTTCGATCAACTACGCCGCCAAATCGATGAAATAACGCATCAACTACGTGACATGCGTTCATCTCGTCACAACACTCGCAGTCGCAGTTCCACACCAGTACGTTCGGCCTCTCCAGCTCCGAAGCAATACGACAACTGCTGGTATCACTACAAATTCGGAGCGGACGCGCGTAAGTGCCGACAGCCGTGTAAGTTTGGCCATGTCGAACGCGCTGGATCAACGAATTCAAAAAACTAAGCGTTCGGGCCCAGGCCGGTGGAGAAACTTGCGCGCTCGACACAAACAAAAACCTCCGCCTTTTCGTCAAAAACCGCCTTACCGGTCAGCAATTTTTAATAGACACGGGAGCTGACATATCTGTCCTGCCAGCTACGACAGCCGATATGCAGCACCCACAACCAAACGCACAGCAAATTTACGCAGCAAACAACACGCCAATCAAAACATTCGGCAGCAAAAACGTCAAACTCAACCTCGGACTCCGCCGTGATTTCGACTGGACATTCTGCATAGCCAATGTCCATACACCTATCATCGGCGCGGATTTCCTTACACACTATCGACTCTTGGTGGACTTGGCGAACTCCTCACTCGTGGACCAAACAACAAATTTGTACACTTTCGGCGCCGTTGAAGCCGCAAGCATCGTAAGCATCAAACTCGTCACCAGCTGCAGCAAATACGCAACGTTAATTGGTGAGTTCAAAGAGGTCCTGACATCGCCCGACAACAAACCTCTTCCGAATTTGGAAACATGCCACCACGTCGTAACGAAAGGTCCGCCAGTTCACGCAAAGCCACGCCGATTAAACCCCGAAAAGCTCAAAATAGCAAAAGCAGAATTCGAGTTTTTATTAAAAAAAGGTATTTGCCAACCTTCAAACAGCCAATGGGCTTCACCACTGCACATGGCGCCCAAGAAGGACAAAACTTGGCGACCGTGTGGAGACTACAGGGCTCTTAACGCAATCACCGAGAGGGATATGTACCCCATACCCAACATCCAGACATTTCATCACGTGTTGGCGGGTAAGAAAATTTTTTCTACTATCGATCTGGAAAAAGCGTACCACCAGATCCCGATGAATCCAGCGGACATACCCAAAATGGCAATAATTACGCCATTTGGTTTGTTCGAGTTTCGCTACATGACCTTTGGGTTATGCAATGCTGCACAGACATTCCAACGGCATATAGACACCGTACTGCGCAGTTTGGATTTCGTGATCCCCTATCTCGACGATATTTGCATCGCATCGAAGGACGAAGAAGAGCACAAACATCATTTGCGCAGCGTTTTTGAACGACTCCAACAACACGGTTTGACGATAAACAGCACCAAGTGCGTCTTCGGCCAGACAGAAGTAAAATTTCTCGGTCATCTGGTCACACCAAACGGTATCCTACCCTTGCCCCAAAAAGTTGCAGTCATCACAGCCTACGAAGAGCCAATTGTTGCGAAGGACCTACGACGTTTCGTTGCCATGGTAAATTTTTACAGACGTTTCATTCCAGCGGCAGCGCAGACGCAAGATCTGTTACAGGCGCTAATACCAGGCAACATCAAGAACGACAAACGCATCATACAGTGGACAGCTGAAGCAAGAACGGCATTTAACGACTTCAAAACTAAGTTAGCAAGCGCAACGCTGTTAGCTTACCCGCGAGAAGGTACTATGCTTACACTTTCTGTCGACGCATCAGACACAAGCATCGGAGTAGTGCTACATCAGGTGCACAGCAACAACACAGAGGAACCATTGGGGTTTTTCTCAAAAAAACTGTCTACAGCACAACGCAACTGGAGCGCTTACTCACGGGAGCTGCTTGCAATCTACAAAGGCGTAAAACACTTCGCAGACCAGATCGAGGGCAGGGAATGTATCATTTATACCGACCACAAACCCATCACCTTTGCATTTAAGCAAAAGCCCGAAAAAGCAGATCCACGGCATATGCGGCAACTCCATTACATCAGCCAGTTCACGACCGACATTCGTCACGTGAAGGGTAAGGAAAACGTTGTCTCCGATTTTCTTTCCAGAATTAGCGCCATTCAGCACGACTCGATAAATTATGACGCGTTGGCACTCGAACAGGAGAAAGACGAAGAGGTGAAATCGATTTTGCAAGGCGACCCCCGCTACCATCTCACGCTGACAAAGCTGCCAATCGTTAACTCCATGCAGCAGCTCTATTGCCACGTGACTGACAACAGATGTAAGCCGTTTGTACCAGCAGCTATGCGAAAGAAAATCTTCGACGCCGTCCACAACATCTCGCATCCGGGTATACGAGCCACTTGCCGACTCATCAAGGACAGATTCATTTGGCCGAATGTCCACAGAGATGTCGCTGCTTGGTCGAGGAGCTGCATACCATGTCAGAAATCGAAAATTCATCGACACAACAAGTCACCGCTGCAGTTCTACGACATCAACGAAACGCGATTCGACCATATCAACATCGACATTGTGGGGCCACTGCCACCGTCGAACGGTTACCGGTATCTACTCACGGCAATCGACAGGTTTACAAGATGGCCAGAAGCAACACCCATCTATGACATCACAGCAGAAACCGTCGCGAAGACGCTCATCGAAACCTGGATCTCGCGCTTTGGCGTCCCAAGCAAAATCACGACAGATCAAGGACGGCAATTTGAAAGTCAGCTTTTCCTTGAACTGAACGAGCGGCTAGGCATTCGTCACCTACGCACCACCGCTTATCACGCGCAATCCAATGGATTGATCGAACGGTTTCATCGTACCCTAAAAGCGGCTTTGAAATGCAAAGACAGCCTTCACTGGACGCAGGAGTTACCGCTGATCATGCTCGGACTGCGCTCAGCATTCAAAGAAGATATCCAGGCCACACCAGCTGAACTCGTATATGGCAAAAGTTTGCGGTTGCCATCCGAGTTTTTCATAGCACAAAAACCACGCGGCAGCGAGTCGGAATTCGCTCAACAGTTCCGGCAAATAATGTCAAAAATACGACCTACGCAGACTGCACACCATGGAGGTAAGAAACCATTTTTACAAAAAGAGCTCCATCACTGCAAGCAGGTCTTCGTCCGAAACGACGCCGTACATACGCCCTTGCAGCAGCCATACGACGGACCATTTACGGTGCTAAAGCGGCGCCCTAAATTCTACACGCTGAAGATCGGCAGCAGCACCAAAAATGTATCGCTTGACCGCCTGAAAGCAGCATTTACCGACCTTGGCAGCGAATTAAATACTGCAAAGGACATGCAACCACCAAGCAGCGATAACGGCACTTACAGCACGGCAGCGCCAACAACACAGTCAGGACGAAGGGTCCGTTTTCCTGATCGCCTGTGTCTCTAGGCCGAGCCACATGCTGGAGGTGGGCTGGTTGTGGCGGCACATACTGTACCGCTCGACATATCAGCAACGGTACCAGCGTGGCACATGTCACGTCGGTGCCAGCGTGGCGGATGGCATGCAACGACGTAACGGACCGCAGCTGTGCTACGACGACAGCGTAGCGGTCTACGGCGGCGACAGCATAGCGGACCGCAGCTGTGCCACGACGACAGCATAGCGGTCTACGGCAGCGACGACATAGCGGACCGCAGCTGTGCCACGACGACAGCATAGCGGTCCACGGCAGCGACAGCATAGCGGTTCACGGCAGCGACAGCATAGCGGGCCGCAGCTGTGCCACGACGACAGCATAGCGGTTCACGGCAGCGACGACATAGCGGACCGCAGCTGTGCCACGACGACAGCATAGCGGTCCACGGCAGCGACAGCATAGCGGTTCACGGCAGCGACAGCGTAGCGGGCCGCAGCTGTGCCACGACGACAGCATAGCGGTCTACGGCAGCGACGACATAGCGGGCCGCAGCTGTGCCACGACGACAGCAACGGCATAGCGGACCGGCAGAACGGACCACGGCCGGCTCGCTGCTATAAAAGAAGCGGTCCTGACACCAGCAATGATCAGTCAATCGAGCAGTCAGTCACCGTCAGGACGCGACACCGGCGGCAGTCGCATTGTTAAAATTTTTAAATAAAAAGTTGTGATTAAAAGTGCAGTGCGTTTCATTTAAAAGTGCTGGTGGACACTAAATCCACCAAACATCTTTCAAATAATTAAAAAAATCTTTATAAATTTGTACGACTCATTATTCAATTGTAAAGCCGATCTAAAGCAATTATCCGATTGCCCTATTCATGCAATCAAATATTAGGTCTACTTTTTTGATAAGTTCTTTACGAACTTTGTTTGTAGCGACCATATAAGTCGTCATGCCTACCATATTTTATTTTCTTTTCTATGATTTTGCGCACACTACAGTCTGCAATAAGTTCAGAAGCAATATGCGACGCCGTGTAGGCTTGAAGAAGAAGAACAAAAGCCAGCCAGAAATCAGAAATCGTTTTACAATTTCAGCTTTTCGCCAGCGCAACAACAAAAGCGTTCGTCTTCACCTTGCAATCATTTCACGCCACAACGCACACTCGCTGCAGTGAGCGCAACCAAAGAGCGCAACACATAAAACTACATTCTCGCTTGTAAATCCACGCTCTCACTACATATGTGATCTATGAGAGCAGAGCGCGGGTTCCAATGTTAGAACCCGCCATACAAAATGTTTGCTTGTATGACATGCGCATTCTGTATGTTTATTTTCTTTGCTTGTACGCATTTTCGTGTTTTGTTTTTGTGCGGCATACGCAAGCACTGAGCAGCGAGCACTCCCGCTGCTGCTTCCAAGTGTAATTGCATTCGCACTTCTGCCTAAGTAATTTCCAAACTCTCGCTAGCAGAAGTAAGCAAACTCGAATACAGTGGGACGAGTAGCCTATTTTCGCAGCACATTGAATAATTTTCAATAGTGCTGCACTTAGACACTCATTGCACAGCTGTTGTCATCCCAAGTAAATACGGTGGGACAAAAACAACCCACCTGTACTCAAAACTTTTTAATCGTTCACCCCATTATTGTTTGGTCCCCTAATACAAAATATAATAAGAATTATTATAACACGAAAACACTAATACACTAATATATATACATACATTGACTATATTAAAAAATTTGTTGTTTATTAATAATTTCCCAAATTCTTGTTTCCATATTTTTATTTATTCCCAATATATATATATACCAATTTCTCGACGCGTTTACACACAGTTGTAAACTTCTATCCTCAACAGAAATACAAATTCGTATTGAAATTTTTACACTTTCGTGTATATTTCTCCAATTCTGAATTATAGTTCGCGCGGACGCGGTAATAGTTTCGGTTTATTTCCCATAAGCCTTGTATTTGTATTCAAACGAATTTTAAACCCCCTTTCGAGCTTTTTTAAGCCATTCAAATGCCTGTTGAGCGATCCCCCAAGCGTCAAATAAACAAAATGGAGTCTCCTTCCCCAAAATATTCCAAGTCGACCGAGGCACATTTGACAGTTCCTGTCACTCATGGTACAATAACAAGGTTAGGGAGAGTACTCTTCATGTACTTTGAGATGTGAATGTCAAACGACAAAAATTAGAGGTGCTTATGAATGGGAGTCGTGCGTAGGGCTGCACAGAAAATACTGAAAAGCATACAGTTTTTACAATACACAGAAACACTTTAATAGGTATCTTTTTCTTTGCAAAAAGTATAAAAATGCTCATATTTCTGCCAAAAATAAGTTTCGGACGTAAATAACTTGTCCGGTACCAGCTACTTGCGGAAAAATAGAAACAAATTAGTTATGTTATTGTCTTTAACAGTTTCTTTTTTAATTAGAAGTTTTTTTTAAGTTAAGTTTCTTTGAGTTTTTTGTTTAAAAATTTGATTCTGCAAAAAATTCTGCATTTGAAAAACAAGCTTTTTACATTTTCAGGTACGCAAATATCTTTGCTACTTTGTAGTAGCATTTCTCTTAGTGCGTGCTTCTGCACAACGCACACGAATTTCCCGGCATTATTAATTCACACGGACGGTTTTGAATTTAAAAATGTTCAACACACAAAATGCGAAAAAGTTCCCAAAGCACAAATTAAAAATAACGGCATAAAATGTCGTCATAAGTCGGCGGAACATGCATGAAAAGAGAGAAAAGAAAAAGTCTTGCTTCGTGGAAAAGTGCACAAAGTCTAGAGCAAAGAAAGTCCAAAGAATAAACATAAATATAAATTATTTTTACTTAGGTTTTGTCTTTCCTGTAAAATTTGAAAAAGTGGATTTAGCTCCTTTTCACTCTAAGGCAGCTAGTGCATATTTCTTGTTTGTTTAGCATGAACATTTCCAAAAGGTATGGTATGCATGGAAAAAGGTACTAAATTTCTAGCGTACACGCAACTTCAGTATCTCTGTTTGACAGCATTTCCAAATGTAAACAAACGAAAAAAGAGGGAGATTCGTCTACTTGCCATACCTTGTTATTGTACCATGCAGTCACTCGCGAGGCACTCAAAACTCGCACCAAGCCCCCTAGTCCCAAAGCAACCGATCCCAGTGTTGCCACATTTGGTTTTGAGTCCGAGAGACTCATGCAATTATGCACAGCGTTTTCATCCGCTCCCATTGAGGATTTGACCAAATCACTGGTTCTAATTAACCCTTTCGGTACTTCTTTTTTGTTTTTAACTTTAAAAATCATTCTTTTCCATTTTATTTCTCTTTAAGCCTACATAATGAATAATCAAAAGTCATTTTTTTAAATATTGTTCGAAAAAGTGTTTTTTGGGCACCATGAAATATGGCATAGTAAGAAATAAAAAACATCGTACAGCCTTAGTGAACTATATTTGGGATCTTACTTTTTTTACACTTCCTAAAGCAATAAATACCTACTAGATTACTTACATAAACCTATAAAATAAACTGATTTTTGTAATAGAATAAATAAAAGTACGAAGTGACCTCTTTTCGTAAAATACGCAGCTCGATAGGACTGCGCACTTTCTGAACGCTTACAATTTACTTGGTACACTTATCAAAATATTTTTTTCATTATTTGGTATAAAAACCAAAAAATACAAAAATTTAAAAATATAGTATCCACAAGTTTTTGACCTAAAACAGGCACTGAAAAGAGGCTATGCCATATGGCATAGAATAACCGAAAGGGTTAAGCAGAAAAATCTGCAGGCCCAATGGGAGAGGCTAATGCGCGCACATCAGGCAGTCTTCATTGCTGAAGACAACAGCCAGCCCGACGGTTTTAAAGAGTCGGCTAGGCAAAAGATCGACGCCTGCACAGACCAATACGAGTTGTGCATGGCTAAGATGTTGGACATCATTAAGATGCTCCAACTTCAGTCCCCCAGCCTGCTACGCATATGGAACCGGTTCAACCCCTAGAACCAGCAAATACTTCCTATATTTGCCTCCAAGTTCCTCCTTGCGACACCGAAACATTCTTCGGGGGCTATGAGCAGTGACCGTCCTTTTGGGACATGTTTACTGCGGTATACATTAACCACCCTCAGCTCACTCCAGCCCAAAAATTGTATCACCTCCGATACAAACCGCAAGGCCAAGCCGGTGCTATTGTTAAACAATACGCATTAACCGATAAGAATTTCAAACTCGCGTGGGAAGCCCTAAGCTTCCGCTATGAAAACAAACGCATCCTCGTTGACAGCCAAATTCGATCTCTATTGAATATCGCTCCTGCCCACACCGAAAATAGTGAGGCATTACAGCGGATCCAGAATTCTGTAAACAATTGTCTGTCTATTCTCAAGTCTCAGGCCGTAGACACTGATAATTGGGATCCGCTACTGGTATATATATGCTCTACCAAATTGCCTGAAGCAACCTTAGCTTTATGGGAGCAGTCATTGACATCCCGGAAGGATCTGCCCCCCTGGTCACAAATGAATGAGTTTCTGACCTGCAGATACGAGGTAATGGAACGGCTGAATCTCTTTCGGCCCACAATCCTCATCTTCCAATGTTCGACCCCCCAGATCCCTAAATTTTCACACTGAAGTGAAAAAGGACTTCGCGTGCAAGCTATGCAACGCAAATCATTCCGTACGGACTTGCCAAAGCTTTAAAAGGCTCACCCCCCAGTGTCGGTTAACATATGTGAAGAAGCACAAGCTCTGTGTAAATTGTCTTGCTACATCTCACCTAATTCAGGATTGTACAAGAAATTTCACATGCGTATATTGCCAGAAAAAGCACCACTCTTTGCTTCATCTCCCCAATCGATCACATTCGACCACTTCCCTGGTCTCAACAGTTCTCCAACAACCGAGCAACAACTCAAACACTCATTTTCCCCATTTCGATGCGCAACCCAGCACATATTCAAGGCAAAGTACGCTCCCAGTACCAGCCCTTCAACCAAATAATGGCATCCACTCCCTTCTGCCTACGGCACGGGTGTCCATTATACATTTAGGAAAGTTGTTCAAAGTTCGAGCGTTGATCGATCAAGGCTCTCAGCGCACCTTCATTTCCTCGAAGGTCCAGAGACGCCTAAAATTGCCAATTGAGAAATCTAACCTCCAGATCTCGGGCATGGGCGGACAGATTGTGAAAACCGCCAAACATATATGCTTCTTGACATTGGCAGTCCCTAAAACGAACACAAACCTCCCCGTGCAAGCAATCGTACTGCCAAAGTTAACGGAATGTCTCCCCCCTTCCGAAATAAACCCCCCAAATGTGAACGATTTCGCCACGCTAGATCTCGCTGATCCCAACCCCTTCGAGGCAGCGCAGATCGATATAGTAATTGGCAGTGATCTCATCCCGCAGATCATGCTCGAAGGTTTCCACCGAAATGTATGTGGCAGCTTACTTGCTCAACACACAGTATTCGGTTGGATATTAAGCGGTCCAGTACGCCTGTCATCATATTTGACAAATGTCGCCGCGGTGCCAACTCACCAGACGCACACTGATCCCGCCCTTCGAGAAAACCTTCCTACTCTCAAGGAAGCCCCTTCTGACGTAATTTCCGCCCTCAATCCCGTAGGGTTTCCACACAGGGAAATAAAGGCAAATCACGTCAAACACGCCATTCCTGCAAACTCAGACTCAAAACGGCAAACACCCCCCTTCGCTGCCAAACGTTTCGCCCCCCGCAGGATGGCTATCGCCCCCAATGAGACCGCGAAAAAGCGTAAAACACAAGCGTTGGCTCGACGCCACGCGTCAATATGCACAGTAATTGATGGAAACGGCAGCCCCCTCGCATTTCCACATTGCACCCCCCCGTACAACAAACCTCGAGCGCACCCATCCCGGGTCCGAGTCAGTCGCCATTCCCGTGCGACTTGTCCCAAGCGCCTCACTCACTCCCCCAACGGCAACTCAAGCGAACCCCATCGCTTGACGAACCGCTTACACCCCACACAAACGATTTCAAAATTATCATCTCTCACAACTGACATCTCTGTTGCAGATCCGACGCTAGCGAAGCCCCCAGCAGTTGCCCCCCAAACTGCCCTGCACGTCCGCACGTAGCATCGACAGCAAAGAGGCCCTCAGCGCACTCCCCAGCGCTACGGCATCGCGGATCGGCGGCAACCCCCCAGCCGTCAGCCCATCCTACAGCCAGGCAGCAGCGCATCACCGCCAAACCATGACCAGCCATCCGTCCGCCGCAACCCTGGACGAGACCCCGGCACCCCCACAAAATATAATTGCAATCTGCAATGGCGGGCGCGATGTTCAGATGTACTGTGCTGTATTTAGTGATCTGTCAATCCCATCACTAATCCCAATCTTTCCTTCTCCTCTTGTATTAATGTTCCCACTATTTTCTGCTCCCCGGCTTCAGCCGGTCGTATCGTTTAATGTTTTGTGTACTCTTTATACACTTGTTCTTTGCACCTCACCCAATAAAGAACCCTCAAACCGAACCACGGCGTATTTTTATTTATCCGCTCCGCACGAATCCGATTCAGGCGCGATAAGAAAACTGGTATAAAAGCAGCAGTATGCAGCGCAGGGAGTCGAGTCTGTGTTGAGCAAGTAAAGTAGTAGCAAGTGTAGATACAAGCGAAGTTTAAATCTGTAAATAAAGTGATTGTTGATTTTTGCTGAGTAACTGAAGTTGTTTTATTTTCAACACAATCGAAACGAACCTTGGAAGACGAGTTTGGAATTTTCGTAACAATAATAAAATCGGAGGAGTCAACGACTGGTTAAAAGTTTGTATGGCGAAACTGTAAAAAAACATGAATTAATGGGGCCACTGACTTCAAACTTTGTGAAAGTACTCTGAGAAATAATTTGACACGTGTTTTTCACTTTTTTGAAAATCAAAATCTAACGGGGTCAACAATGGGTTAGTTTGTGTGGATAAGCACGATTTATTGGACCTTTTGACTTCAAACTTAGACAAAAAGCACTTCAATCGGGAAATAATTAAAATGTACTTTTCATATTTTTGAAAATCGGAATCTACCGTGGTAAACTATTGTATTTGAACTCATCGGAGAATATAACGCTGTGCCAGAAGTCAGGAGATGCATTTTGGTAGTCACGAGCCAAGTCCAAACGCTTTTTGCGATTGATTAAATTTACCAATAAAGCCGGCGAGGAGGGCGAGACTCAAAACCGGCATCAATCACGGCTTTTCGCACAGTTTCCGGGTGAACTTTATTTTTCTTCGATTGAAGGAACTCTGAGCTTAGTTTCGGTCCACTTATAAACGGATCCGCCGCAATCATACGCTTAATTTGCAGGCGATCTCCTCGTGTGAGAATTGGAGGCCGTCCTGATTTAGACTTATTCACTACGCGGCTTTCGTATTTTAAACACACAATGACCGATTGCACAGTAGAACGGCTGAGGGAAACGAGTTTAGCTTTTTCCGGGTAGGATTTTTTCTGCTTCACGTGCAAATTCAATATAAGCTTACGCTCTTCAACTGACAAGTATTTTCCAGGCATTTTTTATATTTAAAATAAATTGCTTCAAATCTGATCTATGTCTCGTTTGATTGGTTTTTCAAAGAATAGTTTTCAATAAATTATTATTATGGGCAAAAGGACAGACATAGCTTAAGTGTACGAAGACTTTATTGGAAGTCAGTGGCGTCCCCAGGATTTCGCGAAGGGGGAAATGCAAAAAAATCCAGTTTAACGCAATTTCTATACTTTCTCTTTGCGTATTATTTTTAATACATGTTGCATAAAATTGTACATATATGTATAAGATAGTTGATTTGGTAAATAATAAAAGATGTGTTTCTCTGTAATAACAAAGGTATTTATTATTTTGTATATGGCTAAATGAGTGCTGTGATTGTTCAATGATCTGTCAGTCCCACCTCTAACCCCTTCCTTTCCTTTTCCTCTTGCACTGATGTTCCCCCTATTTATGCTCCTCGGCTTAGGCCGTTGTTCTCGTTTAATGTTTATTGTACTTCTTGTGCTCACTCTTTATTCGACACCCGTACAATAAAGACCAAAAAACCCTAAACCGCAAACGCGTTTATCTACTTTCCCCGCTCCGCGACGAAGCGATTAAACATGGTCCTTCGAGCCAACCGCGAACTCGCGCCGCGGAAATACAAACAGTAACAAAATAAATAACAAATTTCAACTACAACATAAAGCAGACAACAACATACCAGCGCACAAACGGCGGACAAACAAAAACTATAGAGGAGATCCCCATTCTCGGGCACTGGGCCCCAAAAAGATAAGCCCAAAATTTTTATTAAAAAATTAACACATAACATTACACATACACTAACAAAAACATTTATTTTTTTAAATATATATACCCATTCCCCAAAAATCCAGTTAAAAAATTAATTACTGGTACCCCGCTACTGTTCGCTTATCGCAGTAAGCAATCCCTTTACTGCGCATAATTTTCGTTTTGTGTTCGCATTCCCCTACGAAGGCAAAGCAGCAAAAACTTCCGCTGCAGCCTGCAACGACCACTCCAGCTTTTGATCTCGCGCTCTCCCACTTGTATACATTTTCGCGTTTCGCTTTGTGCGATATACGCACGCACAAGCAGCAAGCACTCCCGCTGCTGCCTCCAAGTGCAATTACATATTCATACTTCTGCCTAAGCATTTCCCCACTCTCGCTAGCAGAAGTAAATAAACACAAGCACAGTGGGTCGAGTTACTCCTTTTTTGCAGCATATTGAAACATTTTCTGGGACTCTAGAAAATTTTCAATAGTGCTGCACATACTCATTCACTGCGCATTCGCTGCCATCCCAAGTGCATGCAGTGGGACAAATTACCCCTCTTGCACACAGAAATTTTTTTTACACAAAATAATTTTTACAATTTTTTACGCTCACCAACTCGCTAATACAAATAACCACATACACATATATATTGCCAAGTACAAGAAGACGCAAATCATGTGCTGTTCCACTGCCCTCGATTTGCAGCAGTTCGAGACCGCGTGAATTCTCTTGCGGAAGAGGAGATAAGCCCGCAAAATCTTACGGCACTGATGACAAGCTCGCAGTCAATATGGAATGCGGTGAGCGATGCGGCGGCACTTATTCATCACGAGCTCAGGAAATCCGAACAGCGACGTCGCACTTCCGGCCAAGCAGCTGAAGCCCATTGAGTACGGCATAGACGAACGTTTTCAGTACGGAGACAAACAAACGGGACACATTGCCGATCGGGAGGAAGGGTTGACGAACTGAACAGGGTAGCTTATTTAGTTGACAGATGGGAGGACAAGTAAGTGCAACTTGAAACGAACAGCACGAGATCAGTGACGAACGCCGAGCCTAGTGCTCAAATCCGCCCTCCGACGAAAAACTTGACGGTAGTGTCCGGAGGGGTAACCGGCATCTGACGTGAGGAGGTTTAGTGTGTTAAAGTCTCACACTGACGGGGTTAGGCTTTCGATGCTTCCTCCTCGTTAAATATAAAAACAAAAAAAAAAAAACATATATATTGAATATTGTGGCCCAGTGCCACAATCAACAACGATTGTTGGCTTCGCGGATGACATAGCTGTAGTAGTGACAGGAAAGCACCTACACGATGTTGAGGCAGCCTGCAACAGCGCAGTAGAGTCGGTGCAGGAATGGCTGACATCGGTCGGCCTGCAGCTTGCCCAGCAAAAGACTGAGGCGCTGCTAATCTCCAGCAGAAAGATAGTGGAGACAGTGCACATAAAGGTTGGCGACCACACCATACACTCGCAGCCAGCCATAAGATACCTTGGAGTCATGCTGGACACGAGGCTAAGCTTCAAGCATCACTTGGCGCACGTAAGCAGCAAGGCAGCGAAAGTTGTAGCTGCCCTATTGCGCATTATGCCGAATATTGGCGGCCCAAAGCAGCCAAGACGCAAGCTGCTAATTAAGGTGGCGATGCTGTACGCAGCGCAAGTGTGGGCTCCGGCGATGAGGGTCAAGTCGCACCGGAGCCACATAGAAACGGCGTATCGCCTCAGTGCGTTGCGGGTCTGTTGCGCCTTTCGCACAACGTCCTGCGACGCCGCATACGTGGTGGCAGGAATGGTCCCCATTGACCTGCTGGCGGAAGAGGCGTTTTTGAAATATACCGAGCGTGGCAAACCTCCAGAATGCATTGACTATGAGAAGCAAACACTGGAGAAGTGGCAAGTACGCTGGAACTGTTCCAGTAAGGGGCGATGGACTCGCGCCCTTATAGCCGACCTGCAGCAGTGGACAAGCAGGACGCATGGACTGGTAAACCACCACTTAACGCAAGTCCTCACAGGGCACGGTTGTTTTAAGGCCTACCTCTACCGTTGTGGGTTTGAAGATGACCCGTACTGCGGCGTATGCAACGGCAAAGTCGAGGACGCGGAGCACGTCGTGTTCGAGTGTGCTAGATATAGCGGACAACGACGTCGCTTGACCACACAGCTGGGATGTGTGCCCACAGTGCAGACGCTTATTAGCGAAATGCTTAAATCGGCCTCAAATTGGAGTGCAGCGGATGAGTATGCAGCGAGCATCATGGCGGCGCAACGACAAGTCGAGAGAGAGAGGCACGCGCAGACGCGGGTTAGGACGGAGCCAGTCTAGGCAGAAGTCCCCCCTGTGTTGTAATGCCGGGAGGCGGGTGCAACAGGGGTCGAACGTGGGGGGTGGTTTTTATGCGGTAAAAATCCGTAATGCTGGTGCTGGAGCACTGGTATCTACGAAGATTTTCCACCTCCGTCAGAAAAAAAAAAAACAAAACAAAAAAAAACATATATATTGAAACGAAAAGGCACTTTGTGCTGTGCATGAACGCTTTTGCAAGCATACTTTTAGGCATGCACTGTGAAGTACGGCAAACTGGTATAATTCGCTTGGTATAGTCCGATATGGCAAGGTTCGCGAGAAATGGACTGTGCGAGAATGGTCGGGCATTTTCCAATTGGAAGTTGCAAGAAACTTCGGCGCGATAAGAAAACTGGTATAAAAGCAGCAGTGTGCAGCGCAGTGAGTCGAGTCTGTGTTGAGCAAGCAAAGTGGTAACAAGTGTAGATACAAGCGAAGTGTAAATCTGTAAATAAAGTTATTGTTGATTTTTGCTGAGTAATTGAAGTTGTTTTATTTTCAAATATAATCAAAACGAACCGTCGATGACGAACTGTGGAGTTTCGTAACAATATTCATACACATATATATTGAAACGAAAAGGCACTCTTTGCTGTGCATGAACGCTTTTGCAAGCATACTTTTAGGCATGTACTTTGAAGTACAGCAAAACTGTTATAAATTCGCTTGGTTTAGTCCGATATGGCAAGGATGGTTCTCGAAGAAATGGGCTCTGCGAGAATGGTTGAGCGCTTTCCAATTGGAAGTTGCAAGAAACTTCGGCGCGATAAGAAAACTGGTATAAAAGCAGCAGTGCGGACCGCAATGGGTCGAGTCTGTGTTGAGCAAGCAAAGTGGTAACAAGTGTAAATACAAGCGAAGTGTAAATCTGTAAATAAAGTGATTGTTAATTTTTGCTGAGTAATTGAAGTTGTTTTATTTTCAAATACAATCAAAATGAACCGTCGATAACGAACTGTGGAATTTCGTAACATTTGGTGTCAAAAGATCGGATTGTGTTACTGAAGATAAAAAATAAATAAAATTCTAAAAACGCAGACATGGTTAAACTCGAGCTGCTGAAGGTGGACCAGCTGAAGAAGGAGCTGGCTGCCTGGAATTTGCCGACTGCTGGCGGTAAGGTGGAGTTGCAGCTGCGCTTGCGAGAGGCGTGTGAATCACGAGGCATCGATTGGGCTGCACACGAGTTCGGAACGCAGGAACAAGGGAACGCGGGTGCTGCGTCGATGTAAAGTACGACTGCAGCGGCTGCGCCACCACAAGCAATGGACATGAGCCAGCTTATGATTGCAATGAGAGGCATGTTTCAGGAAACTTCTGCGAAAATTGAGAATTCCAGTCGTGAAAATCGCGAAATGTCGGCGCAAATGGCAACGAAAATGGAAACTGCGAATCAAGAAATGGCAGTGAAACTGGAAACTACGAATCAGGAAATTTGAGCAAAAATCGAAACTACGAACCGAGAAGTAGCAGAGCGAATGGAATCCAAGCTTCAGGAAAATTCTGCGCGCTTGGAGCAGAAAGTGGAAGAGATTTCGAACAGGATTAATGTGAAAGTTGTGCACCTGGAGACGCGAGTAGAACATTTAGACAAACGGGTTGACAGTCTGGAGGTTTCGGTAAACAGAAAAATCGACGAGCGGCTTAGAGAGGTACAGCCACGAGAATGTTTGCCGCCGGTTCCCGAAAGTTTCGCCACCCGAACAGAAGTGCCTACTTATGATGGTGCTACGCCATTCGATACATTCAAACTGCAATTCGACTTAGCTGCTTTGGAAAATCAGTGGACCGATATCAGGAAGGGTCGGAGATTGGTACTGGCGCTGAAAGGTCCTGCGGCTGAGGTAATGAAATCAGTTCCGGAATGTTCGAGAAGTGACTATGAGGCCGTCATGAGAGCGTTGGCAGCGAAGTACAGCAACGAGCACAACCATATGCTATACTACTGTGAGCTGAAGAACCGCAGGCAAAGAGCCAGCGAGGCGCTGCAGACATATGCAGCAGACATTGAACGGCTCGTACAGTTGTGCTACCCAAAATTCGGCGCTGATGATCTCGAGAGGATGAAGATTGAGTCTTTCATTGAAGGTCTTCATGATCCGGAGACACGTCGCAGTGCGTTGATGGGCAAGCCGACATTTAAGGAAACGGTGGCCAGCGCGATGACATATGAGGCGACATGGATTGGAGGCACTCGGTATGCACCTGCGAGGATACGCCAAATCCAGCCGGACAGCGACATCTCGATCCAGGCCATAAGCTCTGAGACACCGGGCAGGCCACGTGTTGTCTCCTCTAAAGTTGTTTGCTGGACATGTGGCAAGTAGGGTCACATATCACGAGAGTGCCGCCAACGAAAGAGGCGTTCCCGTTCTCAAACGCAATCGCCTGAAGCGAGGGATACTGACGATCGAGGCTCAGCCAGCAAGCGCAGGACTGAGGACAACGAGTCGTTAAACTAGAACGGGTCAGCCCAAAGGGGCGTGAGCTGATCCCCACAACCTGCTGCCCCACCGTCCTTGTCTCACAGTTGAAACGACAACCCAGCAGCTTGACGATTGAAGGAAGGATAGATGGAAAGTTGTTCGTGTTGACACTGGATATTGGAGCGTCATATTCGATCATAAAAAGGAAGCTGCTGAAGAACTGGGAACCACTGCATGGCATACAGCTGAGGACTGCGACTGGCGAGCGTGCGCCGGTAAGAGGAAAAGTAACAAAAGCAATTGCTATCGGCACCAGCAGCCTGAAACATGAGTTCATCGTTGCGGATATAATGGATGACGTGATTATCGGCGTCGATTTCATGATTAGGCACGGTTTTACGCTGGACCTGAAAGAAAATGTGCTGAAGAATGCCAACGTTGAATTCCCCCTGCACACTGGCTATGAGCGAAGCGTGGCGGTAAGGAGAGTTGTCTCGTGTCAACACCAGAAGATACCAGCGAATTCCGAGGCGATTGTGTGGGCGAAGGTGGACGAGGACGATGGGACAAGCCGGCTGTGGGTTGTAGAAGCGCCAAAACAAGGATACGACAACATAATAATCGGACGTACATTAGTGGAACCGAAAAATGGCAAAATACCAGTCAGGATACTCAACCCACTGAACACACAGATGTGTGGAAAAAGATGCGGTCATTGGCGAGTGTAGAGAGGCTGAAGCAGTTGTCAATTGCGAAAGCAGTCCAACCGGAGTAGGCAAGAAAAGCGGTTCTAACATGGACGCCATACCGCAGAACCAGTGGAGCAGCGAATTGACAGCCGAGCAGAAACAGAAGGCACGGTCACTCCTGCAGCACTATGGGTCAATATTTGCAACAGAAGCGGGCGGAAGAACAGCCATAGTGAAGCACAACATCGACACCGGAAGTGCGAAACCAATCCGCCAACCGCCAAGACGAGTTCCTCTGGCCAAGAGGGAAAGAGGTCACAAATTTGATTGAAAACATGCATGAAGAAAATGTCATAGAGCCTTCGTCAGGTCCTTGGTGCTCGCCGGTCGTGCTAGTCAAGAAAATGGATGGCAGCACCCGATTTTGTGTGGACTATCGAAAGCTCAATGACGTGACCAAGAAGGACAGCTATCCACTACCTCGGATCGATGACACCCTGGACACACTGTCAGGCACACAGTGGTTTTCCACACTCGACTTACGCAGCGGCTATGGGCAGACAAGGACAAGGAGAAAACGGCTTTTAGTGTTGGCGACGGTTTGTGGCAGTTCACCGTCATGCCGTGTGGACTCTGCAACGCACCAGCAACATTCGAGCGACTAATGGAACATGTGCTGAAAGGGCTGCATTGGCGGACGTGTCTGGTCTACTTGGACGACATAGTCGTGATGGGTAAAAGATTTGACGACCACCTGAGAAAGCTAAAGGAGGTATTCGAGCGAATACAAAAAGCAGGGCTTAAACTCAACCCAAAGAAGTGCTCGCTGTTCCAAAAAGAAGTCAAGTATCTGGGGCACACGGTTTCCGCCCGCGGAGTACATACGGATGAAGGCAGAATCACGGCGGTGAAGGAGTGGCCCCGACCATGCAATCTACACGAACTCCGCAGTTTCCTGGGCCTGTGCACATACTACTGAAGATTCGTTCCAGGATTTGCGAACACAGCTGGCAGCTTGCACAAACTGACGAAAAAGAATCAAGCCTTCGCGTGGGGCGAAGAACAGGAGCAGGTTTTTGCACGACTGAAGGAAAAATTGTGCACTGCTCCAATTCTGGCCTTCCCCGTGCCTGGAGAGATGTTTGTGCTGGATACAGATGCAAGTGGGCATAGTATTAGTGGTGTGCTATCACAGATAATAGATGGCCAAGAACAAGTGATAGCCTACTACAGCAAAATTTTGTCAAAGCCTGAACGCAACTACTGTGTGACACGAAGGGAATTGCTCGCAGTATTGGAATGCGTGAAACACTTCCACAAATACCTGTATGGGCAAAAGTTTCGCCTGCGCACAGATCATGCGGCATTGAAATGGCTCCTGAACTTTAAAGATCCGGAAGGCCAATTGGCGCGGTGGATCGATCGGCTGCAGAGCTACGACTACACGGTAGAGCATCGCAAGGGTAGCAGCCATGGAAATGCCGATGCCTTGTCACGCCGTCCGTGCAAAACCGAATGCAGGCATTGTTCGCGAGCCGAAAGCAAAGAGCAGATAGTGGACGTACGATTGGTCAGCGTTATGCCAGAGGAAGAGTGGTCTGCGGAGAGGATACAAAAGGACCAGCGCGAGGATACGGATCTTAAAAAAATCATTGAAGGCAAGGAGCAAGGCGCACGTCCAGACTGGAAGGAGATGGCCGGTGAGAGCCCGATCGCGAAGGCTTACTGGGCGCAGTGGCAAAATCTGCGGCTATCTGATGGTTGCCTATACCGCGAGTGGGAGAGTGAGGATGGTCGGACCAGCAATTCCCTAATTTTAGTCCCGAAATGCAGGATCAACGAGGTGATCGAGGCATACCATAACGACTCTAGCGGAGGGCAGCTAGGCATCACAAAAACTGTCGCCAAAATAAAAAGGCGATTCTACTGGGTAGGATGCCAGGAGTCTGTCGCCGATTGGATTAAGAGCTGTGTGATCGATGTTCGGCTGCGAAAGGGCCAACAAGAAGATCTCGGGGTCGCATGCAGCAGTACAACATGGGCGCGCCCTTTGAGCGAATTGCCATGGACGTCGCCGGGCCATTCCCACTTAGCACTCAAGGCAACAAATATGTGCTGGTGGTAATGGACTATTTCAGCAAATGGCCCGAAGTGTATCCTATTCCTAACCAAGGAGGCCGCCACGGTCGCGGAAATGCTGGTAAACAACTGGGTGGCCAGATTTGGAGTTCCAATGGAGTTGTACTCGGATCAAGGCCGGAATTTCGAGGCTCTGGTATTAAAGGAAGTGTGTGAGCTACTAGGAATAAGGAAAACTCGCACCTGTCCTTTGCTTCGCCAGTCCGACGGCATGGTGGAACGATTCAATCGAACACTGGAGGAATATCTGCGGAAAGTAGTAGGCAGGAATCAAAAGGATGGGGACACGCATATTCCGCTGTTCTTGATGGCGTATACGTCAGCTCCGCACGGTACGACATCACTCACTCCAGCACGAGCAGTGTTCGGCACGGAGCTGAGGTTGCCTGCTGACTTGAAGTTCGGAGTGGTCAGCACGACGGAAGGCGCTAAGACGGATTACACAGTTAATAAGCCATCGGAGCTGGAAGAAATCCACCAGTTTATAAGGGACCGTATCCAACTGGTCAGCGATAAGATGAAAGATATGATATGATCTACGAGCTAACACAGCGGGGTTCCAAGAAGCGGAGCCTCGGTACTTGTTCGGGACGAACAAGTCTAAGTGATGGGCAGTGAAACGAGAAGGCACTCTTTGCTGTGCATGAACGCTTTTGCAAGCATACTTTTAGGCATGTACTTTGAAGTACAGCAAAACTGTTATAAATTCGCTTGGTTTAGTCCGATATGGCAAGGACGGTTCTCGAAGAAATGGGCTGTGCGAGAATGGTTGAGCGCTTTCCAATTGGAAGTTGCAAGAAACTTCGGCGCGATAAGAAAACTGGTATAAAAGCAGCAGTGCGGACCGCAGTGAGTCGAGTCTGTGTTGAGCAAGCAAAGTGGTAACAAGTGTAGATACAAGCGAAGTGTAAATCTGTAAATAAAGTGATTGTTAATTTTTGCTGAGTAATTGAAGTTGTTTTATTTTCAAATACAATCAAAACGAACCGTCGATAACGAACTGTGGAATTTCGTAACAATATGCACTTACAAATATATATTTATACACACATATACATATTTTCACACAAATTTATACTCATACACATACATATTTATTTTCCATTTAACAAAAATAATTACATACACACACATATATATATTCAAATATATATTTATACACAAATATATACACACGTATTCACGTGATGACATACAAAAAAAATCCCTTTTTCACAGATAAAAACATATTTTCACACACATTTGACTGCACATTTATATTATTTTTATATTCTAGTACATACAATTCCCATTCCTTTACATACATTCCCTACTCACATTTACAACAACTTTGCTTATTTCCCATATACACATTTCTATTTATATACATACATATATATTTTCCTACGCGCTTACACATATGTTACACGGTTGTAAACTTTTTTACTCGACAGAGATACATTCGTACTAACGAGCTCTTTCCATTCTCAAATATCGTTCGCGCGGACGTGGTAAAACTACACTCTGTTTTTCAACACCCTACACTTATTCAAACTTTTTACCCTCTGTCGAGCTTTTTTAAACAAAATGCCTGTTGAGCGATCCCCTAAACGCCAACTTATCACAATGGAGACTCCTTCCTCCAGATACCCAAAGTCAGCCAATGCACGTTTGACAGTTCCTGTCACTCGGGAGCCACCAAACACTCGCTCCAAACTTTCTAGTCCCAAAGCAACCGATCCCAGTGTTGCTAAATTTAGATTCGTGCAATTATTCACACAATTTTCATCGGCTCCCATTGACGATTTGACGAAATCCCTGGTTCAAATTAAGCAGAAAAATTTTGAAGTCCAATGGGAGAGGCTTTCGCGCGCACAAGAGGCAGTCTTTATTGCTGAAGACAACAGCCAGCCCGACGGTTTCAAAGACACAGACCAGTACGAGTTGTGCATGGCTCAGATGTTGGACATCATTGAGATGCTCCAAACTCAGTCCCCCCAGCCCGCTGCGCATATGGAACCGGTTCGACCCCTAGAACCAGCAAATACCCCTTACATTTGCCTACAAGTTCCACCTTGTGATACCGAAACCTTTTTCGGGGGCTATGAGCAGTGGCCGTCCTTTCGAGACACGTTTACTGCGTTTTACATTGACCACCCCCAGCTCACTCCATCCCAAATATTGTAACACCTCCGATACAAAACGCAAGGTAAGGCCGGTGCAATTGTTAAACAATACGCATTAACCGATGAGAATTTCGGACTCGCGTGGGAAGCCCTAAAATCCCGGTATGAAAATAAACGCATTTTGGTTGACACCCAAATTAGATCCCTTTTAAATATCACTCCTGCCCACTCTGAAAATAGTGAGGCACTACAGCGGATCCAAAACACAATAAATAATTGTCTGTCTGTTCTAAATACTCAGGCCGTATGCACTGACAATTGGGATCCGCTATTGGTTTACAAATGTTGTACCAAATTTCCCCAAGAGACCCTCGCTCTATGGGAGCAGTCATTGACATCGCGGAAGGATCTGCCACCCTGGTCGCAAATGGATGAGTTCCTGACCGGCAGATATGAGGTACTTGAACGGCTGCAAAGTATTCGCCCTTCTAAGCCGAAACAATCTCAACCTTCGACTTACAATGTCCTCCCAAATCGGCCACACAAATCCCTAAATTATCACACTCAAGTGAAAAGGGACTTCTCGTGCAATCTCTGCAACGCAAATCATCCCATACGGACTTGCCAGAGCTTCAAAAGACTCACCCCCCCCCAAATCGATTAAAATACGTTAAGCAGCACAATCTCTGCGTGAATTGTCTTGCTACATCACACCTCACTAAAGATTGTACAAGCAATTTTACGTGCGTATATTGCCAAAAGAAGCACCATTCCATGCTTCATTTCCCCAAAGACAATGCGCAACCCTCTCAATCTCCCAATAGGTCACATTCGACCACTCCATAGGTCGCAACACCTCAGAAACTAACGAAAAATTGCTCTGCTACTCATTCCCCCCTTTCGGATGCGCAACCCCGCACATCTTCCAGGCAAAGTACGCCCAAAGTACAAGCCCTCCACTCCAATAATAGCACCCGATCCCTTCTGCCTACGGCACTGGTGTCTATTGAGCACGCAGGAAAGTTGTTTAAAGTTCGAGCGTTGATCGACCAAGCCTCTCAGCGTACCTTCATTTCTTCGAAGGTCCAGAAATGCCTCCAATTGCCAATCGAGAAATCCCCTTTCCAAATCTCGGGCATGGGCGGTCAGATTGTGCAAAATACCAATCATACATGCTTCTTGACATTGGCAGTCCCTCAAACCAGCACGAAACTCCCCGTGCAAGCTATCGTGCTTCAAGAGCTTACGAAATTGCTCCCACCATCTCATATAAACCCCCCTAATACTTATGAAGGACTTTGCCATGCTAGAACTCGCTGATCCAAACGCATTCGAGACAGCGCAGATCGATTTAGTGATTGGCAGTGATCTCATCCCGCAGATCATGCTCGAAGGTATCCACCGAAATGTGTTTGGCAGCTTACTTGCTCAGCATACAATATTCGGGTGGGTATTGAGCGGTCCAGTACCCCCTTCGCATTTGACATGCGCCACAGAGGTACCAAGTCGCCATATGCATACTGGATCCGCCCTTCCAAATAACCTTCCCGCCCTAAAGGAAGCAATTTCGCAAGTGATTGCTGCCCTCAATCCCGTAGGGTTTCCACCCCAGGAATTAATGGAAAATCACTTCGAACCCACCACTCCTGCAAACTCATTCTCAAACCGGCAAACTTCCCCCTTCGTTGCCAAACGAGAAAAAGGCGTCGACAAGAGCGTTGGCTTGACGCCACTCGTTCCACACTCACAGCAACTGACGGAAATTACATTTCCCCGCAGTTCCTCATTGCACCTCCTTCATCCCGGGTCCGAAAAGAGGTGAGACGCCTTTCCAGTGCGACTTGTTCTAAGCGCTGCAAATCCCGCAGGCGTCGGACTGATCGGGTATGAACGCCAAGATCTACAGGTCTCCCTCTCGGGTGGAACGGCTTCAGCAATTCCTAAAGCCAAAGGTCATGCTCGTACAAGTCCAATTCCGGACCAAAGAGCGGTTGACTGCCCCCACCCTCTCGACGAGCACACCGACATTCTCGGTCGGGTCTCCTGCTTCGTTCGAGCCCTATGAGCACATACTTATCCTGAGCGAAGTTGGCTTTGTTTATAAACAACCCCTTGAACCCCCCCATAACTCTCGCTCGAAATTCGCATTCCTCTAAGGAACTGAAGTGGCAACTCAGCCAATTTATATATGTATTTTCCCATATTAGCTTCACCAAATCCCCCAGCTTAGCCACGCTTTCCCATACCCATGATTTCAGCCTCAGAAACTTAATTTTCAAGCAACTGACACCTCCTCTTTTTGCAGATCCGGCGCTAGCAACCACTCCAGCAGCTACCCCGCACGCATCATCTGCGAAGAGGCCCTCATTGCACTCACCAGCGCTCCGGCATCGCGGAACGGCGACAACCCTACAGCTGTCCGCCCACCGTACAGCCCGTCAGCCGCGCATCACCGCCAGCCAGCCGCCAGCCGCAACTCTTCCTCACACCCGAGGACGCGGGGACGAGCAACCCCCACTATCTTAATTGCACTCTGCAATGGCGGCCGCGATGGCTAAATGAGTGCTGTGATTGTTCAATGATCTGTCAATCCCACCGCTAATCCCTTACTTTCCTTATCCTCTTGTACTGATGTTCCCACTATTTATGCTCCTCGGCTTAGGCCGTTGTTCTCGTTTAATGTTTATTGTACTTCTTGTGCTCACTCTTTATTCGACACCCGTACAATAAAGACTACAAAACCCTAAACCGCAAACGCGTTTATCTACTTTTCCCGCTCCGCGACGAAGCGATTAAACAGTATAAAATTAATCTAATTATAATTAAAATAACTTAAAATTATCAATTATCATACCTGCAATAACAAATAAACAACATTCAATGCTATCATTCACTTTATGCTGCTCTGGAGGTATGAATAACTTTATTTTTAAACAATTACTTTTCTTGATGATTTGAGACACACGTGTGCACCTCGTGGCTTACATCGTTATACTCACGCTGCTTGTGCGCTTCAACGTTCGGTTCGTCGGATGATGCTGCGTAAGCGTTTATTGTCTTATTGACACATCAATCCGAGTCGCTTACAATCTTTACTTATGTGCTAAGTCAAATCAAGTATACGGGTTTTTTCTTACATATGTATACATAACAGTTGGGCTGAAAAATTCGTATCGTTTTATAGAAAAACATATTTTTTTGGCAAATTTCGATTTTATTATTCAACATTTCAGACGATGATGTCCTTGAAGGAGTTAGAAACCTCAAACCGTCCTCACAGACTGACGTCGATGGGCTCTCTGTGGTGTTGCTAAAAAATTGTCCATCCTTAGTGGGTCCATTACGTGCTATTTTCAATATGTCACTTGCCTCTGGTACTTTCATTGATGCATGGAAGTTAACTCCAATTACCCCGATTTTTAAAAGTGGTAATAAAAGTGATGTCTGTAACTATAGACCTATTTCCAAGCTCTCCTCGGTTTCTAAATTATTTGAATGTATCATTAAATCTAAACTGCTTTTCAACATTAACCACTTATTAAGCGAGCATCAGCACGGTTTTGTGTCAGGTAGATCTACAGTCTCTAATCTTGCATTTTTTTCTGATGACTGCTATGCCGCGCTTCAGAAGGGTATTCAGGTTGATGCTATCTACACAGATTTTTCAAAAGCTTTCGATAGGATTTCCCACAACATTTTATTAGCTAAACTTGCGCGTTTGGGTTTCCATTCTAGGCCCACTGTTTTTCATTTTGATTATTAATGACATTGGGACTTGTTTCTCGACTGCTAAGTACCTGTTGTATGCAGATGATTTAAAAATCTATTCGGATATTAATTGTTCTAATGATTCGCGGTTTCTGCAAGCTGAGCTAGATAATTTGTTTTTATGGTGCTCAAGAAACAGACTTTTCCTAAACGTTAAAAAGTGTCATCATATTACTTTTTCAAGATTGTCTAATCCTATACATACGTCTTACAACATTGTTGGAACTGCGCTAGAGTCTCGAAATGAAGTTAAGGACTTAGGAGTGTACTTTGACTCAAAGCTTATTTTTGTCCCTCATATTAACTACACTATCTCTAAATCATTTCCCATGCTTGCTTTTGTGCGCCGTAATAGCTTGGCTTTCTCAGACCCATTTACTTTCAAAACTCTTTACTCTGCTTTTGTGCGACCGAATTTGGAGTACGCTACATTTATTTGGAGGCCTTATCAACTCATTCATATAAATCGTCTTAAGTCGGTTCAGAAGGTGTTTATTCGCCATGCTCTTCGTTCGCGAAATTTTGCCGAACCTTTACCTTCATATATTTCTCGCTGTCTGTTACTTAACCTTGTTTCATTGCGCAATAGAAGGACTTTCATGTCCATTTCTTTTATTTTTGATGTTATTAATGGGAGGGTGGATTGCCCCGCCCTTCTTAGTAAAATTAACTTCTACGTTCCGGGCAGAATTCTTCGCCGCTCCGTTTTGTTTAATCTTGGTTTCAGCAAAACTCTTTTTGGCTTGAATGCTCCTATTAATAGAGTGTTGGCTGAGTTTAACCTCATTCTTAATTCTTTAGACTTAGATATCTCGTCTACCAGGAATATTTTTCGCAATGCCTTGAAAGGCTACTTAGCTCTTAATCCTTAGTGTTAAGTCTTTAATGTACATTACATCTCTCTATGAAATCTCTCACTCCTATGGTCTGTAAGGTTTTCTCCGTAGACTTGATAAATAAATAAACATAGTTGCCATCGAGGGCGATACACCGATTATAGCGATCTTCCAACTTTTCAATACCATTTTTGAACATTGCTCTGAAGCATCGACACGTTCTTGTTTTTGGTCGATTGTGAGCTCGCGCGGCACCCACTTTGCACATAGCTTTCGCATACCCAAATATTCATGAACGATATGTCTAACACGTTGATTTGATAACTTTAGAGTGTCAGCTATACAAATCAACCTCAATTTACGATCTTCCAAAATCATTTTGTGGATTTTTTTGATGTTTTCGTCCGTAACGGCCTCTTTTGGACGTCCACTGCGTTCATCGTATTCGGTGCTCATATGGCCTGTACGGAATTTAGCAAACCACTTACGAATGGTACGAATGGCAGCCGCCGTGGCTCAGTTGGTTAGTGCGCGGTCCAACGAGTCGCATGCAGAGCGACGCAAGATCGAATACTGCATGTAGTAACACCTAAAAAAAAAAATAACGGGAGACTCGTTTTCTCTTTCGGTGGCTGTCCTCTCAGCTGGAAATGGCAAACCTCTGAGAGTAAAAATTGCCTATGAAAAAGCTCCCAACCTGCCGTTCGGAACCGGCATAAAACTGTAGGTCCCTTCCACCCGCGTACAAAATTCACACGCACAACACGGGTGGTTGCGGGAAGCTAGGCCTTAGTCTCGCGTAAGCGGGCTGTCGTGCCAATCAATTATTAAATTATTACTTACGAATGGTTGCTTCGCCCGGCGCAGAGTCCGGATAACACTCATCAAGCCACTTTTTGGTATCGGCAGCACTTTTTTTCATCAAAAAATGGTGTTTCATTAAAACACGAAATTCCTTTTTATCCATTTTTTTTTTTTCAAAATAACAAAAGTTGCTTCACTCTGTATCTCACAAACTAATAATCAGACAGCTGTCAAATTTATACACGTTTCTTTTGAAGGTTGGTACTACCTAAAAATGATACGGATTTTATTTTAGGGGCGCCATCTCATAGAAACGATACGAACTTTTCAGCCCAACTGTTACACTAACATAAAATTCGTAAAACGAAAAATTCAAGTGACATGTATTTTTAAGCAATAAAATGCCAACTAAAAAATTCAACTTTGTTTTAAGTTATGGCATTTTAAAAACTCCTTCTAATAGAATGTTTCCATGTTTACACACAATTCACCAAACAAATTTGATTGAATTTTTTTCAAATCCCAACAGCTGATGCAGGGTTTGCATGAAGCCTGCGTTTGGCTACTACTTTGGTAAATAGTCGATACTTTTGGGAACACTGAAAATATAACTATTCTGCGAGAACAAATGCAATACTGATTTTTGTATTAATTTATTCTTAACTCTTCTGCAGGCATCCGTCTCTTTCTTAAGACTGTAACGAACTTTAAACCCACTTTAGAAATGTTGTAATTTAGCTAGCAAGCTCATATTTCATGATATTGTAACGATAAGACACAGGGGCGGATTCAGAAAAATATTTTGGGGGGGTTTCAATAAGTAATTCTTTGATATTCATAAATTGTCTTTTAATTTGTATGTAGTTTTAATGTCGATCCTAATATTTCGGGGGGGTTTCAACCCCCAAAACACCCCCCTGAATCCGCCACTGATAAGACAGTCTGTCGCTGTGCAAAACAACCCTGCCGCTACGTGCCGTGCTATAATCCAATCTGGCAACGACGGCCGCGATAGTAACTTTTAGTCCAATCTGGCAACGACGGCCGCGATAATAACTTTTAGTCCAACCTGGCAATGATAGAAACTTTTAGTCCACTCCGGAATGTGCGGGAACGATCTGCGCGATGGCCTGACAGGTATAAAAGGCAGCCGGATGCGGCGCAGCCAGTCAGTCTGGTTTTGACAAGTGAAGTTGCCACACGGAGTAATTAAGCAAATACTTAAGTGTACGAACAGTAAAGTGTAAACTGTGAATAATAAAGTGACTGTTGGTTTTTAATTGGCTGCGTTCGAATAAACAAAGTTGTTTCATTTTCAAATTGCACAATCCAGTGATACGTAACAGCCCACTAGACGTAATATTCGTAACATTTGGTGTCAGAAGTGGGATTGTGGAAAATTGAAAGTAAACAAATAAATAAATAAAATTATAAAAGCACGGACATGGGTAAACTCGAGCTGCTGAAGGTAGACCAGCTGAAGAAGGAGCTGGCTGCCTGGAGTTTGCCGACTGCTGGCGGAAAGGTGGAGTTGCAATTGCGCTTGCGAGAAGCATGTGAGGAACGAGGCGTCGATTGGACTGTGCACGAGTTCGGAGCGCAAGAACAAGAGGCGTCGGCCAAAGTGGAGGAATCGCCTGCGGGTGCGGCGTCGATGCAAGGTACGGCCGCAGCGGCTGCGCCACCACAAGCAATGGACATGAGCCAGCTTATGGTTGCAATGAGAGGCATGTTCGAGACTACAAATCGAGAAATGGCAGCGAAAATGGAAACGGCGACCCAGCGCTTGGAGCAGAAAGTGGAGGAAATCTCAGACAGGATTAATGGAAGGTCGAGCACCTGGAGACGCGGGTAGAGCACTTGGATAAACGAGTCGACGACCTGGATGATTCCCTGAACAAACGAGTTGATAGTCTGGGAGACTCGATGAATAGAAAGATAGACGAACGGCTTCGAGAGGTACAGCTGCGAGCAAGGGTGCAGTCAGTTGAAGAAAGTTTCGCCATAGAAGTGCCTACCTATGATGGTACTACGTCGTTTGACACATTCAAACTACAATTCGAGATGGCTGCTTTGGAGAGTCAGTGGACCGATGTTAGGAAAGGTCGGAGACTGATACTGGCTCTGAAAGGTCCTGCGGCTGAGGTAATCAAATCAGTTCCAGAATGTTTAAGAGGTGATTACGACACCGTCATAAGGGCGCTGGCAGCCAGATACAGTGACGAGCACAACAAAATGCTGTATTATTGCGAGCTGAAGAGCCGTAGACAAAGGGCCAACGAGGCGCTGCAGACATATGCAGCGGACGTTGAGCGGCTCGTGCAGTTGTGCTACCCGAAATTCGGCGCTGATAACCTCGAGAGGATGAAGATTGAGTCATTTATTGAAGGTCTTCATGACCCAGAGACACGTCGCAGTGCGTTGATGATGGGCAAGCCGACATTTAAGGAGACGGTGACAAGCGCATTGACGTATGAGGCGGCCTGGAGAGGAAGTTTTCGACATTCATCTGCGGAAAAGCGTCGAGCCCAATCTGGACGTGTCACCCAAAGCCAGACAGTGAGCTCGGAGGCGCCGGCGGGGCTGCGGGCAGTGTCATCTAGAGTCAGTTGCTGACGATGTGGCAAGCAAGGCCACATATCACGAGACTGCCATCTGCGAGAAAAGCGTTCCGGACAACAGACGTCGCCAAGAAGGGCTAACGCTCTGCCGCACCATTCGTGCAAAACCGAGTGCAGGCATAACTCGCGAGCCGAAAGCGAGGGACAGATTGTGGATGTTCGGTCGATAAGCGTTATGCCAGAGGAAGAGTGGTCTGCGGAGAGGCTACAAAAGGACCAGCGTGAGGATGCGGATCTTGCAAAAATCATCGAAGGCAAGAAGCAAGGCGCACGTCCAGACTGGCAGGAGGTACAGTGGAAAAGTCTGCGGCAGAAGGAAGGATGCCTGTACCGCGAATCGGAGAGCGCGGATGGTCGGACCAGCAACTCCCTAATGGTAGTGCCGAAATGCAGAATCAACGAGGTCATCGAGGCATACCATAACGACTCCAGTGGAGGGCACCTGGGTATCACCAAAACCGTCGCCAAAATAAAAAGACGATTCTACTGGGTAGGATGTCAGGAGTCTGTAGCCGAATGGATTAAGAGCTGCGACCGATGTTCAGCCGCGAAAGGGCCGACAAGAAAATCTCGAGGCCGCATGCAGCAGTACAACGTGGGAGCGCCCTTCGAGCGGATTGCTATGGACGTCGCCGGCCCATTCCCAACTAGCAGTCAAGGCAACAAATATGTGCTGGTTGTAATGGATTACTTCAGCAAATGGCCCGAAGTGTACCCTATTCCTAACCAGGAGGCCGGAATTTCGAGTCTGCGGTATTCAAGGAAGTGTGTGAGCTACTGGGGATAAAGAAAACTCGTACCACGCCTTTGCACCCACAGTCCGACGACATGGTGGAACGCTTTAACCGGACACTGGAGGAATACCTGCGGAAAGTGGTAGGCAGGAATCAAAAGGATTGGGACACGCATATCCCCCTGTTCCTGATGGCGTATAGGTCAGCCCCGCACGACACGACATCACTCACTCCAGCCCGAGCAGTGTTCGGCACAGAGTTGCGGTTACCCGCTGACTTGAAGTTCGGCGTAGTCAGCACGACGGGAGGCGCTAAGACGGACTACGCGGTCAAAAAGCGGGCGGAACTGGAGGAAATTCACCAGTTTATAAGGAGCCGCACCAAGCTGGTCAGCGATAAGGCGAAAGCCAGATATGATCTACGGGCCAACTCAGCAGGGTTCCAAGAAGGCGATCTGGTAATGCTCTACAACCCGCAGCGGAGGAAAGGTTTGTCTCCGAAACTTCAAGTGTCATGGGAAGGACCGTACGAAGTCGTGACTAGGATTAACGACGTGGTATACAGGATTCAACGTTGCAGCAATAGAGGCGCTAAGCTGAAGGTAGTCCATTTGGAGCGCCTGGCGCCTCATCACAGCGGAGCCTCGGCACTTGTTCGGGACGAACAAGTCTAAGTGGTGGGCAGTGTAACGATAAGACAGTCTGTCGCTGTGCAAAACAACCCTGCCGCTACGTGCCGTGCTATAATCCAATCTGGCAACGACGGCCGCGATAGTAACTTTTAGTCCAATCTGGCAACGACGGCCGCGATAATAACTTTTAGTCCAACCTGGCAATGATGGAAACTTTTAGTCCACTCCGGAATGTGCGGGAACGATCTGCGCGATGGCCTGACAGGTATAAAAGGCAGCCGGATGCGGCGCAGCGAGTCAGTCTGGTTTTGACAAGTGAAGTTGCCACACGGAGTAATTAAGCAAATACTTAAGTGTACGAACAGTAAAGTGTAAACTGTGAATAATAAAGTGACTGTTGGTTTTTAATTGGCTGCGTTCGAATAAACAAAGTTGTTTCATTTTCAAATTGCACAATCCAGTGATACGTAACAGCCCACTAGACGTAGTATTCGTAACAATATCCTCTACTGATCCTTTCTAAGCACAACAACCAAAACCATGATCTGGCCAGACCATGGTGTATTTTTATACAAATTTACCAGTTAGTTTCAATTTTTTTTTGTAATTTCCCACGTAATTATTGTCAGAATGGCTCAAAAATATTTTTTCATTTGTTTCTTATTCAGTCGTTTGCGGAGCAAAGGGCTTCAACTAGGCTTCACTCGATTTGAAACCCTTTTTTCGTGCCATCCCATGTAATCGTGACATAACTAAGTTGGCGCAAAATCTATCTGGTCGGAGCGTTTTTCACTCGTCTTGGCTTTTATTTTCTTTTGGGTTAGTAAATTATAATTTTTGTTGGAAAATAATGTCGGAACATATTCAAAATTAATATTTATCCATTGTATTCATGGTTATAACCGTGTTTTGGTGTCAATTCAATTACATTCCTGAAGTGAAGGAAGTATTTGTTGTCTTGTCTGGTTTTTTATTAATTCGATTGGGTGTCTTTTGTGGCAGAGATGAAAGGAAGGGAATGCTAATGAGGATGAGATGGATATTGTTTTAAAATTTCGACGCTAGAGTTAAGTCAGAGAGTCTCTGAAATTTGTCCAAGCAATAGCGGAAACTAGAGCAACAAAATTAAGATAATGGCGCATAGTCATAGTCGAAATAAAGTACACTTTAAGATCAATAAAGTATACTTTTAAATAAAGTAGGCTCTAAGTCAATCATAGTCGAGTTAGAGCATACTTTAACGCTTAAAGTATACCCTAACTTTAAAACAAGCAAAAGCTGTTGCTAAAAATATTTTAAATTAAAAAAAAAACGAAATAAATCTAAAAAAATGTAAAATGTTTCATTTCGAGGAAATTGAAAGAGGTTTCAATATTATGAACGACGACATTGTGCTGAGACGGCGAAAACTATATATAAAAGCCGGATGGATCCCTTCGAGTTCGATGACGAAGACTTCTTTAGTCGTTACCGGTCGATAAAGTTGCTGCTCAGTTTGCAATTGATGTTTTGAACATTCAAGAACTTGCATATCGATCAGCTGTTTGTTTGTTTTGTTTATGTCAGAGATGGGCAGATTAATCCTCGGAAAATTGTGCAGTCGATTTTTTTAGGCTGCCGTCTGTTTTTCACAAGTAGCCGACCGTAGTCGTCCATTTTTAACTGCTAATTAGTGTTCAGGAAAACATATATTGCAAAATAATGGATTACAAAATAAATCGGTATTCTCTCTCTCAAAATAAATTCTCATTTGTAACTCCGAATCGCTAGTTTTTGCAGAGTTGCCGTTGCTTTCGTTTGCTGTTTCAAAAAGTCGCTGCTACGTAGAAGCATATTCTAAACTGAATATGGTAACTGAAAAATTAAAGTCGACTTTATGTTTTTAGTCTTTTGCTAACTAAAGCCGGCTTTTATGCGGGACTATGATTATGCGCCAATAATTAATTTACTGCTAGAGATAATAATGACAGTGCTGCCAATTTCATGCTTTCATTTGGCCCTGAACAAGACGAAGCTTCTGGTACTGATAGAAAAAATAGTCGTTTAGATAGTTCAATGTGAAGATAGCGACGCAATTTGTATGTATAAAATATTAAATCTCAATGTTTTTGAGTCATGATACTGCATTACATCGTAGCAACCAATGCATTGGGCAAGCAGTTGAAAAAAATCCATAAACAACGTATTTGACGTTTTTAAATTTTTTAATTTTTGTAACCTTACTGCCGCATTTTTGAATTTCAAAATTAATTCATTGAAGTTGAAACTCGCTATTTACTTAATTGTTCTAGTATATTCGCCTTAACAGTATTTTGTTGATTATTTCACCTCTGTTTCTTTTTTTGTATATTCATGTCTCTTTTCGCCTACGAACGCGCACGCAGAACGCATGGCACAAGAATAAGGTAACAGCATCCCCGCAACACCAAAAACCACATGTATTTTGTTGGTAGGATTGTTTATCGCTACTGTCAAAGTCAGCTGATATTTTCCGACGAAAGAGGGAGAAACTGAAAACAGACAAAAGTGATTGTTGCCAGACGGTGCTGTATTTGAGTGAAAAAACGGGAAAAGTGCTCAGGTCAGTTGTTTTCAGTCAGGTATTTTCATTTCAACCGATGCGGCAACACCGCACCACTGCTGACACCGACGATTTTGACAAAAGCGATAAACGATCAGCCGGTGGCTTGCTACAACCTTGTAGTTCAGCCATGGCAGAACGTGAATGATTAGACGCGAACTGACTGACTTCTGCATCCGCTGACAGCTACTTTGACAACTAGTTGTCCAATTGACTTACAAAAAACCAATTGAAAAACCAATGAATTTTGGGAACCAGTTGTCTTAGGTCCGACAGGGGTTCTACTCCACCCTGTAAAAGCAACGAATTGCAGCGGCAGCTTAACGCTCTAGTTCCCAAGAAGGCCTGTAGACATCCTAAGCTTAAACAAATTCTGTAAATTCCTCCTTATGATTTTTCTAGCTGATTTTACACGTATGGAAAGGTAAATTTCCATTTTATAAAATAAATGTAGTCAGATAACGCTGCCACATGCACAACGGCAGTAATTGTGAGACAAAGTTGAAGTTTCGTGAGAAAGTAAGCGAATAATTATTTTTGAAATTGTGTGAGAAACAAAAAATGTTTTAAATGAATTGAGAGCCTCAATAAAACTACAAAAATATTAGTGAGTAGCTGATAATGTATTCCTTGAGAAAATAAAAGGAAATCATGAAAAAAGTTGTTACACTCCTCCTACCTAACCCAAACCCTAGAGTGTCTGTAGGCCTGCTTGGGATGAAAAGCCTAAATAATTAACGATCCTTGATGATGGTTTTTCGCTGTTTAAGAATTATTTCTGGATTTGAACCGAAATTTTGATACACCACAATGTAAAACAGATCATGTTACTGCAAAAATTTATACTTAGGCGTAGTCCGTGGGGGTTGATGAGAGAACTAGTCTTCCCTAGTCTTTTATTTCATGGAGTCTATTTCTCGACATCTGTGTGAAAAGATAACAAGGCATTAAAAAATAATAAGAACCGCCATATACCTATACCGATTTTTTTAGTTTTCCATGTTTATACACCCCCAAAAGCAGTGTATAAACTACCCCACGACACATTACCCCTCGCCTTACCCCAGCCATTTTTATTTATGGTCTCTTACGTGTATGAACTGAAACTGTTACCCGTTATACATATACATATATTAAAATAAAAATTTAAATTAATTACAAAAAAAAATTTTCATATGGGATTTTTTTTGGCTATGTTTCCCAAGCAGGCCTGTAGGCCTTCTAGTTTCTACACCCTCTATCACGCCTCCTATGGACATGCAATTTTTTTCCCCGAACAAACATTACTTCTCCACCCCAAAACTATCACTGGTAATTTTTGTAACAAGATTAAAAACTTGGGAACTAGAGGGTTAAAGGTATGTATTAATATATTTATTTATTTATTTATGAAATTTTTCTTAAATTAATTTATTTATTTATTAATTGCATGCGAAGTCCCCCAAACAGTTCCGGCAGAAGTGTGTCAACAAGTCAAAGTTCATCTTGGTTAATCTTTAAGGAGGTCTTACTATGTAATACCTCATTTCCGAGCGCTATATTCAAAAATTGATTACTAGAAAACTACAAATGATTTCGGGAAGCAGTTTTTCGTAATGTTATCATTCATTATTGAATGGTAACAGCGGCTGCGCAGCGGGACCCCAGGCTGCGCGGTCTACTAACGCTACTGGGAAGCAGGAGGCGCCCAAACCTGCCTTAAGCAGGCAAGGAGCGCAGGACACCACCGCTCAGGCCAGTCCCTCAATTTCCGGGGTGGTGCCTCAGTTTCAGGGTCTTCGGCTCGACGTTGCTATAGAAGAGGGATCGATGATTCTCTCGCAAAATAGCGGCGTCGAGTCTGCTGACTCTGACATGGAGGCGGCACTCCTAGAGGAGACGGACGAACCTGCGGCCACCGGTTCCACTCCTGGAACGTCCTTGGCGCGGGAAAGTAAGGCGAGCAGTGCTGCGAAAAAAGCCAGAAATGGCTACCGGCGCTCACTTGCTTTCCTTCGTAAAGTGAACAAAGGTTCAGTACCATTGTCTGACAAGGAGAAAGACCTAGTTAAGAAGCACCAGAAAATCGTTGCAAAATACGAAAAGAAGCAGGCGGTGATTTCTGGTGCCACTACATCGACTACTGCAGCAACGCCTGGAGACAGCGCCACTGCTGCACAGTCGACTAGTGGTACAGCAACGGCGGCAAAGCCTGGTATTAGGGCCACGGCCGCTACAGCTGTACGACCGGACAGAGGAGGGGCGGCGAAGCCTGGAAACAGTGCCACGGCTGCCTCGTCAGTACGGAAGGCTGATCAGAAGCCATCCACCTCGACAAAGCCCACTTCCACCGCAGTGGAAAAGGCGGTCAAACGGGGTAGATCGGGGGACGATCAGCCTACAGGGGAGGGGAAAAGGCTGAAACCCTCAGCCAGCTTCTCCTCTCCACAGGAGCTACAGATTGCCGTAGTGGACCGGAGCGATCCCGATGGGAAAATTCGTCCGGAAAACTGGCTCTCGGTTGAGGCGCGCATTCTACGAGCGATGCTCGGGGCGGCGGACGATGAGATCGACTTCGACGGCGCTGGCTGACAGAGGGGCGTAAAGATCGTCGGTTGTGGCAACAGGCAGTCACTTGACTTCCTGGTGCGCACGATCGGCGGTCTTGAGCCTCTCTGACAGGGGGCAAAACTCGAGGTTATACCTCGCGACCGATTGCCTCTCCGACCTATCGTCACACTGTGGGTCCCCCCTCCAGTCATGGAGGATGCCGACACGTTGAAGCTGATAGGTCGGCAGAACAGCGGCCTTAATACTGGAGAGTGGAGAGTAATTTCCTCCACTACTAGCAAAAATGAGACGGGTAAGGACCTTGTGGTCGCTGTTGACCAACCGTCCTTCACTCATCTGCGAGACTCCTCTGGTGTTGTTAAGTTCGGCTTGGGTTCCCTAAAAGCTCGTTTCCCCAATAAGGAGCGCGCCACACAGGGAAAGGCTGAAGGTAGTGCAGATAAACCTGCACCACTCTAAAGCCGCCACCCACGATCTTATGCAATTCCTGGAGGAGGAGGAAGTTGACTTGGCCTTAATCCAGGAACCCTGGCTCGTCAGAGGCAACGTTTGTGGATTGGGGTCAAGTCAATTCAGAGTACTTCATTCGCGCGGTGAAGGTAAGATACGAGCCTGTATTGTGTATAGAAAGTATGTACATTAATCTGTTTCTCTTATCTCAATACAGTACTGGTGACCTGTGTGTGGCTGCATGCGAACGACACGAGGGGCGAGACCTGATTCTGTCGTCCGCATACATGCCTTTCGAAGGAGAGGAACCACCGCCGAAGGAAGTCCGGGACCTTGCTGCGCACGCCCGATCACGCAGGCTCGACCTCATCATCGGGTGTGACGCCAATGCAAACCACATGCTGTGGGGAAGTTCCGACACAAATAGTAGGGGTGAGTCAATTTTTGGATTTCTTCTTAGCTCTAACCTTGTGCTGTGTAATAGAGGCAATACGCCGACTTCCCACAACAGGATTAGGGAGGAAGTAATAGATATTACCTTAGTTACCGACTCCAACACTATCTCTGTGGTCGATTGGAAAGTACTGACGGAATGTTCGTTCTCGGACCACAACCGTATAGTCTTTTCCGTGGCCACGAAGGTGGGGAGTCCACCAGCCTACAGGAATCCGAGAAAGACTAACTGGCCTAGATTCAGTGCACTAGTTTCCGAAAAACTGGCGTCGCTCAAGGCGACAGCTATCTTTGAAAGAAACAACATTGACAGATCAGTTAGTCTTTTAACGGAAGTTCTTAATGCATCTTTCAAGAAATCGTGTCCAAAAAGTCGAGCTCCACGGAAAACCAACGCAGTTTGGTGGACCCCAGAGCTAAGACAATTGAGGACAGATACTAGGCGTCTCTTCAATAAGGCTAAGCTTAGTCAAACTGAAGAAGACTGGGGAGCCTACAAGGCTAGATTTAATAAGTTTAAGAAAACTATTAGGGCGGCCAATCGGGACGATTGGAGGAATTACTGTGAATCCCCCGACAATGTTAACGAGGCCGCCAGACTCCGTAAGGTGCTAGCCGGGGTTTCACACACCCCTGGCAGCATCAGGAAATCTGATGGATCATGGACGGAGTCGAGGGAGGAACTTCTTGAGATCCTCATGAACACTCACTTTCCTGGATGCACGGATGTTGCTGAGGCGACCACGTCGCATAGGCAACAAACACCGCAACCCGATGGTCTAGTTAAGAGGATAATTAGCGAAGCCAAGGTGGCATGGGCAATTGACTCCTTCAGCCCGTATAAATCCCCGGGCCCTGATGGTGTCATTCCTGCTATGCTACAATGGTCTAAGGAGGCGGTGGTCAAGGTCCTGACGAGAATCTTTCGTGGATCTCTCCAACAAGGATATGTCCCGCGTGCCTGGAAGGAGGTTAGGGTGGTGTTCATTCCCAAAGCAGGGAAAGTGAACCACTTAACAGCAAAAGATTACAGACCGATCAGCCTTTCATCGTTCTTACTTAAGACTCTTGAACGGCTGGTAGACGTCTATATTCGAGAAGTGGCACAGTCCAGAGGACTCTGCAAGGCGCAACATGCGCATTGGGGCACACCACAAGGGGGTGTTCTTTCGCCTCTGCTGTGGCTCCTTGTAGTAAATAGCATCCTCGAGATCTTCGAAACCAGGAGGCTACGAGTAGTAGCATATGCAGACGACGTCACTATCCTGATCCCTGGAAGATTCCTGTCCACAATCAGTGATCTCATGGAGTCTGCTCTAAAGGAACTTTCCAGGTGGGCAGAGCTTAACGGTCTAGGGGTTAATCCCTCTAAGACTGTTTTGGTACTGTTCACCCGGAAATACAAAATACCGAAGTTTGAGCTGCCTAAACTTGGCGGCACTACTCTCACCCTATCACCCGAGGCTAAATACCTTGGAACCACACTTGACTCCAAGCTCTCTTGGGGGCGCAATGTGGAAGAGCGGGTGAAAAAGAGCCTGAATGCTTTTTACATTTGTAAAAGACCTTCGAAAAAAAGTGGGGATTGCAGCCGACTATCGTTAATTGGATGTATACTGCGATTATACGGCCGATCCTAAGTTACGGAGCCATTGTCTGGGGGCCGGCTACGGGCACCAAGACCCTGGTAACGAAAGTGACGAAGGTGCAGAGACTAGCGGCTATGGGAATAGCAGGCACTGTCAAAAGCACCCCCCAGGCCGGGCTGGAGGTGATCTTCCACCTCCACCCGATTGAGCAGTTCATTAAGTGTTGCGCTGCTAAAGGCGCTCTCAGATTGAGGGAAGCCAACTTGTGGAGGCAACACGCTTATGGACACTCTGGAATTCTAAAGTCATTCGCGAAGCCCGATATCGGTTATCAGGTGGATTCCTGCACGGACTATCTGATCCCATACCTGGATTTCGACACGCGAGCACTAGCCTCATATCCCAAAACGGAGGAATGGGAGGTGACAGGTGCGATGAGAGACGCTTCTATCACCGTTTTCACCGACGGCTCCAAAATGGAGGAAGGTACTGGAGCTGGTCTCTACTCCGATGTACTGCAGACACGCATGTCATTCAGACTGCCGGACCTCTGCAGTATTTTCCAAGCGGAGATCTATGCAATTTGGAAGGCTGCCGAACTTATCCGTGACTGTGTCAGTCACAATTTTCGTGGATAGTCAGGCGGCGCTTAGGGCGCTGGAATCAGTTGTTGTGAAATCAAAGGTAGTGCAGAGGTGTCGTACCGCACTTCAAGGCATTGGGCACCACCAGGTCACTCTCTGTTGGGTTCCGGGTCACTCAGGAGTGGCAGGGAACGAAACAGCGAACGAGATGGCAAGAAAAGGGGTGGCTTTGTCTGCCACCGAAGTGGATACCTCTGTGTTTCCTCCGATATCTGACGTGTACATGTATATTGACAGGTTGACCAAAAAGGAAATTGAGTCATCATGGCGTACCAGGACCGACTGCGGTACCTGTCGGGCACTGTGGCCCTCCCTCTCTTTGACGAAAACACGATTCGTACTGTCCCTGAGTCGTACATCTATTCGACAGCTCGACGGAGTCATCACCGGACACTGCGCTATTGGACCTATGCTTACCAAATGGCGCCTCTCGTCCGGTGATGTCTGCCCATAGCTGTGGAGATAAAGAAGAAGTAGAAACGATACAACACTTCCTGTGCCACTGCCCGGCTCTGCAGGAACGCCGACTCCGCACCTTGGGGTCAAGGTTCCTGACAGACCTGGCTTGCGCGGCGAAAGTCGAAATCTCGAATCTGCTCTCCTTCATTAAGAGGTCGAACTGGTTTCCCCTTGACTGAGACTATTGGTTGGCTCCAGAACACCATACGAAGGGATTCACAATGGGTCATTGTGGCCTCTGAGTGGAAGTGCGGTCCTGCCGCACACACCCTTCCCTACCTAACCTAACCTAACCTACTGCAAAAATTTATACTTAGGCGTAGTCCGCGGGGGTTGATGAGAGAACTAGTCTCCCCTAGTCCTTTATTTCATGGAGTATATTTCTCGACATCTGTGTGAAAAGATAACAAGGCATATACCTTACCGATTTTTTGTATGAACTGAAACTGTTACCCGTTATACATATACATATATTAAAATAAAAATTTAAATTAATTACAAAAAAAAATTTTCATATGGGATTTTTTTTGGCTATGTTTCCCAAGCAGGCCTGTAGGCCTTCTAGTTTCTACACCCTCTATCACGCCTCCTATGGACATGCAATTTTTTTCCCCGAACAAACATTACTTCTCCACCCCAAAACTATCACTGGTAATTTTTGTAACAAGATTAAAAACTTGGGAACTAGAGGGTTAAAGGTATGTATTAATATATTTATTTATTTATTTATGAAATTATTCTTAAATTAATTTATTTATTTATTAATTGCAGGCGAAGTCCCCCAAACAGTTCCGGCAGAAGTGTGTCAACAAGTCAAAGTTCATCTTGGTTAATCTTTAAGGAGGTCTTACTATGCAATACCTTATTTCCGAGCACTATATTCAAAAATTGATTACTAGAAAACTACAAATGATTTCGGGAAGCAGTTTTTCGTAATGTTATCATTCATTATTGAACTTTTTTTGGTTTTACATAAAAATGACGTGTGTGACCGCTACACGTCCTTCACTGCGTCCTAGCAAAGAATATAGAATATAAAGAATACGCATCTTCAAAAATTTGTCAAGCGTGTTTCTTGATGCGGGCGGGAAGAGATGAGCGGAGGCATAGCTTGCGGGAAATTGGCTCGCGCTCAACAGTTTGCGATCTTGTTCGTCGAAGCGCAAGCGAAGAGTAAACAACGAACCAAAGCATCGTCATCGTCGTTTCAACGAAGATGATTCGGGATTCGCTAATGTTTTTGGTGTTGTCGTTTATTGTGTGTATGCTTTTTTGTGTTGTGATTGATTTTGCTGCAATGTCACCAGCAATCGAATGTTTGTGATGTATGGCTTTTTGCTGGCCAATGCTTTGATTAATTTAAAAATTTGGTGGGTGATCCCAATTTAAAATGTTTGCAAATATTTTTGCGTGGCGAGTTCGAAGTAAAATTATTTGTTTATATTTTCACATGCTTGATTACAATTTAGAGAATATGGGAAAACTACGAAAAAAAATGAACTGATAGGCATATTGACTTCAAAATTCGTGAAACACTTGAAATTAAAAATAATTAGATGCGCGTTTTAATGTTTTTTTTTATCGAAATCTAACGGAGGGTTAGAAGAGCGTATGGAAAAACAGAATTTAATAGGTCTATTGACTTTCAATAGGGCGAAAGCACTAAATAAAGAAATAATAAGACAAGTATTTTGTCATAAGAAAATTGTATTACGGCATGCCTACGTTTAAAAATAGTTTAAATGTTCTACACCTGAATGATTCCATGGCGAATGATGTGATCATAAATTTACAATATTAGATTTTCTTATTCTAGTTCTTTTAAGCAAGCATTATATGTGGGCCGTAAGAAAAGTTCCAAAGAACGAGACGGAAAATTATTACGGTTTATAAAAACGTTTTCTTTTCTTTCCAATTCCATTTTTATTTAATTGTCTTTGTTGATTACTTATTATTTTTTAATTGCCTGTAGCGATCATATAGGTTGCCATGCCAGCCATATTATATTTTCTTTTCTATGATTTTTCGCACACTACAGTCAGCAGTGAGTTCAGGAGCAATATGCGACGCCGTGCAGGCTTATAGAAGAAGAACAAAAGCCAGCCAGAAAATAGAAATCGTTTTACAATTTCAGCTTTTCGCCAGCGCAACAACAAGAACAACAGCACATCGTCTTCCTCCTCTTCGCACAATTGAGCGAGAATGAACGAGTGAGCACAGACGCGGCATTCGTGTTTCTATGATTTGCGCTCAGAGCATTGTGCTGTCGTTTCAAATGTTTCCTCTTGTTGTCTACCCCCCCGCATCCAGAAGACGGGTGGCGATATCAGCACCCGCATTCAAATTTTTGCTTGTATGAGATGCACACTCTTTATGTTTCATACTTTTTGGTCCTAGTCAAAAGTGTCCAGGGCGCACGGGGTGAACGATTTTGACCGATCAGATGATCTGATACCAAAAAACCTTTAACATTTATTTTTCTCATCCCCTTGGCTATGGATAGACACGAGCTTTTTCAAAAATTCAAAAAATTCTTATAGTAATAGAATTTTGAAACAATTTTTTTGCCACTTTTTTCCTGCTATTCAAGGCTGTTAAAAATGTTTGGACAAGAATTTCAAAAAAAGCTCGTGTCTATCTGTTGCGACATGTTTCCTGATAATAAAAATGTTTAGTATGACAAGATCGGTCAGGTAGATTTTTCGAAAACGTTCACCCCACCTCTAAACGACGAGGACGCAGTGAAGGACGTGTAGCGGTCACATACTGCATTTTTATGTAAAACCAAAAAAACTATGTGAAGTTCAATAATGAATGATAACATTACAAAAAACTGCTTCCCGAAATCATTTGTAGTTTTCTAGTAATCAATTTTTGAATATAGGGTCAAAATTTCTCAAGTGGGCCACTTTAAAATCGATGGTCTGAGTTTTCGTGGATCAATACGGTTTTCGATCGGTTTGGAGGTAAAAACGACACCCCAAAAATAATTTTGAAATAAATTTGTTTTTTCCTTAGTTATTTACAGTTAAAGTTTTTGATCATGTTTTTTCCAAAATTCATAATTCACAAACGGTTTATCGAAACTCAACGTTTTCTACATCAAAATTTTTGTCAATTAATATACTTTGCCATGAAAAAATCTTTCTTCACAACAAATTATTATTTAGCTGAAAAATCCTATTTGTTGTAAATAATTGAAAATTAATGAAACTTTTCCGCCAGCGAGAAAATTTTGACACATTTCATTCAATTCTACAATCCCTTACAAAAATGTTGGTGAAAAAAATGTCATTATTTTGCATTAGGTCAAAAGTTATACATGTTTTTGTGACCGCGCTCTTACCTCTAGCGCTGGACGTCACACGATGACGATTCGGTCACACGATGACTAAGCGCGCGCGCGTCAATACGTGCTCGTCCAGCGCTAGAGGACGATTCGCGATGATTTTTTGTTTTTATATTTAAATACATATTTTGAAAATAAAATAATTATTTGAAAAATGCACTGTTTTATTTTCCCCATAAAAATCGAGTGGTTACAAAACTAATCCAGAATAAACTAGTGTGCAAACTAGTCGCTTTGCAACTGGTTTGAAAACTGGTTTACTTCGGACTAACCTTGGACTAGTTGCAAATGGATGCTGACGGGGACAATTGACCGTCGCACACTGGGGTAATTCATGCCGATTTTGGCGATTAATTCACCCGGACTATTTAGACATGAAAAAAGTATTAGGTTAAGTTAATTATAGATAAAGAAGTAGAAAATAAATGTATTTGAACATAATTTAGTGGATTTTTTTTATTTATGACCAAAAATGCAAAATTGTTACAAAAGGGTTACACAGAATTCCTCGCTTATTTATTAATTACTATCGGAATCATCATCGTATTCACCCACGCTTTCACCTTCGCATCCATTGTTATCATCATCATCATAATTGTTCATATCATCGCGTTCTTCTTCCGCAATTATCAACAAATCCAATGGTTCCCTTGGCTTGAGCGTAACTGCTTTATGCGGCAATTTCATTTCTGTCGATATAATGGGATCAGAATTTATAAGCAGTCTTTTTAGAACGTCTTCGTTGGTTTTTTCTCGGCTACTTTTTCGAGAAAAATATTTCCTGAAAGCCTTAAAATCTTTATTTCTCGCTTCCCTCGCTTCTTCAAATAATTCACCGATTCGCAACAAGGCGTGAGCTATGACCTATGGTCCATTAATTAAATATTTATGAACAGTCGTAGGCATGTTATACCAGGGATAGTACTCAACGAAAGATTTGGCACAATTTAAGGCAAAGAGTTGGTCATTATGTAATAAAGACTTAAACGAGTATACCAAATAACATTGGAATTCGTTCCTAAATGACCTTTTTTAATATCTTGAAAAAGTAGTCTTTTGCAGTTACCCTTTACCTAATTAGTTTAATGCACATCACTGCGGTTATTTCAATCGATTACTCATAAGTAATACAAACAATAACAATGCCCAATACTGCAACTTCTGATAAATAAGGTCAGCTGACCTAGTTTTGCACACACCGTACAACAAAGTCAAGTTAAATAATCTAAGATATTGAAATTTTATTTGGTTCTGCATCATTTGAGATTATTTTGTATTGTGTTTCATAAATATCTAAAAACCAAAAATCCTCACGTGTCGCGATATCCCGCCTAATATGTCGTCTAATATGCTGGCCCCCCGGTAATGTAGGTTAAAAAGCATAAAGAAATACTAAAAACCATACATTGAACAACAACAAAACTAACATAAAACATATCGCTTGTTGCTTTTCTCATATTTTTTGCATTTACATTTATTTTTTGTCTTTCCTTTCACGTACCGCGTGCATATTTTGCCAAAACTTCACATACAAAAATCGAAATGCTGCAAAAGTGCGCAACAATAGCGCAACTTTTTTTTTCATAGAAAGTTGCTAGAATATCCACAGATTACGACTATGACAATATTTTAGGTGAACATCACTGAACAAACAACTATATGTTTATGAATAGGGCCAAAATAACGCAATTTTTAGGCTTTTTAAAAATAAAATAAAAAAAATATTTACGAACACTTAAAAAACAAAAAAAATGTGTATTTTAATACTTAAATACCTGAACAAGAAGCCTCCATCATCAGTTTTATGCTACTTTAAAAACTTGTAAAACAAATTTGATTTAAATAATTGAAAAATTCACGTTTCACGCTGTGCGCACGTCAAATGAAAATAAATGTCAACTTTCAGAGTGCTTTGTGGGAAAACGGTAAACTATTTTGCAACAACTCTTTCACGTCGTGATGCAGAATTTTATCTACTTTAACCCGGTACCAAAAACGTATCTATATCTTTATTTTTCGTTTTTGAATTAATCGCCACTTTACTTATATATTACCCCAGTGTGCGTCGCCTAGGACACCGCCATGTTAAAAGGGTGAGTTTGCTCCAAGAAAACGAGTCAGTTCTGAGGTCATATATGATAGGGCTGTGACATCGACATCGATGTTTTATAAACATCGATGTTTAGCATCAACATCGAGTGCTTTGAACATCGATGTTTGCAACCCGATGTTTCTTCAACATCGATGTTTTGGTTCGATGTTTTGTGTCGGTGTTGCAATTTAGTAATTTTTTTTTCATGTAAGGTAATATTTTGGTTCAGACTTCTTACATGCGAAGATTCTGACAATAAGTAAAAAAAATGCAACTCTGCATATAAATTGTAGAGCCATCTCATAGTTCCGGCGAAAGTACACGGCGACGAGCGGCAAGCGAACTGCCACAAACTGTTAACCCTTTCGCTATTTTGTTGCCATATGGCAACATGCTACTTTGTGGGCGTCTGAACCCTTTGTGATATCAAAATTACATTTTTTGTTGGTGCTTAGAATACTTAGTTTGAAGTTTTAGCAAAAATACGAAATTATTAAATTGAATATTGAAGTTTAAAGAAGAGAAGTATATATGTTTCTTTAATGATATATCTTGACAGAGTAAAGGAAGAAGAAGCAGAAAAATTAAATTCCTTTTTAAGGCAGGTTTCTACCTTGTGCGGCCGAGAAAACATGTTTTTTTTGAAAAATTTTTTATGGGAAGGCTTTTAAGATAAACACTGGACAATTTTTTCAGATGTAGGTATATGTTTATTGTACAAGCAAAAAAAGTTTCAAGATAAAATATGCAAAGGGGGGGAGGGGCCATCGAGCAATGGCGACAGGACTTCCTTACTCGCGGAAGTCCTGCCGCTGTTTGAGATGACTTGAAACACAAAAATGAAATTTTTTCTTATTCTGTATCCTTTTGTCTATGGCTGAAACTAGGGTTTTAAAAATAAAAATGAAAAATGAAGGATATATGCGATTTTGACTAAAAAACTCAATTTTTACCTACTTTTTTCAATACAAATTTCTATTTTTAATGAAAAAAAATTATTATTTCTTGAAGATCCTAGTTCGGGCCATAGCTAAGACCTTGATAAATGATGTGGCCTAAATCACTTCCGCAAGGTCAAAAAATGTAGTTCTGAGAAAAACGCGTTCAAAGTTTTGCTTCAGTACTCGGCGCGCTCGACACAGCTACCTGTTTTGATAAATTGCTTCCGTGATTCGAAAGATTTCAACTTCAAATTTTGGGAGCGTATTCTAAAATCATGTATTAATCCAACAATGCATGACAAAAAAATCTATTTTTTTGACCGCAGAAGGTAGAAACCCCCCTTAATTTGCCGTTTTCTTTCAATTTAGATAATTTTTTGTTTAATTTTGGCTGAAGTAAATGAAAAAATATGAAAATTTTCGTTATGCGTAAAAAGTTTTATGTTTAAGGGGCCCGAACACTGTAAACTGCGATTTTTCATATGTTTTTTATTTTATTTATTAAAAAAAAACGGACGTTCCGATTTACATGAAACTTTACACATATGTTAATAAATGTTTAGATTATCGAAAACAATTTTTTTTTTTTTTTTGGCGGCCATGTTTGTATTCTGTAGCTGATCCAAAATGTCGTCTTTTTAAAATGACCCTTGTCGCGTTGACAGCAAATCAGCATAACGGAGCCTCCTAGAGCAAAAAACAAAAAAGATTCTTGAAATATACATTACTGGCTACTGTTTGACGTAGGGGATTTTAAAAATATTGATTAGAAAAAAAATGGCGGCTGTTTGAAGAAAAAGATTTTTTTTCGCGTAAAATTTTGCACTAAATTATTTGTAAAAAAAAAAGTTTGGCATATATCGAAAAACGGCTACGTCGAGCAGAAGCGACACTATTCCCGAATAGAATGCAATTTAAATCAGGTCGATCGGATAAAAACTTTTTCAGTTATGCTGTCAACGCGGTCAAAAAACATGGTTTCGAGATAATCGCGTTTTAAGTTTTGAAAGGGGCAAATCGAATTAAAAAAGGTAGTAAAAAAGGTAATCTAAACATTTATTAACATATGTGTAAAGTTTCATGTAAATCGGAACGTCCGTTTTTTTTTAATAAATAAAATAAAAAACATATGAAAAATCGCAGTTTACAGTGTTCGGGCCCCTTAAGTAATTATTACAGCCACAACGATGTGGTTGCTCTCATAGAAAACATTCTAAAATACAGGGTCCGAGTATAAAAGTTAAAAAAATTCTTATAGAATGTTGCTAATATAACCACATAGAAGCCTGAAACGTAAAACTTAAAATTTTAACTTTCCCCAGTAAAAATCTGTAATGAAAGGGTTCATAACAATTTTTGGAAATTAAAGTAATGTTAATGTGAACTCACACCCTTTTTCGTCATAGTTTTATTGCATTCATTCTTTTTTAAGACATTTTGCATATGGGCATCTACCAAAAAAGGTCCACCACGAGTGAAAAATTCAAATTGCTCAGAAAAACTTTTTATTATCCAATAATACAGCTTAAATATCTATATTTTATAAATGTAAAAGAATTTTTAATTTTTTTAATTTTTGACCGAAATATACTACTGTAGAAGAAAAACATTTTTTTCTGAGCCTTTTGACGAATTATATGCACATTTTGTCTTTGCGTTTTTATCTTATTCAAGTAATATTATATTTATCTTGTAATGCAAAAGTTTTCTACTAACAACAATCTTATGTATTAGAGAAAGCGAGAGAAAGTGGAGTTCGAAGAACGGAAGTTTTTTTAGTTTGCTTCTTCCTGTATCTTATTGTAGCGTCCGTGCCCAAAAAACCTTATTAGTTGTTGCCATTAGTGGACAAACTTTTCAAATGCAAGTAGCTGTCAGTTTTTAAATAGGTGCATTGTTCCCGTTAGGAAAATATAATAATTGGTTCCCGGCAAAATCGGAAAAAAATTTTATGGGTGTTTAACATTTGTCGCGTCCGTAAGCGGAAGCTCTGAATCGATTCGATTGTTTTTCGATTTCCGGTAAATTTCCGCATTTCTTGAGATACAATTTTTTTTTTTCAAAATATTGACTCTCATTGAACATTTTAGCAATAAAATACAAGAAAATATCAAAAAAATTATTTTGGTTGAGAATAACAGCTTCAGCAATTTTGTACGATATATCGTACAATGGTCCGCAAAGGAGTAAAAATGCATGCAACTTTTTTTTCGTTTTTTTTTATTTTATGAACAATTCATTGGTTTATTTGATAAGAAAATATAAATTTAACAACAAAAATCAAAACGTGATTTCATTGATCGAAAACTATATAAATTATATATGTAAACAATTGAGTAACATCTATCAGGGCTTATAAAACCGTTATTGCTGTTGCAAAGCCCTTTTCCCCTCAATAAAACAAAGAATCAACCAAACACCATATAGCTTTGTAGAAAGATACCGAATATAGCTGATTCTTATTATCGTAGTGGGAGTGGCAAGTACTCATGTCTAACCCTTACATAATCTGTGTCTGCCCAGTGAAACACAAAATCGTTAAGTAATTGTTATTTCTGAATAGAAATAGTCGATCAGTCGAATTGTATTAGTCATACGATTTAGTGATGGGCGTGGCATTCAAGCAAACAGAAAAATTCTGTTACCAATCCATAACTTAAAAAAAATGCAAACATCACTTGCAACCTTTGCCTGCCATTTGTACGATAAATCGTACAAAGCTTTGCAACCCTTGTGGTCATTTGTACGATATATCATACAATTTTTTAAAGGCTCGGGAAAAATATTTAGAAGCAAAAATTTTTAAATTTAATAAGTTTTATAAATCAACTGAGATTCAAACTTTGAAATTGTTTGTCTTTTTGCTACTAAAAAGTATTACATATTTAAAAATTCCGCCGCAGAAGCATCGCATCGCCAAATTCTTGCAAAGAGCTGCTTACAAATCGCACTCACACTGTATACCCACGGCTATTGTGATTTATATTTTCAAACAGAATGGTAAAACATAACCTACTTAATAAGAATTTAAAAGCCGTTTCATAAAAAAAAAACGTTCACTGTCAAAAAAAAATCTTTAAAAAAAATTGTACGATATATCATACAAATTTCCGGAAAGGGTTAATGAAAAATACTGTACAAATCTGTGGTCAAAAGCAATAACCGAAGTCGAAAATTGCTGTTTCGAGCAATCTCGTTTTAAAGTTTTAGCGCGTAGTGTGTTCGTTATGGGAATGCGAAAAGGTTTTTATTAATAACTTTTTTAAAGTTACAAGCTCCTCGATTTTACACAAACGTAGAGCACAGTCAAGGGAACGTGGTGGCATCTATAACTCAACTTCTTCTTAAGTCGACTTAAGCGGTTATTGCTTTTGACCACAGAAATATGTTCAGCTAGTTAATTAATTTAATTTAATTAATTTATTTATTAAGTTATTTCTAAAACCAGTTTGCTGCGATGTGATGAATGAAAGGTGCATTGCTAATGATTGTAAGTGCTGTGTGCGCGATATTAAACAAGATCTAATTCCAATAGAGTTCCTCAGGAAAATTAAATAAACCACACTAAGAACTTTTAACTTTAATTTTTCCTTATTTTGATTGCTGTAACTTGAATTTTACTTGTTATGTGTTATTTGTATTAAAAGTTGAAGTGTTTTAATGAAAACGATTACTGTATTTAATAAGGGAAATACCCTTGGAAAAATGTGTCGCGTCCGTGATGTCGCGTCCGTATTCATGATATACCTATTTAAAAAAAGGTAAGACAACATTTTCATATTTCATAAGTCTACGAAGAAAAGTTATCCTTTGACCTTCATTTGCATGTATATATATAAAAAAAAAGTTCCCAAAAATCGCTAAATTTTTTATATTTCTATAAGAGCTTCAAAAAAACTTCTTGCATAATTGCTTATTATTTTGTACTAATTTGTACTAAATATTTCCAATATATTTCTAAAATGTAGCACTATTTCAGCGCGCTAGAACACTAAAAAAACATATCGACTTTTTGTGTTTCTTTCTTGTTTTTTGTGTAATTGAAAGCGTGCGAATGTCGCGTCCGTGCCACTGGGAGATGCCCATATGTATGTATGTACTAGTATGTAAATGTGTGATTTGTAGATTAAATCAATACTCAAGTGCTGATGTGAACTGAACGAAACTAGTATGGGATTTGATTTAATATGATAAAAAAATAATGAAAACAATTGAGATATAAGGACTGTATCGAAAATTATAAATATACCAAAACATGCTTCATACTAGTGCATAACAAAAGTTAGAATTTATTTTTTTTTATAAATGGCATTTCATATTGTATTTTTTTTAAATAGCAACAAAAAAATTATTTAGTGCGAGGCTAACCCACATTTTAAATATTTTGTCGAGGTCCTTTTTTAAATTCTGGACACAGCCAGAATCTAATTTTTTGTTGACACTATCCAATCTTTTTTAAATTTTTGAACGGAGTTAGCCGGTTTAGATCTTTTTTTAAGGTCCCTCTCCATCAACGCCCAGAATTTTTCGATAGGGCGTACCTCTGGACACTTTGGAGGATTCATGTTTTTCTTAACAAAATTTATGTTCTTCTCTTCATACCACGTTAGTACTGGCTTAGCATAATGGCAAGAAGCTAAGTCGGCCCAAAACCAAGTCTTGTCAGTGTGTTTTTTCACCAACGGCAGCAATCTCTACTTGAGGCACTCATTTAGGTACATTTCAGCGTTCAGGGCCTGTGAAGAATGGAGTCAACATTTTTTCACACTTGCATATGGCTTGCCAAACAAGAATCTTATTGCCAAATTTTTCGCAAAAAATTGATTTGTCAGCTTTTGAAATTTCACTGCCTTTCGGAACCGCGTAGATTTGGGGTCCTGGCAGCGTTTTGTAATCCAATTTCACGTATGTTTCGTCGTCCATTATGATGCAATCAAATTTTTGCCTACAAATATAGTCGTACAATTTTCGGGATCTGGTTTTCACCTGCGCGCCTTGCTGAGTGCTTTGTTTTGGCTCCCTTTGCTTTCTATATGTTCCAACTGATTTCTCTTCTTGGCACGTTGGACCATTGCTGCACTCGTTCCGGCTTTTTTTGCGCAATCGCGTACGGATATCTCCTTATTTTTTTTAAGTAAGGCACATATCTTAGTATCTAGCGATGGTTGGGACGCACCCTTTTTACGACCTTGTCCTGGAAAATCCTCAAGTGTGCAATGTGTAGTATACCGGCGAATGGTTTTTGCACAGCGAACAGGCTAACATTTTCTTCTTTTGCTAGTTTTCTATACGACATTCCTTTGGTTGATGCCCATTTGGACAAAATTTCCTGACGAAATTTTGCGGAAAGTCCTCTAATTTTTAAGCGCTTCGATATACTACAACAAATTTTTCACGAAAATAACAATTTGAACCTCTAGAATCTAAAAACCGATATTCCTGAGCAACCAGCATTGCATAGCCCACTTTATATGATTTTTAAAGTGTATTTATCATTTTCGATACAGTCCTTATGTAGCTAACATTTCCATAAAAAGAAAAAACATCGATGTTTTGAACATCGATGTTTTTTAGCCGATGTTTTTTCAACATCGATACCTGCTTCCGCATAAAATCGATGTTGAAAACATCGATGGTTTTCGGTCGATGTCGCAGCTCTAATATATGACTGTCAAGCGACCAGTTGAAAAACTACAGTTAGACCAGTCCGATTTCCTACCGGACAGTGCCCTACAAGGAATGCCTAACCGAAACTCCAGAAAAAAGTTAAAAATTTGTCTAAAACTAACACATGCATAAAAATTTCCCAAATCTCACTAACACATACAAAACTGCATTTCACATTTTGGAATTTTTTCCAGTAAGTGGGAATGAAAGAATATATTTGCATTAGTACCTTCCATATTCTCTGTATGAAAGAGTGAGATAACGATATAAACGTGGCGTGCCACCTGATTTTATGCACAACATGTCGTAGTTCGCGAGAAGACTTCAACTGCTACGTCAGGCAAGCGTCCGCTGTCGAATTTATTTTTGTGGAACGTTTTGAAGGTAAAATCTTTACTTGACTAAAAAATAGCATTGAATTTAATTATTATTTCATGATTGTTTTATATAGATACTAGCTGACCCCGCGAACTTTGTCTCGCACGACATTTGTTGTTTTTTTATAATGAAATACGCGAGGTGGCGAATCTATGGCGATGCAAATTGACGAAGAAAACCAACTGAAGGAAGAGAAGGAGCAATCAAGGCCCACAAATAAACAGTGTTGCTGTTAAGTTTCAGTAAAGAAATGGACTGCGCTTGAACCGGATTTAAATTATATGGGCGGTGCCATGCCCTCTTATTCAATGCCTGCCCCTTATTCAATGCCCTCTGTCAAAAGAAAAAATGGTAGGTCCGTACTAAGTTTCATTGCTGAGCGACTTATAGTTCAGCAAAATATTTGGGTCACAAAAAATGTGCCACGCCCCTTGGCCAACGCCCATCAAATGTTATCAGTAGAATGACTCATCTATGGGACGACGGGGTACTAAATTTTAATGTTGTGCTACTTATAATTTCGAAGATATTCTATTTTAAAGATTTTGCTTGTATGGGTGGTGCCACGCCCCCTCGTCCAATACTTGCCCCATTCCCTCTGTCGAAATATATGAATAAATGGTAGGTTCGTACTACGTTTCATTGCTGAGCGACTTATAGTTCAACAAAATATTTGGGTCACAAAAAATGTGCCACGCCCCTTGTCCAACGCCCATAAAATCTTATCATTAGAATGACTCATCTATGGGACGACGGGGTACTAAATTTTAATATTGTGCTACTTATAATTTCGAAGATATTCTATTTTAAAGATTTTGCTTGTATGGGTGGTGCCACGCCCCGTTGTCCAAACCCGCCTCATTCCGTCTGTCGAGAGATATGATTACATGATAGGTTCATGCTAAGCTTCATTCCTCTGTGACTTGTAGTTCAGCAGAATAATTGGGTCACAAAAATGTGCCACGCCCCTTAGGGGTATAATAAATAGTTAGTAGCCGATTCTCAGACCTACTGAATATGCATGTAAAATTTCATAAAAATCGGTTAAGCCGTTTCGGAGGAGTACGGTAACAAACACTGTGACACGAGAATTTTATATATAAGATTTTCCGAAGCATAGATATGGCTAATTCACGCTGCAGACTATGGCTAATACGCTGCAGACTCAGCTATTACAACTGCGACTGCTACTGCACCTGCTAATGCTAGGACTACTGTTGTGAACGCTCCTGCAAACAAGAACGCTGCTGGTAATGTGACCGCTGCTGCGAGCGCTGCCGCATCTGCTAAAGACGCCACTGCTGCTGACGCTGATGTTACCGCTGCTATTAGTGCAGTTGCACCCGCGTCCCCCGGAATACGTGTGGTTCATGGTGCTGCTGCTCTCTCTTCCAACGTAGCCGCGCTTTCTCCAGCCGCTCATTCGCTGTCTCAGTCATCATCTGCTGTTTCTCTTATTGCTGCGTTCCGCCTTTGCACGCTCGTTCGTTGCTCGCTTCGGTTGCTGAGCCGCCCAATGCCGCTAATGCTTGTGCGCGACAAAAAGCGGAATAAACAAAAGCGGGTTGTTGTTGGATCTAATGAGAACTCGGGTCTTGATGTTGCCGTGAGGAAGAAATGGCTGCATCTATCTTCATTTTTACCATCAGTTACGGAAGAGAGCCTAATTGATTATGTGGCCCGTCAGACCTGTATTGACAGGCAGCATCTCTCTTGCTATAAATTAGTTAAGAATGGTGTGCCTTCGGACTCGCTTGGTTGGTTGGTTAAGTGGCTGCCTCTGTATGAGACACACTTAGGCCTATGGGCCCGTTGTGATACCACAAATTCCACCCGTTTGAAATGTGTATGCAACACTGTTTTTTCCAACATGTGATACAACACACATTTCAAACGGATGGGGGAAAGGGAGGGAGGGGACCCACAGTTTAACGCCGAATCCGAACGGCGATTGGCAGTTTTTTCTTTCACACTTGGAGGTTTTGCCATTGCCTGCCAAGAGCGCACTTGTGCGATTCTTGTAATTCTCATTTCCTTCATGTGGATAGCGATAGAAGTAAATGAGTGTTCTTTCCAGCCCCAGCCAGGAATCGAACCTGGAGCGCTCGGTATGAGAAGCCAGCGCGCTACCCGCTGAGCTATCGAGGCCGGCTAAGCTATCGGACTCGCTTAAACGCATTAATTTAAAATTAGGCGTGACTTCGCCTTTCTATACTAAGCTTCTCAATCCCGCAGTTTGGCCAGCTAACGTTAAAGTGCGCTCTTTTCGTTTTTTTCCGAGAATAGAGCTCCCGCCACCGAGCGCCTAGCACTCTCTTCAGATGCTCTGTCTGTTCCTGTAATTGCTAATCCAGTCAGTGCTAGCTCACAGGTATCTCATATGTCCGGTAGTTTAAGTAATCATCTAAATATCTACTATCAAAATGTATCTGGTATGAGAACAAAGGCTGATTATGTGCGCTTGATGAGCTCCTCACTGGACTACGATATCTTTGTAATCACAGAATCTTGGCTTAATTCTACATTCGTTGATTCGGAATTTTTTGACCCACACCTTTATAATGTGTTTAGGAAGGATAGAGACTCTCTCAAAACGGGCCTTAATAGGGGTGGTGGTGTTTTGATTGCTACCAAACGCAAACTACACTCAGCACTGTTGCAACTAGTGAACAATGATTCCTTGTTGGACCAACTTTGTGTACAAGTTAGGGGAGCGTCCGGCTCGCTCTTCATTTGCGTCTCGTATATTCCTCCGAATAGTAGTGAAGTCTTATACAAATTACATGTCGACAATGTTTCGGCACTGCAAGCTCGGATTGGGGAAAACCAGTTGTGCGTTCTGGGCAGTATTACCTGGTCTCATATGGGTAACTCAGTTGCTCTGACTCTCTGAAATGTACACTGCGCGCACGAGATTTACTTAATTGATAACTTTCTTAGCTTTGGCTTGCTGCAGATCAATGCCCATCCTAATAAACTTAGTCGTTTTCTGAATTTGGTTTTTATCTCGGGTAATCTTAACTCTAAGGTTGTCGAATGCTGCTCACCTATTTCGCAGGTATGTTTGCATCACACACCGCTTGTTATCGATCTTGAATTTTATGAGTTCTATAATGTCCCTTCCAGTCCAAGACCTATTTCATTTAACTACAAGCTCTGCGATTTCGAAGCATTGAACAATTTGTTCCTTGACGTGCATTGGGAGGAAATACTGTCCAGTGGCGACACTGCTACTTGTTTTTCCACCTTCAAGTCTATAGTTTTTGACCTTTGCCTAAAGTCGATCCCTATCTTCCCTGGGAAAGTTCATAAACTGCCGTGGATTACAAAAGAACTCAAAAAACTGAAAAATTTGAGGAATAAATATTATAAAAAGTTCAAGGCAACTAATTGTTCCATTTACTTTAATTACTATCAATCACATCTTAGAAGTTACCACAAGTTGGCTAAGTCGCTGTACAACAGTTACATTCGTAACTATGAAGTTGGCATCAAAAGTAATCCAAAACACTTTTGGAATTTTATTAAATCAAAAAAATCGGTTTCCGATATACCGTCCTCGGTTTTTTTCAAGGACAAAGTCGCTGAAACCGCGGATGATGCCGCTAACTTATTTGCACAGTTCTTCAGCTCAAATTTTGTTACTGATGCAAACGCTGTTTTGGCGGACACCTTCAGTCCTGACTCCTTATTTACCTTTAGGTCGTTGACATTAACTGCCGACGATGTTAAAAATGGCATCAACAATCTTAAATTTTCAACGCATAGGGATCCAGATGGGCTCTCCGCTGTACTCTTGAAGAATTGCAGCTCTCTTGTTATGCCACTCCTACTGGTCTTTAACAAATCTCTTTCGTCCGGTATTTTTATAGATGACTGGAAAAAAGCATCAATAACTCCAATATTTAAGAGTGACAATAAGAATGATATCGCAAATTACAGACCCATCTCGAAACTCACGTCGGTGTCTAAACTTTTTGAATGCATAGTCAATGAAAAACTTATGTTTTGTGTCAATAATGCAATTTGTCAAAATCAGAACGGTTTTGTTAGGGGCAGATCTACTGTTTCCAATCTCGCGATTTTTGTCGAAGATTGTCTGTCTGCTTTCCAAGAAGGGAGTCAAGTAGATACTATCTACACAGATTTCGCTTAAGCCTTTGACAGAGTTTGTCATTCAATTCTGATATCGAAATTAAATTGTATGGGCTTTCACTCATCATTTCTTGATTGGGTGAAATCATACCTTTCCAACAGACAGTGTGTCGTGGCTGTTGATAATCATTTTTCACAGCCGTTTGTTGCTACTTCCGGCGTTCCTCAAGGTAGCATTCTTGGTCCTCTGTTGTTTGTTTTATTTATCAACGACATTGGCTCCTGCTTTTCGTTTGCAAAATTTTTACTATATGCGGATGATCTGAAGATTTATGCTGCGATTAATAATGTGGCAGACTCGCTGGCACTACAGGCTGACCTAGACAGAGTACAGTCATGTGTACGAGAAATCACCTTTTCTTAAACATTAGTAAGTGCTTTCATGTAACTTATTCTAGGAAACACAGCCCTTTGCACTTGCCCTACTCCCTGTCTGGTTCACTGTTGGAGTCAGTCCAAGAAATCAAAGATTTAGGTGTGTTCTTCGACACAAAACTTTGTTTTTCTAGTCATATCGATTTCATTATTGCCAAATCAAATGCCATGTTGGGGTTCGTTCCTCGGAACAGTGCGTCATTCTCTGATCCTTATACGTTTAAACTGTTGTTCACGGCTTTCGTCAGATCAAGGCTGGAATATGCTTCGTTTATATGGAGGCCACACCAAGTGACTCACATTAATCGCATTGAGCGCATCCAAAAGATTTTTATGCGGTTCGCCCTAAGGTCGCTGAACTTTACTGAACCGTTGCCGTCGTATATTTCCCGCTGCCGCCTTATAAACTTATTGAGTCTAAACTCTAGGCGAACCTATCTTGCGTGCTCCTTCATTGTTAGGCTATTAAATGGGTCTATAGATTGCCCAACCCTTTTGAGTAAAGTGGCTTTTAATGTTCCAATACGTAACCTACGGCACGTAGAGACTTTCCACATCAGCTTTTTCAGGTCAAACTATGCTAAGAATGCGCCACTGGCCAGAGCCCTCGCGGAACTGAATAGTGTCCCCGATCTCGATGTATCGCTTCCCAAAGAGACATTATTAAATTTGTTATTGAATAGGTTAAGTTGAAGCTCTTTTCCTCACTTGTGTGATCTTTCTTTCTTTTTTTTCCTGTAGTCAGTAAGTTCTAAATGTTCATTGGCTTATTAAATAAATAAATAAATAATTCAACAGAAGAACCCTGGAGGCTAAAACCAAAGGCGCCGGAAGAAATATTGTGTTTTTTGTTTGTGTGTCTTTTCTCGCTTTTCTTCTTTGTATTTCTTTTTTATAATAACCAAATACATTTTTTTAAACTAATCGTCCAAATAATTTTAATGTATATTTACGTAATGACTATCAGGTACATCTAACCGACAAACCGGTTAGACCTATCTGGTAGACCAGATAGGTCTACCAGATAGGACTGACCGGTTTGTCGGTTACACGTAACTGATTTATACGGTAGACATACCGAATCGTACGTTATGTCCACCAGATAGGTCTGACCGGTTTATCAGATAGACGTAACTGATTGTTACATGCGAGACTCCATGTGAGTAAGCGAGACAGCTGTACGTTTGCCAAGATTTCGGAGTGCGTGCGTTAGAAGGTGATATCAAATCACACGTACACGAATTCAAGTCACACGTACACAAAACGACAAGTCAGATTTTTCACACGACTAGAACAAATCTGACTAGAATTATAACCGATATGTTGGTTACGTATACCGGTTATATAACTAGTCATATGACCGGTAGTCTCCTTGTAGGCCCTGTCGGACCTGAGACAACCAGTTCCCAAAATTCATTGGTTTTTCAACTGGTTTTTTGTAGTCAATTATGCAACTAGTTGTCCAAGTGACCGTCCGCGGATGCAGAAGTGGGTGAGTTCGCGTCTAATCGTTCACGTTCTGCGTGCGCGTTCATAGGCGAGAAGAAACATGAAAATACGAAACGAAACGAAAGACGGAACAGAGGTGAAATAATCAACATTATTCTGTTACGGCTGATCTTGCTTTTGTTACAACAATAACGTAGAAATGCTTCTTTCTTTCTGTTTCTATGACTCGAAGTTCGCTCGATTTGCACGTTTTGTCTTGAATGATTTCAGTTAGAATTTTGCGTGATTGCGTGAAGCAACGAATTACAGCAGCAGTCGAATGGTATGTATTAATAAATTTATGTAATTATGTTTATGTAATTATTTATTAATTAATTTATTTTTTTATTAATTGCAGGCGAAGTCAGGATGTTGTACTGCGTCAGACAGTTTCGAAGTGTGTCAACGAGTCGAGGTTCAGCTTTGAATGCACCAACAATTTTTTTATTACCCATGATTTTTTGTTATTATTTTGAAATATTTATAAAATAAAATAATTATTTTAAAAATGTATTGCTTTATTTTCCACATAAAATTCAACTGGTTAGAGAACTAGCCCCGAATAAACTAGTTCGCAAACTAGTCGCTTTCAACTGGTTTGACAACTGGTTGCTTCGGACTAACCTTGGACTAGTTGCAAATGGATGCAGACGGGGACAATTGACCCTCGCCTAGGACACCGCCATGTTAAAAAGGTGAGTTTGCTCCAAGGAAACGAGTCGATTCTGAGATCATATGTGACTGTCAAGCGACTAGTTGAAAAACTAAACTTGGACCAGTCCGATTTCCCACAGGGGGGTGATGGGCACTAACACAACCACGCATTATGGCAATGTATGCGTGAAAAAGAGCAGCCGCCGTGGCTCAGTTGGTTAGTGCGCGGTCCAACGAGTCGCATGCAGAGCGACGCAAGATCGAATACTGCATGTAGTAACACCTAAAAAAAATAACGGGAAACTCGTTTTCTCTTTCGGTGGCTGTCCTCTCAGCTGGAAATGGCAAACCTCTGAGAGTAAAAATTGCCTATGAAAAAGCTCCCAACCTGCCGTTCGGAACCGGCATAAAACTGTAGGTCCCTTCCACCCGCGTACAAAATTCACACGCACAACACGGGTGGTTGCGGGAAGCTAGGCCTTAGTCTCGCGTAAGCGGGCTGTCGTGCCAATCAATCAATCAATCATGCGTGAAAAACACACACGCGGTACGTACCGCATACGTTCGTACGTACACGCGGTACCGCACCAAATTAAAGTGTACATTTTGTTTAGCTCTGTTATTTTAACTTGAAAAATATTGCTAATATCAAAGCCGGACGGACAAATAACGGAGAGGTATAACAGGAACTAGATGAATAAGTGATTGAACAGACAAACAGACAAGACATAAATGGTTGAACAGACAATACATCACTGGTTGAACGGACAAACAGACAAGCAGGCAAGCTCGCAAGTAGAAATCACATTTAGTTTGTTTAATTAAATCGTTTATATTAATTTCTTCTTTGCAGCATTTTATTCGAAGTAAAGATTAAAGATGTTTGTCGGATATCTTTACTTACTTTTATATATAAAAGGTTCGGTTGTGGGCACCCCTTCGTATCTTTTGATAGAAAGCAGGCTGGGTTTTTTTGACTAAGGCCATTTGTTCATTATGGAACCACGATCTGTTTGTGCCAAATACTGAGTCGAACAGACACGCCTGCTTTGTGCTGGGACCATATATGTATATCTTTCTGTGCTTAAAAAATAAGACAAAAATTTTTTGAAACATTTTAAATGGTGTCATAAATCGAAGTGAATCCATCGAGAAGGCGAGTAAAATGCATTTTTATTTAGTAAATTAATTATACTTTGTGATCCAATATTGATTACAACCAATATGTTTACCCCGAACAAATTTTTCACTACTTCTCAAAATGGCTGCCAAATTCGGTTGTGGGCACCGCAATTAGTTCGGTTGTGGGCACCCATCTTTTAGTGATTTGGTAAGTTTTGGTAAGTTATTTAATCAAAAATGGTCTTTTAACGCATTTTTTGGTTGTTTTAGCTATATCATCCGAGGGTAAATAAAAAAAATCCTCCGATATCTTTTTTAATGTGCTGGATGTAATTTAACATTGTTCTGCAGATAAGCTAACCACAAAATCGACTACCGCAGCGTATGCGATTTCCCGAACCACTCTCCAACGCTACAAAAAGAAGGTGGAAGCAAATTTCGGAGACATCAAAGCTGTGGACGGTGGTGTTTTCTTCTTTTTCTTCTTTTCGTGGATGTTATCGAATCAGGTTAACTGGTGTTTTCCACCTTCTTCACGTCACAGCACATGAAGAGTGTTGATTAATTAGGTTGAATTTCATTTTACTTTAGGTCTTCTTGACAGCCCAGGAGAATGACTTGGTCACTTACATTTTGAAATGCCCGTCCATCTAAAGTGTGCCGACATGCGTACCAGCTACTTCACATGCGTGCATTGTGCTTCAAATAATTAAAACTTAATATATGTCTATATTCGTGTTGGTTTTTCTTCATATTTCCCCGTTTCCAGCAGATTTTCCAAGGGTGCCCACAACCGAACCAAAAAAAAATTTTCGTTAAAAATGACTACTTTACAAAATTAAAAAAAAAAACGTTTCTATTTGACGGAATCGATTTACTTTTGTCATTACTTGTTAGCTAAGGTCTCTAGCTTTCCATAGATGTCCATATGTCCGATTAAGAAGAACTTGGTAAAAAGTTATGAGCCAAAAACAAAAAGGTGCCCACAACCGAACCTATTCCCCTATATATAAACTTATACTTTATATACTTATACTTTTCAAATTCCCCGTGCCATGTTTTGTAATGTCTTTGAAAATTAAAAGAACGATTACCAGCAATCGTACGCCTGCAAAATAAGCATTGGCGTTTTATTAGAAGTAGGGATGGGTAAATTCGAGATTCGAATGTTCGAAATTCGATTTTTAATCGAATTTTAGCTGCAAAATGGCGAATTTTTAAAATCGAACTTTATGGTGCTAAAATTCGGTACAGTCGAATCTTGCGTTAAAAAAATCGAATTTTTCCTCGCAACGCTGCATTACCCATCCCTACTTGGCGGAATTACTGAATCTGGTTTTACAAAAAAATGGCACCGCGTGTTGTGTGGCAATATTTCGACAGAAAAGAAAAAGCAACCGTTGTGTATTTAAGGGGGTCCTCTACTCTCGCGGTTTCGAAAAATCGATTTTTTTTGCATAATTTCAATCTATATGTATCTGAGAATACGCCACAGAAAGGATTCCGTGAAAATCACATTTCTTTGCATGTTGCTGGGAACCGAAAGGTACCCGTACCCTGCCGTTTTCGAGAAACTAATTTATCTTTAAACGCGTTTTCGCGAAAGTAGTGTTTTTTTGGCTGCCGAGTAAGACTTTTTATAAAAGTATTAGTCCGATTTCGATAATTTTTTTTTTAAATTGTTCAGAAAACATACCGCTATGTTTTCCTCGAGTACGATTTTCAAAATTTTATTTTGTTCCGTTTTTATAGCGCCTAATAGGTAAAAAAAAATAGGTGAAAATTGAAATTTTTTACAAATTGTTGCATAACTTTTACACAGTGCAAAATAAAAAAATTCTGTCTCGGGAAAACATAGTCAACGTTACTATGATTGTAACGAATATCAATTTTCTGATTTCAGATCACCCCATTGGCCACAACTTTGCTTAAGCGGGAACATTGCAGTTTTAAAATCCATGTAATCAATGACATTTAAAGGTCGCGGGAGTTTTTTTTCCTCTTCAAAAATGAAAATTTAAAGTCAAAACATGTATTTCTAAAAATAAAAAAAAAAATTTTTAATTGTATGCAGTAGATCTTTCGTAATTAATTCCCCAAATAACAGCTCAATTTCTTGCCTCAAGAGTAGAGGACCCCCTTAAAATGCCACAAAACTACACTACAGCACAACTACTTTGATAAAGCACCCAGATACAAAAAGCTTGCCTTCGAAAGCTCGATACATTGCACTCGAGTAGTTTATTTTGTTGGTAGGTTTAGCAAATTGCTATTTGTTCACGTCGTTGCTTGCCGTCACCGCACCACCTAAATCCTCTTCAATCAAATATTGACTTACCTTATTATATACTTTGTACTTTACCTTCTTTTACTTTATTATTTTCATAAATTAGAATCAAGTTATAAAAAAAACAATTCTGTCAATATTTAAAAAAAATATAATAAAAAAAAATTATGGGTCAACGTTCCCACCCAATCATAGGAAGCATTTTTTTAATAACGCTACAAATACTATTAAAAGATAATATTACTGTTTTTTAACTTTAAATAGATAATTTATTAGTTCATTGGAGAAGATATGTGGAGTACATAAATTATTTCATACTTTCATTTCGTTTATTTCATTTCATTCATTTAATTTTTCATTATTTATTTCATTCATTTAATTTGTATTACATTGTTTCATAAATTACACTAGACACGAGACTAATTTTGGACAGTTTTAAGACTGGACAGTTTATACTTACGCGATATGTGCTCAGAACTAAATTAAGAAGAAAACTGGTTTTCCGAAGATTTTTCGAAAACGCTTCTTTGAAAAATTTCTTAATTTTCAGTTTCGTATTGAGCGACCCAAAATTAGTCTAGAAATAGTTTTTTTTTATAGCTGCAAGCGATTAATCCATTCTTTTTGTTCTATTCGGGTTATAGACACAAGCAACAAAACATTTAAGTACCGATACACCTACCTCAACAAAAATACATTCACGTAGGAATTATCAGACTTATAGACCATTTTCGGGTTTAGAGTACTATTGCAGTATATATAATTTCTTAACAACACATAATTACACAACGCATACGAATATAGAGGATTTATGTGTAGACACTAACCATTCACTATACTGCTTTGTTTTAATTTTTTCATGTTTTTTCTTCTTTTAGAGACTTCACCCCGTTCTAATTTCATAATTTAGCAGCTCTTATGAAAAAGGTCAAGCCGAGCATCATAATATAAGTTAAAGTTAATAATTACAATGTATCTCTCTGTGTTCTAACTTTTTTATTATATCATATTCCATCAATTTTTAAAATGTTGTGAAAATTCGAAAAATTCGAATAAAATCGGTTTTTCCCCACCGAATTTCTAATCGAATGATCGAATGCTTGGAAAAAATTCGGGATTCGAGAAAAATCGAATCTTTACCCCAATTACCCATCCCTAATTAGAAGCCTTTAAAGAAAAAAATTGTATCTCCCAGTTAACCTTAATAGTGATGAGCAAAACGGCGATTTTCAAATCACAGTGTGATTTGCGATTGCGATGTGAAAATCAGTGTGATTGAAGACTGCGATTTTGAATCACTGTGATTTTCAATCACAGTTCTATTGCAAGAATCTATCTATCGCACGCGGCAGCTCGCGGACTTGTTTGAATGCGAAAAAATTAACATTGGTTTTCCATTCAAATGTTAGTCGGAAGAAAATGTCTAATATTAAGGAAGTTACACATCCAGTTCTTAGCAATTTACATCCAAAAAATATTAACTTTATGACTTTATGTTGCTACAGTTTTGCATTATAAATGAGCAACTTTCCATACAAATTTCACTTTGATGATGGGGTTGTAATTCGTGGTGGAAACGAAATAGTGATATCAGCTGTTTCTTGCTTGCGAAAATTTCCGCGACTGGAAGTTGGGCCATAGAATTTTCTTTATATTAAAATCTGTGCCGGAAGCAGAATATATGTTATTTTTCAAACTTAAGAGAAAATGTAAGGAGTTTATCATCATTAAATCTTAGCCAATGGTCCTTATATTGTCACAATTCTGCATTCTTCCGACAGCTTTTCTCATACAATTTTCGTGCTGCCAATGTGCAAAAGATACGCTGAGAAAATATCAGCTGTTTTTTTGATTTTTCATAATGGTATCAATGGATATCAACCATTTGCCTGTAGCGAAAAGGGAGCACTAGAAAATGAAATAAATGTTAGCAGCATTGTCACAGTGCAGAGAAACGAGTGCTGAAATCGTTGCCAGTCAAGGTTCGATTCGCTTCTCATTTGTTCACAGCGATTTTGGCAAAACAGTGATTTACAATCGCTGTTTTCATTTCCAGTCAAGGTGCGATTCGCTTCTCATTTGTTCACAGCGATTTTGGCAAAACAGTGATTTTCAATCGCTGTTTTCGTTGCCAGTCAAGGTGCGATTCGCTGCTCATTTGTTCACAGCGATTTTGGCAAAACAGTGATTTACAATAGCTGTTTTCGTTGCCAGTCAATCGCAATGTGACACTGTGATTACAAAATCACAGTGAAAAAATCACCGGTTGCGATTTTTTGCTCAACACTAAACCTTAAACCTTTTCTGATTTACATGAATACTCAGTGTACACAAAAACGTAAATATTCGCAGTATGTGAGCTGCAAACGAGCGTGAAGTTGCTTGCATGTAATCTGACACGACACCAGTGACTATGTGACGCGAAACTGAGAGGGGGGAAATGATTTTCAGACCATTTTTTCCTTTTTTCGGTCGTCCGATAGTGTACGGTTTTTTGTACCAAAACATTCGCACAGCACCGGTTACTAGTCAATTGTTTGCATCTTAAAGTGGCAAGCTTTCTTATTTGCTGTAAATATAGCGTTGCGAACCGCCTTGTTTTACTAGTCTAAGTAATTTTGATTGTAACCCGTAGCAACAAAAAGCAGAAATATATTATTTCTTCAAACTTAGTGAAAGTACTTCAAATGTAAAATAACTCGATACGTGTTTTTCATTTTTTCCGAATATTAAAATCGGACGGGGTCAACGACCGGTTAAAAGTTTGTATGGCGAAACTGTAAAAAACATGAATTAATGGGGCCACTGACTTCAAACTTTGTGAAAGTACTCTAAGTGAGAAATAATTTGACACGTGTTTTTCACTTTTTTGAAAATCAAAATCTAACGGGGTCAGCAATTGGTTAACAGTTTGTATGGAGAAACACGGTTTATTGGTCCTTTTGACTTCAAACTTAGACAAAACACACTTCAATCGGCAAATAATTAAAATGTGCTTTTCATATTTTTGAAAATCGAAATCTACCGTGGTAAACTAATGGTTAAGAATTTGTTTAGAGTAAATGTCAAAACTCATGATTTAAAGGGCCTTTTGACTTCACAATTTTTAGAACCACTTGACATCAAAGATAATAGACATATCGCTCCTTCGCTGCAAGAACGTCATAACTCAAAAAAATTTTTTTTCAGTTTATGGCAACCCTGTGTATATCTGCATATGATCTTTTATCTGTCAAAACCGCTTTGTAAAATATTCAATACTTTGCTCACAAGACGACATGAAACATTGGCGCATAGTCATAGTCGAAATGAAGTACACTTTAAGTTCAATAAAGTATACTTTTAAATAAAGTAGGCTCTAAGTCAATCATAGTCGAGTTAGAGCAGACTTTACCGCTTAAAGTATACTCTAACTTTAAAACAAACAAAAGTTGTTGCTAAACCAGTTAGCAATGAGTCAAAATGAGCAGAAATGTCACTTTTTCAAAATACTTTAAATTCAAAAAACGAAATGAATCTAAAAAAAATGTAAAATGTTTCATTTCGAGGAAATTGAAAGAGGTTTCAATGTTATGAACGACGACATTGTGCTGAGACGGCGAAAAGTATATAAAAGCCGGATGGATCCCTTCGAGTTCGATGACGAAGACTTCTTTAGTCGTTACCGGTCGATAAAGTTGCTGCTCAGTTTGCAATTGATGTTTTGAACATTCAAGACTTGCATATCGATCAGCTGTTTGTTTGTTTTGTTTATGTCAGAGATGGGCAGATTAATCCTCGGAAAATTGTGCAGTCGATTTTTTTAGGCTGCCGTCTGTTTTTCACAAGTAGCCGACCGTAGTCGTGCATTTTTAACTGCTAATTAGTGTTCAGGAAAACAAATATTGCAAAATAATGGATTACAAAATAAATCGGTATTCTCTCTCTCAAAATAAATTCTCATTTGTAACTCCGAATCGCTAGTTTTTGCAGAGTTGCCGTTGCTTTCGTTTGCTGTTTCAAAAAGTCGCTGCTACGTAGAAGCATGTTCTAAACTGACTATGGTAATTGAAAAATTAAAGTCGACTTTATCTTTTTAGTCTTTTGCTAACTAAAGCCGGCTTTTATGCGGGACTGTGATTATACGCCATAGTTAACCAATATACGAGGGCGGGTCAATAAGGCCGTGACTTTTTGAATGAAACACAGGTTTTTAGATAAAAAGTTATTTTATTTTTCAACGTAGTCTCCTTTGAGATCTATACACTTAGCCCAACGTTTCTCCAGTTTTTTTATCCCTTCCGAAAAATATGATTTTTCGAGGTCTTCAAAATAGGCATTTGTTTGTGAGATGACTTCGTCATTGGAGGCAAATCTCTTTCCGCCGAGCCATTTCTTCAAGTTTGGGTACAAGAAATAGTCACTTGGGGCTAGATCGGGTGAATAGGCGGGATGAGGGAGCAATTCGTAGCTCAATTCATGGATTTTTGATATGGAAACTGCACATGTGTGCACCTGTGCACACGAAATTCACTTTTTTCCATTTTCTTCTCAGTCAACGCGGTAGTCTGATATTAACGGCTGTCAAAAACAAACTAAATGTCGCAGCTTGTTCAATTTTTGACAAGAGTCAACTGACAGATGACTGTTGACGGGAGCAGTGTTGTCATTTCAATTAAAAGGCGGGAAATTCAAAAAGTCACGGACTTATTGACCCGCCCTCGTAACAATTCAAGGATATAACAAAATAACCGCTGAAAAAACACAGAATTTAATAAAATTTACGCCGAAACTTCTGCGGTGAGTTCAAGCGAGAAAAGCAAATTCACAAGGTTATTAATTTTCGGAAAACCTAGTTTAAATTAAATTTTAACTACATAACCTTATCTTGTACGCAAACATTTTCTGAGGTGAATTCAAAACATATTTTGTTTTTGGCCCTCCTTACAGTTTGGTCATGTTTTGGAATAAAAGAACTAACAGCCCTATTCTGGCGAATGTCTGACAATTGATTTGCTATTCAACGCTTGTTAGATTTTTTATCAGAATTTTTTGTTTGCTATTCTTACGCAAATCTGACAAGCAGAAAGCTATAAAATTTCACCACAGCGACTTGAAAAGTTATGTTTGTTTTGGTTTCAGCTGCGAAATTTGAACATTTGGAAATAAATTCAAATAAAATGTCCACTAGGAAGTATGGATTCTTTACAAATTCGACTGGTTTGATTTTTAAATATTTATTATGTCTCAAGATTTCAGCGAACTACGCAGGATTAGCCGTGGCTCAGTTGGTTAGTGCGTTGGACCCGAGTCAAAGGCAGCAACCGCAGGTTCAAATACTGCCTGTAATAACACCTAAAAAAAATTACGGGAAACTCGTTTTCTCTTTCGGTGGCTGTCCTCTCAGCTGGAAATGGCAAACCTCTGAGAGTAAAAATTGCCTATGAAAAAGCTCCCAACCTGCCGTTCGGAACCGGCATAAAACTGTAGGTCCCTTCCACCCGCGTACAAAATTCACACGCACAACACGGGTGGTTGCGGGAAGCTAGGCCTTAGTCTCGCGGAAGCGGGCTGTCGTGCCAATAAATTATTATTAATAATGGCAAACCTCTGAGAGTAAAAATTGCCTATGAAAAAGCTCCCAACCTGCCGTTCGGAACCGGCATAAAACTGTAGGTCCCTTCTACCCGCGTACAAAATTCACACGCACAACACGGGTGGTTGCGGGAAGCTAGGCCTTAGTCTCGCGTAAGCGGGCTGTCGTGCCAATAAATTATTATTATTAATGGCAAACCTCTGAGAGTAAAAATTGCCTATGAAAAAGCTCCCAACCTGCCGTTCGGAACCGGCATAAAACTGTAGGTCCCTTCCACCCGCGTACAAAATTCACACGCACAACACGGGTGGTTGCGGGAAGCTAGGCCTTAGTCTCGCGTAAGTGGGCTGTCATGCCAATTATATTAATTATTACGCAGGATTATCTGCAATTTTTAAGGGACAGACCCGAGCTGCAAGCTGGGGAAAACAGCCCCAATGCACCGCGCATTGTCCAAAAATTATTCCCGGCAAGAGCGATTTTGGAAAACGAAGTTTTCAACGAAAATGCTTTCCTGCATAGCACAAGGGTGGCTTTCCTCTTCACAATTTCATTATTTTTAGCCAGAGCAACTGCACACGCTAATAATAGCTGCTCTTCCATTGCAAACACCGAACATGCTGAAATGTTTCCAAATTTTTAACTTCAATTGCTTCTTTGCAAGTATTTTTTGCGCTCCTTCTACGTACCTGACAACTTCTCTGACAAGTGTTAGATAAAGAGCTTTTCAAAAATGGTCAGAATACGAAAATCTATCAATTGATAGAATCCATTCAATTGTCAGCATGGTGAGTTTTGTTAGGTTTGCCAGAATAGGGCTGTAAGTTTACGGAAGAAATAAAAAAGATTTTGTTTTTGAAAATGACTTTAAGTGATTGATTTTTCATATGGAAAAACTACGTAGCCCTTGTACGTGTATTCTGACTAGTGTACATACACTGAATGAATGAATTCATGATGAATTCATAACATATTTTGTTTTTGGCCCTTCTTTTACGGTTAATGGAATAAAAGAACTAAGTTTACGGAAGAAATAAAAAATATTTTGTTTTTGCAAAATTACTTTAAGTGATTTATTTTTCATATGAAAAAACTACGTACCCCTTGTACGCAAACTTATTCTGACTAGTGTATGTACACTAGCCAGAATACACGTACAAGGGCTACGTAGTTTTTCCATATGAAAAATCAATCACTTAAAGTCATTTTCAAAAACAAAATCTTTTTTATTTCTTCCGTAAACTTAGTTCTTTTATTGCATTAACCGTAAAAGAAGGGCCAAAAACAAAATATGTTATGAATTCATCATAATCAATTAGATGCACGTTAGGTGACTTGGGAGGAACTTTTTCAACTTTGTTGAGCCAGTTAATAGCAACCATAGCCTCCCATCGTATGCATTGCGCCCTAAGGTCATCGTAAAGTTGAAAATAAATGTTGGAATCTGATGCAAAGTTTTGAAACCTGGGTTTACATAAGCTTTTAGAATATGTGAATATGAATAAAAAAACAGCCTGGTTACTCTTTTTGCTGACATGTAGCCCCATACCATACCCCCACACATGCTATGCTTCACTGTTAATTTTAGATTTTTGTTATTAACAGGATCCTCTTCAAATTAGTTGATGCCTTTTAATGCCAAATATGCCAACCATTATCAGATAATAATAAATCGTCCCACTTTCTAAAGATAACAACACATCGTCCCGGAAACCCGGTTTTCTAGACTCTTTAATGGATTCTTTTAAGAAAGCAATTCTGTGCTCCTTGTAAGCTAAATATGGGCTTCTTACATGCTGTCGTGTAGGGCAAATATGTTTTTTCAGGTATATTCTTATAAAGTCACTGCTACTGGGTTTTATAAAATATTTCTGTACATTTCTGAGGACATTGGATGCAACTAGCCTTAGATTATGATACACTGATCGCAAACAATGTAATCCTCTTGCTCGGGTAGCTTAAGAAGATGGCCAGATCGTAGTCACGAAGCAAGATTTTCTGTTTTTTTCGAGATTTTGATTTTTTTTGAAATGACGAATGTGCTCTCCCAAAAGTTTCCATAATTTCATGAAATTTTTTGTCAATTTTGGAAAGTGTTGGTAAGATTATTCTTTTATTCATTTTAAATTTTTTTCTGTTGGATTCTATTGCTTTCTATAAAATTTCAAGCACATACAAAATTTCCAAAAACAATAAAGAGCATAACCGCAAATTCCCGTTATTAGTTTTGTACGCAAACTTATTCTGCACCGTTTTGTGAGTATATTGTCAATAAATACGAATACATGGAAAATTATTATTTTAATGCATCTAAAAAAGAACAAAAAGTGCAGTTAAGGCATATATGAAAAATGTGGATAAGTTTTAATAAACAGAAAACCCATTTTTGAGGTCAAAATGAATCATATTACAATTTTAATTTGCCTGTACGCAAACTTATTCTGACTAGTGTCGGTACAGAAAGCTATATTCTTTTATCAAGTATTAAAGAAATGTTTGAAAGATCAAATATCTTAAGATAACTGGGCAATTACTGTAAAAATACAATAGTTGTTATCATAATTCACTAAAATAGAGAACATTTTAATACTAATTTCGATTTTGCCTGCGTACAAATAATTTTACAATGAAAACAATAAACTTTCCGAATCAATATTAATGTAATTTTCTTCTTGTACAAGTTAAAAAGCCTATAAAAACGTTTCTTTCGATAAATGACCTCAAAACTTTCACGTAATAGTAATTTTGTGCATCTTTATAAATCATAATAAGTATTTAAAATATGTTTTTATTCATTTTTATTGGCAACACAAACGCATGACACGATGATTTAATATTTTCTGAGATCAGCAGATATCGGAGAATGTTATAACATTATCCGACAAAGAAAGAATGATTCTTAAAATAAAAAAAAGTCCAGGAACATACTTTCACATACTTTTTAGATAAGGTTTTGCCAATTTTCAGATTTTTAATTTAGAAAAATAGTTTGAATTAAAAGTGATGTAAAAACCTCAGCTTTGCAAATTTTGAGAAAACATTAACAGGGAAAATGGCCACATCTTTTCTTAACCCTGCTGTTAGGTTAGAAAAGGGACCATTTGGTCCATACTGCAATTTTCGTACAAAACAACAATTTATTCAAAAATTTTTTGTATTTATTTTGGTTCAATATTGCGTAAATATTATTATTCATTCTTTACTCAACATAACTGATGTAAAAATAGTTAATAGTTAAATAGTTAGTCAAAAGTTACAAAGGAAACAAGCAAAAAATTGGACCAAATGGGCTTAACCTAGCAGCAGGGTTAAGGGGGTATTCCGTAGTGACGCGCCTTTTTCAGGTAGATTTTCAAGAATTTTTTTCTCAGAAATATAAAAGATATTCAATTTTTGTTTTCTGCCATATATGTATATGTACACAAAATAATTTTTACTGTTCGCATACACAAAAATTACGGCTTCCAGAGCGAGTTGAAATTAAGTCGTTTCCAGCGTAGGGGAAAACGGTAGACGTGATTGCAGCTGTCTCGGAAGTCAGAAACAAAAAACAAAAATTTTTTTTAGAATCTGTGTAACGTCAGCTATCGTGTGAAGTACGGAAAAGTAAAAATATTGAAATTTAGAAAAGTTATGCAAATTTAAAAAATATATGTGATTTGAGGGTTTTTTTTCAAAGTAAATGTTGGATTAAGAAAAAAACTACTTATTGTATAGACACAATTTTAGACAGTACGATAGCGACATGTACGTAGAATATTCAGTTAAAATTTGAAGCAAATCGGCTTAGTAAAACTTGAGATATTATGTCTACCAGTTTGAAAAACATGGTTTCGAGAAAAAGAAGAAAAGGTTCCGGGCGCACAGAGAATAACGCGGTCGGCGCGCCGACCTTGACATCACTTTAAAAGTAAACTCATCACATGTACACTAAGATGGGTCGCACTCCATGCAAAATAAAAATCACGTTTCAGTCACCACCTAAAAATAAAATTCAGAGTGTTTAATGACTATTTGGAAAATATTGCGATTCTGAGGTAAGCCAATTGTGAGCGGTTTTGCTTCAAAAATACCTCTAATTATCATGTTTTTTGGGTGTAACTTTTTTGTTGTTGGACATTTTCGAATAATTTTTTTTGTTAATTTATTGAGTTAACATGATAATTAGAGGTATTTTTGAAGCAAAACCGCTCACAATTGGCTTACCTCAGAATCGCAATATTTTCGAAAAAGTCATTAAACACTCTGAATTTTATTTTTAGGTGGTGACAACACCAATTTTTTTTCGCGACCCACCTTAATGTACACCTACGGTCAAAATAATAGCAGTTGCAGCACGTATAAAATGCTAGATTAAAGAAACACCAAATTTGAAAGGATTGCCGCAACATTTTATTTTTACAACATAAACAATTATAAACATAAAATGTTGCGGCAATCTTTATTTATAAATAAAAAAACAAATTTTCTTGTCTATTACTTCAAATCAATTTTTGATTGCAAAAGTTACCAAAAGTTTGTTTTTGGTATTTTGTATGGAATCTGGGCGATAATCTGCATTTCAAGTACACCCATACCTTGCTATACGGCCGCTCTTTATACGGCCTTTCGCTATAACGGCCTTCTTCAATTAGGGCACGTTTTCGATTTACGGCCTAAAATGTTTCGCTATAACGGCAAAAAAAAAATTTTTTCGATGTCGATATATCACGTTTCTCGGTAACGTTTATTTTGTGGGAAATATTTTTTCCGTTGGCAGTAACTATTGTGAATGGGATTTTTTTTCCGTTGAATGATAACTATTATTTTGCAATATATATTTTTTACGTTGAAAATACCGGCACCAATGCATTTTGTATGCAAAACTTATCCAAGTTCTGAACCACTCAAGTTCTAAATCACGAGCACACTCACCGGTGGAATAACAGATTCAAACGTTACCGAGCAACGTAAAAAATATTTTTCTCTCATAACAGTTATGCGATGACGTAAAAAATATTTTTCAACAAATAAACGTTACCGAGCAATGGAAAAAATATTTCTTGCTGATAATAGTTATAAGGCAACAGAAAAAAATATTTCTCACGAATAATAGTTACGCAATTGCGAAAAAAGTATTTTTCCCCTCATAATAATTATTGTCCAACATTTATAAATATCTCTTAAAAATGGGCAACGTTTTCGAATTTTTAAAAATGCATAACTGTTGTTTTGGGTCCCTGCGATATATCCACATGTTGCCAATGTTGCGCAAGCACATTCATGATGCACACTCCTTTCTATCTCCTCTTGTTTACGAGCGTTATTCAGTGTGTGCTCATAAAGCGACTGGTTTAAACGTGTCTGTACGTGTTTTATTCATATATATTACTAATTGTTACACATTAACTGGAAAAATTGGAAACAATTACGGACATTTTTGGTACGTACACTAGTCAGAATAAGTTTGCGTACAAGGGGTACGTAGTTTTTTCATATGAACAATAAATCACTTAAACTAATTTTTCAAAAACAAAATATTTTTCAAAAACAAAATATTTTTTATTTTTTCCGTAAACTTATTCCATTATTCCGTAAACTTATTCCATTCTTTTATTCCATTAAGATAATAATAACAAAAACTTGACCAAACTGTAAAAGGAGGGCCAAAAACAAAATATGTTATGAATTCACCTCAGAAAAAGTTTGCGTACAAGATGAGATTATGTAGTTAAAATTCAATTGAAACTAAGTTTTGTCCAAAAATTAATAACTTTGTGAATTTTATTTTCTCGTTTGAACTCACCGCAGAAGTTTCGGCGGAAATTTTTTTAAATTCGGTGTTTTTTCAGCGGTTATTTTGTTATTTCCTTGAATTGTTGTATTGGTTATCTATATCTTAAAAGATGGAGTGTTGTTGGGCTCAGGGCTTAACTGAACCCCTTATATACTCAATTAGATGCACGGTAGGTGACTAGGGAGGGACTTTTGCAGCTTTGTTGAGCCAGTTAATAGCAAACATAGCTTCGCATCGTATGCATTGCGCGCTAAGGTTGAAAAGATATGTTGGAATCTGATCCAAAATTTTGAAACCTTGGCTTACATAAGCTTTTAGAATATGTAAATAACCCCCCGGAAGCATTTCTGAATAAAACAACACCCCATACCATATCTCCACATATGCTATGCTTCACTGTTAATTTCAGATTTTTGTTATTAACAGGATCCTGTTCAAATTAGTTGATGCCTTTTAATGCATCTTTAATGCATTTTATAGATAACAACATTTCGTCCCGGAAATCCGTTTTTTTAGACTCCTTGATGGACTCTTTTACGAAAGCAATTCTGTGCTCCTTGTAAGTAAGCTAAATATGGGCTTCTTACATGCTGTTATGTAGGGGAAGTATGTTTTTTTCAGAACTTTTCTTATAAAGTCACTGCTAATGGGGTTTATAAAATATTTCTGTACATTTCTGAAGATATTGGATGCAACTAGCCTTAGATTGTGATGCACTGATCGCAAACAATCGAATCCTCTTGCTCGGGTAACTTAAGAAAATGGTTAGATCGTAGTAACCAAACAAGATTTTCTGTTTTTTTTTAGATTTAAGATGGCTTTTTGAAATGACGAATGTGCTCTCCCAAAAGTTTCTCTAATTTCATGAAATTTTTTGTCAAGTTTGAAAAGTTTTTGTAAGATTATTCTTTATCCATTTTTAATATTTTTCTGTTGAATTCTATTGCTTTCTATAAAATTTCAAGCACATATACGGTTCAGAATAACTTACAAGTCCGTTTACTGTTCAATGGAATACAAATTTTCCAAAAAAAATAAAGAGCATAACCGGAAGTTCCCGTTATTAGTTTTGTACGCAAACTTATTCTGCACCGTTTTGTGAGTATATTGTCAATAAATACGAATACATGGAAAATTATTATTTTAATTCATCTAAAACAGAACAAAAAGTGCAGTTTAGGCATATATGAATAATGTGGATAAGTTTTTATAAACAGAGAACCCATTTTTGAGGTCAAAATTAATCATAAAATATTTTTGACTTGCCTGTACGCAAACTTATTCTGACTAGTGTAAGTACATATGTACATATGTACATATATATGTACAAATTAAAAATTTTTATTTTTATTAAACTTATTTTATAATTTCATTATTTTTTAGACAAAATGCCACCGAAACGATTATCGACTTCGGAGACTGATAAAAAGAGATGCCGAAAATCAGTCACGCTAGGAACTAAACTAGAAGTATTACGTCGTATAGAAGCTGGAGAGAAAATTGTTGAAATTTGCAAGGCAATGGGACTTGCGAAATTTACCATTTAAACTATTCGCGATAAAAAAGAAGACATTAAAACATATTTGCAATCTGCTGCACCTTTAAATGTCTCGAAATTAACACGCCAAAGAAACTGGATTATGAAAAAAATGGAAAAACTATTGATTATATGGTGTTCAGATGTACTGTGCTGTATTTAGTGATCCGTCCATCCCATCACTAATCCCAACCTTTCCGTCTCCTTTTGTATTCATGTTCCCCCTATTTTTGCTCCCCGGCTTGAGCCGGTCGTATCGTTTAATGTTTCGTGTAACACTTGTATTTCATACGTTCAATAAAGAACAGCCAACCCCGAACCACGGCGTATTTTTTTCTACCGCTCCGCACGAATCCGAACATTGGTCCTTCGAGCCTACGCGAACTCGCGCCGCGTATACAACAAATAACAAAATACAAAACAACTAACAATTACAAACAGTGATAAACTTTTCAACATTTTTAAACACAAAACAATTCCCAACAAGTGCAACAATTTCAAGTGCAAAAACTAAAAGTGAAACGACACTCATCAAAACAAATCAAAACAAAAACCATAGTTATAAAAGTGAAAAACTAAAAATTAGCAAATAATAATAGTGAACAAACAGTGACAACACAAATCACACAAAAAGTGCAGTGTAGTGCAACAACAAAAACTCACACATCAAAAACCACAACAACAACACACACCCACAACGCAGAACATAAGACAGGAAGGAAGACAACTCCACAAACAACAGCACACTCATCACAGCACAGCAGCGTACACACAGATCCAGCAGGAGGTCCCCAATCTCGGCCACGGGGCCCCAAAACAGATAAGCGACACAGTTATATTATTTTCATATAAATAACACTCAATAACAAAAAATATATTTCCTCCAAATATATATAAAAGTCCAGAGTTAATTTTTATATTCTGGTACCCCGCCACTGCTCGCTTATCGTGCATTTTCCCCAAGTACAAAACAGCGCAGTGCAGTTAGCAATTCCGCTACTGCACATAATTCTGCGCATTGTACATTTCGCAGTCTCTTTTGTGCGACCTTCGCTGCCGAAGCAGCAAAATCTCAGCTGCAGCCAGCAAAGACGCACTGTTCTAGTGCAGCATTTCTCCCGCTGCATTCCCACACTCCCACTTGTACGCATTTTCGTGTTTTGTTTTTGTGCGACATACGCAAGCACGGAGCAACGAGCACTCCCGCTGCTGCTTCCAAGTGCAATTGCTTATTCGCACTTCTGCCTAAGCAATTTTACCACTCTCGCTGGCAGAAGTAAGCAAACTCGAATACAGTGGGACGAGTAGCCTTTTTTCGCAGCACATTGAACAATTTTCTGAGACTTAGAAAATTTTCAATAGTGCTGCACATACATACTCAGTGCACAGCTGTTGTCACCCCAAGCGAATACAGTGGGCCAAAAACACCCCACCTGTACTCAAAAATTTTAATCGTTCACACTATTATTGTTGGATTCCCCTAACACAAAATATAATAAGAACTAAATATTATTATTACCCGTAAACACTAATAAACTAATATACATATATATTATCAAACACTGACTCTTTACATACAAACATTTATTCACGTTTGCACACAAATAAAGACAGATTAAGATACACATTTGACTATATATTAAAAATTTGGTTGTTTAATAATAATATCCCCAATCCTTATTTACATATTTCTTGTTTAGTCCAAATATATATATACCAATTTCTCGACGCGTTTACACATACAGTTGTAAACTTCTATCCTCAACAGATATACAAATTCGCATTGAAAATTGTTTACACTTTCGTGTATTTTTCCCCATTCTTTAATTATCGTTCGCGCGGACGCGGTAATACTTCAGGTTTATTCCCCATAAACCTTATATTTATATTCAAACGAATTTTAAACCCCCTTTCGAGCTTTTTTAAGCCATTAAAATGCCTGTTGAGCGATCCCCTAAGCGTCAAATAAACAAAACGGAGTCTCCTTCTCCAAGATGTTCAAAGTCGACTGAGGCACATTTGACAGTTCCTGTCACTCGCGAGGCACTCAAAACTCGCTCCAAGCCTCCTAGTCCCAAAGCAACCGATCCCAGTGTTGCCACATTTGGTTTTGAGTCCGAGAGACTCGTGCAATTATGCACACAATTTGCATCGGCTCCCATTGAGGATTTGACCACATCACTGGTCCAAATTAAGCAGAAAAATCTGCAAGCCGAATGGGAGAGGCTAATGCGCTCACATCAGGCAGTCTTCCTTGCTGAGGACAACAGCCAGCCCGACGGTTTTAAAGAGTCGGCTAGGCAAAAGATCGACGCCTGCACAGACCAATACGAGTTGTGCATGGCTAAGATGTTGGACATCATTAAGATGCTCCAATCTCAGTCCCCCCAGCATGCTACGCGTATGGAACCGGTTCAACCCCTAGAACCAGCAAATACTTCCTACATTTGCCTCCAAGTTGCTCCTTGCGACACCGAAACCTTCTTCGGGGGCTATGAGCAGTGGCCGTCCTTTCGGGACACGTTTACTGCGGTATACATTAACCACCCCCAGCTCACTCCAGCCCAGAAATTGTATCACCTCCGATACAAAACGCAAGGCCAAGCCGGTGCTATTGTTAAACAATACGCCCTAACCGATGAGAATTTCAGACTCGCGTGGGAATCCCTAAGTTCCCGATATGAAAACAAACGCATCCTCGTTGACAGCCAAATTCGATCTCTATTGAATATAACTCCTGCCCACACCGAAAATAGTGAGGCACTACAGCGGATCCAGAATTCTGTAAACAATTGTCTGTCTATTCTCAAGTCTCAGGCCGTAGACACTGACAATTGGGATCCGCTGCTGGTATATATATGCTCTACAAAATTGCCCGAAGCAACTCTAGCTTTATGGGAACAATCGTTGACATCCCGGAAGGATCTGCCACCCTGGTCACAAATGAATGAGTTCTTGACCTGCAGATACGAGATAGTGGAACGGCTGAATTTCTTTCGGCCTACCAAGTCTAAACCACAACCCTCATCTTCCAATGTCCTCACAAATCGGCCCCACAGATCTTTAAATCTTCACACTGAAGTGAAAAAGGACTTCGCGTGCAAACTCTGCAGCGCAAATCATTCCGTACGGACTTGCCAAAGCTTTAAAAGGCTCACACCCCAAAGTCGATTAGCATATGTGAAAAAGCATAATATCTGTGTAAATTGTCTTGCTACATCTCACCTAATTCAGGACTGTACAAGCAATTTTTCATGCGTTTACTGCCAGAAAAAGCACCACTCTTTGCTGCATCTCCCCAAAGGCAATGCGCAACCCATTCACTCCCCCAATCGATCACCTTCGACCACTTCTCTGGTTTCAACGGTTATCCAACAACCGAGCAACAACTCCACTACTCATTCTCCCCTTTCCGATGCGCAACCCAGCACATCTTCAAGGCAAAGTACGCTCCCAGTACCAGCCCTTCACTCAAATAATGGCACCCAATCCCTTCTGCCTACGGCACTGGTGTCCATTAACCATTTAGGAACGTTGTTCGAAGTTCGAGCGTTGATCGATCAAGGCTCTCAGCGCACCTTCATTTCTTCGAAGGTCCAGAGACGCCTAAAATTGCCAATCGAGAAATCTAACCTCCAGATCTCGGGCATGGGCGGACACATTGTGAAAACCGCCAAACATATATGCTTCTTGACATTAGCAGTTCCTAAAACGAGCACAAACTTCCCCGGGCAAGCCATCGTGCTTCCAAAGTTAACGGAATGTCTCCCCCCTTCCAAAATAAACTCCCCAAATTTGAATGATTTCGCCACGCTAGATCTCGCTGATCCCAACCCCTTCGAGGCAGCGCAGATCGATATAGTGATTGGCAGTGATCTCATCCCGCAGATCATGCTCGAAGGTTTCCACCGAAATGTATGTGGCAGCTTACTCGCTCAACTTACAGTATTCGGTTGGATATTAAGCGGTCCAGTACCCCTGTCATCACCTTTGACAAATGTCGCCGTGGTGCCAAATCACCATACGCACACTGGTCCCGCCCTTCGAGAAAACCTATCTACTCTCAAGGAAGCCCCTTCTGACGTAATTGCCGCCCTCAATCCCGTAGGGTTTCCACACAGGGAAATAAAGGCAAATCACGTCAAACACGCCATTCTTGCAAACTCAGACTCAAAACGGCAAACACCCCCTTTCGCTGCCAAACGTTTCGCCCCCCGCAGGATGGCTATCGCCCCCAATGAGACCGCGAAAAAGGGTAAAACACAAGCGTTGGCTCGACGCCACGCGTCAATATGCACAGCAATTGATGGAAACTGCAGCCCTCTCGCATTTTCACATTGCATCCCCCCATACAACAAACCCCGAGAGCACCCATCCCGGGTCCGGGTCAGTCGCTATTCCCGTGCGACCTGTCCCAAGCGCCGTCACTCCTCCGACGGCAACTCAGGCGAACCCCATCGCTTACACCCCACACAAACGATGTCCACATTATCATTGCTCTCAACTGACATCTCCTCTTTTGCAGATCCGGCGCTAGCGACCACCCCAGCAGTTGCCCCCAAGACTGCCCCGCACGTCCGCACCGAGCATCACCCGCAAAGAGGCCCGCAGCGCACTTCCCAGCGCTCCATTATCGCTGATCGGCGACAATCCCCAGCCGTCAGCCTACCTTACAGCCAGGCAGTCAAGCATCACCGCCAACTCATCACCAGCCAGCCGTCCGCCGTAACCCTGGACGCGACCCCGGCACCCTCATCTAATTGCAATCTGCAATGGCGGGCGCGATGTTCAGATGTACTGTGCTGTATTTAGTGATCCGTCCATCCCATCACTAATCCCAACCTTTCCGTCTCCTTTTGTATTCATGTTCCCCCTATTTTTTGCTCCCCGGCTTGAGCCGGTCGTATCGTTTAATGTTTCGTGTAACACTTGTATTTCATACGTTCAATAAAGAACAGCCAACCCCGAACCACGGCGTATTTTTTTCTACCGCTCCGCACGAATCCGAACATATGGGTTGAGGACAATAACAAAAGGAGAATGCCAATGAGTCAAATAACTATCCAGGAAAAAGCTTTAAGTATTTTCGAAAATTTGAAGAATGGAGATACCGATGAATCTGCTGAAGATGTCACATTCCAAGCAAGCCGAGGATGGTTTGAAAAATTTAAAAATAGATTTAATTTGCATAATTTGAAAATGAAAGGCATAATTTGAAAGCAGCTAGCGCCGATGAGGCCGCATCTAAGGAATATCCCAACATTTTAAAGGGAATTATTGAAAGTGGTGGTTATAAACCTGAACAAGTGTTTAACGTAGACGAAACAGGGCTTTATTGGAAGCGAATGCCTGATCGCACGTACATTTCAAAAACTGAAAAATCTGCGCCTGGTTATAAGGTGTTTAAAGAACGATTAACTTTGCTACTTGGTGCAAATGCCACGGGTGATTTTAAGCTAAAACCACTTTTAATATATTTGTCCGAAAATCCAAGGCCTCTTAAAGGACTAAATAAAAATCAATTACCCGTCATATGGAGATCCAACAAGAAAGCTTGGATGACAAAAGCTACTGTTGAGGATTGGTTCAAAAATCACTTTTGTACAGAAGTGAAAAAATATTTGCGAAACAATAACTTAAGCAACAAGGCTTTGCTAATTTTGGATAATGCACCAGGGCATCCTACTAATTTATCCGAACTATCTGAAGATGTCATGATTGAGTACCTTCCGAAAAATACAACAGCTCTGATCCAACCAATGGATCAGGGTGCAATAGCCACTTTTAAGGCATATTACCTACGCCGAACTTTCCGACAACTTATAAGGGAAACCGATGGTAAATCTTCAATTAAAACATTTTGGAAAAACTATAACATCAAGGATGCTATTGACAGCATCAGTGAATCGTGGAAAGAATTAAAATTAACAGCAATGAACCATGTTTGGAAAAAAATATGGCCAGAATGTGTAAAAAGTACTGATGCAGAAGTTAATTTCCTTCCTGAAATTAGGCAAAACATTTTGGATCTAGCACATGATCTCGGCTTTGAAGGTTTGAACGAACGGGATGTGCTTGATCTACTTGAAGCTGATAGGGAACCCCTTTCATATGAGGAACTCATTCAGTTGCAAACAGAACCGGCATTAGATGAACAGACAGAGCCTGATGTATCCAAACAGCTAACATCAAAAAATTTGTCGAAAGCTTTTTCCAATTTCGAACAAGGAATAAACATCCTCCTTGAAAACGATCCTGGCGTCGAACGTAGCGCTAACGTTTCTCGAGGAATTAACTCAGCCATTAGCTGTTATAAATCACTGAAGATCGAAATAGACAAGAAGGCAAGACAAACAACGTTGGACAATTTTTTTAAGCCACGCCCATCCTTACTAGCGAAAAATGATGACGACAGTGATCTGCAGGTTACCATTTCATCTTCAGATTAAAGCCATTTAAAAAAAAATATTTTTATGTATCAGGTGTACAACTTTGCTTCCGCCGTTTTTTTTCCAAAATTAAAAGCTTTATTGCGAAAAAGTACTTACAGATGTATTATTCAAAGTATTGTCCGTCGCTAGCGACAACTTTCTCCCATCTTTCCGGCAATTTTCGGATCCCGGCTCGAAAAAAGGAGTCCTCTTTTGACGCTATCCATGAAGCAATCCATTTTTCCAATTCTTCGAAGGATTGAAAATGTTGATCTGCCAGACCGTGTGCCATCGAACGGAATAGGTGGAAGTCAGAAGGGGCGACATCTGGGGAATACGGCGGGTGGGGCAAGACTTCCCATTTCAGCGTTTCCAGGTACTTTTTGACCACTTTTGCGACGTGAGGCCGAGCATTGTCGTGTTGGAGGATGACTTTGTCTTGTCGCTCTTCCATTTTTAAAACGTTGAAACCACTCCCGACACGTTCTTTCACTCAGAGCAGCATCACCGTAAGTTTCTGAGAGCATTCGATGCGCTTCAGCTGCATTTTTTTTCGAATTGTAACAGAAAAGTAAAACTTCCCGCAAATGGCGAGAATTGGGCACATAAACGGACATTTTCGAGCGTGAATAATACGAAAACAAGAACAACTGTCACTGAAACGGCGATGACAATTCGTTAGGCACTGTCCACACTCACTTTAAAGGCATTACCATCTATGTATTTCAACCAGCCTCAGCCGGTACAGCCACCTATCGGAAAACGGCGGAAGCAAGTTGTACACCTGATAACATGAAGTTCTTTCATTTTTGTTTCTATCTTTTTGTTATTATTATAAAAATAAATTATAACATTGTTATAAAAATAAAAAAAATAAATTTGGAACCGATCCCATTGAATTTGTATGAATTTGTTTTAAAATAATTGATTCCTTATACGGCTTTTCGCTTTGCGGCCAAGTTTCGTGGAACGTATCTAGGCCGTATAGCGAGGTATGGGTGTATTACAACAACATTAATGTAGAAAAACGCAGGTTTAAAACATGTTTCTTCGATATTTATTTAACCCTAATTCCTAGAATTTTAAAAGTAACGTAAACCCAGAAGTGAGACTGTCAGGCTCATATGAGCAAAACAACTGAAAAACTAAATTTATTTTACTTTACTAAATCCAAATACTACTGAAGTTATATATTTTGGCTTAAGTGCAGAATAGCGTACCCTCGTGAAAAAAATTAATAAGTATGCTTATAAAAAGAAGTTTGGCTCCTGAGTCTAACAAAATAAAAATTTTGCTGGGGAAACGGAGAAAAAAATCGGGTTTTGTAAATTTTATAAAAAAAAAATAATGTTTTGCTTATAATTTTTTACTCTTACATATAAAGTATCTAATGTGGTAAATCAAACTAAAGGTATGAAAAAGACCTTTCGTTTGATATGCATATCGTATAAATCGATTGAAAATTGACTGAGTTATTTTGATAAAAGTTTTGAACTTTGACCCCGTGCGTTTCCCCAGCAAAATTTTTTGTTTGTTACATTCCCAAAAACAAGTTCTATATAGCCAAATTTTCATTTTTTTTTTTCACGAGGGTACGCTATTCTGCACTTGTTCCTCCAGATATTCACATCTTTGTCAAATTTGGGTGGAAGTGGAATGGAGATTTGTTTAGTTTATTGTAAACATGTTCCTGCGGTTTAGAGATGTGTGGTGGACAAATATGACACCGACTTTGTTTACATGTACCAGAATTTGACGCCTGCGAACTGACCTTTTGCAGTAATACAGCATCTATTGTTGCCTGAGTTATCGCTCGTGGCTATACAAACAAAATTCCCCCAATTATCGCAAAAACAACTATCTTTTGCTATCTATACCCTCATTCCAGTAAAGACGTGTTTTAAGCCATATGACATACACTGGTCAGAATAAGTTTGCATACAAGGGTACGTAGTTCTTTCATATGAAAAATAAATCACTGAAAGTAATTTTTCAAAAACAAAATATTTTTCATTTCATCCGTAAACTTAGTTATTTTCTTCCATTAACCGTAAAAGAAGGGCCAAAAACAAAATATCTGTGGTCAAAAGCACTAACCGCTTAAGTCGACTTAAGAAGAAATTGAGTTATGGATGCCACCACGTTCCCTTGACTGTGCTCTACGATTGTGTAAAATCGGGGAGCTTCTAACTTTAAAATAAAAAAAGTTATTAATAAAAACCTATTCGCATTCCCATAGCGAACACACTACACGCTAAAACTTTAAAGCGAGATTACTCGGAACAGCAATTTACGACTTAGGCGGTTATTGCTTTTGACCACAGATATGTTATGAATTCACCTCAGAAAAAGTTTGCGTACAAGATAAGTTTATGTAGTTAAAATTTAATTCAAACTAAGTTTTGTCCAAAAATTATTAACTTTGTGTATATGATTTTCTCGCTTCAACTCCCTGCAGAAGTTTCGGCGTAAATTTTATTGAATTCGGTGATTGTTCAGCGGTTATTTTGTTATATCCTTAAATTGTTATATTGGTTTACGGCATCTTTGAAGATGGAGTGTTGTTTGGCTCAGGGTTCAAGTAAACCCCTTATATACTCAATTAGATGCACGTTAGGTGACTAGGGAGAACTTTTTCAACTTTGTTGAGCCAGTTAATAGCAAACATAGCTTCGCATCGTATGCATTGCGCTAAGGTTGAAAAGAAATGTTGGAATCTGATCCAAAGTTTTGAAACCTTGGATTACATAAGTTTTTAGAATATGTAAATAACCCCCCGGAAGCATTTCTGAATAAAGAAAACAGCCTGCTGCTCCTTTTCCTGACATGTAGCCCCATACCATACCCCCACATATGCTCTGCTTTACTGTTAAATTCAGATTTTTGTTATTAATAGAATCCTCTTCAAATTAGTTGATGCATTTGAATGTCAAATATGCCAAACCATTATCTATATATAACAATATTCTATTGATAACGACATTTTGTCCCGGAAATCCGGTTATCTTGACTCTTTGATGGACTCTTTTACGAAAGCAATTCTGTGCTCCTTGTAAGTAAGCTAAATATGGGCTTCTTATACCTGTGACAGACATGTAGTAACAATATCATGATAAAGTTATCATAGTATTCTAATTACTAGGTACGGTGGCAGACATAACTTAGTAAATTATTTGTAGTATTTTTTGACAGTTTGAATATAAAAAATTCACAAATGTAAACAATGCAAACAATTCTAAGTGCATTAATTTCAAACAACGCAAAAATTCGTTGTTTGCATCGAAAAAGGAGGCAATGTCTTAGATTGGCAATTACTGCCTACAAGAAAAGCAAGCGGTATAGAGTGCTAGCATTTGTTAAAAGAATAAACAGGAAATATAGGCGATTTTGGACTACGGCAAGAAAAAATAAATTTGCATTTTTTGAATCTAATCTGTTTACATATTTGTTACCCAGGTGGAAAAATCAACCTTTTGGGAAGTTGATGTGCCGGCATTTACCGCTGAAAAGTTCAGAAACGTCTTTCGAATGGACAGGTCAACTTTTCAATATTTAACAAAAAAGTTAAGAAACTTGCAAAGGAATGACACCTTTTGGCGTTGTGCTATACCACTTGAAAAGCGAATTGGTATTGCTATATATGCTCTGGCATCATCGGCAGAGTACCGCACTATTGCGAGTTTATTTGGCGTCGGAAGAACGACAGTAGGAGAACTGGTTTTGGAAATGTGCGAAGAAATATGTTTGGTTCTTCAAAAGGAAGCTTTCGATGCATATCCGCCAACAGATGCTAAAATCGTGGAAATATTGAATGGCTTTGAGCAACTTGGGTTTCCACAATGCTATGGTGCTATAGATGGGTGCCATATTGAAGTGAAACCTCCAAATGAAGAGGCTGCTGACTATTTTAATTTTAAGGGATGGTATTCCACTGTTCTGTTTGCTGCTGTAGACTATCGGTACAGGTTTACGTACATCAGCGTTGGAATACCAGGGCGAAGTAATGACTCAACAATTTTTGAATGTTCTGCTCTGAAAGTGCAGCAGTTAAATAAAGAATATTTCGGAAAATACACAAAAGAAATAAAACGCGTACAAGTACCCGTGTTGCTGATTGGAGATTCTGCATTCAAATTGTCTGAATATGTTGTTAAGCCTTACCCCTTTACCGTTGAGCAACCTGAAAGCGAAAAATTCTTCAATAAACGTCTTTCTGCATGTCGACGCGTTGTCGAAAATGCATTTGGTCAGCTAAAAGCTCGCTTCAGAAAAATTGGACGAGGCTTAGAAGTAGACCTCCAAAACGTCAACATTATAATAAGAGCCTGTTGGATTTTGCATAATATATGCAACAATAAGAACGACAACATTAATAAAACGTGGCTTAAGCAAATAAACGCCGACGACAATCGTAGACAGCAACCAAAAAGAAGTACCGGAGGCAGAAACACAGTGGAATTGCTATAAGAGATGCTATAACTAAACATCTTTTGAAATGTGAGTATGCACATATGGATTTATTAGTCAATTAGTTTTGTTTATAAGCTGGGAAAGTAAATCATTGTTCTGTTCCATCAGTTTTATGATTTTTTCATCATTCTCCAGGGACTTATTTAGAAAATGTTCCATAACTTTTTGTTCTTTTGCAGCAATTTCAAAAAATTTGCTATCGCAATGATTGCGCTTTTGCTTATTTGCAGATGCTGAAGATGACCGCTGTGCAGCAGATGTTAAGCAGACCGGGGTTGTCAACCAAAGCTTACCTATATTTCTTTGCTAAATTATTTACGCGATTTCTGAGTTCAACAGGCGAAAGATCCACCGCGTACTCTTTGCGGAGTTGCGCACTCATAGCCTTGTAAACGTGAGAGTTTTTGTGCACACCTCTCAACTCCTTTATGTGTTGCCTCCAAACTTCAATGATTTTTAAAGTTTCCGCTGTCCCAAGATACATACGCTTTTCTTTTTTTTCCATTATGAACAATATTTTTCTGTTAAATTTTTTGAATTAAGCTTTCCCTGCATGTCAAAGCTGTGTTCAGATCAGATCAGATGTGTCAGATGTCAGATATTTAGCTGTGTTCAGTAGGTTCGAATGTGTGTTTAGTGAAATACTACATAAATACTAGGTAGCCGAACATAGTATTGTTACTAGCTAAATACTAGGTTGCTCACGTAGTATTTAGCTGGTATTTGGTGACACACATCCGGTATTTGCTCGGTTCGTAGTAACAATACTAGATGTCTGTCACGGGTATTATAGGGGAAATATGTTTTTTCAGGATTTCTCTTATAAAGTCAGTGCTACTGGGTTTTATAAAATATTTCTGAAAATATTGGATGACTCTAGCCTTAGATTATGATCCACTGATCGCAAAACAATCGAATCCTATTCCTTGGGTAGCTTAACCCTCTAACTCCCAAGACCGCCTCTAGACGGGCTTAACCCTTTACGGTACCGTTTGACATATCTGTAACAAACCACTAAAATAGCAATAAAATGCAATGTTAACAAGTAATCTCTGTTTTTGTTTTTTCTTTACATCTTATATACGGTAGTGCATGTAATATAAAAGTACTAGATAGAAACCGTTAAGTTAAAATGTAAAATTTTTCATTTAGTGTTCAGAAATCGTGAGTGTTATAACTAGGGATCGGAATTATATGCAAGTGCATCTTTTTTTGGAGCTTCCGATTTGAGCGGGACCAAGACCGAAACTATTTTTATTGAAAAATATTAAGAATGAGCTAACATATGCACTTCATATTTGCATATGCTTGCGTATTTTGAATATTTTTGCATTTTTTGCATAGTTTTTGCATATAAATCCGATACCTAGTTATAACAGTGCATTGTCGTGAATTTTTAATTTATTAAAAAAATTAATCAAAGTTATTTTTCATTACTATTTTTGTGCGAAATAACAGGTGAATATTTTCTGTTTAAATAATGTGCTCGAATGCATAACAAATATTTTATAGTTTTTATGAAATCCAGAAATTACTGTTTGTAACATTTGCTGTGGCAACTTTTGCTGTGTACCGCGCAATGGCTTACCGCAACAGAAAAATTGATGAACTAATTGAAGCGGTTTTTAGAAGTTATGAACAAAGTGAGGACCGGTTCGAAGATGAGGATGATGATGATGCTCTGGAAAACCTTGATTTGGGAACTGGAGACGATAATGATTTTGTTGAGGATATGGAGTTCTCCTTACATGATGAGGAAGATGGCGTAAATATTGAGAATATTATCGACGACTTGGAAAGCGACGACAACATCCCTTCAACTTCAAAGACTAAGAAAGCGCGATACTCAAGATCTATCAGCAAGCCAACCATTTTATGGAAGAAGCAAAATCTTCAATTAAGTGAAGAAACCCTTCGTTTTACGGGCCATGATTCCTTGGAACCTGAGATTTTGAATTTAGAGACACCCTTTCAATTTTTCCTACAAGTGTTTCCAGAAGAGTTGATGGAGCACATTGCAGAACAAACTAGTTTATATGTAGTTCAAAACGATCCTGAAAACATATTCCGTGCTTCCAAAATTGATATACAGCAATTTATTGGAATAAGATTTGTCATGTCTCTGGTGCATCTTCCAAACGTAAAAAAGCATTGGAATAGCTCGATTGGTTCTCACTTAGTACAAGAAACTATGCAAGTGAATACATTTGAAAAATTGCGCCAATTCATTCATTTTGCAGACTTCACAAAATTCGGCCAATAATAAATAACCTGAATGAATCTTGTGGGCGTATAGCGTTAGAAAGGAGTTTGTGTGTAGATGAACAAATTTGTTCTAACAAGGCAAGGCATCACCTGAAAAGGTATAACCCCAAAAAGCCGAAGAAATGGGGGTTCAAAATATTCGTTCTTTGCGGTGTCAGCGGCATTGCATACAATTTTGAGGTGGATAAGGGTCTGAAAATAACAGGGAGCCTTCAAACCCCGATCTAGGTGCTTCATCCAACGTTGTAGTCAGACTAGCAAAAATCATTCCAAGAAATCAAAACTATCGAGTATATTTTGATAACTATTTCACGTCTCTGCCGCTGAAAAAATATTTGGCAACGGAAGGAATTTTTAGTCTCGGCACAATTCGGAGACATAGAATAGTAGATTGTAAGCTACCTGCAGATCAGGATATCAAAAATAAAGAGCGTGGCTATTCAACTGAATACGTGGGCGATATAGAGGGTACAGATGTTTCCACCTTTACTTGGAAAGATAATAAGTCTGTTATTCTGGCTTCCAATTTCGTTGGAGAGCTACCGAAATCCGAAGTTCGACGTTATGACAAGAAATCCAAAAAATGCATAATATAATGCGAATATAATTCAAGAATGCAATCGCCACATGGGAGGCGTCGATTTGATTGATAGCATTATGGGTAGATACAAAATATTGCTGAGAAGCAAGCGATGGCAAGTTAGGATGTTCTACCATTTCCTTGACCTCACGATGTCTAATGCATGGATTTTGTATAAGAGAGTTCAAAAAGTGAATGGTCAAAAAGATAGTCAGCTATCATCAGCGGATTTCAGGATGGAAGTCGCTACGGTTCTCTGTAAGAGCCCCATAAAGCGACAAAGTCTTGAACGCGAGCTCCAAGCTAAAAAACATAAAGGGCCAGCGCAGAGTACTCCACCGATAGCGATAAGACATGATCAAATCGGACATTGGCCGGTATGGGCAGAAAAAAGGATTCGGTGCAAGGTCCCTGGATGCGTAGGAGTCTCGCAAACTTTATGTGAAAAGTGTAGAGTGGCATTATGTTATAACAAACAAAACAATTGCTTTAAAATTTTCCACACTCCATAAAACATTAAAACTTTTAAGGGGGTCTTCTACCTTGTGGCCTCGTTTTTGATACTGTTTTTTGACAATAGATTGTAGGGGAACCAATAATGCAATCAAGGTTCGGTTTTTTGCATTGAATTCGTTTATTTCTATACTTCCAACATTAATTTTTCTGAAATTTTACTGTCTCTAGTTTGACCGTGATTTGACCTTGAAATGTCCCTTACGAAAAATTTATACTAAAACGGTTGTCACGATTCAGCCCATGAAAGTCGTCTGAAACAAAAAAACCAAAATGATTTAGTTTCTTTATGACTTTGGCTATCGTTTGACACGAGGTTTTTGAAAAATTCCAAAATTTCACGAAACAGGCAATAAACAAACAAAAATGTCTACGTTTTCAAGGTCAAGAATAGCTGTAAAAATCGTTAAAATGAAAAAAATCTAAAAAGCTCGTGTCAAACGATAGCCACATGTTTTCCGCAAATTTTGATATATCACTTTAGTTAATTGATCAATTAGTTCTCGAGATATCTTGCCAACCAGTTGCAAAAACACAACTTTTGGGAAATTGCATTTAAAGTGGCGATGAGCGCTGCGATAACAGCATGCGGAGCTATATTCGATGACTCTAAAAACCCCGAAATAATAAGATTTCGGTTATACCCTTTGAATATTATATTTCTAGTACCTTCTAGGCCACAAAACTGCAAAAAAAATAAAATCGATTTTTTTGAACCAACAAGGTAGAAGACCCCCTTAAGCTAAAATAGAGTTTTTTGAAATATTAATGAAGATTAAAGTTTTGTACTCGTTATAGCTCAATGTGACACAAATGTCACAAACCGCTTTTTTCTCCACTTATCCACTTTATAATAACAATTTGAAAACTCGTGGAACAAATGTTTTTTTATTTACAAAAAGCTTTCAATCCAACCAGGTTTCATTAAGTTTGGTGATCTTGAGCCGTAAAGGGTTAACCTATTGGGCTAGAGCTCACACAGTTTAAATTTGTTTGGAAAAAATTATTTTCAAACTTATTGTTGAAATGTGTATGTAAGTTCGTATCGTTTTATAGAAAAACACATTTTTTTCGTTCGATTTTATTATTCAACATAGTTGCCATCGCGGGCGATACACCGATTATAGCGATCTTCCAACTTTTCAATACCATTTTTGGACATTGCTCTTAAGCATCGACACGTTCTCGTTTTTGGTCGATTGTGAGTTCGCGCGGCACCCACTTTGCAAATAGCTTTCACATACCCAAATATTCATGAACGATATGTCCAACACGTTCCTTTGATATCTTTAGAGTGCCAGCTATACAAATAAACCTCAATTTACGATCTTCCAAAATCATTTTGTGGATTTTTTTGATGTTTTCGTCCGTAACAGCCTCTTTTGGACGTCCACTGCATTCATCGTATTCGGTGCTCATATGGCCTGTACGGAATTTAGCAAACCACTTACGAATGGTTGCTCCGCCCGGCGCAGAGTCCGGATAACACCACTAAGCAAATAAACACATAGAGGTGCCACGCAGTACAAAATTTTGCGGTCACGCAAATCTAGCACAGTAGGTCCCACACATAGCTCAACTATAAGGTTGTAGCAAGCCACCGGCTGATTGTTTATCGCTTTTGTCAATATCGTCGGTGTGCTGTGTTGCCACATCGGTTGAAATGAAAATACCCGACTGAAAACAACTAACCTGAGCACTTTTCCCGTTTTTTCACTCAAATACAGCACCGTCTGGCAACAATCACTTTTGTTTGTTTTCAGTTTCTCCCTCTTTCGTCGGAAAATATCAACTGATTTTGACAGTAGCGATAAAGTAGCTATAACCTTATTATTGAGCCATGGTCCACACGTACTTCGGCTATACAAAGTTTGGTCGCTGGCCTCGGCAAATTTTAATTTTCGAAGTTTATCTTCATTCTTTGTGGGATGTTCGACAAGGAACATCAATTGCGAGCTGTGCTGTGCTGCTTGGCACGAGACGGCGCGCCGCGGCGTATCGTTTGCAAATTCGAATATGCAAGGGTGTGTGTCCGTGTGAAAATAAATGTGCGTGTTGCTTGTGTATGCGCTGAGGCGAATGAAAACAATACGAGCAACTGCACATGATGAAAAGCAAATTGAATTTCCATGGCTTTCGGTTCTGCTATGAATAATGAACCATGTGAATTCGCAAAGGCGTACAGTAGAGTGTGCGTTCCTATTGATAAAAAAAAAAAACCAAAACCATTAATTTCTGCTATGCAATGTTGGCATTCATGTAGGCTACGTTGCCTTCTGACCTAATAAAATGCATACCGATACATTCTTAAATTCATATATTAACAGCAACATATTACTTATTATTATCATTTCCTTAAAATTTATATTATTTAGTAATTTTATGTGTTCTTTAGTATTTTTTTTTATTCTTATTTTTCGTTTTACTTGCAATTTGCTTTCTTAACCAAGTGCAATGTTTCTTAGCAAAATTATTAAAAAGTAATCTAATTGTTTCGTACAGGGAGGATCTCCTGTGCGCAGTGCTGCCGTTTTCAAATTTTTTTCAGTAGTACAAATTACGATTTTTGGGTAGTATTTATGAACTTTGAGTAGTACATATGCATGTTTTCTTAACAGTGTAAAAACCGCAAGGATTCATCAACCACTAAATCAAATACTAAGTTTCAAAACACATTAACAATTTTATTTATACAAATGTGAAAGAGACAATGTAATTCAGTTAAAGAAATTCATATAAACAAATTTTATATGTTTTAATTATATACTTAAAGTAAGTTTTTTGGTGGATCCCTTTTTTCCGTAAAAGTTTCTCCTAATAAACTTTTCGAAGATAAATCGAGTGGACAGTAGCGTTCAGTTAACATTTTCTTTTCTAGTCTTTAATTAAATTTACTTCGGACTACTATGCAGAAACGCAATTACAGTACCAATAAACTGTCAAAGAAGCGGAAACATAAATTCATTAATATCGTGTTTTTTTCTAAAACATCCACAAAATGGTTATAAACCAAGATTTTCGAAATTTGACTCAAGTTCCAATTTCGCAATGCCCTTTATTCCGCTTCTAGAACTTCAACATTCTGTTCTTCAATTAAATGTTTCAATTAGGGGAACTATGGTAGGAGATACATTTTTTGGATTTATCCTTTTCAAGCACCCTTAACTAAAGTCGACCTAAGCGACTAGCTAGTAGTAATATTTGCATTACTAGTAGTAGTAGCTTGATATTTGCATTACTAGAATATGTACAATTTCCCGCCTAAGTCAGTCCGATTTATAATTATTTGTCTACGGATATACTCTATAAACCCCATTTTGAAGATATTTCTATAAAAAAATAAAAAAAAAACAAACAAGAGAAACCAATCAACACCAAAACAAAACAACAAAGCACGACGAACAATATTTTTCATTTATATTTTCTTTAAAATGGCATAATTAAGAATGGGATAATTTTAAGCATACTTTGAATTGAATTTTTTTATTTAATAATTATTATTTTTTTTATTAACAATCCAACAGAATTTTTTCCCAATTTGCACTGGTTGAATAAAAATGCCAATCCCAAGAGAAATCGAACGATTTTATACACTTTTATCAGCATATTCCAATGATTGCGAATTACACGTTTCAGCTCAGTTTAATTTTTTCTGACTTGTCGACGTCCCAACAACCACTTTATTGTTTTAATCAAATTTTAAAAGATTCTTACAAGAATATTCAAAAATATTAAGTTATTTTGTATTTAAATACAGTAACAGTTAATTTACTCTATTATGTCACGACGTTAATTTTTGGGTATCGCATCCGTTGCGCTGCTTAAAGTTTATCACTTTATCAAAAGCTTATGTGTATTATGTGATTACAACAATGTTAAGTATTGTACGAACAGCATTTTGCAACGCGGTTAAAAAAGGGGCAATTGTCACTTTAGTCGCACAACGGTAACTCTACAACGAGCTCAATTTCTTGATCGAAAAAATTCAGTAAAAAGTGAAACATACGAAAACACATGTGATACAGTTGCTCACAAACCAAGGATATTTGGTTAGAAATAAAAAACGGCAAGATTGGTCTAAACTTCGTGCTTCGGCAATGTTCAGTTCGGCAACATTTTTTTATATTCTTTTCTAATAGCTTACCTAAAACATGAAAATTAAATAGCTAAAACTTATATTTCAGAAAATAGTAGTACAATCGGCCTGTGGGTAGTACGGTAGTTCAGATGATGAAATAGTAGTAAAATACTACTATAGTAGTACGTTCGGCAGCACTGCCTGTGCGATTGAGTTGTTCGCACAGGGACGATCGTCCCTGGCCGAAGTAGTCAGTCGTGCAGTGAGCGTGAAGTGGGCAAGATGTCCATTCTAGTGCAAATGTATTTTATAGGTGCAAGATCTGCGTGTGCTTGAAGTGCGGAAAATAAATTGGGTTTTTTGAGCTGATGGCTTTTTCCCAAAGAGCGCGTGTTTTATTTAAACCAATTTTGCATTTCGCAGTTTTCACCGCCAATCGAAAATGATGGGAACATTTTGGTACGTGTCGAGCCGGATAATAGCGATCTATGAAGCGCCCCTATTTTTCGATTGCTTTGTGCGCGAAAAATCTAATGAGTAGGCGAAAGAAATGGGACATTTTCAGTGAGCAGCGTGGTGCGTGAAGAGCGAGGCGCGAGAACAAGGCGCAAGGAACGAAAAAAGGGGAAAAGGAGCGAGTTACCGATTGCTGTGCAATTCGTTTTTCTATTTATTCGAGCAGTGAATGTAGAGGCGAAAGCACCGTCAAGTGAGAAATTGTGTCTTAGAATTTGTAAATTTGGTGAAAAGAAGCAGCAGCAATCGGTGAGCTACAGTCCACTAGGAGCTTTGTGCGGGTAGTCTGATTTGGAGTGCAAATGTGGTATTATTTTGGTGCAAGGAAGTTTCGTTTGTGTTCTTTCGTTTCGTTGGTTTGCGTTGGTGCGGGCGAGTTAATTGTTGTTGTTGTGGGCCAGGAGCCACCGAAGCAGGCAAACAGCTTGCAAGCCAGGATTGAGGGCAAGAATCTGCCAAAGCAGAAACGCAAAGTAGACCGGCGCCAGAAGGGGGCCAGAATGATCGACGGGGAGCGAGGGCAAGGGGTGCCAGTAGATTTAAGCGACCCAGACGAAAAACGATCGAAACTCGAGCAAGAAATAAATGTTAAATGGTTTGAACAATATTCAGCTGGTGCTAATATTATTGCAAATCCGACTATGACGTTGTTACCGACGGCTATGATCGGAATTGTAGACGATGGATGCAGGTATGGGCCGGTGCGTGCATTGCTGGATACGGGAGCACAGGTCAGTTTGATGACGTCCGCATTGCAGCGAAAATATCGTATTTCCACGCAACCTATAGCGCAGAAGATGGTGGACATTGATAGTGAGCCAATGCAAGTGGGCAAGAAGGCTAACATAAAAATAAAGCCGTGTGTAGTGGTACTACCTAACCATCTATGCCGACCATAACATTGCATGTAGTGATACTACGCAATCACTCATGCCGACCAGAACAAATCACCGTACACTTGCGCACACAAATTCGCTGGTGTCAAATGGCTGCACTTGAAGTCGCCACGGTGCGCTATGCGCAACCACTTGAGTGAGCGGAGTGACATACGATGCCACCTACCGCAGTGCATTGCAACAATACTGCAACGCGCATTATGCCGACCCTTTGGCGGCGTGGGAAACGATCGGAAAATATCCGAGGCCGTTTAGCGCCGGCCACTGACCCAATTGCAAATGTGCTGACGCAGAAGAAGTGACCCAGGTTGATGATTGGTCAAACGAAAAATATCGTGGGAAGGGAGGCGGAGCCCTGGAAATGCATGACAGTATAACAGTTATAATTTAGTATATAAGACCCAAATTTTCCAAATAAAGTTAACTTCTTGTTCGATATTCAAAGTGCCTGGTGGCATTGTTTTATTTTGCAAGAGTTCAATAAGATCGGCTTTTCGGAGCCATACTACATTGGCGCGGCCGGCCGAATAAATATAGGCCAAAATCACACACACACTGGATTTACCTTTTCAAACTGTACGCACGAACATATATACCACCTCACAGTACATCTGACCTCCACACGTGGTTTGCAACGGCATGTGAGCTAGAGGCAGAGCTGTGGGTTCTGCCAAAAGAGAGCCAGTGGGAGCCAGTATTACCATCCGGTAGTATACGGATGATGGCGCAAGCTGGTTTGCCAGATTCGCTTGCAGATCCGGATTACTGGCAACCGAAAAGTGTGCATGTCTTACTAGGCGCGAGCTTCGTGGCAAGGATTGTCATCAGTATTATGCCGAATATATTGAACAACATGACGTTAATGGAAACGGTGCTAGGTATGATCGTTTTTGGAGAGTATGCGCAGAAAGTCAACGAGCAAACAGGTGAACTAAAGGGTGTGCACACCAAAATCGGGACACTTGTTTTCTGATATAAAAATAAAACGAAGTAATCTAGAATTTTTTTTACAATTTATTTCTACTCTTCGATCTTAAAGGTACGATATAGTTCAGACTTATTTCTATTTTTTTCCTCCGTAAGCCACCAACCACACTTTTCATCGGAGTCCTGCTATAAATTTTTGCACGAAAAATTCGTTCACTTTTTTAGACCCCCACAACCACTTTCTCCGGAACTCTTCTTCTGTCGATACCCTCGCATCACTCTTCTTTAAAATGCTTATAACTATCGACCACTAGTTTTCGATAGGGCGGAGTTCCGGGCTGTTAGGCGGATCACACTTGCGCTGTACATATTCCATCCCATATGGAGAATATTGCCTTCATACCACTACAGAGTTTCCCTGGAGTAGTGGCAAGTAGCCAAGTCAGGCCAAAACAACGGTTTTGATGTGTGGCGACGAATGAGAGGCAGCAGTCTCTTTTCGAAGCATTCTTCCCGGTAAATATTGTCATTCATTGTACCGACAAAACAAAAGGATTTGTTTTAATACCGCACGAACAGATGGCTTGCCAAACCATGGTCTTCTTTGGGAATTTTGCCATTTATTTCACCTTGTATTCATCAGCAACATCTTGGCGATTCGCGCCTGTGTAGAAATCTAGCCCAGCTAAAAATGTAAAGTTGTTGAAGCAGTATGTTTCATCATCCATGATCACACTACTGAATTTCGTTAGCAATTTTTCGTACAAGTTGCGACAACGGTGCTTCATGGTGAGATTTCGCTTCACGTCCCGATCTGGTACTACTTCAGCCTTGTTACTCTTCAAACTTACTCGCCTCTTGACTTTCTGGACGAACGATGACGATTTTTCCACGATTTAAGCCACCGAACGACTTGACATTCGCGGATTTTTTTTAAATGCGGCAATCACTTTCTTTGTGCATCTAACATTCTTCTGGTCATGGTCACCACCACTACCCGCCTTACGATCAACCTTCAGCCTTTCATTACAATTTTTCAACACTTTACTGCATGTCGATGGTGCAAAATTTCGCTTTTTTGTAATTCGGCGTATACTGCGGTTGAGATTCGTAGTGTGTTCGTGCAAGATGAGTTTTCTACGTTCGTATTCGTTTGCCATTTTCTTACTAATAAAACAGGTTTTGCAAATTTTTTTTACTTGAATATTGAAAACCAAGTCATGGAGTACTTACGTCTAAAATTTTACTTCTCAAAGAGTTTTATTTTAAAAGATACAGGGGTTTTAAAGTGTCCCGATTTTGGTGTGCACACCCTTTAGTGTCTATGATTGAGTGCGAGAATAATGAGGAGCTTGACAAGTTGTTCAAGAAGTTTTGGGAGCTTGATCAAATCTAAGAGCATGTAATGAGAACGCCAGAGGAGGAGCTAGTTGAAAACAATTTTATTAATACATATCGCAGAGCCAGCGACGGAAGATTTGTTGTTACCATACCATTGAAAACAGTTAATGACATTGGGAGCTCATGAGGGGCTTGGGCACATGGAGCTAGTTAGTGAACGTGCTAGACCAGGTGCATTAGTTTACTATATACCACATCATTGTGGTACCAAGAAGTTTCGCGTGGTATTTGATGAAAGTTGGTGCAGTTGCTAGGCGGAAAGTTGCAAAGGGATTTGCATGAAATAATTATGCGTTTTATAAGGCATAAAGTCGCTTTCTCTTCGGATATCAAAATGATGTTCCGGCAGGTGCGGATTGCTAGACATCAATGGGATTTGCAAAGAATATTTTGGCGCGAGAATAGGCAAACCCCATTGAGAGAATACTGGCTAACTGTGGTCACCTATGGCATGACGTCATCAGCACATAATTCAGTGCGAGCAGTTATACAGTGTGCAAGAGATGCAGAGGAGAAATATCCTGAAACTAGATGATGGATACATGGATGACTGCGCATCTGGTGCTAGCAGCGAGCAAGATGCCATTACGTTGGCAAAACAAATGGCGCTGATTTTGAGCTTCGTAAATGGAAGTCGAACAGTAGGTCGTTCATGAAGGAAATGCATTCAAATGAAAAGGAAGAGATGGTGCAGTTCGATGAAGAAGCTAAGGTGCTTGGGCCAGTGGCGTCCCCAGGGGGGGGGATTAGGGGGATGGATCCCCCCCCCTTGGTCGGAGAATTCACTTATGCAATTTGCTATAACAATATGGAATTGTGAAACATTTTTACTATTTGCTTTATCGCTTCTGTAATCACCCACTTAAAACCTAATAACTGAACCTCCCATGATCTGGCCAGACCATAATGTAAACAAGATGATAGTCGAGGATTGTTGTTAAGGATATAAAAAAACCAGAAAGTGTGAATACAATGATTTCTTTTGCTTGTCTACATTATTTTTACGTAAAACGGTGAAAATATACTAGAATAATTAAGTAAATAGCGAGTTTCAACTTTAATGAGTTAATTTTGAAATTAAAAAAATACGGCAGTAAAGCAAAAAAATAAAAAAAATGTATAAATGTAAAATACGTTACTTATGGATCTACTTCAGCTGCTTGACCAATGCAATTATTTCAACAATATAATGCAGTATCATGACTATACCACATTGAGATTTTACATTCGACACATACAAATCGGGTTTTGATATATATATTTCTGGATTCCTTGCACTGTTAATAATTCTGAACTGCTTTGCCAAAGAAAAATATGCAAAACATGCTCTACATGTTGTTGTTGCTGAACTGGCCAGATATCGTTTTCCTTGTCGCCTTCGTCGTTGCTATCTTCACATTGAACTATCTAAACGACCATTTTTTCTATCAGTATCAGAAGCTTCGTTTTGTTCAGGGCCAAATGAAAGCGTGAAATTGGCAGCACCGTTATTATTGCCTCTCGCAGCAAATTATTTAATATCTTAAATTCGTTGCTCTAAAGCATTAGTTTCCGCTATTGGTAAGGAAATTTTTTTAGAGATTTTCCTCTCTGATTTAACTCCAGCGTCGAAGTTCAAAAACAATGTCCACCTGATTCTCAAAATAGCATTCTCTTCCTTTCATCTCTGTCACAGAAAACACCCAATCGAATTGGAAAATGGATAAGTATTAATTTTGAATATGTTCCAACATTATTTTCCAACAAAAATTATAATTTATTAACCCAAAGAAAATAAAAGCCAAGGCGAATGAAAAACACTTGGACCAGGTACATTTTGCGTCAGCTAATTTATGTCACTATTAACGGGATGGCACGAAAAAAGTGCTTCAAATCGGGTCAGATGGAAAAACCTAGTTGAAAATATATATATAATATAAAAAAATATTTAACAATTCTGACAATAATTACGTCGAAAATAACAAAAAAAAAACTGAAAATAACTGGCAAATTTGTATGAAAATGCACCATGGTCTGGCCAAGCCATGGTTTTGGGTTTTGTGCTTAGAAAGGATCAGTTAAGGATATCATGAAATTTGAGCTCGATAGCTTAATTACAACATTACTAAAGTGGATCCAAAGTTCAATATGGTCTGGCCAGAACCGGATACCCGCAGAAGGGTTAAGAATAAATGAATAAAAAAAACCAGCATTGCATTTGTTCTCGCAGAATAGTTGTATTTTCAATGTTCCCAAAAGTGTCGACTATTTACCAAAATAGTAATCAAACGCAGGCTTCATGCCAACCCTGCATCAGCTGTTGAAATTAAAAAAAAATTCACTTATATAGTTTTGGTGAATTGCGGGTAAACATGGAAACATGGTCACCTCTATCATAATTAAATTTCAGAACGTCATACATTTTGTAAATGTTTGATTTCTTTTACATAGCTGGTGTGCTTTTTAAAATACGTCTTTTGAGTTTTTCGTAATTCTATTAGCAGTTGTTTTCGAAATGTCATAACTTAAAACAAACTTGAATTTTTTGGTTGGTATTTTATGACTTAAAAATACATGTCACTTGAATTTTGTGTTTTAAGAAGTTTATGTTAGTATATGTATACATATATGTATGTATGTACAATTTTATTCAACATGTATTAAAAATAATACGCAAAGATGAAAGTATAAAAATGGCGTTAAACTGCATTTTTTGCATATCCCCCCCCTTCCCGAAATCCTGGGGACGCCACTGGCTTGGGCTAATATGGTTAGTGGCGCAAGACAAGTACACATTCATTGTGAAAACACCAGTTATAAGGGAGCCAGTTACAAAGCGTATGATTGCAAGTCGGGTGCTGCAGCTGTTTGACCCAAATGGATATATTTCCCCAGTAACAGTCGTGGGCAAGATAATTATACAGGACTTATGGCGCTTGAAAGTGGCATGGGTCGAAAATTGCCAAAGGAACTAGAAGATAAATTTAGAGATTATTGGGACCAGATTAAGGAGCTAGGAAACTTTTAGATCCCAAGATGAATTGGTGCAAGAAATAATGCAAGGTTAGAGGTGCATGGGTTGGCTGACGCCTCTGAGAAGGCGTATGGTACTGTTATCTATGTGAGGATAGAACGTGAAAATGGGGCAATAGCATGTAATTTGCTAGTATCCAAGACAAAAGTGGCGCCAGTTAACAAATTGACGATACCGAGGCTAGAATTGTCAGCGTGCGAGTTGTTAGCTAGATTGGTAAAGAGTGCTAGACAGTCAATGGAATGGAGCGATGTTAGCTGTACATTGTGGACAGATTCGTTTTGGGGTGTTGTATTGGCTAGGCAAGCAGCCAAGCGATTTGAAGACCTTTGTTGGTAATCGTGTTGCTGCGATACAACAGAGCGTTGGGGCAAGTAGATGGAAGCATGTGAGCACAGCAGATAATCCAGCAGATTTGACGAGTAGGGGTTTGAAAGCAAGTGAACTGGTGGATAACAAATTGTGGCTGCAAGGTCCGGCCTGGTTATCTAAACCAAAGGAGCAGTGGCCAGCTGATAAGTTTGAGCAAGCAAAGGAGCAGTGGCCAGCTGACAAGTTTGAGCAAGTGAAGGAGCAATATTCGATAGAGGCGGAGTAAGAAAGCATAGTAAATGTAGTAAAAATGTGCGAGGGGCCATTGAGTATTTTTGTACCAAAAATGTGGGGAGGCGGTGAGGTCGTCCCACTCACACAGTATGAGGGCAAGTTGGAGAAAATATTAAGTATTTTGGTATATTGCAAGCGTTTTATAGATGCCTTAAGGGTGAGATATTTGAAAAGAGAGAGAGCTAGAAGATCGCGAGTAAGTCGTAGGCCAAGGAGCAAGAATGCGAGAATACCACTTCCAAGTAATGAGGAAAGATCGTGTGCGATGGAATATTTGATAAAAGAATCACGGGAGCAAGACTTTTATAAAGAGCGAGCTATGATACGGAAAGAAAATCGGTTGCCAGAGCGAAATAAGCTAGAGCTAATACGTCCGATCTTGGAAAATGGATTGATAAGAGTCGGGGGCAGGTTAATAAATGCAGAAAAAGAATATGAAATGAGGCATCAGGTTATCGTTGCGAAGGGTTCAAGGTTAGCATATTTGATAATTGACTATGCGCACAAACCAAACATGGAGCAGTGCAAGTTATGACCCAGTATATTCGGCAGAAGTATTGGATTCCTCGTATAAGGGATGAGCTCAGAAGATTCTTGCACAAATGTGTGGTGTGCATGCGTTGCAACTACAAGCTGGAGCAACAGTTGATGGCGAATTTACCAGCCGATCGAGTGCAAGTGGGCAAGAATTTTTTACATTCTGGTTTAAACTATGCGGGGCCATTCAATGTCCATTTGAGGGTGCGAGATGATTACGTAGTGAAAAGCAAATGCTGGATCGCGATATTTGTGTGCCTGAAGACCCGAGCTGTTCATATTGATATGGTGCTAGATCTAACTACTCAGTCATTCATTGCGTGCTATGAGAGATTTATCGGAAGACGTGGAAGATGTGAGCGCATGTACAGTGACAACGCGACGACGTTTGTTTGCTTGCGACGTTATCGGTGCCAGAGACAATAAAGACTTTACACTTCGAGTTGTTCTCACTTATACATACTCATTTCTTGCTGTCTAATAAATCCCCGCTGTCATATAAATCCCCGAGCCAATAGATACATTTCGTGGTGTGTACATGAATACCCATGAGTACCCGAAAAATTTAATGTAGTACGTATCATAGAAGTCGTTTCTACATACGACATTGCTTTACTGGTGCTGCCAAATAAACTTCCTACCATACTTCATGGTGAACATAATTTGAATTATTTTCGTTTGTTTATTGTGCAGCAGACTTCGCAGAGGACACCGAGAATTAAAAAATAAAATAAAAACCAATTTGACTTATATATTAACTAAAGAAATCCGATTTCGGTACTTTGGACAATTCTACTTAGACCAAGAGGAAGTAAATAACAGATTGAATGGTATCGGGTCTGGTGGATGGAATAGTTTAGTATGGTTTGTCACGGGTGCTCTGAAATATAGAAGACTAATTGTAAATGAATATAGTTAAGCTAAGAATAAGTAAATAAAAAATAATGTATGTATGCTAAGTTTGCCGACAGACGACCTGAGGGTCAATGTTGTATATCCTTTGTTTATAAATTTTAGTTCATATACATAACTATATTATAAGAAATTGTATGAATTGTTCTATAATTATAAGAGAAATGAAAATTAATAAAGGATTTATCTATCTTATCTATCTTATCTATCTCTATCTATCTATCTATCTATCTATCTATCTATCTATCTATCTATCTATCTATCTATCTATCTATCTATCTATCTATCTATCTATCTATCTATCTATCTATCTATCTATCTATATATTAACTTAAAGAAGTGATTTTCGCAAGCGTAAGTATATTCATTATGTCATTGTGTGCACATTTTGTATCTTTTGTTTTCATGCTATTGTTTTAAAAATATGAATTTTTGATTTTCTGTTTATTGGTGAAAGTTTTTTTTTCACATTTTGTATATTTTTTTTCATGTTATTGTTTAACCCTTTCGACCCCAAAGTTGCTTATAAGCAACTTTGACTTTTAACGCCGCTTTATTTGAAACCAACGGAACTAATTCATCAAAGTAGGCATCGAATTGGTTAGTTGCAGTTCTTAGAATAAGAAAACAACAAACAAATAACGGTTGTGTCGCGATCAACACAACTACGATACATAATTCAGAGTAAAGTCGATGAAATCGCGCGTGGTGAAATTTTAGTGGAAAAAGTAAAAATTAAATAAAAATACTTATAGATCATAATTTAAAAATACAAGTACGCAGTTTTAACAATAAAAGGTGAAATAAGTAAAATAAAAGTTGCATTGTTATTGATCAGCATTTTTTTGTTTACTGAAGTTGCTTATAAGCAACTTTGGGCAGCGGTGATAGTAAAAATATTGAAACCGAAAACATGAATGAACAACGCAAAGGACTTTGTGAAGTGGATATAGAAGACATTCTGGAGTTTGAATGGGACGAGTCTTCTCCAGAAGATGGCGAAGATGATGAGGCAGAGTTTCTGGAGAATAGATTGAAAGAAATTTTAGAGAAAGGTGAACAAAGCGAGATCGACTTACTAGAAGGTATCGCCACTGAAGAACGTACTGAAGAAGAGTTTCTAGAGAGTTGGGAACGTCTTGTCGTTGAGAAAGTAGACTTTTCTACGTTGCGATGGAGGAAAAAACCCTTTGATGTAAAAGACGAACCAAGGGAAAAGCGTTTAGAAGATGTTCGAATGGTGAATAACCCAATCGAGTATTTCAGTTCGTTTTTTGACGATTCTATGATTGAACTGATTGGAAAAGAGACCAACTTATATGCGCTTCAAAAGTCCGGTTCTGAACTCAAATGTACTAGAGAAGAAATTCTTCGGTACTTTGGAATTTTGCTATATTGGGGTGTTATTCGGCTTCCGAGGTTCAAAATGGCATGGTCACAAGAGCTAAAGTTGACTGCAGTAACCAATTCGCTGCCACGCAAAAAATTTGAAAAAATAAAGCAATTTCTCCATTTTTCTGATAAATCGAAGCAACCCGAAAAAGGTGATGCTAACTATGATAAGCTGTATAAAATACACTCAATTTTATCGATGCTCAAAGACAAATTCAACAGTCTACCTCAAGAAGAACACCAAAGTATTGATGAGCAAGTAATAGCATACAAAGGTAAGTTTAAATTTTCATGATATCAAAAAAGAACACCTTTGGACTCGTTGTACATAAAATTTTTAGGAAGATCAGCATTCAAGCAATATAATCCCGCCAAGCCTCATAAATGGGGAATGAAAATGTTTACGCGAGCAGGTTCATCGGGAATTATATACGACTTCGCTCTCTATATTGGAGATGGTACTTGCCCCTCATATGGGCTGGGCATATCATCTGACATAGTCTTATATTTGGCATCTTCTGTTCCGAAATTTAAAAACTACAAGCTGTATTTCGATAACTGGTTCACCTCGGTCAGTCTTCTTTTATCCTTGAAAGAAATGGGTATATTTTGCATCAGCACTGTCAGAAAAAACCGAATGGGAAATTGCGAATTAAAATCCGAATCTGATTTAAAAAAGCTTGGCAGAGGATCTTACGACATGAAGTGTGAAGTCATCCATGGAATTGCAGCAGTTCGTTGGTTAGACAACAAAGCAGTGCAGTTGTTATTTACATTTGTTGGAGATGAGCCAATTGGAACATGCCGTCGTTGGAGCGCAAAAGAAAAGAAATTTATTGATGTTGCAAGACCAGCTATTGTATCAGAATACAACAAGCACATGGGAGAAGTTGATCTCTCTGATATGCTAATGGAGCTCTATAAAATCAATCATCGCTCTGCTAAATGGTACATGCGAATATTTTACTGGGCTATGGGAACGGCAAAAGTGTTCCTGGCTTTTGTATCGCAAGCACCTCAAAATGGTCGAGCCGAACGCAAAGCATATGCCACTCATAAAATTCCAAATGGAAATAGCAAATGAGTTGCTAAATGCTGCACCATCCTCCTCAGTACAAAGGAAAAGAGGACGACCCAGTGGAAATATTTTGGAACAGGAAGTAGATTCATCACCGTCATCTCTGTCTTCTTTTGCATCCCGTTCCAGTGCCAAGCGCCATAAAATTACTTATGATCCGCCAAATTCGAAAAGGTATGATGAAAGCGGCCATTGGGTAGTATGGGGAGAAAAAGGTCGATGCCGCCTTTGCAAGACGGGAACACCCCTATCAAAATGTTTGAAATGTGGTGTTCACCTATGTTGTAACACAAGCAAAAATTGTTTTCTCTCGTATCATACGTAACATATTATACTGCCAAAAAGATTCTTGAAGAATAAATAGTCAAAAGTTTGCTCTCATAAACCTGCTTTCATTTTTCAATGCTATGAAATACTTCCTCAACGGCCCAAAGTTGCTTATAAGCAACTTCCATTATCTAGTGACCAGATAACGCCAGAAGTCTTAAATCAAAGAATATAGAATATAAAGAATACGCATCTTCAAAAATTTGTCAAGCGTGTTTCTTGATGCGGACGGGAAGAGATGAGCGGAGGCATAGGTTGCGGGAAATTTGCTCGCGCTCAACAGTTTGCGATCTTGTTCGTCGAAGCGCAAGCGAAGAGTAAACAACGAACCAAAGCATCGTCATCGTCGTTTCAACGAAGACAGGGCTGCCGAACGTACTACTATAGTAGTATTTTACTACTATTTCATCATCTGTACTACCGTACTACCCACAGGCCGATTGTACTACTATTTTCTGAAATATAAGTTTTAGCAGTTGAATTTTCATATTTTAAGTAAGGCTAAGTTTAAGTTACCAAACTGAACATTGCCGAAGCACGAAATTCCAACCAATGTTGCTGTTTTTTATTTCTAACCAAATATCTTTGGGCTGTGGGCAGCCCTACCACATGTGTTTCCGTATGTTTCACTTTTTGATGGACTTTTTTCAATCAAGCAAATGAGCTCGTCGTAGAGTTACCGTTGTGCGACTAAAGTGACAATTGCACCTTTTTGAAACGCGTTGCCAAATGCTGTTCGTATAACAGTTCACATTATTCTAATCATATGATATGTTGATAGTCATAATTGTTGTTGATTTATGACTCATAAACTTTGAAAACAACGCAGCAGATGCGATACCCAAAAATGAACATCGTGAAATAATAGACGAGTCAGAAAAATTAAACTAAGGTGAAACTCGTAATCATTAGAATATCCTGATATAAGTGTATAAAATCGTTCGATTTCTCTTGGGGTTGACATTTTTTTTAACCATATTCGATAACGATATTTGATATTAATAAAAAAATTTTAAAATACTTAGTTTTATTTATTTATTTATTTATTATTTTATTTTTTTATTTTATTTATTTATTTAACTTTGAAAACAACGCAGCAGATGCGATACCCAAAAATGAACATCGTGAAATAATAGAGTAATAACACTGTATTTAAATACAAATTAACTTATACATTTTTGTATATTCTTGTAGGAACCTTTTAAAATTTGATAAAGACAATAAAGTGGTTGCTAGGACGTCGACGAGTCAGAAAAATTAAACTAAGGTGAAACTCGTAATCATTAGAATATCCTGATATAAGTGTATAAAATCGTTCGATTTCTCTTGGGGTTGACATTTTTTTTAACCATATTCGATAACGATATTTGATATTAATAAAAAAATTTTAAAATACTTAGTTTTATTATGGAATTTTCAACTTATAAAACAAATTACGGGAAAATTTTTGTTGAATCATTTTTTTTACATTGTTTAGGAAATATGCATGTGTACTACTCAAAGTCCATAAATACTACCCAAAAATCATAATTTGTACTACTGAAGAAAAATTGAAAACGGCAGCACTGAACGAAGATGATTCGGGATTCGCTAATGTTTTTGGTGTTGTCGTTTATTGTGTGTATGCTTTTTTGTGTTGTGATTGATTTTGCTGCAATGTCACCAGCAATCGTATTTTTGTGGTGTATGGCTTTTTGCTGGCCAATGCTTTGATTAATTTAAAAATTTGGTGGTTGATCCCAATTTAAAATGTTTGCAAATATTTTTACGTGGCGAGTTCGAAGTAAAATTATTTGTTTATATTTTCACATGCTTGATTGCACTTTTTAGAATATGGGAAAACTACGAAAAAAAAATTAACTGATAGGCATACTTATTGACTTCAAAATTCGTGAAACACTTAAAATTAAAAATAATTAGATGCGTGTTTTAATTTTTTTGTTTTTTTATTGAAATCTAACGGAAGGTTAGAAGAATGTATGGAAAAACATAATTTAATAGGTCTATTGACTTTCAATAGGGCGAAAGCACTACTAAAACACTAAATAAAGAAATAATAAGACAAGTATTTTGTCATAACAAAATTGTATTACGGCATGCCTACGTTTAAAAATAGTTTAAATGTTCTACACCTGAATGGTTCCATGGCGAATGATGCGATCATAAATTTACAATATTAGATTTTCTTATTTTAGTTCTTTTAAACAAGCATTATATGTGGGCCGTAAGAAAAGTTCCAAAGAACGAGACGGAAAATTATTACGGGTAATATTTTTTATTGATTACTTATTATTTATTTTTTAATTGCCTGTAGCGATCATATAGGTCGCCATGCCAGCCATATTTTATTTTCTTTTCTATGATTTTGCGCACACTACAATCGGCAGTGAGTTCAGGAGCAATATACGACGCTGTGCAGGCTTATAGAAGAAGAACAAAAGCCAGCCAGAAAATATAAATCGTTTTACAATTTCAGCTTTTCACCAGCGCAACAACAAGAACAACAGCACATCGTCTTCCTCCTCTTCGGACAATTGAGCGAGATTGAACGAGTGAGCACAGACGCGGCATTCGTGTTTCTATGATTTGCGCTCAGAGCATTGTGCTGTAATTTCAAGTGTTTCCTCTTGTTGTCTACCCCCCGCATCCAGAAGACGGGTGGCGATATCAGCACCCGCATTCAAATTTTTGCTTGTATGAGATGCACACTCTTTATGTTTCATACTTTTTGCTTAAATCCTCAAAACTCCTTATTTTAGATCTAATAACCACGGGAATCAGGGGAAAAAATTTTTCTGATAGTTGGTTTAGGAGCGGGCCCGAAAGGGTTAATGAAAATGAATTTTTGATTTATATTTATTGGTTCAATCTTTATGTGATTTATATGTTCCTTATGTTTTATAAAATATTGTAATGAGTGAAATATGCCTACAGGGGAACCGAGCACCAAAAAATGCAAAGATATTTATATAGATATATCTATTACGTGTAATAAATTTGTATTATAAATGAATAAAGCATATTGTGATGTACATTAGTTACTTGCAATAAGAGGAATCTTAAAATATTTGTCGTTTGGACTGCATACATTTTCAAAACAAAAAATTACAATATATCAAAACTTCGCACAATATTTCTCAATTTTTTGTGTTTCGAAATTACCCCCGGGCGGCATCAGGTTGACGATAAAATAACAAATCCAACAGCTGATATTTTTTCACCACAACTTTTGCCAATTGGCAGTACAAAATTTCTATGCAAAAGGGAGGCAGAATAATGCACAAATATAACAATATAAACGAACCAAAACAATTTTGATTACTGGCAAACTCTTCGACATCACATTTAGATTATAGAATGAACACATATTCTTGTTCCGGCAGCGATTTTACTGTAAATCATTATTTTGTGCACAAACATCCATCCCCGAAAAATGTTCAAGCAGAAAACAGCTGATTGGGTTTCACCACGAATTGTAAACAAATTGCAGAATTGAAACTTATGTATTACTTACGTATGAAAAATAGCCAAAAAGCAATGCAAAATAATAGGAAACTTGAATGAGCTATAAGCAATATTATGATCGCGCTTTTCTTAGTTATGAATAATTTATTGATTAAAATACAGTAAGAAAAACTAATTATCATTTTCCGGCAGCAAAATAAGTCCGCGAGCTGCTCCGGACAATAGATAAATCGAAAAACCAGCTGAGCACCAATTCACCATGAAGTGAATGCAAAATAAAAAGGAAAGTTGTATGGCAGAAGGCGAAAGTTTTACGTAAAATAATAGACAGTCGACGCATTCTAAGATATTATAGGGCACGCAAACCACATATATGCACTATCTGAGATGTTCAGAGCGAAAAACATTTATTCCGGCAATCCTTTTCATATCATATAAAACCAAATACTTTCAATTTTTTCCCCGGCAACCAAATTGCAAACAGCTGATTTCTTTGCTCTCACGGAGTTTTTATCTTGGTTATCTAGATAATCACCCGTATAGGAAATTTCAGCTGTTTTTGGCAAAATGAGCGAGTGTAATGTCTTATTTGTCTCTGTCGGTGCAAGTAGAAGCGATTCTGAATTCGCGGCCGTTGTATCCGATATCAGACGATCCGACGGATGTGCAAGCATTGACACCGGGGCATTTTCTTGTTGGAGAGCCGCTGATATTGATATTAAAGCATTTTTGGGCTAGATGGCAAATTGATTATTTGAATAGTTTGCAGGAGCGCAAGAAATGGCGCAGAGAGAGAGAGAGAGAATTTGAGAGTGGGCCAGCTAGTTCTCTGAGACCCAGACAAGCAGATTGACCAGACCCGTACAGAAAGTATGCATATTGCCGGTGGAGCCTGCCAATGTGGAGCCGGAGTGACTAGAGTGCTAAGATTAGAATTAACCCTAGGCTAGTCCGCCGGTAGGCGGGGAGTAATCGTTTGGCTTTCAAGTTCCAAGCAAACCCATTTTTGTTTTCAAGTACCAAGAAAGCTTTGAGGAACTGTTCAATGCATGCACGGGGAATATTTTTGTTATTGTTGTGGTCATATTTTCGGCACCATGATCATTTAAAGCGTAAAATTGGTGCCGAACAGGCGTAAAACTAATGTGTGAAACGTTGTGATTTTCAAAAATTAATTTAAAATATTTATTTATTTGATATAGCTCAGAAAATTATTGGTTAGAAGATAAAAGTGTTCTTAATCAAAAGGCGTTTTTAACGAAAGTGTTATAAAAGTGAAAGGGTACAAAAAAGCCTTTTATTCATTGCCCGCCTACATGCGGACCTGCCAGGATACGTATAATTTTACGATCTTTGTTGCTCATATTGGCCTTTCATTTGTTTAGATATGTCGCGACGAGGAAGTAATAAAATGCCAAATTTATATGATGGAGAAATTGTGGGATTCATGGAAGGCATGCATTCTGACCTCGAGTCTGATGAAGAGTCAAATGGGGAGTTTAGCGATGATGATAACGATGAAATGACCCAAATATTGAATATGAAATTGATCAATGTAACACTTCGTTCAATAATGTGTGTGACTAACTAATTAAAACACATTTTTTTGCCAAAATTTTTATTCATCAACATAGTCCCCTTTTAGGGAGATACAATCATTCCAACGCTTTTCCAATCTTTCGATACCGCCTTTGTAGAACGATTTTTCTTTGCCTTCAAAATAGGCGTTAGTTTCGGCGATTACTTCATCATTTGAGCCAAATCTCTTACCACGGAGCATCTTTTTGAGGTCTGCGAAGAGCCAGTAGTCGCTGGGGGCCAGATCTGGAGAATACGGGGGATGAGGAAGCAATTCGAAGCCCAATTCATGTATTTTTGCCATCGTTTTCATCGACTTGTGACACGGTGCATTGTCTTGGTGAAACAACACTTTTTTCTTCTTCATATGGGGCCGCTTAATCGCGATTTCTTCATTCAAACGTTCCAACAACGCTATATAATAGTCGCTATTGATTGTTTTCCCTTTCTCAAGATAGTCGATGAATATTATTCCGTGCACATCCCAAAATACTGACGCCATAACCTTGCCAGCCGATGTTTGTGCCTTTGGACGCTTTGGGCGGCTTTCACCGGTTGCATGCCACTCAGCAGACTGCCGATTTGACTCTGGAGTGAAATGGTGGATCCATGTTTCATCCATTGTGATGTACCGACGCAAAAACTCCGACTTGTTGCGCGTAAACATGTCCAAACAGCTCTTTGAATCATCGATTCGTTGTTGTTTTTGCTCCGGTGTGAGCAAACGCGGCACCCATTTCGAAAACACCTTTTTCATAACCAAATGTTCGTGTATTATGGTGTGTACACTGCCTGCTGATATCTTTAGAATGTCAGAAATCTCCCCACTTTCACTTTACGGTCGGACATAATGATTTTCAGTGTTTTTTCAACGTTTTCCGGAATAACAGCGTCATTTGGCCGTCCAGTAGATGGAATGTCATCGGTGTCTGTACGACCACGTTTGAATTCGGCATACCAATAACAAATGGTTCTTTTTGATGGAGCAGAGTCCGAATAATGTTTTTCAAGCCATTCCTGGCATTGAACAGTATTTTTTTTCATTAAAAAACAATGATAAATCAGCACATGGAATTGCTTTGAATTCATTTTTTTTGAAAACTCAAAAGTAGTGTCACTCAAAGCACTGTAACTTGTAAACTAATGGTCGGATTGACATATAATTTTGACAGTAAGCCTAAAAAGGTTCACAATTTCGAAAAAAAAATATTGATTTAGTATTAGTGCCGCCATCTATGTGTCAGTCACACACATTATTGAACGAAGTGTTATTGCGGTAGACAGCATTGCATCTCTTGTTTTGCTCTGTAATGTGGTAGACAAAAGTTTGAATATCAGTAACCTAAGTAACATATCTTCAGTAGCTACTTCATCATCAGTCATTCATCAGCCATTACAACCAACTGTGCCTGAAAAAACACACGCTGATGAACAAACTTCAAAAGTTCGATATTTGATAACTAAGCCGGCAAAAAGGCCTCCATCGCCATTGCCATCGCAAGAAGAAGGCCCCTGATTGTGGTTTTGTACTGCATCGACGTATTCATGGGGCGACCATCTTCGAACTTCCTAAATTTCGCAGGGAAGTAGCGTCTGTCCTTTGTTAGAAACTGCAAAGACAACGTAAACAATCAGGTATTTCAAACGCCTGGTCACCTCCACCAAAGAGGACTTACATACACTCTTCTGTCGTACGCTTTGACGGATATAACCATTTATCCATTTTTTTTTTGGATCGTAAGGATAAACGAATGTGCAAAAACCCTGGGTGCAAATTGGAAACCTAAGAAATTTGCACGAAATGTAAACTGGACTTATGCTTCTATTGCCAAAAATGAAAATAATGTTGATAATAATAAATGACTTTTCTCTTAACATTTTTTAATTCGTTGTCTCATATTAAACCAAATTTAAATCATCGATATTTTATTTAATTTTTTCACTCCTAAGCCGGCAGATCCGCCTACAGGCGGGGTACCTTATTTCTCATCCGGAAGCTAAACCAGTGTTGTGACTAATATATTAAAGTAGTGTAACTAATTACGTAGTATATTACTTTTGTTTAAAAAATGTAGTGTAACTAGTTACTTTTCCCCATAAGTAATCATCTTCAGTAATATTATTACTTTTTTTTAAGTTACTTATTATAATATTACTTTTTAGTCAACAAAGATATAATTTTCGAGGCTTAGTCAAACCATAACAGCGGCTATCGACAAAAGATTTGAAAATATTTTTAAAGAAGAAGAGACAAAACTTGCTGCGGTATCAAATCCACTCTTCAAGAATATTTTTACACATAATTTAGAAGATTGACAAGCTACTTCTCGAAATTGAAGGCAAGACAATGTATTAATCTGCAAATCTGCAAAGAATAAGACAAGCTTTTTTGATTTTGATGCTAAGACCTTGGGCAACACAAACAGCATTGAAGATGAACTTGATTGTTACTTGAAGAAATGCACAAGTATAAGGCAACTTATTGATTACACAGTGCAACACTGAAAAAAGGGACAAGGTCAAACCCATCTCATTCGATAGAGGACCTCAGTAGATGAAAAAGTGCCAAGGGATTTTTCCCGGAATGTTCGAGTTTTTTTTAAATGCAGTTTAAAGATGGCGGCTTAATGTCCCTTCCCGAAACTTTTAAAACATCATATCTCTTGACTCAAATGTCAGCAAGGAATAGATTTTACGTCAAATGAAAGATAATGATATGAAGTCGATAACACAATATCCTTTTTGGAAAATTTGTATGAAAAAGGATATGTATCACAAAAAGTAATATATTATTTAAAAAATACATGACTTCTACAGATTTTTTCCAAAAAATAAACGACGAATTTTTTCATATATTTGATATTTTTTATATAAAGCTTCAGGCATCTTGTTTAGTTATTTTTAAAACGTATACCGTTTTTTGTACTCACATTCAATGTTTAAAATAATCTAAAGCGATATAAAAGAAACATATTCATTTTATCACACGTTACCAGTTTATGAGATCATAGTAACTATAGTAAATTTTTGTTTTATCTTAGTAATAAAAATTTTTCAAAGAGACTATCGGTAAGTTTATTTGGTTTGGGTTAAAACATCCCCTCCAATGCTAAAAAGTCGTTCGACTGGAGCGCTGGATGGCAAAACTGTATTATATTTAAAAAAAATTTCTTCACATTAGGATAACACAGTGCAACAAATTCAAAAAAAATTTCGAGGGACAAGGTCAAACTCATCTCATTCGATAGAGGACCTCAGTAGATGAAAAAGTGCCAAGGGATTTTTCCCGGAATGTTCGAGTTTTTTTTAAATGCAGTTTAAAGATGGCGGCTTAATGTCCCTTCCCGAAACTTTTAAAACATCATATCTCTTGACTCAAATGTCAGAAAGGAATAATTTTTACGTCAAATGAAAGCTAATGATATGAAGTCGATAACACAATATCCGTTTTGAAAATTTTTATGAAAAAGGATATGAAGGACCTCAATTAAATTTTTATCCTTGAATATCCTGGAACCCGCTAGAGCTAAATTAATATAAGTAACTTCTGGTAAAAAAGCATTCAAAGATCTATACTGCATATGAATTTCATTTCAATCACTTTAACTGTTAAGCCACTACAGCGTTTCAAAAATTATACATTGCTGAATTCATGTTTTTATGTAGGGGAATTCTTTGTAAGGTGCCACTCTTTGTAAGGTGCCACCCCTGCTCGATTTCGACGTTCCAGCAGTCCAAGAAAAAAAATTCCTATTGTCATTTAAGGTATATATGTCAACAACAATTTAAATATGGTTTTTGAGGAAACAGACGCAATAACACGGTCTGGGTAAATAAAAGTGTCAAATTTGGTTAGGAAAAAACATAAAAATAAAAATTGAAGGTTTTTCTTGTGGTGAAAAATAAATCAAATACGCTCAAAAAACTTAGGTAAATATCAGTGTTGGACTTAATTTTTAATGGTTTTTCATAATCCGAAATTATATCCGAGCATATCGTAAAAGGAACAAATTTATACAATGATTTCCAAAATGGCATAAAAATGTAAAGTGTCACCTTTTTTTCTTTGTAAGGTGCCACCCCCCTTTTTTCACTGTTTTGTGGTCCTATATCGGTAAAATTACTTTTCATTGCTCGGAATCGTCATTACGATGAATTTAAATTGTTCTTAGTAAATTTTTCTCTAATCCTACCATGAGGAATACATTAGTTCAGTTTTGTTCTTTAATTTCCATACAATTATTCGTTTTATTCGTTACCATTCAATTTCGGTTTGCTTCTGGTCATTTTCTATTCAATTCAAATTAAATTCTATAATCTTTCGTAAAATTCCTAAATCATGAATTTTTTCTTGAGATTTTTACGTTTTTAGCGGGTTTTTGAGGGGGTGGCACCTTACATTAAAAAATTTTAGGATGTCGATTTTTAACACTTTGGGAAATTGGCTGTAAAATTCGTATTTACGACAAATTCAAGTAAAGTGTTACCTTGGATCATAGCTCTTTAAATCCTCTTTCCAACGGTATAATAACTTTGGGGATAAGTTAATTTTCTAACGAGAAATGCGCAAAAAAGCTATGGGGTCGAACCTTACAAAGAATTCCCCTACAGAATATCTCGTAGCTGCTTACTTAAAACATCGAATTGAGCAAAGCACATTTTTTTAATCGTTGTAGAGTCTTAACTTTAACAGTTATTTACATGAAATTTATAATCCGTATAGATGTTTGAATGCTTTTTCACCAGAAGTCACTTATATAAAATTAGCTCTCACGGTTTCCAGGATATTCAAGGATACAAATTTAATTGAGGTCCTTCATATCCTTTTTCATAAAAATTTTTAAAAAAGGATATTGTGTTATCGACTTCATATCATTAGCTTTCATTTGACGTAAGATCTATTCCTTTCTGTCATTTGAGTCAAGAGATATGATGTTTTAAAAGTTTCGGGAAGGGACATTAAGCCGCCATCTTTAAACTGCATTTAAAAAAACTCGAACATTCCGGGAAAAATCCCTTGGCACTTTTTCATCTACTGAGGTCCTCTATCGAATGAGATGGGTTTGACCTTGTCCCTCGAAATTTTTTTTGAATTTGTTGCACTGTGTTATCCTAATGTGAAGAAAGTTTTTTTTAAATATAATACAGTTTTGCCATCCAGCGCTCCAGTCGAACGACTTTTTAGCATTGGAGGGGATGTTTTAACCCAAACCAAATAAACTTACCGATAGTCTCTTTGAAAAATTTTTTTTTCTAAGATAAAACAAAAATTTACTATAGTTACTATGATCTCATAAACTGGTAACGTGTGATAAAATGAATATGTTTCTTTTATATACGCTTTAGATTATTTTAAACATTGAATGTGAGTACAAAAAACGGTATACGTTTTAAAAATAACTAAACAAGATGCCTGAAGCTTTATATAAAAAATATCAAATATATGAAAAATTCGTCGTTTATTTTTTGGAAAAAATCTGAAGAAGTCATGTATTTTTTAAATAATATATTACTTTTTGTGATACATTACTTGACATTTCCAGTAATAAGTAATGTAACGATATTACTTTCAAATGTCAGTAATGTGTAATAAGTAATATGTTACTGTTAAAAGTAATAAGTCCCAACAGTGAGCTAAACTACTCACCAATTAGAAAAAAAATCTTCATTTTCCACTTTTCTGATCCAAAACTAGCCCATCTATAATTTTTTCATCGAAAAAAAAAATTGGCCTGCTAGAGGGTTAAGTTGATTGATAATTGTATTGTTATTGATTGTTGGTGCAAGCTAATTGTATTTAATGAAAACCGTTGGTTTTCGCTGGCACTGTTTCGTACAGGGACGATCTCCTGTGCGATTGAGTTGTTCGCACAGGGACGATCGTCTCTGGCCGAAGTAGTCAGTCGTGCAGTGAGCGTGACAGTGTTGCCAGATCAGGAGATTTCCTCCTAGATATAGGAGATTTTTGACCATTTAGGAGAATTTTTAGGAGGAAAAATTGGTTAGGAGAAAGTTTGGGAGATTTATATTTTATACATATTAGGGGATTTTTCGGATCCTTAGTGGATTTTTGGATAACGAAGTATGATGTATTGGGAACACTGGCAACAGAACGTATTTTGGCAACTATTTTAATAGTGAAAGTATCCTATTGTGTTAAACATGTTTGAGCTTACATAATGTCTCCGGGTCCCGATGGTGTCATTCCGGCTATGCTGCAATGGTCTAAGGAGGCAGTGGTCAAAGTCTTGGTGCGAATCTTTCGGGAATCTCTCCAACAGGGCTATGTACCACGCGCCTGGAAAGAGGTTAAGGTGGTGTTCATCCCCAAGGCGGGGAAGTCAAACCACATCACTGCAAAAGACTACAGACCGATCAGCCTGTCATCGTTCTTTCTTAAGACTTTGGAGAGGCTGGTGGATGTCTATGTCAGGGGAGTGGCACAGTCCAGGGGACTCTGCAGGACGCAACATGCGTATTGCAGGGGAAAATCTGTAGACAGCGCCTTGCATGAGGTCGTTCAGACGATCGAAAAATCGCTGAGCGTCAAGGATTATACGTTAGCCGCTTTCCTCGATATTGAGGGGGCCTTTAATAATGTCACTCTAGAGGCAATAACCAGTGCACTTAGAAAATTCGAAGTGGACGAGAAAGTGGTGAGGTGGACCAGCGATATGCTTAGTAGCAGAAGGGTTCACTCCAGCCTAGGCTCGTGCTCGGTGAGGAGGTTAACCACAAGGGGCACACCTCAGGGGGGCGTCCTTTCGCCTCTGCTGTGGCTGCTTGTGATAAACAACATCCTCGAGATCTTCGAATCCAGGAGGCTGCGAGTAGTAGCATATGCGGACGACGTCACTATCCTGATCCCTCGAAAATTTCTTTCCACCATCAGTGATCTCATGGAGTCTGCCTTAGAAGAACTCTCTAGGTGGGCAGAGCATAACGGTCTAGGAGTTAACCCCTCAAAGACGGTTATGGTACTGTTCACCCGGAGATACAAAATACCGGAGTTTAGGCTGCCGAAACTCAGCGGCATCACTATCACCCTCTCACCCGAGGTGAAATACCTTGGCACCACACTCGACTCCAAGCTTTCTTGGAGACGCAATGTGGAAGAGCGGGTGAAGAAGAGCCTGAATGCCTTCTACGTCTGTCAGAAGGCCTTCGGGAAAAAGTGGGGATTGCGGCCGAGCATTGTCCACTGGATGTATACAGCGATCATTCGGCCGATCTTATGTTACGGAGCCATTGTCTGGTGGCCGGCTACGGACACCAGGTCCTTGGCGACGCAACTGATGAAGGTGCAGAGACTGGCGGCTATGGGAATAGCAGGAACCGTCAAAAGCACCCCCCAGGCAGGCCTAGATATGATTCTACATCTCCACCCAATAGAGCAGTTCATTAAGTGCTGTGCCGCTAAAGGCGCTCTCAGGCTGAGAGAGGCCAACTTGTGGAAAGAGCACGCTTATGGACACTCTGGGATCCTAAGGTCATTTACGAGGCCAGGTACGGAACATCAATTAGATTCCTGTACGGACTATCTGATTCCATACCTGGATTTTGAGTCGCGCGCACTTACCTCCTTTCCCTCAAGGGAAGAATGGGGACTTACAAGTGTGACAAGAGACGCCTCCATCACCATCTTCACAGATGGTTCTAAGATGGAGGAAGGTACAGGAGCTGGTCTCCACTCAGATGTACTAGGAGCTCAACGGTCTTTCAGACTCCCGGACCTCTGTAGCATCTTTCAGGCGGAGATTTATGCAATCTGGAAAGCTGCTGAATTAATCCGCGACAGCGGATTATCACCCCCGGATATCACAATCTGTGTGGATAGTCAGGCAGCCCTTAAAGCGCTGGAATCAGCGACTGTGAAATCAAAGGTAGTGCAGAGTTGTCGCACTGCACTTCGCGGCATCGGACATCACCGAGTCACTCTCTGCTGGGTTCCGGGTCACTCTGGAGTGGCAGGAAACGAGGCAGCGGATGAGATGGCAAGAAAGGGGGTCGCCCTGCCTCTCACCGAAGTGGATAACTCTGTGCTCCCTCCGATATCTGCCCTGTATTTGCGTATTGACAGGTTGAGCAAAACTTACATCGAGTCCTCATGGCGGAGCAGAACTGATTGCAGTACCTGCCGGGCAATATGGCCCTCCCTTTCCGTGAGGAAAACACGATATGTACTGTCCCTGAGTCGAACCTCTATTAGGCAGCTTGTTGGAGTCATTACTGGACACTGCGCCATTGGATCTATGCTGGTCAAATGGTGCCTCTCGTCCAGTGATGTCTGCAGAAGCTGTGGAGATGAGGAAGAAGTGGAAACGATCCAACACTACCTGTGCCACTGCCCGGCTCTGCAGGAACGCCGACTCCGTACCTTGGGGTCAAGGTTCCTGGTAGACTTGGCCTGCGCAGCAGTAGTTGAAATATCGAATCTACTCTCCTTCATCAAGAGGTCGAATTGGTTTGCCCCGAACTGAGAGCCACTGGTTAGCTCCGGAATCTTCCATGAAGGGATTCACAATGGGCCATTTTGGCCTCCGAGTGGAAGTGCTGCCCTTGGGACGCACACACCCTTCCCTACCTAACCTAACCTAACCTTACATAATGTTGGCTCTTTCTATCTAGTTCTCACGTGTTGCTGTCACAATGAAATCCCGTCAAAAATTACACTTTTTTTGTTTATTTATTTTATTTGTTATATGTTTTGTTTTTGTTGTTAAGCTGAAGTTGAATAAAAAAAGGTTGCAATAAAACAATTTTATTTAAATATTTTTATTTTTTAAAAGAAGATTAATTCCTTTAAAAAATATGACCAAAATTTCAGGAGATTTTTTTAACTTTTGGGAGAAAATTTCAATATTTTTTTAAGATTTAGAAGAAAGTCATTTCAGGCATCTGGCAACACTGGAGCGTGAAGTGGGCAAGATGTCCATTCCAGTGCAAGTTTATTTTATAGGTGCAAGATGTGCGTGTGCTTGAAGTGCGGAAAATAAATTGGGTTTTTGCCTTTCCAATTTTGCCTTTCGCAGTTTCCACCGCCAATCGCAGATGGTGGGAACACTAATAAAAATTGCTCATGTTCCCAACAAGTAGACGGTTCTGAAAATCACATTTCGTATTAATCTACTTTGTTACGTTTGCAACACACAAATTGTACAAAAGCTTTTTTATATTGTAGGAATGAGGGGTTTCCTTAAAAAACGTATGAAATGTGTTGTAAAAGATTTTTGAAACAAAAAAAATGAATCGATTGGAGCTTTTAGTTTTAAACTACTATTAAAATAGTTCAAATTTTTGAAAAATATAAACATTTCGTTTCCTTGTAAATTACAAAGCTCATCTTTTATTAACTTTTTGCAGTTATGACAGTCAAATTTTTCAATAGTAGAGAAATAACGAAGGGAACCATCACTCATATGTTAATTTTTTATAATCCCTAAGGCATTTGAAGAATTCGCTTTCTCTCCATCAAATATATCCTTTGATAAGCCAAATTTTTCTCCGAACTCTTGATTTATAGCATTCTGAGTTTCATTGTCAATTTCAAACAAACTGGTATTATTGTCAATTGTTATAAATGAACCTTCGTCAGTTGGTTCATGTTAGAAATATCTATGACCAGACATTACTATTATACAATGCGAATTTGTGCAACCCTGTTTTATCTATACACATGCATTTGAACTTTGTAACTAAAAGAAGCAGTGAAATAAAGAATAGAAGCTTTGTGAACTCCTTACGAAAAGGCCGCGTTGTTCTCATCAATCGAGGACCTCTAATAGGTTATGGGCCCAGCACGCTTCCACTGCGATTGATGAGAAAAACGCGGCCTTTTCGTAAGGAGTTCACAAAGCTTCTGTGGACCAGTCCGGAAAGTATCGCTCTACAAGAAATTGCTTAGTTTGAGAATGAGTGCGAGAGACAACGTCACCCAATATCTGAATGAGTTCCTAGCGACGGTGGATCAGTTGGCTGAAGTGGGCATCAATTTGAAGGATGAGCTGCTTGTCATCGTCTTATTGTCCAGCTTGCCAGAAAGCTTCGACAATTTCGTAATCGCGATGGAAACACGGGACAATTTACCAACATTTGACATTCTAAAGGTCAAACTCCTAGAAGAGGGCGTGAGGAGGAATGGTAACATATCGAATGTTCTGGATGCAAAGAGTAGCAGCGAAAATCACGCGTTTGCCGCAAAGGCGGCGAGCAACAACAATCATCATAACGGTAGTGCGATATAATAAGAACAAAAGAAGAAACGACGGTGCGTGTTTCAAATGGGGTGCACAAGGGCATTTCGCCGCGAAGTGCAATGCGAGAAACAGTGCGAAGGTGGAAGCGAGATCACAACAGTCATTTACGCTTTTGGCAGCGGCGGATTCGTGTGTGTTCGATAAGCAGAAGTGGTGCTTAGACAGCGGTGCGACAGCGCACATGTGTTGTAGGCGCGAACTGTTTTCGAAGTTCGACGAGCACAAAGAAAAGATCGAACTAGCAGGGGAAAACTTCATTTTTGCTGAAGGCAGAGGGGAAGTAAGAGCCTATTTACACGAAGGCTTTTTCCCCCTGCGTTTTTTGCAACTCTCTTTTGAAGTTGCTGCGTAAATCTTCATGCATTTACATGAAGACTTTTTACTTGCAACTTTGCTTGGCTTTTTGGACGTTTAAGCGGCCAATCTTCTTTCATTCACATTTTCGCGTAGTTTTTGATATTCTCATTATTGGATGGAAAAATGGATTTAAGGGGAGGTTCTCCTCTTTTCGGCCGAAAATAAAGCGAAATTCTTTCATTTACTGTCGGATAATGAAACGACTCACGAATAGACGGTTTTGATGATTTATTAAGCCATCTTTCTAAAATACAAGAACAAATTTTTTTTTTACAAAATCCAATATGGCGGCCCAAAAATGGCGGGTCTTGTCAACCTCTGCAAGCAAGACATTGTTCGGAAACGTCAAGGCTGTAGCCACTTGTAGTGAACTGAAATCAACAATTTTTTTTTATAGTAAAGAATATTAAATTCCCTATGACTTATACCTATTTTTGAATAATTTTTATAAAAAATCATCTAATTTATGCATAATCATAGAAAAAGTTCAATTTTTACCATCTTTTTTTCGACTTTTCTTTTGTTAAAAGACTATTATTACACATTTGTTTATATTTGTTTTAGGTATAAGTCATATAAAAAAAAATACCCTTTAAGAAATGCTATAGATGAAGTAACTCGGATAAGTAGATCATGAGTTACGCTTGACGTTAGGATGAAAAAAATGGTTTTGAGATAAACGCGTTTAAAGTCTTCGGCCGCGCAGTAAAATAGCACCAGAGCGTTCCTCCGCGCGCGAAAGTTCGACGCATCAGAGACGCTCCTATGCGATAAATATGCTGCGGAGCGAAAAATCCTTTTGCACACATATTCTCGACATTCATACATTCAATCATCATTTCATTTCATCAAAAAAAAAAATTGATTTTTTGAAAAAAAAAAAGAGGAGAACCTCCCCTTAAACAAAGAAGAAATTATTGAAAATATTTTAGAAGTCACTGAAATGGCTATTAACTGCTCAAATTTAAATAATAGGGAAGATGTATATATAATTGTTAGCAAAGCGTCCGGCCGGTTTGAAATTTGAAGAAAAGTGCGAAAAAGAGCAAAGCAAATGTCAAAAAAACCCCTGGAATTCGCTGACCGTGCGTGTTTGCCTACCCCGCTGACTTCTCGCCACTTCTCGGCAATAAACTCGTCACGCATGACTTTTAACGCAGGGGGAAAAGCCCTCGTGTAAATAGGCTCTAACTTTGAAAACTGATTTGTGTGATTTGACTCTCCGCGATGTTCTTTATGTGCCGACAATGAGAAGTAATTTTGTGTCAGTGAGCCGAGCAGCAGAAAATGGGTGCGAAATCAAATTCGACGATAACTTTGCAGAAATAAGAAAAAACGGAAAGTTGATTATGAAAGTGAATAAAACGAACAAGCTTTTTGTTTTCGAAGATGAATGCAATAAATGTTTTGGGTTTGCACATTGTGATGCAGTGCTAGTAACGATAACCCACCAACGGCTATCTTTTAACATAACTCAGAAACCTGACTCCTCAAACACAATCGATCTGTTCCTTCAATCCTTATCACAACCTATAAAGTCCCATATGTAAACAAACAGCCAACAGCCGATAACTCTCCAGTCGTTTTCTTCCACTTGAGTATCCATAAACCCTTATCGCAACATACAGTATCACAAACGCAAACAAATCCTAAGTGGCTTCCTGCCTTATCATAAACATACAATATACATATATTTAAACATACAATATGCATATCGCAACAAACCGAGGTTTCATTGTGAACTCTGTGCGTTGCAATATTTAGTTTTAAGTTGGAATTGAATAAAGAACTTCCTATAATACAGAACTCCTCGTTTAATTTACAACGAGCGAATCAATTGAAATTGATTCTATAACTGGCGCAGTCGGTCTTAAGAACCTGCATAATTAATAAAAAGGATAATAAATCCGAAGCTATTTTAATTGTTTGAATTAAAGTGAACAAAATGGCAGTGAATAACAGCCGAATCATGGAGACGCTGAAGCTGCTCGAACCATTCGATGGATCCGAAAGGAAATTGGCCAGGTATATCAACACGGTGGATACTCTGGTGCCCACAATGAACGCAGCAACTCCGGACGATCAACTGTATTTCTTCCAATGCATCCTGAATACACTACGCGGAGACGCCTCTGAACTGATGTGTAGGGAGCAGCCAACTACGGACAACTCTCATCAACGAGTATGCGGACCACAGACCAATCGATGAGGCGATCATTAAGATCAACAACATTAGATTCAAAGGTGATATAAATGAGTTTTGTACTAAAATATTAGACAGAATAAGCTCCATACGCGACAGAATACTCCTGAAGCAACCTGACAACGCAGACATTTTAAAAAATATGTGCACAAAAACATCATTTAAACACTTAATTAAAGAACTGCCCCCTAAAATGGTAACAATAATTTACGGGGCAAATGCCACAACTGAAAACAACATGTATAGATCTAACAGAAGCAGAGGTATAAACCAATCCAAAAATACACAAAGTCCTCAACCAAATACATTTAAAAATATTTACCAAAATTCCTCACAATCGAGAAACCACAAATATAACGCGTCGAGACAGACAAAACAAGTTCCAATGGATGTTGACCAGAATTTTCGGCTACAGGCCCCGGACAAGTACCAACCTCAATCTGGCACCTGTTCGGAAGAAGATTAAAATGTCTAATCGACACGGGATCATCAGTTAGTTTAATTAAGAATAAGTTTGTTAAAAATAGCTTTGCTGCCTATCCAATTAGAATTCAAACAATTTCAGGCAACTTAATACTTGATAGAACTATTTCAACAGCTGGTCTAAAATTTTATGTATGTGACAACATCCTTTTTCCCAACCTATATATCCTTCCTGAACCAGCGCAATGCCCGCATTTATAGGGGTTTACCCTGCGCGTTGGCTCGTATTTAAAAAAAAAAAAAATATAGGTAGATTTGACGCAATTATCGGTATGGACATCCTACGAAAAATATAAGCCATTATACACACAATTGACAACTCAATAACGGTAAACAGAGACTACTTGAAAATACTCGCTTTACCAGAAGAAACAAATTTCGATACGGTACAAGAGTATAATCTAAGAACATCACACTTAAATCCAAACGAAAAAGATAAATTAGTAACACTTCTTCAAAAATACGAAACGATCACATACAACACCAATGACCCCCTTACTTTTACGAACAGAGTAAAACACAAAATTAATACAAAACATGACAAGCCAATCTACTCCAAACTATATAGATACCCACACATACACAAAGAGGAGGTAGATAAACAAATAAGCGACATGTTAGCGCAAGGCATAATACAAAAAAGTAAATCACCATATAATTTACCCCTTTGGGTAGTCCCCAAAAAGATAGACGCCTCAGGCAAGCAAAAGTGGCGAATAGTAATTGACTATAGAAAGCTCAATGAGATAACGATAGATGACAAATTTCCAATACCGTTGATCGAAGAAATATTGGATAAACTAGGACAATGTAAATATTTTACAACATTAGATCTTGCAAAAGGGTTTCACCAAATTGAAATGTCTCCTAGAGATAGAAAAAAAACGCTTTTTCGACACAGAAAGGACATTATGAATTTCTACGAATGCCGTTTGGCCTAAAAAACGCACCAGCCACATTTCAAAGGTTGATAAACGAAGTATTAGCAAATCTGATAGGAGCACACTGTTTAGTGTACTTAGACGATATTATAATATTCAGCAAAACACTAGAAGAACATCTGAAATCTCTTGAGTTAGTCTTACGGACATTACACGAAGCAAATCTCAAAATAGAGCTGGATAAATGTGAATTTCTAAAGCACGAAACAGAGTTTCTTGAACACATTGTCAATCAGAATGGCATAAAAGCGAACCCGAACAAAATAAAAGCGATTCGAGATTTCCCCATACCCAAAACAAAGAAACAAATCCAAAGTTTCTTGGGCCTTGCAGGTTATTACAGACGCTTTATACCAAACTTTGCGAAATTAACGAAGCCGCTCTCAGCGAATCTAAAGAAAGATGCAAAGCTCAATCCCCAGAATCCTGAGTACATTCAAGCTGTCCAAATAATAAAAGACTTGATCTCAAACGATCTTATTTTAGCATACCCAGACTACACGAAACCCTTTACTCTTACCACCCATGCTAGTAATTATGCAATGGGAGCAGTGTTAAGTCAAGGTCCACATCCAATATGCTTCGCAAGCAAAACATTCAACGAAGCTCAACAGAATTACTCAGCAACTCAGAAAGAATTACTAGCTATAGTATGGGCAACTCAGCAGTTTAGACCTTACCTCTATGGAGTAAAATTCTTAATTCAAACCGATCACAGACCACTCCAATGGTTGCAAACACTTAAGGAACCTAACCAGAAACTCCAAAGATGGAAAATCAGGCTTAACGAATACAATTTCGACATAAAATATCTACCGGGTAAGGAAAATTACGTAGCAGATGCACTCTCCAGAATTCCCTTAGAAGAGTGTCACCTACACACAGAAAATATACCTGAGGAAGATGTAAACACTAACGAAACAATACATTCTGCTCATGAAGACAGCGGAAATTTGATACCAATTTCGGAAAGACCGCTCAATTTCTTCAGAAATCAAACAATCTTTTATAAAGGCCTACGTCCAACAATTCAAACTCGCAGAAATAAGTATAATCAAATTATTACAAAAATATGCTACTTAGAATTCGAAGAAGCAGCAGTAAGCAATATAATCAACTCATACGTTGACCACACTTAAAGAATTGGAGTTTTTATCGAAAATAACAATGATTTTATGAAATTCCAAGACTTGGCATCACATTTTAAACACAAGCTGTTAAGATGTACAAAAAAACTTAAAACCTTAGAAAAAGATGATGCCATTGAGGAACTAGTATTCAGAAAACACGAAGAAACTATGCACGCAGGTTCACAAGTAATTTGTGATAAAATAAAAAACGAATTTTATTTCCCCAAAATGAGAAAACGCATCCAACTTATAATCAATAAATGCAACCATTGCAATATTTGTAAACCAGAAAACCAACCAAACAAATTACCTTTCAGAGTAACCCCAGCAGCAACTGACGAAACAAAAAAACTAAAAATTGATTTTTGGCAGTTCAATCAGAAAACCTTTTTATCGGCAATCGACTTATAGCCTATTTCCACCGGACCTTAAATGCATTTAACGCTTAAATGCATTTAACATCACATTTAAATGCTCTAATTCCCATGCAATTGTTGTTGTATCAAAGTGAGTGAACTCACTTTCAAAACTGAGTTAACTCACTTTTGCCGGTTACAGACGTTTTAACAGAAAATGTTATGTTAACAGCGGGAAAAATGTAAACATTTTGACAGCTTGCTCGCAGCAGCGCAAGAGTCGTACGTACACAAGCAAACGAGGGGATGTGAATTGCGTTCGGTGTGGTACAATTTTTCCTAAAAGAATTACTTTTCCTGCATATTTAGCATAAATACGAAACGAAGTGAATACTTCTATTATTTGTAAATAATAAATGCTGAAATAGCAAATAAAAAAAGTAAATTTCCCATGCATTTCCCTTTTGACATTAAATATGTAAACAGCTCTGGTATCAATCAGCTGATAGCTTGAAATAAATGAAATAAGCTTTCACAATACAAGAAAAAAGTGTCGAAGATGGACGCAAGACGCAAAAAGTGGAGCCAGGAGGAGGAGCAGACCTTCCTGCAGTGCTGGGAAGGCAAAGCGGAAAGTTTGCGGGGCTGCAGGAAAAATACGTATAAATTAAATTACTTTTTAAATAAAATAGTTTTTTAAAAAAAGGTTGCGGAGCGAGCTCCGCCTTTATTACTTGAAAGTCGAAAATAGACTGAACAAAACATTTTGCTTAAAACTAAAGCATAGCCGAAAAATGCAAGCCATATCACCTGCATTGCCGCGTGAGGTGTTTCCAGGAATTCGGTTTGGGCAATCACACGGTTTGCAGCAGACATAGCGTCAGCGTAATTTTCGCGTAAGCGGAGAATGGTGGCAACTGCTTTGCAGGTCAAGCGATGTGGACATTTTATTTTTTGTATGTGTCAGCGCGGCTAGCGTTAACTCCTCCATGCCCAAAATCGATTGTCCTCACTCGTCAGAAATATGGGACGTCGTTGAACCTTATGCTTTGAACATAGTTGGTGTTTCCGGGTTGAGTGACTGTTGGAGTAACTGGCGACGGTGGGCCCGCAGTGGATTCTGAGGTGTTTATTTCCTTGATTATCATCTTTCTCGATGATTTGCGTTGGCGTATCCACAGGGATATGATTGCGGAGATTAAGATCAACGATATTATTGATGTTTCGCTCGCTAGCGTTCCTAATTTTAGTGCCCGAATTTCATGGGTGTTGCTAATGTGAAGTTCGTTCAAGTTTTGAAGTGTCAAAAGATTTTCCCATTTTTCTTCAGTTGGTGTCGGCTGTAGGGAGGCAGGGACAACTTTCAGCGGTGGAGCCTGTAAGCTTCGGAAAATTTGACCGTTTATAGTGACTGTGGCGTTGCTGAATTTTAAGAGGAGGGTACCAACGAGGTGGTGGTTAGTTTCATCTATCTTTATCGTTCCATTGTAATCGTTTAAAATAATCATTCCGGGGTGTATCTCTTCTACGGGTGCTATGCTGTGGCTATTTCTGAAGGTGCAGAGCGACGCTTGGCTTTTCATAATATTCGGTATGCACGTATCATTACTTATATTTAACAATTGGTCTTGGTTACAAATTTTTATATCATTATGTTCATTACATTTGCTTCTTACCACATATATTTCGTTTTCATGTTTTATAATTTCGTTGAATGATAATTTTAAAACTTTCCCTGCTTTCTTCACAGGTCTTAGGATATAATTTTCGTATAATATCTTGCTAGTCAGTGGTATTTTAATTACGTATAAAATTGCTGAGTTATTATGTAAGACATTTACTTTTGCGTATTCTAATGCTTCTTCTGTCGATGCAAACGGCATATTTTCTTCTTCCAATTTTTCTATCGCTAACTTTATTTCAATCTTATTTAACAATATTGAGTTTATCATCCCATTTTTCGCCCATTGTACGGCGTATTTGATATTTATTAGTTCTTCTTTGATCAATCTTATTCTATTCTGTAAATTTATCGCAATTTCATTCTCTATATAGTTGTTTTTCTTAATTGTATTAATTAGGTTATTTACTATTTGTGTTACATTATTGATTTGATCATTAAAGGCGTTATTTATAACAATCTGCTTATTATTGTTGGCGTTTAATTCATTTATATTATTGCCTAGCATTTGGAAGTCATCGTGATCAGGAGTACCAGCGATGTACTTCCACGCTGTACCTAAGATATTTATTGATCTCTTTTTCCTACTTTCATCTAGTGGTTTTAAGCTTTGTAGAATGTCTATGGTTTGGGAAATTTCTTTGATTAACAGGGGATGGAAAAGGTTAGTTCTAGGAATATTTTGCTCTGTATAGGAGTGAGCTTGGTGGAGGAAAGTTGCGTACATGGTCAGGTCGATCGGATGAATTACTCTAAAGTGTCCGTCCTTTATTTTCGTCTGTCCAGAATTTATAGTTATAAGATGTGTCGCTGTGTAGTCCAGTATTCTGAGCTCTGCGCTGATCAAACCGAAGGATAGCCTGTTGGAAAGAGTGAAAAGATGTTTAAGTTTTTATATGGCTTTTGTGGATAGTCTTCCCGGATTCTGTTATGACTGTTGTGTTTTTGTCTTGAGCGACCACTTCTTTTCTGTATCTAGGCGTTAATTTATTGCCAAGTCTTTTATTTATTTTGACGTAAATTGTTTCTCCTATTGTATAAGTTTTAATAGGTTGCTTGCCTTGATTGTGGCAGCGAAGGTCTGAGTCTTGTTTGTCCTGTAGCTTTTTGACTGTCTCCCTTCTGTCCTTCTCTAGTAGAGTCGGGTCGCTGCTAACTCGTCTGCCGAAAAATGTCTCTATAGGTTTTTTCCTGTCGTTGAATGGATAGTGAGATTATATTCTCTAACTGATCTTTCTAAAAGTTCCTCAAAGGACTTATGGCTATTTTCTGTTTTAAGGCAGCGCATTATTTCTTGGAGTGTGGAGTGGAAACGTTCAATTTGGCCATTTGCACAACTGGTATATGGGGGTGTTCTAAAAATTTGTATACCAAATTCATTCTCTATCATAAAATTAATGGAAGCTGAGCTGAATGATTTTTCGTTATCGATTATAACAGTTTCAGGGATCAGAAAAGAGAGAATATCTCTTAAAGGTGTTTTAATATCTTCTGTCGCTGGATTTTAGGGTTTTCGCTATTGCATATTTCGAAAATTTGTCAATTGCCGTTAGAACGGTTTTTTTATTTGTTAGGAATATGTCAAGGTGAACTAATTGTCCTGGATACTGCGGGATCGGAGTGGGTTGAATTTCTGGTTTTGCTGGGTGGCGGTCATATTTGTTTTCCTTACACACCGTGCATTTTTTTATAACTCTATTTATCTTTTTCGTCATGGAAGGGAAATAATATTTTTCGATTATTTGGTTTTTGTTTTCACGGTTATTCCTGTGCGCTCGCCTGTGTGTGTGGATAATGATTTCCTCTTGTTTTTGTTCATTAGTGACGTCTTCTACCTGTGTCTGAGTAAATCTTACTTTGCATTGGTTAAAATGCATAGAGTATAGTTCCTGTATCTGTCCCCTAGTTCGTTCGTCAGTTTTTATGCAGTTTATAACAGAAGGGTTTAAGTAGCGTTTAAGAAGTTGTGTTAATTTGTCAGGGTCAAAACTCGGTTCAGTAATTATGTGTCTGTGATATGTAGGGAATACGATTTTAAATTGGTACGACGAGGTATCATCTATTGTTAGGAAGATCTGGTTTTTGAATACATTAATTGGTACGTTGACGCTATAGATTAAATTATGGGAGGAGCTTTCGTCACTGTGTTCGGTTGCTGTTAGAGAGTTAATTTGTTCGTGAGGGGTTCTTGATAAAGCGTCTGCCACGACGTTGGCTTTTCCCGGCTTGTAGCACAATTCATAATTGTATTCCTCGAGAATCGCCTTCCATCTTTTCATTTTACTATTGTTATTTTTGCTGCTCAGAGCATAAGTGAGCGGTTGATGGTCTGTATAGACTTTTACCTTGGATTTGCCGTATAAGTAACTTCTTAATGAATTCAGTGACCATATTATTGCCAGCATTTCCTTTTCGTTGGTGGCATAATTTTCTTCGGTCCTGCTTAATGTTCTTGAAATGAACGTAATGGGTTTGTCATTTTGGGACAATACTGCCCCTATGGCGTAATTAGAAGCGTCGGTTGTTAACGTAAATTCTTTTTCGAAGTTTGGATATGATAGTATCAGATCTTCTGAGATGAGAGTTGCTTTAATCTTTTTGAAAGCTTCAATGGCTTCAGAGTTTAAAGTAATTTGAATTTTGGAAGATTGGTTTTTGGGCATACGCCCCTCCTCCCCCCTTAAAAGGGATGTTAGGGGTTTAGCTAGTTTGGCGTAGTCACGCACGAAGCGGCGGTAATACCTCGACAGACCTAAGAATGAGCGTAATTCTTTTAGTGTTTTGGGGTATGGAATTTTTGCAATGGCCTCAACTTTGGCCGGATTTGTTTTAATTCCGTCTGAAGAAATTATGAATCCTAAGAATTCTACAGAATTTTTAAAGAAGTTGCATTTATCAAGTTGTACTTTCATATTGGCTTCATTGAGAGTTTTGAAAACTTCTTTTAAGTGATAAATGTGCTCGTTTTCGGTTTTACTGAAAATAATTATGTCATCAATGTAGACATAGCATATTTTCCCGATATGATCGCGCAAAATATCGTCGAGCGCCCGTTGAAAAATTGAGGGGGCGTTCTTTAGGCCAAATGGTAATCTGGTAAATTCATATTTACCATTGTTAATCGAAAATGCTGTTTTTTTCGATATCAGATTCTTTTAACGGAATCTGATGAAAGCCGCTCTTTAAGTCAAGCACGGAAAAGAATTGGTTTTTCCCTAATTGTGCAAGAACTTCGTTGATATTCGGAATGGGATATTTGTCCGCAATTGTGAGTTCGTTTAGTTTTCGGTAGTCGACGACTACTCTGTATTGCTTATTACCAGCAGAGTCCGGTTTCTTTGGGACGATCCAAACCGGTGAATTGTATGGCGACCGCGATGGTCTAATTATGCCGTCCTTAAGCATTGCTTGAATTTGATTTTCTACCTCTGACTTCAACGACATTGGGTATGGGTAGTAGCGAGTGTAAACAGGTGTGTCAGTATTGGTCCGAATTTCGCCTATTACCTTCGTAGTATAAGTGAGCTTTTTGTTTGGTTCGGCAAAGAGGTTTTGAAAATGGCTTACTAAATTTTTGAGTTAAGTTTTTTGACTTTCCGTCATGTGTTCATTTTTTATATTTATTGCATTGACGTCCTGTGAGCTCATTTGCTTTATTTTTATTTTCAGATTATTGTCTATCATCTAATTGCCTCTGGCGTGAATGACAGCGCCAAGAGCTTTGAGGCTTTCGTTTCCGAGTATCGCGTGAAACGATTTTAGACTGGGAAGGATATACAATTTGAGGTCTATGTCCCTACGATCGAAGAGATTGATGAAGGTGTGTTCAGTGATTTTTACGTCCCCTGCTATTGATTTTGCGTAAAAACAGTGTTCATTTGGAATAGGTTTTTTATTAGGTTTGGCTGAATGTAATTTTTCGTAGATCCCGTGTCAATTAACAGTTTCAAGATGCGTCCACTCTTCGTTCTACATTCGACGTATGGCAACGAAGAGTCCGTCAGTCTAAAAAATGTATGTCGCTAATATCTAAAGAATCGTTGTAGTTGTCGGTCTCGTCGAGTTTCTCAGTGTACTGTTCAAGGGAAACGTCTTGATTGTTGTCGGAATTTGCAAGAGTTTGTAGATAGTCCAATTCTTCCTGTTGGTAATCGGTTTCTTGATTGATGTGAAAATTCCTGTGATATTTTCGAGGTTCCTGGGGTGGGTTTGGGCTGGGCCTTTTACCAGTAAAGTCGTTTGGTCTCGGCCTGTTGATATAATTTACGCCTCTGGTGCGCATGCTTTCATCGACATCCATTGGCTCTGGCCGCGGTTGTGGTTTTGCTGCTATGGGACGGGTTGGGTGGGTGAAATTATTCCCAAAGTTATTGGTGTTGGGGAAACGGTGGTTGTTGTATGGTGGTTGTTCATAACTTCTGTAAACTGGCATCGGCCTTGGCAGGTATGCTAATTGTGGGTAAAACGGTGCGGCATGGGGGGTATTCTGCCTTGGAGGATTATTGTGTCTACGTGGTGGTAACGGCGGCGGTGCGGAGTTAAATGGCTTCCTGAATGCTCCGTTGTTCGTGTTTGAGAATTGGGTTCTATAATTTTGATTTTCTAATTTAAGGCATAGATGAAGGGCTTGGGGTAGATCTGCCGGCTCTCTCATTGCTAGCAGTCTCGGTAGATCGCCCCTCAATCCGCGTATAAACGTATCAAGGGCTTTGTCTCTATATTTTTGTGTTAATAAATTTGTAGATTCGGGTGATATTTCCATGCATCCGATTTTGTTTAATATGAGGGATAGGTGTTTGTAAACTATCTGATAGAAGTCCTGTATCGAAAGATTTCCTTGTATCAAAGTCGTCATTTGGTATTCTAAGGTCGAGATGTCGCGTTTATCTGCGTAATGTAACGTCAGATATTTGCATAATAATAATAATAATAATTGATTGGCACGACAGCCCGCTTACGCGAGACTAAGGCCTAGCTTCCCGCAACCACCCGTGTTGTGCGTGTGAATTTTGTACGCGGGTGGAAGGGACCTACAGTTTTATGCCGGTTCCGAACGGCAGGTTGGGAGCTTTTTCATAGGCAATTTTTGCTCTCAGAGGTTTGCCATTTCCAGCTGAGAGGACAGCCACCGAAAGAGAAAACGAGTTTCCCGTTATTTTTTTTAGGTGTTACTACATGCAGAATTCGATCTTGCGTCGCTCTGCATGCGACTCGTTGGACCGCGCACTAACCAACTGAGCCACGGCGGCTGCCGTCGATATTTGCATATCGCTTTCCAATTCAACGGAGTGTTGTGAGATTCCAGGGCCGCATCTGCGTCGCCGATCACCTTGTTTCGTATCACACTCAATATACCGTAATACCGAGGTGTTCCTACTGAAGGTTCGTAAATCCTGAGAATTCTCTCAACACTCTTTTTCCAAGAGCTGAATTCGTCTGGTTTCCCTAAAAACTCCCTAATTGATCTTACAATGTCGGGAATTTTGTCCAAGTCCTGTAGGTTGTTTCGGTACGCGGAGTCTATTCCTTGATCCGTCGCTATGATGTCTCAGTCCGCAACGTCCGTCCTTGATTTCTAAGTACGTCTGACACTATGTTTGTTACTAACACTCTCGAATGTGCTCTTGTACAAGACGGACGTGCTTTCTACTGTGACAATAGTGATCCAAATATAAAGACTATAAACAATTATCAAAATTTCAAAACGACTTGCTCATTTCTGCGATGAAGACAATATGTCTTCTTCTAAGCAGCCTAAATTAACAGAAAAACGAAAACTAAACGAAATTATTGGACTCCTCTACAAGCATTATCCGACGACGAATCCAATATGGAGTGCAATGAAAATGAGAAAAATGCTCTTAAAAACAAAATACCACCAATAAAAGTGCTATCACAAGACATTGACATTATAAGAAAACTACTTTTTGATAAAGGAATTCGAAACTTCTTCCTTAAGAAAATATCAATTGGCGTTAAAATTATTACTAATTCACATGAAACATTTAGTGAAATTAAAGAAATCTTAAGAGAAACTAAATCTCAGTTCTTCACTCACGACCTTAAAAGTGACCGGGCGTTTAAAGTTGTGCTCTACGGACTTGAAAATAAATCTTCCGACGAAGTGAAAAGCGAATTGCTTTTGTTGGGGCTGAAGTGCAAAGACGTCAAAACAGTGACAAAATCATTTGACAATTACAAAGATACTCTTTATATCGTATTCTTTGAAAACGGCACGGTCAAACTACACGATCTCAAACGAAATGTTAAATCTCTTTTCCATGTTATCATACGATGGGATTACCAGCGTAAAATAAAAAACAAACTTATTCAGTGCCGAAACTGCCAAATGTTCGGGCATGGAGAGCGTGGTTGTTTTATTAAAACAAAATGCGCCAACTGTGCGGGCAAACACAAAACCTCCGACTGCAACGTCACCGACAAAATCAAATGTGCAAACTGTAATAACAATCATAAGTCTACCGATCAAGAGTGTCCAAATCGGGCGATGTACTTGCAAATAAAACAGAAGCAAAATCTCCAAAGCTCTCGGCTAGCACCACATGCCCAATCTAAAAAACCTCAAGGCCGCGCGAACTATAGTTACGCCGAATCACAATTCCCAGCTCTCATCCCGCGAGCGATACTCTCAACACGTAAAGAGCCGACAGCACCAACAACAGCACCAGCGTGGTGCTCTTCAAATGTCAATCCGACTGCACCCATCCCCAACAACAACCATCTTTTCACTGAGCAAGAGATCACTCAGCTTACATTCGACCTTGTTATAAAACTAAGAGATTGTAATAACAAACAAGAACAATTTAACGTTATCGCACAATTAGCTATTAAGTATTTGTACTCCACTAATAAATAATGTCTGATTCTAACCTTAAGATCATTTTTTGGAACTGTCGTAGTGTCCGTAATAAGTTCTTAGAACTCTTTGACTTTCTTGTAAAGAACAATATTGATATCTGCATGCTCTCAGAGACATGGCTTAAGAAAACAGATAAGCTTTATCACCAAAACTACTTCTGTCTTCGTAATGACCGAGAAGGTACAGGTGGAGGAGTTGCCATACTTGTAAAACATGCAATTCAATTCTCAGAATTACCATATATTAATACCGAATCAATCGAGAACATTGGGATTGAGATAACTTCTTCCAACAACAACAAGATTAAACTATTCAGTATTTATTTTCCTGGGGGTTCTGGTAATCCAGAGCTGCGTCAACAATTCAAGAAAGATTTAAGAAACCTGTTTAATGTAAATGGATCGTTTATTTTTTGCGGTGACTTCAACAGCAAACATCGCAACTGGGGTTGTACAAGAGCAAACTGTTGGGGAAATATCCTAAATAACTTTACCACTCTCTTTCCTATCACGATCTCCAATTCATGTGAACCAACATACGTTCCCTCATCAGCTAATTCTTCGCCTTCAAATATAGATCTTATTCTCTCAAATATTCCACAGTACATTTCGCAACCAATAACAACTTACGAATTTACTTCAGATCACTTACCTGTAATGTTCTCACTTAGCTTAAATGTGGCGCGGTATGAAAATTTCTATTTAGACTTCGCAAATGCGAATTGGAAAAGTTATCGTTCATTTCTCACATCTTCTCTGTGTAATCTGCCAGCAGATATAAACGACATAACTTCCACAGACGAAATAGATACAAATTTAGAATATTTCAATTCAAAGGTACTAGCCGCGGTACAAAAATCTGTCCCCAAAAAAGTCCCCAAAACTAAGTTTATACAGCTACCCCCCCACATATTAAATTTAATAAAATCTAGAAACTATCATCGCAGGCAATGGAGTCGTTACAGGCAATTAGCAGACAACGAAGCTATGAAACTTTACTCAGCGCAGATTCGCAAAGAGATTGCCTTTTTCAGAAACACAAACTGGCGTAACAAATTAAGATCGCTAGAGAAAAGAAGTAAACCTTTCTGGAACATATGGGCATCTCCCAGTGGCACGGACGCGACATTCGCACGCTTTCAATTACACCAAAAACAAGAAAGAAACACAAAAAGTCGATATGTTTTTTTAGTGTTTTAACGCGCTGAAATTGTGCTACATTTTAGAAATATATTTGAAAGATTTAGTACAAATTAGTACAAAATAAAAAGCAATTATGCAATGAAACGGACGCGACAAAAAAGAGAAGTTTTTTTGAAGCTCTTATAGAAATATACAAAATTTAGCGATTTTTGGGAACTTTTTTTTAAAATATATACATGCAAATAAAGGTCAAAGGATAACCTTTCTTCGTAGACTTATGAAATATGAGAATTTTCTCTTACCTTTTTTTAATTAGGTATATCATGAATACGGACGCGACATCACGGACGCGACACATTTTTCCAAGGGTATTTCCCTTATTAAATACAGTAATGGTTTTCATTATAACACTTCAACTTTTAATAAAAATAACACATAACAAGTTAAATTCAAGTTACAGCAATCAAAATAAGGAAAAATTAAAGTTAAAAGTTCTTAGTGTGGTTTATTTAATTTTCCTGAGGAACTCTATTGGAATTAGATCTTGTTTAATATCGCGCACACAGCTCTTACAATCATTAGCAATGCACCTTTCATTCATCACATCGCAGCACACTGGTTGTAGAAATAATTGATTAAATTAATTAAATTAAATTAATTAACTAGCTGAACATATTTGTACAGTATTTTTCATTAACCCTTTCCGGAAATTTGTATGATATATCGTACAATTTTTTTTAAAGATTTTTTTTTGACAGCGAACGTTTTTTTATGAAACGGCTTTTAAATTCTTATAAAGTAGGTTATGTTTTACCATTCTGTTTGAAAATATAAATCACAATCGCCGTGGCTATACAGTGTGAGTGCGATTTGTAAGCAGCTGTTTGCAAGAATTTGGCGATGCGATGCTTCTGCGGAGGAATTTTTAAATATGTAATACTTTTTAGTAGCAAAAAAGACAAATAATTTCAAAGTTTGAATCTCAGTTGATTTATAAAACTTATTAAATTTAACAATTTTTGCTTCTAAATATTTTTCCCGAGCCTTTAAAAAATTGTACGATATATCGTACAAATCACACAAGGGTTGCAAAGCTTTGTACGATTTATCGTACAAATGGCGGGCAAAGGTTGCAAGTGATGTTAGCATTTTTTTTTAAGTTATGGATTTGGTAACAGAATTTTTTTGTTTGCTTGAATACCACGCCCATCACTAGATCGTATGACTAATTAAATTCGACTTATCGACTATTTCTATTCAGAAATAGCAATCACTTAACGATTTTGTGTTTCACTGGGCAGACACAGATTATGTAAGGTTAGACATGAGTACTTGCCACTCCCACTACGATAATAAGAATTGGCTATATTCGGTATCTTTTTACAAAGCTATATGGTGTTTAGTTGATTCTGTGTTTTATTGAGGGGAAAAGGGCTTTGCAACAGCAATAACGGTTTTATAAGGTCTGATAGATGTTACTCAATTGTTTAAATAGTTATAATTTATATAGTTTTCGATCAAAATGAAATCACGTTTTGATTTTTGTTGTTAAATTTATATTTTCTTATCAAATAAGCCAATGAATTGTTCATAAAATTAAAAAAAACGAAAAAAAGTTTAATGCATTTTTACTCCTTTGCGGACCATTGTACGATATATCGTACAAAATTGATGAAGCTGTTATTCTCAACCAAAATTCTTTTTTGGATATTTTCTTGTATTTTATTGCTAAAATGTTCAATGAGAGTCAATATTTTGAAAAAAAAATTGTATCTCAAGAAATGCGGAAATTTACCGGAAATCGAATAACAATCGAATCGATTCAGAGCGTCCGGTTACGGACGCGACAAATTTTAAACACCCATAAAATTTTTTTCCGATTTTGCCGGGAACCAATTATTATATTTTCCTAACGGGAACAATGCACCTATTTAAAAACTGACAGCTACTTGCATTTGAAAAGTTTGTCCACTAATGGCAACAACTAATAAGGTTTTTTGGGCACGGACGCGACAATAGGATACAGGAAGAAGCAAACTAAAAAAACTTCCGTTCTTCGAACTCCACTTTCTCTCGCTTTCTCTAATACATAAGATTGTTGTTAGTAGAAAACTTTTGCATTACAAGAAAAATATAATATTACTTGAATAAGATAAAAACGCAAAGACAAAATGTGCATATAATTCGTTAAAAGGCTCAGAAAAATTTTTTTTCTTTTACAGTAGTATATTTCGGTCAAAAATTAAAAAAAATTAAAAATTCTTTTGCATTTATAAAATATAGATATTTAAGCTGTATTATTGGATAATAAAAAGTTTTTCTGAGCAATTTGAATTTTTCACTCGTGGTGGACCTTTTTTGGGAGATGCCCATATGCAAACTGTTACGAAAAAGACATTCTCAAATCCCTCCACTCCGCGAGCAAAACAAAACGACTGTTCTCTGCCAAGAAAAAGCAAATCTACTCGCCTACAAGTTTCTCGAGAACCACAAAGTTTCTGAAAATATGAGCTCAACACAACAAGAAAATCTTATAAACGCATCTATGAACAATTTTGATAGTCTCGTTGAAGATACCGCAGAATCTGAATATGTCAAGTCCGATTATATACAAGATCTAATTTCTGTAGCCCCATTAAGAAAGTCGACAGGTCACGATGACATAAAAAATATAATGTTAAGATATCTACCTAAAGTGGCCGTAAATTACTTAACATTTCTGATAAACTCATGCCTGAAATTTCAATATTTTCCCAACAGCTGGAAAGTAGCCAAAGTGGTACCTATTCTTAAACCAGGTAAGCCAGCTAATGTTGCTAATAGCTACCGACTCATCAGTCTTCTAAGTGGTGTAAGCAAAATATTCGAAAAAATTATAAAAGAAAAAATATTAGAATTTACAGAAAACAATAGAATTATCCCAGATGAACAATTTGGGTTCAGAAAATACCATAGCACTACGCACCAGATTAAACGTATACAAAACCATGTTAAAAATAATTTTCAATTAACAAAATCAACCGGTCTAGCTTTATTAGATGTAGAAAAAGCATTCGACTCAGTATGGCATAATGGTCTAATACACAAGTTTATTCAAGTTAATATACCTGCATACCTCACAAAGCTAGTTAAAAGTTTTTTGAAATACTCTGACATGATTGCAGTGCCCGCGGGAGTCCCCCAGGGATCTGTCCTGGGACCCCTCTTATATTTAATATATTGTTCAGATTTTCCAAAATATAAAAACTGCCAATATGCAATGTATGCCGACGATATTGGGATTTACTATTCGCACATATCTAGTCACGAAATTGTGACGGATCTGCAAGGTGCGCTAAACAGTATATCAGTTTATTTAAATAAATGGAAAATTAAATTAAACGCTGGTAAAACGCAAGCCATCTTTTTCACACGGAAAAGACGCCTTTGCGCCATGCCAAGCGCAAACTTAAAAATTGAAAACCATGACATATCCTGGACAAATAATGTCAAATACCTTGGTGTAGTCTTTGACAAGAAATTAATTTTCAGTGACCACATTAGGCATATCAAAGATAAGTTCAATGTTGCAATTAAGCTATTAGATAGATAGATAGATTGATTCTTTATTAAATTTTCAAATAACAATAATAAAGAATGTACGACAATGACTTTAAAAAGTCGTCTGTCGGAAAAATAATTAACTTTACAATAATAGACAATTGTTCATACATATATAGAGAGTTAACAATATTCATTTACAATCAGATTCCTGTATTTCAAAGCATCAGTGACATACAAAACAAGACAATTCCAACCATTTAGACCTATTCCATTTAACACATTCACAATTTCATCGTCATTTAAGAACATACTGCCCAAATATCTACATCTAATTCTTTTCAAAATTGGACACCTACCCAAAAAATGAGTTAAAGTTTCTAACTCGTTCAAGTTACAAATAGTGCAGTTTAAATTTCTGTGACCGCCAAGGTATATCATATCACATCTAGCCTTTAAAATCCACATTATTTTATGTTTCCCGAGACTGTCATTTAAATAACTTTTACCTATGATATGGTCTAATTCTTTGTATATGCGTGCGCTTTTGAGAGCCCTGTCCCACAATTTCTGCCTATTTGTCAAACTCATAACAGATAATAGTGACTCTATGTTTCTATTCCAATTTATCCTGCTTAAAATGTTGTAATCCCAACTAATATTAAATTTTTCTTTTAAAATTTCAATTGCTTTGACCCAGAATACTTTTCTTTCCAATATAAGTTTTGAAAGCCTATGCGGCAATCTGCTGTCATCATACTCAAATAAAGTTTTCGAAATGTACCTAAGATGAAGCCGCAAAGTATAAAGATGACAGTTCGGAATGTCTGTTTCTAATAAAATGCAATAAGAGGGTGCGTTTGTTAGTAAATGCAAAATTTTCTTCAAAAAATAAAACTGAATTTTGTCCACCTCCTCAAACATTTCATAGCCCCAGACTTCCGCAGCATAACTCTGTGTAGCCCTGATTACTGCTAGAAACAATTTCCATTTAGACGACAGTTTGATGTTATTTTTTACTAAAAATGAACGCCAAGTTGCATTTATGCTATTTTTTGCTATACAGTTTCTATTCTCTACATGTTTCTTAAAACTTAACTTTGGAGTCAATTTTACACCGAGGTAATTGTACTCCGCCGTTATCGGAATATTTTGGCCTTTAAACTTCCATTTTTCTTTAGCTGCTAGCTTGCCTCCTTGTCGAAAAACCATAATGGCTGATTTTGATAAGTTCACTTCCATGCTCCACAAATTACAGTAGTGTTCTAATTTATATATCATTCCTTGCAGATCTTCGACACTATCAGAGAGCAAAACAATATCGTCAGCATATAGTAGCAATCGCACATTTAAGTCTTCTATCCAAATTCCCCCTCCCAGACTGTCATGTAAATCATTCAGGTAAATAGAAAATAATAGTGGTGACATCAAACACCCTTGCCTCACACCTGTTGTAATATCAAATTTATTTGAAATTGCACTACCAGTCCATATTACCGAGTCTGTATGTTTGTACATAATTTCAATGAACTTTACCATCTTAGTTGAAATCCCCAAGTTATGCAGTTTATAAATCAAAAGATTTCTAGGGACCTTATCAAACGCAGCCTTAAAGTCTACAAAAAACGCGTACACTTTCTTTTTTTCTGCAGATTTAATTTGAACTATTGATGTTAAATTATATATGTTATCTACTGTGGAGTGCTGCTTTCTGAACCCTGCCTGAAATTCTGTAATTAGCTTTTTGCTTTCCAACCAACTTGTAAGTCTCTCAGTTAATATACCCATCATGATTTTGGCAATGCAATTCATAAAAGAAATACCTCTGTAATTCGATACTAGGGACTTATCGCCTTTTTTGAAAAGTGGGAATATTATACTAGTTTCAAATGCCGTGTCAGCTTCTCCACTGTTGTATAACATAGTGTATGCCTTTGCAAGCTCGTTGAGGAATTGACTATTAGCATTTTTGAAAAATTCGTAAGCCACCCTGTCTAAGCCTGGAGCTTTCCCATCCTTTGTCTTATTCAGCATTTTTGAAATTTCTGTTGCTGAGATAGGTTTGTCTAAGAAGTCGTCTTGTACAAATAGGCTGACATAATGTATTTGATTAACGTGGGTTGTATGATTTAACAATTCCTCAAAATACTGCCTAAACTCTTCTGGTGGAATATCCGCACTTATGGCTTCATTTGCTCCTCGAATTTTTTTTGGCAAATTTCCACCAATCTGTGCTATTGTTTATCTCGTTTAATTCTCGTTCTAAATTTTCGTAATATGATCTTTTGCTAACTTCACACTGTTTCTTGTATTTTCTTTGAGCTACAGCATATTGTTCTCTGTCTTCTATCCTCTGCGTTCTGTTGTATTTTCTAAGCAAGCCTAAAGAAACCTTTCTTGCTGCTAGGCATTTCCAGTCAAACCATTCAGATTTTTTCACTAATGTTTTTCCAATTTGTTTGCTTACAGCTGCAGATTTGATAATATCGGTAAAATCTTTTAAAACACAGATGTCCTTTCCATTTTTCCTTTTTTGTAACTCTGTTAAAAGTCGCCTGTTATACAACTCAACTTGCGAGCTATCCCAACGTAATTTGGGTAGTAAATCTTTTGAACCTCTAACTGGGCCATCTAACACTAGCTGCAACGTTAGTATGATTGGCATGTGGTCAGACCAAACCTTTTCATCCACAACAAAGTCTAGTGCATACTTTACAATATCTCTTGACAACGCACAAATATCATTTACTGAATTTCCCACACTGCTTACAAACGTGAATTTCCCAGTATCATCACTATTTGACATTCCTTTTATGACCATAAACCCATTGTCCTCACAAAAATCAATAAACTGTTTCCCATTTCCATTTATAACTTTATCTGTAGAATTGTCTTTTTTCCCTACCTCCTACAATATCTCCCTGCAATAATTCATCAATTTCTATTTGAAGTTCTCCTATGCGTATATTTAAATCTCCTATGACAACTGAATCTTTAAAATGTGATGATCAATAGTTGTTTTTTCTTTTTGTGTGTCACTGTTACTTTTCACATTCAATTCATTCAGTTGAGCCTGTTTATTATTTAGTTTTTTGATTGACTCTTTTCTAACAAATATCTATAGTTTAAATTCAATTTATGAAAATCTCTACCGAAAATTTCAGCTAAAATCCTTTCAGCAGTTTGGCCATTATAAACCAAAATTTTATCTTCATTAAAAGCCATCCACTTCTTTTCTATACAGATTCTATCGTTCCTAACAATTATCTTATGCGATTGGTTAAAAACATAGATATCCTGTTTTAGTTGTAACAAAGCTCTTTTGTTGTTTAGCTTGTCTGTACTCAAGTCTTTCTCAACCAAAATCTTAGTGCCTTTAAGCCTTTTCGCACTTTTTAAAATTTGTCCTACCATATTAACTGACTCGAACTCCGCTATTATATTAATATTATCGTCTCTTTCGGCTATTTTAAAAGCTTCTTTGACTACTATATTTTGTAAATTAAGCTGCTCTTTACACAGTGTTTTAACGGCCTTTGCCGGTGATGATCCTTTTGGCAAACCTTTAATTACTAATTTCTTTCGTTTGTTTTGACTCACGAGCCGCTCTTAAGCTATTATATCCTCTGATAAATCGAATTCTAGCCTAAGCAAGGAAAACAAAATAACAATATACAAAACTATTTTTCAATCTATAATGTTATATGCATGCCCATCTTGGGCCATCTGTGCCAAAACGCATTTAAAAACATTACAAATTTCACAAAACAAGGTCCTTAAAATGATGCTTGCACTGCCATGGGATTATTCAACTAAAAAACTTCACACTGAATGTAATGTCAAGTTAGTTTCCGATAGCGTAAAACACGCAACCGAAAAATTTTAAATTCGGTGCGGTTTTTCTGAAAACCATTTGGTTGCAGACTTATATTGTTAACTGTATTGCTACTATATGTTATATATTTATGTGTATATCACGTTACACGCCTGTACATTTTTGACTGTATATATGTCGTTCATATTTATTTCTAGCCGCATGTAAATATCTAGTCTTTAAGTCGTACATCGAAGGTTTTTTTAGTGGAAGTATTTTTCCTTCGAAAAGCCCCTGCTTATTTAAATTTAAAGTCTAACTGTGATAATAAAATTAAGACAATGTCATAGAAATAAGGTTCAACACCATATATCTGTAAATTGTGCGATAACATAAGTTTTGTAATGATTTTTTCTTCTAATAAAACATCTATCTATCTATGTTTGTTACTAACTCGTTCAGTCCTGGTATATTTCTATTTATTTATTAGCTGTACGAGCCAGTAGTTATTCACAAAATTATTTTAGAAATCTTAAAATACGTTTCTTAACTTACAAATTACAATGTTATTATTCCCTTTTTTCTTTATATTACAAAAAATTTCGCAAATTATTTTCTCTTTTCAACTTTTTTTTCTTTCACTTTATTAACAATGTTATTTTTCTTTTTCAACTTACATTGCTATTACTAATAGTTTCGGCATTCCAGCTCCCAGCATTCCAGCTCTTTGCATTCCAGCTCCTTCCTCGGGTGGGTGTAGTCCTGGTCCAGCGGAGTGGCTTGGCTTAGTTACCGTCCCGTTCGTCTGCAATGCAGTTACTAGGGGCCGTTCTCCGCAACGCGAAAAATCACTCTCGTGCGGGTGCAGGACTTGCGTGTCGTTGGGTCTCCGGACCTGATGACTTTTCGCAGCGCGACGTGCTGTTTGAGGACGATTTACGGCTGTCGAATTGTCACTCACGACACGGGGAACCTGATGACTTTTCGCAGCGCGACGTGCTGCTTGAGGACGATTTACGGCTGTCGAATTGTCACTCACGGCACGGGGGACCAACAAGTTTAAATTCACTGTACGAATTTTTCACGTTTTCCGTTTGCGAGGCACTATGGCGGTTTTAACACACTATTGAGACCACCACGGATTATTGCGCGCACTTGTTGGTCCCTGCTCGGGCGCCCATTAAATTATTTTTTAAATAAAATAGTTTTTTAAAAAAAGGTTGCGGAGCGAGCTCCGCCTTTATTACTTGAAAGTCGAAAATAGACTGAACAAAACATTTTGCTTAAAACTAAAGCATAGCCGAAAAATGCAAGCCATATCACCTGCATTGCCGCGTGAGGTGTTTCCAGGAATTCGGTTTGGGCAATCACACGGTTTGCAGCAGACATAGCGTCAGCGTAATTTTCGCGTAAGCGGAGAATGGTGGCAACTGCTTTGCAGGTCAAGCGATGTGGACATTTTATTTTTTGTATGTGTCAGCGCGGCTAGCGTTAACTTATATAAGGAGATGGCGGCGATGGGCATATCGGTTACTGGATTGGATGTGAAATTTAAAATTCAAAACATGACTTCCAAATACAAGTACGTTTAATAATATTCATAGTTATAGTTTATTACGTGTTATACAGTGGCGGACAAAAGTGTTCACAAAAAAAATAATTTTCACAATATATTAAATTCGCGGCTACTTGTTTTGAGTACAACAATCGTAGTTTGCCACATTTTTACTTCAAGCAAGCCCGAAATGCCCTGATAAGTTTAGCGTTTTAAATTATCTGGAAAATAGTGTTTTCTAAGAAAACATTTGCAGCCACGTGTGAACAGTTTTGTCCGCAATCGGTCACAGCCACGCATTAGAGCATTTATCTGGAGAGTCGCGATTAGTTCTATTCGGAATCGTGTCGATGTGTAAAGAAGAATATTAATCTAAAACATTATACTCCTAAACCCCTTCAAAATACAAAACTTGTAATTAAATGTGCTTATTTGAAATGGGTCGAAAATTGTGCGAAAATTTAAGGAAAATTGTGGCAGAAGACATTGAAAGTGGTTTGTCCTATCGGAAAATAGCTGAAAAACACAGAATATCAATCGGTGTAGTAAAAAAATTAAAGACCGCTACAATATAACTCCCAGATTAAAAAAAAAATGGTCGCAAAAAAAAGTTGTCTCCGGCGGTTCAGCGTGTTGTTCACAGATTAATTTTAACTGGCGCCACTAACACTGCTGCAGACACCGTAATAGCACTACAAGCCGATTTAGATATACAAGTCAGCGCTAGAACCGTCCAAAGGACATTAAACGAAAGCGGTTTTGTGGCCAAGATCAAAACAAAAAAACCCTTGTTGACTGGTCGTCATCGCAAGCTCAGGTTGGCGTTTGCTAAGAAGTACGCAAAGTGGTCCGTTGATGACTGGCGGAAAGTAACTTGGTCCGATGAAACAAAAATTAATCGTTTGGGCTCTGATGGTAAACGTTACACTTGGGTAGACAAGCAAGTTGGAGTCCAAGACCGTAATATAGAACAAACTCTGAAGTTTGGAGGTGGTTCTCTTATGGCATGGGGTTGTTTCCGTGGAAGTGATGTGGGAATTTTGCGCCGTATTAAAGGCAGAATGACGGCATGTGACTATACTACGATTTTAGAAGATTCATAACTACCAAGTTTAGATATCTTTCAAATAGAGCCGGGTCAGGAAGATATTTTATGCAGGACAACGATCCAAAACATACAGCTAGAGTCACCAAAGAGTGGATAGCTGACAACGGCATTAAGATTTTAGATTGGCCACCCCAATCGCCGGATTTAAACCCTATAGAACATTTGTGGTCTGTCTTAAAAAGAAAAATTTATGCCGATAAAGACTCACCAAAAGATATTGAGGAATTATGGGAAACAACTTTGTCAGCGTGGGTGGAAATGCCCCCAAAAATACTAGACAATCTAGTAAAAAGCATGCCGCATCGCATAAAGGCCGTTATAAAGGCGCGCGGAGGTCACACAAAATATTAAGGATAATATTAAACAAATTTTGCTTATATGCGTCAAAACTGTTCACACCACTTTTGTTGAATTTTATAAGTTTTTTATTTATTATTACATGAATTAATATATTGTTTGTTTATATTTAGTAAAAAGAAACTTCAAATTAAAAAACTGTGTACTTCGATTTTTGTTATTGTTGTTAAAAAATGAAAAAATTAATAAATTTTCTAACTCACGAGAACTCGTGAACACTTTTGTCCGCCACTGTATGTTGGTTTTCTTGCATATAGAAAGATGAAGGCAGAAATGGGACCTTCCGGGGCATCGCCGCCAGCTTGGCCGCTATTCAATAACCTCCACAAAATTATCGGCGGCTATCGTTCCTGCAATGTGAAAGTCGTGGTGGAGGATAGCTTAAGTGGTATTATTACAATCAGCGCAAATTATTTTTTCGTATTTAAATATGTTTTTATTTTTTAACATAGTGGAAACACCAGCTCCATTGTTTTCTCCGACTGCAGCTTCATCGCCAATTCCTTCCCCTTCATGCTCAAGTCAGTCAATGCCATCAGAAAGCGAGCAGCCGTCAACGTCGCGGTCGGACCGGCAGCAAACTCGATCGGCAGCAAACTCGACGAATAGTAACAAGATAACAGAATCAATTAATAATTGCTGCAAGACGATTGAGAGTGCAGTGAAGGATTTGATGGAAACAGAGAAACAAAAAGCTGAAAGCATTGAAGCTATGTCGCGTACTAGCCAGCAACTGGCAACAAAAATAATGGAATTTTTAAATAAAAATTTGTTTTTATATTCAAATAAGGTTGATATATGTTTTGGACATTAATTTATTTCAAGCGAAGTGTTGACTTAAAGCATTTCGAAAAGTGTCCCCAGGGTTAGATCTCCTATTATTCTGTTGCACTGGTCTACTTTCCTCTTCAGTGACAATGCCATTATTAAGCCATATATCAGATACTTCATCACTTTTCGCAATTAAAAAGTTATGGAGCACACAACAGGCTTTGATAATAGTATTCGTATTATCAATACGATTATCCAACCCCTTTCCAATGCGTCGAAATCTCCCTTTTAAGTGCCCAAATGCATTTTCAACCACTCTACAACAGCGAGAAAGGCGAAAGTTAAATTCGCGTTGAGCGGGTGTACTTTCCACGCTAAAAGGATATGGTTTAAGTAATGTGCGCGATAAACGGAAAGCTGAGTCTGCAATGATGACTACTGGAACTTCCACATTATGAAACGATTTTCGTAGGCAATAAAGCAATTCGCAACGTGAAAGTTCCGCTTTTAATAGGGACCGCTTCCTGGACTGCCAACGTTTATGTAAAGGAAGCGATACCTACAAAATTAAGTGAAATTATTTAAATTTGGGTTAAATAATTTACGGATATACAAACCTTGCATCGACCAAAGCCAAGAGAACCACAGAATACCACCCTTTATAATTGAAGTAGTCAACAGCTTCAGCTTTTTTGGGTTTGACTTCAATATGGCACCCATCTATGTATAATAGTTGTATTTATGTATGTGAAAATTAATTATTTGTTTTCATCATACCTAACGCTCCAAGGCATTGCGGAAATCCCATCTCTTCAAACTCCTTTACATGGAGTTGGATCTTCGTCTCAGTTAATGGGAAATCATTTAAATATATGGGCTTTAAAGCACTCCAAACGGCAACACAAAACTCCTTCACAATTCTGCATACGCTAGAATTGGACACGCCAAATAAATTTGCAATGGTGCGGTACTCTGCCGAGGAACCAAGGGCATATAGCGCAATGGCTACACGCTTTTCAAGTGGAATAGCTTTCCGGTAGTTAGTATCCGCCTTTTCTAAATGTTTTAACATGTCGCACAATTCATAAAGGTTGCAGCTCTCCACGCGAAAGCTATTCTTGAAGTCCAATGCGCTATAGCCTTGGCACTCTTTTTCCCAGAATAAACTCGTGCGTTCCTGAAAGAAAACGTTGGTATAATTGAAGTTGATATTTTGTATTAGTTGTACTAACCTTTTCCCAAATAAGTGGCCTATTCTTTTGGGTCCCACATTCATTCAGAATAGAAAGCAAAATACGGGACATTTGCATAAAAGCTGCGAACATGCGTAAAAGTGCTTGACTTTCATCAGCACTTGCTTTTACAGCAATAATTTGTTTTTGCAGGTCATACTGTATGACCAGCAAAATGAAGTGAATTCGTTCCCTTAAATTCATTTTTTACAATTAAACGTTTGAAAGCACACAACAATCACGAATTTGTAAAATGAAAATCACAAATGTAAACAAAAAACAGCTGTTGCATTTAACTCAGTTTCGGTGGAAACGCTTGACAGTTCTCAAGCTTAACAGAGCCCTTAAATGCATTTAAGCGCTCGGTGGAAATAGGCTATTATACTCGAAGTACGCAACTGTAGAGTATGTCAAAACCCCGAATTGGCTAGAAGCGAAAAGAGCACTTCTGAGGATATTCACCTACATTGGCACACCAAAAACAATTAAAGCCGATAAAGACCCAGCATTCGAAGCAAAGCCTTTCAAAAATTGGTTAGACCAATTAAACATAGAACTAGAAATTACCCACGGAAAGACAGGAATAGCAGATGTGGAATGCTTCCATAGAACCATCAACGAAAAATGCAGAATACAACTTCTAAATGACGACAACAACGAAAAATCAATTGTCATAGAACAAGCTCTATACGCTTATAATCACCTATTAAATCACTCCACCACTGGCAAAATTCCATACCTCCTTTATACTAAACAGGAAGAAATAGATAAAATTCAACAGAACAAGATTAACCGAATCGCATATCTAAACACATCCCAAAATAGAACAGATCACGGGATCGACCCTAATTACATGAGACAAAGAAACAAGAGATGACCGAAAACAGATCAAAACCCTTTTACCAAAACAGACTATGTTCAACAGACAGATCCCGACTATGTTATAACAGGCAAAGCACAAAAACGAAAATTTTACAAGTCAAACTTCAAGAGAAAGAAGGCTAACGAAGATTCTTCCAGGGATCAAAACTTCGACCTCATCGAAACTGCTGAAGATATGGGCATTCCTCTGGATGATCATCCAGACTCCACTAGTGGCAGCACAGTCAATCCAAGTCCAGTCATTAGCGACCAATAACGGATTCATCGCCATTGAACAAGGCGAATACGCAATTCCGCAACAATTTCAAACAATAATTCACACTATTAATACAGAAAAACTACTGGAAACCCAAGAAGAACTTGAAGGAGTAGTCAAAGAAAATCAGTATTTCAATACACCCCACATCATGAAAAAATTAAAAATAAGTAAACAGCACTTGAACTTATTCAAAACAAGACATGCCAGAGCTCTTATGAACATTGTAGGCAACGCGTTAGAATATCTATTCGGAACATTGACTGAAAAAGACAAAAACGAAATCAGAAGAAACACTGACTTACTAAATAAAAAACAAAACGAAATCATTGACTACATCAATCAAGAAAATAAATACATTATTAAACTACAACACCAAGCAAACGTACTCCAAGACACAACATCAAGACAACAATCATCATAACGGTAGTGCGAACAGAAAAAATAAGAACAAAAGAAGAAACGACGGTGAGTGTTTCAAATGTGGTGCACAAGGGCATTTCGCCGCGAAGTGCAATGCGAGAAACAGTGCGAAGGTGGAAGCGAGATCACAACAGTCATTTACGCTTTTGGCAGCGGCGGATTCGTGTGTGTTCGATAAGCAGAAGTGGTGCTTAGACAGCGGTGCGACGGCGCACATGAGTTGTAGGCGCGAACTGTTTTCGAAGTTCGACGAGCACAAAGAAAAGATCGAACTAGCAGGGGAAACTTCATTTTTGCTGAAGGCAGAGGGGAAGTAACTTTGAAAACTGATTTGTGTGATTTGACTCTCCGCGATGTTCTTTATGTGCCGACAATGAGGGGTAATTCTGTGTCAGTGAGCCGAGCAGCAGAAAATGGGTGCGAAATCAAATTCGACGATAACTTTGCAGAAATAAGAAAAAACGGAAAGTTGATTATGAAAGTGAATAAAACGAACAAGCTTTTTGTTTTCGAAGATGAATGCAATAAATGTTTTGGGTTTGCACATTGTGATGCAGTGCTAGTAACGATAACCCACCAACGGCTATCTTTTAACATAACTCAGAAACCTGACTCCTCAAAAACAATCGATCTGTTCCTTCAATCCTTATCACAACCTATAAAATCCCATATGTAAACAAACATCCGATAACTCTCCAGTCGTATTCTTCCACTTGAGTATCCATAAACCCTTATCGCAACATACAGTATCACAAACGCAAACAAATCCTAAGTGGCTTCCTGCCTTATCATAAACATACAATATACATATATTTAAACATACAATATGCATATCGCAACAAACCGAGGTTTCATTGTGAACTCTGTGCGTTGCAATATTTAGTTTTAAGTTGGAATTGAATAAAGAACTTCCTATAATACAGAACTCCTCGTTTAATTTACAATGAGCGAATCAATTGAAATTGATTCTATAACTGGCGCAGTCGGTCTTAAGAACCTGCATAATTAATAAAAAGGATAATAAATCCGAAGCTATTTTAATTGTTTGAATTAAAGTGAACAAAATGGCAGTGAATAACAGCCGAATCATGGAGACGCTGAAGCTGCTCGAACCATTCGATGGATCCGAAAGGAAATTGGCCAGGTATATCAACACGGTGGATACTCTGGTGCCCACAATGAACGCAGCAACTCCGGACGATCAACTGTATTTCTTCCAATGCATCCTGAATACACTACGCGGAGACGCCTCTGAACTGATGTGTAGGGAGCAGCCAACTACGGACAACTCTCATCAACGAGTATGCGGACCACAGACCAATCGATGAGGCGATCATTAAGATCAACAACATTAGATTCAAAGGTGATATAAATGAGTTTTGTACTAAAATATTAGACAGAATAAGCTCCATACGCGACAGAATACTCCTGAAGCAACCTGACAACGCAGACATTTTAAAAAATATGTGCACAAAAACATCATTTAAACACTTAATTAAAGAACTGCCCCCTAAAATGGTAACAATAATTTACGGGGCAAATGCCACAACTGAAAACAACATGTATAGATCTAACAGAAGCAGAGGTATAAACCAATCCAAAAATACACAAAGTCCTCAACCAAATACATTTAAAAATATTTACCAAAATTCCTCACAATCGAGAAACCACAAATATAACGCGTCGAGACAGACAAAACAAGTTCCAATGGATGTTGACCAGAATTTTCGGCTACAGGCCCCGGACAAGTACCAACCTCAATCTGGCACCTGTTCGGAAGAAGATTAAAATGTCTAATCGACACGGGATCATCAGTTAGTTTAATTAAGAATAAGTTTGTTAAAAATAGCTTTGCTGCCTATCCAATTAGAATTCAAACAATTTCAGGCAACTTAATACTTGATAGAACTATTTCAACAGCTGGTCTAAAATTTTATGTATGTGACAACATCCTTTTTCCCAACCTATATATCCTTCCTGAACCAGCGCAATGCCCGCATTTATAGGGGTTTACCCTGCGCGTTGGCTCGTATTTAAAAAAAAAAAAAAAAAAAATATAGGTAGATTTGACGCAATTATCGGTATGGACATCCTACGAAAAATATAAGCCATTATACACACAATTGACAACTCAATAACGGTAAACAGAGACTACTTGAAAATACTCGCTTTACCAGAAGAAACAAATTTCGATACGGTACAAGAGTATAATCTAAGAACATCACACTTAAATCCAAACGAAAAAGATAAATTAGTAACACTTCTTCAAAAATACGAAACGATCACATACAACACCAATGACCCCCTTACTTTTACGAACAGAGTAAAACACAAAATTAATACAAAACATGACAAGCCAATCTACTCCAAACTATATAGATACCCACACATACACAAAGAGGAGGTAGATAAACAAATAAGCGACATGTTAGCGCAAGGCATAATACAAAAAAGTAAATCACCATATAATTTACCCCTTTGGATAGTCCCCAAAAATATAGACGCCTCAGGCAAGCAAAAGTGGCGAATAGTAATTGACTATAGAAAGCTCAATGAGATAACGATAGATGACAAATTTCCAATACCGGTGATCGAAGAAATATTGGATAAACTAGGACAATGTAAATATTTTACAACATTAGATCTTGCAAAAGGGTTTCACCAAATTGAAATGTCTCCTAGAGATAGACAAAAAACCGCTTTTTCGACACAGAAAGGACATTATGAATTTCTACGAATGCCGTTTGGCCTAAAAAACGCACCAGCCACATTTCAAAGGTTGATAAACGAAGTATTAGCTAATCTGATAGGAGCACACTGTTTAGTGTACTTAGACGATATTATAATATTGTTACGAATACTAACTCTAGTGGGCTGTTACGTATCTCTAGATTGTGTAATTTGAAAATAAAACACAGTTAGTTTCTTAAACGCAGACAATAAAATAAACCAACAGTCACTTTATTATTCACAGTTTACACTTTACTGTTCGTACACTTAAATATTTGCTTAATCACTCCGTGTGGCAACTTCACTTGTCAAAACCAGACTGACTCGCTGCGCCGCATCCGGCTGCCTTTTATACCTCTCAGGCCATCGCGCAGTTCCCGCACATTCCGGAGTGGACTAAAAGTTTCCATCATTGCCAGGTTGGACTAAAAGTTATTATCGCGGCCGTCGCTGCCAGATTGGACTAAAAGTTACTATCGCGGCCGTCGTTGCCAGATTGGGTTATAGCACGGCACGTAGCGGCTGGGTTGCTTTGCACAGCGACAGACTGTCTCATCGTTACACTGCCCACCACTTAGCCTTGTTCGTCCCGAACAAGTGCCAAGGCTCCGCTGTGATGAGGCGCCAGGCGCTCCAAATGGACTACCTTCAGCTTAGCGCTTCTATTGCTGCAACGTTGAATCCTGTATACCACGTCGTTAATCCTAGTCACGACTTCGTACGGTCCTTCCCATGACGCTTGAAGTTTCGGAGACAAACCTTTCCTCCGCTGCGGGTTGTAGAGCATTACCAAATCGCCTTCTTGAAATCCTGCTGAGTTGGCCCGTAGATCGTATCTGGCTTTCGCCTTATCGCTGACCAGTTTGGTGCGGCCCCTTATAAACTGGTGAATTTCCTCCAGTTCCGCCCGCTTATTGACCACGTAGTCCGTCTTAGCGCCTCCCGTCGTGCTGACTACCCCGAACTTCAAGTCAGCGGGTAACCGCAACTCTGTGCCGAACACTGCTCGGGCTGGAGTGAGTGATGTCGTGTCGTGCGGGGCTGACCTATACGCCATCAGGAACAGGGGGATATGCGTGTCCCAATCCTTTTGATTCCTGCCTACCACTTTCCGCAGGTATTCCTCCAGTGTCCGGTTAAAGCGTTCCACCATACCGTCGGACTGTGGGTGCAAAGGCGTGGTACGAGTTTTCTTTATCCCCAGTAGCTCACACACTTCCTTGAATACCGCAGACTCGAAATTCCGGCCTTGATCTGAGTGCAATTCCAACGGAACTCCGAACCTGGCTACCCAGTTGTTTACCAGCTTCTCCGAGATCGTAGTGGCCTCCTGGTTAGGAATGGGGTACACTTCGGGCCATTTGCTGAAGTAATCCATTACCACCAGCACATATTTGTTGCCTTGAGTGCTAGTTGGGAATGGGCCGGCGACGTCCATAGCAATCCGCTCGAAGGGCGCTCCCACGTTGTACTGTTGCATGCGGCCTCGAGATTTTCTTGTCGGCCCTTTCGCGGCTGAACATCGGTCGCAGCTCTTGATCCACTCGGCTACAGACTCCTGACATCCTACCCAGTAGAATCGTCTTTTTATTTTGGCGACGGTTTTGGTGATGCCTAGGTGCCCTCCACTGGAGTCGTTATGGTATGCCTCGATGACCTCGTTGATTCTGCATTTCGGCACTACCATTAGGGAGTTGCTGGTCCGACCATCCGCGCTCTCCCATTCGCGGTACAGGCATCCTTCTTTCAGCCGCAGACTTTTCCACTGTGCCCAGTAAGCCTTAGCGATCGGGCTTTCACCGGCCATCTCCTGCCAGTCTGGACGTGCGCCTTGCTCCTTGCTTTCAACGATTTTTGCAAGATCCGCATCTTCACGCTGTTCTTTTCGTAGCCTCTCCGCAGACCACTCTTCCTCTGGCATGACGCTTACCAACCGGGCGTCCACTATCTGTTCTTTGCTTTCGGCTCGCGAGCAGGGCCTGCATTCGACTTTGCACGGACGGCGTGACAAGGCATCGGCATTTCCATGGCTACTGCCCTTGCGATGCTCTATCGTGTAGTCGTAGCTCTGCAGTCGCTCGATCCACCGCGCCAATTGCCCTTCAGGATCCTTAAAGTTCAGGAGCCATCTCAATGCCGCATGATCTGTGCGCAGGCGAAACCTTTGTCCATACAGATATTTGTGGAAGTGTTTTACGCTGTCCAATACCGCCAGTAGTTCTCTCCGTGTCACACAGTAGTTGCGTTCCGGTTTCGATAGAACCCTACTGTAGTACGCTATCACTTGCTCCTGGCCGTCTATTATCTGTGATAGCACACCGCCAATACTATTCCCGCTTGCATCTGTATCCAGCACAAACATCTCCCCAGGCACGGGGAAGGCCAGAATTGGAGCACTGCACAGTTTTTCCTTCAGACGTGCAAAAGCCTGTTCCTGCTCCTCGTTCCACTCGAAAGCTTGGCTCTTTTTCGTCAGTTTGTGCAAGCTGCTGGCTATGTTCGCGAATCCCGGAACAAATCGGCGGTAGTATGTGCACAGGCCCAGGAAACTGCGGAGTTCGTGTAGATTGCGTGGTCGGGGCCACTCCTTCACCGCCGTGATCTTGCCTTCGTCCGCTCGCGGAAACCGTGTGACCCAGATATTTGACCTCTTTTTGAAACAGCGAGCACTTCTTTGGGTTAAGTTTAAGCCCGGCTTCTCGTATCCGCTCGAATACCTCCTTTAGCTTTCCCAGGTGGTCGTCGAAGTTTTTACCCATCACGATTATGTCGTCGAGGTACACCAGACACGTCCGCCAATGCAGCCCTTTTAGCACGCGTTCCATTAGGCGCTCGAATGTTGCTGGTGCGTTGCAGAGTCCAAACGGCATGACGGTGAACTGCCATAAACCATCGCCAACACTGAAAGCCGTTTTCTCCTTGTCCTTGTCTGCAAGCTCTACTTGCCAATAGCCGCTGCGTAAGTCGAGCGTGGAGAACCACTGCGTGCCTGACAGTGTGTCCAGGGTGTCATCGATCCGAGGTAGTGGATAACTGTCCTTCTTGGTCACATCATTGAGCTTCCGATAGTCCACACAAAACCGGGTACTGCCATCTTTTTTCTTGACTAGCACGACCGGCGAGCACCAGGGTCCCGAAGAAGGCTCTATGACCTTGTCTTTCCGCATGTTCTCGATCAAATTTGTGACCTCCTTCCTCTTGGCCAGAGGAACTCGTCTTGGCGGTTGGCGAATCGGTTTTGCACTTCCGGTGTCGATGTTGTGCTTCACTATGGCTTTTCCTCTTACCGGCGCGCTCTCGCCAATCGCAGTCCGCAGCTGTATGCCATGCAGCGGTTCCCAGTTCTTCAGCAGCTTTCTTTTTATGATCGAATATGACGCTCCAGTATCCAGTGTCAACACGAACAACTTTCCATCTATCCTTCCTTCAATTGCCAAGCTGCTGGGCTGTCGTTTCAGCTGTGAGACAAGGATGGTGGGGCGGCAGATTGTGTGGATCAGCTCACGCCCCTTTGGGCTGACCCGTTTTAGTTTAACGGCTCCTCGTCCTCAGCCCTGCGCTTGTTGGCCGAGCCTCGATTGTCAGTATCCCTCGCTTCAGGCGATTGCGATCGAGAACGGGAACGCCTCTTTCGTTGGCGGCAGTCCCGTGATATGTGGCCCTGCTTGCCATATATCCAGCAAACAACTTTAGAGGAGACCACCCGTGGCCTGTCCGGTATCTCAGAGCTTATGGCCTGGATCGGAACGTCGTTGTCCGCCTGAATCTGGCGTATCCTTGCAGGTGCATACCGAGTGCTCCCAATCCATGCCGCTTCATATGTCATCGCGCTGGTTACCGTCTCCTTAAATGTCGGCTTGCCCATCATCAACGCACTGCGACGTGTTTCTGGATCATGAAGATCTTCAATAAACGACTCGATCTTCATCCTCTCGAGATCATCAGCACCGAATTTCGGGTAGCACAACTGTACGAGCCGCTCAATGTCTGCTGCATATGTCTGCAGCGCCTCGTTGGCTCTTTGCTTGCGGTTCTTCAGCTCACAGTAGTACAGCGCATGGTTGTGCTCGTTGCTATACTTCGCTGCCAACGCTCTCATGATGGCACCGTAATCACTTCTTAAACATTCTGGAACTGATTTCATTACCTCAGCCGCAGGACCTTTCAGCGCCAGTGCCAACCTCCGACCTTTCCTGATATCTGTCCACTGATTTTCCAAAGCAGCCAAGTCGAATCGCAATTTAAATGTATCGAACGGCGCAGCACCATCATAAGTAGGCACTTCTGTTCTGGCAGCAAAACCGTCCTGAACCGGTGGCAAACATTCTCGTGGCTGTACCTCTCGAAGCCGTTCGTCTATCTTTCTGTGCATCGAATCTTCCAGACTGTCAACCCGTTTGTTCAAGGACTCATCCAGGTTGTCAACTCGTCTGTTCAGGGATTCACCCATTTCGTCAACTCGTTTGTCCCAATTGTCTATTCGCGTCTCGAGATGCTCAACTTTCACATTCAGGCTATTGGAAATTTCCTCCACCTTCTGCTCTATGCGCGCAGAATTTTCAGCCATTTCTCGATTTGCAGTCTAGACTTTTGCCGAAATTTCGAGATTCGTAGTTTCCAGCTTTGCTGACATTTCTCGATTTGCTGTCTCGACTTTTGCCGAAATTTCGAGATTCGTAGTTTCCAGCTTCGCTGCCATTTCCCGATTCGCCGTTTCCATTTGCGCCGACATGCCTTTGAGTGCAGCCAATAGTTGGCACATGTCCAACGCTTGTATTGGCGCAGCCGCTGCAGCTGTACTCTGTAGCGAAGCAGCACCAGCAGGCGATTCCTCCACCTTGGCCGACGCCTCTAGTTCTTGCGCTCCAAACTCGTGCACAGTCCAATCGACGCCTCGTGCCTCACATGTATCTCGCAAGCGCAACTGCAATTCCACCTTTCCGCCAGCAGTCTGCAAATTCCAGGCAGCCGGCTCCTTCTTCAGCTGGTCTACCTTCAGCAGCTCGAGTTTAACCATGTCCGTGCTTTTATAGTTTTATTTTACTTTCAGTAATACAATCCTGACTTTCTGACACCAAATGTTACGAATACTAAGTCTAGTGGGCTGTTACGTATCTCTGGATTGTGTAATTTGAAAATAAAACACAGTTAGTTTCTTAAACGCAGACAATAAAATAAACCAACAGTCACTTTATTATTCACAGTTTACAATTTACTGTTCGTACACTTAGGTATTTGCTTAATTACTCCGTGTGGCAACTTCACTTGTCAAAACCAGACTGACTCGCTGCGCCGCATCCGGCTGCCTTTTATACCTCTCAGGCCATCGCGCAGATCGTTCCCGCACATTCCGGAGTGGACTAAAAGTTTCCATCATTGCCAGGTTGGACTAAAAGTTATTATCGCGGCCGTCGCTGCCAGATTGGACTAAAAGTTACTATCGCGGCCGTCGTTGCCAGATTGGGTTATAGCACGGCACGTAGCGGCAGGGTTGCTTTGCACAGCGACAGACTGTCTCATCGTTACAATATTCAGCAAAACACTAGAAGAACATCTGAAATCTCTTGAGTTAGTCTTACGGACATTACACGAAGCAAATCTCAAAATAGAGCTGGATAAATGTGAATTTCTAAAGCAGGAAACAGAGTTTCTTGAACACATTGTCAATCAGAATGGCATAAAAGCGAACCCGAACAAAATAAAAGCGATTCGAGATTTCCCCATACCCAAAACAAAGAAACAAATCCAAAGTTTCTTGGGCCTTGCAGGTTATTACAGACGCTTTATACCAAACTTTGCGAAATTAACGAAACCGCTCTCAGCGAATCTAAAGAAAGATGCAAAGCTCAATCCCCAGAATCCTGAGTACATTCAAGCTGTCCAAATAATAAAAGACTTGATCTCAAACGATCCTATTTTAGCATACCCAGACTACACGAAACCCTTTACTCTTACCACCCATGCTAGTAATTATGCAATGGGAGCAGTGTTAAGTCAAGGTCCACATCCAATATGCTTTGCAAGCAAAACATTCAACGAAGCTCAACAGAATTACTCAGCAACTCAGAAAGAATTACTAGCTATAGTATGGGCAACTCAGCAGTTTAGACCTTACCTCTATGGAGTAAAATTCTTAATTCAAACCGATCACAGACCACTCCAATGGTTGCAAACACTTAAGGAACCTAACCAGAAACTCCAAAGATGGAAAATCAGGCTTAACGAATACAATTTCGACATAAAATATCTACCGGGTAAGGAAAATTACGTAGCAGATGCACTCTCCAGAATTCCCTTAGAAGAGTGTCACCTACACACAGAAAATATACCTGAGGAAGATGTAAACACTAACGAAACAATACATTCTGCTCATGAAGACAGCGGAAATTTGATACCAATTTCTGAAAGACCGCTCAATTTCTTCAGAAATCAAATAATCTTTTATAAAGGCCTACGTCCAACAATTCAAACTCGCAGAAATAAGTATAATCAAATTATTACAAAAATATGCTACTTAGAATTCGAAGAAGAAGCAGTAAGCAATATAATCAACTCATACGTTGACCACACTAAAAGAATTGGAGTTTTTATCGAAAATAACAATGATTTTATGAAATTCCAAGACTTGGCATCACATTTTAAACACAAGCTGTTAAGATGTACAAAAAAACTTAAAACCTTAGAAAAAGATGATGCCATTGAGGAACTAGTATTCAGAAAACACGAAGAAACTATGCACGCAGGTTCACAAGTAATTTGTGATAAAATAAAAAACGAATTTTATTTCCCCAAAATGAGAAAACGCATCCAACTTATAATCAATAAATGCAACCATTGCAATATTTGTAAACCAGAAAACCAACCAAACAAATTACCTTTCAGAGTAACCCCAGCAGCAACTGACGAAACAAAAAAACTAAAAATTGATTTTTGGCAGTTCAATCAGAAAACATTTTTATCGGCAATCGACTTATACTCGAAGTACGCAACTGTAGAATATGTCAAAACCCCGAATTGGCTAGAAGCGAAAAGAGCACTTCTGAGGATATTCACCTACATTGGCACACCAAAAACAATTAAAGCCGATAAAGACCCAGCATTCGAAGCAAAGCCTTTCAAAAATTGGTTAGACCAATTAAACATAGAACTAGAAATTACCCACGGAAAGACAGGAATAGCAGATGTGGAACGCTTCCATAGAACCATCAACGAAAAATGCAGAATACAACTTCTAAATGACCGACAACAACGAAAAATCAATTGTCATAGAACAAGCTCTATACGCTTATAATCACCTATTAAATCACTCCACCACTGGCAAAATTCCATACCTCCTTTATACTAAACAGGAAGAAATAGATAAAATTCAACAGAACAAGATTAACCGAATCGCATATCTAAACACATCCCAAAATAGAACAGATCACGGGATCGACCCTAATTACATGAGACAAAGAAACAAGAGATGACCGAAAACAGATCAAAACCCTTTTACCAAAACAGACTATGTTCAACAGACAGATCCCGACTATGTTATAACAGGCAAAGCACAAAAACGAAAATTTTACAAGTCAAACTTCAAGAGAAAGAAGGCTAACGAAGATTCTTCCAGGGATCAAAACTTCGACCTCATCGAAACTGCTGAAGATATGGGCATTCCTCTGGATGATCATCCAGACTCCACTAGTGGCAGCACAGTCAATCCAAGTCCAGTCATTAGCGACCAATAACGGATTCATCGCCATTGAACAAGGCGAATACGCAATTCCGCAACAATTTCAAACAATAATTCACACTATTAATACAGAAAAACTACTGGAAACCCAAGAAGAACTTGAAGGAGTAGTCAAAGAAAATCAGTATTTCAATACACCCCACATCATGAAAAAATTAAAAATAAGTAAACAGCACTTGAACTTATTCAAAACAAGACATGCTAGAGCTCTTATGAACATTGTAGGCAACGCGTTAGAATATCTATTCGGAACATTGACTGAAAAAGACAAACACGAAATCAGAAGAAACACTGACTTACTAAATAAAAAACAAAACGAAATCATTGACTACATCAATCAAGAAAATAAATACATTATTAAACTACAACACCAAGCAAACGTACTCCAAGACGAATACAGAACACAATTGGCACTTTTCACTTTTACTAATACTGTCGAAACGTTTCTACATCACTTAGAAGACATTGAACAATCAATTCAATTAGCGAAATTCGGAATCGTTAACCCGAAAGACATACCACTAGAAGCATTTGATAATTTGTCTTATGATCAGTTTAAAAATATTAAAACTTCAATTTGGAAGAAAAATAAAACACTTTTCATAATCATTTGCATACCAGATGTCATTATAACACATCCAGTTGTTCGCATTATTCCTATACCAAATAATGAAAGCGAAGAACTAGATATAGATCCACAACAAAAATATGTTAACATCAATTACAAACTACAAGAATTGAGCGAAAACAATAAACTATACAAAACAAATCAATGCATCGAAAATTTAATGTTAAGAGATACGATCAAATGTCATTTCCGAAATGCAACTGAAACCAAAGTCACATATCTAGAACCAAACACTTTAATTGTTACAAACCCAAAACCAGAAGAAATTCTGAATCAAAATTGTGAAAATGTTCCAATAAAACTACAGAAGCACTCAATTGTAATTTTTAAAGATTGTTACATTAAAATAGAAAACAAAGAATTTAAAGCATCCCAAGAGGATCCGCTAAAAATATTACACATACAAGATAAAAACATTATTACCCACGACTATGAACTTAAAAAAATTAAGAAAAACGTAGAAGCTAAGAATGAAATAAACAACTATATATCTATTACTACAGATATAATCATATTTATCATAATAATTATAATTCTTTATGTTTCCTTCAGAAACAAAAATAAAATATTTTCAAAATTGTCATTTATTAAAGACAATTCTTTCGCAGGGAGGAGTAACGATAACCCACCAACATAACTCAGAAACCTGACTCCTCAAACACAATCGATCTGTTCCTTCAATCCTTACCACAACCTATAAAATCCCATATGTAAACAAATCCCAACAGCCGATAACTCTGCAGTCGTTTTCTTCCACTTGAGTATCCATAAACCCTTATCGCAACATACAGTATCACAAACACAAACAAATCCTAAGTGGCTTCCTGCCTTATCATAAACATACAATATACATATATTTAAACATACAATATGCATATCGCAACAGACCGAGGTTTCATTGTGAACTCTGTGCGTTGCAATATTTAGTTTTAAGTTGGAATTGAATAAAGAACTTCCTATAATACAGAACTCCTCGTTTAATTTACAACGAGCGAATCAATTGAAATTGATTCTATAACTTGCTATGGCATTACAGATATGGCCATTTGAACTACGATAGCCTCAAGCTGGCAGTGAAAAACAATTTAATTTGTGGTGTAGACAACGTTAAATTTCCAGAAAATATGTCGTGCATAACGTGTATGAAAAGCAAAATAAAAACGCAAATGTTCCCAAAGAAAAGCGAAAGTCGTTCATCGACGCTGTTAAATTTAATACACAGAGATGTGTGCGGACCTTTCGAAAAACGGTCAATCGGTGGTGCTAAATATTTCCTCACATTTATTGATGATATGTCAAGAAAAATATTTGTGTACTTTATAAAGTCGAAATATGAAGTGTTTACAAAATTCGTTGAATTCAGTAATATGGTCGAACGCCAAACGGGGCACAAAATTAAAGCAGTGCGTAGTGACAATGGACGAGAATTTGTAAACAGTGCTAAATATTTTGAAGAGCGTGGCATAACAAGGCAGCTTAACATACAGTACCGTATACTCCCCAGCAAAACGGAGTCGCCGAAAGGGCGAACCGCACAATTGTTGAGGCTGCAAGGAGTATGCTTGTGCATTCAGGTTTATGTGAGACATTGTGGGCAGAAGCTGTTGCAACTGCTGTTTACTTGAGAAACCGATCACCCACTAAAGCATTGGAGAACATGACTCCTTACGAGGCTTGGTGTGGGAAGGCACCGGTTGTAAAACATTTAAAAGTCTTTGGTGCTTTGGCAGTGGCATTAGATAAAACACATCTTAAAAAGTTTCAAGCCAAAGGCAAAGAATATCGAATCGAAAAAAGTTGGCTACTCGAGGACGTCAAAGGCATACCGGCTGTATGATGCAGAGAAACATGTGGTGGTTGAAAAGCGAGATGTTATCTTCGATGAATCAAAGGTTCCAGTTCAAACAACCAGTGACGTGGCATCGTTTGAGTTTCCAGTGGGAGCAGACACCAATCCGGGATTGATGGTTGACAGCAGAGAGCAAATAAGTGAGTGTAGTGCAGAAGATACTGATGGCTTTTAAGTGCAGAAGAATCGGACGAAAAAGTTGGGCGTGGCAGGCCTAAGCTCATTCGCACGGGGAAACTTGGTCGACCAAAAAAGGCGTACAACGTTTTAAATTCGATGGCTGAAGTAAACCAGATTGCAGTTCCGCAATCGTATGATGAGGCGATAAATAGCGCGCAGACAGCGAAGTGGCAAGAATCGATGGTCGATGAGTATAATCAAAAATTATGAACATAAAGAGTGTGCATCTCATACAAGCAAAAATTTGAATGCGGGTGCTGATATCGCCACCCGTCTTCTAGGGGGTAGACAACAAGAGGAAACACTTGAAACGACAGCACAATGCTCTGAGCGCAAATCATAGAAACACGAATGCCGCGTCTGTGCTCACTCGAGGAGGAAGACGATGTGCTTGTTGATCGCAAATGGTACTTGGTCAATGACAGATTTACCAGATGGTCAACCTGTTGTGGGGTGTAAATGTGTATACACCATAAAACGAGACAAAGACGGAAATGTAGAGCGCTACAAATCTCGTCTTGTAGCCAAAGGATCTTCCCAAAAGTGGGGTGTAAATTATAAAGAAACGTTTTCACCAGTGTGCCGCTTCCAGACAATTCGTTTGGTTTTGGCGTTGGCTGTAGAGATGAAGTTATATTTGCACCAATGGATGTGACTACAGCTTACCTTAACAGCGAGCTTAGTGATACGGTTTATATGAAGCAGCCTGACGGTTTTGTTTGTAAAGAGCATCCCAACAAGGTTCTTAAATTGAGAAAAGCTATATACGGACTGAAACAGTCAGGAAGGGAATGGAACTGCAAGCTAGACGGCGTGTTACGAGATATGGGGTTTGTGGCTTGTGCCAACGAACCATGCCTGTATAAGCAGATGGCGAATGGTAATTTTAATGTAATTCTCGTTTACGTTGATGATATCATTATAGCTACCCAATCGAAGAAGGACTTGATTCAAATCAAAGCTGAAATATGCGAGAAGTTTGACTGCGTGGACAAGGGTCCCTTACAACTGTTTTAGGGATGCTTATTGAGCGAAACGGCGACCGTGGTGATATAGCTGTTGGGCAAGCACAGTACATCAAAGATCTACTGGCGCAGTATGGCATAGAAAGGTGCAGAAGTGCAGCTACGCCGCTTGATGCTGGTTTTCAAGTGGCATGTGAAAATGAGTCGTGTGCAAGGGTTGACTCTACCCAATACCAGTCGGCAGTTGGCGCGTTGATGTGGCTGGCTCTAACAACCAGGCCGGATATCTTACATTCTGTTGCAAAGCTGGCGCAACGAACTACAGATCCTCACAGTGAACATTTTGCGGGTGTAAAGCACGTTCTGCGGTATTTGGCAGCAACTATAAACAAGAAGTTACACTACAAGGCAACTGGGCAAGCACTGGAGGGCTTTGCGGACGCAGATTGGGGGGGCGACAAAACCGATCGTACATGGGCTATGTTTTCTTTTTGGCTGGCGCACCTATTTCTTGGAAATCAGAAAAGCAACACTGTGTAGCTTTAAGTTCTACTGAATCTGAATATATAGCGCACTCAACGGCGGTTAAAGAGGCAATTCATTTGCGTAGACTGATAATCGAAATAGGCTACAAGGAAGTGGGTACCGCAATCGTGATCCATGGCGACAATCTCAGCGCACAACACTTAGCAAAGAATCCCATGTATCATGCACGCAGTAAACACATAGATATAAGATTTCATTTTATAAGAGAAATTGTAAAGAAAGGTGAAGAAACTGAACTATGTACCAAATGAAAGTATGATTGCAGACGGTTTCACTAAGGGGTCGTCCATAAATTACGTAACGCAATTTTTAGTATTTTTTGACCCCCACCCCCCCGTGTCACAAACTGTCACATTGGCTTGAACCCCCCCCCCCCCAAAGGTGTAACGTAACGGAGTCTTCAAAAGCATAATAAAAATGCTAAAAAAAATTTGTATTTCGATCAAGATTATATGAATACGTTTAAAATTTGTTACGTCACATTCTGCTCGACCCCCCCGGCGTCACAAACTGTCACATCGAGCAAGACCCCCCCCCCCCAGGAGCGTTACGTAATTTATGGACGACCCCTAAGAACTTAGGGAAGGAAAAACATGTAACATTTCTTGAACTCCTAGGACTTAGGGAAATACGTTTATGAATAATTTAAACAAACACAAACTGTGTAAGATGTGGTAGATTCGCATTGAGGAAGGGTGTTAGAAATATCTATGACCAGACATTAATATTATACAATGCGAATTTGTGCAACCCAACTTTGTAACTAAAAGAAGCAGTGAAATAAAGAACAGAAGCTTTGTGAACTCCTTACGAAAAGGCCGCGTTTTTCTCATCAATCGAGGACCTCTAATAGTTCACAATTGGAGGTTCCTGCCTTAAATGCTATTACAGTCGTGACTGAGTATAGTGAACACCCTATATAGTGAACACCTCGATATAGTAAACACCCAAATTTTAACATGGAGTACCCTAAATAGTGAACACTCGAAAACCTCTAAATAGCGAACAAAATTTGAAAAGAAATTTCAAGCAAAAACGCAACAAAAAACACAAGAAGGAATCAAAAATGAAAGAGAAGAAATTTGTATTTTTGCTGTTGATTGCTACAAAATAAGCTGTTTCTTGACCTTAGTGGTTATGTTTTTTGTCGAATGCAAACCGATTGTGGTTGAAAATGGACTTGTTTATGGGCATCTAAAACTTTGTGAACGCAAGAAGCTAACGTCTATTCGCTAATTCTTTCAATAAGCATACACTTATGTTTTCCTACTAATTCATTTGAATTATCTCTTGAATTTATATACACAAAGTGTATTTTGAGCAAATAAAACAAGTTTTTGAACAAAAATTTTAACATTGATAGAGTGAACAACCTCAATACTGTGAACAGGCCTTGCAGTAATTAGTTCACTATATCCATCCATTTATTTCTGAAATATTCAATTTTCGGAAATTCAAAAAGCCGAAGTTAAGGAACCCGAAATCATTCCTATAACTCCTTTGATAGGAAAAAAAGCGCATTTCTAGTTATTTTTACGCTTTTTGTCGCAATAATTTAATACAAGTAAAATCAGGTCAAGTTTCTAAAAAGGGTCGTCGCAAAATTTTTTTTGGGATTCAACCACGTCAGATTTCGCTTAAATTTTTCAATTAAAGCAACATTTTTAGGGATTCATCCACGTCAAATTTTTTCAAATCAGGCATACGAAACACGCAACCAGACAGCGCAACGATTAGATTAATAAGCTGTTCTCAGCAAATTTGTTGAAGCGAAAGCGATCGTCAACGAAAATAAGTATACACACAAAAATGAGCGCGAACATGTGAAATTGTGTTTTTGCTTTTGTTGGATTTTTTGGTGGTTGATTGCGTGTAAAGGCAACGCAATTTTGCGAATATTTTCGAATAGCCGAAGCGCGTATGGGACCTGCAGTGCTGCCGTTTTCAATTTTGTTTCAGTAGTACATGTTATGGTTTTTGGGTAGTATTTACGGACTTTGAGAAGTACACTTACATATTTTCTTCACAGTATAAAAAATTGCAACTTCATCAACTTCAACTTATAAATCAAATAATAAGTTTCAAAACACATTAAGAATTTGATTTATAAAAAAGTGAAAGAAACAATGTAATTTATGTAATTAACATGTTTTTATAATATACTAATAGTAATTTGTTTGGTGGCAAAGCAAGAATCGCTTAAGTCCTAAGCGATAATCGTTTTTGACCACAGATTTAATAATACTTCTTTTTCGATGCACTTCAACGGAACAAATTTATAAAGCTTTGATACAATACATAATCTTAACCAAAATGTACTTTATATAAAAATCGAATTATATTAGTAGGCGTGGTTTAGCATGATTTACATATTTGCTGATATTTGCTCAAATAGGGAAAAACTGGCAAGATCTTTTCAACAATATAGTAGCTTAATATTTGCATATCTAGAAAACGTACAAGTTCTCGCCTAATGCAGCCCAATTTATAACTATTTGTCTACTCTAAAAACCCCATTTTGAAGATATTTTTATAAAAAAATAAAGAAAATTATACTGCAATTTGTTTTTAAAGGTTTTATGGTAGACGGGTTTTAAAATACCTAAAATTTTTAATTTAAAAATTAATTTGTATAATTAATAATCCAGCGGGATTTGGCCCTAATTTGCACTGGTTGAATAAAAATGCCAAGCCAAAGAGAAATCGGAAGATTTTATACACTTTAATCAGTATATTCTAATTGCGAATTACACGTTTCATCTCAGTTTAATTTTTTCTGACTTGTCGACGTCCCAACAACCACTTTATTGTCTTTATCAAATTTTAAAAGATTCCTACTAGAATATGCAAAAATATTGAGTTATTTTGTATTTAAATACAGTAATATAGGGTTTTCCAACAAAAGGTGTTATTTTGAATCACCCGGTATTTCGGTAGCTGTCACTTTTGAAGCTTTTATTCTTTGACATTTGACAAGTAGAAACTACGCCATTACTAAAAATGGAACGATACACGCTTCAACAACGCATTGAAATTATTAAAATTCACTACAAAGATGCTGAAAATCTTGCAGTCACAGTTCGCAAAACTAAAGCATTTTTGGGTCGTCGCTGTTGGGACAAGTTAGTGATGTGAAGAATAAAACCCGTGCACGTCGCTCAAGAACAACTGAGAATATTGCTGCTGTAGCCCAAAGTATTGAAGAAAACCCAGGTTTGTCGATTTCTCGTCGTTCTTTGGAATTGGGCATTCCAAAAACGTCATTACACCGTATTTTGCATAAAGACTTGAGTCTTAAGGCTTATAAAGTTCAGTTAACACAAGAACTCAAGCCGACCGATCATCAACAACGTCGTGTCTTTGCTGATTGGGTCCTTGAAATGCATGAAAATTATCCGGAATTCCATCGAAAAATCATCTTGACTGATGAGGCCCATTTCCACCTCGGTGGCTACGTCAACAAGCAAAATTGTCGCATCTGGGGCTCGGAAAACCCAAGAGTTATTGTTGAGAAGTCTCTCCATCCTCAACGTGTGACTGTTTGGTGCGGTTTATGGTCCGGCGGGGTCATTGGACCTTACTTTTTCGAAAATGAGGTTGGATCAACAGTTACGGTGAATGGATTGCGCTATCGAGAGATGATTAATGATTTTTTATGGTCAGAGTTGGATGGTATTGATCTGGACAACGTTTACTTTCAACAAGACGGCGCTACGTGCCACACAAGCAACGAAACCATTGCTCTTTTACGGGAAAAGTTTCCGGACCGTGTTATATCTGGAAGAGGTGATCACAATTGGTCACCGAGATCTTGTGATTTAACACCTTGCGACATCTTCCTTTGGGGCCACGTGAAAGATAAGGTGTACGCCAACAGCCCAGCGTCGATTCAAGACCTCAAAGATAGAATTCGTGAGGCTATCGAGGACATAGGGCAGCCACTTTGCGATTTGGTTATGGACAATTTCATGAAAAGGATATGGTCCTGTAAGCGTGGTGGTGGTGGCCATATGGCTGATGTTGTTTTTCATTATTAACGGCATACCTTCCTCTTTATTATGAAATAAACATCCGATCATTTATCTCAAAAAATGGCATTTTTCTTTGAATACCAAAATAACACCTCTTGTTGGAAAACCGTGTATAACTCTATTATTTCATGATGTTCTTTTTTGTGTATCGCATCCGTTGCGTTTGGCAACGCGGTTAAAAGGTGTCACCTTGAAACACAAGTGATAGAGTTGCTCACAAACCAAGGATATTTGGTTAGAAATAAAAAACGGCAAAGACGACTTTTAAAGTCATTGTCGTACATTCTTTATTATTATATTGTTGTTATTGTTAAAAAACGAGTTAAATTTCGTCCTTCGGCAATGTTTAGTTCGGTAACATGTTTGTATATTCTTTTCTTAAAATTACGGTTGCCACTCAACTAAAATTTTTTGTACCAAAATTGTCTCAAAAAAGGCCAAAAGTGGGCATTTTATGTTCGCCAAATTGTTTTTTAACATCGAAGCATAACATAACATAACATAACATAACATATAACATAACATAACATAACATAACATAACATAACATAACATAACATAACATAACATAACATAACATAACATAACATAACATAACATAACATAACATAACATAACATAACATAACATAACATAACATAACATAACTTTGATATCGTAATTTTTTTTTGCTTGTACGTTTATATCTAAAAAAAATAGTAGTATAATCGGCCTGTAGTACGGTAGTACAAATGACGAAATAGTAGCAAAATACTACTATAGTAGTACGTTCGGCAGCACTGCTGCGCTGATAGCAAGGCGCATAACAGCAGCAGTAACATCATCACAGCGCACAATTGATGTGCGACTGACCACGTCAACACAAGGTTTATAGACTAAAGCACTGGTCGGCTGTGCTGCCGTTTTCAATTTTGTTTCAGTAGTAAATGTTATGATTTTTGGGTAGTATTTATGGACTTTGAGTAGTACAGATGCATATTTTCTTCACAGTATAAAAAATCGCAAGGATTCATCAACTACTAAATCAAATACTAAGGTTCAAAACACATTAACAATTTGATTTGTAAAAAAGTGAAAGAAACGATGTAATTCAGTTACAAAAATGCATATAAATGCATTTATATGTTTTTATTATATACTAATAATAATTTGTTTGGTGACAAAGCAATAATCGGTTAAGTCCTAAGCGATAATCGTTTTTGACCACAGATTAAACAATACATAATAATACTTCTTTTTCGATGGACTTGATAAAATACTTAATCTTAACCAAAATGTACTTCATATAATATTGGAATTACATATTGCTGATATTTTGCTCGAATAGGGCAAAACCTGGCAAGATCTTTTCAACAATAATAATAATTAATAATTGATTGGCACAACAGCCCGCTTACGCGAGACTAAGGCCTAGCTTCCCGCAGCCACCCGTGTTGTGCGTGTGAATTTGTACGCGGGTGGAAGGGACCTACAGTTTTATGCCGGTTCCGAACGGCAGGTTGGTAGCTTTTTCATAGGCAATTTTTACTCTCAGAGGTTTGCCATTTCCAGCTGAGAGGACAGCCACCGAAAGAGAAAACTAGTTTCCCGTTATTTTTTTTTTTAGGTGTTACTACATGCAGTATTCGAACTTGCGTCGCTCTGCATTCGACTCGCTGGACCGCGCACTAACCAACTGAGCCACGGCGGCTGCTTTTCAACAATATAGTAGTTTAATATTTTCATATCCAGAATGCGTACAAGTTCTGTCCTAATTCAGACCAATTTATAACTATTTGTCTACGGATATACTCTAAAAACCCCATTTTGAAGATATTTTTATAAAAAAATATATTGCTGAAAAATATACTATTTGTTTTTAAAGGTGTTTTGGAAGTCGGGTTTTAAAATACCTGAAGTTTAAAATTCCATTACCAAAATTTCTCGCGATCGTTCAACTTTGGCCCTCTCCTCGCTAATTTATTCTTCATAATGCCTTGTGGCTGTGGCCAAAAGGTTGATCGGAGTCATCCCAAGTTGCAATGTGCTAATTGCAATGAGCTGTTTCATCTAACTTGTGTAAACATTTTGCCAGCGGATCTGGAATTCTTGCAAAATACGAACAAGCCTTATCATTGCAAAGAGTGCGCGGCATCCCGTCGAAATTCTATCCGCTCGCCCCCGCCATCGGCAGAGAGTACACCGTCTAATGTCAACTCTACCATGGTGATCTCAGCTGCTAATTGTGCTCAATCGCCACACCTAGTTCAAAGCAAAAAATCGAGTACTCCTGTGCCTCAGCAATTAACACAACAACGAGCTAAGCCCGCTCTCCCCGTGCAACAAAAGCTTTCTAAGGAAACGGTTTCGCTCAATGCTGTCTATAATGAGGTCGTTGCCCTCAGAGCTGTGAATGCCCAGGCGCTCACTTTAATTAATTCTCTGCAAGCTGAAAACAAACTCTTATTCCAAAAACTCGAAGACTTACAAGCTGACGTTCAATCTACGCAACGTAAACTTTCGGAACAGGATCCTACCACGGCTATCTTGCTTCTTTCTAATGATATTAAGAGCCTTCAATGCAAATTACGTGTTCTCGTAAACAAAAATGAGCCGGGACCGAACATTCTCTCGCCATCCACCGCTTGTGTGGGTAGCGCTATGCCCGTTAGTGCAGCTCTCTCTAACAATGCAGGTGCTGCTTTGAAGGCGCCTCGCCCTGATGCTGTTACTCTTGCTCACTCCGCTGCTCCAGCTGCGGTTCCGAACGTCCAATGTCCGCCTGCTGCTACTGCTGCTGCTGCTGCTGCTTCGAATGCACCTCGTGTTGCTGTTGTTGCTGATCACGCTCTCTCCGCTGCTCCGACTGCGGTTCCAAACGGCCAATGTTCGCCTGCTGCTACTGCTGCTGCTGCTGCTGCTGCTGCTGCGAATGCACCTCGTGATGTTGTTGTTGCTGATCACGCTCTCTCCGCTGCTCCGACTGCGGTTCCAAACGGCCAATGTTCGCCTGCTGCTACTGCTGCTGCTGCTGCTGCTGCTGCTGCGAATGCACCTCGTGATGTTGTTGTTGCTGATCACGCTCTCTCCGCTGCTCCGACTGCAATTCCGAATGCCCAATGCTCGCTGGTTGCTACTGCCGCTTCGAAGATACATTGTGGTATTGTTGCTAACCACGCTCTCTCTGCCGTTCCTGCTGATGTGCCATGCTCTTATGCGGCTGCTGTTCGTTCTTTGGATTCTGCCGTCTCTTTGCCAACGATTGACTCTGCTGCTATACATCGTGAAGCCTCTTTGTATGCTGGGCATTCGTCTAGTCCAGATTGGACTACTGCGGTGAGAAAAAATAAAGCACATAAACATAAGCGCATTGTTGGATCCAATGATAACTCCGAACTTGGCGTTGCTGTTCGTCTAAAGTGGCTGCACCTCTCATCATTCCTACCAACGGTCACTGCTAATAACATCATCGATTACGTCTCAAAGCATGCAAAAATTGAGAAGAATGGCATTTTGTGTTACAGTCTCGTCAAAAAAGATTCGCCAACTGAAACTTTAAAGCGTATTAATTTTAAGTTAGGTATTCCTGAGTACTTAGTTGATAAATTACTTAGTCCTGAACTGTGGCCAATAAATGTTAAAATACGCCCATTTGAATTTTTTCAAAAACCGGTGAATCCAAAGCAAGGGACTTAAATACGAATTTTGTGTCAAATGTTCATAACTTAAATTGGCATACTCTTAAAATTTATTACCAAAATGTCGCTGGTATCAGGACTAAATCCAAGTCGATTTTTCTTGCAACATCTCATATGGAGTATGACGTGATTATTCTGGTGGAGACATGGTTAAATGGGGACTTTGGTGATGGAGAATTTTTCAACCAATCACTTTACCAAGTCTATCGTAAGGATAGAGATTCAACAAAAACAGGGTGCCAACGAGGTGGTGGTGTACTTATTGCGGTTAAACGTACGTTGCGCTCCTTTGCGCACGAACTGTTTGATAATGATACCTTGCTTGACCAGCTTTGTGTTTCTATTTCTGGTTCACCTGAGCAGTTAGTTATCTGCGTTTCTTATATTCCGCCTAATAGCTCTGACTCATTATATTCAGCTCATGTTAATAATATCTTAAATCTGCCGGATCTAGATAAAGCAAATGTGCACTTCTGTGTTTTGGGAGATTTTAATCTCAGTAAACTCTCGTGGTCCTATTCTGATGCAGAGAATAAATTAACTCCATCGAATGTGACTGCTGCTCATGAGATACTTCTAATTGACAGTTTTTGCTGCTTTGACCTTGTGCAAATTAATAAATTTTTTAACAAACTGAATCGTTTGTTAGACTTAATTTTCCTAAGTGACGCTGTCAAACACACTCTGGCCGAATGTATGTTCCCGATATCTCCATCAGACATGCATCATGTGCCGCTGGTGCTCCATGTTGAATTTTATGAATTTTTAAAACTACCAAATTCTTCGGACAGGCGGAATTTTAACTTTAAAATTTGTGATTTTGATATCCTAAATAACTTTATCGGTAGTTCTGATTGGATTAATAAGTTTACTAACTTTGATACTGCTTCATGCTTTGATATATTTTGCAATGAGCTATATGACGCTTGTTGCAGATGGGTTCCTTTGGTCAAACCAAAAGTTTACAAGTTACCCTGGTACACTAAAGAATTGAAAAAATTGAAGAATTTAAGAAATAAATTTTACAATCGCTTCAAGACGTCTAATGATGCAAATGATAAAAACGTATTCCTAAACTATTCAAAGGAATTCGTTGTTCTCGACAGATTTTTGTTTAATAACTATATCTTAAACTTTGAAACCAGTATTAAAAGCAACCCAAAAGCCTTTTGGCAGTTTATTCAATCTAAAAAATCGCATTCGGACATCCCTTCCTTAATGGCTTATAATGGAGTTTCTTCGAATTCTGCGCTTGGTGTCGCAAACCTATTTGCTAATTTTTTTATGTCAAATTTCGCAACGGATTCAGAGTCAATTGACAGCTCCATATTAGACAATATTCACTCGTCGTTTGAGTTTGGATCTTTGAAAATCACGGAAGATGATGTCATGGCAGGTATCATGAAACTAAAGCTTTCGGCTAAGGCAGATAGTGATGGCTTCTCTTCTCTGTTTTTTAAAAATTGTGCTTCTACAATTTGTAAGCCTCTGTGTCATATTTTTAATCTCTCTTTGTCTTCTGGTGACTTCATTGGAAGATGGAAAATTGCGCATATTACTCCAGTGTTTAAAAATGGGTGCAAAAATGATATTTCAAACTATCGCCCAATTTCGAAACTTTCAACCGTGTCAAAATTGTTTGAAGTAATTGTGAAGGAATACTTGGTTTTTCCTCTCTCTAGAATTATCTCCCTTAATCAGCATGGATTCATCGCTGGCCGGTCCACAGTAACTAACCTAGCTGTTTTCACTGAATACTGCTTTTCAGCTTTTGAAGAGAGACTTCAAGTTGACACTATTTACACTGATTTCTCGAAAGCTTTTGACAAAGTATCACACAAACTTCTTACTTTGAAATTGGAGAGGCTTGGTTTTCATTCTTCTTTCTTGAAATGGATACACTCTTACCTATGTGGCAGACTTTGCCATGTTGTTGTGGATAGCATAAAGTCGAAGTCTTTTGCTGCCACATCTGGTGTTCCCCAAGGAAGCATCCTTGGGCCGTTATTTTTTCTGTTGTTTATAAACGATATCGAGTCTTGCTTTTGCAACACAAATTTCCTTTTGTATGCAGATGATCTTAAGATCTTTCTTAAAACTCGCTGTGTTAGTGATGTGGCACGTATTCAAACTGACTTGGATAGTTTGAATATCTGGTGCCTTAAAAATCACTTAGCTCTTAATGTTAAAAAATGCTATCACATAACCTTTTCGAAATTGAATAATAATATTCACACTTTTTTTTCCATTGCAAATAATCGCCTTAAAGATGTTAGTGAGATACCCGACTTGGGAGTACTGCTCGACTCCAAATTGACGTTTGTCAATCACATAAATAATATAATCCCTAAAGCATATGCTATGTTAGCCTTTATACGTCGAAACTGCTCTGATTTTAAGGACCCCTATACATACAAGCTTCTATACTCTGCTTTCGTGAGGTCCAGGCTAGAATACGCTGCTTTTATTTGGAATCCGTTCTATGCTGTTCATATTAATCGCCTCGAAAGAGTACAGAAGAAATTTCTAAAATTTGCCCTATTCTCACTAAACTTTCATGAACCGATTCCTTCGTATAAGTCACGTTGCTTACTTATAAATTTGAAATCATTAGAATCGAGGCGCATGGTAAATTCATTATTATTCGTATATGACGTCATTTGTGGCAGTACCAAGTGCCCTGCTTTACTTAGGGCGCTGTTATGCAGACGGTCAAATGACCGTCGGTCACGATACTTTTTACGCTCTCGTTTTGTTTTTTCTACTCTGTGCCAAAACCCTGTTATGCAGACGGTCATTTGATCGCCGGTCACCAGTACACTTTTCGCTTACTTGCAGCACTTTTTCCGTACTTTTTCATTTCGACGCTGCGTTTTTCTGTTCTTAGCAACACTGCCTGAACGAAGTCTTGTGAAATTAAATAAATAAAAATGGATATTGGCTTAGAAGCACTTAAATATTTTGGCGGGACGAACACAGGAGAGTCATCAGAAAGTGTTTACACAAATGTAAACAAACGATGAGGGTTGCTACGAACCATTTTTTCCGTCATTAGATACATATTTTCGCGACAAGTGTGCCATTTTGCTCCGAAAACACTTGTGTTGTGAATAATTTTACAACGCAACACTGTTTTTATCGCATGATTTGGCATCGAGAGCCTCATCATTTTTGACCGACGCGGTCAAATTTTACTCTCCCGCTCTCTCTCTCAATTTTTCATTTTACATTGAAGCAACAACAACTATCGTGACCGACGGTCATTTGACCGTCTGCATAACAGCGCCCTTAGTCTTATAAACTTCTTCGTTCCAATCAGAACTACTCGCACAAATAAATTATTTGTAGTAAAGCATTACAAGTCGAACTATGCTTATAATCAACCGCTTGCTAGATCATTAATGCAATTAAATAATTTGGCTTGCAGCAATGATGTCGATTTCTCCATTCCAAAACCAAAATTTAAAGAATTAATTAATATGTTTTATACTTAGTCCAATTGTTATTCTAATTCTTAAGTAATGTTACATTTTGTATATTTTCTAGCCTGTAGATATTTTGTATTTCGATTGGCTTAAATAAATAAATAAATAAATAAATAAATAAAAAAAAAAATTATGTGTTATTAAATCTTTTTATTAATATCAAATATCGTTCGAATATTAGTTTTAGCACTTCAAGCAAACAAACAAGAGAAACCAATCAAGAGAAAAAAAACGAAACACGACGAACAATATTTGTTTTATATTTTCTTAAAAATGGCACATTTTTGAGCATACTTTAAATTTGAATTTAAAAATTAATTTGTATGATTAATAATCCAGCGGGATTTTGCCCTAATTTGGAATGGTTGAATAAAAATGCCAAGCCTAAGAGGAATCGAACGATTTTATACACTTTTATCAGCATATTCCAATGATTGCGAATTACACGTTTCATCTCAGTTTAATTTTTTCTGACTTGTCGACGTTCCAACAACCACTATATTGTCTTTATCAAATTTTAAAAGATTCCTACAAGAATATGCAAAAATATTGAGTTATTTTGTATTTAAATACAGTAATATTGCTCTATTATTTCATGATGTTCATTTTTGGGTATCGCATCCGTTGCGCTGTGTTCAAAGTTAAACACTTAATCAAAAGCTTAAATCATTTAATTACAATCCTGTGAAGTATTGTACGAACAGCATTTGGCAACGCGGTTAAAAAGGTGTAATTGTCACCTTGGAACACAAGTGATAGAGTTGCTCACAAACCAAGGATATTTGGTTAGAAATAAAAAACAGCAAAGACGACTTTTAAAGTCAATGTCGTACATTCTTTATTATTATATTGTTATTGTTAAAAACGGCAACGTTGATTTAAATTTCGGCATTCGGCAATGTTCAGTTCGGTGACATGTTTGTATATTCTTTTCTAATAGCCTTACTTAGAATTACGGTTGCCACTCAACTAAAATTTTTTGTACCAAATTTTCCAAAAAAAATTTCCAGTGGAAGCGAAAGGACCATTTTATGTTTTCGGCAAATTGTTTTTTAACATCAAAGCAAAACATAACTTTTATATCGTAATTTTTGTTTTTGCAAACTAGTATATTGCAAACTAATTTCAGAAAATAGTAGCATAATTGGCCTATGGGTAGTACGAATGAGGAAATAGTAGTAAAATACTACTATAGTAGTACGTTCGGCAGCGCTGGTCGGCAAAGCTTACAGCCAAACCTAAATTGGAGCGTCAGCGGCAAGCAACTGTCAAAATTGCTTCATGCCCATACAAATTGTATGGGGCAAACCGCAATTGAAACGCTCTGACGCTGCGCTATTCGAATTTCCAATTTTGACAGCGCGTTAGCAGTTGAAGTTGGCTGCGAGAAACAAAAACGCCTGTGATTTATATTTGATTTGATTTAAATTGTGAGGAATTTATTCAAATAAGAGCTAAGATTTGCAAAATAATAATAGTTTGTTGGTTTTTAGGCAACTAAACAGATATTTTTTTTACATTTGTTTTCATTTCATGATTTTGACAATCCCAACGCAACGCTTCAATTTCGGTATGCCGCACTGAGCGAGAGCGTTGCGTCAGAAAACGCAACGCTCAACGCTCCAATTTAGGTTTGACTCAAGGTCTATAGAACAAAGGTCCCGCCACTTAGACGTCAAAAAAGTTGTTGTGCTCGTGTGACGTCACACAGAAGCGAGCTCTGATTGGTCGAGCTTGTAAAATGCTAGAAAATGTAAACAAACCCGAAAAAAGGTAGTTGCCATACAGTAAAAATTAAGCAAGTTGAAATATGTATACATGCATATGGAATTATTTTAATTTTTTTTTAGTTTACGCCTTTTAATGCAAGAGTTGTCTCGCATTTGAGCATTCAGGCTGCGTATTCGAAAATATATTTTTGATCGAAAAAAATTTTTTTTAACATTATCACTGCAAGAAATGTGTTGCGATTCTTCAATGTGCCGCTGCAAATAACAAGGTGCAGCTAACAGTCCATCGCCGTTGATACTTTGGAACACCATTTCAAGACTTTTAACGCTTAAAGCTCAGAGGCAAGGTAACATATATAAAATACGAATAAAAAGTATATAAATGTGGCAACACTACGAATTGCTCATTCTACGTCACAACATGGCGAGTGGCGTTACCTTTATTTTATAAACCTTGGGTTTGACTGTTACTCATACGAGCAGTACGCTCAGCACACTCATTCTTACGCTCTTTCAATCAGTCGTTGTTCAGACCAACGATTAACTCTTGTGTGCGCACCCACTTAAAACCTTATACTTGAACCCCCCATGGTCTGGCCAGACCATGGTGCAAAAAAGAGGATATTCGTGGATTGTGCTGGTTAATATATTTTTTTATATTTTTGTTGATGAGTTTATATATACCTTAGTATGTGTGAGTGTTTGTCTGCGTATGTTTGTGTGTGTAGGTCTGTCAAAAAAAACAAGAAAATGTGAATACAATGATTTCTGTTGCTTGTTTACTTTTTATTTAGGTAAAAAGGTAAAATTATGCTTGATTTATAAAATACAGAGCGAATTTCAACTTCAATAGATAAATTTTGAAATTAAAAATATACGATAGTAAGGAAAAAAATTAAAAACGTAAAATACGTTGTTATGGATTTGCCTCAACTGCTTCACCAATGCAGTGGTTGCATGGATATAATGCAGTATAATGACTCAAACACATTGAGATTTTATATTGGACATATACAAATCGTGTTTTGATATATCTAACACATTTTTATTTCTGGATTCCTTTCACTATTATGCTTTGAAGTCGAAAAGGTAGCTGACTAATACACAACACTGCGAACTATTAGCTGTCAATAAGACAAAATATTTTCTAAAACATTCCGTTCAAGCACATACTCAACATGTTACTGTTCATGCTGAACTGGTCTGATACCTCCAGCAACAAATGAATCCTCCATAAACTTTAAAAAGTGCAGGTGGTTCATTCAATTATCCCACAGAACTACGTATTCATTCAATGAGCCAATTGCGAGAATTATTTGCCTGTGTAATTAAATTAAAACTTTAGTGATAAGTATTCAACATTTAAGTTAAGGTGAGGTTCTTTCAAATTTTTTTGAAAAAAATCGTTTTTTTTTTCACATAAAATGAAAGCTGTATGTCCGTAGAATATGTGTACGAAAGGAAAGGGCTACTACACCTTATAAATCGCCTTGTCCGCACACGAGTTTGTTTCTTCTACAGTGTTTTCCCCAGTTTTTTCCCGGAGCTGCTATCTTTCAATGCGTTTTTCTCGGAACCACGTTTTCCATCTGAATTTCAAGGATATCTCTTGATCTATTGTTCTAATTTCCTTAATCTAAAGCATGTTTGAAAGGTGATCATTTTCTGTATGGCTTATACCTAAAACAAGCATAAGTTACTATTAAATTGTTATTTATAATTAAGGTTTAATAACAAAAAAAGTGGCAAAAAAAAAGTTTTTTTTTTCGAGCGTTCACATTTCAATCAATTTTTGGTCAAAAATCATTATAGTTAGGTATAAGCCATAGAAAATTTCATCTACTTTCATTTAAAAAAAACCTTTTTTATTTCAGATTACTACAAGAGGCTGTAGGCTTGAAATTCGGAGACGAGATTTTTCAGGCAGTGATAGACGAAGGCAGCCGCCATTTTGAATTTTGTGACAAAAAATATATCATATTATTGTATTGTTACGAATACTAAGTCTAGTGGGCTGTCACGTATCTCTGGATTGTGTGATTTGAAAATAAAACACAGTCAGTTTCTTAAACGCAGACAATAAAATACACCAAGAGTCACTTTATTATTCACAGTTTACACTTTACTGTTCGTACACTTAAGTATTTGCTTAATTATTCCGTGTGGCAACTTCACTTGTCAAAACCAGACTGACTCGCTGCACCGCATCTGGCCACCTTTTATACTCTGTCCGGCCGTCGCGCAGATCGTTCTCGCACGTTGCCAGATTGGACTAGAAGTTTCCCTGATGAACGCGACCATCGTTGCCAGGTTGGACTAAAAGTTATTATCGCGGCCGTCGTTGCCAGATTGGGTTATAGCACGGCACGTAGCGGCAGGGTTGCTTTGCACCGCGACAGACTGTCTCATCGTTACACTGCCCACCACTTAGCCTTGTTCGTCCCGAACAAGTGCCGAGGCTCCGCTGTGATGAGGCGCCAGGCGCTCCAAATGGACTACCTTCAGCTTAGCGCCTCTATTGCTGCAACGTTGAATCCGGTATACCACGTCGTTAATCCTAGTCACGACTTCGTAAGGTCCTTCCCATGACGCTTGAAGTTTCGGAGACAAACCTTTCCTCCGCTGCGGGTTGTAGAGCATTACCAAATCGCCTTCTTGGAACCCTGCTGAGTTGGCCCGTAGATCGTATCTGGCTTTCGCCTTATCGCTGACCAGTTTGGTGCGGCTCCTTATAAACTGGTGAATTTCCTCCAGTTCCGCCCGCTTATTGGCCACGTAGTCCGTCTTAGCGCCTCCCGTCGTGCTGACTACCCCGAACTTCAAGTCAGCGGGTAACCGCAACTCTGTGCCGAACACTGCTCGGGCTGGAGTGAGTGATGTCGTGTCGTGCGGGGCTGACCTATACGCCATCAGGAACAGGGGGATATGCGTGTCCCAATCCTTTTGACTCCTGCCTACCACTTTCCGCAGGTATTCCTCCAGTGTCCGGTTAAAGCGTTCCACCATGCCGTCGGACTGTGGGTGCAAAGGAGTGGTACGCGTTTTCTTTATCCCCAGCAGCTCACACACTTCCTTGAATACCGCAGACTCGAAATTCCGGCCTTGATCTGAGTGCAACTCCAACGGAACTCCGAACCTGGCTACCCAGTTGTTTACCAGCTTTTCCGAGATCGTGGTGGCCTCCTGGTTAGGAATAGGGTACACTTCGGGCCATTTGCTGAAGTAATCCATTACGACCAGCACATATTTGTTGCCTTGAGTGCTAGTTGGGAATGGACCGGCGACGTCCATAGCAATCCGCTCGAAGGGCGCCCCCACGTTGTACTGCTGCATGCGGCCTCGAGATTTTCTTGTCGGCCCTTTCGCAGCTGAACATCGGTCGCAGCTCTTAATCCACTCGGCTACAGACTCCTGACATCCTACCCAGTAAAATCGTCTTTTTATTTTGGCGACGGTTTTGGTGATGCCTAGGTGCCCTCCACTGGAGTCGTTATGGTATGCCTCGATGACCTCGTTTATTCTGCTTTTCGGCACTACCATTAGGGGGTTGCTGGTACGACCATCCGCGCTCTCCCATTCGCGGTACAGGCAGCCTTCCTTCAGCCGCAGACTTTTCCACTGTGCCCAGTAAGCCTTCGCGATCGGGCTTTCACCAGCCATCTCCTGCCAGTCTGGACGTGCGCCTTGCTCCTTGCCTTCGACGATTTTTGCAAGATCCGCATCCTCATGCTGGTCCTTCTGTAGCCTCTCCGCAGACCACTCTTCCTCTGGCATGATGCTGACCAACCGGACGTCCACTATCTGTTCCTTGCTTTCGGCTCGCGAGCATTGCCTGCATTCGACTTTGCACGGACGGCGGGACAAGGCATCGGCATTTCCATGGCTACTGCCCTTGCGATGCTCTATCGTGTAGTCGTAGCTCTGCAGTCGCTCGATCCACCGCGCCAATTGCCCTTCAGGATCTTTAAAGTTCAGGAGCCATCTCAATGCCGCATGATCTGTGCGCAGGCGAAACCTTTGTCCATACAGATATTTGTGGAAGTGTTTTACGCAGTCCAATACCGCCAGCAGTTCTCTCCGTGTCACACAGTAATTGCGTTCCGGTTTCGATAAAACCCTACTGTAGTACGCTATCACTTGTTCCTGGCCGTCTATTATCTGTGATAGCACACCGCCAATACTACTCCCGCTTGCATCTGTATCCAGCACAAACATCTCCCCAGGCACGGGGAAGGCCAGAATTGGAGCGCTGCACAGTTTTTCCTTCAGACGTGCAAAAGCCTGTTCCTGCTCCTCGTTCCACTCGAAAGCTTGGCTCTTTTTCGTCAGTTTGTGCAGGCTGCTGGCTATGTTCGCGAATCCCGAAACAAATCGGCGGTAGTATGTGCACAGACCCAGGAAACTGCGGAGTTCGTGTAGATTGCGTGGCCGGGGCCACTCCTTCACCGCCGTGATTTTGCCTTCATCCGTATGTACTCCGCGGGCGGAAACCGTATGACCCAGATACTTGACCTCCTTTTGGAACAGCGAGCACTTCTTTGGGTTGAGTTTAAGCCCGGCTTTTTGTATCCGCTCAAATACCTCCTTCAGCTTTCCCAGGTGGTCGTCGAAGCTTTTACCCATTACGATTATGTCGTCGAGGTACACCAGACACGTCCGCCAATGCAGCCCTTTTAGCACGCGTTCCATTAGCCGCTCGAATGTTGCTGGTGCGTTGCAGAGTCCAAACGGCATGACGGTGAACTGCCACAAACCGTCGCCAACACTAAAAGCCGTTTTCTCCTTGTCCTTGTCTGCAAGCTCTACCTGCCAATAGCCGCTGCGTAAGTCGAGCGTGGAGAACCACTGCGTGCCTGACAGTGTGTCCAGGGTGTCATCGATCCGAGGTAGTGGATAACTGTCCTTCTTGGTCACATCATTGAGCTTCCGATAGTCCACACAAAACCGGGTACTGCCATCTTTTTTCTTGACTAGCACAACCGGCGAGCACCAGGGGCCCGAAGAAGGCTCTATGACCTTGTCTTTCCGCATGTTCTCGATCAAATTTGTGACCTCCTCCCTCTTGGCCAGAGGAACTCGTCTTGGCGGTTGGCGAATCGGTTTCGCACTTCCGGTGTCGATGTTGTGCTTCACTATGGCTGTTCTTCCGCCTGCTTCTGCCGCAAATATTGACCCATAGTGCTGCAGGAGTGACCTCGCCTTCTGTTTCTGCTTGGCCGTCAACTCGCTTATCCACTGGTTCTCCTGCGGTATGGCGTCCATGTTAAACCCGCTCTTCTTATCACCTCCAGGCGGGCTACTCTCGCAATTGACCACTGCTACAGCTTCCTTACATTCGCCAATTACCTCATCTCTCCCGACATATCTGGGTGCATTCAGGGGGTTCAGTATTCTGACTGGTATTCTGCCATTTTTAGGTTCCACTAATGTACGTCCGATGATGATGTTGTCGTCTCCTTGTTTCGGTGCTTCTACTACCCACAGCCGACTCGTCCCATCGTCCTCGTCCACCTTTGCCCACACAATCGCCTCAGAATTCGCTGGTATCCTCCTGTGTTGACACGATACAACCTTCCTTACCGCCACGTTTCGCTCATAGCCGGTGTGCAGCGGGAATTCAACGTTGGCATATCTCAGCACATTTTCCTTCAGGTCCAGCGTAAAACCGTGCCTAATCATGAAATCCACGCCGATAATCACGTCGTCCATTATATCCGCGACGATGAACTCATGTTCCAGGCTGCTGGTGCCGATAGCAATCGTTTTTGTAACTTTACCTCTTACCGGCGCGCGCTCGCCAGTCGCAGTCCGTAGCTGGATGCCATGCAGCGGTTCCCACTTCTTTAGCAGCCTCCTTTTTATGATCGAATATGACGCTCCAGTATCCAGTGTCAACACGAACAACTTTCCATCTATCCTTCCTTCAATTGTCAAGCTGCTGGGCTGTCGTTTCAGCTGTGAGACCAGGACGGTGGGGCGGCAGATTGTGGGGATCAGCTCACGCCCCTCTGGGCTGACCCGTTTTAGTTTAACGACTCGCCGTCCTCAGCCCTGCGATTGTTGGCTGGGCCTCGATTTTCAGTATTCCTCGCTTCAGGCGATTGCGATCGGGAACGGGAACGCCTCTTCCGTTGGCGGCACTCTCGTGATATGTGACCCTGCTTGCCACATACCCAGCAGACAACTTTAGAGGAGACCACTCGTGGCCTGCCCGGTATCTCAGAGCTTATGGCCTGGATCGGAATGTCGTTGTCCGCCTGAATCTGGCGTATCCTTGCAGGTGCATACCGAGTGCTCCCAATCCATGCCGCTTCATATGTCATCGCGCTGGTCACCGTCTCCTTAAATGTCGGCTTGCCCATCATCAACGCACTGCGACGCGTTTCTGGATCATGAAGACCTTCAATAAACGACTCAATCTTCATCCTCTCGAGATCATCAGCACCAAATTTGGGGTAGCACAACTGTACGAGCCGCTCAATGTCTGCTGCATATGTCTGCAGCGCCTCGTTGGCTCTTTGCTTGCGGTTCTTCAGCTCACAGTAGTATAGCGCATGGTTGTGCTCGTTGCTATACTTCGCTGCCAACGCTCTCATGATGGCACCGTAATCACTTCTTAAACATTCTGGAACTGATTTGATCACCTCGGCCGCAGGACCTTTCAGCGCCAGTGCCAACCTCCGACCTTTCCTGATATCTGTCCACTGATTTTCCAAAGCAGCCAAGTCGAATTGCAATTTAAATGTATCGAACGGCGCAGCACCATCATAAGTAGGCACTTCTGTTCTGCCAGCAAAACCGTCCTGAACCGGTGGCAAACACTCTCGTGGCTGTACCTCCCTAAGCCGCTCGTCCATTTTTCTGTTCATCGAGTCTTCCAGACTATCAACTCGTTTGTTCAGGGAATCATCCAGGTCGTCGACTCGTTTATCCAAGTGCTCTACCCGCGTCTCCAGGTGCTCGACTTTCCCATTAATCCTGTCTGAGATTTCCTCCACTTTCTGCTCCAAACGCGCAGAATTTTCCTGAAGCTTGACTTCCATTCGCTCTGCCACTTGCGCCGATATTTCCTGGGTCGCCGTCTCGACTTTTGCCGAAATTTCGAGATTCGTAGCTTCCAGCTTCGCTGCCATCTCTTGATTCGCCGTTTCCATCTGCGCCGACATGCCTTTGAGTGCAGCCATTAGTTGGCTCATGTCCAACGCTTGTATTGGCGCAGCCGCTGCAGCTGTACTCTGTAGCGAAGCAGCACCCACCGGCGACTCCTCCACCTTGGCCGACGCCTCTGGTTCTTGCGCTCCGAACTCGTGCACAGTCCAATCGACGCCTCGTGCCTCACATGCTTCTCGCAAGCGCAACTGCAACTCCACCTTTCCGCCAGCAGTCGGCAAATTCCAGGCAGCCAGCTCCTTCTTCAGCTGGTCTACCTTCAGCAGCTCGAGTTTAACCATGTCCGTACTTTTATAATTTTATTTATTTAGTTATTTTCAATTTTCCACAATCCCACTTCTGACACCAAATGTTACGAATACTAAGTCTAGTGGGCTGTCACGTATCTCTGGATTGTGTGATTTGAAAATAAAACACAGTCAGTTTCTTAAACGCAGACAATAAAATACACCAAGAGTCACTTTATTATTCACAGTTTACACTTTACTGTTCGTACACTTAAGTATTTGCTTAATTATTCCGTGTGGCAACTTCACTTGTCAAAACCAGACTGACTCGCTGCACCGCATCTGGCCACCTTTTATACTCTGTCCGGCCGTCGCGCAGATCGTTCTCGCACGTTGCCAGATTGGACTAGAAGTTTCCCTGATGACCGCGACCATCGTTGCCAGGTTGGACTAAAAGTTATTATCGCGGCCGTCGTTGCCAGATTGGGTTATAGCACGGCACGTAGCGGCAGGGTTGCTTTGCACCGCGACAGACTGTCTCATCGTTACAGTATAATAAAATACCAATTCAACCGTCAAAACCGGATGTTTCTATGTTTTTTCATCATGCCACAAATCATTTCCAAACTTAGGCCTTTTTTTGGCCAAATTTGAATGAACCTCCCCTTAAGCTTATTCAAACTATTTAATTAATGACTTAGAATAAATAAATAGTTAAATATCTTAATTCTGTTGCTCTAAAGCTTTGGTTTTTGCTACTGCTTAAACCAATTTTTTTTTTAGAGAAATCGTCCTCTCTGATGTTACTCCAGCCTTGAAGTTCAAAAATAATGTACACCTTATCCTCGAAATAGCATTTGCTTCCTTCAATCTCTGTCACAGAAAACATACAATCCAATTGGTTAAAATCAGACACGACAAGAGCACAAATACTTCCTTCGCTTCAGAAATGTAATTAAATTGACACCAAAAACACGAATATAACAGCGAATACAATGGATAAATATTAATTTTGAATGTGTTCAGACATTGTTTTCTAACAAAAATTATAATTAACTAACCTAAAAGAAAATAAAAGCCAAGGCGAGTGAAAAACATTTGGACCAGGTACATTTTGCGCTAGCTAACTCATGTCACTATTAACGAGATGGCACGAAAAAAGTGCTTCAAATCGGGTCAGATGGAAAAACCTAGTTGCAGCCCTAAGCTCCGTAGAGAACTGAATAAGGAACAAACGAAAAAAAATATTTATAAACAATTCTGACACTAATTACATCGAAAATAACAAAAAAACTGAAAATAACAGGCAACTTTGTATGAAAATACACCATGGTCTGGCCAGACCATAGGGGGTTCAACTAAGGGGTATAAATAGGTTTTGCACGATTCTCGCCTTGTTTTTGTAAAAATTTTGTTCATGTATTGGTTTTTGTGCTTAGAAAGGATCAGTTGAGGATATCATGAAATATGAACCCGATAGCTTTACTACAACCTTACTAAAAGTGGACCCAAAGTTCAATATGGTCTGGCCAGACCTGGGTGCGCACACAAGGGTTAAGCGATGTGAAACTGGGAGAGCCGGTAGAAATACATGCACAGAATTACACTAATATTATTGCAAAATTGCAACCTGATCAGCTTGATCAGGAAGGTACTTTTTCCTCCATATAAATTTCTAAAACGGGGTTGTTGTTCTAGTTGATTTCAAATTGCCAGTGTAGCTGGTGTGAGTCATTTTTTGTGACCAAAGAAATTTGTCTTTTTATTTGTATATTTTTGGTGCCATTTTGTAATACGTTTGTATAAAATTGACTAGAAAAATATATTATTGCCCAAAAGCGTCAAAATAATCTTTGGGTATGACTTTAATTCAATTAAATTAAGATTTTATAAGCTGCATTCAAAAAAACAACCCTGCGGTCAAACTACAGCATTTAGGAAAAAAGCATACCGTTAGAGATTCGCTAAATGAAGAAATGCGAAATACAAAGGACGGCAATTGACCCTGTCATATTCAATGCATTTAGCTTTGTGTTCTTTGGTATATTTTTCATTCATATTTACATAATGAAACCAAAAAAGTTCATGTGTTGGCATTTAATCCAGAAAATTAATGAGAACATACTTTAAAAAGCAAATAATTGTAAGGAATCCCTAATCCCTAATATCGGGAAAAGAGCAGACACAGTGAAGAGCTGATCACTGCCAGCACACACGGACTGTGTACGTGAATTGCAAAAAACGCACAAAAATCGGCTTACTCTCCCAGTTTCACATAGCTTTATCGCTGGTTCAGACAGCAACGAAACAACACGTGTGGTGGCTGCGTTGATTTTTGTCTTGTGTGCGCTGCAAGAAATTTCATGTATGAAAAAAATAGATGCTTTTGTTGTTGTAGTTTTTGTGTGTATGCTTTTTTGTAATGGCGATTGGTTTCTTAAGCGGCCTTTAGACGGTCGCACATGTCCGCAATCATGTGCGATGGGGGAAATGTGCGATGAGCGTTTACACGGTCAAACATGTGCGCACACTTCAGTTGTATCGCTGCTGCTAACGAAGCAACATGGTATGCGCTTTCGCATCAATGTCTTTAAATTTGCATAAAAGCACCTCTATGCTGCGTTTCTTTTAATTTTTATTTTTATATTCTTCACCTTTTACTTTTCACAGTTCGGGATTGTGTCTATACACATCAAAGAACTCCTTCCATAATATTTGATTTTTTGCGACGCCATCCTCACTGCTCGCTGTTCACCGATCGAATGAAAAAATGCACTATGTGTATCACACAGCCGTTTACACGGTCGCACATGTGCGTCGCGCCGACAGGGAAATCAAAACATTTTGAAAACCGTCGCACATGTCCGACGACACGAATTTCTTGCGTTTACACGGTCATTCTTCTCGTCGCGCCGCACATGATTGCGGACATGTGCGACCGTCTAAAGGCCGCTTTATTCGCTTTTCGGTTTAATTTTAAACAGTGTAGAAAAATTACTCTGCGCTCACTTACACCATCTCATTGTCAACTTTGCCGACCCCTGGACTAAAGCACGATGGGCACGCTGCTACCAGTGTTGCCATTAAGAATTTTTTTCCCCTACCAAAATTGGTCCAAAATCAATCCCAGTCTACCAAAATAACTTCGTTAAGGCTCTTTGGCATTTTGATCACTGTAATGAATTTTCCACTTAAAAAACTAGAGCAGTTCGTTTTATAAATGTTTACTGCAAGAATTACACTGCACAACAGCATGCCCGTTGCATGGAGTTTTTTACATGAATCTAAATCGTTTCCACGCTGTTTTCAAAACCATACTCCGTTTTTATGTAACAGCTCTAGTTTTCGCAAAAAATGGGCGTGTCACTTTTTCGAATTTTCCACGGCTTTCTTCTCGTTTTCGACTGTAATTTCTAAACCAATAATCCTATCGACATGATTTTTATATTGTTGCACTTACAACATTTCATCCATCTTTTCTGACATTCATCAATTTTATGCGTTCTAAATGGACGTGGTAAAGTCGGAAAATATTGAATTTCAAGGCGTTTTTTCTGATGGCGGAAATTGTACAGATGTTTCATAAAGCAAGTTATGAATATCTTAAGAAGAAACATCAAGAAATACAACACAGCCAAATTATTTGGCGGAATACACATTCGCATCGAAATAATACCAAAAATATATCATAGCCATTTTCATCACTTTTCATACTGATACGATGAGAAATTCTGTGCCGCACTGTACAGGAATGCTTTTCTCCGCACGAATGTTTTCCAAGCATACTTTTAGGCATGCACTGTGAAGTACAGCAAAACTGTTATAAATTCGCTTGGTATAGTCCGATATGGCAAGGATGGTTCTCGAATAAATGGGCTGTGCGAGAATGGTCGAGCGCTTTCCAATTAGAAGTTGCAAGAAACTTCGGCGCGATAAGAAAATTGGTATAAAAGCAGCAGTGGCAGCGCAAGGAGTCGAGTCCGTGTTGAGCAAGCAATGGGGAAGCATGCAATAGTAGTAGTGTAAAGTAGAACAAGTGCAAATTTGTAAATAAAGCGATTGTCAGTTTTGACTACGTTGCGCTGGATAACTGAAGTTGTTTTATTTTCAAATACAATCAAAACGAACCGTCGATAACGAACTGTGGAATTTCGTAACATTTGGTGTCAGAAGTTCGGATTGTATTACTGAAAGTAAAAAAAAATTATAAAAACGCAGACATGGTTAAGCTGGAGCTGCTGAAGGTTGACCAGCTGAAGAAGGAGCTGGCGGCCTGGAATTTGCCGACTGCTGGCGGTAAGGTGGAGTTGCAGCTGCGCTTGCGAGAGGCGTGTGAATCACGAAGCATCGATTGGGCTGCACACGAGTTCGGAACGCAGGAACAAGAGGCGTCGGCCAAAGTGGAGGAATCGCCTGCGGGTGCTGCGTCGATACAAAGTACGACTGCAGCGGCTGCGCCACCACAAGCAATGGACATGAGCCAGCTTATGGTTGCAATGAGAGGCATGTTTCAGGAAACTTCTGCGAAAATTGAGAATGTCAGTCGTGAAAATCGCGAAATGTCGGCGCAAATGGCAGCGAAACTGGAAACCACGAATCAGGAACTTTCAGCGCAAATAGCAGAGCGAATGGAAACAAAACTCCAGGAAAATGCGGAAAAATTTGAAAATGCGAATCGCGAGTTGTCCAGCAAGCTTCAGGAAAATTCTGAGCGCTTGGAGCAGAAAGTGGAAGAGATTTCAGACAGGATTAATGTGAAAGTTGAGCACCTGGAGACGCGAGTAGAACATTTAGACAAACGAGTTGACAGTCTGGAGGATTCGGTAAACAGAAAAATCGATGAGCGGCTTAGAGAGGTACAGCCACGAGAATGTTTGCCGCCGGAAAGTTTTGCCATAGAAGTGCCTACTTATGACGGTACTACGTCGTTTGACACATTCAAACTACAATTCGAGATGGCTGCTTTGGAGAGTCAGTGGACCAATGTTAGGAAAGGTCGGAGGCTGATACTGGCTCTAAGAGGTCGTGCGGCTGAGGTAATACAAACAGTTTCGGAAGGTTTGAGAGGTGATTACGAGACCGTCATGAGGGCATTGGCAGCCAGATACAGTGACGAGCACAACAAAATGCTGTATTATTGCGAGCTGAAGCACCGCTGGCAAAGAGCAGACGAGGCGCTGCAGACGTATGCAGCAGACATTGAGCGGCTCGTACAGTTGTGCTACCCGAAATTCGGCGCTGATTATCTCGAGAGGATGAAGATTGAGGCGTTTATTGAAGGTCTTCATGACCAGGAGACACGACGCAGTGCATTGATGATGGGCAAGCCGACATTCCGTGAGACGGTGACAAGCGCATTGACGTATGAGGCGGCCTGGAGGGGAAGTTTTCGATATTCATCTGCGGGGAGGCATGGGGTCCAATCTGGACGTGTCACGCAAAGCCAGACAGTGAGCTCGGAGGCACCAGCGGGGCTGAGGGCAGTATCATCTCGAGTCAGTTGCTGGCGATGTGGCAAGCAAGGCCACATATCACGAGACAGCCATCTGCGAGAAAAGCGTTCCGGACAAAAGACGTTGCCAAGAAGGGATGACGCTCTGCCACACCATTCGTGCGAGACCGAACGCAGGCATAATTCGCGGGCCGAAAACGAGGGACAAACTGTGGATGTTCCGTCGGTAAGAGTTCTGCAAGAGGAAGATTGGCTTGCGGAAAGGCTACAGAAGGACCAGCGCAACGATACGGATCTCGCGAAGATCATCAAAGGCAAAGCGCAGAGATTACGGCCGGCCTGGCAGGAGATGGCTGGTGAGAGCCCGATCGCGAAGGCTTACTGGGCACAGTGGCAAAGTCTACGTCTGCAGGATGGCTGCCTATACCGCGAGTGGGAGAGCAGAGATGGCAGGACCAGAAAATCCCTAATAGTGGTCCCGAGAGGCCGAATCGACAATGTCATCGAGGAAAACCATAACGACTCCAGTGGAGGGCACCTAGGCATCGCAAGAACTGTCGCCAAGATAAGAAGGCGGTTCTATTGGGTAGGATGCCAGGAGTCTGTCGCTGAGTGGATCAGAGGCTGTAATCGGTGTTCGGCTGCGAAAGGGCCGAGGAGAAGATCGCGGAGCCGCACTCAACTAGTTGAAAGCAGGTTGACAGCGAGCTATGATCTACGGGCTAACCCAGAGGGGTTCCAAGAAGGCAATCTGGTAATGCTTTACAACTCGCAGCGGAGGAAAGGTTTGTCTCCAAAGCTTCAAACGTCATGGGAAGGACCGTACAAGGTCGTGACCAGGATTAATGACGTGGGGTACAGGGTTCAACGCTGCTGCAGCGGAAACGCCAGGCTGAAAGTAGTCCATTTGGAGCGCCTGGCGTCTTACTCCGGCGGAGCCTCGGTACTTGTTCGGGACGAACAAGTCTAAACGATGGACAGTGATACGATGAGAAATTCTGTGCCGCACTGTACAGGAATGCTTTTGTCCGCACGAATGTTTTCCAAGCATACTTTTAGGCATGCACTGTGAAGTACAGCAAAACTGTTATAAATTCGCTTGGTATAGTCCGATATGACAAGGATGGTTCTCGAATAAATGGGCTGTGCGAGAATGGTCGAGCGCTTTCCAATTAGAAGTTGCAAGAAACTTCGGCGCGATAAGAAAATTGGTATAAAAGCAGCAGTGGCAGCGCAAGGAGTCGAGTCCGTGTTGAGCAAGCAATGGGGAAGCATGCAATAGTAGTAGTGTAAAGTAGAACAAGTGCAAATTTGTAAATAAAGCGATTGTCAGTTTTGACTACGTTGCGCTGGATAACTGAAGTTGTTTTATTTTCAAATACAATCAAAACGAACCGTCGATAACGAACTGTGGAATTTCGTAACAATACTTTTTCCTTAAAAAATTAGGAGCCTCAAAATATGCTCTTTTTTATGTTCCATGTATAGTCTGGAATACAAGCAAAAAACAAAAAAATTTTGAAATGCTCGAAACAAAAAAAACTTTACATATTTGTAGTAATAAGTAGACTGTGTTGTATTGCTTGATGTGTCGACTTTCATTATACACCTAACTCGTTAATTTTTTTTACAAAAAATGTGCATGTGTTTGACCATCAAAGAAAACGCCTTAAAATTCCATATTTTCCGACTTTGAGGTCCAATTACCGCGCCATTTTAAAACTTATAACAATAAGTTGCATCGAAAAAGAAGCTGTGCGGTGTTGTTAATGCGATAAGGTGAAAATCATGTCAATCGGTTTTTTGGTTTAGAAATTACGATGAAAAATAGGGAAAAAGTAGGGGAAAACAAAAAATGACACGGTACTAACTTGTTAAAAAAAATACAAAATAAATATTTGTAAAAAAAAGCAGATTATTTTTTCTTAATTTTCTTTTCGTTGTATGCGTACTACTATTATTTTGACCGCAGCTGTATATGTCCCTAACTAGAGCTGCTGGAGAATATCTAAGGATAGATTCGAAATCAGCGCACCCAAATTAGTAAGAAACAGTTGAAAGACTCCATGCAACATAAAAAATGTGTTGTTTTTTTGTTGTGCTGTGTTATCATTGTTGCTTTCACTTGGCAGTGCTTCAGCTCTCGGGTCTTTTTTTTACATATCTAAATACAAATAAAAATTAATATTTTCTTCGTCTTCTTACAGCTCCGTTTTGACAGAATGAATAAGAGCGCACGATGCTCGAAAATCTGCTAAATTTAAACTGAAACTTTGAGAAAAACGCTTTTAAGATTATTTTCTTTTAACTATTTGTATATGTTAGAAAAAGACAATATGATAAGTGTTAAGTTCAACGAGCCAACCTAAATTCAACACAATTTCTGACATTTTTGTTTTTTCATTTTTACATTTATATTTTTACATTACATTCAATTTACATTTACATTAAATTAATTACATTTAATTTAATAACATTTCCTCAAACATAGGTTTGGCACATAAATGCATATCGAAAGCAGAAATGTTTGAACTTTTGCATGTACAATTTTTTTCACAAGCTACATACTTACTTACTTACTTAACTGGCCATAACAACCCGTTATCGGGTTACGGCCTGCCGCAAAACTTCTTTCCAGGCGCCTCTGCTTTGCGCGCACCTTCTCCAGTTGGTAACACCAAGAGATGACAGGGACTCTTCAACTTGGTCCTTCCACCGGAGACACGGTCTCCCTCTTCGCCGTCGAGCTCCAACCATCGCATCGAACACCTTTTTCATGACAGACATGACCGAGCCTGCGTAGCCGCTGGATGTTTATTCGCTGCGCTACGTCCATGTCCTTATACAGCTCATACAGCTCGTTATTGGTTCGTATACGATAGTCGTCACCAACACGAACAGGGCCGAAGATTTTACTTCCATGTTTCAGCGGCATAGAGGAGCACGGGAAAGATAAGCGTCCTATAGAGTGCAAGTTTTGTCGGTCGAGAGAGGTCTCTACTTCTCAATTGCCTACCGAGACCGTAGTCGCACCTGTTGGCAAGAGTTATCCTTCGCTTTATCTCCAGGCTGACACCATTGCTGCTGTTGATAGCGGTGCCAAGGTAGACGAATTCCTTGACAACTTCAAAAGTATACCTGTCGCCCTCGACGTGAGACCCTAGCCGCGCGAGTCCCTGCATGTACACAGCATATACTTCGTCTTGCCCTCATTTACTACCAGACCCATTTTGGCAGATTCTCTTTCGATAGCCGCAAAGGCAGCGTATACTTCGTCTTGCCCTCATTTACTACCAGACCCATTTTGGCAGATTCTCTTTCGATAGCCGCAAAGGCAGCGGTGACATCTCGCTTGTTACGTCCGATGACATCAATGTCATCAACGTAGGCAAGGAGCTGGACACTTTTGTTGAAGATTGTGCCATTACGATGTACACCGGCCTTGCGCAGAACACTATCCATGGTGAAGTTAAAGAGGTCGCAGGACAAAGGATCACCCTGTCTGAAACCTCGAACGGTATCAAAGGGGTCGGAGAGGTCACTTCCAACCTTGACGGAGCTGCGCGTATTGCTCAACGTCGCTCTGCAAAGTCTCACGAGCTTTGCAGGGATACCAAGTTCAGATCCCGATCGGGCTATCGAATGCTGCCTTGTAATCGATGAAGAGATGTTGTGTATCGATTTGATTCTCATGGGTCTTCTCCAGGATTTGGCGTAAAGTGAATATCTGGTCGATTATGGACTTACCAGGTAAGGTCCAAACAGCGCCTTGGCGAGTGGCTTTAATCTTTCAAATAGTACACTCGTCAGGACCTTGTATGCAATGGGAAGTAGGATAATACCCCTGTAGTTGGCGCATATTGTTGGGTCGCCTTTCTTCAGCACAGGACAAAGGGCACTGAGGTTCCAATCGTTGGGCATTCGTTCCTCCAGCCATATTTTGCAAATGAGCTGATGCATGCACCCAATCAGCTCACCGCCGCCGGCCTTGAACAATAGTAGCTCATCCGGCCCTGCAGCTTTGTTGTTCTTGAGTCGCTGGATAGCGACCCGGACCTCGTCATGGCTGGGCGGTGGCACATCCACACCGTCGTCGTCGATTGGTGCCATCTGGACACCTTCACCACTGGCGGTATTGTTCCCTTCGTCGCCTGCGAGCAGCTTGGTGAAGTGCTCCTTCCATAACCTCAGCACACCCTGCGCATCCGTAACCAGATTCCCGTTTTCGTCTCTGCAAGAAGATGCCCCGGGCTTAAATCCTTCCGTGAGACGCTTAACTTTTTGGAAGAATTTTCGGGCGTCATTCCTGCTCCTGCACTCCTCGATTTCCTCACGCTCGCGCCTTTCTTGCTCCCGTTTCTTGCGTCTAAAATGGCACCTCACTTTCTTCCTCTCCTCCCGGTATTTTTCTGTCACGGCTCGCGTGGCAGCCGACTGCAGGGTCTTCTTGTAGGCAGCATTCTTCGCTGCAGTGGCTACGCGACACTCTTCATCGTACCATTGGTTTTTTGGTGGTGGACGTCGAAAACCAAGGACATTTTCTGCGGCGGCGCGCATAGAGTAGGATAAGTGAGCCCATAATCCGCCGATGCCATCAGGTGGAGAGGGGGAGCGGCCGAGCTGGTTGGAGAGTTGAGCGGAGTAGGCTTCGGCTACCCCTTGTGATCGCAGCTTACTGATGTCCAGCTTTCTTCGCAAACTAGGTTGTGCGGTCTTCGCTGCGTAAAGACGCATGCGTACCTTGGCTGCAACAAGGTAATGGTCCGAGTCGATGTTGGGTCCTCGGAACGTGCGCACATCTAGAATGCTAGAAGCATGCCTTCCATCAATCACAATGTGATCAATCTGGTTGCCGGTTGATTGATCGGGGGATAACCAGGTCGCCTTGTGGATATCGAGGTGCTGGAATCTGGTGCTACTAACTACCATGTTTCGTGCCGCGGCGACATCGATCAGCCTCAGACCGTTGTTCGTAGTGGTCGTATGGAGGCTGAACTGCCCGACAGTGGGACCAAATATACCTTCACGCCCGACCTTTGCATTGAAGTCCCCGAGGACGATTTTGACGTCATGGGCCGGGTACCCGTCGTATACGTCCTCGAGCTTCGTATAGAAGGCATCCTTGGCCGCATCGTCCTTCTCTTCCGTCGGGGCATGCGCGCAAATTAGGCTGATGCTAAAGTATTTAGCCTTGATGCGGATCGAAGCCAGTCGTTCGTTCACCGGAGTGAACCGAGAGACGCGAAGTCTCTTACTGACCACAAATCCGCAGCCAAATTCGCGCTTCTCCGCATGGCAGCTGTAGTAGATGTCGCAGTCTGCTCGCTTGGAGCAACCTTGTCCTGTCCATCGCCATTTCTTGGATGGCGGTGATGTCAGCCTTACACTTTGTGAGGGCTTCCGCCAGTTGGATAGAGGCACCTTCCCTATAGAGGGTCCGGACATTCCAGGTGCATATCCTCAAATCGTGGTCCTTAAATCGTTTGCTGTGGTCGTCAACATTGTGGGTTCCTTCCGAGGCTTGTTTGCTGGCTTTCATTGGAATTTGATTTTCCGTGGCGGGCACCAAACCCTGCGCACAACCCAAATTTTAAGTCCTGGCGATTGGACTCGCTGCACACATTAGTTCACTATTCAGCGGGTGCCAAATAGCTATCCAGAAGGGCCGCGCGGAGGCTGTGCATCAGCTTGGATTGGACAGGGACAAGGATCGTTCTGGCGTTCGCCAAGTTGAGCGCAATCAATGACTTTACCTTGTATGTCCGCTCCCTTCCTTCCTTTCACAAGCTACATAGTCCTTTAAAATCATAATCAAATTAATAGAAAACTTATTAATGTAGTGTATTGCCTACCAAAATTTCTTAAAAATCACAACAAACCAATCAACCTACCAAAGCTTTAATTTATGAAACGAAGCTACCAATTTTGGTCCAATTGGACCAAAACGGCAACACTGGCTGCTACTCGAGAGTAGCAGCGACGCCTACTCGCGTATACGAATACAAAGCAGCGAAGTTCCGAGCGCAGCTTCAGTGCAGTGATGTTAACTGTAAGAAAATTCCCTACATGTAGGGAATTTTAGCGAAAATTGTTTGCGTAGGGAAAAAAATGACAGATTTTTAAAAATTCACTAAATGTAGGGAATTTTCAAACAACACTGGTTATGTAAAATTTTGAAGTCAAATTAGTCAAACTAGAAATGTTAACGATCAAATGTTGTTTCCCAATTTGTCAAAGTTGGCCAAATATGTTTCGGCACTACCACATTCTAATTTGACTTCAATTTGTATAATTCGCTCTTACTTACAAGACGAAGATATCACCTGTGTAAATTTTCAATGTAAAGAACAGCACTTTAAGAAAATGGCATACACTGAGTAGTATGACCATAAATTATTAGTCTTAGTGTAATTTTTGTACTGATTTTTTTAATGTGATGAAATTGTATCTCAGTGCAAAGCACAATTTTTTTATGTTATGTTTCCATGTTTCCATATTTTAAATCGTATCTCAGTACAAAGCACAACTTTGTTTTATTGTTTTCATGTTGCAAATGAATTAAAAGAAGAATTAATAAATGTTATGGTTTTTACTTTTGCGACTTTTATTCACAAAAAGTTAAAAAAATTAAAAATACTTGGAAAATAAGTGTAGGGAGTTTCGTAGGAAAAATTGCTGGAGCGTAGGGAAAAGTAGGGATTTTTTTCAAGTCGCGTAGGGATTTAAAAAAAAAGTTAACATCACTGCTTCAGTGTAGTGATGAGCAAAACGGCGATTTTCAAATCACAGTGTGATTTGCGATTGCGATGTGAAAATCAGTGTGATTGAAAACTGCGATTTTGAATCACTGTGATTTTCAATCACAGTTCTATTGCAAGAATCTATCTATCGCACGCGGCAGCTCGCGGACTTGTTTGAATGCGAAAAATTAACATTGGTTTTCCATTCAAATGTTAGTCGGAAGAAAATGTCTAATATTAAGGAAGTTACACATCCAGTTCTTAGCAATTTACATCCAAAAAATATTAACTTTATGACTTTATGTTGCTACAGTTTTGCATTATAAATGAGCAACTTTCCATACAAATTTCACTTTGATGATGGGGTTGTAATTCGTGGTGGTAACGAAATAGTGATATCAGCTGTTTCTTGCTTGCGAAAATTTCCGCGACTGGAAGTTGGGCCATAGAATTTTCTTTTATATTAAATTCTGTGCCGGAAGCAGATTATATGTTATTTTTCAAACTTAAGAGAAAATGTAAGGAGTTTATCATCATTAAATCTTAGCCAATGGTCCTTATATTGTCACAATTCTGCATTCTTCCGACAGCTTTTCTCATACAATTTTCGTGCTGCCAATGTGCAAAAGATACGCTGAGAAAATATCAGCTGTTTTTTTGATGTTTCATAATGGACTTTCAGCTTGGACTAAAAGTTACTATCGCGGCCGTCGTTGCCAGATTGGATTATAGCACGGCACGTAGCGGCAGGGTTGCTTTGCACAGCGACAGACTGTCTTATCGTTACAATATATTAATAAGATTGCATTTTCCGCACCACCATAGAGGTATGCAAATAAGGCGCGTTACCGAATTTTTTTGTTTGGGTGCTCGGTTCCCCTGTAGGCATATATCACCCATTACAATTTTATAAATAAATAAAATTAAAATAAATAAGGAAATAATAATTTTAAAAACAATAAATAGATATGAAGCATATACTATATAAAACATATACTATGTATACAAAGCATGTACTATACAAAAAATAGCATATATACTACATGGGCTGAAAAGTCTTTGGCCTGACATAGAGATGGCGCCAAAAATTAAGAATTATTGTGTTGTACATGGAAAACCATCCTTAACTTAGATTCTGTCAAAGTTTCATGACATTTGGTTGACTCGTTTTCAAGTTATTGCTTTCGAAGTGACGCTACCTCTGAATTTTTGTAAACAATGGAAAAAAGTGAAATTCGTGTTTTGATAAAACATTGCTATTTGATGGGCAAAAATACAGTGGAAACAAAAGCATGGCTTGATAAATGTTATAATACATCTGTATTTTTGCCCAAGAAAAGAAGCATTGCCGTTTTCCCTGTATTTAAACGAGTACGTCTATCAGAAATTATTAAACCGGCTTTGGAAAAAATTCTCTCACAGGGTACAGATGTGCATAAAGCACATAATTTCTATTGAGCAATTTTGGCTAAATATGGAAATAAATATTTATTCGTTCGCCACCACTCACACGGATCTTGCTGTCTAGAGATAATTCCAGAATCTAAATACCTCTGTACCTCAATTATTGCCTTAGAGGTTGCTGTTCCTTGAGGGATAACAGAAGCAGCAGCTTTGTCAAAGGAAAACCAAACAGAAAACTCATCTACGCTAGTTTCAGTTGCTTGGGCTACTTCAAACTGATTGTGCATTTCTAAGGAAATTTGGTCAGCAACTTCAGAAATTAACCTGGACTTTGTACTGTCTATAATAATTATTTCTTTAAATGGAATGGTTTTGAACCTAGGATCACAAAAAGTACTATCGCACAAGGTTTTACTCCTCCCCACGTTACCGAGTCGGTCTCGAAGATCCTTTTGCACCTGTAAAATTACAGTTTTTATGCATGGCATAAATGGTTTGCGCAGAATTTTATCGTAAATGTCAATTAGACCATTTACAATTGGAATGACAAGAGATCCTGTCTCATAGGAATCCCCACTGAACGATTTCGTTACGGACTCGAACGGTTTTAAAACATCTACCAGCTCTTTAAACATTTGCCATTCACTTTGAGACAATACTGGCAAGTCTATAGCTATAAGAGCTATTGTAGCCTTCACAGCGTCTTCCAAGTGTAAGTATCTTTCTAACATGTAGAAAGTACTGTTCCACCTTGTCGGAGTGTCCTGTATCAACTTCAAAGGGACTTGCCCCTGGCTTCGTTGATAGTTTTGCAACTTTAATGCAGAAATAGTACTTCTTTTAAAAAACCCTACGACCATTTTAACTTTGTCTATAGCAAGGGACACTTCAAGATTTTTTTTAAAACAATTAACCGCAATTAAATTAATTGTGTGTGCCAAACATCCTAAGCTTTTCCAATGTAATTTTTGCTCTAATGCGCTTTTTATATTGGCTGCATTATCAGAAACCGCCAGTAATACCTTGCTTTGCACACCCCAGTCTAAAACAACTCTACTTAATTCAGCGGCCAAATTTTCTGAAGAATGACTAACTCTGACATTTGAACACTCTAACAACACAGACTTCATACAAAAGTTATTATCTACGTAGTGCCAGTGACTGCCATGTACCCGTCATTGTTGCTTGACGTCCAGCAGTCAGTTGTAATGCACACTTTTCGAGCTTCTCTGATCAAAGCTCGAACCTGAAGCTTGCATTTCTCGTACAACGCAGGTATTAATGTACGAGAAATTGTATGCCTAGTCGGAAGTTCATAGTTTGAGTTTAGTGAATTTACAAATAATTTAAACGATTCTTCCTCAACTATGCGAAATGATAGGTAGCTTTTTGTGAATAAATTAAGCAAAGCACTATCAATTTCTTCCTTATGATTGTTAGTAAGAGGTCTTCGCACGTAGGATGTTATTTTTTGCTGTTGTCTATAAGGATGGAACCGATCCGATTCCTTCTGACCATTGGACGGTAGCGTTTGCGAATTTTCCCCCTGGGCATTGTTTGGCTGCGTATTCAGTTCCACAATTCCTTGATGCTGCAAAACCATAAATCATGATACTTACTTTCATATTTTAACAGTATTACTGCCTTTTACCGCTTGCATTTGTGTTGAATGCTGATTAGCAGGAGCTGAATTCGCAGGAGTTGCAGTGGTGGCGGAGATTGACACCGTTGGATGTCTGCTCTCCAAATGCCTTTTCAAGTTCGTCAAACTGGTTTTGTATGACAACTTCGTAGCACAAATCGCGCACTTCGCGTAAATTGCATCCACTGGGTGGAAAAATTCCCACATTTTACTGCTTTTGCGCTTAATTCCCGACATTTTCACTTTTTAAAAATTTCAAACAGTCACAGTTAAATGTAAAAATATCAGTGAATTCAAACCTCACCAAAATTCAAACCTCACACAAACAATAAAATATAACGACGTAAATAATAACGAATATAACATCAAATAAAATCATTTTCATCGTGCGTCACATTACAAAACGTCACATTACAAAAATTTCCTAAAAATTATTTCAATAATATGTACTTTATTTACTTGATTTATTCTAACTATTCACAATTTAATTGTTGTTTAAATTCTTATTTAAAGATTTGATGAAAAATAATTTTGCATGGCATCACTTAACTGAGAAAGAGGAATTGAAAATGGATACATGCGTGCAAGCAAAAAAGATATACATAGTCTCTTAAGGGGCACAACTAGTTTGACCGCCTGAAAAAAGGAGATTTTTGTGAATTTTGTGAAGTATTGCATCGAATGTTTTAAAATTTTGCAGATATATTTATGCATAAATAATGAATACAAAGTAATTTTTTCAAATGAAAATATTCGATTTTCAGCAAGTTATCCACCATCTCCTGAGTCTTCAAAAAAAAAAACGTTCTCCCACTGCTGCAGTGATTGTAGCCTTCGCAGTGCCTGAAATCAAAAAAACCAAAAATTTTACTTAACTAGGTTATATTTTCTATACAATGACCCTCGGTTGTAAAAAAAAAATAAAATGCAACAAAATGGCGTTTTTTTGAAAAAAAAATTAAAATTTTGCTGAAAAATCTGATGGTTTCTGGCCTGGCATAATTATACTTTTCATCCTATCATTAAACTGGAGGGTCATTGTATGGAAAAACAAATACACAATAAGCTAAAAAAAGACCCAAGTCGATCGGATGATTTGTTATCAAGTTACAGCTGCAGCAAATTTGAAAAATGTAGTTTTGAGAAAAACGCGTTTAAAGTTTTATAACCGTGTTACCGCGTAGTGAACGAGACGGGTTTGAGGCTCTGTATCTCAGAGACTTTTACGAATTCGACAAAATCCGTTCGTATACTTTTACTATGATAGTTATACTATAAAAATATGAAATAAAACAAAAAACGAAATTTTAAAAATTTCAAACTAGTTGTGCCCCTTAAAGCGATATCAACCATTTGCCTGTAGTGGAAAAGGGAGCACTAGAAAATGAAATAAATGTTAGCAGCATTGTCACAGTCAGCGATTAATCGCTGGTCACAGTGCAGAGAAACGAGTGCTGAAATCGTTGCCAGTCAAACTGCGATTCGCTTCTCATTTGTTCACAGCGATTTTGGCAAAACAGTGATTTGGAAAACAGTGATTTACAATCGCTGTGATTTACAATCGCTGTTTTCGTTGCCGGTCAAACTGCGATTCGCTTCTCATCTGTTCACAGCGATTTGGAAAACAGTGATTTACAATCGCTGTGATTTACAATCGCTGTTTTCGTTGCCGGTCAAGGGCGATTCGCTGCTCATTTTTTCACAGCGATTTTGGCAAAACAGTGATTTACAATCGCTGTTTTCGTTGCCAGTCAATCGCAATGTGACACTGTGATTACAAAATCACAATGAAAAAATCACAGTGAAAAAATCACCGGTTGCGATTTTTTGCTCAACACTACTTCAGTGCAGTGATGTTAACTGTAGGAAAATTCCCTACATGTAGGGAATTTTAGCGAAAATTGTGTGCGTAGGGAAAAAAAGGACAGATTTTTTAAAATTCACTAAATGTAGGGAATTTTCAAAGAACCCTGGTTATGGAAAATTTTGAAGTCAAATTAGTCAAACTAAAAATTTTAACGATCAAATGTTGTTTCCCAATTTGTCAAAGTTGGCCAAATATGTTTCGGCACTACCACATTCTAATGCAGACTCTGAAAGAATATTTTCGAACAAAAAAGGAACACATCAAGCCATGACAATTTGACTTCAATTTGTATAATTCGCTCTTACTTAGAAGACGAAGATATCACCTGTGTAAATTTTCAATGTAAAGAACAGCACTTTAAGAAAATGGCATACACTGAGTAGTATGACCATAAATAATTAGTCTAAGTGTAATTTTTGTACTGATTTTTTTTAAGGTGATGAAATGGTATCAGTGCAAAGCACAATTTTTTTTATGTTATTATGTTTCCATGTTTTAAATCATATCTCAGTACAAAGCACCACTTTGTTTTCATGTTGCAAATGAATTAAAAGAAGAATTAATAAATGTTATGGTTTTTACTTTTGCGACTTTTATTCACAAAAAATTAAAAAAAACCTTAAATATTACAAAATACTTGGAAAATAAGTGTAGGGAATTTCGTAGGGAAAATTGCTGGACAGCGTAGGGAAAAGTAGGGATTTTTTTCAAGTCGCGTAGGTATTTTTCAAAAAAAAAGTTAACATCACTGCTTCAGTGTCGTATCAGACTTCATGCAAGTAGGTTCACGCTCGTTTGCGGCTCGCATACTGCGAATATTTACGTTTTTGTGTACACTCAGTATTCACGCAAATCAGAAAATGTTTAAGATGAATATGAGATACACATTTTTTTTTCTTGAAACGCTTCTAATAAAGCGCAATGCTTATTTTGCAGGCAAACGATTGCTGGTAATCGTTTTTTTTTTTTTAATTTTCAAAGACATTAGATAGATAGATAGATTGATTCTTTATTAAATTTTCAAATAACAATAATAAAGAATGTACGACAATGACTTTAAAAAGTCGTCTGTCGGAAAAATAATTAACTTTACAATAATAGACAATCGTTCATACATATATAGAGAGTTAACAATATTCATTTACAATCAGATTCCTGTATTTCAAAGCATCAGTGACATACAAAACAAGACAATTCCAACCATTTAGACCTATTCCATTTAACACATTCACAATTTCATCGTCATTTAAGAACATACTGCCCAAATATCTACATCTAATTCTTTTCAAAATTGGACACCTACCCAAAAAATGAGTTAAAGTTTCTAACTCGTTCAAGTTACAAATAGTGCAGTTTAAATTTCTGTGACCGCCAAGGTATATCATATCACATCTAGCCTTTAAAATCCACATTATTTTATGTTTCCCGAGACTGTCATTTAAATAACTTTTACCGATGTTATGGTCTAATTCTTTGTATATGCGTGCGCTTTTGAGAGCCCTGTCCCACAATTTCTGCCTATTTGTCAAACTCATAACAGATAATAGTGACTCTATGTTTCTATTCCAATTTATCCTGCTTAAAATATTGTAATCCCAACTAATATTAAATTTTTCTTTTAAAATTTCAATTGCTTTGACCCAGAATATTTTTCTTTCCAATATAAGTTTTGAGAGCCTATGCGGCAATCTGCTGTCATCATACTCAAATAAAGTTTTCGAAATGTACCTAAGATGAAACCGCAAAGTATAAAGATGACAGTTCGGAATGTCTGTTTCTAATAAAATGCAATAAGAGGGTGCGTTTGTTAGTAAATGCAAAATTTTCTTCAAAAAATAAAACTGAATTTTGTCCACCTCCTCAAACATTTCATAGCCCCAGACTTCCACAGCATAACTCTGTGTAGCCCTGATTACTGCTAGAAACAATTTCCAAAGCGATATCAACCATTTGCCTGTAGTGGAAAACGGAGCACTAGAAAATGAAATAAATGTTAGCAGCATTGTCACAGTCAGCGATTAATCGCTGGTCACAGTGCAGAGAAACGAGTGCTGAAATCGTTGCCAGTCAAACTGCGATTCGCTTCTCATTTGTTCACAGCGATTTTGGCAAAACAGTGATTTGGAAAACAGTGATTTACAATCGCTGTGATTTACAATCGCTGTTTTCGTTGCCGGTCAAACTGCGATTCGCTTCTCATCTGTTCACAGCGATTTGGAAAACAGTGATTTACAATCGCTGTGATTTACAATCGCTGTTTTCGTTGCCGGTCAAGGTGCGATTCGCTGCTCATTTTTTCACAGCGATTTTGGCAAAACAGTGATTTACAATCGCTGTTTTCGTTGCCAGTCAATCGCAATGTGACACTGTGATTACAAAATCACAATGAAAAAATCACCGGTTGCGATTTTTTGCTCAACACTACTTCAGTGCAGTGATGTTAACTGTAGGAAAATTCCCTACATGTAGGGAATTTTAGCGAAAATTGTGTGCGTAGGGAAAAAAAGGACAGATTTTTTAAAATTCACTAAATGTAGGGAATTTTCAAACAACCCTGGTTATGGAAAATTTTGAAGTCAAATTAGTCAAACTAAAAATTTTAACGATCAAATGTTGTTTCCCAATTTGTCAAAGTTGGCCAAATATGTTTCGGCACTACCACATTCTAATGCAGACTCTGAAAGAATATTTTCGAACAAAAAAGGAACACATCAAGCCATGACAATTTGACTTCAATTTGTATAATTCGCTCTTACTTAGAAGACGAAGATATCACCTGTGTAAATTTTCAATGTAAAGAACAGCACTTTAAGAAAATGGCATACACTGAGTAGTATGACCATAAATAATTAGTCTAAGTGTAATTTTTGTACTGATTTTTTTAATGTGATGAAATGGTATCAGTGCAAAGCACAATTTTTTTTATGTTATTATGTTTCCATGTTTTAAATCATATCTCAGTACAAAGCACCACTTTGTTTTCATGTTGCAAATGAATTAAAAGAAGAATTAATAAATGTTATGGTTTTTACTTTTGCGACTTTTATTCACAAAAAATTAAAAAAAACCTTAAATATTACAAAATACTTGGAAAATAAGTGTAGGGAATTTCGTAGGGAAAATTGCTGGACAGCGTAGGGAAAAGTAGGGATTTTTTTCAAGTCGCGTAGGTATTTTTCAAAAAAAAAGTTAACATCACTGCTTCAGTGTCGTGTCAGACTTCATGCAAGTAGGTTCACGCTCGTTTGCGGCTCGCATACTGCGAATATTTACGTTTTTGTGTACACTCCGTATTCACGCAAATCAGAAAATGTTTAAGATGAATATGAGATACACATTTTTTTTCTTGAAACGCTTCTAATAAAGCGCAATGCTTATTTTGCAGGCAAACGATTGCTGGTAATCGTTTTTTTTTTTTTTAATTTTCAAAGACATTAGATAGATAGATAGATTGATTCTTTATTAAATTTTCAAATAACAATAATAAAGAATGTACGACAATGACTTTAAAAAGTCGTCTGTCGGAAAAATAATTAACTTTACAATAATAGACAACCGTTCATACATATATAGAGAGTTAACAATATTCATTTACAATCAGATTCCTGTATTTCAAAGCATCAGTGACATACAAAACAAGACAATTCCAACCATTTAGACCTATTCCATTTAACACATTCACAATTTCATCGTCATTTAAGAACATACTGCCCAAATATCTACATCTAATTCTTTTCAAAATTGGACACCTACCCAAAAAATGAGTTAAAGTTTCTAACTCGTTCAAGTTACAAATAGTGCAGTTTAAATTTCTGTGACCGCCAAGGTATATCATATCACATCTAGCCTTTAAAATCCACATTATTTTATGTTTCCCGAGACTGTCATTTAAATAACTTTTACCGATGTTATGGTCTAATTCTTTGTATATGCGTGCGCTTTTGAGAGCCCTGTCCCACAATTTCTGCCTATTTGTCAAACTCATAACAGATAATAGTGACTCTATGTTTCTATTCCAATTTATCCTGCTTAAAATATTGTAATCCCAACTAATATTAAATTTTTCTTTTAAAATTTCAATTGCTTTGACCCAGAATATTTTTCTTTCCAATATAAGTTTTGAGAGCCTATGCGGCAATCTGCTGTCATCATACTCAAATAAAGTTTTCGAAATGTACCTAAGATGAAACCGCAAAGTATAAAGATGACAGTTCGGAATGTCTGTTTCTAATAAAATGCAATAAGAGGGTGCGTTTGTTAGTAAATGCAAAATTTTCTTCAAAAAATAAAACTGAATTTTGTCCACCTCCTCAAACATTTCATAGCCCCAGACTTCCACAGCATAACTCTGTGTAGCCCTGATTACTGCTAGAAACAATTTCCAAAGCGATATCAACCATTTGCCTGTAGTGGAAAACGGAGCACTAGAAAATGAAATAAATGTTAGCAGCATTGTCACAGTCAGCGATTAATCGCTGGTCACAGTGCAGAGAAACGAGTGCTGAAATCGTTGCCAGTCAAACTGCGATTCGCTTCTCATTTGTTCACAGCGATTTTGGCAAAACAGTGATTTGGAAAACAGTGATTTACAATCGCTGTGATTTACAATCGCTGTTTTCGTTGCCGGTCAAACTGCGATTCGCTTCTCATCTGTTCACAGCGATTTGGAAAACAGTGATTTACAATCGCTGTGATTTACAATCGCTGTTTTCGTTGCCGGTCAAGGTGCGATTCGCTGCTCATTTTTTCACAGCGATTTTGGCAAAACAGTGATTTACAATCGCTGTTTTCGTTGCCAGTCAATCGCAATGTGACACTGTGATTACAAAATCACAATGAAAAAATCACAGTGAAAAAATCACCGGTTGCGATTTTTTGCTCAACACTACTTCAGTGCAGTGATGTTAACTGTAGGAAAATTCCCTACATGTAGGGAATTTTAGCGAAAATTGTGTGCGTAGGGAAAAAAAGGACAGATTTTTTAAAATTCACTAAATGTAGGGAATTTTCAAACAACCCTGGTTATGGAAAAGTTTGAAGTCAAATTAGTCAAACTAAAAATTTTAACGATCAAATGTTGTTTCCCAATTTGTCAAAGTTGGCCAAATATGTTTCGGCACTACCACATTCTAATGCAGACTCTGAAAGAATATTTTCGAACAAAAAAGGAACACATCAAGCCATGACAATTTGACTTCAATTTGTATAATTCGCTCTTACTTAGAAGACGAAGATATCACCTGTGTAAATTTTCAATGTAAAGAACAGCACTTTAAGAAAATGGCATACACTGAGTAGTATGACCATAAATAATTAGTCTAAGTGTAATTTTTGTACTGATTTTTTTAATGTGATGAAATGGTATCAGTGCAAAGCACAATTTTTTTTATGTTATTATGTTTCCATGTTTTAAATCATATCTCAGTACAAAGCACCACTTTGTTTTCATGTTGCAAATGAATTAAAAGAAGAATTAATAAATGTTATGGTTTTTACTTTTGCGACTTTTATTCACAAAAAATTAAAAAAAACCTTAAATATTACAAAATACTTGGAAAATAAGTGTAGGGAATTTCGTAGGGAAAATTGCTGGACAGCGTAGGGAAAAGTAGGGATTTTTTTCAAGTCGCGTAGGTATTTTTCAAAAAAAAAGTTAACATCACTGCTTCAGTGTCGTCAACGATTAAGCGATGTGAAACTGGGAGAGCCGGTAGAAATACATGCACAGAATTACACTAATATTATTGCAAAATTGCAACCTTGGGGCCTACTAGTAGGGCCCAAGCTTGATCAGGAAGGTACTTTTTCCTCCATATAAATTTCTAAAACGGGGTTGTTGTTCTAGTTGATTTCAAATTGCCAGTGTAGCTGGTGTGAGTCATTTTTTGTGACCAAAGAAATTTGTCTTTTTATTTGTATATTTTTGGTGCCATTTTGTAATACGTTTGTATAAAATTGACTAGAAAAATATATTATTGCCCAAAAGCGTCAAAATAATCTTTGGGTATGACTTTAATTCAATTAAATTAAGATTTTATAAGCTGCATTCAAAAAAAACAACCCTGCGGTCAAACTACAGCATTTAGGAAAAAAAGCATATCTGATCGTTAGAGATTCGCTAAATGAAGAAATGCGAAATACAAAGGACGGCAATTGACCCTGTCATATTCAATGCACTTAGCTTTATGTTCTTTGGTATATTTTTCATTTATATTTACATAATGAAACCAAAAAAGTTCATGTGTTGGCATTTAATCCAGAAAATTAATGAGAACATACTTTAAAAAGCAAATAATTGTAAGGAATCCCTAATCCCTAATATCGGGAAAAGAGCAGACACAGTGAAGAGCTGATCACTGCCAGCACACACGGACTGTGTACGTGAATTGCAAAAAACGCACAAAAATCGGCTTACTCTCCCAGTTTCACATCGCTTTATCGCTGGTGTCGTGTCAGACTTCATGCAAGTAGGTTCACGCTCGTTTGCGGCTCGCATACTGCGAATATTTACGTTTTTGTGTACACTCAGTATTCACGCAAATCAGAAAATGTTTAAGATGAATATGAGATACACATTTTTTTTTCTTGAAACGCTTCTAATAAAGCGCAATGCTTATTTTGCAGGCAAACGATTGCTGGTAATCGTTTTTTTTTTTTTAATTTTCAAAGACATTAGATAGATAGATAGATTGATTCTTTATTAAATTTTCAAATAACAATAATAAAGAATGTACGACAATGACTTTAAAAAGTCGTCTGTCGGAAAAATAATTAACTTTACAATAATAGACAATCGTTCATACATATATAGAGAGTTAACAATATTCATTTACAATCAGATTCCTGTATTTCAAAGCATCAGTGACATACAAAACAAGACAATTCCAACCATTTAGACCTATTCCATTTAACACATTCACAATTTCATCGTCATTTAAGAACATACTGCCCAAATATCTACATCTAATTCTTTTCAAAATTGGACACCTACCCAAAAAATGAGTTAAAGTTTCTAACTCGTTCAAGTTACAAATAGTGCAGTTTAAATTTCTGTGACCGCCAAGGTATATCATATCACATCTAGCCTTTAAAATCCACATTATTTTATGTTTCCCGAGACTGTCATTTAAATAACTTTTACCGATGTTATGGTCTAATTCTTTGTATATGCGTGCGCTTTTGAGAGCCCTGTCCCACAATTTCTGCCTATTTGTCAAACTCATAACAGATAATAGTGACTCTATGTTTCTATTCCAATTTATCCTGCTTAAAATATTGTAATCCCAACTAATATTAAATTTTTCTTTTAAAATTTCAATTGCTTTGACCCAGAATATTTTTCTTTCCAATATAAGTTTTGAGAGCCTATGCGGCAATCTGCTGTCATCATACTCAAATAAAGTTTTCGAAATGTACCTAAGATGAAGCCGCAAAGTATAAAGATGACAGTTCGGAATGTCTGTTTCTAATAAAATGCAATAAGAGGGTGCGTTTGTTAGTAAATGCAAAATTTTCTTCAAAAAATAAAACTGAATTTTGTCCACCTCCTCAAACATTTCATAGCCCCAGACTTCCACAGCATAACTCTGTGTAGCCCTGATTACTGCTAGAAACAATTTCCAAAGCGATATCAACCATTTGCCTGTAGTGGAAAAGGGAGCACTAGAAAATGAAATAAATGTTAGCAGCATTGTCACAGTCAGCGATTAATCGCTGGTCACAGTGCAGAGAAACGAGTGCTGAAATCGTTGCCAGTCAAACTGCGATTCGCTTCTCATTTGTTCACAGCGATTTTGGCAAAACAGTGATTTGGAAAACAGTGATTTACAATCGCTGTGATTTACAATCGCTGTTTTCGTTGCCGGTCAAACTGCGATTCGCTTCTCATCTGTTCACAGCGATTTTGGCAAAACAGCGATTTGGAAAACAGTGATTTACAATCGCTGTGATTTACAATCGCTGTTTTCGTTGCCGGTCAAGGTGCGATTCGCTGCTCATTTTTTCACAGCGATTTTGGCAAAACAGTGATTTACAATCGCTGTTTTCGTTGCCAGTCAATCGCAATGTGACACTGTGATTACAAAATCACAGTGAAAAAATCACAGTGAAAAAATCACCGGTTGCGATTTTTTGCTCAACACTACTTCAGTGCAGTGATGTTAACTGTAGGAAAATTCCCTACATGTAGGGAATTTTAGCGAAAATTGTGTGCGTAGGGAAAAAAAGGACAGATTTTTTTAAATTCACTAAATGTAGGGAATTTTCAAATAACCCTGGTTATGGAAAATTTTGAAGTCAAATTAGTCAAACTAAAAATTGTAACGATCAAATTTTGTTTCCCAATTTGTCAAAGTTGGCCAAATATGTTTCGGCACTACCACATTCTAATGCAGACTCTGAAAGAATATTTTCGAACAAAAAAGGAACACATCAAGCCATAACAATTTGACTTCAATTTGTATAATTCGCTCTTACTTAGAAGACGAAGATATCACCTGTGTAAATTTTCAATGTAAAGAACAGCACTTTAAGAAAATGGCATACACTGAGTAGTATGACCATAAATAATTAGTCTAAGTGTAATTTTTGTACTGATTTTTTTAATGTGATGAAATGGTATCAGTGCAAAGCACAATTTTTTTTATGTTATTATGTTTCCATGTTTTAAATCATATCTCAGTACAAAGCACCACTTTGTTTTCATGTTGCAAATGAATTAAAAGAAGAATTAATAAATGTTATGGTTTTTACTTTTGCGACTTTTATTCACAAAAAATTAAAAAAAACCTTAAATATTACAAAATACTTGGAAAATAAGTGTAGGGAATTTCGTAGGGAAAATTGCTGGACAGCGTAGGGAAAAGTAGGGATTTTTTTCAAGTCGCGTAGGGATTTTTCAAAAAAGAAGTTAACATCACTGCTTCAGTGTCGTGTCAGACTTCATGCAAGTAGGTTCACGCTCGTTTGCGGCTCGCATACTACGAATATTTACGTTTTTGTGTACACTCAGTATTCACGCAAATCAGAAAATGTTTAAGATGAATATGAGATACACATTTTTTTTTCTTGAAACGCTTCTAATAAAGCGCAATGCTTATTTTGCAGGCAAACGATTGCTGGTAATCGTTTTTTTTTTTTTAATTTTCAAAGACATTAGATAGATAGATAGATTGATTCTTTATTAAATTTTCAAATAACAATAATAAAGAATGTACGACAATGACTTTAAAAAGTCGTCTGTCGGAAAAAGAATTAACTTTACAATAATAGATAATCGTTCATACATATATAGAGAGTTAACAATATTCATTTACAATCAGATTCCTGTATTTCAAAGCATCAGTGACATACAAAACAAGACAATTCCAACCATTTAGACCTATTCCATTTAACACATTCACAATTTCATCGTCATTTAAGAACATACTGCCCAAATATCTACATCTAATTCTTTTCAAAATTGGACACCTACTCAAAAAATGAGTTAAAGTTTCTAACTGGTTCAAGTTACAAATAGTGCAGTTTAAATTTCTGTGACCGCCAAGGTATATCATATCACATCTAGCCTTTAAAATCCACATTATTTTATGTTTCCCGAGACTGTCATTTAAATAACTTTTACCGATGTTATGGTCTAATTCTTTGTATATGCGTGCGCTTTTGAGAGCCCTGTCCCACAATTTCTGCCTATTTGTCAAACTCATAACAGATAATAGTGACTCTATGTTTCTATTCCAATTTATCCTGCTTAAAATATTGTAATCCCAACTAATATTAAATTTTTCTTTTAAAATTTCAATTGCTTTGACCCAGAATATTTTTCTTTCCAATATAAGTTTTGAGAGCCTATGCGGCAATCTGCTGTCATCATACTCAAATAAAGTTTTCGAAATGTACCTAAGATGAAGCCGCAAAGTATAAAGATGACAGTTCGGAATGTCTGTTTCTAATAAAATGCAATAAGAGGGTGCGTTTGTTAGTAAATGCAAAATTTTCTTCAAAAAATAAAACTGAATTTTGTCCACCTCCTCAAACATTTCATAGCCCCAGACTTCCACAGCATAACTCTGTGTAGCCCTGATTACTGCTAGAAACAATTTCCAAAGCGATATCAACCATTTGCCTGTAGTGGAAAAGGGAGCACTAGAAAATGAAATAAATGTTAGCAGCATTGTCACAGTCAGCGATTAATCGCTGGTCACAGTGCAGAGAAACGAGTGCTGAAATCGTTGCCAGTCAAACTGCGATTCGCTTCTCATTTGTTCACAGCGATTTTGGCAAAACAGTGATTTGGAAAACAGTGATTTACAATCGCTGTGATTTACAATCGCTGTTTTCGTTGCCGGTCAAACTGCGATTCGCTTCTCATCTGTTCACAGCGATTTTGGCAAAACAGCGATTTGGAAAATAGTGATTTACAATCGCTGTGATTTACAATCGCTGTTTTCGTTGCCGGTCAAGGTGCGATTCGCTGCTCATTTTTTCACAGCGATTTTGGCAAAACAGTGATTTACAATCGCTGTTTTTGTTGCCAGTCAATCGCAATGTGACACTGTGATTACAAAATCACAGTGAAAAAATCACAGTGAAAAAATCACCGGTTGCGATTTTTTGCTCAACACTACTTCAGTGCAGTGATGTTAACTGTAGGAAAATTCCCTACATGTAGGGAATTTTAGCGAAAATTGTGTGCGTAGGGAAAAAAAGGACAGATTTTTTAAAATTCACTAAATGTAGGGAATTTTCAAACAACCCTGGTTATGGAAAATTTTGAAGTCAAATTAGTCAAACTAAAAATTTTAACGATCAAATGTTGTTTCCCAATTTGTCAAAGTTGGCCAAATATGTTTCGGCACTACCACATTCTAATGCAGACTCTGAAAGAATATTTTCGAACAAAAAAGGAACACATCAAGCCATGACAATTTGACTTCAATTTGTATAATTCGCTCTTACTTAGAAGACGAAGATATCACCTGTGTAAATTTTCAATGTAAAGAACAGCACTTTAAGAAAATGGCATACACTGAGTAGTATGACCATAAATAATTAGTCTAAGTGTAATTTTTGTACTGATTTTTTTAATGTGATGAAATGGTATCAGTGCAAAGCACAATTTTTTTTATGTTATTATGTTTCCATGTTTTAAATCATATCTCAGTACAAAGCACCACTTTGTTTTCATGTTGCAAATGAATTAAAAGAAGAATTAATAAATGTTATGGTTTTTACTTTTGCGACTTTTATTCACAAAAAATTAAAAAAAACCTTAAATATTACAAAATACTTGGAAAATAAGTGTAGGGAATTTCGTAGGGAAAATTGCTGGACAGCGTAGGGAAAAGTAGGGATTTTTTTCAAGTCGCGTAGGTATTTTTCAAAAAAAAAGTTAACATCACTGCTTCAGTGTCGTGTCAGACTTCATGCAAGTAGGTTCACGCTCGTTTGCGGCTCGCATACTGCGAATATTTACGTTTTTGTGTACACTCAGTATTCACGCAAATCAGAAAATGTTTAAGATGAATATGAGATACACATTTTTTTTTCTTGAAACGCTTCTAATAAAGCGCAATGCTTATTTTGCAGGCAAACGATTGCTGGTAATCGTTTTTTTTTTTTTAATTTTCAAAGACATTAGATAGATAGATAGATTGATTCTTTATTAAATTTTCAAATAACAATAATAAAGAATGTACGACAATGACTTTAAAAAGTCGTCTGTCGGAAAAATAATTAACTTTACAATAATAGACAATCGTTCATACATATATAGAGAGTTAAAAATATTCATTTACAATCAGATTCCTGTATTTCAAAGCATCAGTGACATACAAAACAAGACAATTCCAACCATTTAGACCTATTCCATTTAACACATTCACAATTTCATCGTCATTTAAGAACATACTGCCCAAATATCTACATCTAATTCTTTTCAAAATTGGACACCTACCCAAAAAATGAGTTAAAGTTTCTAACTCGTTCAAGTTACAAATAGTGCAGTTTAAATTTCTGTGACCGCCAAGGTATATCATATCACATCTAGCCTTCAAAATCCACATTATTTTATGGTTCCCGAGACTGTCATTTAAATAACTTTTACCGATGTTATGGTCTAATTCTTTGTATATGCGTGCGCTTTTGAGAGCCCTGTCCCACAATTTCTGCCTATTTGTCAAACTCATAACAGATAATAGTGACTCTATGTTTCTATTCCAATTTATCCTGCATAAAATATTGTAATCCCAACTAATATTAAATTTTTCTTTTAAAATTTCAATTGCTTTGACCCAGAATATTTTTCTTTCCAATATAAGTTTTGAGAGCCTATGCGGCAATCTGCTGTCATCATACTCAAATAAAGTTTTCGAAATGTACCTAAGATGAAGCCGCAAAGTATAAAGATGACAGTTCGGAATGTCTGTTTCTAATAAAATGCAATAAGAGGGTGCGTTTGTTAGTAAATGCAAAATTTTCTTCAAAAAATAAAACTGAATTTTGTCCACCTCCTCAAACATTTCATAGCCCCAGACTTCCACAGCATAACTCTGTGTAGCCCTGATTACTGCTAGAAACAATTTCCAAAGCGATATCAACCATTTGCCTGTAGTGGAAAAGGGAGCACTAGAAAATGAAATAAATGTTAGCAGCATTGTCACAGTCAGCGATTAATCGCTGGTCACAGTGCAGAGAAACGAGTGCTGAAATCGTTGCCAGTCAAACTGCGATTCGCTTCTCATTTGTTCACAGCGATTTTGGCAAAACAGTGATTTGGAAAACAGTGATTTACAATCGCTGTGATTTACAATCGCTGTTTTCGTTGCCAGTCAAGGTGCGATTCGCTGCTCATTTTTTCACAGCGATTTTGGCAAAACAGTGATTTACAATCGCTGTTTTCGTTGCCAGTCAATCGCAATGTGACACTGTGATTACAAAATCACAGTGAAAAAATCACAGTGAAAAAATCACCGGTTGCGATTTTTTGCTCAACACTACTTCAGTGCAGTGATGTTAACTGTAGGAAAATTCCCTACATGTAGGGAATTTTAGCGAAAATTGTGTGCGTAGGGAAAAAAAGGACAGATTTTTTAAAATTCACTAAATGTAGGGAATTTTCAAACAACCCTGGTTATGGAAAATTTTGAAGTCAAATTAGTCAAACTAAAAATTTTAACGATCAAATGTTGTTTCCCAATTTGTCAAAGTTGGCCAAATATGTTTCGGCACTACCACATTCTAATGCAGACTCTGAAAGAATATTTTCGAACAAAAAAGGAACACATCAAGCCATGACAATTTGACTTCAATTTGTATAATTCGCTCTTACTTAGAAGACGAAGATATCACCTGTGTAAATTTTCAATGTAAAGAACAGCACTTTAAGAAAATGGCATACACTGAGTAGTATGACCATAAATAATTAGTCTAAGTGTAATTTTTGTACTGATTTTTTTAATGTGATGAAATGGTATCAGTGCAAAGCACAATTTTTTTTATGTTATTATGTTTCCATGTTTTAAATCATATCTCAGTACAAAGCACCACTTTGTTTTCATGTTGCAAATGAATTAAAAGAAGAATTAATAAATGTTATGGTTTTTACTTTTGCGACTTTTATTCACAAAAAATTAAAAAAAACCTTAAATATTACAAAATACTTGGAAAATAAGTGTAGGGAATTTCGTAGGGAAAATTGCTGGACAGCGTAGGGAAAAGTAGGGATTTTTTTCAAGTCGCGTAGGTATTTTTCAAAAAAAAAGTTAACATCACTGCTTCAGTGTCGTGTCAGACTTCATGCAAGTAGGTTCACGCTCGTTTGCGGCTCGCATACTGCGAATATTTACGTTTTTGTGTACACTCAGTATTCACGCAAATCAGAAAATGTTTAAGATGAATATGAGATACACATTTTTTTTTCTTGAAACGCTTCTAATAAAGCGCAATGCTTATTTTGCAGGCAAACGATTGCTGGTAATCGTTTGTTTTTTTTTTTTTAATTTTCAAAGACATTAGATAGATAGATAGATTGATTCTTTATTAAATTTTCAAATAACAATAATAAAGAATGTACGACAATGACTTTAAAAAGTCGTCTGTCGGAAAAATAATTAACTTTACAATAATAGACAATCGTTCATACATATATAGAGAGTTAACAATATTCATTTACAATCAGATTCCTGTATTTCAAAGCATCAGTGACATACAAAACAAGACAATTCCAACCATTTAGACCTATTCCATTTAACACATTCACAATTTCATCGTCATTTAAGAACATACTGCCCAAATATCTACATCTAATTCTTTTCAAAATTGGACACCTACCCAAAAAATGAGTTAAAGTTTCTAACTCGTTCAAGTTACAAATAGTGCAGTTTAAATTTCTGTGACCGCCAAGGTATATCATATCACATCTAGCCTTTAAAATCCACATTATTTTATGTTTCCCGAGACTGTCATTTAAATAACTTTTACCGATGTTATGGTCTAATTCTTTGTATATGCGTGCGCTTTTGAGAGCCCTGTCCCACAATTTCTGCCTATTTGTCAAACTCATAACAGATAATAGTGACTCTATGTTTCTATTCCAATTTATCCTGCATAAAATATTGTAATCCCAACTAATATTAAATTTTTCTTTTAAAATTTCAATTGCTTTGACCCAGAATATTTTTCTTTCCAATATAAGTTTTGAGAGCCTATGCGGCAATCTGCTGTCATCATACTCAAATAAAGTTTTCGAAATGTACCTAAGATGAAGCCGCAAAGTATAAAGATGACAGTTCGGAATGTCTGTTTCTAATAAAATGCAATAAGAGGGTGCGTTTGTTAGTAAATGCAAAATTTTCTTCAAAAAATAAAACTGAATTTTGTCCACCTCCTCAAACATTTCATAGCCCCAGACTTCCACAGCATAACTCTGTGTAGCCCTGATTACTGCTAGAAACAATTTCCAAAGCGATATCAACCATTTGCCTGTAGTGGAAAAGGGAGCACTAGAAAATGAAATAAATGTTAGCAGCATTGTCACAGTCAGCGATTAATCGCTGGTCACAGTGCAGAGAAACGAGTGCTGAAATCGTTGCCAGTCAAACTGCGATTCGCTTCTCATTTGTTCACAGCGATTTTGGCAAAACAGTGATTTGGAAAACAGTGATTTACAATCGCTGTGATTTACAATCGCTGTTTTCGTTGCCGGTCAAACTGCGATTCGCTTCTCATCTGTTCACAGCGATTTTGGCAAAACAGCGATTTGGAAAACAGTGATTTACAATCGCTGTGATTTACAATCGCTGTTTTCGTTGCCGGTCAAGGTGCGATTCGCTGCTCATTTTTTCACAGCGATTTTGGCAAAACAGTGATTTACAATCGCTGTTTTCGTTGCCAGTCAATCGCAATGTGACACTGTGATTACAAAATCACAGTGAAAAAATCACAGTGAAAAAATCACCGGTTGCGATTTTTTGCTCAACACTACTTCAGTGCAGTGATGTTAACTGTAGGAAAATTCCCTACATGTAGGGAATTTTAGCGAAAATTGTGTGCGTAGGGAAAAAAAGGACAGATTTTTTAAAATTCACTAAATGTAGGGAATTTTCAAACAACCCTGGTTATGGAAAATTTTGAAGTCAAATTAGTCAAACTAAAAATTTTAACGATCAAATGTTGTTTCCCAATTTGTCAAAGTTGGCCAAATATGTTTCGGCACTACCACATTCTAATGCAGACTCTGAAAGAATATTTTCGAACAAAAAAGGAACACATCAAGCCATAACAATTTGACTTCAATTTGTATAATTCGCTCTTACTTAGAAGACGAAGATATCACCTGTGTAAATTTTCAATGTAAAGAACAGCACTTTAAGAAAATGGCATACACTGAGTAGTATGACCATAAATAATTAGTCTAAGTGTAATTTTTGTACTGATTTTTTTAATGTGATGAAATGGTATCAGTGCAAAGCACAATTTTTTTTATGTTATTATGTTTCCATGTTTTAAATCATATCTCAGTACAAAGCACCACTTTGTTTTCATGTTGCAAATGAATTAAAAGAAGAATTAATAAATGTTATGGTTTTTACTTTTGCGACTTTTATTCACAAAAAATTAAAAAAAACCTTAAATATTACAAAATACTTGGAAAATAAGTGTAGGGAATTTCGTAGGGAAAATTGCTGGACAGCGTAGGGAAAAGTAGGGATTTTTTTCAAGTCGCGTAGGGATTTTTCAAAAAAAAAGTTAACATCACTGCTTCAGTGTCGTGTCAGACTTCATGCAAGTAGGTTCACGCTCGTTTGCGGCTCGCATACTACGAATATTTACGTTTTTGTGTACACTCAGTATTCACGCAAATCAGAAAATGTTTAAGATGAATATGAGATACACATTTTTTTTTCTTGAAACGCTTCTAATAAAGCGCAATGCTTATTTTGCAGGCAAACGATTGCTGGTAATCGTTTTTTTTTTTTTAATTTTCAAAGACATTAGATAGATAGATAGATTGATTCTTTATTAAATTTTTAAATAACAATAATAAAGAATGTACGACAATGACTTTAAAAAGTCGTCTGTCGGAAAAATAATTAACTTTACAATAATAGATAATCGTTCATACATATATAGAGAGTTAACAATATTCATTTACAATCAGATTCCTGTATTTCAAAGCATCAGTGACATACAAAACAAGACAATTCCAACCATTTAGACCTATTCCATTTAACACATTCACAATTTCATCGTCATTTAAGAACATACTGCCCAAATATCTACATCTAATTCTTTTCAAAATTGGACACCTACCCAAAAAATGAGTTAAAGTTTCTAACTCGTTCAAGTTACAAATAGTGCAGTTTAAATTTCTGTGACCGCCAAGGTATATCATATCACATCTAGCCTTTAAAATCCACATTATTTTATGTTTCCCGAGACTGTCATTTAAATAACTTTTACCGATGTTATGGTCTAATTCTTTGTATATGCGTGCGCTTTTGAGAGCCCTGTCCCACAATTTCTGCCTATTTGTCAAACTCATAACAGATAATAGTGACTCTATGTTTCTATTCCAATTTATCCTGCTTAAAATATTGTAATCCCAACTAATATTAAATTTTTCTTTTAAAATTTCAATTGCTTTGACCCAGAATATTTTTCTTTCCAATATAAGTTTTGAGAGCCTATGCGGCAATCTGCTGTCATCATACTCAAATAAAGTTTTCGAAATGTACCTAAGATGAAGCCGCAAAGTATAAAGATGACAGTTCGGAATGTCTGTTTCTAATAAAATGCAATAAGAGGGTGCGTTTGTTAGTAAATGCAAAATTTTCTTCAAAAAATAAAACTGAATTTTGTCCACCTCCTCAAACATTTCATAGCCCCAGACTTCCACAGCATAACTCTGTGTAGCCCTGATTACTGCTAGAAACAATTTCCAAAGCGATATCAACCATTTGCCTGTAGTGGAAAAGGGAGCACTAGAAAATGAAATAAATGTTAGCAGCATTGTCACAGTCAGCGATTAATCGCTGGTCACAGTGCAGAGAAACGAGTGCTGAAATCGTTGCCAGTCAAACTGCGATTCGCTTCTCATTTGTTCATTACAAAATCACAGTGAAAAAATCACAGTGAAAAAATCACCGGTTGCGATTTTTTGCTCAACACTACTTCAGTGCAGTGATGTTAACTGTAGGAAAATTCCCTACATGTAGGGAATTTTAGCGAAAATTGTGTGCGTAGGGAAAAAAAGGACAGATTTTTTAAAATTCACTAAATGTAGGGAATTTTCAAACAACCCTGGTTATGGAAAATTTTGAAGTCAAATTAGTCAAACTAAAAATTTTAACGATCAAATGTTGTTTCCCAATTTGTCAAAGTTGGCCAAATATGTTTCGGCACTACCACATTCTAATGCAGACTCTGAAAGAATATTTTCGAACAAAAAAGGAACACATCAAGCCATGACAATTTGACTTCAATTTGTATAATTCGCTCTTACTTAGAAGACGAAGATATCACCTGTGTAAATTTTCAATGTAAAGAACAGCACTTTAAGAAAATGGCATACACTGAGTAGTATGACCATAAATAATTAGTCTAAGTGTAATTTTTGTACTGATTTTTTTAATGTGATGAAATGGTATCAGTGCAAAGCACAATTTTTTTTATGTTATTATGTTTCCATGTTTTAAATCATATCTCAGTACAAAGCACCACTTTGTTTTCATGTTGCAAATGAATTAAAAGAAGAATTAATAAATGTTATGGTTTTTACTTTTGCGACTTTTATTCACAAAAAATTAAAAAAAACCTTAAATATTACAAAATACTTGGAAAATAAGTGTAGGGAATTTCGTAGGGAAAATTGCTGGACAGCGTAGGGAAAAGTAGGGATTTTTTTCAAGTCGCGTAGGTATTTTTCAAAAAAAAAGTTAACATCACTGCTTCAGTGTCGTGTCAGACTTCATGCAAGTAGGTTCACGCTCGTTTGCGGCTCGCATACTGCGAATATTTACGTTTTTGTGTACACTCAGTATTCACGCAAATCAGAAAATGTTTAAGATGAATATGAGATACACATTTTTTTTTCTTGAAACGCTTCTAATAAAGCGCAATGCTTATTTTGCAGGCAAACGATTGCTGGTAATCGTTTGTTTTTTTTTTTTTAATTTTCAAAGACATTAGATAGATAGATAGATTGATTCTTTATTAAATTTTCAAATAACAATAATAAAGAATGTACGACAATGACTTTAAAAAGTCGTCTGTCGGAAAAATAATTAACTTTACAATAATAGACAATCGTTCATACATATATAGAGAGTTAACAATATTCATTTACAATCAGATTCCTGTATTTCAAAGCATCAGTGACATACAAAACAAGACAATTGCAACCATTTAGACCTATTCCATTTAACACATTCACAATTTCATCGTCATTTAAGAACATACTGCCCAAATATCTACATCTAATTCTTTTCAAAATTGGACACCTACCCAAAAAATGAGTTAAAGTTTCTAACTCGTTCAAGTTACAAATAGTGCAGTTTAAATTTCTGTGACCGCCAAGGTATATCATATCACATCTAGCCTTTAAAATCCACATTATTTTATGTTTCCCGAGACTGTCATTTAAATAACTTTTACCGATGTTATGGTCTAATTCTTTGTATATGCGTGCGCTTTTGAGAGCCCTGTCCCACAATTTCTGCCTATTTGTCAAACTCATAACAGATAATAGTGACTCTATGTTTCTATTCCAATTTATCCTGCATAAAATATTGTAATCCCAACTAATATTAAATTTTTCTTTTAAAATTTCAATTGCTTTGACCCAGAATATTTTTCTTTCCAATATAAGTTTTGAGAGCCTATGCGGCAATCTGCTGTCATCATACTCAAATAAAGTTTTCGAAATGTACCTAAGATGAAGCCGCAAAGTATAAAGATGACAGTTCGGAATGTCTGTTTCTAATAAAATGCAATAAGAGGGTGCGTTTGTTAGTAAATGCAAAATTTTCTTCAAAAAATAAAACTGAATTTTGTCCACCTCCTCAAACATTTCATAGCCCCAGACTTCCACAGCATAACTCTGTGTAGCCCTGATTACTGCTAGAAACAATTTCCAAAGCGATATCAACCATTTGCCTGTAGTGGAAAAGGGAGCACTAGAAAATGAAATAAATGTTAGCAGCATTGTCACAGTCAGCGATTAATCGCTGGTCACAGTGCAGAGAAACGAGTGCTGAAATCGTTGCCAGTCAAACTGCGATTCGCTTCTCATTTGTTCACAGCGATTTTGGCAAAACAGTGATTTGGAAAACAGTGATTTACAATCGCTGTGATTTACAATCGCTGTTTTCGTTGCCGGTCAAACTGCGATTCGCTTCTCATCTGTTCACAGCGATTTTGGCAAAACAGCGATTTGGAAAACAGTGATTTACAATCGCTGTGATTTACAATCGCTGTTTTCGTTGCCGGTCAAGGTGCGATTCGCTGCTCATTTTTTCACAGCGATTTTGGCAAAACAGTGATTTACAATCGCTGTTTTCGTTGCCAGTCAATCGCAATGTGACACTGTGATTACAAAATCACAGTGAAAAAATCACAGTGAAAAAATCACCGGTTGCGATTTTTTGCTCAACACTACTTCAGTGCAGTGATGTTAACTGTAGGAAAATTCCCTACATGTAGGGAATTTTAGCGAAAATTGTGTGCGTAGGGAAAAAAAGGACAGATTTTTTAAAATTCACTAAATGTAGGGAATTTTCAAACAACCCTGGTTATGGAAAATTTTGAAGTCAAATTAGTCAAACTAAAAATTTTAACGATCAAATGTTGTTTCCCAATTTGTCAAAGTTGGCCAAATATGTTTCGGCACTACCACATTCTAATGCAGACTCTGAAAGAATATTTTCGAACAAAAAAGGAACACATCAAGCCATAACAATTTGACTTCAATTTGTATAATTCGCTCTTACTTAGAAGACGAAGATATCACCTGTGTAAATTTTCAATGTAAAGAACAGCACTTTAAGAAAATGGCATACACTGAGTAGTATGACCATAAATAATTAGTCTAAGTGTAATTTTTGTACTGATTTTTTTAATGTGATGAAATGGTATCAGTGCAAAGCACAATTTTTTTTATGTTATTATGTTTCCATGTTTTAAATCATATCTCAGTACAAAGCACCACTTTGTTTTCATGTTGCAAATGAATTAAAAGAAGAATTAATAAATGTTATGGTTTTTACTTTTGCGACTTTTATTCACAAAAAATTAAAAAAAACCTTAAATATTACAAAATACTTGGAAAATAAGTGTAGGGAATTTCGTAGGGAAAATTGCTGGACAGCGTAGGGAAAAGTAGGGATTTTTTTCAAGTCGCGTAGGGATTTTTCAAAAAAAAAGTTAACATCACTGCTTCAGTGTCGTGTCAGACTTCATGCAAGTAGGTTCACGCTCGTTTGCGGCTCGCATACTACGAATATTTACGTTTTTGTGTACACTCAGTATTCACGCAAATCAGAAAATGTTTAAGATGAATATGAGATACACATTTTTTTTTCTTGAAACGCTTCTAATAAAGCGCAATGCTTATTTTGCAGGCAAACGATTGCTGGTAATCGTTTTTTTTTTTTTAATTTTCAAAGACATTAGATAGATAGATAGATTGATTCTTTATTAAATTTTCAAATAACAATAATAAAGAATGTACGACAATGACTTTAAAAAGTCGTCTGTCGGAAAAATAATTAACTTTACAATAATAGACAATCGTTCATACATATATAGAGAGTTAACAATATTCATTTACAATCAGATTCCTGTATTTCAAAGCATCAGTGACATACAAAACAAGACAATTCCAACCATTTAGACCTATTCCATTTAACACATTCACAATTTCATCGTCATTTAAGAACATACTGCCCAAATATCTACATCTAATTCTTTTCAAAATTGGACACCTACCCAAAAAATGAGTTAAAGTTTCTAACTCGTTCAAGTTACAAATAGTGCAGTTTAAATTTCTGTGACCGCCAAGGTATATCATATCACATCTAGCCTTTAAAATCCACATTATTTTATGTTTCCCGAGACTGTCATTTAAATAACTTTTACCGATGTTATGGTCTAATTCTTTGTATATGCGTGCGCTTTTGAGAGCCCTGTCCCACAATTTCTGCCTATTTGTCAAACTCATAACAGATAATAGTGACTCTATGTTTCTATTCCAATTTATCCTGCTTAAAATATTGTAATCCCAACTAATATTAAATTTTTCTTTTAAAATTTCAATTGCTTTGACCCAGAATATTTTTCTTTCCAATATAAGTTTTGAGAGCCTATGCGGCAATCTGCTGTCATCATACTCAAATAAAGTTTTCGAAATGTACCTAAGATGAAGCCGCAAAGTATAAAGATGACAGTTCGGAATGTCTGTTTCTAATAAAATGCAATAAGAGGGTGCGTTTGTTAGTAAATGCAAAATGTTCTTCAAAAAATAAAACTGAATTTTGTCCACCTCCTCAAACATTTCATAGCCCCAGACTTCCACAGCATAACTCTGTGTAGCCCTGATTACTGCTAGAAACAATTTCCAAAGCGATATCAACCATTTGCCTGTAGTGGAAAAGGGAGCACTAGAAAATGAAATAAATGTTAGCAGCATTGTCACAGTCAGCGATTAATCGCTGGTCACAGTGCAGAGAAACGAGTGCTGAAATCGTTGCCAGTCAAACTGCGATTCGCTTCTCATTTGTTCACAGCGATTTTGGCAAAACAGTGATTTGGAAAACAGTGATTTACAATCGCTGTGATTTACAATCGCTGTTTTCGTTGCCGGTCAAACTGCGATTCGCTTCTCATCTGTTCACAGCGATTTTGGCAAAACAGCGATTTGGAAAACAGTGATTTACAATCGCTGTGATTTACAATCGCTGTTTTCGTTGCCGGTCAAGGTGCGATTCGCTGCTCATTTTTTCACAGCGATTTTGGCAAAACAGTGATTTACAATCGCTGTTTTCGTTGCCAGTCAATCGCAATGTGACACTGTGATTACAAAATCACAGTGAAAAAATCACAGTGAAAAAATCACCGGTTGCGATTTTTTGCTCAACACTACTTCAGTGCAGTGATGTTAACTGTAGGAAAATTCCCTACATGTAGGGAATTTTAGCGAAAATTGTGTGCGTAGGGAAAAAAAGGACAGATTTTTTAAAATTCACTAAATGTAGGGAATTTTCAAACAACCCTGGTTATGGAAAATTTTGAAGTCAAATTAGTCAAACTAAAAATTTTAACGATCAAATGTTGTTTCCCAATTTGTCAAAGTTGGCCAAATATGTTTCGGCACTACCACATTCTAATGCAGACTCTGAAAGAATATTTTCGAACAAAAAAGGAACACATCAAGCCATGACAATTTGACTTCAATTTGTATAATTCGCTCTTACTTAGAAGACGAAGATATCACCTGTGTAAATTTTCAATGTAAAGAACAGCACTTTAAGAAAATGGCATACACTGAGTAGTATGACCATAAATAATTAGTCTAAGTGTAATTTTTGTACTGATTTTTTTAATGTGATGAAATGGTATCAGTGCAAAGCACAATTTTTTTTATGTTATTATGTTTCCATGTTTTAAATCATATCTCAGTACAAAGCACCACTTTGTTTTCATGTTGCAAATGAATTAAAAGAAGAATTAATAAATGTTATGGTTTTTACTTTTGCGACTTTTATTCACAAAAAATTAAAAAAAACCTTAAATATTACAAAATACTTGGAAAATAAGTGTAGGGAATTTCGTAGGGAAAATTGCTGGACAGCGTAGGGAAAAGTAGGGATTTTTTTCAAGTCGCGTAGGTATTTTTCAAAAAAAAAGTTAACATCACTGCTTCAGTGTCGTGTCAGACTTCATGCAAGTAGGTTCACGCTCGTTTGCGGCTCGCATACTGCGAATATTTACGTTTTTGTGTACACTCAGTATTCACGCAAATCAGAAAATGTTTAAGATGAATATGAGATACACATTTTTTTTTCTTGAAACGCTTCTAGTAAAGCGCAATGCTTATTTTGCAGGCAAACGATTGCTGGTAATCGTTTGTTTTTTTTTTTTTAATTTTCAAAGACATTAGATAGATAGATAGATTGATTCTTTATTAAATTTTCAAATAACAATAATAAAGAATGTACGACAATGATTTTAAAAAGTCGTCTGTCGGAAAAATAATTAACTTTACAATAATAGACAATCGTTCATACATATATAGAGAGTTAACAATATTCATTTACAATCAGATTCCTGTATTTCAAAGCATCAGTGACATACAAAACAAGACAATTCCAACCATTTAGACCTATTCCATTTAACACATTCACAATTTCATCGTCATTTAAGAACATACTGCCCAAATATCTACATCTAATTCTTTTCAAAATTGGACACCTACCCAAAAAATGAGTTAAAGTTTCTAACTCGTTCAAGTTACAAATAGTGCAGTTTAAATTTCTGTGACCGCCAAGGTATATCATATCACATCTAGCCTTTAAAATCCACATTATTTTATGTTTCCCGAGACTGTCATTTAACTCTTGTGTGCCCACCCACTTAAAACCTCATACTTGAACCCCCCATGGTCTGGCCAGACCATGGTGCAAAAAAGAGGATATTCGAGGATTGTGCTGGTTAATATATTTTTTTTATATTTTTGTTGATGAGTTTATATATATCTTAGTATGTGTGAGTGTTTGTCTGCGTATGTTTGTGTGTGTAGGCCTGTCAAAAAAAGCTAGAAAGTGTGAAGTAGTAAAAACACCTAATTCAGTCGTTTAATTACCGTTTATTCCGATAAAAAATTGGAATATACATTTTTAAAAAATTAAATAAAACAAATAAATAAAACATTTTTAAAAAATAAAATAAATTCGAAGGCAACAACGCAAAAATAAACCAACATTTCAAAAAACTTCAAATACTTTACTCATGCATTTGCATCACGTTCTTCACCAATGCAACGATTGCACCGATAAAATGCAGTGCCATGACTCAAACACATTGAGTTTTTGCAATGGACACATACAAATCTAGTTTTGGTGTATCTTTTGTCCTTAGATTCCTTACATTGTTGACAATTTTGTTTACAAGTTGAAGAAGATGCCGAATCATTTGGAATAGTAGGTGTTGTTGGCTGTAATTAAAAAAATAATAATCACACAAAACTACAAATACAGCATTTTAAAATACTAACCTGCACGATTTTACCAAAAAAGGATTCGATTCCGTTTCTCGAACTAAACTGCTTCATCACTTCTTTGTTGTTCATCCTGTCCTCAATTTGTGGTATGACAAGTGATTCACAAAGAACATTATAAGGTTTACGCCGCGCATCAGTATTTCTATTCGGTTCATTCTCATTACAGTAAATGAAAGTAGCCAATGCCATGATGTCCACCATATTGAAAAAGAAAGCCAACGGCCATCTAAGAGTACGTCTCTTGCAACTGTACTTTGCCAACATTTGATGCATCACATCAACTCCGCCTTTGCTTTTGTTGTAGAATAGAATTGGGTCTGGTTTAGCAGCTATATTTGGTCTTCCATTTTCAAGCATTTGTTGTATATTTGAGTCGTAATGAACAGTGGACAAAAGAATAACTGATTTGTTCTTTTTTGGTACATAGGACACCATTGTAATATTACTTTCGTGGAAGCCAAATGTTGTTGTTTGAGGTTTACGAGTTTTACCTTTTTTAAATTCCAATGGTATGAATGTTTTATTTGATCTACATGTACCTACATAACTCAGACCAATGTTCTTGAAATGCTGTACTCCGCTCAATGTAGTAAAAAAGTTGTCTGCACAAATTGTCCTGCCAGTGTTAGCGTATTTAGAACAAAGCTCAATTAAAACTTGCTCTCCTTGACCTACAGCTCGAGGTGCATCTGGTTCTCGACCAGTGTAAAATATACCTTTCAACGGAAAATGGTGTTTTGCATCACATGACCAAAATATTTTTAAACCATACTTTGCTGAAAAGAAAAAGAAATAAATAAGTTAAGTAGTAACAAATTAAATAAAGTCAAGAAATTACCTGGCTTATCTGGATTGTACTGAATAAACTTTGCTCTTCCACGATACGGGAACAGTTGTTCGTCAACCGTAATATTATCGTGCGGTTTGTAATTGTGTTGCAAATTTTGATTCAAAATAAGCCAAACATCCGTTACGGGTGCAGCTCTATCATTTTTCAATCGATATTCTCGTGTATCACCATTATCAAATCGTATAAAACGCGTGATGGATTGGAATCTGTTGCGAGCCATTGTTGCTCGGAAAATTGGAAGATTCGAAGTTTTCCATAATAGTGAACAGTGTTGCATGTTGTTACTCGTTACCCCAGCCATAATTAGTAATCCAACATAAGCGAATAATTCTATTTCAGTGAGGTTTTTCCACACTTTTGGTGGCTTTGTTGGATTATTACGATTGTATGAATCACAAGCAGCTGTTGCTTTTCGATTAGTCTCTATGATTGTAATATATACCATTTCTGGTGAGAAAAACTTTTTAAAAACTTCTACTGGTACAGCGCATTTGTCAATTGGACCACCTCCGCTTTGACGCAAAATGTTATGAGAACGAATTCTACCACTTTGTGGCTCTTCTCTTGACCACTTAGTCCCATCTTTACCATAAAAAAAACCAGCCGGTTCAATAACGTGCTCAGCATGTTGTTGTTCATACTGAACTGATCGAATATCGTCATCATAATCCCCTTCGTCATCGCTGTCTTCCTCTTGAATTACTTCAACGACCATTTCTTCATCAGCATCAGAAGCTTGGTCGTCTTAAGCGTCCAGAAGATAATTTTCATCTCCGTAATCATTATTTTCAGCAGAAAATGAATTGATATTTTCATTTTGATGCTCTAGATCATTGGCTTGTGCTATTGCTTCTATTATTCTTTCGTAGAAATCCTCCTCTCTTATTTGACCCCTGCGACGAAGATCAAAAAGGATGTCTACCTCGTCCTCAAAATTCCATTCTCTTCCTTCCATCTTAGCCGCAGGAAACACCAAATCCAATTGATAACAAAACCAGAGTTAATCCGACAAATACTTCTTTTCACTTTTGGAGCACAATTGAATTGTTACAAAAAATCGACCACCACCAGTGAATATTCGTAATTGAATGCCAATTTTGACTATGTTCAAACGATCTTTTGCAACGAAAATAACCCCATATGCAATTAAAAGTCGCAACGAGTGGAAAAACTTGGAGCAGGTAGATTTTTCGTCAACTAACTTATGACATGATCACATGGGAGCGCACGAAAGAAAGGCTTCAAATTGGGTCAGATGGAAAAACCTAGTTGAAGCGCTATGCTCCTACGGAGGCTGAATAAGGAACAAACGGAAAAAACCATTTATAAACAATTCTGACACCAATTATGTCGCAAATAACAAAAAACACTGAAAATAACAGGCAACTTTGTATGAAAATACACCAGGTCTGGCCAGACCATAGGGGGTTCAACTAAGGGGTATAAATACGTTTTGCACGATTCTCGCCTTGTTTTTGTAAAAATTTTGTTCATGTATTGGTTTTTGTGCTTAGAAAGGATAAGTTGAGGATATCATGAAATATGAACCAGATAGCTTTACTACAACCTTACTAAAAGTGGACCCAAAGTTCAATATGGTCTGGCCAGACCTGGGTGGGCACACAAGGGTTAAATAACTTTTACCGATGTTATGGTCTAATTCTTTGTATATGCGTGCGCTTTTGAGAGCCCTGTCCCACAATTTCTGCCTATTTGTCAAACTCATAACAGATAATAGTGACTCTATGTTTCTATTCCAATTTATCCTGCATAAAATATTGTAATCCCAACTAATATTAAATTTTTCTTTTAAAATTTCAATTGCTTTGACCCAGAATATTTTTCTTTCCAATATAAGTTTTGAGAGCCTATGCGGCAATCTGCTGTCATCATACTCAAATAAAGTTTTCGAAATGTACCTAAGATGAAGCCGCAAAGTATAAAGATGACAGTTCGGAATGTCTGTTTCTAATAAAATGCAATAAGAGGGTGCGTTTGTTAGTAAATGCAAAATTTTCTTCAAAAAATAAAACTGAATTTTGTCCACCTCCTCAAACATTTCATAGCCCCAGACTTCCACAGCATAACTCTGTGTAGCCCTGATTACTGCTAGAAACAATTTCCAAAGCGATATCAACCATTTGCCTGTAGTGGAAAAGGGAGCACTAGAAAATGAAATAAATGTTAGCAGCATTGTCACAGTCAGCGATTAATCGCTGGTCACAGTGCAGAGAAACGAGTGCTGAAATCGTTGCCAGTCAAACTGCGATTCGCTTCTCATTTGTTCACAGCGATTTTGGCAAAACAGTGATTTGGAAAACAGTGATTTACAATCGCTGTGATTTACAATCGCTGTTTTCGTTGCCGGTCAAACTGCGATTCGCTTCTCATCTGTTCACAGCGATTTTGGCAAAACAGCGATTTGGAAAACAGTGATTTACAATCGCTGTGATTTACAATCGCTGTTTTCGTTGCCGGTCAAGGTGCGATTCGCTGCTCATTTTTTCACAGCGATTTTGGCAAAACAGTGATTTACAATCGCTGTTTTCGTTGCCAGTCAATCGCAATGTGACACTGTGATTACAAAATCACAGTGAAAAAATCACAGTGAAAAAATCACCGGTTGCGATTTTTTGCTCAACACTACTTCAGTGCAGTGATGTTAACTGTAGGAAAATTCCCTACATGTAGGGAATTTTAGCGAAAATTGTGTGCGTAGGGAAAAAAAGGACAGATTTTTTAAAATTCACTAAATGTAGGGAATTTTCAAACAACCCTGGTTATGGAAAATTTTGAAGTCAAATTAGTCAAACTAAAAATTTTAACGATCAAATGTTGTTTCCCAATTTGTCAAAGTTGGCCAAATATGTTTCGGCACTACCACATTCTAATGCAGACTCTGAAAGAATATTTTCGAACAAAAAAGGAACACATCAAGCCATAACAATTTGACTTCAATTTGTATAATTCGCTCTTACTTAGAAGACGAAGATATCACCTGTGTAAATTTTCAATGTAAAGAACAGCACTTTAAGAAAATGGCATACACTGAGTAGTATGACCATAAATAATTAGTCTAAGTGTAATTTTTGTACTGATTTTTTTAATGTGATGAAATGGTATCAGTGCAAAGCACAATTTTTTTTATGTTATTATGTTTCCATGTTTTAAATCATATCTCAGTACAAAGCACCACTTTGTTTTCATGTTGCAAATGAATTAAAAGAAGAATTAATAAATGTTATGGTTTTTACTTTTGCGACTTTTATTCACAAAAAATTAAAAAAAACCTTAAATATTACAAAATACTTGGAAAATAAGTGTGGGGAATTTCGTAGGGAAAATTGCTGGACATCGTAGGGAAAAGTAGGGATTTTTTTCAAGTCGCGTAGGGATTTTTCAAAAAAAAAGTTAACATCACTGCTTCAGTGTCGTGTCAGACTTCATGCAAGTAGGTTCACGCTCGTTTGCGGCTCGCATACTACGAATATTTACGTTTTTGTGTACACTCAGTATTCACGCAAATCAGAAAATGTTTAAGATGAATATGAGATACACATTTTTTTTTCTTGAAACGCTTCTAATAAAGCGCAATGCTTATTTTGCAGGCAAACGATTGCTGGTAATCGTTTTTTTTTTTTAATTTTCAAAGACATTAGATAGATAGATAGATTGATTCTTTATTAAATTTTCAAATAACAATAATAAAGAATGTACGACAATGACTTTAAAAAGTCGTCTGTCGGAAAAATAATTAACTTTACAATAATAGACAATCGTTCATACATATATAGAGAGTTAACAATATTCATTTACAATCAGATTCCTGTATTTCAAAGCATCAGTGACATACAAAACAAGACAATTCCAACCATTTAGACCTATTCCATTTAACACATTCACAATTTCATCGTCATTTAAGAACATACTGCCCAAATATCTACATCTAATTCTTTTCAAAATTGGACACCTACCCAAAAAATGAGTTAAAGTTTCTAACTCGTTCAAGTTACAAATAGTGCAGTTTAAATTTCTGTGACCGCCAAGGTATATCATATCACATCTAGCCTTTAAAATCCACATTATTTTATGTTTCCCGAGACTGTCATTTAAATAACTTTTACCGATGTTATGGTCTAATTCTTTGTATATGCGTGCGCTTTTGAGAGCCCTGTCCCACAATTTCTGCCTATTTGTCAAACTCATAACAGATAATAGTGACTCTATGTTTCTATTCCAATTTATCCTGCTTAAAATATTGTAATCCCAACTAATATTAAATTTTTCTTTTAAAATTTCAATTGCTTTGACCCAGAATATTTTTCTTTCCAATATAAGTTTTGAGAGCCTATGCGGCAATCTGCTGTCATCATACTCAAATAAAGTTTTCGAAATGTACCTAAGATGAAGCCGCAAAGTATAAAGATGACAGTTCGGAATGTCTGTTTCTAATAAAATGCAATAAGAGGGTGCGTTTGTTAGTAAATGCAAAATTTTCTTCAAAAAATAAAACTGAATTTTGTCCACCTCCTCAAACATTTCATAGCCCCAGACTTCCACAGCATAACTCTGTGTAGCCCTGATTACTGCTAGAAACAATTTCCAAAGCGATATCAACCATTTGCCTGTAGTGGAAAAGGGAGCACTAGAAAATGAAATAAATGTTAGCAGCATTGTCACAGTCAGCGATTAATCGCTGGTCACAGTGCAGAGAAACGAGTGCTGAAATCGTTGCCAGTCAAACTGCGATTCGCTTCTCATTTGTTCACAGCGATTTTGGCAAAACAGTGATTTGGAAAACAGTGATTTACAATCGCTGTGATTTACAATCGCTGTTTTCGTTGCCGGTCAAACTGCGATTCGCTTCTCATCTGTTCACAGCGATTTTGGCAAAACAGCGATTTGGAAAACAGTGATTTACAATCGCTGTGATTTACAATCGCTGTTTTCGTTGCCGGTCAAGGTGCGATTCGCTGCTCATTTTTTCACAGCGATTTTGGCAAAACAGTGATTTACAATCGCTGTTTTCGTTGCCAGTCAATCGCAATGTGACACTGTGATTACAAAATCACAGTGAAAAAATCACAGTGAAAAAATCACCGGTTGCGATTTTTTGCTCAACACTACTTCAGTGCAGTGATGTTAACTGTAGGAAAATTCCCTACATGTAGGGAATTTTAGCGAAAATTGTGTGCGTAGGGAAAAAAAGGACAGATTTTTTAAAATTCACTAAATGTAGGGAATTTTCAAACAACCCTGGTTATGGAAAATTTTGAAGTCAAATTAGTCAAACTAAAAATTTTAACGATCAAATGTTGTTTCCCAATTTGTCAAAGTTGGCCAAATATGTTTCGGCACTACCACATTCTAATGCAGACTCTGAAAGAATATTTTCGAACAAAAAAGGAACACATCAAGCCATGACAATTTGACTTCAATTTGTATAATTCGCTCTTACTTAGAAGACGAAGATATCACCTGTGTAAATTTTCAATGTAAAGAACAGCACTTTAAGAAAATGGCATACACTGAGTAGTATGACCATAAATAATTAGTCTAAGTGTAATTTTTGTACTGATTTTTTTAATGTGATGAAATGGTATCAGTGCAAAGCACAATTTTTTTTATGTTATTATGTTTCCATGTTTTAAATCATATCTCAGTACAAAGCACCACTTTGTTTTCATGTTGCAAATGAATTAAAAGAAGAATTAATAAATGTTATGGTTTTTACTTTTGCGACTTTTATTCACAAAAAATTAAAAAAAACCTTAAATATTACAAAATACTTGGAAAATAAGTGTAGGGAATTTCGTAGGGAAAATTGCTGGACAGCGTAGGGAAAAGTAGGGATTTTTTTCAAGTCGCGTAGGTATTTTTCAAAAAAAAAGTTAACATCACTGCTTCAGTGTCGTGTCAGACTTCATGCAAGTAGGTTCACGCTCGTTTGCGGCTCGCATACTGCGAATATTTACGTTTTTGTGTACACTCAGTATTCACGCAAATCAGAAAATGTTTAAGATGAATATGAGATACACATTTTTTTTTCTTGAAACGCTTCTAATAAAGCGCAATGCTTATTTTGCAGGCAAACGATTGCTGGTAATCGTTTTTTTTTTTTTTAATTTTCAAAGACATTAGATAGATAGATAGATTGATTCTTTATTAAATTTTCAAATAACAATAATAAAGAATGTACGACAATGACTTTAAAAAGTCGTCTGTCGGAAAAATAATTAACTTTACAATAATAGACAATCGTTCATACATATATAGAGAGTTAAAAATATTCATTTACAATCAGATTCCTGTATTTCAAAGCATCAGTGACATACAAAACAAGACAATTCCAACCATTTAGACCTATTCCATTTAACACATTCACAATTTCATCGTCATTTAAGAACATACTGCCCAAATATCTACATCTAATTCTTTTCAAAATTGGACACCTACCCAAAAAATGAGTTAAAGTTTCTAACTCGTTCAAGTTACAAATAGTGCAGTTTAAATTTCTGTGACCGCCAAGGTATATCATATCACATCTAGCCTTCAAAATCCACATTATTTTATGGTTCCCGAGACTGTCATTTAAATAACTTTTACCGATGTTATGGTCTAATTCTTTGTATATGCGTGCGCTTTTGAGAGCCCTGTCCCACAATTTCTGCCTATTTGTCAAACTCATAACAGATAATAGTGACTCTATGTTTCTATTCCAATTTATCCTGCATAAAATATTGTAATCCCAACTAATATTAAATTTTTCTTTTAAAATTTCAATTGCTTTGACCCAGAATATTTTTCTTTCCAATATAAGTTTTGAGAGCCTATGCGGCAATCTGCTGTCATCATACTCAAATAAAGTTTTCGAAATGCACCTAAGATGAAGCCGCAAAGTATAAAGATGACAGTTCGGAATGTCTGTTTCTAATAAAATGCAATAAGAGGGTGCGTTTGTTAGTAAATGCAAAATTTTCTTCAAAAAATAAAACTGAATTTTGTCCACCTCCTCAAACATTTCATAGCCCCAGACTTCCACAGCATAACTCTGTGTAGCCCTGATTACTGCTAGAAACAATTTCCAAAGCGATATCAACCATTTGCCTGTAGTGGAAAAGGGAGCACTAGAAAATGAAATAAATGTTAGCAGCATTGTCACAGTCAGCGATTAATCGCTGGTCACAGTGCAGAGAAACGAGTGCTGAAATCGTTGCCAGTCAAACTGCGATTCGCTTCTCATTTGTTCACAGCGATTTTGGCAAAACAGTGATTTGGAAAACAGTGATTTACAATCGCTGTGATTTACAATCGCTGTTTTCGTTGCCGGTCAAACTGCGATTCGCTTCTCATCTGTTCACAGCGATTTTGGCAAAACAGCGATTTGGAAAACAGTGATTTACAATCGCTGTGATTTACAATCGCTGTTTTCGTTGCCGGTCAAGGTGCGATTCGCTGCTCATTTTTTCACAGCGATTTTGGCAAAACAGTGATTTACAATCGCTGTTTTCGTTGCCAGTCAATCGCAATGTGACACTGTGATTACAAAATCACAGTGAAAAAATCACCGGTTGCGATTTTTTGCTCAAAACTACTTCAGTGCAGTGATGTTAACTGTAGGAAAATTCCCTACATGTAGGGAATTTTAGCGAAAATTGTGTGCGTAGGGAAAAAAAGGACAGATTTTTTAAAATTCACTAAATGTAGGGAATTTTCAAACAACCCTGGTTATGGAAAATTTTGAAGTCAAATTAGTCAAACTAAAAATTTTAACGATCAAATGTTGTTTCCCAATTTGTCAAAGTTGGCCAAATATGTTTCGGCACTACCACATTCTAATGCAGACTCTGAAAGAATATTTTCGAACAAAAAAGGAACACATCAAGCCATGACAATTTGACTTCAATTTGTATAATTCGCTCTTACTTAGAAGACGAAGATATCACCTGTGTAAATTTTCAATGTAAAGAACAGCACTTTAAGAAAATGGCATACACTGAGTAGTATGACCATAAATAATTAGTCTAAGTGTAATTTTTGTACTGATTTTTTTAATGTGATGAAATGGTATCAGTGCAAAGCACAATTTTTTTTATGTTATTATGTTTCCATGTTTTAAATCATATCTCAGTACAAAGCACCACTTTGTTTTCATGTTGCAAATGAATTAAAAGAAGAATTAATAAATGTTATGGTTTTTACTTTTGCGACTTTTATTCACAAAAAATTAAAAAAAACCTTAAATATTACAAAATACTTGGAAAATAAGTGTAGGGAATTTCGTAGGGAAAATTGCTGGACAGCGTAGGGAAAAGTAGGGATTTTTTTCAAGTCGCGTAGGTATTTTTCAAAAAAAAAGTTAACATCACTGCTTCAGTGTCGTGTCAGACTTCATGCAAGTAGGTTCACGCTCGTTTGCGGCTCGCATACTGCGAATATTTACGTTTTTGTGTACACTCAGTATTCACGCAAATCAGAAAATGTTTAAGATGAATATGAGATACACATTTTTTTTTCTTGAAACGCTTCTAATAAAGCGCAATGCTTATTTTGCAGGCAAACGATTGCTGGTAATCGTTTGTTTTTTTTTTTTTAATTTTCAAAGACATTAGATAGATAGATAGATTGATTCTTTATTAAATTTTCAAATAACAATAATAAAGAATGTACGACAATGACTTTAAAAAGTCGTCTGTCGGAAAAATAATTAACTTTACAATAATAGACAATCGTTCATACATATATAGAGAGTTAACAATATTCATTTACAATCAGATTCCTGTATTTCAAAGCATCAGTGACATACAAAACAAGACAATTCCAACCATTTAGACCTATTCCATTTAACACATTCACAATTTCATCGTCATTTAAGAACATACTGCCCAAATATCTACATCTAATTCTTTTCAAAATTGGACACCTACCCAAAAAATGAGTTAAAGTTTCTAACTCGTTCAAGTTACAAATAGTGCAGTTTAAATTTCTGTGACCGCCAAGGTATATCATATCACATCTAGCCTTTAAAATCCACATTATTTTATGTTTCCCGAGACTGTCATTTAAATAACTTTTACCGATGTTATGGTCTAATTCTTTGTATATGCGTGCGCTTTTGAGAGCCCTGTCCCACAATTTCTGCCTATTTGTCAAACTCATAACAGATAATAGTGACTCTATGTTTCTATTCCAATTTATCCTGCATAAAATATTGTAATCCCAACTAATATTAAATTTTTCTTTTAAAATTTCAATTGCTTTGACCCAGAATATTTTTCTTTCCAATATAAGTTTTGAGAGCCTATGCGGCAATCTGCTGTCATCATACTCAAATAAAGTTTTCGAAATGTACCTAAGATGAAGCCGCAAAGTATAAAGATGACAGTTCGGAATGTCTGTTTCTAATAAAATGCAATAAGAGGGTGCGTTTGTTAGTAAATGCAAAATTTTCTTCAAAAAATAAAACTGAATTTTGTCCACCTCCTCAAACATTTCATAGCCCCAGACTTCCACAGCATAACTCTGTGTAGCCCTGACTACTGCTAGAAACAATTTCCAAAGCGATATCAACCATTTGCCTGTAGTGGAAAAGGGAGCACTAGAAAATGAAATAAATGTTAGCAGCATTGTCACAGTCAGCGATTAATCGCTGGTCACAGTGCAGAGAAACGAGTGCTGAAATCGTTGCCAGTCAAACTGCGATTCGCTTCTCATTTGTTCACAGCGATTTTGGCAAAACAGTGATTTGGAAAACAGTGATTTACAATCGCTGTGATTTACAATCGCTGTTTTCGTTGCCGGTCAAACTGCGATTCGCTTCTCATCTGTTCACAGCGATTTTGGCAAAACAGCGATTTGGAAAACAGTGATTTACAATCGCTGTGATTTACAATCGCTGTTTTCGTTGCCGGTCAAGGTGCGATTCGCTGCTCATTTTTTCACAGCGATTTTGGCAAAACAGTGATTTACAATCGCTGTTTTCGTTGCCAGTCAATCGCAATGTGACACTGTGATTACAAAATCACAGTGAAAAAATCACAGTGAAAAAATCACCGGTTGCGATTTTTTGCTCAAAACTACTTCAGTGCAGTGATGTTAACTGTAGGAAAATTCCCTACATGTAGGGAATTTTAGCGAAAATTGTGTGCGTAGGGAAAAAAAGGACAGATTTTTTAAAATTCACTAAATGTAGGGAATTTTCAAACAACCCTGGTTATGGAAAATTTTGAAGTCAAATTAGTCAAACTAAAAATTTTAACGATCAAATGTTGTTTCCCAATTTGTCAAAGTTGGCCAAATATGTTTCGGCACTACCACATTCTAATGCAGACTCTGAAAGAATATTTTCGAACAAAAAAGGAACACATCAAGCCATGACAATTTGACTTCAATTTGTATAATTCGCTCTTACTTAGAAGACGAAGATATCACCTGTGTAAATTTTCAATGTAAAGAACAGCACTTTAAGAAAATGGCATACACTGAGTAGTATGACCATAAATAATTAGTCTAAGTGTAATTTTTGTACTGATTTTTTTAATGTGATGAAATGGTATCAGTGCAAAGCACAATTTTTTTTATGTTATTATGTTTCCATGTTTTAAATCATATCTCAGTACAAAGCACCACTTTGTTTTCATGTTGCAAATGAATTAAAAGAAGAATTAATAAATGTTATGGTTTTTACTTTTGCGACTTTTATTCACAAAAAATTAAAAAAAACCTTAAATATTACAAAATACTTGGAAAATAAGTGTAGGGAATTTCGTAGGGAAAATTGCTGGACAGCGTAGGGAAAAGTAGGGATTTTTTTCAAGTCGCGTAGGTATTTTTCAAAAAAAAAGTTAACATCACTGCTTCAGTGTCGTGTCAGACTTCATGCAAGTAGGTTCACGCTCGTTTGCGGCTCGCATACTGCGAATATTTACGTTTTTGTGTACACTCAGTATTCACGCAAATCAGAAAATGTTTAAGATGAATATGAGATACACATTTTTTTTCTTGAAACGCTTCTAATAAAGCGCAATGCTTATTTTGCAGGCAAACGATTGCTGGTAATCGTTTTTTTTTTTTTTAATTTTCAAAGACATTAGATAGATAGATAGATTGATTCTTTATTAAATTTTCAAATAACAATAATAAAGAATGTACGACAATGACTTTAAAAAGTCGTCTGTCGGAAAAATAATTAACTTTACAATAATAGACAATCGTTCATACATATATAGAGAGTTAACAATATTCATTTACAATCAGATTCCTGTATTTCAAAGCATCAGTGACATACAAAACAAGACAATTTCAACCATTTAGACCTATTCCATTTAACACATTCACAATTTCATCGTCATTTAAGAACATACTGCCCAAATATCTACATCTAATTCTTTTCAAAATTGGACACCTACCCAAAAAATGAGTTAAAGTTTCTAACTCGTTCAAGTTACAAATAGTGCAGTTTAAATTTCTGTGACCGCCAAGGTATATCATATCACATCTAGCCTTTAAAATCCACATTATTTTATGTTTCCCGAGACTGTCATTTAAATAACTTTTACCGATGTTATGGTCTAATTCTTTGTATATGCGTGCGCTTTTGAGAGCCCTGTCCCACAATTTCTGCCTATTTGTCAAACTCATAACAGATAATAGTGACTCTATGTTTCTATTCCAATTTATCCTGCATAAAATATTGTAATCCCAACTAATATTAAATTTTTCTTTTAAAATTTCAATTGCTTTGACCCAGAATATTTTTCTTTCCAATATAAGTTTTGAGAGCCTATGCGGCAATCTGCTGTCATCATACTCAAATAAAGTTTTCGAAATGTACCTAAGATGAAGCCGCAAAGTATAAAGATGACAGTTCGGAATGTCTGTTTCTAATAAAATGCAATAAGAGGGTGCGTTTGTTAGTAAATGCAAAATTTTCTTCAAAAAATAAAACTGAATTTTGTCCACCTCCTCAAACATTTCATAGCCCCAGACTTCCACAGCATAACTCTGTGTAGCCCTGATTACTGCTAGAAACAATTTCCAAAGCGATATCAACCATTTGCCTGTAGTGGAAAAGGGAGCACTAGAAAATGAAACAAATGTTAGCAGCATTGTCACAGTCAGCGATTAATCGCTGGTCACAGTGCAGAGAAACGAGTGCTGAAATCGTTGCCAGTCAAACTGCGATTCGCTTCTCATTTGTTCACAGCGATTTTGGCAAAACAGTGATTTGGAAAACAGTGATTTACAATCGCTGTGATTTACAATCGCTGTTTTCGTTGCCGGTCAAACTGCGATTCGCTTCTCATCTGTTCACAGCGATTTTGGCAAAACAGCGATTTGGAAAACAGTGATTTACAATCGCTGTGATTTACAATCGCTGTTTTCGTTGCCGGTCAAACTGCGATTCGCTTCTCATCTGTTCACAGCGATTTTGGCAAAACAGCGATTTGGAAAACAGTGATTTACAATCGCTGTGATTTACAATCGCTGTTTTCGTTGCCGGTCAAGGTGCGATTCGCTGCTCATTTTTTCACAGCGATTTTGGCAAAACAGTGATTTACAATCGCTGTTTTCGTTGCCAGTCAATCGCAATGTGACACTGTGATTACAAAATCACAGTGAAAAAATCACCGGTTGCGATTTTTTGCTCAACACTACTTCAGTGCAGTGATGTTAACTGTAGGAAAATTCCCTACATGTAGGGAATTTTAGCGAAAATTGTGTGCGTAGGGAAAAAAAGGACAGATTTTTTAAAATTCACTAAATGTAGGGAATTTTCAAACAACCCTGGTTATGGAAAATTTTGAAGTCAAATTAGTCAAACTAAAAATTTTAACGATCAAATGTTGTTTCCCAATTTGTCAAAGTTGGCCAAATATGTTTCGGCACTACCACATTCTAATGCAGACTCTGAAAGAATATTTTCGAACAAAAAAGGAACACATCAAGCCATGACAATTTGACTTCAATTTGTATAATTCGCTCTTACTTAGAAGACGAAGATATCACCTGTGTAAATTTTCAATGTAAAGAACAGCACTTTAAGAAAATGGCATACACTGAGTAGTATGACCATAAATAATTAGTCTAAGTGTAATTTTTGTACTGATTTTTTTAATGTGATGAAATGGTATCAGTGCAAAGCACAATTTTTTTTATGTTATTATGTTTCCATGTTTTAAATCATATCTCAGTACAAAGCACCACTTTGTTTTCATGTTGCAAATGAATTAAAAGAAGAATTAATAAATGTTATGGTTTTTACTTTTGCGACTTTTATTCACAAAAAATTAAAAAAAAACCTTAAATATTACAAAATACTTGGAAAATAAGTGTAGGGAATTTCGTAGGGAAAATTGCTGGACAGCGTAGGGAAAAGTAGGGATTTTTTTCAAGTCGCGTAGGTATTTTTCAAAAAAAAAGTTAACATCACTGCTTCAGTGTCGTGTCAGACTTCATGCAAGTAGGTTCACGCTCGTTTGCGGCTCGCATACTGCGAATATTTACGCTTTTGTGTACACTCAGTATTCACGCAAATCAGAAAATGTTTAAGATGAATATGAGATACACATTTTTTTTTCTTGAAACGCTTCTAATAAAGCGCAATGCTTATTTTGCAGGCAAACGATTGCTGGTAATCGTTTTTTTTTTTTTAATTTTCAAAGACATTAGATAGATAGATAGATTGATTCTTTATTAAATTTTCAAATAACAATAATAAAGAATGTACGACAATGACTTTAAAAAGTCGTCTGTCGGAAAAATAATTAACTTTACAATAATAGACAATCGTTCATACATATATAGAGAGTTAACAATATTCATTTACAATCAGATTCCTGTATTTCAAAGCATCAGTGACATACAAAACAAGACAATTCCAACCATTTAGACCTATTCCATTTAACACATTCACAATTTCATCGTCATTTAAGAACATACTGCCCAAATATCTACATCTAATTCTTTTCAAAATTGGACACCTACCCAAAAAATGAGTTAAAGTTTCTAACTCGTTCAAGTTACAAATAGTGCAGTTTAAATTTCTGTGACCGCCAAGGTATATCATATCACATCTAGCCTTTAAAATCCACATTATTTTATGTTTCCCGAGACTGTCATTTAAATAACTTTTACCGATGTTATGGTCTAATTCTTTGTATATGCGTGCGCTTTTGAGAGCCCTGTCCCACAATTTCTGCCTATTTGTCAAACTCATAACAGATAATAGTGACTCTATGTTTCTATTCCAATTTATCCTGCTTAAAATATTGTAATCCCAACTAATATTAAATTTTTCTTTTAAAATTTCAATTGCTTTGACCCAGAATATTTTTCTTTCCAATATAAGTTTTGAGAGCCTATGCGGCAATCTGCTGTCATCATACTCAAATAAAGTTTTCGAAATGTACCTAAGATGAAGCCGCAAAGTATAAAGATGACAGTTCGGAATGTCTGTTTCTAATAAAATGCAATAAGAGGGTGCGTTTGTTAGTAAATGCAAAATTTTCTTCAAAAAATAAAACTGAATTTTGTCCACCTCCTCAAACATTTCATAGCCCCAGACTTCCACAGCATAACTCTGTGTAGCCCTGATTACTGCTAGAAACAATTTCCAAAGCGATATCAACCATTTGCCTGTAGTGGAAAAGGGAGCACTAGAAAATGAAATAAATGTTAGCAGCATTGTCACAGTCAGCGATTAATCGCTGGTCACAGTGCAGAGAAACGAGTGCTGAAATCGTTGCCAGTCAAACTGCGATTCGCTTCTCATTTGTTCACAGCGATTTTGGCAAAACAGTGATTTGGAAAACAGTGATTTACAATCGCTGTGATTTACAATCGCTGTTTTCGTTGCCGGTCAAACTGCGACTCGCTTCTCATCTGTTCACAGCGATTTTGGCAAAACAGCGATTTGGAAAACAGTGATTTACAATCGCTGTGATTTACAATCACTGTTTTCGTTGCCGGTCAAGGTGCGATTCGCTGCTCATTTTTTCACAGCGATTTTGGCAAAACAGTGATTTACAATCGCTGTTTTCGTTGCCAGTCAATCGCAATGTGACACTGTGATTACAAAATCACAGTGAAAAAATCACCGGTTGCGATTTTTTGCTCAACACTACTTCAGTGCAGTGATGTTAACTGTAGGAAAATTCCCTACATGTAGGGAATTTTAGCGAAAATTGTGTGCGTAGGGAAAAAAAGGACAGATTTTTTAAAATTCACTAAATGTAGGGAATTTTCAAACAACCCTGGTTATGGAAAATTTTGAAGTCAAATTAGTCAAACTAAAAATTTTAACGATCAAATGTTGTTTCCCAATTTGTCAAAGTTGGCCAAATATGTTTCGGCACTACCACATTCTAATGCAGACTCTGAAAGAATATTTTCGAACAAAAAAGGAACACATCAAGCCATGACAATTTGACTTCAATTTGTATAATTCGCTCTTACTTAGAAGACGAAGATATCACCTGTGTAAATTTTCAATGTAAAGAACAGCACTTTAAGAAAATGGCATACACTGAGTAGTATGACCATAAATAATTAGTCTAAGTGTAATTTTTGTACTGATTTTTTTAATGTGATGAAATGGTATCAGTGCAAAGCACAATTTTTTTTATGTTATTATGTTTCCATGTTTTAAATCATATCTCAGTACAAAGCACCACTTTGTTTTCATGTTGCAAATGAATTAAAAGAAGAATTAATAAATGTTATGGTTTTTACTTTTGCGACTTTTATTCACAAAAAATTAAAAAAAAACCTTAAATATTACAAAATACTTGGAAAATAAGTGTAGGGAATTTCGTAGGGAAAATTGCTGGACAGCGTAGGGAAAAGTAGGGATTTTTTTCAAGTCGCGTAGGTATTTTTCAAAAAAAAAGTTAACATCACTGCTTCAGTGTCGTGTCAGACTTCATGCAAGTAGGTTCACGCTCGTTTGCGGCTCGCATACTGCGAATATTTACGCTTTTGTGTACACTCAGTATTCACGCAAATCAGAAAATGTTTAAGATGAATATGAGATACACATTTTTTTTTCTTGAAACGCTTCTAATAAAGCGCAATGCTTATTTTGCAGGCAAACGATTGCTGGTAATCGTTTTTTTTTTTTTAATTTTCAAAGACATTAGATAGATAGATAGATTGATTCTTTATTAAATTTTCAAATAACAATAATAAAGAATGTACGACAATGACTTTAAAAAGTCGTCTGTCGGAAAAATAATTAACTTTACAATAATAGACAATCGTTCATACATATATAGAGAGTTAACAATATTCATTTACAATCAGATTCCTGTATTTCAAAGCATCAGTGACATACAAAACAAGACAATTCCAACCATTTAGACCTATTCCATTTAACACATTCACAATTTCATCGTCATTTAAGAACATACTGCCCAAATATCTACATCTAATTCTTTTCAAAATTGGACACCTACCCAAAAAATGAGTTAAAGTTTCTAACTCGTTCAAGTTACAAATAGTGCAGTTTAAATTTCTGTGACCGCCAAGGTATATCATATCACATCTAGCCTTTAAAATCCACATTATTTTATGTTTCCCGAGACTGTCATTTAAATAACTTTTACCGATGTTATGGTCTAATTCTTTGTATATGCGTGCGCTTTTGAGAGCCCTGTCCCACAATTTCTGCCTATTTGTCAAACTCATAACAGATAATAGTGACTCTATGTTTCTATTCCAATTTATCCTGCTTAAAATATTGTAATCCCAACTAATATTAAATTTTTCTTTTAAAATTTCAATTGCTTTGACCCAGAATATTTTTCTTTCCAATATAAGTTTTGAGAGCCTATGCGGCAATCTGCTGTCATCATACTCAAATAAAGTTTTCGAAATGTACCTAAGATGAAGCCGCAAAGTATAAAGATGACAGTTCGGAATGTCTGTTTCTAATAAAATGCAATAAGAGGGTGCGTTTGTTAGTAAATGCAAAATTTTCTTCAAAAAATAAAACTGAATTTTGTCCACCTCCTCAAACATTTCATAGCCCCAGACTTCCACAGCATAACTCTGTGTAGCCCTGATTACTGCTAGAAACAATTTCCAAAGCGATATCAACCATTTGCCTGTAGTGGAAAAGGGAGCACTAGAAAATGAAATAAATGTTAGCAGCATTGTCACAGTCAGCGATTAATCGCTGGTCACAGTGCAGAGAAACGAGTGCTGAAATCGTTGCCAGTCAAACTGCGATTCGCTTCTCATTTGTTCACAGCGATTTTGGCAAAACAGTGATTTGGAAAACAGTGATTTACAATCGCTGTGATTTACAATCGCTGTTTTCGTTGCCGGTCAAACTGCGATTCGCTTCTCATCTGTTCACAGCGATTTTGGCAAAACAGCGATTTGGAAAACAGTGATTTACAATCACTGTTTTCGTTGCCGGTCAAGGTGCGATTCGCTGCTCATTTTTTCACAGCGATTTTGGCAAAACAGTGATTTACAATCGCTGTTTTCGTTGCCAGTCAATCGCAATGTGACACTGTGATTACAAAATCACAGTGAAAAAATCACCGGTTGCGATTTTTTGCTCAACACTACTTCAGTGCAGTGATGTTAACTGTAGGAAAATTCCCTACATGTAGGGAATTTTAGCGAAAATTGTGTGCGTAGGGAAAAAAGGACAGATTTTTTAAAATTCACTAAATGTAGGGAATTTTCAAACAACCCTGGTTATGGAAATTTTGAAGTCAAATTAGTCAAACTAAAAATTTTAACGATCAAATGTTGTTTCCCAATTTGTCAAAGTTGGCCAAATATGTTTCGGCACTACCACATTCTAATGCAGACTCTGAAAGAATATTTTCGAACAAAAAAGGAACACATCAAGCCATGACAATTTGACTTCAATTTGTATAATTCGCTCTTACTTAGAAGACGAAGATATCACCTGTGTAAATTTTCAATGTAAAGAACAGCACTTTAAGAAAATGGCATACACTGAGTAGTATGACCATAAATAATTAGTCTAAGTGTAATTTTTGTACTGATTTTTTTAATGTGATGAAATGGTATCAGTGCAAAGCACAATTTTTTATGTTATTATGTTTCCATGTTTTAAATCATATCTCAGTACAAAGCACCACTTTGTTTTCATGTTGCAAATGAATTAAAAGAAGAATTAATAAATGTTATGGTTTTTACTTTTGCGACTTTTATTCACAAAAAAATTAAAAAAAAACCTTAAATATTACAAAATACTTGGAAAATAAGTGTAGGGAATTTCGTAGGGAAAATTGCTGGACAGCGTAGGGAAAAGTAGGGATTTTTTTCAAGTCGCGTAGGTATTTTTCAAAAAAAAAGTTAACATCACTGCTTCAGTGTCGTGTCAGACTTCATGCAAGTAGGTTCACGCTCGTTTGCGGCTCGCATACTGCGAATATTTACGCTTTTGTGTACACTCAGTATTCACGCAAATCAGAAAATGTTTAAGATGAATATGAGATACACATTTTTTTTTCTTGAAACGCTTCTAATAAAGCGCAATGCTTATTTTGCAGGCAAACGATTGCTGGTAATCGTTTTTTTTTTTTTTAATTTTCAAAGACATTAGATAGATAGATAGATTGATTCTTTATTAAATTTTCAAATAACAATAATAAAGAATGTACGACAATGACTTTAAAAAGTCGTCTGTCGGAAAAATAATTAACTTTACAATAATAGACAATCGTTCATACATATATAGAGAGTTAACAATATTCATTTACAATCAGATTCCTGTATTTCAAAGCATCAGTGACATACAAAACAAGACAATTCCAACCATTTAGACCTATTCCATTTAACACATTCACAATTTCATCGTCATTTAAGAACATACTGCCCAAATATCTACATCTAATTCTTTTCAAAATTGGACACCTACCCAAAAAATGAGTTAAAGTTTCTAACTCGTTCAAGTTACAAATAGTGCAGTTTAAATTTCTGTGACCGCCAAGGTATATCATATCACATCTAGCCTTTAAAATCCACATTATTTTATGTTTCCCGAGACTGTCATTTAAATAACTTTTACCGATGTTATGGTCTAATTCTTTGTATATGCGTGCGCTTTTGAGAGCCCTGTCCCACAATTTCTGCCTATTTGTCAAACTCATAACAGATAATAGTGACTCTATGTTTCTATTCCAATTTATCCTGCTTAAAATATTGTAATCCCAACTAATATTAAATTTTTCTTTTAAAATTTCAATTGCTTTGACCCAGAATATTTTTCTTTCCAATATAAGTTTTGAGAGCCTATGCGGCAATCTGCTGTCATCATACTCAAATAAAGTTTTCGAAATGTACCTAAGATGAAGCCGCAAAGTATAAAGATGACAGTTCGGAATGTCTGTTTCTAATAAAATGCAATAAGAGGGTGCGTTTGTTAGTAAATGCAAAATTTTCTTCAAAAAATAAAACTGAATTTTGTCCACCTCCTCAAACATTTCATAGCCCCAGACTTCCACAGCATAACTCTGTGTAGCCCTGATTACTGCTAGAAACAATTTCCAAAGCGATATCAACCATTTGCCTGTAGTGGAAAAGGGAGCACTAGAAAATGAAATAAATGTTAGCAGCATTGTCACAGTCAGCGATTAATCGCTGGTCACAGTGCAGAGAAACGAGTGCTGAAATCGTTGCCAGTCAAACTGCGATTCGCTTCTCATTTGTTCACAGCGATTTTGGCAAAACAGTGATTTGGAAAACAGTGATTTACAATCGCTGTGATTTACAATCGCTGTTTTCGTTGCCGGTCAAACTGCGATTCGCTTCTCATCTGTTCACAGCGATTTTGGCAAAACAGCGATTTGGAAAACAGTGATTTACAATCGCTGTGATTTACAATCACTGTTTTCGTTGCCGGTCAAGGTGCGATTCGCTGCTCATTTTTTCACAGCGATTTTGGCAAAACAGTGATTTACAATCGCTGTTTTCGTTGCCAGTCAATCGCAATGTGACACTGTGATTACAAAATCACAGTGAAAAAATCACCGGTTGCGATTTTTTGCTCAACACTACTTCAGTGCAGTGATGTTAACTGTAGGAAAATTCCCTACATGTAGGGAATTTTAGCGAAAATTGTGTGCGTAGGGAAAAAAAGGACAGATTTTTTAAAATTCACTAAATGTAGGGAATTTTCAAACAACCCTGGTTATGGAAAATTTTGAAGTCAAATTAGTCAAACTAAAAATTTTAACGATCAAATGTTGTTTCCCAATTTGTCAAAGTTGGCCAAATATGTTTCGGCACTACCACATTCTAATGCAGACTCTGAAAGAATATTTTCGAACAAAAAAGGAACACATCAAGCCATGACAATTTGACTTCAATTTGTATAATTCGCTCTTACTTAGAAGACGAAGATATCACCTGTGTAAATTTTCAATGTAAAGAACAGCACTTTAAGAAAATGGCATACACTGAGTAGTATGACCATAAATAACACAGCCACACAAAAAAAAAAAAAAATTTTGGCCTGGGGGTCTGACTATGTATACCATATGTTTTTGGGGTCGCTGAATCCAAATCCGAGGTCAATTTTACCCCAGCACGTCACGTTTTTGACATAACCTCAAAAAACACTTCAACATTCACTAAAACCATATAAAAAAAGTAAACCATTTATAAATATAAATATGTAAAGTATGTATATAAATAAATATGTAAATGAATAAATAAATATAAATTAACAAATATGTGTATAAATCAATGAATAAATAACGGGCATGCTCCGTTGCCCGCCGTCACCGCGAGGAGGTGCCCTGGATGCAGACGCACGGGAGAGTATACCGAAATAAATCTGGAAATTCCAGAACTTAATATTATTTAATTTATTCATTGATTTATACACATATTTGTTAATTTATATTTATTTATTCATTTACATATTTATTTATATACATACTTTACATATTTATATTTATACATGGTTTACTTTTTTATATGGTTTTAGTGAATGTTGAAGTGTTTTTTGAGGTTATGTCAAAAACGTGACGTGCTGGGGTAAAATTGACCTCGGATTTGGATTCAGCGACCCCGAAAACATATAGTATGCATAGTCCGACCCCCAGGCTAGAAAAATTTTTTTTATATGATTTTAGTGGATTTGAAAGTGTTTTTTGAGGTTATGTCAAAAACGTGACGTGCTGGGGTAAAATTGACCTCGGATTTGGATTCAGCGACCCCAAAAACATATGGTATACATAGTCAGACCCCCAGGCCAACATTTTTTTTTTTTTTGTGTGGCTGTGTTACCAATAAAAAAATGACAAGTAAGGTCAGAAAACGAGAAGAAAATTGTTAACGAAACAAAACAAAATATTCAAAAGGGATTCAGAGAGAAAGCAGGGTTGATTGTTGATCAACCGAAACCCGGATTCGGCAACTCAAATGATTGAAATACGGCAAGAAGGTTCTTTCGAAACGTAGAGCTATCGTCTGAAATCACGAATGTTGACTTGAACTTGATAAAAAGGTTGCACGTTATACTGATAGTGGTTTCTTGTGGCCAAAAGTTTCGAAATTTCACACATGATACTGCGAGATATTTTGTATCAAAGTATCCATGGTGCAATATGCCACCTATGGTGCACAAATTTCTAATTCATGGGCCAGAAATAATACACCACGCTCTGTTACCAATTGGCCAATTAACTGAGGAAGCTCAAGAAGTACTGAATAAAGAATTTAAAAAATACAGAGAACATTTTACACGCAAGACTAGCAGAGAAAAAACCAATCATGATATTTTGCATCGATTTCTTGTTGCTTCCGATCCAATTTTATCAAGTTTAAGGAAACTTCCTAAAAAAAGATTCAACACCTACCACTATCAACTATTGAACTTTTAAAATCACCATCTGTAAAAACTTCAACAGATAATACTAATTTCCAGTCTGGTAATGATATTGCGTTTGATGATGATGAGATGATGATAATGATGATGATGATGACGATGATGATGATAATGATGATAATAATAGCGATGACATTTAATAATTCTAGTGTGAGAAGCCCAAAACATGAAATATTTACTTAAATTGAATAAATTTAATAAAAAAAACAACAACAACAACAATTTTTTTTTTGCAATTTGTCTTATATATGTTTCATCTATGTAAAAAAATACTTTACATTCATTTTAATAGCTCAGGAGAATTGATCGCCGTTTTCAATGGTCAATACCCCACTGTGCAGCGGCGGCAAATTTTCGGCGTCAGCAGAATTTCCGATAACTCCTCCTTTCTTAAGTCCGAACGTCCGCGTCGGGGGCCTTGGCTGGAGCTGGTGTGGTAGGTCTTCTATTCCTATGTTAATTGAGGCACCTTTATCTCTTGGTATGGGCGTTGGTGTTTGGGTTTGATCGCTATGTTTGCAGTATGTTTTGCATCCAATCCATGTAAGTATTATTATGAGTGACATTATCAACACAACGTTAATGGAGAAGTTGATTTTATTTTCGGCATCCAATTTATTGATGTGACTGCTGTCGTTCACCCGAAGCTGCTGCAACGAGAGTACTTCCTCTATTGCTTCGAAGCTTGCCCTGGGTTGGAGAATTGCCGGCATCGGTTGATGATTGATTATTTCATTTGTTATAATTATTTTGTTGTTGACTTGAATGTTGGTGTTGTGATGCCGAATTATAAAAGTGCCTTTTAGCGGAGTTAAGTCGCCGTTTACACGAACACTTCCTTCGTACTGATTGAGGAACAATATTCCTGGAGATATTTCCTCTACAGTCGGGACGTGTTGATTGTTTACTACGCTGCAGTTGGCGGTGCGGCTGCTCAGTAAGTTTGGGATGCACGACGTGTTGCTTATATTTATAATGTTAGTATCAGAACATATTTCTAAATTATTATAAGATTAACAGCTAGTTGCAATTCCGAATATTTTATTGTCATTACATCTTAGAATAGATTCGAATGGTATTTTGTTAATTTTTTCTCTTATTTTTACTGCTCGTATAATAAGGTTTCTACAATTCCCTTTTTGGGTGGTTGGCAAACTAACAATGTAACCAATATTGCTTCCATTAGTAGCAATGCGGACTTCCGCAAATTCCAAAGCTTCATCAATATTTATGTAAGGAAAATCTTCTCTTTGTAGTATTTTTTCTGTAACATTAATTTCTGAAGCTGACAAGATATATGAATTTACAATATGAGCTTTTGCCCAATGAATGGCATATTCTATGTTTATTATTTCCTCTTTTAGAATTTGCATTTTAAATTTTAGTTCTAACGTTAATTCATTAATAAGACTCGATTCCTTTTTGATACCTTTTAGGATTTCATTTGTCACATTGGATATTTCATTAATTTTTTGAACAGTTAATTTATTTATAATTAATTGATTATTATTGTTCTCGAGTACCTTATTGAGCTTATGTGTTACTATTTCGAAATCATGGTGGTCCGGATTGCCAGCCAACCATTTCCATGCTGTACCAATAACATCAATAGACCTTTTACTTCTTTTGGTTGTTCTTAATCTATTTAAATGATTTTTTATGTGTTCGACTTCAAAGGATAGAAATGAATACAGGGGATGGGTAGGATTTAGTGCCGAGTGTATGGTGGTCTCAAATCTGGTTATAAGTTCTTCATACTCCTTCAAATTTATGAGGTGGATGATTTTGAATGATCCGGATTGAATTTTTGCTATTCCCGCATCTATGGTCACTAGTTGGGAGTTGGAATAATCCAGGATTTGGGTATCCGCAAGGCATAGCGGAGGATTAACCTATTGGAAGTAGATAAAAATTAGTCCTTTATTAAACTCTTATGAACTACCTTTCCTGTTTCGGTTATGATTGTGCTGGTTTTGTTTTCCTTAACTATTTCTTTCCTGTATCTAGGTGATAGCTTATTACCCAGTCTTTTATTGATTTTTAAATAGATTATTTCTCCTACTGAATAGGACTTGAATGGGACCTTTGCTTTGTTATGATAAGAAATATCTGCTTCTTGTTTCTGTTCTAGCTTTTTCATAATTTCATTCCTTTCCTTTTCCAATTGTTCCGGGTCTTTTGTAAAATTTTTGTTGAAGAATACCTGTACTGGGGCTTTCGCTATGGTCGAATGTATAGAGTTGTTATATTTGTAAAGTGAAATATCCAATAACTCTGAGAAAGTTTTGTAATTAATTTCTGCCTTTAAGCATCGCATGATTTCTATTAGCGTAGAATGGAAACGTTCAATTTGGCCATTTGCTGAACTAGTGTAGGGTGGTGTTTTGTAAATTTGTACGCTGAATTGATTTTCCAACATAAACACAATTGCGGTTGAATTCAGAGATTTTTCGTTATCTACTACCACTATCTCGGGGACGCCAAAAGCTAACAGTATCTGTTTTAAGGGTTCTTTAATATCTTCCGCGGCCCTTGAATTAATAATCCTGGCTTGAGCATACTTGGAAAATTTATCAATTGCAGTTTGCACTGTCTTCTTGTCGGTGATAAAAATATCCAAATGTATAATTTGTCCAGCGAAGTTGGGTATAGGAGTTTCCTGAATGATCAATTTGTTGGGGTGACGATCATATTTACTTTCTTTACAGATTTTACATTGTGAGGTGATTCTCTTTATTTTTGCTGCCATCCGTGGGAAATAGAATTTCTCTAATAATTGCAATTTGTTTTCTTTGTCATTCCTGTGTGCTCTGGAATGTTCTTTTATGATCTCATTTTCCTGGTCACTTTCGTTGGGTAAGTCTGTTACTATTTTCCTAGTGTAGCGAACCTTGTATTGATTAAAATGTATTGAATATATTTCTTGCAATTTGCCCAAAGTTTCGTCGTCTGTCTTAATGCAATTAGTAACTGAAGGGTTTAGATATTTTTTAAAAATTTCAAAGATTTTGTCCCCATCGAACTCCTTTTCTCTGATCGTGTGCCTGTGGTAAGTTGGGTGAATGATTTGAAATTGGTAATAGGAGTATTTTCCAAATGAGGGGAGTATCTGATTTTTGAAGGCGTTTATTGGGGCTTCCGTAAATTGTATTGTGTTTTGCGATGAACTTTGATCACTGTGTTGGGTAGGAGTCATTGAGTTAATTTGGGAATTTTCCGGTGGTCTTGACAAAGCATCGGCGACCTTTTTTGTGCTACCTGGTTTGAATTTCAATACATAATTGTATTCCTCCAATATAGCTTTCCACCTTTTTAGTTTGCTATTTGTGTTCTTATTACTTAGCGCATACGTTAGCGGCTGGTGGTCTGTAAATATTGTGACCTTGGCGGAACCATACAGAAAATTTCTTAGTGACTTCAGAGCCCATATGATGGCAAGCATCTCTTTCTCGTTTGTAGCGTAATGTTCTTCGCTTCTGCTAAGCGTTAGGGAAATGAACATGATTGGTTTTCCATCTTGTGCCAAGACCGCACCTATGGCATGGTTTGACGCGTCTGTCGTCAAGTGAAAATCTTTCGAGAAATCTGGGTAATTAAGCATGACATCTTGTGATGTCAAAGAAAGCTTTAATTTATTGAAAGCTTCAGTTGCTTTTTCGTCAAGTTGTATAATTTTTTTCCTGGACATGTTTTTGGACATTCGTCCCTCCTCCCCTCTGAGAAGCGCTGTCTTGGGGCTTTGCGAGTTTCGCATAGTCCTTTATGAAGCGCCTATAAAAACCTGACATGCCAAGAAACGATCGAAGGTCTTTGATAGTCTTAGGATAGGGAAATTTATTAATTGCCTCCACTTTAGCAGGATTTGTTCTTATTCCACGCGGAGATATTAAAAACCCCAAAAATTCAACTTCTTGTTTCAAAAATTCGCTTTTGTCCAGTTGAACTTTCATATTTGCTGCTTGCAAAGTTTGAAAGACTTTTTCAATGTTTTTCATATGGCATTCCTCATTTTCTCCAAAAATCACTATGTCGTCTATATAGACATAGCAGATTTTTCCAATATGCTCCCGAAGAATGTCATCGAGTGCTCTCTGAAATATGGATGGAGCATTTTTTAGACCAAAAGGGAGTCGTGTAAACTCGTATTTTCCGTTGTTGACGGAGAAAGCGGTCTTTTCTATGTCGGATTCCTTGAGAGGGATTTGGTGAAATCCACTCTTGAGATCTATTACTGAAAAATATTTATTTTTTCCCAATTGCGCTAGTACGTCATTGATTTGAGGAATGGGGTATCGATCAGGAATGGTAACTGAATTTAGTTTCCTATAATCAACCACCATTCTGTATGTCCTTTTCCCTGACGCATCTATTTTTTTTGGGATGGGCGAATTATATGGTGACCGTGAAGGTCTTATTATGTCATGATCCAACAACTCTTTTATCTGTTTTTCAACTTCATCTTTAAGTGTCACTGGATATGCATAGAATCTGGAATAAACTGGATCATTTGTAGTTGTTCTTATTTCACCTTTTACCGTAGTGGTGAAAGTTAATTTTTCGTCCGGTTCCGTGAAAAGTTTAGGATATTTCTTTACTAGATTGTTTATCTTTTGCTTCTGGTCATATGTCATATGTGTCGTTCGAATGTCTATTGAGTTAACTGCTTGGGAAACTTGTAGTTTAAACTGAATTTTTATGTTGCCGTTAATTATAATTAGATTGTCCCTCGTGTGGATGACGGCTCATAACTCTTTCAACGTATCATTCCCCAAAATTCCATGAAATGCCGTTAACGTTGGTAGTAAAAATACTTTAATTTTGACGGATTTAAGATTAAAGAGATTTATATGAGAATGATGGGTGATTTTAGTTTTCCCGCCTACAGAGTTGGCGTAAAAAATATCATCGTTGGGTATTGGGTTTTTAATCAGAGCGGGTTGAATATAATTTTTGTTCGACCCAGTGTCGATAAGGAATTTAAGAATTTTATTGTCGCTCGTCTTACATTCAAAGAAAGGTAAGGACGAGCTTGTTATTCTAAAAAATGGACATCCGAGAAATTGTCATTTTCGGAATTAGTATCAACGTTAAATTGTTCGTTGCCGGTATTCTCATATTCAAGGGATTTGAATAGCACTCTTGGAGCCGTCGGCGGAACGCAGTTTAAAAAGAAAAGGCGCGGGAGTTCGGGTGGTCGCGTGCGTTTTATTTGCTGTTTAAAACACGAATGAACAAAGTGAAACACATTGGACGACACAAACGGCCGGAGCCGGTGGATTAGGGAAGTGGAACATAAATACAAAAGGGACTGGAAGGGAGAGGATTTGATTTGTGCAGGATCCACAGAACACTGGAACGAACACATTTAGCCATGGCGGCCCGCGTTGCCTTTGGCAACGTTATGGCTAGAGCTGCTCGCTCAGCGCGCGGTGGAGTTGCACCGGTTGGTGGGGTGGGACCGCGCCAGGCAGTTAGTGCAATAGCCCTGGGAACGGGCCACCTGCTGTCGCTGCTGCGGTGCCATCGCCAGGAAGGTCCGGCAAAATCGGATGCCGTGGAGGTGGTGGCACAGCCGGCATTGCTGGGCGACCTGCTGCTTCCTAGTTGCCCTGCAAAACATAAGAAGAGTGTATCACTAATATATAATAATAGTGAGTGGGTAGAGAATGAGAAGATGTGTATGAGAAAGCAGGGCATGGGGTCAAATGAGTTTAAGATGCTACTAAGGGGCATAGCTTGACTACTGGTCTTGTCAAGATGCCAGAGTCAGTGCGGATATCCACGACACGGACATGATTGTCGGGACCGCGATGAATCTTATGAATGCGGTCGAGCCGCCATTCATTGGGGGGAAGCAGGTCGTCTTTAATGACGACCATTTCATTTTCTTCCACTTCCCTCTGCGGATGCTTCCACTTGTAACGTTTGTGGAGATCCTTGAGATATTCGTCCTTCCATCGTCGGGCGAATTGATGATGGAGGACTTTGAGTTTTTCCCATCGATTAATCAGGGATAGCTCGGAGCACTCGGGTTCGGGGGGGGGGCGGCGAGAGGAGCGCCTCGGAGAAGGTGACCAGGGGTCAGAGACACTAGATCGCTAGGGTCCTGCGATTGAGGAGAGAGTGGACATGAATTAAGCGTCCCTTCAATTCTAGTCAGAAGAGCCGTAAACTCTTCGTATGTGAATCTATGAGAGCCGGCTACCTTTTTAAGGTGGGTCTTGAAGCTTTTGACCGCCGACTCCCATAGTCCTCCCATGTGAGGAGCATGTGGGGGGATGAATTGCCACTCGACGCCCTGAGGACCGTATCGGTCGAGAATATCTTGGGCGATTTCTCTCGAGAATTTGGCAAAGTCTCTGGCCATGGCACGTTGAGCACCGACGAACGTTTTGCCGTTGTCGGTCATGAGTTTGAGAGGTAGCCCTCGTCGACCAGTAAATCGGGCGAATGCTGCGCGGAACGCTTCGGTCGTAAGATCCGAACAGAGTTCCAAGTGAACGGCTTTCGTGGAGAAGCACACGAACACTGCAACATAACCTTTGAGGTAGGTTGAGCTACGGAGCATGGAAGCTTTAATCTGGAATGGACCAGCAAAGTCGATTCCAGTTGTGGCGAATGGGATGGTAAGTGTGCATCGTTCGGGAGGGAGTGCTGCCATAATCTGTGTTCGCAGCCTTTGTTTATGGATGACACACGTTTTGCATTGAAAATGTATGGAATATTACATTCCTGCCGAACCATACGGAGCATGAGTCGTTGGTCCGCATGCAGTAATAGCTTATGAAGGAAGCGAAGAAGCAAACTGCAGTAGCGGGACTCTGGAGGGAGAATGATGGGGTGTCGTTCATTATACGACAATGCCGCATTGGCGAGTCTGCCTTTAACTCGCATCACCTTCTGTTTGTCTAAGAAGGGATTGAGTACCAAGAGAGAACTTTTCTTGGATATGGGAAGCGAATGAGAGAGCGCTTGTCGTTCCTGGGGGTAATAGGAACTTTGCGCGAGAGTTATAAGGCGATTCTTAACAAATGCCAACTCTGCTTGGGATAACTGTGTTCCGTGTATGGGATGTTGCTGGCGACGGGAGGAGATGCCGTTATGAATGAAGCGGAACATGTATGCGATTACTCGCAGGGCTCGAGAGAAGCTGGAGAACCGATCGAGGATGTCGGTCTGCTCTTCGAGAAGGTGGTGGCAATCAACTGCTCGTTGTTCCGGGACTGGAACTTTGCGAGAGTGACCTTTGGGCCAAGCATCGGAAGCTTGCTGCAACCATTTGGGGCCATTCCACCACAGAGAGTGATCTTTGAGATCTTGCGGCTTGCATCCGCGCGTTCCTAAGTCCGCGGGATTTTCAGCGCTTGGGACATGTCGCCAGGGAGCATTGTGCACATTTTGACGTATTTCGGTCGTGCGGTTGGCGACATAAGTCTTCCATGTGCAAGGTGATTTTTCCAACCAAGCAAGTACAATTTCAGAATCGGTCCATAAATGGATTTCCGATTTGTCGAACCCGAGGTGAGAGCGGAGGGATTTGATGAGCTGGGAGAGTAAAACTGCTCCGCAAAGCTCTAAGCGAGGTAAGCTTATTGTCTGGAGAGGTGCAACTCTTGTTTTCGCAACAAGGAGATGTGACGCGAGGTGGTCACCATTCGTGCTAATACGTATGTATAGAGCTGCACAGTATGCCTTTTCGGAGGCATCGCAAAATCCATGGATCTGAACATTTCGATTGGGGGCATAGTTAACCCACCGGGGAATTTCGATAAGTTCTATGGCAGGCAAATTCTCAATGAATTGCTGCCATTTAAGAAGTGATCCTGGCTTTATGCACTCGTCCCACTCAGTACCTTCAAGCCAAAGCTCTTGCAGAAGCTTTTTGGCAAGAATCATTATAGGCGAAAGCCCTTTGCCCTTTTCGTTTGTCCGCTGTCGCTTCCCTCTTCGTCTGCGTTGTGTGTGTGTTGTTGTTCTTCGATGCTTTCTCCTTTGGTTGCGGCTGCTGCACTACACTGCACTGTATGTTCTTATGTTTTATCACTGCACTTTCGGTTTTTAGTCTTTTTTTTTGTACACAATTTTTTTTTTTTGTGTTTTTTGTTTGAGAACAGGGGGCCGGGGTTGGCTTTTGTTTTTTTTTTTGTTTTGAAAAAAAGGGGGGGCGGGGGATGGCTTTTACAATTTTTTTTTAATTTTCTTTTTTGATCAAGGGGGGCCGGGGATGGCTTTTTGGTTTTTTGTAAGGGGGTCCGCACTATACGTTGTTCACTTTCTTTTTCACTTCTTTTTTTTTTTTGTTACCTCATTTCTTTGGTTCCTGTTGTATGATGTTGTTCACTCTTTGTTTGTGTAGCTTTATTTTTTCACTGTGTTATGTTGTTCACTGTATTAATTTGTCTTGGTTTTCACTGTTCACTGTTTTGTAATTGTTTTGTGTCACTTGAGTTTTATGTTTTAAATACGCGGCGCGGGTTCGCGTTTGCTCGAAGGACCATGAATAGCACTCTTGGAGCCGTCGGCGGAACGCAGTTTAAAAAGAAAAGGCGCGGGAGTTCGGGTGGTCGCGTGCGTTTTATTTGCTGTTTAAAACACGAATGAACAAAGTGAAACACATTGGACAACACAAACGGCCGGAGCCGGTGGATTAGGGAAGTGGAACATAAATACAAAAGGGACTGGAATGGAGAGGATTTGATTTGTGCAGGATCCACAGAACACTGGAACGAACACATTTAGCCAGGATTCTTGTAAATATTCTTTAAGAGATTGGTCGTACTCGTAATCTTCTGCTGCAGCATATTGCGTTACCGCTTCGTCATAGCCTTTGGTATCACTACCTTCAGCGGTATTGATGTGAAAATTTCTTTGAATTTTCTGATGTTGTTGTGTTTGAAGGGATGACGGCTGAGGCCGTTTTCCTATAAATCTATTATTGTGCCCAGGATTATTCATGTAGTTTATTGCTTTAGTTCCTATGGTATCGTCTATTTCCATTGGAACTGGGGCTGGAACCGGTTTCGGGCCAAATGGTCTAGGTGGTGGCCTACTCTCATAGTTGTTATACTGTGGAAAATTAGGTCGGATACCGTTCCGACTGCTCAAATGTTGGAAATTCGGTTGATTTACTGTGGTAACCTTTGGTTGTACGGTTGCCGTAACTGCGGTAGGTAGGCTACCTGTGGGTAAAACTGTGGTAGCAACTTATGACTATTGTTATAATTTCCACGGGGATGAATTGGAGGGTTCTTTTCGGAAATATTATTATGGGTGCGATTTGAAACTTGCGTTCTATATTGTTGGTTCTCGAGCTTCTGGCACAGTTGTAGTGCCTGGGGAAGATTTACAGGTTCACAAATACTCAATAGCCTAGACTTTATTTGTCTCCTTTGAGACCTCTGACAAAGGTATCCAATGCCTTGTCCCTGTATGTTTTTGTTAAGATCTGCATAGCTTCTACCCCTATTTCCATACTAGAAATTTTGTTGATAATTAACGAGAGATGTAGACTGCCTGATAAAACTCATGCACTGTTCTGTTGCCTTGTACCATTGCTGTCATCAGGTACTCCAAAGTATTTACGTCCCGTTTGTCTGCGTAGTGCAGATTCAAACATTTTACAATGCATTCCCAATTTAAGGGTGTGTTATAAGATTCGAGGACGTTGTCGGCACTACCAATTATTTTGTTCCTTATGACGCTGAGGATGCCGTAGAATTTAGGGGTTCCTTTAAGCGATTCGTAAAGGTTTAAAATACGTTCGACACTTTTCCTCCAGGAACTATATTCGATAGGGTTTGCCTGAAAAGTCCCTAAGGCAACGCACTACACCGGGGATTTTGTCCAAGTCACTAAGGTTTGATAAATGTGTATCGTCTATGGTTTGATCTACTATTCCTGCTATGTCACTATGTGGACAAGCTTCAACCGTGCTTCTACATTCATTGACGTAGATCCTCTTTACGATACCTGAAATTAAAGCTTCTAGCTCTGGTGTTGCACTAATTGTTTGTGTGTTGGGATTGGCTTGTTGGGGGGTGGCACTACTAGGTCCGGCTTGGTTAACATTTAGGACGGGTGGGCGGATAAGGTTGTTGGGGTTTGCCGTTTTGTTATTTTTCTTATCCACTGGAGGGTCTGGTGTTCAGAATCGCAGTGTTGAAGTTTGTTATAGTTTTTTTTTTTATTATTTCTTTATTGGCTGTACGAGCCTTTAATTATGTGGTTTTTTTTTCTTAAATCCTAATGTCACTCTTAAGAAACAAAATTAAATTTAAGGTTGAAATTTTTTTTCCATATAATTTTCTCACAATATTTTCACTTATTACTTTAATTGTTCTTCTATTTTAACAGTGGCTATTAGCTTAAACTAAATAATGTTCTGCCAACTCACGAAACCACAACTGTCGGGAACATGCTGGGTCGGTGGGAGCAACTGTCTCCTTTTTGTTGTCAGTCAGCTACTGGGGAGTTGCTGTCCACACGTTGTTCCAGCCCGCTACGATCCAACGATGATAACGGTGTCCCGGGGTCCAGAAGTGAAATAGTGCAGTGCGTGGAGAAACACGTTGGGCGCCAGTTAACGATGCGGGCTTCTTCAGGCCGACTTATTCGCTTGATTCCAGTAAAAACACTTAAGTTTTTCTTTCGTGCGGCACGACCGCCTTTATTGACCACAAAAATAGGAATGAACACTCGCTTATAATTAAAGCTGAACATGCGTTGCGAAATCGATATTCGCAAACGCATTATCAGCGTTTCTGCTGCGGATGTCGAACGCAGCAGATCGTCGCGAAGTCAACGCCTTGAGGCGCGCTGTCAGCATTATTTGTTAACATTGTGAGGTTGTTGACATAAACACTGCAGCGGCGGCAAATTTTCGGCGTCAGCAGAATTTCCGATAACTTATATACAAGACTTTATTTGACTACGACGCTAACAGATTGACACACAGACTAAACCTCCCCGTTCCAGAAGGCGTGGTAGTGGTGGGATTCGCGGACGACATCGCGATAACAGTTGTAGCGAAACAGCTTGCGGACGTAGAGCAAAAAGCAAATGCCACAATAACGCTCGTCCGATCGTGGCTTCAGTCAGTGGGCCTACAACTAGCAGAAGAAAAAACGGAAGCAGTTCTGGTGAGCAGCCGCAATAAAAGCGAGGTAACAAGAATTGAGGTTGGCGCCAATATCATTACCCCCAGTCGATCTATTAAGTACTTAGGCGTGGTCATCGACGACAGGCTCAGCTTCCGAAAACACGCCGAATACGCCTGCTGCAAAGCATCCACGACCTATACCAGTTTATCACGGATGCTCCCCAATATCGGGAGCCCAAAAGCTAGTAGGCGAGTGCTACTTGCTAGCGTAATATCGTCCTCGCTACTATACGCAGCGCCAATCTGGGCCGAATCCCTGCACATCAAGGCGTACAAGCGACAGTACGAACGCGTCTATCGGCTTGCAGCACTGCGCGTGATAAGCGCCTTTAGAACGGTGTCAGACGTAGAAGCTTGTGTCATCTCCGGGATGTTGCCAATCGACATCAAGGCGGACGAGATGCGGCGTATATATGCCTTTAAGGGAACACGACCCAAAGAGGAAGCAGCGCGCGTCGAAAGAGCAACCTCCATGCGGCAGTGGCAGGCGAGATGGGACCACTCGAGCAAAAGTCGGTGGACGCACAAGCTCATCCCATGCATAGACAAATGGACAAGCAGAAGGCATGGCGAGGTTAACTTTCAATTAACACAGTTCATCACAGGCCACGGTGGCTACAGAAGCTACTTAAAACGCTTCGGCCACGACGACAATGCCAATTGCCCATCCTGCGACAAGCCAGAAGATCCTGAGCACACGTTATTCGAATGCCCACGATTCGAGGCCGTTCGCTCCAAATTAAACACGGCGACCCAGAAAATTTTGAACCCACACAATATAATTGACGAGATGCTGGAGTCAGCGGAAGCTTGGGACAAAATATGTGGAGGCATAACCTTAATGCAAGCTGAACTGCGAAGAGCAGAATGGGCCAGAAGCAGCCAACGCACAACAGAGCCTGGAAATATAGGCTAAACTTAACCCCCCTCTGCGATGCGATACTTAGCGGTAATTCCGCAGAGGGAATGAAAGGTTAACAGGGGGTGGTTTTAGTCGGTAAAAATCCGGCATGCTGGTGGGTCGCCCCAGTATCTTTCGAAGATTTCCACCTCCTGCGCGAAAAAAAAAAACACAGACTTTCAAAAATAATCCTACGAAGACAATTTTTTTGGGCAAAGGTAATTCAGGACTTAGGGAAAAAATGTAATATGAATCTAGTTTATGATATTGCAGATAGGAGATTGTGGAGTGCCAATATAGACTTATTGCTCTCAAGTGTAAATCTGACGAATAAACAAAAATTGTGGGAAAGAGCTATGAATAGCTCACGAGTATACAAGGACCTCGATCACAATATTGGTAAAAGTTATTTCAATGACATGGTAGAAAACTATAAAATCTCTTGGATATTGAAGTCTAGATGTGACCTTATTTACCTCGGAGGCCACAAAAATTTAAACTGCACTCTCTGTAATTTAAACGAATTAGAGGACTTGGCACACTTTTTTGGAAGGTGCCCAATATTGAAAGAAATCCGATTTCGGTACTTTGGACAATTCTACTTAGACCAAGAGGAAGTAAATAACAGATTGAACGGTATCGGGTCTGGTGGATGGAATAGTTTAGTATGGTTTGTCACGGGTGCTCCTAAATATAGAAGACTAATTGTAAATGAATATAATATAGTTAAGCTAAGAATAAGTAAATAAAAAATAATGTATGTATGCTAAGTTTGCCGACAGACGACCTGAGGGTCAATGTTGTATATCCTTTTTTTATAAATGTTAGTTCATATACATAACTATATTATTAGAAATTGTATGAATTGTTCTATAATTATAAGAGAAATGAAAATTAATAAAGGATTTATCTATCTATCTCTATCTACAGGGCAGATATCGGAGGGAGCACAGAGTTATCCACTTCGGTGAGAGGCAGGGCGACCCCCTTTCTTGCCATCTCATCCGCTGCCTCGTTTCCTGCCGCTCCAGAGTGACCCGGAACCCAGCAGAGAGTGACTCGGTGATGTCCGATGCCGCGAAGTGCAGTGCGACAACTCTGCACTACCTTTGATTTCACAGTCGCTGATTCCAGCGCTTTAAGGGCTGCCTGACTATCCACACAGATTGTGATATCCGGGGGTGATAATCCGCTGTCGCGGATTAATTCAGCAGCTTTCCAGATTGCATAAATCTCCGCCTGAAAGATGCTACAGAGGTCCGGGAGTCTGAAAGACCGTTGAGCCCCTAGTACATCTGAGTGGAGACCAGCTCCTGTACCTTCCTCCATCTTAGAACCATCTGTGAAGATGGTGATGCAGGCGTCTCTTGTCACACTTGTAAGTCCCCATTCTTCCCTTGAGGGAAAGGAGGTAAGTGCGCGCGAATCAAAATCCAGGTATGGAATCAGATAGTCCGTGCAGGAATCTAATTGATGTTCCGTACCTGGCCTCGTAAATGACCTTAGAATCCCAGAGTGTTCATAAGCGTGCTCTTTCCACAAGTTGGCCTCTCTCAGCCTGAGAGCGCCTTTAGCGGCACATCACTTAATGAACTGCTCTATTGGGTGGAGATGTAGAATCATCTCTAGGCCTGCTTGGGGGTTGCTTTTGACGGTTCCTGCTATTCCCATAGCCGCCAGTCTCTGCACCTTCATCAGTTGCGTCGCCAAGGATCTGGTGTCCGTGGCCGGCCACCAGACAATGGCTCCGTAACATAAGATCGGCCGAATGATTGCTGTATACATCCAGTGGACAATGCTCGGCCGCAATCCCCACTTTTTCCCGAAGGCCTTCTGACAGACGTAGAAGGCATTCAGGCTCTTCTTCACCCGCTCTTCCACGTTGCGTCTCCAAGAAAGCTTGGAGTCGAGTGTGGTGCCAAGGTATTTCACCTCGGGTGAGAGGGTGATAGTGATGCCGCTGATTTTCGACAGCCTAAACTCCGGTATTTTGTATCTCCGGGTGAACAGTACCATAACCGTCTTTGAGGGGTTAACTCCTAGACCGTTATGCTCTGCCCACCAGAGAGTTCTCCTAAAGCAGACTCCATGAGATCACTGATGGTGGAAAGATATTTTCGAGGAATCAGGATAGTGACGTCGTCCGCATATGCTACTACTCGCAGCCTCCTGGATTCGAAGATCTCGAGGATGTTGTTTATCACAAACAGCCACAGCAGAGGCGAAAGGACGCCCCCCTGAGGTGTGCCCCTTGTGGTAAACCTCCTCACCGAGCACGAGCCTAGGCTGGAGTGAACCCTTCTGCTACTAAGCATATCGCTGGTTCACCTCACCACTTTCTCGTCCACTTCGAATTTTCTAAGTGCACTGGTTATTGCCTCTAGAGTGACGTTATTAAAGGCCCCCTCAATATCGAGGAAAGCGGCTAACGTATACTCCTTGACGCTCAGCGATTTTTCGATCGTCTGAACGACCTCATGCAAGGCGCTGTCTACAGATTTTCCCCTGCAATACGCATGTTGCGTCCTGTAGAGTCCCCTGGACTGTGCCACTCCCCTGACATAGACATCCACCAGCCTCTCCAAAGTCTCTCCAAAGAACGATGACAGGCTGATCGGTCTGTAGTCTTTTGCAGTGATGTGGTTTGACTTCCCCGCCTTGGGGATGAACACCACCTTAACCTCTTTCCAGGCGCGTGGTACATAGCCCTGTTGGAGAGATTCCCGAAAGATTCGCTCCAAGACTTTGACCACTGCCTCCTTAGACCAGTGCAGCATAGCCGGAATGACACCATCGGGACCCGGAGATTTGTACGGGTTGAATGTGTCTATCGCCCATGCCACTTTGACCTCATCGAGAATTCCCTGAACTAAAACATCCGGTCGTGACGAGTGCTGTCGCGAGTGCTGTCAGATTTCTTAATGCTGCTAGGGGTATGTGGGTCGGCAAAAATCCACTTAGTTTAACCCTCCTCGCGGGTGCCGACCGGGCAATGGGCATCGCCGTGTCTATGCGCAGGTAAACTGGCAAGGCACGGCGATGTCTAGCTAAGAGTGAGGTAGGGCTCCACAAGTCATGCCTGAGGTCCAGCTTACATGCCGCCCCGAGGGGCGGCTTGTGGAGTCTTACCTCAGTCATGCTAAGTGGTGCCTGGCGGGTAGGCATAAAACGCTAAGGGAGGAGTCCCTGAAATAAAAACCATTCTGGAGTCGAAGAAGGGGAAAGAGCGGGTCAGGATATTGACCCAAACGTCGGTGGAAGAAGTGACTGCTACCACCGGCGGGCACGGTGGGGAACTTGATTCCCCTCTGCGTGTCGCCAGCGGTCACACCTCTGCTAGAGTGGTTGCAGGCTCTAGCAGTCGTCATGCGACTGCAAATTTTACGAAGGTTAGGTTAGCCACTAGGGGTACTGCAGTCGACACAGACTCAGACCTCGACAGTGTATGCAGCGTGGCAACCACAAATACGATAGCTGAGGAGGAGCTACTGAAGTCCCCGAAGGCTCTCGACCCGAGCATCGCATCCACTAGTAGGAGCGAGCAAAGGAAGAAGCCCAATAAGGAGGGCCTGAAAGCGCTCGCCCAGTACAAAGCGGCAATACGCATCAAGTTGCTCCTGGAGAATAAGGACACTCTTTCGCCCACGGAGCGGGAGGACCTACGATGGGCAACTGAGACGGTCACGAAAGGCAGGGAGCACTTCTCGCAAATCGAACGGTTTGCGACCACGCATCCCACCTTCGTGAACAAAATAGAAGAAAACGTAGCGAAGGCTATGAAGGAAACGGAGGCGAAGAGACAGAGGTCCACGGAGGGAGAAAAACCCCCGGCCAAACGTCCTCGCACTCACACCACAGCTACTCCATCTGACCAACCGACCTCGTCCAAAAGAGTGGCGACGACCAGCGAAGTAGCCAAACGGCACTTGACCGTGGCGCTCGTTGACCGACGACACGAAAATGGCCAGATGACGGCGGAACAGTGGAAGCTAGTGGACAGCAAAATACTCGAGGCCATTGTTGCACAGGCGATCGACGAACCTAACAAACCTTCGCCCTCCTTTGAAGGAGCGGGGTGGTTCAGGGGAGTCAAGATTCTAAAGTGCAATGACGACCTCACGCTTAAATGGGTCAAGGAGGTGGTCCCGAAACTACGAGGACTGTGGCCGGGCGCTAACCCGGCTATAGTGGATAGGGACGATATTCCCGGTCCACCGCGGGCTAAGGTACGTGTACCAAGCGCGGTGAAACCGGAAAACGCCCTACTGCTTTTCCAGCGGCAGAACCCCGATGTCCCGACGACGGACTGGAAGATGATCCACGCGGGGAAACCCAACGCCGACGGTACACTTGATCTGATCCTCCAAAGGACGAGATGGAGGTTGAGACGGGTGGAGTGTCGGCGGTGACAGCCACACCCACCTTGAAGGACACTGTACCGTCTGAAGGGAAAGGTCCTACAAATCAACCTCCATCACAGTAAGGTGGCTTCAGCTGAGCTCCTTCTCACACTAGAGGAGGGCAGCTACGACGTGGCCCTAATCCAGGAACCCTGGCTTTCCTCCGGAAATAAGGTTTCAGGGTTAGGGTCCACGAACTATAATCTTTTCCATGCAACAACGGTAGGTAAGATTCTATCTGCCATCCTTGTTAGGAAGGATATTAACGCATATCTTCTACCTAATTTCAGTTCTGATGACCTGACGGTGGTCGCCATCGAAGGGGACGACAAGCTTAGACTTGTGGCCTCATGCTATATGGCCCACGACGTCGAGGCATCCCCCACAGAACTACAGCACCTGACGGAAGAAGTCCTCAGACAAGGTTTCGACGCCGTGGTAGGTGCGGATGCCAATTCGCACCACCCTCAGTGGGGAAGCAAGGACACGAACGAACGGGGTGAGTCCCTTTTTAATTTTATATTACAAAACAATGTAGATATAGCTAATAGAGGGAACATCCCAACCTTCAAGGGTCCGACGTCGGAAGACGTATTGGACATTACTTTTTCTTACGGGGCAGATACCTGGATCTCGGATTGGAGGGTGCTGGAAAGACCCTCCTTCTCTGATCACAGCTACATACACTTTACGGTCAACTTTAAACCGTTGCGTACAGAAAGGATCTTCAGAAACCCCCGGAATACGGACGTGGATCTGTATGCAAATCGGTTAAAGGCTCATCTGAGTAATGCCTCTCAGACCCTCTGCAGCTCGGACGTTGAGGCTAAGGCGAAACTCCTAACGGCAAAGATCCTCCTTGCTTACCACGAATCCTGCCCGCCCTCAAGGCCGGTAGGACGAAAATCCTATCCGCCCTGGTGGAGCCAGGACATTGGTAGGCAAAGAAGGGAACTTAGAGAGTTTTTCAAACTGGCCAAACTTGCCGACTGTGCGGAGTGTTGGAGAGAGTACAAGACACTACTTCACTCCTACAAACAAGAGATACGGAGGGCCAAAAGAAGTTCCTGGCAGAACTTCTGTGGAAGTATGGATCCAGACTTCGGAAGATACTCGCCAAATCCCCCTCCATACCATCACTCATCCGCAAATAGTCTGAAGAATGGACCAAGGATGGCAAGGAGACGCTTGAGGCACTTATGGAAGCCCACTTTCCTGGATGTTCAGAGGTTCCCGACTCGGTCTCAACTGCACTCGGCACAGAGCAAGGGAATTGTGAGGGCCTAATCACCACATCCAGACTTCGATGGGCTTTGGGCTCTTTCGATCCCTTCAAATCCCCGGGTCCGGACGGCATTTTTCCCGCGCTTCTGCAAACGGGAAGTGCTGTTCTGATACCGTGGCTCAAGGACGTTTTCAAGAGCTGTCTGAGACTGAACTATGTACCGATGGACTGGCGATTATCAAGGGTTGTATTTTTGCCGAAATCAAGTAAAAGCAGCCATTTGTATTCGAAGGACTATCGGCCCATCAGCCTCACCTCGTTTATACTGAAGACCTTTGAAAGACTGCTAGACTCGTTTATTAAGGAAAGGGTTCCACCTGGCCTAATATCAACGAACCTATATGAAAGGCAAGTCAACGGAGACAGCACTTCATCAGGTGGTTTTTCAGATAGAGAAAGCTTTTCACTACGGAGAATACGCGCTGGGAGCCTTCCTCGACATATCAGGGGCTTTCAACAATGTCTCCACAGAGGCACTGTTGGAAGGCCTTGCATCAATTGAGGTGCACCCACCCATACAGGACTGGATTGGTAATCTGTTGAATTGCCGTACAGTGGTAGCGGAGTGGGGCGCAACAACCATGACGAGAAAGGCGAACAGGGGCACCCCCCAGGGGGGTGTGCTCTCTCCGTTACTATGGAATCTAGTCGTTAATAAGATCCTTTTAAAGTTGAGGGACGGGGGGCCAAGGCTAACCGCATACGCGGATGACCTAGCCGTTGTCGTCTCAGGCAGGTGTCTCAACTCAATGAGCCAAGTACTCGAGAGGACACTGAAAGTGATTAATTACTGGGCAAAGACTGTGGGACTGGAAACAAACCCAGACAAGACGGACTTAGTTCTTTTTACAACAAAGTACAAGATCCCAACCTGGCTTCCTCCCAAACTGAACAACACCACACTCGCCCCCAAAACATTTACTAAGTACCTAGGAGTCATCTTGGACAGTAAACTGTCGTGGAAATTGAATGTGGAAGACAGGAAAGCCTTAAACGCCTTATACGCTTGCAGGAAAATGCTCGGTAAGACTTGGGGCTTATCCCCCCGTCTCACACATTGGATTTACACTGCAGTTATTAGACCCATTATGCTCTACGGGATCATAGTATGGTGGACTGCGGTGGATAAGAAGACCTATGCCAAAAGACTCGAGACTGTACAGAGAGCCGCTGGGTTGTGTATAACAGGCGCAATGCGCACCACTCCGACAGCGGCACTGGACAAAATCTTGGGATTTTATCCAATTGGTCTGACTGCGAAAAGCGTCGCTAAAAAGGCCGCGCTTAGACTTAAGGTAACTGGACAGCTCACGCTACGACATTACGGCCACAGCAGGTTACACGCAGGGGTAGGCGAAAGCTCAGACTACGCCGTACCTCAAGCCAATTTCGACTTCAAACCCCACGTGATCCTAGAACCGGATGGGTGGCGACAGGGGCTCGAACCCAGCCGTCAATCCTTTAACCTGTTCACGGATGGATCCAAGATGACAGAGGGAGTGGGATCTGCAGTTTTCTGTCCGGAACTTGACCTTCAACAGTCTTTCCGGCTCCCGGACTACTGCAGCATCTTCCAAGCAGAGGTACACGCTGCCACAAGAGCGGCGCAACTAGCAATGGATCGCACCCCTCCAGACTCTCGGATAAACATCTATATCGGCAGCCAAGCAGCCATAAAAGCAGCAGCTGGGGTATTGTCAAACTCGATATGCGTACGGAACTGCAAAACCAAATTGGACGAACTCTGTCGCAACAGAGTAGTCACTATCTATTGGGTACCGGGTCACAAAGGAGTTGAGGGAAATGAGAAGGCTGATGCGCTCGCCAAAGCCGGGGCACGACTGCCGACGGTTAGCGAGCCAGACATCCATCCACCCCTCTCCACGCTCAAGACGGAAATAGAAGAGAATATGATTCGTGAAGCGGCGTCCATGTGGGAGAGATCTACATCTCACAGGACAGCAAAAATCATGCTTCGCGAACACAATAGCAACAACACAGAGTTTGTACTATCACTCCGAAGAGATGATTGCAAACTATTAACCGGGATACTCACGGGACACTGTCTCACACCGTCCCACGCTGCCAAACTTGGCTTGGTACCAAGTGATGCATGCACAAGATGTGGTGAAGACAGTGCCAAGGATACCCTGGAGCATTTGCTGTGCCACTGCCCTGCTCTCTACAGATCACGGATCAGCTGCCTCGGATCCGCGTCGTTCCCTTCCTTGGAAAGAATCGCGGAACAAAAAAGCGGCGACTTGCTTAGATTTGCCAAAACGTTTTTAAAAAATTATATACAGGTCTGAAGCTCCAGAACCTTTCTGGTATCACTATGGACCAACATGGTCTATGTGAGACCCCCCCGTGGGTCAGCCAGCCTAACCTAACCTAGGGGTATGTGATGCCCCGGCTAGCACCTTGCGAAGTCTGGCGGCCTCGTTGACATTGTCGAGGGATTCGCAGTACTTCCTCCAATTATTCCGCTTGGCCGCCCTAATAGTCTTCTTAAACTTATTAAAGCTAGCCTTGCAGGCTCCCCAGTCTTCTTCAGTTCGGCTAAATTTAGCCTTATTGAAGAGACGTCTAGTATCTGTTCTAAGTTGTCTTAGCTCTGGGGTCCACCACACCGCGTTGGTTTTCCGTGGAGCTCGACTTTTAGGACAAGATTCATTAAAAGACTTGTTAAACACTTTCGTTAGAAGACCAACTGACCTGTCAATGTTGTTTCTCTCGAATGTAGCGATCGCTTTACGCGATGCCAGTTTCTGAGAAACTAGTGCACTGAATTTAGGCCAGTTAGTCTTTCTCGGATTCCTGTAAGTTTGTGGACGTCCAACCTCTATGGCCACTGAAAAGACTATACGGTTGTGGTCCGAGAACGAACATTCCGTCAGTACTTTCCAGTCGACCACGGAGATAGTATTGAAGTCGGTAACCAAGGTAATATCGATGACCTCCTCCCTAATGTGGTGGAACAGGTGTTGGGTGTGGTAGAACAGAGGTCGGGTATATAGTTTGTTGTGACCGCTTTTGGTTTGTCCGACGTCAGTAGCGTTCGGGTTGACCTATTTGAAGCGGCGGGTCACGCCAATTATTTTATGGCCAAAGTGCCTATGTGTGTGAGCAACCAAGAGAAACGCACGGTTTGTCTATTCTCAAGAAGCTGATTTTATTTTTCAATTTCCGTGTCTTAAATACAAAATTTAGAAACTGTTATACGGCTGAGCATTTCCAATGCTCCGCCCGATTTTCCAGTGTCGCGGAAGTGTGACCAATCAGCGTCACGGGACCCTTTCGGTCAGTTCAGCACTTTTCCTCAAGTGCCATTGCCCTGCGGTAGGTGACATCACACAGAGTGCCGATCAGTGCATGTTCCATATGTGGGACACTGCACTGCGGTCAGTCGTGTCGGATGGCACGCCGCTGGCTTAGCCACTTGAGTGTCGCTTGTGTCGTGCGCGCGTTGCTATTTGACACTTTGACACATTTGTGCTTGAGTGCAGCATGACTTGTCAGGGTTGGCATAAGTGGTTACACGGTACCACTACACCATTGCCCTTAAGCGAAAAATTATTACTTGGAATAATTTTTTAAGATAGCGGTCGGGGTTTTCGGAGGTGGATTTGGAAATGCTTAGCTTACATTATTTATGATAATTTTGGTGTGTTTTGGATATGTATGTTGTGTTTCTATGCTTTTTTCAATTCTTAGGGCAATAAATGTATATATTTTATGTTTTTGGTCTGTACAATTTTAGTTGTTACTTGCTATGTCATTATTTCCTAAAAATTTCTTAAGATTATTGTTATGTAATGTCTTATGCTTACCATTTATATCTAGGGTGGAGTTTACTCCATTTCTATCTATAATCTTGTACGGTCCGTGGTAAGGACTTTGTAACTTCTTACTTGATTCTAATTTAACAAAAACTAAATCTCCTATCCTTAACTGTGTATTATTGATATTTTTATTATAATTAGTTTGTCTCTTATGTTTAGCTATTTCTATCATATTCCTAGCCTTATCTATGGATGTTTTCAGCCTAACTTTTAGTTCGTTGGCGTAGTTGTCAAAGTCATAAATCTTGTCGTGTTTGTTTGTTATGTCACTCGGTAATGACGGTAATTTGCCGAAAACTAACTCGTACGGTGAGTAGAGCGTTTCAACATGTGGTGTCGTATTGTATGCGAATGTATAGTATGGTACCCACCTATCCCATTCATGTTCGTCTGTGAATGCCAGTAGGTACTCGTGTAGTGTTCTGTGATTTCTTTCAAGTGCCCCTATTGTTTGGTGGTGGTAGGGTGTCGAAAAAATTTGTCGTATGTTGAGTAATTGGCATATGTTGTGCATTAGCTCGTTCGTAAACTCGGTGCCTCGGTCGGATTTCAATGTTTTAAAACAACCGTACTTGAGAATGAACTGTTCTACAAGCGTTTTTGCTGTCGAGCGTGCGTCCTTGGTTTCCATCGGGTGTGCAATAATAAATTTTGTTAAATCGCATTGCATTGTGAGTATGTAGCGGAATCCATTTGATATTCTTAATGGTCCGACTGTGTCAATGGTAATGGTTTCGAAACTTGTTGCTGGCGTGTCTGTTTTGACCATTTCTTCTTTTGTGTGCTTAATTGTTTTATTCTTGCAGCAGGTCAAGCAATTGTTTACAAATTCTTTTACCATTTGTCGCATGTTTTTCCATGCATAGCGTTGTTTTAATTTTAAAATTGTTTTTCTGATTCCTAAATGTCCGGCTGTGCTAGCGTTATGATATGCGTCTATTAGTTTATATTGTTGTAGTTTACTTTGAATATGTCGTGGAGCGTTGTATATTAGTATTTTTATAGGCGAGCATTTACCTTTATTTAATTCATTGTATTTCTTTTTGAATGCATTCATTGTAATATTTTCAAATTTAAAATTTTCTCTGCAAAGGGCTAGCTCCTTTATATGCAGGTTCTTTAGTGAACTGTGTAGTTTCTCCAACATTGAATCTAGATTCAAAGGGTCATCGCTACAAGTCACGTGCACTTCATAATTATCAATATGTATCATCGGCCGATGCTTTTCTTTTATTTCAAATTTCAATTTCTTCATATTCTTCACGTCGTTCATAGAGGTACATTCCCATATGTAGAGTTGCGCAGGCTCTTGAGATATGTCCTTCCTATTGTCGCGTGTTCTGGTACCATAGTCTTCATAAATATTCTCATTTTTTTCATTGTGCATAATATCTTCATGTATTGTAGAATTTTCTTTTGCTCTTAATGTTGCTGCCTTGCTCCTTGTAATCGCTAAAATTTCCTTTTGTTTGCCGTCATTTACGTTATCTTCATGTGTTGGAATCATTGCTTTTAGTGTGTCGCTGTCGATTTTTATGCGTGATAAAGCATCTGCATTTGTGTTGATTTTTCCTTGTTTGTATATGATTTCAAAGTCGTAATCAGATAAGTCTAGTCTGATTCTTGTCATTTTTGATGATGGATTTTTGTGTGAGAACAGAGATACCAGTGGTCTGTGGTCTGTGACTACGATGAATTTCCTTCCGTAGAGGTACGGTCTAAAGTAGTTTATTCCCCAATGTATTGCTAAAAGTTCCTTTTCTATTATTGGTTTATTGATATCGTGTTTCTGTAGTGATTTGCTTGCATATGAAATGGGAAGGTCATGTCCAATTTCTCCTTGGGATAATACTGCTCCTAGGGCGAAGTCTGAAGCGTCTGTTGTTAATATGAAGGTTTTGTTGAAATCTGGATATTGTAATATTGGTGTGTTTGTTAACTTCTGCTTTAATGTTTCGAAAGCTGTCTTGCACTCGTCTGTCCAAATGAAAGGTGTACCTTTCTTAAGGAGAGAGTTAAGACATTTTACTATTGATGCGAATTCTGGTATGAAGCGTCTGTAGTAGTTGCAAAATGCTACAAATCGACGGACTTCATCAGCATTCGCTGGTGTTGGATACTTTAGTACTGCTTCGCATTTTGTTGGATCTGTTCTGATGCCTTTGTCTGTGATTAAATGTCCTAGGTAGATTACTTCTGGTTTTAGAAATTGGCATTTGCTTGCATTTAATTTCAAGTTGTACTGTTGTAGTCGGTCAAAAACTTTAATCAAATTTTCGTTGTGGTGTTTTAATGAACAACCAAATACGATTATATCATCAACATAGAGGAATGCTTCTGAGCTTAATCCACTTAGTGCTAGGGTTAGCATGCGCTGAAAACTGTTCGAAGATATCTTGAGGCCAAACGGTAGTCTTTTGAATTGGTAGTGTCCATCTTGTGTTGAAAATGCGGTGGGTGGTCGTGAATCTTGGTCCAATGGTATTTGGTGGAAGGAGCTGGTCATGTCTAATGTTGAAAAGTATTTTGCTCTGCCAAGTATGTCAAGAACATCTTCTAGGCGTGTTAACGGGAATTTATCATTTATTATTTTGTCGTTCAGTTTTCTGTAGTCTACGACCAATCGCCATTTTTTCGTATTATCTTCGCTTTTCTTTGGTACTAGTAGTAGAGGTGCGTTGTATGGGCTAGTTGATGGTTCTATGATATCGCTGTCTATTAATTTTTGTACTTGGTTCTTTATCTCTTCCTGCTGTGTTTGCGGTAATCTGTAGTTTTTTATATATACCGGTGTGGAGTCTTCTAGGTTAAGTTGTTGAGTGTAGAAATTATTTGTTGTAATTTCTTCTCCCTCCAGGTGGAAAACTGATTGATATTTTCGAAAGATGGTTTTAAGCTCTGCTTCTGTTTGTTCGTCTAGGTTGTCTAGTTTGAGTGTTGATATTAGATTTCTGAATCGTTCATTGTTTGGACTGTTGGTGTTGTAGTTTGTTTTCATTATTGTGTAATTAGACAAGTTTTCTGTTTCTGGTCGGATGTTTTTTACTGTTATTGTTTTATCTGTTGTATTGATTATTTTTACGTGGCATTTGCCTTTTGCTGGTGCGATGGAATTTGCCAAAAATACTCCGTTTGCAAGTTCTTGGTTTAGTATTACACTGTCTTCTTGAATATTCATGCTGATAGGTAGTATTACTTCACATCTTGGCGGTATTGTGTGTGAGGTGTGTGGCGGTGGTTTGGTTGTTATAGGAAATATGTGTTCTTCTTCATTTATTATCATTGTTAGTGTGAGGGTTTCGTAGTCTATTTTGCACATGTATTTGAGCAAAAAGTCTCTTCCTATGATTCCATTAGTTACGATTGGGAATTCTTCATTGACTATGTGGAAATTCAATTCTGTTTTTGTTTTTCGTAGTGGGAATGTCAGTTTTAATGTTCCCAGTGAGTCTATTTTATGTGTGGATATTCCTGTTAGTTTACATGTGTTTTCTGTGTTGATCTCAAGGCTGTCATCGTTGTTTGTTTTACACAGTGATATGTCTGCTCCGGTATCAATGAGGAATGTTAACGGTTTATTAAATTGGTGGCATTTCAGTGTGACATAGTTTGTTAGATTCTCTGATATTAGGTAAATTCTTCGTTCATTTGTTATTGCTCCCCCGGAGGAATGTGGTTGTCTTCCTCCGGGTCGCCCGGGTTTTCCTGAATATAATTGATGTGTGTAGGGCGACCATGGTTGTCGAAATTTTGGTTTCTGTTTGCATTGTTGTTGTATCTTGAGTTTTGGTTGAAGTTTCTGTTGTTTTGGCTATAGTTCCTTTGGTTCTGATTTCTGTAATTGAAATTCGTGTTAGCAGTGTGACTGTTTGGTCTGCCGTTGTTGGATGCGTTGCGAGAATTTGTTTGATAGTTGCTGTTGTTCTGATTGTTTCTGGGGTTGTAGTTAGCTTGTTGGCTGTTGTTCCTGTAGTTGTTGTTGTTTCTAGCATTGTTGTTGTTTTGATATCTGTTGTTGTCTTGTTGGTTAAAATTTCTGTGGTTTGCTCTGTTTTGGTTGTTGTTTCGATTGTTGCTGTTCCTGTTAATGAACATCACTCTTGCCCGTGTTTGTTTGTTGTCTTTTTCTAGTTCTAGGGCTAATTCGACTGCTTTATTAAAATTTGTTGGCATGGCTGCGAAAATGGTTTGCTTGTATTCGTCGTTTAGTCCATTTTTAAATACGGTGAGACTGTATTGCTCGTTGAGTTTTGTAATTATATTTCGTTCTATAGTGGTTAGTTCGGAGCCGGCTTGATCTGTTTGTAATTTGTTTAGCTCTGCTATTAGGTTAAGGATCTTGTTCTTGTACGTATTTATGTCTAGACCTCCTTGGACGAGGTATGATAGTTGGTTCTGGAGCTGGGGTATCGTGTTCGTACTCTTGTATCGTTCGTTCAGAAGTATGGTCAGTTCTTCAAGCGTTTTTGGTATGTTATGGCCGATTGCCGTTCTAGTTGTGAGGCTCAGTTTTGCGTAGAATACGAATTCTAGCAGTTCTGTTTTGCCAGTAGCATCCAATTTTTTGTATATTAGTTCTGTTATCTTCGTGAAAGTATCCAGCTCTTTGAAATTCCCTGTGAAGTTCGGGATGGCTTTCATAGCCGTTTCGATATTAAATGCTGCCATTGTGATTGGCGGATGTTTTTCCTTTGTATTGTTATCCGTTAGTTTCTGTTGTAGTATTTGTATGGTGTTTTCGTACGTTTTGTTGAAAGCAATTTTTATGCCAGCTATGTAGTCTTTATCTGTGTGTTCAATTATTAGTTCTTCAAAGCGTTGTTTTAAAGCGACTACGGCTTGTTGTTTTGTCGTTAATGTCTCCTGCGTGTATGTTCTTTTTGGTGTTTTTCTCTGTTTTTTTTTTTTTTTTTTTTTTTTTTTTTAAAACCGAAGATTGAACATGTTGAGCATACGTACTGTCTCCTCCTCTAGTGTTGGTGTCCGTGGCATTTCTATTGTCCTCCAAAGTTTTTCCAAATATTCTAACTGTTTATGTTCGTCTATTTCTTCAATTTCTAATACTATATTTCCTTGTGTCGAAATATTTTCGTACCTATGTTGTCTGTTTTTCCTGTCCATGCTTTCTATATTGTAAGATTACGAGCTTATGTGTAGATTTTGCATAGTGAGATATTTGTTTCTAAATCATTTATATTTATTTAAACCTGAGTTACATGTATGGTTTTTGTGTGTTTCTTAATGTAATTCTTATAATGTGCGTTGATTTGAATGAATACTAGTATTAATACTATGATACTTAAAATATATGTTAAATTTGTATTGTTTGTCGCTGCTGTTGATTGTGCTGCGCTCGCTGCATTATTGTTTGCAACAATAATCTCTTCCTTGCTTGGTTTCGTGCCCATTAGTGCAGGGTTTTCAATTTATCAATTAAGTTGCGTTTAAGGTCCCGGTCTGTTGTTACGGGGATCAGTTTGTACAATATTGCTTTCTTTCTTCTTGCTGCAACCTTTTTTCCGCCTCTGGCGCGTCGTTTCTTTGCTGTCGTTGGGGCCTCTGCTGTTTGGGGTTTTGTTTTGCAGTTCCTCGCCTTGTACTCTTCGATTGTGATGGCCCTCGGACCGGCTGATTTTGGTGTGGGCGTATATACGGGTGGCGTCGATGTTGTCGGTATGACGCTCTCTGGGACGTATTCTTGCTGCTGTACGGCTCGGACCCACTTTTCGAATACTGCGTCGATTTCTTCTTGCGTTGTCATTCCTGGGTGAATGATGGAGTTTGTGGATGTGAACGGTGGGTTTGCCTTTTTAAATTTTCAAATGTAGTGGTCGATAGTTATGGTCTGGCAGGACCGGTGTTACTGTGGGTTTTCATTTATTGGTGGGTGCTCCAGATTTGGTCGCAAGTGGCAGGATCGCCATGTGGTGGAACAGGTGTTGGGTGTGGTAGAACAGAGGTCGGGTATATAGTTTGTTGTGACCGCTTTTGGTTTGTCCGACGTCAGTAGCGTTCGGGTTGACCTATTTGAAGCGGCGGGTCACGCCAATTATTTTATGGCCAAAGTGCCTATGTGTGTGAGCAACCAAGAGAAACGCACGGTTTGTCTATTCTCAAGAAGCTGATTTTATTTTTCAATTTCCGTGTCTTAAATACAAAATTTAGAAACTGTTATACGGCTGAGCATTTCCAATGCTCCGCCCGATTTTCCAGTGTCGCGGAAGTGTGACCAATCAGCGTCACGGGACCCTTTCGGTCAGTTCAGCACTTTTCCTCAAGTGCCATTGCCCTGCGGTAGGTGACATCACACAGAGTGCCGATCAGTGCATGTTCCATATGTGGGACACTGCACTGCGGTCAGTCGTGTCGGATGGCACGCCGCTGGCTTAGCCACTTGAGTGTCGCTTGTGTCGTGCGCGCGTTGCTATTTGACACTTTGACACATTTGTGCTTGAGTGCAGCATGACTTGTCAGGGTTGGCATAAGTGGTTACACGGTACCACTACACTAACCCTATTGTGAAAAGTCGGCGTATTGCCTCTATTGCACGGCACAAGGTTAGACCCAAGAAGAAATTCAAAAATTGACTCACCCCTACTATTGGTGTCGGAACTTCCCCACAGCATGTGGTGTGCATTGGCGTCACACCCGATGATGAGGTCGAGCCTCCGTGATCGGGCGTGCGCAGCAAGCTCCCGGACTTCCTTCGGCGGTGGTTCCTCCCCTTCGAATGGCATGTATACGGACGACAGGATCAAGTCTCGCCAATCGCGTCGTTCGCATGCAGCCCCACACAGGTCACCAGTACTGTAATGAGACAAAAGAAACAAATTAATTCACTTTCTGTATACAATACAGGCTCGTATCTTACCTCCACCGCGTGAATGAAGCAATCTAAATTGACCTGAATCTAACCCACAAACCCTGTTTCCTACGATCCAGGGTTCCTGAATTAGAGCCAAGTCAACTCCAGTCTCCCTAAGGAACTGCATAAGGTCGTGGGTGGCGGCTTTCGAGTGGTGCAGGTTTATCTGCACTACCTTCAGCCTTCCCTTGTGTGGCGCGCTCCTTGTTAGGGAAGCGAACTTTGAGGGAACCCAAACCGAACTTAACAACTCCCAGGGAGTCCCGCAGATGGGCAAAGGATGATTGATCTACCTACATCTACTACAAGTAGTGGAGGATACAATTCTCCACTCTCCTGTGTTCAGGCCACTATCGGCCAATCAGCTTCACCGTGTCGGCCTCCTCCACAACTGGAGGGGGGACCCACAGTGTGACGATAGGCCGGAGTGGCAGACGGTCACGAGGTATGACCTGTATGATCTGTATCAATACAGATTCTGAAAGGTGATAAAAATACCTTTCAAACAAGCCCAGATTGAGAAATCTACTATAACTCTATCCGATTGTATGACTAATTTAATTAAATTATTCTATGTATATATTGAAAAATATCTATTTTGAAATTTTGGGGGGCTCCAAATCCGACTTAGAGCTATGGTCTCTTGAGCAAAATTTCTCAGAATCACTTATAGATTACGTTTTTGCTATACGCTTCATAAAAAAAAATAAAAATTAACCCGCCCTAATACACGTATAGAAAAACATTCACGAAATTTCGTGTTTTCTGTATCATCGCTTGTCTCCCTTTGATTTCCGAATGAAAACTTATTGTGAAGATAGGTTGCTGCCAATATGCGGTCCTCCTCCTGCCTTATGGCGGTCCTCACCGAGAAATGGAACCATAGCTTTCTAAACCTCGGTGAAAACAAGGTTGTTGCACTGGATATTTCTAAGGCCTTTGACCGGGTGTGGCATAAAGCACTCGTGTCTAAATTGATTGCCTATGGCGTCGGTAGTATCTTCTCTCGTTGGATTACGAGCTTCCTCTATGTTCGCTCTATTCGTGTTGTAATAGACGGCATAGCCCCGGAAAAGCATTCCCTTAGCGCGGGAGTGCCGCAGGGTTCGGTCCTTTCTCCAACCCTTTTCCTTATCTTCATCAACGACCTATTGTCGTCAACGAAGAATCCCATCTACTCGTTTGCGGATGACAGTACCATTTGTCATTCATACTCCTTCACAAAGCGCCCCAGCTCTGTGGAGATTGAGAGAGAACGGCGCCGTATGAACGACACACTTAATAGCGACCTACAAACAATCTCCAAGTGGGGTCAAGCGAACAGGGTCGATTTTAATCCTCGCAAGACCCAATGTTGCCTGTTATCCCACAAGCGAGTCTCCCAACATTCCAACACATCCCTGGTTATGGATGGTGTGAGTATTGCGGAATCGGCAGCTCTTGAGAACAACCTTCGCTGGAACGATCACATTTTTGGCGTGTCGAAAGAAGCATCAAGTGCCTCGGCTTCTTAAAGCGGTGCAAAAAATATTTCACCCCGTCCGATCTCCGCATTATTTATACCACCTATATCCGACATAAAATGGAGTTTAACTCGCACCTATGGGCAGGGGCTTCAAAAACCCATCTGGAGCTCCTGGATCGGGTGCAAAACCGTGCGATTAAACTTATATAGTAGGCAACAGTAGGGCATCCAGCTCTATTGACTCCTTGGAGCATCGTCGAAACGTGGCATGTGTGGTGTTATTCTACCGATACTTTTTCGGTAATTGCTCAGTGGAGATGAGCAGCTTGATGCCATCACTCCGGGTATTCCCACGGGCAACCCGTTTCGTCGAAACGATGTTCCAGCGCACTACGCACTACAAAGATAGTTCGTTCCTGGCCCGAACAGCGCGTTCGCTCGTGTAAATAAAAAAAAAATATAGAAGTATTACATATATGCTGTGAGTTAATAAGTTTTCCATGTAGTTTGGTGTTTCCACCAAACTTTCACCGTTAATGTTGGTGAAAATTTTATTTAAAATTTGTAAAATTTGTAGGAATTCGGAGGTTGGCTTATGTAATCCCCCTCTGAAAGGAGATTAACATATGTATAACTTTCATCGTCGCCAGACGCCATCCGAAACATACGGAAGAAATACATATTCACATTTTGACAATCTAAACCTAAGAACCTAAACAAAATACATTTCAATTTTGTTGACGTAAAAAATGTTCAAGGGATTTTCTAACAACAGTACGGTAGCACATTTTCAAAGAAGAACGTCAAAAAGACCTTTAGTGTCAGATGCGCAATATGGCGGCTGAGAAGAAGCATCGGCTCTACGTTCTATTTTTGTATCATGGTTTTCCCCTTATTCACCTTTATTATGGTTGTCGTCGTCGACACGAATAATATTAACAGCGACTAATTGGTATCACTGGTGTCAATATAGATAACAATTGACAGCTATTGACACATCTTTGGTATCGACTAAGTAATATCACAGAATAAACAGTAATACAGAACGCGCATCTCATACAAATTCAAAAATGTTAAGGGGTCGTAATATTACGACCACTGTTAATTGAACATTACGTCCTCTGCTATTAACATTACAAACAGTACTAGACAGCTTTCGCTTCTGTTATATTACAGAACAAACAGCACAGAAATAAGAAGAAAGTAATAGCTATTTCCACTGAGCGCTTAACAGTGAAGGGCTCTGTTAAATTTGAGAACTGTCAAGCGTTTCCACCGGAATCGAGTTAATTGTTTTTTGTTTACATTTTTATTTGGCCAAGCTAGATTCTGTATTTATTTCTGGGCAGCCACAGCTTTTCCATCGTCGCCATCTCCTTGTATACGTATGTATGGTTTCTTGTAGTCCCTCTACTGCAGGAAAACCACTCCGCTTTCCTTCTCAACAGTCTAGGAATGTCTGCGTTTTCATATTTGTGAAAATTTATTTCATTTCTCAATGTTTATTTTTCATTTGTGACAGTTGTCAGCTGATTGATATCAGAGCTGTCTGAATTTTTAATGTCAAGAGGGTTCATGAGAAGTTCCACTTTTTTATTTTCTTTTTCAGCATTTATTATTGGCAAATAATAGAAGTTTTGACTTTGATTTTTGTTTGTGTTAGTACGGCTCTTGCAGCGCCTGAAAGCATGCTAAGAAAATTTGTACATTTGTGAGTATTGCCCCCTATTTTAACATAACATTTTCTGTTAGACGTCTATAAACGACAAAACTGAGTTAACTCAGTTTTGAAAGTGAGTTAACTCAGTTTTTCACAACAACAATTTCATGTGAATTTGGCATTTAAATGCGATGTCTAACTGCAGTTAAGCGTAAACTGCAGTTAAGGCCCAGTGGAAATAGGCTATAATGATCGTTTGCGGCTCCGTGAAGCATTGAAGGAAAAATAGCGTCGGCTGTGGTTGTTGTTGTTGTCGGCCAACAAAACGAAGTTGCTTCTTACATATATGGGGAGAAGAGCAATAAGCTATGGTTGTTGTTATTGTTACCGGCTAAGAAATGAAAATTGAATTCGAATTATTTTTGCTTTATGGTTTATTCTGCGAGCAGCGCAGTGCGTACATACGCTGTCGGTAGCAATTTTACGACGGAGTATAGCCTGCAAAAATATATGAGAACGAATGTCAAAAGGAGGTAACTTATCGACTTAAAAAGTCACTACGCTTTAAAGTTATCACACTATTTTTAATTTTGAAGATAGTTAAACGATTTGGTACAATCTTTATGTGTGAAATATCTTTTAAATTGTGGATTACACATACATATTTTGAGAGAAAGCAAAACAAGAAAATTATACTGCCACCATTCAGGACCGTCGTTGCTTACTTACTTATTTCTTATAACTTTTTACTTTATAATAAATATGTGTGTACATACATTAAACGTGATTAAATGCACAAGTTTGTAATTGCGAACGTCTCATTGGACAAACAAATGTTTTGGCCAAACAACTGGGGGCCTAGAGTGGGGATAAAAAGCGTAAGGATAAAATAATAAATCGCGGCAAGGAGTAATTTATGCCAAAATTAGCGAAACCTTAGCCTTTAAGTGCTAATAAGGATATACAAATCTTTTCGCGCAGAAGGTCGATCGCATAATAACGTGAAAAAATTGTGTTCTTATTAACACTAGAATGTTCGGATAGGTACAAATGTATCTCCTCGGAGAAGTAAACATAAAATTTGTACACTATTTATTATGCAAGTAGAGTGAAATTAAATGATAGCCTCAAATGGTCTGTGTAGATTCTAGAAAAAGAGGAAACAAGAAAAACATGGGTATGTGGTAGTGGGTGGGAGTCGCCAAAAAAAGTCATCTCACTCTGTTTGGCATAGGCACAAATGTACCCCCGTGTATTTGTATACGTTACACAGGTGCTATCAACTGGGAGTTAGGGTTAATATATTTTGATGAAGAGCTTGTAATGTTCAGAAAAGTATATAATTATATTTGTAAAAGGAATCACCAGGGGAGCTCATTTAGTAGCGTCCGTCTGCTGTCTATCCGTCAATCGGCTGGTTCGCACAATAGGACCTGAACGCGAATAGTCATTGAGATGAAATTTGGTATAGAACCTCCTGGTGCTCATATTAAAAACTGGTACCCATTTGGGCATGGTTCGCCCACTTTTAACCCACTTTTTGCAACGAAACAAATAAACAACAGAGTGAACAACTCAAAAGTTATGCAACAAGATACTACTCGTATCGCTACAGGGAACGTTATAGGAGGCGGTAAACCGATCGAAACAAGACGTACCGTTGCTGGCTCAAGCACACAAAGTCGTGTGAGCAAGAAAGTTATTAGCACCTGTAAGATTTGTTATTTTCCCGAAACAATTGAAAATTTGCCAATCATGTTGTTCTTGTGAAGTACTGGCTCTTCATTCCTCGCAGTCGCCTAACCATGTAAATAATTATAATCCACAAAAATAAAACTTATTTTTGCACAGGCAAACATACACCCGCCGTTTTTTCATTTTGTTTACAACTTAAAGGAGAAATCCCATGGAGGTACATTTGTACCTACGCCGAGCAAAATACGTTAAACCGAACCACTCTAGTGTCAATCAACACACGTCGGGCATAGCCAGCCAAATTCAGCCAGAAACAAAAATTCTAAATTTACAATTTGCATTAGCTCATCAACACAACAACAACAGCACATCGCCCTTCATTCGCTTCATTGAAAATAACAGTAACTTCTATGGCCGGCATCGAGCGCACGAACTTGCCCTGCACCATTCGGCACTTACCGAAGTTACAATAACAGAGATCGTCGTCGCACGAGAAATTAACAGAGACAAAAGTTCTGTTCAACCAACTCTGTTATCTTCCCTTCTACTGCTTTCGGCCCGCATCATAAATTCAGATTGCTTCGCTGGTCGACATGCGCATTCTGTATACTGTTTATTCTGTGGTAATATCAAAGAATATGAAGTAATATAGAACGCGCATCTCATACAAAAGCAAACGCGTTGTATGGCGGGTACTGCTGGTAGTACCCTCTGTTTTTGACAGAAGAACCCTCTGTTACTAACAGCAGAATTCTCTGTAACTTCAGCCTTATAGCAAAGAATATACAATATAAAGAATACGCATTTTCAAAAATTTGTCAAGCGTGTTTCAGACGCAGGGGGAAGAGATGAGCGGAGGCATAGGTTGCGGGAAATCAAGGTATATTAAGGGGTCATTCTCATGCGCGGACAGGAAAAATGGACATTCTTCAGAAATTATTTCCTTTGTGAATACGAGGAATTATCAAAAAAAGATATTCCACTTTAATTTATTCATTGTTATGGTACAAAAATTAAAAAAAAAATAAAAATTTTTTTAATTTTTTCAAACACTTTTTTTCGATTAAAGACACGGCTTCTGCCGCGTCATGGTCAGCTGGCGGGGATTGGTTTTATTCTGATTATCAGGATTATCTGAAACATAAATTTCAACGAAATTTTTAATCAGTATGAACGTACTTCTCACCCGTAGTAAATTTGAATTTTTTCATAAGAATCTCATAAAATGGCATGCATTGGAATTTAAAGCAGTAAAAAATGGTTGTTTTTGAAGATTTTATCAATGAAAAAAATATGAAATTTTTAACATATCGGAGTGAATTTACTAGGGGTGATAGCTAACAGTATGTAGAATGACGTGACAAAATCGCAGAGAGCTCGGATGAATGGTTTTTTTTAAGCCATCCCCGCCATTTCAAAAAAAGGCGTTCCGAGAAAAACACGTTTAAAGTTTTGACTAACCGGTAGAATCCTTGACCGCTCGTTATATAAATGTCTGTAGAAGCCGAAATACTTGAAGTTTTCCAATAAAATTTTGACAGCACCTTATTTAAGGCTGATACATTCCAAATATGTTAAAAAAAATCGATTTTTACAAAATTTCACATGAGAATGACACCTTAACAAGGTACGCCAGGGTGGAAGCCGCAGCTTTAAATGTCTCTCTTCACCCTCTTATTTGTGAACGGTTGCTCTTTTTGTAGAATAAAAAAACCTACTATTAGTGTTGATTTTGTTTGTACAACTATACTTTTGTGTACAGATTTGGGTAACATTGTAAAATACATATACGCGAAATATAGCCCATGAAACCAGCTTCATGCGCACTAAAATATATTGTGGAATGAATACAAATGAAAGAATGAAATAAATTGAAATTGAAAATTTTATGTGTTAGCAATTTGTGCGAATTGTATGTTCTTTTCCTAATTCTGTTCAGCTTGCTGAAGAAGTAAAACAACTTTATTTTAATGTACAATGTATTTTAGAATAAGGAACTTGAACAAAAAAAAATTTAAAACAAAAACCATTGAGAAAACGATTTTACGTAAATAAAAAACATTTTTATTTTTGAATGGGCAAAAAATGTATAAGACATTCAGCAACACTATAACAATTAATACCAAATTCTCTTTGTGGCATTCTATTAAAACTATATGTTGCTAAAAACAGGAATTTTTTTTAATTATAACATTTGTCCTACACAAACGCAGTTTTTACAGTTTGAGGAACAAATACTAAAAGATGCAACCAACAATTCATTCCTAACAAAAAGCAATTCTGATTTGGCCCCCTTATTTTGACGGCTCTCTGAGCCTGGCGTACGTTGTTAACAGTGTTGCCACTAAGAATTTTTTTCCCCTACCAAAATTGATCCCAAATCAATCTCAGCTTACCAATATAAATTTGCTACACAAAAATTTAGTTTCACTGCGTTATAATTCTATCTGGATCGCAGTCCACTAAATTTTGAAATCAAAGGAAGAAGAGTTACATTTTCTTCAGAAAGGACTATATGTGGCGTTATAATCTCTAATAGCTTTAGATCTTCCCTGCAGAGATGTTTGAACTTTTGCATGTACAATTTTTCACAAGCTCCAGAGTGAGTTTAAAATCATACAAAAATATATAATAGAAAATGTATTATTGCAGTGTGTTGCCTACCAAAATTCTTTAAAAATCACAACAAACCAATCAACCTACCAAAGCCTTAATTTATGAAACGAAGCTACCAATGTTGGTCCAATTGGACCAAAACAGCAACACTGGTTGTTAATATACCTTGGCGGGAAATTTGCTCGCGCTCAACATTTTGCGATCTTGATCGTCGAAGCGCAAGCGGAGAGTAAACAACGAACCAAAGCATCGTCATCGTCGTTTCAACGAAGATGATTCGGGATTCGCAAAAGTTTTTGGTGTTGTCGTTTATTGTGTGTATGCTTTTTTGGGTTGCGATTGGTTTTGCTGAAAAAATTGTTGCAATGTCACCATCAATCAAATCTTTGTGGTGTATGGATTTTTGCTGGCCAATGCGTTGATTAATTAAAAAATTTGGTGGTTAATCCCAATTTAAAATATTGGCAACTTCGAAGTAAAATTATTTGTTTATATTTTCACATGCTTGATTACAATTTTGAGAATATGGGAAAACTACGAAAAAAAAATGAACTGATAGGCATATTGACTTCAAAATTCGTGAAACACTTGAAATCAAAAATAATTAGATGCGTGTTTTAATTTTGTTTTTTAAATCGAAATCTAACGGAAAACCAAGGGTTAAAAGATTGTATGGAAAAACATAATTTAATAGACTTTCAATAGGGCGAAAGCACTACCAAAGCACTAAATAAAGAAATAATAAGACAAGTATTTTGTCATAAGAAAAATGTTATTACGGCATGCCCACGTTTAAAAATAGTTTAAATATTCTACACCTGAATGGTTCCATGGCCAATGATGTGACCATAAATTTACAATATTAGATTTTCTTATTTTAGTTCTTTTAAACAAGCATTATACGTGGGCCGTAAAAAAATTTCCAAAGAACGGGACGGAAAAATATTACGGGCTAATAAAAACGTTTTCTTTTCTTTCCAATTCCATTTTTATTTAATTGTCTTTGTTGATTACTTACTAATTTTTTTTTAATTGCCTGTAGCGATCATATAGGTTGCCATGCCCGCCATATTTTATTTTCTTTTCTATGATTTTGCGCACAGTTGCGATACAGTCGGCAGTGAGTTCAGGATCGATATGAGTCGTCATGAAGGCTTATAGAAGGAGAACAAAAGCCAGCCAGAATAAAGAAATCGTTTTACAATTTCAGCTTTTCGCCAGCGTAACAACAAGAACAATAGCACATGGTCTTCCTCGTCTTCGCACAATAATTGTGCGAGAATAAACGAGTGAGCACAGACGCGACACAAAGTAAATCCTAAGTAGCGCCACTCTTTGACAACCTGACGTCGATTTTGTATGACAAGAACTGTCAAATTGTTGTTGTTCACGTGTAAAATCAAAATCGTGGTGAACAAGTACAGAATGTGGCAGTACTGCGTGCACATGAAAATTACTGAAAAAACTGCGCTTTACATGAATTCCTCAAATGTAATTTAACACGATTTTACATAAGAAGCGCTGATGTCTTATATTGCTATCACCAGGGGAAAGAAAGTTAAAGAAAATGATCATAAATTAGTTGATTTTCAGCAAAATTTCTGAACAAATTTTAAATTATTTTGTTGGCTCTTCAAAAACAACTCTGCCTGGGCATATATATTAACCACAAATAATTGTTGGCTGAAATTTGAAATTGAATTTAAAATTCTGCTAAGAACTGGAAATGGTGCATGATGACATAATTTAAACAATAATCTAAAATAAATAATAGGTTATTTCATCAGAGGATTGGTATAAATGGCATAATGACATAAATGACAAGACTCAGCGAGCCAGTCTGCTGGCTGCACCGGCAACAGGTGCGCCGTGGTGCGCAATGCGGCTGATATGAAAGTGATAATGCGATTTAGATATCATACATGATTGCAAACGATGTGGCACTGAACCATTGGCAGGCAACGCTGCAATCACTGCGTTTTGGGCCAGATTGCAAATTTTCCTTGATTTTGCGCGACTTTCCGTGACATTTTTTTATAAACAAATGAGGTTATTTGCGTACCCTGGTGAAAAATTACACATTGTGTGGTGAAAGTTGTAAAATTATTATAAGCCAGGGTTGAAATTTTTGCTATCGATGGTGAATATAGAAATGTATTTAAATGGAAAATATTTGGTAATGTTTATGATTTCATTTAAATTATTTCAGTCAATTCAGTCGCATCAAAGGTATTTAATAATGAATAAAAAATGTTCTCCTGATCACATTCATCATGTTCTGATAAAATCATCGTGTCGTGCTTTTGTGTTGCCAATAAAAATTAATAAAAACATATTCTTAATACTTATTATGATTTATAAACATGCACAACATTACTATTACGTAAAAGTTTTGAGGTAATTTATCAAAATAAACTTTGTAGCGGCCTTTTTAACTTGTACAAGAAGAAAATAAAATTATTTTTATGCATGCAAAATCGAAATTAGTATTCAAATCTTCTCTATTTTAATGAATTATGATAAAAACTATTGTATTTTTACAGTAAGTGGCCAGTTATCCTAAGATATTTGATCTTTCAAACATTTCTGTAATACTTGATTGGCAAAGCAATCAGAAAAATAGGCACAAAATTTGCTACCTAAACCAACAGAAAATGGCGTTGGGGTAACACTACCACATTCTGTACTTTGCGGCAACACTGCCACATTCTGTACCACTGACAACTCGAAAAAAGAGTGGCGCTACTTAGGATTTACTTTGCGCGACATTCGTGTTGCTCAGAGCATTGTGCTGTCATTTCAAGTGTTTCCTCTTGTTGTCTACCCCCGCATAATGAAGATGGGTGTTGATATCAGCACCAGCGTTGCCACAAGAAAAGCAAATTAATAACCGGGAACAAAAATAAAAATAACCAAAATTTAACAAGTATAACCAAAATGTTTATTTGACATACACAACTACTTTACTTTTACAAAACAACAATACTTTTACAAAAAGTAATCGTAAAAAAGTGTTGACTCTTTTAAAACATACAGTCGTGTCTGGGAACAGTGAACACCTCGATATAGTGAACACCCAAATTTTTACATGGAGTACTTTAAATAGTGAACAAACAACCTCAATACTGTGAACAGGCTTTGCAATAATTAGTTTACTATATCCAGACACGACTGTAGTTATCGATTTAAAAAACGCTGCGGCTGCGGCCAATAGAATACTTTGCATCCGTTGCGTCAAAGTGCTCAACTGACAGCGACGGAATGACGGAGAGACTCGACCCAATGAATACGTTGTCAACGGATAATAAATATATTCTGTGTTTCTGTGAGTAAACCAAAATTTTGTGATTTTTTTGAGCTTTGGCAAACATTTTAATAAAACTGGAAATTGACGACGTCCTTGAGTTGGTCATAATATTGCTGCATGAAGCGTATAATCAGCTGAAAATCATAAAAAATAAACGAAGATTTTGGGTACGGCCGTTGTACCAAAATCGCGACACACGCGGTATTTGTTCCTCCTGCTTTGAAGAAATGTACAACAATGATTCCGAACAATTCAAAAAGACTGTTCGAATAAGCAAAGAAAATTTTAGTTTGCTGTTCAATTTGGTTAAAGATGATTTAACATGCTGCTGCACCGCTTCTATTAATTTTTCTTCAAACAAATTGGCAAAATTGAAAACAAACCAAATTTCTGCTTCGAACGAAAATATAAATAAAATTTAGAGGACAAGAAAATAATCCTTCGTTATTTGTCAAAGTATTCAACGTACGGCAAAAGTTGAAAGTTGCTCAACTTTGTACGTTACTTCAACGTATCCGTTGCGTATGGGCACTAAGCAAATAAACACATAGAGGTACCACGCAGTACAAAATTTTTCGGTCACGCAAATCTAGCACAATAGGTCCCACACGTACTTCGGCTATACGAAGTTTTGTCGCTGGCTTCGCCAAACTTCAATTTTCGAAGTTCATCTTCATTCTTTGTGGGATGTTCGACAAGGAACATCAATTGCAAGCTGTGCTGTGCTGATGAGCACGAAACGGCGCGCCGCGGCGTATCGTTTGCAAATTCGAATATGCAAGGGTGTGTGTCCGTGTGAAAATAAATGTGCGTGTTGCTTGTGTATGCGCTGAGGTGAATGAAAACAATACGAGCAACTGCACAAGATAAAAAGCAAATTGAATTTCCATGGCTTTCGGTTCTGCTATGAAAAATGAAACATGTGAATTCGCAAAGGCGTACAGTAGAGTGTGCGTTCCTATTGAAAAAAAAATAAAACCATGAATTTCTGCTGTGCAATGTTGGCACTCATGTAGGCTACGTTGCCTTCTGGCCTAATAAAATTCATACCGATAAATTTTTCAAATTCATATATTAACAGCAACATATTACTATTTATTATTATCATTTCCTTAAAATTTATATTATTTAGTAATTTTATGTGTTCTTTAGTATTTTTATTTTATTCTTATTTTTCGTTTTACTTGCAATTTGCTCTCTTAACCATGTGCAATTTTTTCTTAACAAAATTATTAAAAGTAATCTATATACATATATAAAAGAGAGTGGCACAGTGGTTTGTGACCGCATCACGCTCAACCGGAACGGCCGATTTTCATGGGGTTTGTTTTGTTCGATTCGTATTAAGTCAGTTCAGGTTTGTGCGAAAAGAAAATTACAGAAAATCTATTGGGAAAGTCGGAAAATCCATGCTATATTTGACCGTGAATTTTGCATATTTTCAGATAATAACTTTGGAACCATAAGTCACACATCAATTAAATTCACTACGAACTTACTATTTAGTCATGTCCTGCGACAGAGGGAATGGGGCGGGTATTGGACGAGGGGGAGTGGCACCACCCATACAAGCCAAATTTTAATAATGGAATATCTTTGAAATTGTAAGGCGCACAGCATTGAAATTTGGTATAGCGTCGACCCATAGATGAGTCATTCTACTGGGAAGATTTGATGGGCGTTGGAGAAGGGGCGTGGCACATTTTTTGTGACCCAAATATTTCGCTGAATTATAAGTCGCTCAGCAATGAAATTAGGTACGAACCTACCATTTATTCAAATCTTTCGACAGAGGGGGTAGTGCGGGTATTGAACAAGGGCCAAATCTTATTAATGGAATATGTTCGAAATTGTAAGTCGTACGACACTGAAATTTAGTACCCCGTCGTCCCAAAGATGAGTCATTCTACTGGTAAGATTTTATGGGCGTTGGACAAGGGGCGTGGCACACTTTTTTGTGACTCAAATATTCCGCTGAACTATAAGTCGCACAGCAATGTAACTAAGTAAGAACTTACCATTTGTACTGTACTGTTGTGAAAATATACTGTACTGAAAATAGTTTAAGTAGCTTTGTACTTAATGTCAACTATACCTATAAGTCGTTTCGTTTTCGTTGTAAAATACATTTTTTCTCTCAGTTAACATCAGCGAAGCGAACGAATAAGTAGGTATACAATTAAAGGTTGAATTATTATTATAATTAACCCTTGTGTGCCCACCCAGGTCTGGCCAGACCATATTGAACTTTGGGTCCACTTTTAGTAAGGTTGTAGTAAAGCTATCTGGTTCATATTTCATGATATCCTCAACTTATCCTTTCTAAGCACAAAAACCAATACATGAACAAAATTTTTACAAAAACAAGGCGAGAATCGTGCAAAACGTATTTATACCCCTTAGTTGAACCCCCTATGGTCTGGCCAGACCTGGTGTATTTTCATACAAAGTTGCCTGTTATTTTCAGTGTTTTTTGTTATTTGCGACATAATTGGTGTCAGAATTGTTTATAAATGGTTTTTTCCGTTTGTTCCTTATTCAGCCTCCGTAGGAGCATAGCGCTTCAACTAGGTTTTTCCATCTGACCCAATTTGAAGCCTTTCTTTCGTGCGCTCCCATGTGATCATGTCATAAGTTAGTTGACGAAAAATCTACCTGCTCCAAGTTTTTCCACTCGTTGCGACTTTTAATTGCATATGGGGTTATTTTCGTTGCAAAAGATCGTTTGAACATAGTCAAAATTGGCATTCAATTACGAATATTCACTGGTGGTGGTCGATTTTTTGTAACAATTCAATTGTGCTCCAAAAGTGAAAAGAAGTATTTGTCGGATTAACTCTGGTTTTGTTATCAATTGGATTTGGTGTTTCCTGCGGCTAAGATGGAAGGAAGAGAATGGAATTTTGAGGACGAGGTAGACATCCTTTTTGATCTTCGTCGCAGGGGTCAAATAAGAGAGGAGGATTTCTACGAAAGAATAATAGAAGCAATAGCACAAGCCAATGATCTAGAGCATCAAAATGAAAATATCAATTCATTTTCTGCTGAAAATAATGATTACGGAGATGAAAATTATCTTCTGGACGCTAAAGACGACCAAGCTTCTGATGCTGATGAAGAAATGGTCGTTGAAGTAATTCAAGAGGAAGACAGCGATGACGAAGGGGATTATGATGACGATATTCGATCAGTTCAGTATGAACAACAACATGCTGAGCACGTTATTGAACCGGCTGGTTTTTTTTATGGTAAAGATGGGACTAAGTGGTCAAGAGAAGAGCCACAAAGTGGTAGAATTCGTTCTCATAACATTTTGCGTCAAAGCGGAGGTGGTCCAATTGACAAATGCGCTGTACCAGTAGAAGTTTTTAAAAAGTTTTTCTCACCAGAAATGGTATATATTACAATCATAGAGACTAATCGAAAAGCAACAGCTGCTTGTGATTCATACAATCGTAATAATCCAACAAAGCCACCAAAAGTGTGGAAAAACCTCACTGAAATAGAATTATTCGCTTATGTTGGATTACTAATTATGGCTGGGGTAACGAGTAACAACATGCAACACTGTTCACTATTATGGAAAACTTCGAATCTTCCAATTTTCCGAGCAACAATGGCTCGCAACAGATTCCAATCCATCACGCGTTTTATACGATTTGATAATGGTAATACACGAGAATATCGATTGAAAAATGATAGAGCTGCACCCGTAACGGATGTTTGGCTTATTTTGAATCAAAATTTGCAACACAATTACAAACCGCACGATAATATTACGGTTGACGAACAACTGTTCCCGTATCGTGGAAGAGCAAAGTTTATTCAGTACAATCCAGATAAGCCAGGTAATTTCTTGACTTTATTTAATTTGTTACTACTTAACTTATTTATTTCTTTTTCTTTTCAGCAAAGTATGGTTTAAAAATATTTTGGTCATGTGATGCAAAACACCATTTTCCGTTGAAAGGTATATTTTACACTGGTCGAGAACCAGATGCACCTCGAGCTGTAGGTCAAGGAGAGCAAGTTTTAATTGAGCTTTGTTCTAAATACGCTAACACTGGCAGGACAATTTGTGCAGACAACTTTTTTACTACATTGAGCGGAGTACAGCATTTCAAGAACATTGGTCTGAGTTATGTAGGTACATGTAGATCAAATAAAACATTCATACCATTGGAATTTAAAAAAGGTAAAACTCGTAAACCTCAAACAACAACATTTGGCTTCCACGAAAGTAATATTACAATGGTGTCCTATGTACCAAAAAAGAACAAATCAGTTATTCTTTTGTCCACTGTTCATTACGACTCAAATATACAACAAATGCTTGAAAATGGAAGACCAAATATAGCTGCTAAACCAGACCCAATTCTATTCTACAACAAAAGCAAAGGCGGAGTTGATGTGATGGATCAAATGTTGGCAAAGTACAGTTGCAAGAGACGTACTCTTAGATGGCCGTTGGCTTTCTTTTTCAATATGGTGGACATCATGGCATTGGCTACTTTCATTTACTGTAATGAGAATGAACCGAATAGAAATACTGATGCGCGGCGTAAACTTTATAATGTTCTTTGTGAATCACTTGTCATACCACAAATTGAGGACAGGATGAACAACAAAGAAGTGATGAAGCAGTTTAGTTCGAGAAACGGAATCGAATCCTTTTTTGGTAAAATCGTGCAGGTTAGTATTTTAAAATGCTGTATTTGTAGTTTTGTGTGATTATTATTTTTTTAATTACAGCCAACAACACCTACTATTCCAAATGATTCGGCATCTTCTTCAACTTGTAAACAAAATTGTCAACAATGTAAGGAATCTAAGGACAAAAGATACACCAAAACTAGATTTGTATGTGTCCATTGCAAAAACTCAATGTGTTTGAGTCATGGCACTGCATTTTATCGGTGCAATCGTTGCATTGGTGAAGAACGTGATGCAAATGCATGAGTAAAGTATTTGAAGTTTTTTGAAATGTTGGTTTATTTTTGCGTTGTTGCCTTCGAATTTATTTTATTTTTTAAAAATGTTTTATTTATTTGTTTTATTTAATTTTTTAAAAATGTATATTCCAATTTTTTATCGGAATAAACGGTAATTAAACGACTGAATTAGGTGTTTTTACTACTTCACACTTTCTAGCTTTTTTTGACAGGCCTACACACACAAACATACGCAGACAAACACTCACACATACTAAGATATATATAAACTCATCAACAAAAATATAAAAAAAATATATTAACCAGCACAATCCTCGAATATCCTCTTTTTTGCACCATGGTCTGGCCAGACCATGGGGGGTTCAAGTATGAGGTTTTAAGTGGGTGGGCACACAAGAGTTAAACAACTGTAATTTCTATAGATATAAATCTTCCTCAATAATAAAATTGGATGTTAAACGTATTGTCAATTCAATTCGCTGAAGCCGCCGCCGCCAACAACACCATCCATCCATCAGTGATTGTGCGATTTTTTTATTTTGCCTTTGGTTTCATTGTTCATTGTTTGTCGTTCGTTGCCTATTTGTCGCAGCATTCAAGTTAGGATTGTTGTAAGAAGCGGTAAGTTCTCTTCTTTCGAATGATTGTAAATTGTTTGAGAATTGTCATACATTTATTGTGGCAAAAAGTTTCATTGCATTTTCATCGTATTTGATCAGAATTTCTAAGCGAATCTAAGACATTATCTTGCAAACTTGAGCCAAGCCGAAATGGATAGTGCGCAAGAGCAAAGAACTGCAAGCATTCCTCACACGCGTGCGTTGGAGACAGCAGAGGAACGGCAAGTGGCAAATAACTCTCGAAGACTGCAAATACAAAGCCGTCGAGCTATTCGGTCTCAGAATGTATCTCTTCAAAATCAACGTCGAAATAAAAAGAAACGCCAGAGAAGAAGTGGCGGAAATATTGAGTTATTTAGATTAGCGTTTCGCTACAATTCTACTGTTGACTACTCCTCCCATTCAGCAGTTAAAATAGGATTGATGGATGTTGTGTGCATTCATTGTAATGCACTGTAATTCGCTGGAGAAACGCCTGGATTTTGCTGTCTCAATGGCAAGGTGCAATTGCCGCCATTACCATCACCACCTGAGCCGTTACTAGCCGAACTTTTTTGGAAGGCGTAACGGCAGAATCGAAACAATTTTTGGCGAGCGTTCAAAGTTACAACGGATCCTTCCGAATGACATCATTTGCGGCAACAATTATGAACGAAAGCGGATATAATCCGTCATTCAAGGTAATTGATGCCCGACAAATTATGCATTAGTTTTCTTTGGACGATTGTAAATAAAAAATTCTTAATTGGCCGTTTGTGAAACAGATTCAAGGCCAAATTCATCATCGTGTTGGGGCGTTGTTACCACATCCCAACGGAGAGTTCAATTTTCTCCAAATTTATTTTATTGGCACTGAGTCCGAAGAAATAAACCGCCGTTGTAATCTTTATGAACGTACTAGGCGAGAAATTATTGAACAATTGCAACGACTTCTCCACGCTAACAACCAATTGGTTCGACTTTTTAAAATTGCTTTGGATCGAATGCCATCGGATGACCACAGAATCGCCATTAAAGCAGATAAACGGCCAACCGGAACACATGCACGGCAGTATAATGCTCCAACTATTGACGAAGTGGGTATCATTGTTGTTAGTGAAAACGTGGAGTCGCGTGACATTGTTCTGACTCGCCGCAATAATGGAGAATTGCAACGCATCAGCGAAACGCATCGTTCGTACGATGCATTGCAATACCCCCTAATGTTCTGGAAAGGCGACGATGGATATCATATCAATATCAAAATGGTTAATCCATTGACTGGTGAGGAGGTTTTTTTATAGACACTTTTGGATTAATATTAAAGTCACAAAAGTCAAATCACATAAAATATTTCGTTTATTTCGGAATGAGACGAGTTTTCTGATTTATTGATTGTTATTTTAGGGGAAGAAACTACCAAAAAGGTCAGCGCTATGAACTATTACTCGCATCGTTTGATGATTCGTCAAAATTCTGAAAACTATTTGGTGCGATATCGTCGATTATTCCAACAATACTGTGTAGATATGTACGTGAAAATCGAAACTGAGCGCCTCAATTTCATTCGATTTAATCAAGCCAAATTGCGTTCGGAGGAGTATGTTCATTTGCGTGATGCAATCAGTACTGAAAGAGATTCAAGAAATCTAGGACGATTGACAATTCTACCAGCAACGTATGTTGGTAGTCCACGCCATATGCATGAATATGCTCAGGATGCGATGGCATACGTTCGTCAGTACGGTACTCCATGTTTATTTATCACCTTTACTTGCAATTCAAAATGGAATGAAATTATGTGCCATTTACTTCCTGGTCAAACACCCAGTGATCGGCATGACATCACTGCACGTGTGTTCAAGCTAAAACTGAAGTCTTTCATGGATTTCATTGTTAAGCATTGTATATTTGGTACTGTTCAGTGCTGGATGTACTCTGTTGAATGGCAGAAGAGGGGTTTGCCGCACGCGCACATTCTACTTTGGTTGGTTCAGAAGATTCGACCAGACCAAATTGATGATATCATTTGTGCAGAGATACCAGATCCAGACACCGATCATGAATTATATGACATAGTCATCAAGAATATGATTCATGGACCGTGTGGTGACAAAAACATGGAATCATCGTGCATGGTTGGCGGTAAATGCTCAAAATGCTACCCACGTGCTCTTACTGCGGACACTGTCACTGGCAACGATGGATATCCCTTATATCGACGTCGTTCGCCCGAAGATAATGGCAGAACGGTTACGTTAAAAGTCAAACAAAATAATGTTGTAGTTAACAACAGTTGGATTGTTCCATATTCACCACTTCTTTGCAAAGTATTCAATGCGCATATCAATGTGGAAGATTGCAATTCGATTAAGGCGATCAAATATATTTGCAAGTATGTCACAAAAGGAAGTGATATGGCTGCTTTTGGTGTTCCTGATCCTAACGCCGATGATGAAGTGACACGCTTTCAAATTGGCAGATATGTCAGCTGCAACGAGGCAGTTTGGCGTATTTTTTCATTTCCCATTCATGAACGTTGTTCATTTGGCTATACATCTTGAGAATGGTCAGCGTGTTTATTTTACTGAAACGAACGCCGCTCAACGCGCTGAAAGACCGCCAGCAACAACATTGACCAGTTTTTTTTCAGTGTGCCAGAGTGATCTATTCGCACGAACGTTGCTGTACTCTGAGATGCCACGTTATTACACTTGGATCGCTTCATCGAAGAGGTTTCAACGGCGTAAGCAAGGCAATCCGGTTCAAGATTATCCAGGTGTTTTCTCCACTGATGCTATTGGTCGCATTTATACAGTGCATCCATCAAAAAATGCTGAATGTTTTTACTTGCGTTTACTATTGGTGAATGTTCGTGGTCCAGTTTCATTTGAGTCACTTCGAACTGTCAATGGTGAATTGTGTCCCACTTATCGTGATGCGTGTCAACGTCTTCATTTGCTTGAGCACGATACACATTGGGATTCGACACTTTCTGATGCAATTGTTTCTGCACCTGAAAGTCAAGTACGCGTATTGTTTGGAATCATTATTTCAACGTGCGCTCTAATCCATTAACCCTGTGGGACAAGTACAAGAATGAAATGTCAGAAGATATTTTACATCGAGTTCGTGTCGCAACAGGAGATTTTCACTATGAAGCGACGCTTGAGATCTACAACGAAGCGCTGATTTTGATTGAAGATATATGTTTGCGTATTTCCGGCAATTTGTTGTGTAATTTAGGCATGCCAGCGCCAAATCGTTCAATGCACGATGCTTTTGATCAAGAATTGGAAAGAGAACAGGAGTATTACCGAGAAGCATTGAACCAATTGATTCAAGATAGTATACCATTGTTAAATCAAGAGCAGAAAAATGCATATGACACATTGATGAAAGCGATTGAAGATGGAAATGGTGGAATTTTTTTAATCGATGCACCTGGTGGAACTGGCAAAACCTTTCTTATTTCACTGATTTTGGCTACGGTTCGTTCAAGATCTGAAATCGCTTTGGCAGTCGCTTCTTCTGGCATAGCTGCCACATTGTTGGATGGAGGTCGGACGGCACATTCAGCACTAAAACTGCCATTGAATTTGCAAGTGGTTGAAGAACCGACATGCAACATATCAAAAAATTCTGCAATGGCAAAAGTGTTGCAGCGTTGTAAAGTTATCATCTGGAACGAATGCACAATGGTACATAAGCGAGCATTGGAAGCAGTTAATCGGACCATGAAAGATTTGCGCGGTAATTCAACACTTTTTGGAGGCGCTATGATTTTATTGTCAGGCGATTTTCGCCAAACTCTCCCAGTCATTCCGAAGTCAACTGCTGCCGATGAAATAAATGCGTCCTTAAAATTATCGTATTTGTGGCGCTTTGTAAAGAAATTGCAATTGAAGACGAATATGCGAGTGGCATTGCAAAGCGATCCCACGGCAGATATATTTTCCAAGCAACTGTTGGCTATTGGTAATGGGGAAGTTCCCGTCGATACCACCAGCGGTTTGATTTCATTTCCGTCGAATTTTTGTAATTTTGTCATATCGAAAGAAGAATTAATCGCAAATGTTTTTCCGGACAGCCGGGTTTGTCAGCCGCCGTGGCTCAGTTGGTTAGTGCGCGGTCCAACGAGTCGCATGCAGAGCGACGCAAGATCGAATTCTGCATGTAGTAACACCTAAAAAAAATAACGGGAAACTCGTTTTCTCTTTCGGTGGCTGTCCTCTCAGCTGGAAATGGCAAACCTCTGAGAGTAAAAATTGCCTATGAAAAAGCTCCCAACCTGCCGTTCGGAACCGGCATAAATCTGTAGGTCCCTTCCACCCGCGTACAAAATTCACACGCACAACACGGGTGGTTGCGGGAAGCTAGGCCTTAGTCTCGCGTAAGCGGGCTGTCGTGCCAATCAATTAAAAATTAAATTATTATTTTCCGGACATTTTTGTTAATTGTTCAAATCATGATTGGTTGAGTGAAAGAGCAATTCTAGCAGCAAAGAATAAGGATGTAGATGATCTGAATTTCAAAATTCAAAGCCAAATCAATGGTGCCAAATCAATTCTGTCATTAATGAAGACGAAGCTACGAATTATTCTACTGAGTTCTTAAACTCTTTAGATCCGCCTGGTTTGCCGCCACACAATTTACAATTAAAGGTTGGTTCGGTAGTAATAATGCTTCGAAATCTGAATCAACCTAAATTGTGTAATGGGACACGTTTAGTGGTAAAAAAAACTCATGGACAATGTCATTCTTGCAACAATTCTTAAAGGCAAATTTAAAGGAGAAGACGTTCTCATTCCGGTCAGTTGTATGTGGCGTGTTCGCGTGTAGGCAAACCATCTGCTTTGTTTGTATTTGCACCTAATCAGAAGACAAAAAATGTTGTTTATAAAAGAGCGCTTCAATGAACCAGAAGGTTTGCCTGTACGTTAATTCCTTCATTTGAAATTTGAATTTGTTTTTTTCTTTGAGTTAAGTCATTATTTAAGCTCTTATCTAAGTCTCTTATTTAAGCTATTATAATAACAATGTAATGTGTTCAGAAAATACAATTTCTTTATTTCATAAGAAAAAATGATAGAAATTGGTTTTTGAAATGGGCAAGGTTCAAACGCCGTCCATTTTTTACTGAAACTAAGCAGCAACATTACTGATTTGTGAGCCGCAATTATGTTAATCAGTGGTTGTTCCTCTTCCTTTAGTTGGTTTTTTTCGTCAATTTGCATCGCCATAGATTCGCCATTTCGTGCGGGACGAAGTTCGCCGGGTCAGCTAGTCTATATATATAAAAGAGAGTGGCAGTATGTGTGTGACCGCATCACGCTCAAACGGAACGGCCGATTTTCATGGGGTTTGTTTTGTTCGATTCGTATTAAGTCAGTTCAGGTTCGTGCCAAAAGAAAATTCCAGAAAATCTATTGGGAAACTCGGAAAATCCATGCCATCTTTGACCGTGAATTTTGCAAATTTTCAGATAATAACTTTGGAACCATAAGTCACACATCAATTAAATTCACTACGAACTTACTATTTAGTCATGTCCTGCGACAGAGGGAATGGGGCGGGTATTGGGCGAGGGGGCGTGGCACCACTCATACAGGCTAAATCTTAATAATGGAATATCTTTGAAATTGTAAGGCGCACAGCATTGAAATATGGTATAGCGTCGACCCATAGATGAGTCATTCTACTGGTAAGATTTGATGGGCGTTGGACAAGGGGCGTGGCACATTTTTTGTGACCCAAATATTTCGCTGAACTATAAGTCGCACAGCAATGAAATTAAGCACGAACCTACCATTTATTCAAATCTTTCGACAGAGGGGATGGTGCGGGTATTGAACAAGGGGGCGTGGCATCACCTATATAACTTAAATCTATATATAAACGTGTCTGGGTATAGTAAACACCCTATGTAGTGAACACTTCAATATAGTGAACGCCCAAATTTTTACATGGAGTAGCATGGGCTGAGGACAACAGCGCTGAATATGTTGGTATACAAGCGTAATCTACGAAAAAGCGGTTCAAAAGTAACTTTGTGAACGCAAGAAGCAAACGCCTATTCGCCATTTCTTTCAATAAGCATACATTAATATTTTCCTACGTGCGGGACGAAGTTCGCCGGGTCAGCTAGTCTAATATAAATTGCTCATGTTCCCAACAAGTAGACGGTTCTGAAAATCACATTTTGTATTAATCTACTTTGTTACGTTTGCAACACACAGATTGTACAAAAGCTTTTTTATATTGGAGGAATGAGGGTTTTCCTTAAAAAACGTATGAAATGTGTTGTAAACGATTTTTGAAACAAAAAAATTAGTCGATTGGAGCTTTTAGTTTTAAACTACTGTTAAAATAGTTGAAATTTTTGAAAAATATAAACATTTCGTTTCTTTGTAAATCACAAAGCTCATCTTTTATTAACTTTTTGCAGTTATGACAGTCAAATTTTTCAATAGTTTGCATCAATATGAAACCAGAGGAATAACGAAGGGAACCATCACTCATATGTTCAAACAAACTGGTATTATTGTCAATTATTATAAATGAACCTTCGTCAGTTTTTTTTTTTTTTTTAAACAGGAACAAACGCGCAGGGGATGACCCCTATTAATGCGAAGCATTGCGTTGGTTCAGGAAGGATATAAAGGTTAGGATATAGGGTTATGAGTAAAGTTGGTTCACAATTGAAGGTTCCTGCCTTAAATGCTATTATTTTCATTGAGATCATTATCGCAAGAATATGGTCAAACTCAAAAAGTGAAGGATTATTGTTTGTAACTCCGCTTTTTCTTACCAAATAAAAAAGATTTTCAAGCCGGTCTTGATTAAGTCTTGATAATAAAAGAAAATTGGATTTTTCCGCCCAGATATCTTGTGAAAGAGACAAAACGGAAGTAATTGATAAAACTATACCATTTCAACAGTATACAGTTTTAGAATACTGACAACTTTTGACATAGTTTTTCATTTCCTTCAAATAATTTTGGATATTGTTATTCTCACGAAGAGCTGATCGGAAAGGATTTTTATCAAAAAGAACATGGCTATTCAAACAATCAAAAAGTCTGTTTGTTTTTTCAATAAATATAGCTGTGGACGAAGCTTTTTCTTTGCAATCATTATAACAGCCATTTTCAACGAAAGATTTTATGGCTGCGGATACAGTATTGCTAAATATGAGTTGCGTATTTAACCTTCATTTTTTCAAATGAATTAGGATGAATATGCTTTGTTGTCAATTTGGGACAAAGGCGGGTTGAATTCTTTTTATCCAATTCATATAACCTGCAAATAATCGACCAAGAAATATGTCCATCAGTCGAAGTTTCATCATCAGCAAATTTGTTGAAGCGAAAGCGATCGTCAACGAAAAAAAGGTATACACACAAAAATAAGCGCGAACAAGTGAAATTGTGTTGTTGCTTTTGTTGGCTTTTTTGGCGGTTGATTATTTCATTGCGTGTGAAGGCAACGCACATAATTTTGCGAATATTTTCGGCTAACCGAAGTGCGTATGGGACCTGCTGCGCTGAAAGCAAGGCGCATAACAGCAGCAGTAACATCATCACAGCGCACAGTTGATGTGCGACTGACCACATCAACATAAAGCAAATTATGATAGATGACTTCGAATTGAGAAGTTTGCCGAAGTCATCGCGAATATGTTCGAATAGCCGAAGTGCGTATGGGACCTACTGCGCTGGTACGCAAATTTGTGCCAGTTGACACCTCTATGTGTTTATTTGCTTAGTGGTATGGGTCACACCACATACAAGTCCATACATTCAACTTAGTTCTCAGTTGAATACTTCGCTCTCACGTACGCAACGGATTCTATGGGCCGCAGCCTTTACAGTCAAACCTAAATTGGAGCGTTGAGCGTTGCGTTTTCTGACGCAACGCTCTCGCTCAGTACGGCATACCGAAATTGAAGCGTTGCGTTGGGATTGTGAAAATCATGAAATGAAAACAGATGTAAAAAAAATATCTGTTTAGTTGCCAAAAAACCAACAAACTTTTTTTTTTTGAAGAATTGAATTGAAGAATTTATGGACTTGAAGAATTTATGAACTCTTGCCTTGAATCCATCAAGATCATAGGTGTTGGGGAAAACATCTGCAGGGAGACCATTCCACAATCGCGCTGTACGGGCCAGAAACGAACTTTCCCTGTAGTGCGTAGTGCGCTGGAACATCGTTTCGACGTGGAATGCATGGGCGCCAGTGTTCAAACGGGTTGCCCGTGGGAATACCCGGAGTGATGGCATCAAGCTGCTCATCTCCACTGAGCAATTACCGAAAAAGTATCGGTAGAATAACACCACACATGCCACGTTTCGACGATGCTCCAAGGAGTCAATAGAGCTGGATGCCCTACTGTCCCCTACAAGTTTAATCGCACGGTTTTGCACCCGATTCAGGAGCTCCAAATAGGTTTTTGAAGCCCCTGCCCATAGGTGCGAGTTAAACTCCATTTTAGGTCGGATATAGGTGGTATAAATAATGCGGAGATCGGACGGGGGGAAATATTTTTTGCACCGCTTTAAGAAGCCGAGGCACTTGGCTGCTTCTTTCGACACGCCAAAAATATAATCGTTCCAACGAAGATCATTCTTAATGGACATGCCCAGAACATCAAGAGCTGCCGATTCCGCAATACTCACACCATCCATAACCAGGGATGTGTTGGAATGTTGGGAGACTCGCTTGTGGGATAACAGGTAACATTGGGTCTTGCGAGGATTAAAATCGACCCTGTTCGCTTGACCCCACTTGGAGATTGTTTGTAGGTCGCTATTAAGTGTGTCATTTATACGGCGCCGTTCTCTCTCAATCTCCACAGAGCTGGGGCGCTTTGTGAAGGAGTATGAATGACAAATGGTGCTGTCATCCGCAAACGAGTAGATGGGATTCTTCGTCGACGACAATAGGTCGTTGATGAAGATAAGGAAAAGGGTTGGAGAAAGGACCGAACCCTGCGGCACTCCCGCGCTAAGGGAATGCTTTTCCGAGGCTATGCCGTCTATTACAATACGAATAGAGCGATCATAGAGGAAACTCGTAATCCAACGATAGAAGATACTACCGACGCCATAGGCAATCAATTTAGACACGAGTGCTTTATGCCACACCCGGTCAAAGGCCTTTGAAATATCCAGTGCAACAACCTTGCTTTCACCGAGGTTTAGAATGCTATGGTTCCATTTCTCGGTGAGGACCGCCATAAGGTCTCCCGTCGATCGCTGTCTTCGAAAGCCGTATTGGCGGTCACTTAGCAGTCTATTGTGCTCCAGATATTTCACAAGGTTGAAGTTTACAATGCTTTCTATTACTTTGGAAAGCACCGAACAGATTGCTATAGGTCGGTAGTTCGCAGGGTCAGTAGTCTTGCCTTTTTTAGGAACTGGTTGAACATTTGCCTCCTTCCAGCATGTCGGAAATATACCTGCGGTGTATGACATGTTGAAAAGTTTGCGTAATGGACAAGCCAGTGAGGTAGCGCACTTTTGCAAAACAAGGGCTGGAATGCCGTCCGGCCCTGAAGCCTTATTTACATCGAGATTTGCAAGCACTCTTTTAACTACCCGCGTTCGAAAATGAATTTCTGGCATAGAGCAAGATACGTTCTCGACTACGGGTGGTGGTTGATCGCTGGGGGGCAGAGAGGAATTCTCTGCGAAAATTTTAGCCCACGAATTCGCTTTATCAACCGAGTGAGTGATGATTTGATCATTGTTAAGGAGAGTTGGAATTGAAGACGATGTTTGATTCTTCACCGCTGGCATTGAAGAACTTTTTTCCTTTGGCGCTGTTCGTGCAGAAACTTTTGGCGCTTTAGGATGGCATTGCATCGATTTCTAGCCTGTTTACGCAGCTGTTCAGAGGCGGCATTTTTATTTGCCTGCCATGTTCTGAAAGCTTTCTCTTTGGACCTGACACCAATTCTGCATGTCTCATTAAACCAGATATTGTCCTTGGGTTTAATCAAAGAATATGAAGTAATATAGAACGCGCATCTCATACAGCAGAAATCTCTGTAACTTCGGCGTAACATGTGAATTGAAGTCGCTTCTGTACTCATTCGTATTCTCGCTGCTGTTGCGCCACTTGATAAACATGACGATGAACGCTGCTTTTGTTGTCGCGGGGAATAGCATTATTATATTGGCAAACAAAAAAAAAGTTAGCGGTATACTGTTTTTTGCGCTGTGCCGTGCAGGCGGGATAGCATTTCTTTTTTATAATCACAAGCAAATTACAATTAGCAAAAAAAATGCATGAACTTGGTGTAGTAAAATATGGGTGCAAACATGTTGCACAAGAGCGTTTATAGTTATTTATTAAAAATATTATTGTAAGGTTTTATGTTTATTGGTTTACTTTCGTTTTAATTTATCTTTCATAAATAATAATTTGTAATAAGAATTTTTTTGTTTGCCTACAATTATTTTCAAGCAGTGTTTTCGTAGAAGAACTAAAATAAGAAAATCTAAAATTTGGACTCTATGGTTACAGCACTCACCGTGGAACCATTCAGGTGTAGCATTTTTACAAGATTGTAAAACGTGTGCCTTAATACCAATTTTTTCAGGTTCTGCTTCGAAGATTTTATGAAAAATTAAAATATGTTTTATGCATACATTCATTAGGGAATTGGAAGGAGCAAAAAGATTACCAAAATCAGAAATTGACTGATAATTTTTGTGAAAAATAAAAATTTCACTTGGAGCAGTCAAAACTTCATCCCTTTTTCTCAATTCGTCACCGCATTTTTCACAATTTAATTTAGGAATGATTTTGTACGCTACGTATCCAACAAAATACCTCATGGAAACCAGCTCTAAGTTAATATCTTTCGGATTACAAAAGGTGTCACCTACAAAATACGCCTCGTGCATCTCAAGATTTTCCAGGATTTCATTGTCATTATCATCGCCATTAACCTGCAAAACATCCTCACTAAAACAAGCGCTTGAAATTAAATTAGTCATTGCATCTTGCGTCTCTTCACAATTGGTAGAGGAGCTAAACTTTATTATTTTAAAGGCTAATAACCTGGCTAAGATATTATTAAGTTCGGCTACAGAGGGGTTACAGTTATTACCTCCTTTTTGCCTTAACACAGCAAACGTATTCTCCAACTTGTCCTGGTTAAAGGCCTTTGTCATAATAAAAAACTTGTCCGAATTATCTTTTAATATTTCATCTACAAGTAGAAGGACCGATTTTAAGGATAGTTTCATGCCATCTAGGAAGAAAACTCGTTTTTTTCATCAACAAATTTCACTTCCTCTAGATAATATAAAAATGTTTGAATAAATGTGTGCGATTCTTTCTTAATCTGAAGAGCAGATCGGTAGCAGTTATCTGCATACAAAGATCCACTATTCATGCAATCAACTATTTGATCAATTTTTGCTATAAAATCAGCTGTGGATAACGCTACCTCTTGTAAGATTTTTTTAAATCCACTTATGTCTGAAATTGTTCTGATAGCAGCTTCAACTGTTTTACTGAACACTTGCGTGGCAAATTTAACACGCATTTTTTCAAATGAATTTGGAAATATGTGTTGTCTAGTCAATTTTGGGCACAATTTTGGTTTTACAATTTTCTTCCCTCTCCCAAAGCTCTTGAACTACTTTAAAGCTAACTAAACCATCAGGCGTTTTCAAGACTTTAAATGTGGGAAATCGAACATGCAATAAATTTTTTGATTTTGAAATTGAAAGTATGGTTTCTCTATACATACGCCTAAGTCGGAGAAACACTTTCTATTAGAAGACCTCTGATCACAAACCAAAACGTTCACTACTATACCAAAATTGCTTAAAATTTTAAGATTTTCTTTAATTATTTTGCACAAGGTATCTGCTGTTAATCCATTCTCTGACACAAAATAGTTTAAAATTGAACACCAACTCGAGAACATGGACTTCAACATAAATACACATACTTGCTTACCAATTTTTTTTGTTCTTTCGAAGCCTGTGCATTCAAATCCGTCAATTGAATCTAGTTTTTGATTGTATCGTAATTCTCTACGTATTGCCATTTCGTCCATTAAAAGAACCATATTATTTTCATTTTTTTCCTTCAACTCTAAGCACAGCTTTTTAATGAATTCAAAAGCCACATTGTTGATACCGGGCTGAAGGAACTTTATTGGAGCCCACCGATTTAAGGTGCTGATATGTGGCAAATTGAAATTTAACTTATCTCTTAGGAAAGAATATGTTGATTGTGAAATATAAAAAATATTTTGCGCTAAATATTTCACTTCGTCAGAATATTCTTTTGGCCGGGTGCTAAGTAAAAGTTTACAAAATGTTTTGGAGTCCAAGTTGATATGTTTTAAAGAATCAATTGAATTTTTTAAAGTCTTTGAACAACAATTCTTGGATTTTAAAATTAAGCGCTTTTCTTTTCGCAATTTTTCGTTAATTTTTTTGAATTTTTTTAATAGGTCGCTGTATTTCTTTTTGTTATAATGGGTTATTTTGACGTTTTTCATCATGTCATCATAACGTGGTCGTTTCAATGAAGAATCTGGTTCTAAAAATTCTTCATCCTTAATCTCATGATCTTCGTCTAAGTTTAAGGTTGGAATCGCATCCTTTTTTAGAAACCTTTTTCCTACATAAGTACTGGAGAAATGATTTTCACAAATATACAGTTTTCGGTTACAGTCGTCATAAGATACGAAAGACACGAAATCTGCAGCGGGGAATCTAAATAATCTAAGATTCTCGCATTGTCGTCTCAATTTTTTGCAACTGCGAACACAACATTGAATTTCAGACGTTGAGGAATTTCTATTTGTCTTTATATAGGGTGTTTTTTTAGAGGTTTGTTTTTCGAATAGAGATAAAACTGGCATTTTGTGGTCAAATCTGGTAACTCTAATGTCATTTATGTTCAGTTTGGTTTGCCATTTCATCATGAAAAGGTTGACAAAAGAACAACGCTTGCAAATCGTGCAAATTTATTTCGAAAATAATGGTTCAGTTTGCGAAGTTTACCGCAAGCTCCGTCCATTTTATGGTCGACATAATCGTCCATCAGAGCAATTAATTCGGTGAACCATGGGTCGTTTTCGCACTACGTTTACTCTATGTGATAATACGCATCCGCAGAGACGTCGAACAGTGCGCACCGAAGAAACAATTGCCGCTGTAGAGCAAAATGTTGAAGAGGACCCGAATGAATCGATTCGCCACCGTGCACAGCAATTGGAGCTTTGTCCATCAACTTGAAAATTGGACCTGTAGAATTGGCTTTATTCGAGCCAGCCGCGGCGGCCACATGCCCGAAATCATATTTAAACATTAATGGCATAAAATTATCCTTCCAATAAAGCCAAATTGATGGACATTAAAACGATTTTCTTGTGTTTTATTTCAATTCGAAGTTCTATACCTCTAAAAAAAACACCCTATATTTGTAACCATATTGTAACAAACCGAAACACAAAATAGAATTCCAATGTTGGACAATGGCGTTAAAATACTTCATAAGAATCTCAAAATTGGTACCAACCACGTCAAAATATATACAAATAATTTTACTTGAAATACGCCACGTAAAAATTTTTGTAGAAATTTCAAATTGAATTCAACCAAACAAAAACCGCTGCAAAAGGTTCAAAATTGGTATCAACCACGGCAAAATATAAACTAATAATTTTACTTGGAATGCGCCACGTAAAAATATTTGTAGAAATTTCAAATTGGATTCAACCACGTCAAAAAAAAACCGCTGCAAAAGGTTCAAAATTGGTATCAACCACGTCAAATATAAACAAATAATTTTACTTGGAATGCGCCACGTAAAAATATTTGTAGAAATTTCAAATTGGATTCAACCACGTCAAAAAAAAACTGCTGCAAAAGTTTCAAACTTGGTATCAACCACGTCAAAATATAAACAAATGATTCTACTTGGAACTCGCCACGTAAAAATATTTGTGAAAATTTCAAATTGGATTCAACCACGTCTAAATATTTGCAGGTTTTAAAAATCAATCAAAGCGCAGCATTTGAGCAAACAGCCATACACCACAAAGCTTCGATTGATAGTGATATTACAGCAATTTGTGCAGCAAAACCAAAAAACCATACACACAATAAACGACAACAACAAAAACATTAGCGAATCCCGAGTCATCTTCGCTGAAACGATGATGACGATGCTTTGGTTCGTTGTTTGCTCTTTGCTTGCGCTTCGGCAAACAAGATCAAGAAACATGCATACATGCAAAAACTGATTGAGCGAACACTACGCTGCAACAAAGAATATGAAGTGTATAGAAGGAGCATTTGAGCTCAAAAATTCAAATTTTTGTTTGCGAGCTTCATAGAGCGGGGGGAAGCCACAAAAGGGAAAGAGTGGTGCCAGCAGGAGAGCAAGACCTTCAGTTTACGCTCATTGACTGTGCGAACTGAAGCACGCGCTACAACAAACACACATGAAGTGAAAGTACCGCTTCTCCTGTGTACTTTGAGGCGTTGGTGGTTGGTTTGGTCACTCAATAATTTGTTGTGCAAATTTCTCACAGCAACACCAGCCAGCAATGATCGTCGTTTCAACGATGCCATTGTTTGTTGTTGTTGTTGTAGTTTTTATGTGTACACAGCTCGAGAAAAATGTAAACAGCTCTTCTTTTGTTGTTTTTTTATTGTTTATGTTTTGCATCATTTGGAACTTCCTTTTTTTATTTACTGTCACAGCATTCATCAGGGAATCTGTAGGAGCAAATATGTAGCAAAAGTCTGTAAACGATTGATAATTTTTATGGAAAATGTTTTAGCGCAGTGAAAAGGTTTTCATTTCTTAGTTTTTGGAAACATATGCCACAATTATTATCTATGTTAATTTTTACTCGATTGTCGAAGTTTTTATCTACAAAAAAATTTGTTGTAATAATTGTTGTAATTACTGCTGAAATAAAATAATAAAAATACAGTTTCGTCTGTCTCAGCATGTAGTAGGTTTTGATTCATGGAATCCTGTGTATCTTCGAAATTACCGAAATGACCGAGTACTACTTGAATTTTGTCCCAAAATCGCAAAAGTATTTTCTAATTTATCTTGGTTAAAAAACTTGTTTGTTATAAAACATTTATGTGGGTTATTGCTTAATTTTATCAGTGATTAAAAAACAGATTTTAGTTCTAAAAATACGACTTGAATCATCCATACATTTAACATCTTTCAACTAATTAAAAAAATCTTTATAAATTTGTACGACTCATTATTTAATTGTAAAGCCGATCTAAAGCAATTATCCGATTGCCCTATTCATGCAATCAAATATTAGGTCTACTTTTTTGATAAATACTTCAGGAACTTTGTTTGTAGCGACCACATAAGTCGTCACGCCAACCATATTTTATTTTCTTTTCTATGATTTTGCGCACACTACTGTCTGCAATAAGTTCAGGAGCAATATGCGACGCCGTTCAGGCTTGTAGAAGAAGAACAAAAGCCAGCCAGAAATCAGAAATCGTTTTACAATTTCAGCTTTTCGCCAGCGCAACAACAACAACAACAGCGTTCGTCTTCACCTTGCAATCATTTCACGCCACAACAATGTGCTAACGCACACTCGCTGCTGTGAGCGCAACCAAAGAGCGCAACACATTAAACTACGTTCTCGCTTGTAAAGAAACGCTCTCACCACATACCTGATCTGTGCGAGCAGAGCGCGGGTTCCAATGTTAGAACCCGCCATACAAAATTTTTGCTTGTATGACGTGCGCATTCTGTATGTTTATTTTCTTTGGCTGCAACAACCACCATTTCAATGTATACGAGTGAAGCCGTTGCGAACAATAACATTGCTTTTTGCTGCTATCCTACGAAAATCTAACAGAAAATGTTATGAACTTAACATTCTCAAATGCCTACGCTTCGCTCTTCCCGCTCGCATCATAACAGCCGAAAACACTTTTGTGCCCACATGCGCGTTCTATATTACTTCATATTCTTTGGTTTAATGCAAACCAGCTTATTAGGGATGAAGGACCGCATTCCTAATAATATAATTTCTTCAACCATTTTGGCTGCGGCATTTATGTTTCTATCAAGAAAACACAATTTCCAATTGAAGTGTGTGAAAAAATCGTTAAGTCCACTCCAGTTAGCTTTATCATACTTCCACATTAAGCGCTTCGGGGCTAAAGGCGAAGCATTGCGGATAGAAGAGTATGAAAAAGACGCCAAAATGGTGCAATGGTCCGAGTTTCCAAGAGGTGCGTGCATTTCAACATCATATTTTTCATGATGTGAAGTGAGAAAAAGGTCTAGAGTATTGAGAGCTTGCCCATCAACGCAGGGGATATGCGTTGGTTCATGCACTATTTGAGTCAAGTTATTAGACTCGGCAAAGAGCTCGACATACAAGCCTTCAGGAGTTGTGTGGCTGCAATGGCGTAGCCAATTGGAATTATGAATATTGAAATCACCAGCAACTACAATTTCACTATTCGGATACGATTCCAGAATAAATAGAATCAGAGAGAAGATCAAACTTGTTATAAGTAAAATCTCTCCCTGAATTCGGGCTTCTGTACAGAAAGCAGAAGTGCAGAATGTGCGACTGGATATTGAATTTAACCCACATGGAGCTAAATTCGGCATCCGTCGTGTATAGTTGTTGCTGGCACTGGTACGCAACATTACTGCACACATAAAGGGCAAGACCCCTGTGGGGAGAGAATAATGGCAGTAGGTGGTACCCTGGGATGTGGAAATCCAGTGGATCTGCAACCTCACACACCTGGGTCTCACCTAGTGCCATTACATGGGGTTTGTGGAGATTTACAAACGCGTATATTGCGAAAAAGTTCGCCCTGAGCCCGCGCACGTTGCAGAAGGCTATACGAAATTTGTCCAGCACCATGACCTAGGTGGGTTAAAGGACAAGGAAAGCAGTCGGAAATGCGATCTGACGCACTGAAAAATTGATGTTGCCCTGTGGTAAGTGTTATGCCTTTACCACAGAGCAGTCAATTTCCCAGTGTCCAACAGGACCGCATGTAGCGCTACTAAAAACGGACGAAGGAAAAAGACAACACGGGAAAAAACACAGCAACAACACAACGCGGACGGAGGTCGAAGTGGCGCACGGCGAATGTAACGGCACTTGCACTGCAGTTTAGCGTTTGCAAATGCATAACGCGTTTAATTAATTAAAATATTTATTGATGTGGCCGCGCGATTTTAGTGGGCCACAACGCGATAGCAGTGACAGACGGACAATACGCGACACTCCGAACATTTATATATATATTTAGCACGCGCACACACATAAAAAACATTAAAAAACCGCGGAGCAACGAAAGGGCACGTCTGCCCACGTGAATTCTTCTTCACCATACCCACTATTACTATTTTGCAAAACATAGCTCTTATTTGAATAAATTCCTCACAATTTCAATCAAATCAAATATAAATCACAGGCGTTTTTGTTTGTCGCAGCCAACTTCAACTGCTAACGCGCTGTCAAAATTGGAAATTCGAATTAGCTCAGCGTCAGAGCGTTTCAATTGCGGTTTGCCCCATACAATTTGTATGGGCATGAAGCAATTTTAACAGTTGCTTGCCGCTGACGCTCCAATTTAGGTTTGACTGACATCATTTACAAGAAATAGCAATGACTATGAGTTGCCACTATCAATCAGTATCAATATTATTGCCACTCCCAATAATATTGTGCTCATTGATATTTAAGATACATTTTGTATCAGTGTGCTATATTCTAAAAGATACATTTTGTCATCAGTGAGCATAGTTCTAAAAAATAACCAAATGGGGTAAAAAATCACCAAATAACCAAAATCAATTTTCAAAAATAAAAATAACCTTATAGGCTATTTCCACTGGGCCTTAACTGCAGTTTGACATCGCATTTAAATGCTCACATTCCCATACAATTGTTTTTGTATCAAAGTGAGTTAACTCACTTTCAAAAGTGAGTTAACTCAGTTTTGCCGAAAATGTTATGTATTGCCCCCTATATGTTATATAGGGGGACAATATATGTTATATAGGGGGGCAATACTCCCAAATGTACACATTTTGATAGTAAGCTTTCAGGCGCTGCAAGAGCCGTACGAACACAAACGAAAGAAGGGATTTGAATTGCGTTCGGTGTGGTAGATTTTTTGCCAAGACAATTAATTTTTACTACATTTTTCGCAAAAATACATATCGTCTGTCATAATCAAAGTCAAAACTTATATTATTTGCCAATAATAAAGCTGGAAAAGAAAATTAAAAAAGTGGAACTTCTCATGAACCCTTTTGACATTAGACATTTAGACAGTTTTGATATCAATGAGCTGACAACTGGCACAAATGAAAACATTGACAAATGAAATAAACATTGACAAATGAAAAAAATTTTCACAAATATGAGAACGCAGACATTCCTAGACTGTTGAGAAGGAAAGCGGAGTGGTTTTCATGCAGTAGAGGGGCTACAAGAAACCATACATACGTATACAAGGAGATGGCGGCGATGGGTAAGCTGTGGCTGCTCAGAAATAAATGCAGAACTTGGCTTGACCAAATATAAATGTAAAAAAAAACAGCTGTTGCATTTAACTCGATTCCGGTGAAAACGCTTGACAGTTCTCAAATTTAACAGAGCCCTTAACTGCAGTTACGCGAAAGAAGAAATGGCTAAGAAATAGGCTATTAGCAAAAAGTATAGAACATAAAGAGTGTGCATCACGTATACCTGCTGCTGAAATTTGCGAATCCAAGCTCCCAAAAAAGAAAAAAAATAGTCAACAATACAAAAAACAATGGGAAGAACCCGGCACAGGTTAAAGTGCATAGAAGAACGTAAAATGCAATTAATGTGCAAATCCAATGAAATACAATAAATGTACAAATGCAATAAAATACAATTAATGTACAATACAAAAAATCTACCACATTTCATTCAAATCGACCACATTTTTTTCACTGGGTCTACCACATAAATGAAAAATTAAGTAAGCACACTGATCGCCACCCGTCTTCATGATGCGGGGGTAGACAACAAGAGGAAACACTTGAAATGACAGCACAATGCTCTGAGCGCAAATCATAGCAACACGAATGCCGCGTCTGTGCTCACTCGATTATTCTCGCACAATTGTGCGAAGAGGAGGAAGACGATGTGCTATTGTTCTTGTTGTAGCGCTGGCGAAAAGCTGGAATTGTAAAACGATTTCTATTTTCTGGCTAGCTTTTGTTCTCCTTCTATAGGCCTTCATGGCGCCTCATATCGATCCTGAACTCACTGCCGACTGTATCGCAACTGTGCTCAAAATCATAGAAAATAAAATATGGCTGGCATGGCGACCTATATGATCGCTACAGGCAATTAAAAAATAAATAGTAAGTAATCAACAAAGACATTTAAATAAAGGAAAGAAAAGAAAACGTTTTTATTAGCCCGTAATATTTTTCCGTCCCGTTCTTTGGAACTTCTTTTACTGCCCACATATAATGCTTGTTTAAAAGAACTAAAATAAGAAAATTTAATATTGTAGTAATATTGCAGCCTCCGTGGCTCAGTTGGTTAGTGCGTTGGACAACGAGTCAAAGGCAGCAACCGCAGGTTCAAATACTGCCTGTAATAACACCTAAAAAAAATAACGGGAAACTCGTTTTCTCTTTCGGTGGCTGTCCTCTCAGCTGGAAATGGCAAACCTCTGAGAGTAAAAATTGCCTATGAAAAAGCTCCCAACCTGCCGTTCGGAACCGGCATAAAACTGTAGGTCCCTTCCACCCGCGTACAAAACTCACACGCACAACACGTGTGGTTGCGGGAAGCTAGGCCTTATGCCCCGTTCTGACTATGTCATATTTGGTGTCATATCATATTCACTGACGACAAACACTGCCATATATGTCATGTTCGTCCTATGTCGTCAAATGCGTTCTCATTGCACGGCAAAAACTGACGAAAAATACATATGACAAGGTTTGCCAGCATGTTGACATTTTTTGTTTTCTCATCAAACGTAGTCAAATCGTTCGTTCGACACAAATTCGATCGTTCTCATTTGATTGTCGTTTCGTATGGCAAATCGTAGTCATACATGCAGGCCAACGCAAATGGCACCATATGACAACCCGTTCTCATTGAACTGACTACAAATGACACCATATATGACATAGTCAGAACGGGGCATTAGTCTCGCGTAAGCGGGCTGTCGTGCCAGTCAATTCATTATTAATTAATTAATATTGTAGATTTATGGTCACATCTTTCGCCATGGAACCATTGAGGTGTAGAATATTTAAACTATTTTTAAACGTGGGCATGCCGTAATAACATTTTTCTTATGACAAAATACTTGTCTTATTATTTATTTCTTTATTTAGTGCTTTAGTAGTGTTTTCGCCCTATGGAAAGTCAATAGACCTGTTAAATTATGTTTTTCCATACAATCTTTTAAGCCTCGATTTAAAAAAAAAAAAAAATTAAAACACGTATCTAATTAGTTTTGATTTCAAGTGTTTTCACGAATTTTGAAGTCAATATGCCTATCAGTTCATTTTTTCGTAGTTTTCCCATATTCTCAAGATTGTAATCAGCCATGTGAAAATATAAACAAAAAATTTTACTTCGAACTTGCCACGTACAAATATTTGTAAACATTTTAAATTGGGATCAACCACCAAATTTTTAAATCAATCAAAGCATTGGCCAGCAAAAAGCCATACACCACAAAGATTCGATTGATGGTGACATGACAGCAATTTGTGCAGCAAACCAATCGGCAACAATTGTGCAGAAGGAGCTGCTGAAAAATGAAATTCTGCTACTTAAGGAGGAGCTCACTGTGTGCCAGAACCATGCTGTGTCTGCGGACCTTATTATAAATGGTCTCCTGTAAGCTGATGGGGAGAGCATTAAGGAAATCTTCCACAATTTGTGCCGCTCTCTGAAATTGTCTCCGCTTCGCATTTGCACTGCTTTCGGGTGCCAAATCACAACAACAATGCTGCTGCACCTGTTATCATTAAACTTGGATCTCCTGATGACCGCTCTAAACTCTTCAGATCAATCGTCCGTTTCTGTAAAGAGGCAAAGAGGTCCCTGCTGCTTAGGGATGTTGGGCTCACCACTGATGGAAAAATATTTGTGCACGAAAGTCTCACCAAAAGCAATAGAGAGCTAATGCACTTTGCACTTCAGCTGAAAAAGCAAAAAGAGATTGGCTGCTATTTTCTCTATACGTGGGTGTGTTTATGTGCGTGTTCATCAAAGAAGCAAAGCTCTAATGCAAGGTATATTAACAAGGTAAGCCAGGCTGGGAGCGGCAGCTTTAAATGTCTCTCTTCACCCTCTTTTTGGTGAACGGTTGCACTTTTTGCAGAATCAATAGCCTACTTTTAGAGTTGATATTGTTTGTACAACTATACTTTTGTGTACAGATTTGGGTAACATTATAATACACATATACGCGAAATATAGCTCATGACACCCGCCTGATACGCAATGAAATATATTGGGGAATGAATGCAAATGAAAGAATGAAATGAATTGAAATTGGAGCTTCGTTTCTTGTTACCAATAAGTCGCCGCAAAACACGAATGTCATAAGTTCCATTGAATTTAATGGCACATACGACAATCTTTTGTCAGGCAACGAATAGTCAATGCCGGAAATTAAATTCGTCATCATGTGGCCAATAACGATATTTTTTATATTTTACTATATGATATGATACTATTTTTACGTTTTCTACTATTATTTTAGTTTGTTGCAATGGGTGTTGACTACTATTGATTAATTTACATACAAATTATTCCATAATACTGTCTACTATAAGCAATCTTTCCACATGATGCCCATTTCGACTGCATGTGTCGGAGTTTCCGTCAACTCCGTTTTGCAGGGATGCCGTAGAATGGCTGGTCTAATGGCCAAACTCCATAAAGCGCGTTTCAGGCGTATCGTGGTTTTTGGCGTTTCTCGTGTTTCGAGAAAAAGTTGAATCAGTGTATTTGTATGAAGCAAACTCCATGACTACGCCCGAAACGCGGCAAAAGTTAAACTATTTTCAACTTTCTCTCGCGTTTCTCGCTAAACGACGTCAAACAGCTGACAGAGCTCCTAAAGATGTCATACATTATGTGGTTAAATGGTAATGCCGATAACAAACTTGTGTTATCGCAAAAGTCGAATACATTTATTTTTCATTAAAGCTAATAAATACATTTAAGAAACATTTTAAATTCAATATTTTAACATAAAATGTGGAGAAATTCCTCAAAATTAGAATAATTCTTTCACAGACGAAACTTAGTCTTCGCTGTATTGGAAATTCGATAGCTTATTCGTTGTCGATCGAATTTTGCTCATCCCTGTGAAATAAATTGCTACAAATTGAATTCAACTGAATTTTTTTTTTTATTTTTTGCAATGTTCGATATGCATTTATTGTGTTTAAAATGAAATCAGTAAATTCTATAAAGTCTATAACGTCGTATAGCAATTTCATTTCGTTGTTTTTCACAATTCACAACGAAATCAATCAGCAGTTTGCCAATTAAAAATTAGCATCAGCTGAGGTAAGAAGAACAAGCTGACGCGTGAAACGCGCTTTATGGAGTTTGACCATTTGCAACGCGAATAACGGGAGAAACGCCATAACACGACAAACCCCGAACGCCTGAAACGCGCTTTATGGAGTTTGGCCATAACGGTAAAGTTGCTTTGTATACGTAATACCAAAGAATATGAAGTGTATAGAAGGCGCATCTGAGCTCAAAAATTCAAATTATTGTTTGCGAGCTTCATCGAGCGGGGGAAGCCACAAAAGGGAAAGAGTGGTGCCAGTAGGAGAGCAAGCGCTTCAGTTTACGCTCATTGGCTGTGCGAACTGAAGCACGCGCTACAACAAACACACATGAAGTGAAAGTACCGCTTCTCCTGTGTACTTTGAGGCGTTGGTGGTTGTTTTGGTCACTCAATAATTTGTTGTGCAAATTTCTCACAGCAACACCAGCCAGCGCAATGATCGTCGTTTCAACGACGCCATTGTTTGTTGTTGTTGTTGTAGTTTTTATGTATACACAGCTCGATAAAAATGTAAACAGCTCTTCTTTTGTTGTTTTTTTTATTGTTTATGTTTTGCATCATTTGGAACTTCCTTTTTTTAATTTACTGTCACAGCATTCATCAGGAAATCTGAAGGAGCAAATAGGTAGCAAATGTCTGTAACCGATTGATAATTTTTATGGAAAATGTTTCACTTAGCGCAGTAAAAAGGTTATCATTTCTTAGTTTTTGGAAACATATGCCACAATTATTATCTATGTTAATTTTTACTCGATTGTCGAAGTTTTTATCTACAAAAAAATTTGTTGTAATAATTGTTGTAATTACTGCTGAAATAAAATAATAAAAATACAGTTTCGTCTGTCTCAGCATGTAGTAGGTTTTGATTCATGGAATCCTGTGTATCTTCGAAATTACCGAAATGACCGAGTACTACTTGAATTTTGTCCCAAAATCGCAAAAGTATTTTCTAATTTATCTTGGTTAAAAAACTTGTTTGTTATAAAACATTTATGTGGGTTATTGCTTAATTTTATCAGTGATTAAAAAACAGATTTTAGTTCTAAAAATACGACTTGAATCATCCATACATTTAACATCTTTCAACTAATTAAAAAAATCTTTATAAATTTGTACGACTCATTATTTAATTGTAAAGCCGATCTAAAGCAATTATCCGATTGCCCTATTCATGCAATCAAATATTAGGTCTACTTTTTTGATAAATTCTTCAGGAACTTTGTTTGTAGCGACCACATAAGTCGTGACGCCAACCATATTTTATTTTATTTTCTATGATTTTGCGCACACTACTGTCTGCAATAAGTTCAGGAGCAATGTGCGACGCCGTTCAGGCTTGTAGAAGAAGAACAAAAGCCAGCCAGAAATCAGAAATCGTTTTACAATTCGCCAGCGCAACAACAACAACAACAGCGTTCGTCTTCACCTTGCAATCATTTCACGCCACAACAATGTGCTAACGCACACTCGCTGCTGTGAGCGCAACCAAAGAGCGCAACACATTAAACTACGTTCTCGCTTGTAAAGAAACGCTCTCACCACATACCTGATCTGTGCGAGCAGAGCGCGGGTTCCAATGTTAGAACCCGCCATACAAAATTTTTGCTTGTATGACATGCGCATTCTGTATGTTTATTTTCTTTGGTAATACCACAGAATAAACAGTATACAGAAGGCGCATCTGAAATAATTTTGCGATTTCATTTCAGACGCGGGCGGGAAGCAACAAAGGTGAGGAAAATGTAAAGGGAACCGAGAGAGTAAGCGCGAATTGATGTATTGTATACGCATAGATTCGATGGTCTTGGGCTTTATTCTCATTTCGACAACAACACGCAATGTTGTTGCTTTCCGCAGCAAACCAGCTTGGCATTACTCGTGCACATTGAAAGTGGTTGATTTGGCAAAGCAATCGCCAAGGCAAATTCAATAGGTAGTTGCAGCATTCTTTGATAATTAGCACAACATTGTAGCAATAGTTTTCCACTTACAGCCCTATTCTGGCACTACCGTAACAATTGTTACCCCCCGTAACAATTGAATTGAATTTGATTGTTTCCGTATTCTGAAAAAATGGTGACAAGAAGAAAGTTCCAACAATTCACCACTCGAGGTGAAAGCTTTATCCTTACTGTCAAAACAGCTGTTTCTTGTATTTTTCCTGTCAAACTGTAAAAAATAAACAAACGAAAAATGGAAAACGCACAAAACCTGGCGAAGTAAGTATTTTTTGGAATTTCTTCCATATGTATGTTCATATTCTTTTTGTTTCTAGAGTTCCTAAGTTTAAGCGCACGACGCAGGAGCAGTTGCAGCATTTTTTGCAGTTCGTCAAGGCACACCCTGAACTGCAAGCCGGGAAAAATAACCCGCATGCGCCGCGAGCTGTGCAAACGTTATGGAGCCAGCTCGGTGAGCAGCTCAATTCATTGCGGGGACCTACTCGGACTGCTGCAAAATGGAGAGAAGTATGTTAGGTTGTACTGAAACTTACTATTGTCAAATGTTCTTATTCATTTTTTGTTTTAGAGCTTGTCGCAGTGGAAGAAGCAGCTGCGCTGCCGTGCGCGTCAATCGAAGGTACAGGCCATGATAACGGGAGGGGGTCCGCGAACTCCGGATGTAACGGAGTTCGAGGCGCAGGCGTTGCAAATTTTTGGAGCTACAGCGGTGGATGGGTTGCCGGGAATAGTGACGTTAGGAGTGCAGGTACTACCAAATAATAAATATTCATTTCTAGGTATCGGAATTATATGCAAAAACTATGCAAAAAATGCTCATTCTTAATATTTTTAAATAAAGATAGTTTCTGTCTTGGTCCCGTTGAAATCGGAAGCCCCAAAATATATGCCCTTGCATATAATTCCGATCCCTATTCATTACATTCATTCATAAGGTTTTCCTTGCACTATAGATGCCTGCACGGGAAGAAGGCGTTACTCCACATGCAAATTCGTCGTCACCGGAAGACAATACACCCTCAACTTCGTCACCAGTAGAAATCCCTCCCTCACCACCGCCAGAACAGTTGAGCCCCATGGCTGTTTCTCCTCCGCCACCAGTGGAGGAGCAACCACCAGCAACCACCCCAAACCGGAAAATAAGTTTGGAAACACTTTTCCGCGCTACAATGGAAAGTATTAAAGTGCGTGAAGAGAGAGAAGAACGGGCTCTTGCGCAGCAGGCTCAGTTAATTTCTGTCCTTGGCCAGATGAGCCAAAGCTTACTGGCCATGAATCAAACGCTGGAGAAATTAAATGAGAAGCTCTCCAACTAAGTTGCAAATTCAAGCCTTCTCATTTAATTTCTTCAACGCTGATTCACTGCCAAGAAACGTTTGCTTTTCTCTGTATGCATTTTAATGCTTTGCATAGTAGTGCCAATATTTGTTTTCAAACTAATTTTCCGGTTTAAAGAACTAAAACTTATATTTGTAATTGTAATGCTTTTAATATTCATATATGTATTACTTTTGTCGATGTTTTCGAAACGGTGGAAAATAATTAAAACACGATGAGGTGTGTAAGGTTTAAGCGTTGTTATATTTGGTTCGACCGTGTGCACGGTTTTAAATGTTAACATTGTTTTTAACAATGTAATCTTAAAACTAAGGGAGTCGGAAAAGGGGGACACAATTCATTTTGGGAGTGGGAGAAAGTGGGTAAGCGGAGAGAAAGATAGAATGCCGCTATGGGCGTGTGCGAATGTGTGAGTGTGTGATCAATCAGATCAGAGATCAATTAATTGCTTAACGATGTAATAAACTAAGGGAGTCAGAAAAGGATAGATATATAATGTCCTTCTACAGTTACAAGGACATTATATATCTATCTCTTATTCTTCGACCTTCCCTTAAGTACCCTCTTTCTGCGATTTCGAAACTCCCTTCTGGAATTTCAAAATGGTCATCAGCCTCTTCGTCAATGTCAATCGCAGCACCGTTTTTGAGCAATATGTTATGCAATATTGTACATGCATATGTGATTACCGCTGCTTTTTCGTGGGAATAATGCAGTATACGATGTTTTGAAAGGCACCTGAAGCGTGACTTCAAAACTCCAAAAGCCCTTTCTATTGTGTTGCGGGCTTTGGCGTGAAGTTTGTTATATTTTACTTCTTTGTCATTTGCTGGATCTGCCACTGGAGTTAGAAGCCACGGCTCCAAAGGATAGCCTTGGTCGCCCAACAACCAGGTATCTTGTTGGGGGTTGTGATTTGCGATCAATTGTAATCGCGTTGGTGACGTTGTCCATATTCCTGAGTCGTGGCAAGATCCAGGGAACCTCGCATTTACAGCTGTAAACTGCAATCGATGGTCACATGTCTGATAAATTTACGAAACTATAACATTATGTAGGTATTTTTAGTTTAAAATCGCACATACTGCTTCAACATTGATGCTGTAGTAGCCTTTTCTGTTCATGTACAATGAAAGAGGGGTTTGGGTGTCTTTGACAGAAGGCGAAACAATTCCTATGTGGGTGCAGTCGACAGCTCCTATTGTGCCTTTTACACCAAACCTGTTGTAGAATCTATAAACACCAAAACTTACATATGCACAACGAAATGTTATTTAAATGTTATTTAATTTACCCTTTCTTGGCGTTTCCAAGCTCCTCCAAAGTTGTTGGGAAGTGAATTTCACTCCCTTTGGCATCAACAATTAATTTGGATATATGGGCCAACGCTCGAGACACAGATGCTTGGCTCATTCCTATTGGGTAGCTGCTACCCACACTCTTCTGGTAGGAGCCGTGTGCATAAAAGTATAAACACGCCAGAAATCGACTTTGAAAGGTAATAGCTGATTTCTGTGTATCGTGTGGCTCCAATTCCAAAATTAACTCTCGGCAGAGCGATTTGGGGAAGCGAAAATGCTGAATAAATACGCTTTCTTGCATGTCGAAAGCATCGACTTCAGCACGCAAGGATCGCAACAAATTTCTCCTTTTAACAGTTGCCTCCTTTTCTGCCAAAACGATTGAACACATTAGTAGAATTTCTTCTTCCATTTTTTTTGAAATTTGAAATTTTTTGAAATTGAAACTATATTTTTTATAGACAACTACAATCTTTTCGGCACAAATTTCAAAACGCAATTTGAATTTTATAAGCTTTGTGTGCTTGTCACCTGCGCCTACGGAGGTAACAAATTTCGCAACAATTGTCACCTTTTGAGCTTTTGAATTTGCTCCAGAATACCAAAAAGTGACAAGTGTTACCAGGTATTCAATTGTAACCGTGGTGACTATTGTTACGGTTGCCAGAATAGGGCTGTTATTATCACTTTCTTAATGCGTCTTGGTTGTTTCAATATTTAACACATATATTTCATTGTAGCCATTTGTACTTTTTACAACTTCTATTTTACAAGCAGACCAAAAGAACTTATAAAATCCATTGAATTTTGGTTTTCCCGTAGTGCTACCACCTTATGTGCCTTGGCGATCGCTCAATCAATTTTTCTATGAAACTGCCTGTCCACTTCTTGTTCTTGTTTGTCAAAAAGCAAGCGGAGAGCGAGCACGAGCCAACACCAACATGCAAGCGGCATATCGCTTTGTTGCCCAACAACAACAACCACAGTGTGTGGTGCGCGGTCGCAGCTTCTCAGCTTACGCTCTCGCGCTCTGTGCGTTGTCATCCCCTTTACTGCTTCCCCCCGCATCCACAAACGGGTCGTACCGCTGGAACCCGCGAAGAAAATTTTCTTTACACCAGATGCGCATTCTGTATATTGTTTGTTCTGTGGTAATACATACTGCGTATAAAGTGCGCGTCTGTGTTATTAATCGCGGTGCGAAATTGGGTGTGAAATTCGGTGTGATTTAATAAAATGTCGAAAGCAAGTTGCGCCATATGCCACACTAGCTGGGGAGGAAAGGTGGGCATGTTTTGTGTTCCTGCAAAGGAAGATGTGGCCAGGCAGTGGAATATGGTATGTGGTGGAAGCTTAAAAAAAAGTTTGAAGTTATGCGAAAAGCATTTTAAACTGAGCGACTTCAAGCCAGATGCTACATCCCACATTGCATTTGCCACAGACAAATCATCAAGTAGCGGAACATGTCTAAATTTGTATATTAATTCGGGATTCGCTTAATCCTAACATGGGTGCTTACAGTGTCTATCAGGCGAATTCCGAAGCAAGTTTGGATTTTCCACCGACAAAAGTGCAATTCATCGACAACGTCCACACAACTGATCGCATGCAAACGAAGCCGTAAGTGCAAATCAGTCAAGAATAAAAATTCTTACAAAAGCATTTTGACTTTTTCCTGCAGCTCCTCTGAAATTTGTGCGCTTGTGAAAGTTTCGCACACCGAAAAAAACCTCACTATTATGTGCAGCCTATGTGAAGATGAATTCATGCCGTCGGAATGGAATGCCTTTGTTTTCCACCTAAAAAGGAACCACAACTGCTCGCTTGATGAGTGAGTGAAGTTGGTTTTTGGTTAGCGCATGGTAACTAATGTAAAGTCAATTTTGTGTCCTAGGAGCCTTTCTCAAGACACGGGCGCGAAACTTGCTGAAAGCACAACACAAACTGTGTAAGTATATTACTATGAGAATAAAGTTTGGCATTATAAATACAAGTTTTTAGAAACGAGGGGATTGATCAAAATGGAACTATCTTGGAAAACAAGGAATTAAAGCAGAGCCTTCAAGCACTCGAGCAACCATGATCGAAAATAGCGTTAAGCAAATATTCACTGAGGGGCAAGTTCGAAAGCTGTATGCTCCCGGCAAAAATGTTCACTGGTGTTGGGAGGACATTTCTTCAGCCATTGCGTTGCATGCTGCTGGGCCGAGAGCATACCGTCATTTGTTACATAAAGGCTACCCGTTGCCATGTGTCAGTACATTGAATAGTTGGGTACGAAAAGTTGATTTCAGTGAAGGAATTTTGCATAACGTTATAAGCCTCACGGGGAAAAACGACTTTACACAAAATGACAAATTGTGCGTTATAAGTTTTGACGAAATGAAGGTGGAAGCAACGTACGAGTTTGATCCTTTCAACAAAGCGGTCAGAGGGCCGGCCAATTACGTACAAGTAGCAATAGCCCGTGGCTTGATAACTTCATGGAAGCAACCATTGTATTACAGTTTTGACACATAATTTTCACGTGCAGTTTTATATGAAGTAATACGATGTCTTTACGAAGTTGGCTTCATAGTTGTGGCCGTAGTATCTGATATGGGCCCAAACAACCAAGCGCTGTGGAAAGAATTGGGTGTTTCTATCTGTAAGAGTTATTTATACTTTTATTAATTTATTTATACTGTTTATGATTATATTTTCATACGTAGGAAAAACATGGTTTGAACATCAACATTCAAGATCACAAAATTGTTGTATACGCAGATGTACCTCATATGTTAAAACTTATAAGAAATCATTTCGTAGATGAAGGCTTCGTATTTCAAAACAAAATTATTACTGTTCAAACTATTAAGCAAGTATTAAATTACACGTCATCTTCAGATGTTTCCATAGCTTACAAGCTTTCCGAAGAGCACTTAAATCCGACCACAGTGCATCGGCAGAAAGTCAAACTTGCGGCTCAGCTGTTATCAAATACAACAGCAAATTGCATACGGCGTTGTTATGCTGATGGAAAGACGTTATGCAACGCTACGCAATGCGCTGACTTTATTGAAATGGTCAATAATTGGTTTGATCTACTAAATTCTCGGCTTACTACTGCAAATTCGTCTATATATAAAAAACCATTTGGAACTGCTATAGACGAGCAGAAAAAACTTTTAAGCCAGATGTCAGAAATAATGGCGAAACCAATAATTCCGAACAAAACGTCACTCGCGCCATTTCAAAAAGGCATACTAATTACAAACAGATCGTTAGAAGACCTATTTACTGAATTGCAAAAAAAATATGACGTCAAATACATAGTTACCAATAGATTAAACCAGGACATATTGGAGCACCTATTCGGAGCTATGAGAAGTGCAGGGGGCTTTCACGATTATCCAAGCCCCCTTAATATAGGCTTCGAAAATATTTATTTGGTAGATTCATATTTTAGTTCATAATATAGAAAAATTCTGTATATCATACTGTACCCGGGTGGTGTGAGTAATTTTAATTACAAACTTAAATGCATTTAAAAAATTGAAATTAGCTATAATCTCGGAGACACAGGTATAACATTGCCCTCCTTTTTTCACATACAGGATTTTTTCATGAGTTAATCAGTGAAGTTTATATAGGAAGGTATTCATTATTAATTAGTTTTGGTTGTTTTTAACAGCGCGAAATAATGCAATCTTAAGCTCAGCAATGAACGTAGAGCAAGACAACACTCCCTGGTTTAATCAAGACCTTCAATCAACAGCAAATCAACTTTCCAACAATAACCCGGCAAATAATACACAACCAATCGAAGACTTCCCAGTAGATTCCTTTTTCGATGACAATGACGAAAACGAACTTACCAATAACATGACGAACGAATTTGACAATTTCCATGAGGACGGTTTAGAATATTTGGCGGATTTCTTATCAGAAAATTAAATTTAACTCACTTTGAAGCAACGGGCAGTGGGGCATGGACATGGGTAGACCAGGGAGGGCTTTGTAAACCCTCATACATGTTTTTACAAAAAATTAAAGAGCTAGAAAACATATTCATACAACACAATGGAACAGAGATATTATTTATAAGCAATTTGTGCGATATGTTATGTGCGTGTTGAAATGTTGTTAAGCTTTCTGAAGAAGTAACGAAACTCTTTTTTAGATGTAGAATATTTTTCAGAATAAGGAATTTAAACAAAAACTTAAAAAATAACAATTTAAAAAAAGATTTTATGTATATAAAAAAATAACTAGCATAAACTCTTCTATAGAAATTTGCATTGCATTTTTAATTTCAAATGGGCAATAAAAGTATTCAGCAACATATCATACCAAATGTTTGTTCGTGGTGTTCAACCTCCAAATTTCTATTGTATGCAGACGACCTTAAACTCTCAGAAATCGTATCTTTCTTAATACAAGTAAATGTTTCTAACTAACTTTTCCTGCCTCCTACTTTATCTCAAACTCTGGGCTTACAATGGTCAGTGTTATCAAAGACCTAGGTGTCTTCTTCGATTTGAATTTCCCTTTATCCAAATCGTATTCTATGTTAGCCTTTATTCGTCGGAACTGTTCTACCTTCTCTGACCCTTATACTTTCAAGTTAGCACTCAAGTTACTTTATTTCGCCTTTGTTCGTTCCAGGCTAGAATATGCAGCCGCCATTTGGAGGCCATTTTATGCCTTAAGTATAAATCGGATTGAACGAGTGCAGGAGGTCTTTACGCGCTTCGTTCCCTGAATTTTGCAGATCCGATTCCCACCAATGACGCACGTTGTCAGCTTCTCAACTTGTAATCTCTGCTTAGTAGAAGATCTTTTAGCTCATTGAAATTTTTACATAATATCGTGAATGGACTTATTGACTCGTCTTTTCTTGGAAAAATTCATTTTTATGTTGGCATTAACAAGACCAATTATGGCAAAAATGCTCATGAATTTAAAATGAATTTAATAGCCTAAACTGAATTTAAGCAGCCGCCGTGGCTCAGTTTTTTTTTTTGTTTTTAAACTCAAACAAACGCGCAGGGGATGACCCCTATTAATGCGAGGCATTGCGTTGGTTCAGGAAGGATATAAAGGTTAGGAGATAGGGTTAAGAGTTAAGTGGTTATGGACTCTTGCCTTGAACCCATCGAGATCATAAGTGCTGGGGAAGATATCCGCAGGGAGACCATTCCACAGCCGCGCTGTGCGGGCCAGAAACGAACTTTCTATGTAATGCGTAGTGCGCTGGAACATCGTTTCAACGTGGAATGCATGGGCGCCAGTGTTCAAACGGGTTGCCCGTGGGAATACCCAGAGTGATGGCATCAAACTGCTCGTCTCCACTGAGCAATTACCGAAAAAGTATCGGTAGAATAACACCACACATGCCACGTTTCGACGATGCTCCAAGGAGTCAATAGAGCTGGATGCCCTACTGTCCCCTATAAGTTTAATCGCACGGTTTTGCACCCGGTCCAGGAGCTCCAAATGGGGTTTTGAAGCCCCCGCCCACAGGTGCGAGTTAAACTCCATTTTAGGTCGGATATAAGTGGTATAAATAATGCGGTGATCAGACGGGGTGAAATATTTTTTGCACCGCTTTAAGAAGCCGAGGCACTTGGCTGCTTCTTTCGACACGCCAAAAATATGATCGTTCCAACGAAGATCATTCTTAATGGACATGCCCAAAACATCAAGAGCTGCCGATTCCGCAATACTCACACCACCCATAACCAGGGATGTGTTGGGATGAGGGGAGACTCGCTTGTGGGATAACAGGTAACATTGGGTCTTGCGAGGATTAAAATCGACCCTGTTCGCTTGACCCCACTTGGAGATTGTTTGTAGGTCGCTATTAAGTGTGTCATTCATACGGCGCCGTTCTCTCTCAATCTCCACAGAGCTGGGGCGCTTTGTGAAGGAGTATGAATGACAAATGGTGCTGTCATCCACAAACGAGTAGATGGGAATGTTTTTCCGAGGCTATGCCGTCTATTACAACACGAATAGAACGATCATAGAGGAAGCTCGTAATCCAACGAGAGAAGATACTACCGACGCCATAGGCAATCAATTTAGATACGAGTGCTTTATGCCACACCCGGTCAAAGGCCTTTGAAATATCCAGTGCAACAACCTTGCTTTCACCGAGGTTTAGAATGCTATGGTCCCATTTCTCGGTGAGGACCGCCATAAGGTCTCCCGTCGATCGCTGTCTTCGAAAGCCGTATTGGCGGTCACTTAGCAGTCTATTGTGCTCCAGATACTTCACAAGGTTGAAGTTTACCTTGCTTTCCATTACTTTGGGAAGCACCGAGCAGATTGCTATAGGTCGGTAGTTCGCAGGGTCAGTAGTTTTGCCTTTTTTAGGAACTGGTTGAACATTTGCCTCCTTCCAGCATGTCGGAAATATACCTGTGGTGTATGACATGTTGAAAAGTTTGCGTAATGGACAAGCCAGTGAGGTAGAGCACTTTTGCAAAACAAGGGCTGGAATGCCGTCCGGCCCTGAAGCCTTATTTACAAGTTGGTTAGTGCTTTGGACAACGAGTCAAAGGCTGCAAGCGCAGGTTCAAATACTGCCTGTAATAACTTACTTAACTGGCCATAACAACCCGTTATCGGGTTACGGCCTGCCGCAAAACTTCTCTCCAGGCGCCTCTGCTTTGCGCGCGCTTTCTCCAGTTGGTCACACCAAGAGATACCAGGGCCTCTTCCACTTGGTCCTTCCACCGGAGACACGGTCTCCCTCTTCGCCGTCGACCTCCAACCATCGCATCGAACACCTTTTTCATGACAGACATGACCGAACCAGCGTAGCCGCTGGATGTTTATTCGCTGCGCTACGTCCATGTCCTTATACAGCTCATACAGCTCGTTATTGGTTCGTATGCGATAGTAGTCACCAACACGAACAGGGCCGAAGATTTTGCGAAGTAACTTCCTCTCGAACACTTCAAGGGCCGCTATGTCGTTTCGTGTCATTGTCCATGCTTCAGCGCCATAGAGGAGCACGGGCAAGATGAGCGTCCTATAGACTGCAAGTTTTATCGGTCGAGAGAGGTCTCTACTTCTCAATTACCTACCGAGACCGTAGTAGCGCCTGTTGGCAAGAGTAATCCTTCGCTTTATCTCCAGACTGACATCATTGCTGCTGTTGATGGCGGTGCCAAGGTAGACGAATTCCTTGACAACTTCAGAAGTATACCTGTCGGCCTCGACGTGAGACCCTAGTCGCTGCGAGTCCCTGCCAGTAGACAGCATATACTTCGTCTTGCCCTCATTTACCACCAGACCAATTTTGGCAGATCCTCTTTCGATAGCCGCAAATGCAGCGGTGACATCTCGCTTGTTACGCCCGATGACATCAATGTCATCAGAGTAGGCAAGGAGCTGGACACTTTTGTTGAAGATTGTGCCATTACGATGTACACCGGCCTTGCGTAGAACACTCTCCATGGTGAAGTTGAAGAGGTCGCAGGACAAAGGATCGCCCTGTCTGAAACCTCGAACGGTATCAAAGGGGTCGGAGAGGTCACTTCCAACCTTGACGGAGCTGCGCGTATTGCTCAACGTCGCTCTGCAAAGCTCGTTAGTCTAACGAGCTTTGCAGGGATACCAAGTTCAGACAATGCGGCATATAGGCGATCCCTTATCGGGCTATCGAATGTTGCCTTGTAATCGATGAAGAGATGGTGTGTTTCGATTTGGTTCTCATGGGTCTTCTCCAGGATTTGGCGTAGAGTGAATATCTGGTTGATGGTGGACTTACCAGGTCTAAAGCCGCAATGATAAGGTCCAATCAGCGCCTTGGCGAGTGGCTTTAATCTTTCACATAGTACGCTCGTCAGGACCTTGTATGCTATGGGAAGTAGGCTGATACCCCTGTAGTTGGCGCATATTGTTGGGTCGCCTTTCTTCAGCACAGGACAAAGAGCACTGAGGTTCCAATCGTTGGGCATTCGTTCCTCCAGCCATATTTTGCAAATGAGCTGATGCATGCACCCAATCAGCTCACCGCCGCCGGCCTTGAACAATTCAGCTGGTAGCCCATCCGGCCCTGCAGCTTTGTTGTTCTTGAGTCGCTGGATAGCGACCCGTACCTCGTCATGGCTGGGCAGTGGCACATCCACACCGTCGTCGTCGATTGGCGCCATCTGGACATCTTCACCACTGGCGGAATTGTTCCTGTCGTCGCCTGCGAGCAGCTTGGTGAAGTGCTCCTTCCACAACCTCAGCACACCCTGCGCATCCGTAACCAGATCCCCGTAATAACTGCCTGTAATAACACCTAAAAAAAAAATAACGGGAAACTCGTTTTCTCTTTCGGTGGCTGTCCTCTCAGCTGGAAATGGCAAACCTCTGAGAGTAAAAATTGCCTATGAAAAAGCTCCCAACCTGCCGTTCGGAACCGGCATAAAACTGTAGGTCCCTTCCACCCGCGTACAAAATTCACACGCACAACACGGGTGATTGCGGGAAGCTAGGCCTTAGTCTCGCGTAAGCGGGCTGTCGTGCCAGTCAATTATTATTGTTATTTATTTATTAAACTGAATTTAATAGCCTCTCAAATTCTTTTGATATTGATCTCGCGTTACCGTTAAACGTATTTTGCACCATGTTATATAATTATAAGTACCTTTAAGTATATTTTTCGAATTTGTTTGAATTTACATCTCTTATTTCTCTTAGTCTGTAAACTGATTGGATTTAATTAATAAACAATAAATACAATTATCTTTGTGGCATTCTATTAAAACTGTATGTTGCTAAAAACAAAAATTTCTTTTAATTATAACATTTTTCTCACACAAACGCAATTTTTAGAGTTTGAGGAACAATTACTAAAAGATGCAACCAACAATTCGTTCCTAACAAAAAGCAACTCTGATTTGGCCCACTTATTTTGATGGCTCTCTGAGCCTGGCATACCTTGTTAATATACCTTGGCTCTAATGCACCCTGTCGGACCTGAGACAACCAGTTCTCAAAATTCATTGGTCTTTCAACTGGTTTTTTGTAGTCAATTGGGCAACTAGTTGTCCAAGTGACTGTCAGCGGATGCAGAAGTGGGTGAGTTCGCGTCTAATCGTTCACGTTCTGCGTGCGCGTTCATAGGCGAGAAGAAACATGAAAATACGAAACGAAACGAAAGACGGAACAGAGGTGAAATAATCAACATTATTCTGTTACGGCTAATCTTGCTTTTGTTACAACAACAACGTAGAAATGTTTCTTTCTTTCTGTTTCTATGACTCCAAGTTCGCTCGATTTGCACGTTTTGTCTTGAATGATTTCAAATAGAATTTTGCGTGGTTGCGTGAAGCAACGAATTGCAGCAGCAGTCGAATGGCATGTATTAATAAATTTATGTAATTATGTTTATGTAATTATTTATTAATTAATTTATTTTTTTATTAATTGCAGGCGAAGTCAGGATGTTGAACTGCGTCAGACAGTTTCGAAGTGTGTCAACGAGTCGAGGTTCATTTTTGAATGCACCAACAATTTTTTTATTATCCATGATTTTTTGTTATTATTTTGAAATATTTATAAAATAAAATAATTATTTTAAAAATGTATTGCTTTATTTTCCACATAAAATTCAACTGGTTAGAGAACTAGCCCCGAATAAACTAGTTCGCAAACTAGTCGCTTTCAACTGGTTTGACAACTGGTTGCTTCGGACTAACCTTGGACTAGTTGCAAATGGATGCAGACGGGGACAATTGACCCTCGCCTAGGACACCGCCATGTTAAAAGGGTGAGTTTGCTCCAAGGAAACGAGTCGATTCTGAGGTCATATGTGACTGTCAAGCGACTAGTTGAAAAACTAGACTTGGACCAGTCCGATTTCCCACAGGGCAGTGATGGGCACTAACACAACCCAGTAAGCATTTGGGCTTGTTATGAAATTGCTAGCAACTTGATATCAAGCATGTTTCTCAACACTTACCTTTGAAATCAACACTTGCTTTTGGCTTGATATCAACTTGAAAACAATAGCTTTTTCAATAAAAAGGGAAGAAATTTAGCAATTTGAAACTGCTATTGTTTTCAAATTCATGGCAAGCGTATGGCAAGTTGAGAGCAAACCTCTTTTCAAAGCTACAGGGCTTGATATCAATATTGATTTCAAGTGTATTTGTAAGCTTTTGTCAACAGTTCCAATTCCACTAGTCCCAATCAGTTTTGTACGTATTGAAATTTCTACACTTTGTAATGAGTCTGTTATTTTTATTTTGCAATTCATTTGCATATATTCTTAAAACATTGATGTAGTTCTAACATAGTTGTTAATAAACTTAAATTATTGTTTACATTTTTTTTAATTTCGTTTGGTATGCAGCTTTGTGCTTTGTAGCCCATTCTGCCAATGACGCCCTTATGGATGATGTGTTTTTGCTTCCCGCAACATCTTCCAGCTCCTCATCCACCTCATCGTCTTCCTCGCTGAAGGATGAGTAAATCGGTGATGCAATGTCTTCCGTTTTTAGCTGAGAGGCGGCGCCGGACTCCACCGGACCGTTGTTAATCTCATTGGGTGGCGCTGGTGCCATCAAACACTTAATCACTTGGCCGCACTCATTTTTCACTTTTTTGTATGCACTCATTTCTTTCTTATTATTTTTTATTTTTTTATTTCTTTTAAAAAGTTATAAAGTTATCTTATAAATTACGACGATCCTTACCGACTGTTTGCGACGACACGAATGAACAATTGAATTCAATTCACTGAAAATTCACAGCCTTCTTCGATCCTCTCAAAATTCAAAATTTTTCAACTTGATTGCAAGTTGATAGCAAGCCGAAGGCAAGCCTTTTGCAAACCTTTGAGAATTCAAACTTGATATCAACTTGTTATCAAGTGCTTGTTATCAAATTGAATTTCAAAAATATATCAAAGGCTTGCTTCAATGTTTACTGGGAACCAAGCATTTTGGCAATGTATGCGTAGAAAACACTGAACAAAATTTGGGTCTCAATTAATTAGTTTCAATGCATTGATTTGAAAAAATTATCTTCGCAACATTTTATATGTAGCAAGATTTAAAATGTTTGTGTGATAAGAGTTTGTGGTGTTTCGATTTCATACATTTTGTAAAGAAAAAACAAAAAAAAATTACTCAGTGTGCAAAAATGCAAGCAACCGCTCAACAAACGAGCGTAATATTAGTTAGGATGAAGTTTGAAACGACACTGAAGCAGTGATGTTAACTTTTTTTTTGAAAAATCCCTACGCGACTTGAAAAAAATCCCTACTTTTCCCTACGCTGTCCAGCAATTTTCCCTACGAAACTCCCTACACTTATTTTCCAAGTATTTTGTAATATTTAAGGTTTTTTAATTTTTTGTGAATAAAAGTCGCAAAAGTAAAAACCATAACATTTATTAATTCTTCTTTTAATTCATTTGCAACATGAAAACAACAAAACAAAGTTGTGCTTTGTACTGAGATACGATTTAAAACATGGAAACATAACAACATAAAAAAAAATTGTGCTTTGCACTGAGATATCATTTCATCACATTACAAAAATCAGTACAAAAATTACACTAAGACTAATTACACCGTGCGACAACAAATTTTACACACGAAAAAATCGGTATACTCGCAAAACTAGGGGCCAAAAGTAGTAAAACTGCGTTTTTAGTTTTTCTCTCTGACGTCAGGATTTTTTTTAAAAGGACTTTGAAATTTGAAGGACATGTTTATTTTCAAAAATTATTTTAAATATTGAGCGCATTGTAGAATAGCAATATGGGTATCAAATGAAAGAGAAAAATCCTTAGAATCTTAAAAATCTTTTTTTGATGTAAAAGGACGAAGAGGTATTGAAAATGTCCTTTTAAAACTTTATCCTTAAATATCCTTGAAAGTTTTCAATATTTTTTTGGGAAAAAAATATATCTTAAGGACTAATATGTACACTACCACATCCTCGAATTTCGTTCTTCTAACTTTAATAGTTAAGGATATAAAAAATTTTATATTTCTCATTATAAAACAAAGATATATTGCACCGTACGACAAAAATAAAATATTTAATTAACTCATGTATAAATCGTTATGCTGCTAATACTGGAGGTTAAATACACTAATTCTGCAACTTCAAAATTGCGTTTGAACCTAAGTATTTGTTTTCACAAGACATTGAAAATTAAAAAATTGAGTTGTCTTGAATAAAACTCACCCAAGAGTAACAAGATGAATACGTAAGATACGTACTTACAGTGAATACTAGGGCTCATAACTTAATTTAGAAGTTAACAAAAATCATTTTAAATGCATTTTATGAATGATTTATTTTGAAACAAATTGTTTAAGAAAAATGTATGCGTTTTCTTTGCCGTTTATGTTTTTGGTACGTGTCACGGCACTGCGACCAACAATACTCGGAAAGCATGTGGCACATATCTTTTCCCCGAAAGCGATTTTCAATTAGCGCAATGTCTTGGTGGAAGCGTTCTCTGTGTTCATCACTAACGTCACCTAAGTTTTCGGGGGAAAAGTCCAAATGGCTCTCTAAAAAATGTATCGTAAAAAATGTATCATGTTACCCCCATTTCGCGATAGGCGTCAATCATCTTGCGGGCAAGTTCTTTATAATTCTCAGCCTTCTTGTTTCCTAAGAAGTTATTTATTACATCGCTGAAGCTTTGCCAGGCAGTAAGTTCAACCGGTTTCAAAAGATCAGCAAACTCCTGATGCTGCAATAATTTCGTCAACTGTGGACCGTTTAAAACCCCTGAAAAACATATAAAAATTAATATAAACAAAGTTTTACAATCGGGTAACGTACCAGCGGAAATCTTTGCATCGCTTAGTTTCGGAAAAAGTAGTTTCAAATAATTAATAGCTCGACCATCTGCGTCAAGAGAGCGAATACAATGTCGAATCAGGCCTAACTTTATGTGGAGCGGTGGAAGTATTATTTTTGATGAAGGGACTAGAGGCATATGATCGATGCTGTCGCGGCCAAGTTGATGAGTTATGCGAGGCTCCCATTTGTGGTTGATATAGTGTAATTCACGGCGCACAGTGGCTCAATTTGTCATTTCAGGTTGCAAAATTAATAACTCCTGAACGAATAGAGATAATTGGAAAATTTGGAAAATGATTAGAAATTCATCAGGCTATTGTATTTTCAAAAATGAACTAGATCGAGTTACAGGGTGCTACGTAATACTTTGTCAAAGTTCGGCTTACTGTAAATAAGAATAATGCGAGCTACAATGATAAGTTTTAGTTGCAAAATTAATGAAAATGCATTAAAAAAGATGAAAAGTAATAAGAAATTTAAGAAATAAGCTGAAAGAGTCAAATTTAAAGATACAAATTAATAAATTTCGCTTTCAAAATTAGAACCAGAATTCGGGAAATTTACGTAAACTTACCTTGAAATTACCTTTCACCTTGTGTTTATTTATTGTAAATTATTTTAATAGTAATAGTTTTAGTAATAGTAGTTCTAGTAGTGAAATCAGCACTAGTATTATATTATTAACAAAAATACTTTTATCTGAGTTATGATGATATTTTCCTCTTATTAAATAATATGAAATTTAATTGTTTTCAAAATAATTGTCAGTACTTGGGCTTGTATCTAATAAACTAAACATCTCTGGAGAGTAATATTTTTGTAATTCTTTTCTTCGCTTAACATATCTTAAAGATGAAATTAGTGGGTCTGATGAAGCTAAAAGCATATTAAATAAATCCTCATTTTGACGCAGACGCGTAGTCTTGCAGGTATTCATGTACCTAAACTTTTTATATTCCTTATTTTTGGACTCTTGGGCTTCTTCTGACAGCTCTCCAATGGGCAATGGCTGGTACTCTATTACACTTTTGCCGTGAGCTAATATTTTATGCACAGTGGGTGTTAATTTTTTCCAAGGATACTTTTGCTGTAATAAGTTGGTAGTCGTTAAAGCATATTCTCCAAATTTGTCAGCATTTACATTTTCTCTACAGCATAAAACATTAAGCAGAACTTGAAGTCTCTTAATTATTTCGTGGTCGACTCCAGTTAACCTAGCTGTTGTTTCGTCTTTGTCAAAAAATGTCCTAGATGTGTTTCCATCATTACTACTACCATAACCTTGTTTTGGCTGGTCCAGTCTTAACCCCATCTCATTGTAGAAAGCATCTTGTATCCTCTTCTTTCTAGCTGCTATTATCTCCTTTGTTAGAGTGGTTTCATTACTATGGGGGAGTGTATATGCTAGCTTCAAAATAAACTCCATAGTTTTGATTCTAGCATGTAATGGCGACAGTCCATATTCATAATTATGTTCATCAGTTATGGATTCATCTAGTGATTGGAAATTTTTTTGCGCTCTCTTGCATATGGGACACGACTGCGTTGATTTCGTGTTTGTTATTTCATTTAAAACTTTTCCGTCAACCATCGTCAAGTAAAATGTATGCTGAATCGCAATTGTCAAGTCGTTGTTGATTTTATATTCAGTCGGCCCAATTGCAGCAATTTGATCTCGTATGCTACTAACTGTCGATCTAATGAGATCTGAAGTTTCCTTTGCATATTGAAATAGTATTGGTCGGCAGAAATGTACTGATGAAGGGCTAGGATTCCCCCAATGTTCTGCAAGTTCGCTCTTTAACCTTAGGGGAACAACGGATGCCATGAACATATTAGAATCCGTAATATTTTCGCCATCAGCTGTTTTTATCGCTTGCTTATATGTACTTTGACCAGAGGATCCATCGCAACCCCACTTACTTAGTAAGGTTAGATTCTTTGGAAGCGCATTAAGCTCCTGTTCACTTTTGCTGCTCAAAATTCGTTTCGCAGTATGGTCCATGAGGCTTTGCAGTTCGACTTGAGCTGACACTTCGGTAATTTCGCAGTTATAAGGAACGGCCTCTTTTTTTGCTGACGTAATGTTGTGATATGCTGGTAGAACATCTGCATTATGTTTTTGCAAGGAACTTCTCAAAATTAAATATTTTTCCTTGGACAATTCTAAGTCCAAAAACAATGCTAAAGCTTCATTAGGACTATATTTGGTTGGTACCATATTGGGTGTCCTTTATTCTTTTAACTCGATTAGGGTTTGCTAGTGAAACTGCTTTCACTATAATGCCTTTCACTCATGCCTTTTTTATTTTTCCCGTTGCCTCCATAAGCTTCCTTTTTTTAGTGAATGACGCACAGTCCTGAATTGACTTTTTCGGCCTTCCTATTGCCGCCTTTGATGTCGATGGTTGGTCATCGCTTATGCTACATGCATCTCCTGCATCGAAGTAAGTTGTTTTTTCCAACCATACCTCATTATTCTGGACAAAATTTAATTTGGTACGGTTTGCCGCAATCCATTTCAACTTGATAGTGCGATAAGTCCTGGATATCTTCTTTTTAGTCGTAGATATGTTGGCTGCAGGCAAACTTCCTTCGACGTAACCAATTTCTTCAGTGACAGCCAGAACGAACTTCTCCCTTGTCCTCGAAATAGTAAATATTTCAGCTTCGAATTTTTTAAGAACATCTTTTTCTTCTTCGGTTTAGTTGCAGTTGCGGAGTTGAAGTCTTGTCTAGTTCAAATTAAATTCGAAACTAACTTCACTTACTCCAAACTCCTTTATTTATAAGTAGGATTTGCATATGCATTCGAATAGCAGGTACTAAGCTTCTAGTACTAGCAGGTACCTAAACAGTTGTTAGGTTTTCCCGCGTTGTGGGATTTTTAGGGGTGGGTTTTAGACAGTGCACATAGATATAAGTCTGCTTTTTGTTTTCAATAACTAATTGTTTCATTGGCGCGGTTCAACTAAAATAATTCAACTGAAAGCCAACTTGTTTTTCGTACGTGCGAACTGCGCATCCAGCAAAAGTACTCTTTACTTCGAGCTTACAGCAATATACGCCAAAAAAAAGTCAACTCAATATGGAGTTGCAAGCTTGTATCACATCTTAAATGAAGCCAAAATCCAAATTTGCATGCCCTGGCAACGATTATAATCGCGTGTAATTGATTAACTATCAAAATCTTGACGAACTTGTTCGAACGCACGCACCCGAAAGCACAAAATTGCGCGAGGTGGCCACAGAAAAATCGCTGTAAAATCCAGTCGGGCAAAATCGGGCACCCGATCTCTTCAGGGCAGTACTCACAGAAGACTAGTGAACAATTTTCCCAAAGACGGAACCGTGGCACTTATGGCCTTTTTTTTAAACTCTATCGAAAGTTCAAAAAATGTGATAAAAACAGTGCTTCAAGTGAGTGGCTATGAAAAGACAACAACAACAACCAACTTTTATTTTCTATATTTAATTATTTACTACAAATGCCTTCTTTTACGATGCTGGTGCAAAAAGTTTCAATTAATTTGCTCCTTTCCGTATTTTAAAACTTCAGCTTTGCCGAAAAAGTGCAAATTGCTGATATTATTTCACACTCTAAAAGTTGCTCAACTTTGACGGGCTCTACAAGCAAAACTATTTGTCCAATTTAGTTAAGGTTTTCGGATTTCTTAAGTCCAAACATTTATCTATCGGACAAGTATAACAGTTTCCCCCAAATCGAACATGACAACATGACTTTTGCAACCTACGCCGGCAGAATCAGCCACTGTGCGGCGTCGACCTTTCCATAGGCATAAAAAACATTGATTTTTTGAGAAGCCCTTTTTCAAGCCCGTTAGTATAGCTACTACTTCGCCACTGTGCCGTGACACGTACCAAAATTAAATAAGACTAAACTTAGAAATAAGCTAGAAGTTGATACAATCAACAATATAATGCTCTCCAAAGAGATTTTGAGAAGAAACGTTGAATCTAAATATGTATGGTAAAAAGTAAAAAGTAAACTGTTGTTGGAACTGTGCCTTTTTGATTTACTGCAATCAGTTTTACTATAAGTCCCCCAATTTCCATTTATTTTGCACCTCAAAGTTTTCAAAAGAATTTACAAATGGAGAAATGCTTTAAATTACAAGATATGATTGTTTTTTGTTTTATAAATATATAATTAAACGCATATTTATAAAAAATTGGTAGTTTTGGTAATTTTTTTTAGAAATTTGGTAATTTTTTTCCTTTTGGCTGTGGCAACGCTGCTCGCAAGTAACAGCGTGCTCTTCTATGCTTTAATGGTCAAACTCCATAAAGCGCGTTTCAGGCGTTCAGGGTTTGTCGCGTTATGGCGTTTCTCGCGTTATTCGCGTTGCAAAGTGGTATACTCCATAACACGCGTTTCACGCGTCAGCTTCTTCTTCTTACGTCAGCTGATGCTAAGTTTTAGTTGTGAAACTGCTGATTGATTTCGTTGTGAATTGTGAAAAAGAACGAAATTACTGTTACTGATTTCATTTTAAACCCAATAAATGCATATCGAACATTGCAAAAAATAAAAAAAGATTCAGTTGAATTCAATTTGTAGCAATTTATCTCACAGGAACGAACAAAATTCGATCGACAACGAATAAGCTATCGAATTTCCAATACAGCGAAGACTAAGTTTCGTCTGTCAAGGAATTATGATAATGTTTAAGGATTTCTCCACATTTTATGTTAAGGGGGTGTTCTGTAGTAACAGCTCGTTTTCTTAGGTGTTTTTTGAAATTATACTGTGAAGTAACTATTCAATTTTTTTTTATGCGGTTTTTTTTCAATGTTTTATTATACTTTTAACTACAAAATTCAGTATAAGGTTTGAAAAAATATTGATTCGTTGCTGCACTGCAGCGCCGCAAAGTGATGCCCTCCAAAAAAACATGCGTTGACGGTTCACACGATTGCTCCAGTCTGAAACATGGAAATCGGAAAATTTTTTTGTTGTAATCTATATGAGTGCGATTATCGTCCGACGGGAGCTTTTTTGTTTTTCATCAAAATTCTCAAAATGGCGCGACTTGAAATTAAAAAATTTTTTTTCCCATTTTTTCAAATGAAAAAAATTTATTTAACACTAACTAATAACAAAATCGAAGAAAACGTCGGACGATAGCGACAACTTTTAGAAACATTTAAAAAAAAAATTATCAAAATCCGTCTACTCAATCATTTGTAATCGTGTGAACCAGTTCGAAAAACATGGTTTCGGGAAAAACGCGTTTAAAGTTTTTTGTTCACTGAAAGTACTGTGGAAATTCGGCGGAGCGCGTGACGAAACCTCCTTTACAAACGACTTTCCGGTCCGAATTCATCAAAGACCTTTTTTATACGATAGATAACAACATTACCTGTTGAAAAATGCAAAAAAAAATCGATTTTTTGAAAATTTTACTACAGAACACCCCCTTAAAATGTTGAATTTCAAATGTTTCTTAAATGTATTTAATAGCTTTCGTGTAAGATAAATGCATTCGACTTTTGCGATAACACAAGTTTGTTATCGGCATTACCATTTAACCACATAATGCATGACATCTTTAGGAGCTCTGTTAGCTGTTTGACGTCGTTAAGCGAGAAACGAGAGAAAAAGTTGAAAATAGTTTAACTTTTGATGCGTTTCGGGCGTATCGACGTCAAGTCATGGAGTTTGCCTCATACAAATACACTGATTCTACTTTTTCTCGAAACGCGAAAAACGACGATACGCTTGAAACGCGCTTTATGGAGTTTGACCATAAAGGTGCTGAACAAGGAAAGCTTGGAAAGTATAGTTACTGCAGACTGCTGAAAATCTAAACGCCTAAAGTCTAAAACAAATGTTAGCTGCTAAATGTTTACGTTTAAGTTGTTTTCTTGTACTATTTCGTTCTTTCTTTCTCTTTTCTCTCTTTTATACCTTTATGTTTTTCTCCTGCTTTGCCTGGTACTCATTGCAATCGTTTACGTACATACATCTGCTTACACACTCATTGATGCTGGCTGTAGTTGGTTGTTTCTGTTTTGGTCTTGTTCGTAATTATGGGGCTGATTAATAAGCCTGACTCTGACGTTGCTGAAAATCACAAAATTGTGATAGACATTTTAAGTAAACAGTATGATGGCCTTAATGTAGTACACTTTAATGCACGTAGTTTAGGCCATGACAAACTTGACTATGTTAGGTATGTTTTTGAAGAGTCTGCTGTGGATGTAATCTGCGTATCTGAGACTTGGTTTCATTGGGATGTCCCTGATCTTAATTTGTCTCTAAATGGGTATAACCAAAAAGTATGATTTATGTTTCAGTGTGTGTGTGCATCTCATACAAGCAAAAATGTGAATGCGGGTGCTGATATCGCCACCCGTCTTCTTGATGCGGGGGGTAGACAACAAGAGGAAACACTTGAAATGACAGCACAATGCTCTGAGCGCAAATCATAGAAACACGAATGCTCACTCGTTCATTCTCGCTCAATTGTCCGAAGAGTAAATGCTGAAATTGTAAAACGATTTCTGTTTTCTGTCTGGCTTTTGTTCTTCTTCTATAAGCCTGCACGGCGTGGCATATTGCTCCTGAACTCACTGCCGACTGTAGTGAGCGCAAAATCATAGAAAAGAAAATAAAATATGGCTGGCATGGCGACCTATATGATCGCTACAAGAAATTAAAAAATAAATAATAAGTACTCAACAAAGACAATTAAATAAAATGGAATTGGAAGGAAAAGAAAACGTTTTTATTACCCCGTAATAATTTTTCGTCCCTTTCTTTGGAACTTTTCTTACGGCCCACATATAATGCTTGTTTAAAAGAACTAAAATAAGAAAATCTAATATTGTAAATTTATGGTCACATTATTCGCCATGGAACCATTCAGGTGTAGAATATTTAAACTATTTTTAAACGTAGGCATGCCGTAATAACATGTTTCTTATGACAAAATACTTGTCTTATTATTACTTTCTTTATTTAGTGCTTTAGTAGTGCTTTCGCCCTATTGAAAGTCAATAGACTTATTAAATTATGTTTTTCCGTACACTCCCTTGGTTTCTCCGTTAGATTTCGATTTTCAAAAAAAAAAAATTAATCTAATTATTTTTGATTTCAAGTGTTTCACGAATTTTGAAGTCAATATGCCTATCAGTTTACTCTCCGCTTGCGCTTCGTCGAACAAGATCGCAAACTGTTGAGCGCGAGCAAATTTCCCGCAACCTATGCCTCCGCTCATCTGTTCCCGCCCGCATCAGGAAACACGCTTGACAAATTTTTGAAGATGCGTATTCTTTATATTGTAACGATAAGACTGTATGTCGCTGTGCAAAGCAACCCTGCCGCTACGTGCCGTGCTATAATCCAATCTGGCAACGACGGCCGCGATAATAACTTTTAGTCCAACCTGGCAATGATGGAAACTTTTAGTCCACTCCGGAATGTGCGGGAACGATCTACGCGATGGCCTGGCAGGTATAAAAGGCAGCCGGATGCGGCGCAGCGAGTCAGTCTGGTTTTGACAAGTGAAGTTGCCACACGGAGTAATTAAGCAAATACTTAAGTGTACGAACAGTAAAGTGTAAACTGTGAATAATAAAGTGACTGTTGGTTTATTTTATTGTCTGCGTTTAAGAACCTGACTGTGTTTTATTTTCAAATTACACAATCCAGAGATACGTAACAGCCCACTAGACGTAGTATTCGTAACAATTGGTGTCAGAAGTGGGATTGTGGAAAATTGAAAGTAAACAAAAAAATAAATAACTAAATAAATAAAACTATAAAAGCACGGACATGGTTAAACTCGAGCTGCTGAAGGTAGACCAGCTGAAGAAGGAGCTGGCTGCCTGGAATTTGCCGACTGCTGGCGGAAAGGTGGAATTGCAGTTGCGCTTGCGAGAAGCATGTGAGGCACGAGGCGTCGATTGGACTTTGCACGAGTTCGGAGCGTAAGAACTAGAGGCGTCGGCCAAGGTGGAGGAATCGCCTGCTGGTGCTGCTTCGCTACAGAGTACAGCTGTAGCGGCTGCGCCAATACAAGCGTTGGACATGTGCCAACTAATGGCTGCACTCAAAGGCATGTCGGCGCAAATGGAAACGGCGAATCGAGAAATGGCAGCGAAGCTGGAAACTACGAATCTCGAAATTTCGGCAAATCGTGAAATGTCGGCGCAAATGGCAGCGAAAATTGAAACTGCGGATCAAGAGATGGCAGCGAAAATGGAAACGGCGACCCATGAAATATCGGCGCAAGTGTCAGAGCGAATGGAAGTCAAGCTTCAGGAAAACCTCGCGCTTGGAGCAGAAAGTGGAGGAAATCTCAGACAGGATTAATTTGAAAGTCGAGCACCTGGAGACGCGAGTAGAGCACTTGGATAAACGAGTCGACGACCTGGATGATTCCCTGAACAAACGTGTTGATAGTCTGGAAGATTCGATGCACAGAAAGATAGACGAACGGCTACGAGAGGTACAGCCACGAGAATGTTTGCCACCGGTTCAGGACGGTTTTGCTGCCAGAACAGAAGTGCCTACTTATGATGGTGCTGCGCCGTTCGATACATTTAAATTGCAATTCGACTTGGCTGCTTTGGAAAATCAGTGGACAGATATCAGGAAAGGTCGGAGGTTGGCACTGGCGCTGAAAGGTTCTGCGGCCGAGGTGATCAAATCAGTTCCAGAATGTTTAAGAAATGATTACGGTGCCATCATGAGAGCGTTGGCAGCGAAGTATAGCAACGAGCACAACCATGCGCTATACTACTGTGAGCTGAAGAACCGCAAGCAAAGAGCCAACGAGGCGCTGCAGACATATGCAGCAGACATTGAGCGGCTCGTACAGTTGTTCTACCCAAAATTTGGTGCTGATGATCTCGAGAGGATGAAGATTGAGTCGTTTATTGAACGTCTTCATGATCCAGAAACACGTCGCAGTGCGTTGATGACGGGCAAGCCGACATTTAAGGAGACGGTGACCAGCGCGATGACATATGAAGCGGCATGGATTGGGAGCACTCGGTATGCACCTGCAAGGATACGCCAGATTCAGGCGGACAACGACATTCCGATCCAGGCCATAAGCTCTGAGATACCGGACAGGCCACGGGTGGTCTCCTCTAAAGTTGTTTGCTGGGTATGTGGCAAGCAGGGCCACATATCACGGGACCGCCGCCAACCGAAGAGGCGTTCCCGTTCCCGATCGCAATCGCCTGAAGCGAGGAATACTGACAATCGAGGCCCAGCCAACAAGCGCAGGACTGAGGACGGCGAGTCGTTAAACTAAAACGGGTCAGCCCAAAGGGGCGTGAGCTGATCCCCACAATCTGCCGCCCCACCGTCCTTGTCTCACAGCTGAAACGACAGCCCAGCAGCTTGGCAATTGAAGGAACGATAGATGGAAAGTTGTTCGTGTTGACACTGGATACTGGAGCGTCATATTCGATCATAAAAAGGAAGCTGCTGAAGAACTGGGAACCGCTGCATGGCATACAGCTGCGGACTGCGATTGGCGAGCGCGCGCCGGTAAGAGGAAAAGTTACGAAAACGATTGCTATCGGCACCAGCAGCCTGGAACATGAGTTCGTCGTCGCGGATATAATGGACGACGTGATTATCGGCGTGGATTTCATGATTAGGCACGGTTTTACGCTGGACCTGAAGGAAAATGTGCTGAGATATGCCAACGTTGAATTCCCGCTGCACACCGGCTATGAGCGAAGCGTGGCGGTAAGGAAGGTTGTATCGTGTCAACACAGGAGGATACCGGCGAATTCTGAGGCGATTGTGTGGGCAAAGGTGGACGAGGACGATGGGACGAGTCGGCTGTGGGTAGTAGAAGCACCGAAACAAGGACACGACAACATCATCATCGGACGTACGTTAGTGGAACCTAAAAATGGCAGAATACCAGTCAGAATACTGAACCCCCTGAATGCACCCAGATATGTCGGGAAAGATGAGGTAATTGGCGAGTGTAAGGAAGCTGTAGCAGTGGTCAATTGCGAGAGTAGCCCGCCTGGAGGTAATAAGAAGAGCGGTTTTAACATGGACGCCATACCGCAGGAGAACCAGTGGAGCAGCGAGTTGACGGCCAAGCAGAAACAGAAGGCGAGGTCACTCCTGCAGCACTATGGGTCAATATTTGCGGCGGAAGCAGGCGGAAGAACAGCCATAGTGAAGCACAACATCGACACCGGAAGTGCAAAACCGATTCGCCAACCGCCAAGACGAGTTCCTCTGGCCAAGAGGAAGGAGGTCACAAATTTGATCGAGAACATGCGGAAAGACAAGGTCATAGAGCCTTCTTCGGGACCCTGGTGCTCGCCGGTCGTGCTAGTCAAGAAAAAAGATGGCAGTACCCGGTTTTGTGTGGACTATCGGAAGCTCAATGATGTGACCAAGAAGGACAGTTATCCACTACCTCGGATCGATGACACCCTGGACACACTGTCAGGCACGCAGTGGTTCTCCACGCTCGACTTACGCAGCGGCTATTGGCAGGTAGAGCTTGCAGACAAGGACAAGGAGAAAACGGCTTTCAGTGTTGGCGATGGTTTGTGGCAGTTCACCGTCATGCCGTTTGGACTCTGCAACGCACCAGCAACACTCGAGCGGCTAATGGAACGCGTGCTAAAAGGGCTGCATTGGCGGACGTGTCTGGTGTACCTCGACGACATAATCGTAATGGGTAAAAGCTTCGACGACCACCTGGGAAAGCTGAAGGAGGTATTTGAGCGGATACAAAAAGCTGGGCTTAAACTCAACCCAAAGAAGTGCTCGCTGTTCCAAACGGAGGTCAAGTATCTGGGTCATACGGTTTCCGCCCGCGGAGTACATACGGATGAAGGCAAAATCACGGCAGTGAAGGAGTGGCCCCGGCCACGCAATCTACACGAACTCCGCAGTTTCCTGGGCCTGTGCACATACTACCGCCGATTTGTTCCGGGATTCGCGAACACAGCCAGCAGCCTGCACAAACTGACGAAAAAGAGCCAAGCTTTCGAGTGGAACGAGGAGCAGGAACGGGCTTTTGCACGTCTGAAGGAAAAACTGTGCAGTGCCCCAATTCTGGCCTTCCCCGTGCCTGGGGAGATGTTTGTGCTGGATACAGATGCAAGCGGGAATAGTATTGGCGGTGTGCTATCACAGATAATAGACGGCCAGGAACAAGTGATAGCGTACTACAGTAGGGTTCTATCGAAACCGGAACGCAATTACTGTGTGACACGGAGAGAACTGCTGGCGGTATTGGACTGCGTAAAACACTTCCACAAATATCTGTATGGACAAAGGTTTCGCCTGCGCACAGATCATGCGGCATTGAGGTGGCTCCTGAATTTTAAAGATCCTGAAGGGCAATTGGCGCGGTGGATCGAGCGACTGCAGAGCTACGACTACACGATAGAGCATCGCAAGGGCAGTAGCCATGGAAATGCCGATGCCTTGTCCCGCCGTCCGTGCGAAGTCGAATGCAGGCAATGCTCGCGAGCCGAAAGCAAAGAACAGATAGTGGACGTCCGGTTGGTCAGCGTCATGCCAGAGGAAGAGTGGTCTGTGGAGAGGCTACAAAAAGACCAGCGTGAGGATGCGGATCTTGCGAAAATCGTCGAAGGCAAGGAGCAAGGCTCACGTCCAGACTGGCAGGAGATGGCCGGTGAAAGCCCGATCGCTAAGGCTTACTGGGCACAGTGGAAAAGTCTGCGACTGAAGGAGGCTGCCTGTACCGCGAATGGGAGAGCGCGGATGGTCGGACCAGCAACTCCCTAATGGTAGTGCCGAAATGCAGAATCAACGAGGTCATCGAGGCATACCATAACGACTCCAGTGGAGGGCACCTGGGCATCACCAAAACCGTCGCCAAAATAAAAAGACGATTCTACTGGGTAGGATGTCAGGAGTCTGTAGCCGAGTGGATTAAGAGCTGCGACCGATGTTCAGCCGCGAAAGGGCCGACAAGGAAATCTCGAGGCCGCATGCAGCAGTACAACGTGGGAGCGCCCTTCGAGCGGATTGCTATGGACTTCGCCGGCCCATTCCCAACTAGCACTCAAGGCAACAAATATGTGCTGGTGGTAATGGATTACTTCAGCAAATGGCCCGAAGCGTACCCTATTCCTAACCAGGAGGCCACTACGATCTCGGAAAAGCTGGTAAACAACTGGGTAGATTCGGAGTTCCGTTGGAATTGCACTCAGATCAAGACCGGAATTTCGAGCGGTATTCAAGGAAGTGTGTGAGCTACTGGGGATAAAGAAAACTCGTACCACGCCTTTGCACCCACAGTCCGACGGCATGGTGGAACGCTTTAACCGGACACTGGAGGAATACCTGCGGAAAGTGGTAGGCAGGAATCAAAAGGATTGGGACACGCATATCCCCCTGTTCCTGATGGCGTATAGGTCAGCCCCGCACGACACGACATCACTCACTCCAGCCCGAGCAGTGTTCGGCACAGAGTTGCGGTTACCCGCTGACTTGAAGTTCGGGGTAGTCAGCACGACGGGAGGCGCTAAGACGGACTAAGTGGCCAATAAGCGGGCGGAACTGGAGGAAATTCACCAATTTATAAGGGGCCGCACCAAACTGGTCAGCGATAAGGCGAAAGCCAGATATGATCTACGGGCCAACTCAGCAGGGTTCCAAGAAGGCGATCTGGTAATGCTCTACAACCCGCAGCGGAGGAAAGGTTTGTCTCCGAAACTTCAAGCGCCATGGGAAGGACCGTACGAAGTCGTGACTAGGATTAACGACGTGGTATACAGGATTCAACGTTGCAGCAATAGAGGCGCTAAGCTGAAGGTAGTCCATTTGGAGCGCCTGGCGCCTCATCACAGCGGAGCCTCGGCACTTGTTCGACGAACAAGTCTAAGTGGTGGGCAGTGTAACGATAAGACAGTCTGTCGCTGTGCAAAGCAACCAACCAATCTGGCAACGACGGCCGCGATAATAACTTTTAGTCCAACCTGGCAATGATGGAAACTTTTAGTCCACTCCGGAATGTGCGGGAACGATCTGCGCGATGGCCTGGCAGGTATAAAAGGCAGCCGGATGCGGCGCAGCGAGTCAGTCTGGTTTTGACAAGTGAAGTTGCCACACGGAGTAATTAAGCAAATACTTAAGTGTACGAACAGTAAAGTGTAAACTGTGAATAATAAAGTGACTGTTGGTTTATTTTATTGTCTGCGTTTAAGAAACTGACTGTGTGTTATGTTCAAATTACACAATCCAGAGATACGTAACAGCCCACTAGACGTAGTATTCGTAACAATATTGTATATTCTTTGGTATAACCTATCACGGCAGGTTTCTACCTTGTGCGGCCGAGAAAACATGTTTTTTTTGAAAAATTTTTGATGGGAAGGTTTTTAAGATAAACACTGGAAAATTTTTTCAGATGTAGGTTTAAAACCACAGAGCTCGAGTTCTGAAAAGAACTAGCTCGGGTTTAGATCTCAGAAAGTTTGAACGATTACCGACACAAAAACATTTATTGGTAAAAAGTAGCGAACATATAAAACCTGAAACTGATAAACATTGTGAGGATTGCCTTTTTGAACAATGATCGAAAATTAAATATTTATAAACAAAATGAGAATTCGGAATCACATAAATAACAAAATGAAATAATACATGAAATAATATCATGAAATAGGGTTGCCTACTGCCGGCGCCACATTATTCCCCCCCAAGTGACGCAGTCACTGATACTTGAGGAATCTTCCTGTTTTAAATTTTTGCTCGGGCCACTTTTGCTTCTCTACCTTGGGTTCTTCTGTAGACATGTGTGCTACCTTTAGCCGATCCGTGGATACTGTGACCTCTTTTCCTTTAATGTCCAGCTTGAACGTTTTATTCCCTCTGGATAAGACTCGGTAGGGGCCTTCGAAGGGTGGAGTTAATGGCGGTTTTATAGCATCTATGCGAAGGAATACATGGGTGCACGTTTCTAAATCTTTCTGTATGAAAAAACCTTAGGTGTGCTATGATGAAGCGGTTCCGGTACTCTTAGAGACCGCATTATCTTCCGTAGGTTACCAACGAATTCATGTTCGTTTGTTAACTTATTTGATTGCATGTGTACTAATTCGCCCGGAAGTCGTAACATTTGGCCATACAGCATCTCTGCCGGTGATGCTCCTATGTCTTCTTTTACGGTGGTACGAAGTCCCAGGAGGACGATCGGCAGTACCTCTTTCCATGCTGACGTGTGATGGCATGTTATTGCCGCTTTAAGTGATCTATGCCATCTTTCGATCATACCATTACTTTGCGGATGATAAGCGGTCGTATGGATGTGTTGGCAACCAAGCATTTTGGCAAGTTGTCGAAAGAGGTGAGACTGAAATTGGCGCCCCTGATCGGTAGTGATACGAGCTGGAACACCGAACCGGGAGATCCATGTGTCGATAAGAGCTTTGGCCACGGTCTCCGCAGATTGATCGGGAAGTGGAACTGCTTCCGGCCATCGACTAAAACGATCGATTATCGTTAAGATATAGCTGCAATTATCTGATGGAGGAAGAGGGCCCACGAGATCGATATGGATGTGCTCGAAACGATTATCCGGCGGCGTAAATTTTTCGAGGCAAGCGCGATTATGTCTTTGTATTTTAGATCGTTGACAAGCGATGCAGCGTGCAGTCATGAGTTTTATGTCTTTACGCATGTTTGGCCACACGAATCGTTGAGCAATAAGCTTGGTAGTGCCGCGGACCCCGGGGTGTGAAATATTATGAAGCGACGAGAACACTGTTTGCCGTTGGGTGGCTGGAACGAATGGTCGAACACGCGCAGTAGATATATCGCAGAAAATCGTCACGGGTGTACCTGGATATTGTCGCTGAAGCCAACTCCTGATAGTTGATGGTGTTGCGATGTAAAATCTCATCGAGCTCTATACGGGAGAGACAGTCCGCCGGAGTATTTTTTTCGCCTTCAATGTGTATAATGTTTGTAGTGAATTGGCCTATGTAATCTAACTGTCGTGCTTGGCGTGGAGATGCTTTATCTTGCCGCTGCTGAAATGCAAATGTCAGAGGTTTGTGGTCCGTTAACAGAGTGAATTGACGTCCCTCCAACATATGTCGGAAATGACGGATGGCTTGGTAAGCGGCCAATAATTCTCGATCGTATGTGCTGTATTTCTTCTGCGCGTCCGTCAGCCGCTTGGAATAGAATGCCAACGGTTCCGAGTGGCCGTTTACCATTTGATGTAAAGCGGCACCCAGCGAATTATTAGAGGCATCGACGTGCAGTTGCAGTGGAAAATTATTACCCGGATGTGCTAACAAGACATAGTTGGCAAGATCTAGCTTACATTTTGCGAAAGCATCCTCGGCCTCTGTATCCCACTCGATGCGAGTGGTATCGTTTTTCTTGTTAGATCTAATTAGCTTCTGCAATGGCGTTTGATTTTCCACTGCGTGTGGAATGAATCTGCGGTAGAAATTAATCATCGCTAGGAAGCGTCGCAGCTCTTTTACCATTGTCGGTTTAGGAAAATCTTTTATAGCCTCGACCTTTTCGTGCGTTGGTGAAATGCCCGCTGCGGAAATGTCGTGACCTAAGAATTTTACCGTCTGCTTTCCAATTACGCATTTAGATACGTTGATTGTGAGTCCATAATCCCGAAGTCGCTGAAAGACCATTTTAAGATGTTGCATGTGCTCTTCTTCAGTGCGAGAGGCGATACAGATATCGTCTATATATACAAAAACAAAGTCTAAATCCTTGAGAACCTCATGTATAAATCGTTGAAAGGTTTGGCCAGCATTACACAGCCCAAATGTCATGAATTTGAATTCGAAAAGTCCGAATGGCGTCGTGATGGCAGTCTTCTTAACGTCGGCGGGCTCGACAGGGATTTGATGATATGCTTTTTCCAAATCTAGCATTGAAAATATTTTTTTATTTTGGAACGTATGTGCAAAGTCCTGTATGTGTGGAATGGGGTATCGATCGGGAACTGTAATGGCGTTTAGACGACGATAATCCCCACAAGGTCTCCAGTCTCCGTTAGGTTTCTTGACGAGGTGTAACGGACTAGCCCAATTACTGCTCGATGGTTGACATATCCCTTGCTTGACCAAAGCATCAAATTCTTTCTTTGCTACAGCCAGTTTATCGGGTGCTAACCGACGAAATCGTTCGTGGATTGGTGGACCTGTAGTAACGATGTGGTGTGTAATACCGGCGCGCCGTTGGTTCTCTCGCAACGTTGGTTTCGTGATGTCGATGTATTGGCGAAGTAACTCTGCGTATTGATTGGAGAAGTTGATCGTTGAAATCTTTTCGTTACTAGCCTGCGTTACTTCGGCTATGATGAAGTTGTTCGTTTGCGGGTCAACAATCCTTCGGTTAGCTATGTCGATTGTCAACCCAAAATGTTTTAAGAAGTCGGCTCCTATGATGGAGCGATTGACGTCGGCGATGATGAATTGCCATCGGAATTTTCGTTTCAAACCCAAATCTAATTCTAAAGTTTTTGTTCCGTGAGTGCGAATTTTACATCCGTTTGCAGCAAATAGTTGAAGAGCACTTGCTTGTGCGACTGTTGTTCCATGATCGATAGGTGAACATCTGACTAGCGAGATATCGGCTCCCGTATCAATTAAAAAAGGTTGGTTGCTGCTGGAGTCTTTAACGAACAAGCGGCAAGAGAGTGATGTTATTCGTGCTCCAGCCTCGCTTAGAGCTTGCTCGTCTATTCGTTTTTTCTTTTGGCGTTCGTCCACGTGCACGGTTGGCGGCATTTCTTGGCTTCCTTACCGAACGTCTGATGATACCAGCACATTAACTCGCTCCGTTGCGGGTTGAAGATTTTTCCAAGCTTGCGATTTAGGCTAGCCACTTCGTTCTGCAACTCGCTGATAGCTTCTTGTGAAGACTTCTCGCTCACCTCGTGTACGGAACCTTCATTGCGATGTGCTTCTAAAACTGCATCAGCGATGGAGGCTAATTTTTCGAGCGGGGCCTCAATCGTGGCCAGGCATCCTTGAACACTTGCTGGTAGCCGTTGCAGCCACAACATCTTAAGCATGCGGTCGTTCTCGAAACCGATGCTGACGTTGCGTAACTCACCGAGTAGGTGTGACGGTTTGCCATCACCCAGCTGCATACCAGCCACATATTTTTGCAGCCGGGTCGTGTCAGTCTCACAAAATTGTTTCACCAAGGCTTCTTTTACTGCCTCAAATTTACCACTGGTCGGCGGGTTGGTAATTGTGTCGCGAATATGTGCCAATAGGTTAGTGTCCAACGCGGCGATAATAGTTGAAAACTTCGTTTCGTCGCTCGACACACGATTCGCGCGAAACCAATGGTCTAATTGTACGAACCATAGCGGAAAGTCTGTTTTGTAAACCGGGGGCATGGGTAGGCGAATTGCTGCTACCGTGCCCGAGTCCGACACCACTTCACTATTCATTATGTTCACTCGCGCGCGTACTTACGTCGGGGTCACCACTTTAAAACCACAGAGCTCGAGTTCTGAAAAGAACTAGCTCGGGTTTAGATCTCAGAAAGTTTGAACGATTACCGACACAAAAACATTTATTGGTAAAAAGTAGCGAACATATAAAACCTGAAACTGATAAACATTGTGAGGATTGCCTTTTTGAACAATGATCGAAAATTAAATATTTATAAACAAAATGAGAATTCGGAATCACATAAATAACAAAATGAAATAATACATGAAATAATATCATGAAAAAGGGTTGCCTACTGCCGGCGCCACATAGGTATATGTTTATTGTACAAGAAAAAAAAGTTTCACGATAAAATATGCAAAGGGGGGAGGGGGCCATCGACCAATGGCGGCAGGACTTCCTTACTCGCGGAAGTCCTGCCGCTGTTTGAGATGACTTGAAACACAAAAATGAAATTTTTTCTTATTCTGTATCCTTTTGTCTATGGCTGGAACTAGGATTAAAAACAAAAATGAAAAATGAAGGATATATGCGATTTTGACTAAAAAACTCAATTTTTACCTACTTTTTTCAATACAAATTTCTATGTTCAATGAAAAAAAAATTATTATTTCTTGAAGATCCTAGTTCGGGCCATAGCTAAGACCTTGATAAATGACTGTTTAAAATTTCGTAGCTATTGCTCAACTCGTGTGGCCTAAATCACTTCCGCAAGGTAAAAAAATATAGTTTTGAGAAAAACGCGTTCAAAGTTTTGCTTCAGTACTCGGCGCGCTCGACACCGCTACCTGTTTCGATAAATTGCTTCCGTAATTCGAAAGCTTCAACTTAAAATTTTGGAAGCGTATTCTACAATCATGTAATAATTTAATAATTGATTGGCACGACAGCCCGCTTACGCGAGACTAAGGCCTAGCTTCCCACAACCACCCGTGTTGTGCGTGTGAATTTTGTACGCGGGTGGAAGGGACCTACAGTTTTATGCCGGTTCCGAACGGCAGGTTGGGAGCTTTTTCATAGGCAATTTTACTCTCAGAGGTTTGCCATTTCCAGCTGAGAGGACAGCCACCGAAAGAGAAAACGAGTTTCCCGTTATTTTTTTTTAGGTGTTACTACATGCAGTATTCGATCTTGCGTCGCTCTGCATGCGACTCGTTGGACCGCGCACTAACCAACTGAGCCACGGCGGCTTCTACAATCATGTATTAATCCAAAAATGCATGAAAAAAATTTTTTTTGACCGCACAAGGTAGAAACCCCCCTTAAGGCATGATCGCGTGCATAGGAAAGGGGTCGGAGTTGCGATATATTGAAAAAAAAACCTTAAACTAGGGCTCGTGGCTAAATCTCTTGACACTGACACTGAGTTTATTCTTGCTGAAGTGGCTGATGGTGCAGCAAAAACTTTAATAGTATGCGTGTACAATCCTCACAAATGCTTCTCCTTGGATTCTCTTTTTGATGAGTTGACTGAGTTGGTAGTTGAATATGAATATGTTTTAATCTGTGGCGATTTTAATGTCAATTTATTATCCAGTGACCCTAGTAAAAGTAAACTTGTTCACCAGTTAGAAGCTCTTGGACTTCGTGTGATTAATACATATATACCAACTAATAACTAATAATTGACTGGCATGACAACGCGCTTACGCGAGACTAAGGCCTAGCTTCCCGCAACCACCCGTGTTGTGCGTGTGAATTTGTACGAGGGTGGAAGGGACCTACAGTTTTATGCCGGTTCCGAACGGCAGGTTGCGAGCTCTTTCATAAGCAATTTTTACTCTCAGAGGTTTGCCATTTCCAGCTGAGAGGACAGCCACCGAAAGAGAAAACGAGTTTTAGCGTTATTTTTTTAGGTGTTATTACAGGCAGTATTTGAACCTGGGTCGCTGCCTTCGACTCGCGGTCCAACGCACTAACCAACTGAGCCACCGCGGCTATATACGAACTAATTTTTAATAATTGATTGGCACGACAGCCCGCTTACGCGAGACTAAGGCCTAGCTTCCCGCAACCACCCGTGTTGTGCGTGTGAATTTTGTACGCGGGTGGAAGGGACCTACAGTTTTATGCCGGTTCCGAACGGCAGGTTGGGAGCTTTTTCATAGGCAATTTTTACTCTCAGAGGTTTGCCATTTCCAGCTGAGAGGACAGCCACCGAAAGAGAAAACGAGTTTCCCGTTATTTTTTTTAGGTGTTACTACATGCAGAATTCGAACTAGCGTCGCTCTGCATGCGACTCGCTTGGACCGCGCACTAACCAACTGAGCCACGGCGGTTGCCAACTAGATATGCGAATAATGCTTCACCCAGCCTGCTTGACTACTTTATTACACCCGACCCATCGAAAGTTTTGATCTTTGACCAAATTTCCTTCATTTCTGATCATGACTTAATATTTTGTACTTTAGATGTTGTGATGAATCGTTCTGATCTTAATGTTACTTTTGTTTACCGTGACTTTAAATTGTTGAATGTCAGTTCTTTGATGTCTGACTTGTGTAGTGTAAATTGGAACCAATGTTGGTTTCTTGACGCTGTTGATAAAAAACTTGATTTCATTAATTACAATTTGTCTATGCTGTTTGATATACATGTTCCTCTTTGTACCGTCAATGCTGTGAATAGTTCATGTCCCTGGTTCAACACAAAAGTTCGCTCAGCTATTGAAAAGCGCAATAAGTCTCTTGGTCTAGCTATAAAGCTGCCCGCAATGCTGCAACGACTATCATTACAAGCAAAGCGTTGGTATTTCAATTCCAAGCTGGATCCTTCTCTTCCGTCAAGGAAACTATGGCGTAATTAAACAAATTTAAAGGTCCATGGCAAGGAGAACTCTGGGTGTAAGTTGGATCCTAACGAGTTAAATGAATTCTTTATTAGTGCCAGTAATAAACCAAGTTTTACTGTTTTGCCACAACATTTGCCGTCCTGTGATCGTGTTAAATCATTGCTTCACAAGTTCTAGCTTCCCCTCAGTGTGGAAAAAAGCGGTTGTCTTGCCGGTTGCAAAAATGTCAAATGCCTCCTGCCCTGGTGACTACAGGCCTGTTAGTATACTGCCAGCATTCTCTAAGGTGTGCGAAAATTTGATGGCGACGCAAATTTATGCATTCTTGCAAAAGCACAACCTTCTCTCTCTCCCCTCTACAATCTGGCTTTCGACCTAAACACAGCTGCTCCACTGCCATCGTAAAAATACTTGACGACATTAGAATTAAGTTTGACAATGATGACTTTACAATTCTTTGCTTACTCGACTTCTCCAAACCTTTTGACTCGGTAGACCATAATCTCTTATGTGCTAAACTAGTAAGTTACTTTGGTTTCAATGTTAGCTCAGCGAAGCTTATAGCAAGCTATCTTGAGGGACGGACGCAAAAAGTTATGTCCAACAATTCAATGTCTCAGGCCCGATTGGTATGTACTGGTGTTCCACAAGGATCTGTCCTTGGTCCACTTCTGTTTAGTCTTGTTAATGATGTTGTTTCTGTGTGTCAGTATGTAAATGTCCATGCATATGCTGATGATATACAAATGTATCTGTCTAGTCGTATTGGTCTCGTTGAGGATTTATGTTTAAAAATGAACAGCGATTTGTCTGCAATTTCTGTGTGGGCAACTGCCAATCACTTGTGCTTAAATGCGTCTAAGTCCTATGTCTTACCGATTTGTCATAGTGCAACATACGTTGACAAAATCCCTAAGGGCCGTTTTCTCATCTTCCCGTTAACTTTAAAGTTCACTTTAACGGGCGGATAAACGCATTTTCGTTTTCTCATCTGCCCGTTAAGCTATCCTCCCGATAAAATTTACCGGGAGGATTGAGTGCCTGTTAAACTTTAAAGTGAACTTTAAGTGGAAGTGGTGCCAAGTACATGCATATGTTTGTTTACAAACAAAAACAGCTGATAATGAAATTACAATTTGAAATGAAATTTGAATTTGAGATCTTTCGGTATGGAAAATAGGCGCGTTTCTTAAATTCATGCACTGGAAGACGCTTTTGAAGGTACGGAGTCGTAAAATGCGGCATATATAACATATAACAGCCAATTGGACTATTTCACTGCTTTGCACTGCTGACATGTCCAATCGCTGCTGAGCCGCCACCTGTGCGATACGCCTCACTCTTCTGCGCTGCAAGTTCCAGCTTGGACTTACGCTTCAAGCTGTCAAACTTGTCCCTCAACGATTTCCAACGTCGTGACACGCCCCATTTGGCAGTAAAAGCATCAACAAGATTTTGCCAGGCAAAATTTTTATTTTTTCCTTCAAATATAATTCTAATTTTTCACAAACAGCTGATTGCGCCGCCAAGTGCTGCAAATCGTAGACCAGTGTTGCCAAAAAATCAGACTTGTTAAATTTATATTTATTAGGAAGATGAGAAAACGAAAATATTTACCGGGCACTTTAAAGTGACCTTTAGCTAAAGTGAACTTTAGCTACAGGTCACTTTAACGGGAAGATGAGAAAACGGCCCTAAGTTGTATGTTACTACTGCAGTGGCTGCGCCACTACAAGCATTGGACATGAGCCAGTTAATGGTTGCACTTAAAGGCATGTTTGAGACTTCCAACCGTGAAATGGCAGCCAAAATGGAAAATGAAAATCGCGAAATGGCAGCGAAACTGCAAACCACGAATCAGAAACTGTCGGCGCAAATGGCAGCGAAACTGGAAACTATGAATCAAGAAATAGCGAAAATGGAATCGGCGAACCGAGAAGTAGCAGAGCGGATGGAAACCAAACTCCAGGAAAATGCGGGAAAATTGGAAAATGCTAATCGCGAGTTGTCCAGCAAACTTCAGGAAAATTTTGCGCGCTTGGAGCGGAAAGTGGAAGAAATTTCAGACAGGATTAATGTGAAAGTTGAGCACCTGGAGACGCGAGTAGAACATTTAGACAAACGAGTTGACAGTCTGGAGGACTCGGTGAACAGAAAAATCGACGAGCGGCTTAGAGAGGTACAGCTGCGAGCAAGGGTGCAGTCGGTTGAGGAAAGTTTTGCCGTAGCAGTGCCTACTTATGATGGTACCACGTCGTTCGACACATTCAAACTACAATTCGATATGGCTGCTTTGGAGAGTCAGTGGGCCGATGTTAGGAAAGGTCGGAGACTGATACTGGCTCTAAGAGGTCCTGCGGCTGAGGTAATAAAAACAGTTCCGGAGGGTTTGAGAGGTGATTACGAGACCGTCATAAGGGCGCTGGCAGCCAAATACAGTGACGAGCACAACAAAATGCTGTATTATTGCGAGCTGAAGAGCCATACGAAAAGAGCCAACGAGGCGCTGCAGACGTATGCAGCAGACATTGAGCGGCTCGTACAGTTGTGTTACCCGAAATTCGGCGGTGATGACCTCGAGATGATGAAGATTGAGTCATTTATTGAAGGTCTTCATGACCCAGAGACACGTCGCAGTTTGTTGATGATGGGCAAGCCGACATTTAAAGAGACGGTGACCAGCGCGATAACGTATGAGGCGGCCTGGAGGGGAAGTTTTCGACATTCATCTGCGAAACGGTGTCTAGCCCAATCTGGACGTGTCACGCAAAGCCAGACAGTGAGCTCGGAGGCACCAGCAGGGCTGCGGGCAGTGTCATCTAGAGTCAGTTGCTGGCGATGTGGCAAGCAAGGCCACATATCACGGGACTGCCATCTGCGAGAAAAACGTTCCGGACAACAGACGTCGCCAAGAAGGGCTGACGCTCTGCCACACCATTTGTGCGAGACCGAACGCAGGCATAATTCGCGGGCCGAAAACGAGGGACGAATTGTGGATGTTCGGTCGATAAGAGTTTTACAGGAGCAAGATTGGCTTGCGGAAAGGGTACAGAAGGACCAGCGCAAGGATACGGATCTCGCGAAGATCATCAAAGGCAAAGCGCAGAGATTACGGCCGGACTGGCAGGAGATGGCTGGTGAGAGCCCGATCGCGAAGGCTTACTGGGCACAGTGGCAAAGTCTACGTCTGCAGGATGGCTGCCTTTACCGCGAGTGGGAGAGCAGGGATGGCAGGACCAGAAAATCCCTAATAGTGGTCCCGAGAGGCCGAATCGACGATGTCATCGAGGAAAACCGTAACGACTCCAGTGAAGGTCACCTAGGCATCGCAAAAACTGTCGCCAAGATAAGAAGGCGGTTCTATTGGGTATGATGCCAGGAGTCTGTCGCTGAGTGGATCAGAGGCTGTAATCGGTGTTCGGCTGCGAAAGGGCCGAGGAGAAGATCGCGGAGCCGCACTCAACTAGTTGAAAGCAGGTTGACAGCGAGCTATGGTCTACGGGCTAACCCAGAGGGGTTCCAAGAAGGCAATCTGGTAATGCTTTACAACCCGCAGCGGAGGAAAGGTTTGTCTTCAAAACATCAACCATCATGGGAAGGACCGTACAAAGTCGTAACGAAGATTAATGACGTGGTGTACAAGGTTCAACGCTGCGGCAACAGAAACGCCAGGTTGAAAGTAGTCCATTTGGAGCGCCTGGCGTCTTACTCCGGCGGAGCCTCGGTACTTGTTCGGGACGAACAAGTCTAAGTGATGGGCAGTGAAACGAAAAGGCACTCTTTGCTGTGCATGAACGCTTTTGCAAGCATACTTTTAGGCATGTACTTTGAAGTACAGCAAAACTGTTATAAATTTGCTTGGTATAGTCTGATATGGCAAGGATGGTTCTCGAAGAAATGGGCTGTGCGAGAATGGTCGAGCGCTTTCCAATTAGAAGTTGCAAGAAACTTCGGCGCGATAAGAAAACTGGTATAAAAGCAGCAGAGTGCAGAGGGCCGAGTCTGTGTTGAGCAAGCAAAGTGGTAACAAGTGTAGATACAAGCGAAGTGTAAATTCTGTAAATAAAGGATTGTTGGTTTTTGGGCCTTTTGCGCTGAATGATTGAAGTTTTTTTATTTTCAAATACAATCAAAACGAACCGTCGATAACGAACTGTGGAATTTCGTAACTGTATAGTTGCCAATACGTGGCACCTCGATTGTGGCCCCCGCCTACGTCATCAACATGGCGAACGTTGGGAACGCGCAATCTTTAGTCCAGTGATGGGCGCTAACACAACCACGCATTTTGGCAATGTATGCGTGAAAAACATCTAATATTTTAACTTGAAAAATATTGCTAGCGTTAAAATATCAAAGCCGTACGGACAAATAACGGACAGGTATAACAGGAACTAGATGAATAAGTGGTTGAACTGACAAACAGACAAGACATAAGTGGTTGAACAGACAAACAGACATGTCATAAGTGGTTAAACAGACAAGCAGAAATCACATTAAGTTAGTTTGTTTGATTAAATCGTTCATATTAATTTCTTCTTTGTAGCATTTTATTCGAAGTAAAGATTCAAGATTCAGTTTCCCTGATACTTTTAAAATAAAATTGTAATGTCTTTGAAATCAAATGTATTGTTAATCAAATACATTATGTCAGCCTATTTGTACAAGACGACTTCTTAGACAAACCTATCTCAGCAACAGAAATTTCAAAAATGCTGAATAAGACAAAGGATGGGAAAGCTCCAGGCTTAGACAGGGTGGCTTACGAATTTTTCAAAAATGCTAATAGTCAATTCCTCAACGAGCTTGCAAAGGCATACACTATGTTATGTTATATAACAGTCGAGAAGCTGATACGGCATTTGAAACTAGTATAATATTCCCACTTTTCAAAAAAGGCGATAAGTCCCTAGTATCGAATTACAGAGGTATTTCTTTTATGAATTGCATTGCCAAAATCATGATGGGTATATTAACTGAGAGACTTACAAGTTGGTTGGAAAGCAAAAAGCTAATTACAGAATTTCAGGCAGGGTTCAGAAAGCAACACTCCACAGTAGATAACATATATAATTTAATATCAATAGTTCAAATTAAATCTGCAGAAAAAAAGAAAGTGTACGCGTTTTTTGTAGACTTTAAGGCTGCGTTTGATAAGGTCCCTAGAAATCTTTTGATTTATAAACTGCATAACTTGGGGATTTCAACTAAGATGGTAAAGTTCATTGAAATTATGTACAAACATACGGACTCGGTAATATGGACTGGTAGTGCAATTTCAAATAAATTTGATATTACAACAGGTGTAAGGCAAGGGTGTTTGATGTCGCCACTATTATTTTCTATTTACCTGAATGATTTACATGACAGTCTGGGAGGGGGAATTTGGATAGAAGACTTAAATGTGCGATTACTACTATATGCTGATGATATAGTTTTGCTCTCTGATAGTGTTGAAGATCTGCAAGGAATGATATATAAATTAGAACACTACTGTAATTTGTGGAGCATGGAAGTGAACTTATCAAAATCAGCCATTATGGTTTTTCGACAAGGAGGCAAGCTAGCAGCTAAAGAAAAATTGAAGTTTAAAGGCCAAAATATTCCGATAACGGCGGAGTACAATTACCTCGGTGTAAAATTGACTCCAAAGTTAAGTTTTAAGAAACATGTAGAGAATAGAAACTGTATAGCAAAAAATAGCATAAATGCAACTTGGCGCTCATTTTTAGTAAAAAATAACATCAAACTGTCGTCTAAATGGAAATTGTTTCTAGCAGTAATCAGGGCTACACAGAGTTATGCTGTGGAAGTCTGGGGCTATGAAATGTTTGAGGAGGTGGACAAAATTCAGTTTTATTTTTTGAAGAAAATTTTGCATTTACTAACAAACGCACCCTCTTATTGCATTTTATTAGAAACAGACATTCCGAACTGTCATCTTTATACTTTGCGGCTTCATCTTAGGTACATTTCGAAAACTTTATTTGAGTATGATGACAGCAGATTGCCGCATAGGCTCTCAAAACTTATATTGGAAAGAAAAATATTCTGGGTCAAAGCAATTGAAATTTTAAAAGAAAAATTTAATATTAGTTGGGATTACAATATTTTAAGCAGGATAAATTGGAATAGAAACATAGAGTCACTATTATCTGTTATGAGTTTGACAAATAGGCAGAAATTGTGGGACAGGGCTCTCAAAAGCGCACGCATATACAAAGAATTAGACCATAACATCGGTAAAAGTTATTTAAATGACAGTCTCGGGAAACATAAAATAATGTGGATTTTAAAGGCTAGATGTGATATGATATACCTTGGCGGTCACAGAAATTTAAACTGCACTATTTGTAACTTGAACGAGTTAGAAACTTTAACTCATTTTTTGGGTAGGTGTCCAATTTTGAAAAGAATTAGATGTAGATATTTGGGCAGTATGTTCTTAAATGACGATGAAATTGTGAATGTGTTAAATGGAATAGGTCTAAATGGTTGGAATTGTCTTGTTTTGTATGTCACTGATGCTTTGAAATACAGGAATCTGATTGTAAATGAATATTGTTAACTCTCTATATATGTATGAACGATTGTCTATTATTGTAAAGTTAATTATTTTTCCGACAGACGACTTTTTAAAGTCATTGTCGTACATTCTTTATTATTGTTATTTGAAAATTTAATAAAGAATCAATCTATCTATCTATCTAATGTCTTTGAAAATTAAAAAAAAAAAACGATTACCAGCAATCGTTTGCCTGCAAAATAAGCATTGCGCTTTATTAGAAGCGTTTCAAGAAAAAAAAATGTGTATCTCATATTCATCTTAAACATTTTCTGATTTGCGTGAATACTGAGTGTACACAAAAGCGTAAATATTCGCAGTATGCGAGCCGCAAACGAGCGTGAACCTACTTGCATGAAGTCTGACACGACACTGAAGCAGTGATGTTAACTTTTTTTTGAAAAATACCTACGCGACTTGAAAAAAATCCCTACTTTTCCCTACGCTGTCCAGCAATTTTCCCTACGAAATTCCCTACACTTATTTTCCAAGTATTTTGTAATATTTAAGGTTTTTTTTTAATTTTTTTGTGAATAAAAGTCGCAAAAGTAAAAACCATAACATTTATTAATTCTTCTTTTAATTCATTTGCAACATGAAAACAAAGTGGTGCTTTGTACTGAGATATGATTTAAAACATGGAAACATAATAACATAAAAAATTGTGCTTTGCACTGATACCATTTCATCACATTAAAAAAATCAGTACAAAAATTACACTTAGACTAATTACACAGCCACACAAAAAAAAAAAAAAATTTTGGCCTGGGGGTCTGACTATGTATACCATATGTTTTTGGGGTCGCTGAATCCAAATCCGAGGTCAATTTTACCCCAGCACGTCACGTTTTTGACATAACCTCAAAAAACACTTCAACATTCACTAAAACCATATAAAAAAAGTAAACCATTTATAAATATAAATATGTAAAGTATGTATATAAATAAATATGTAAATGAATAAATAAATATAAATTAACAAATATGTGTATAAATCAATGAATAAATAACGGGCATGCTCCGTTGCCCGCCGTCACCGCGAGGAGGTGCCCTGTATGCAGACGCACGGGAGAGTATACCGAAATAAATCTGGAAATTCCAGAACTTAATATTATTTAATTTATTCATTGATTTATACACATATTGACACGACACTGAAGCAGTGATGTTAACTTTTTTTTGAAAAATACCTACGCGACTTGAAAAAAATCCCTACTTTTCCCTACGCTGTCCAGCAATTTTCCCTACGAAATTCCCTACACTTATTTTCCAAGTATTTTGTAATATTTAAGGTTTTTTTTTAATTTTTTTGTGAATAAAAGTCGCAAAAGTAAAAACCATAACATTTATTAATTCTTCTTTTAATTCATTTGCAACATGAAAACAAAGTGGTGCTTTGTACTGAGATATGATTTAAAACATGGAAACATAATAACATAAAAAATTGTGCTTTGCACTGATACCATTTCATCACATTAAAAAAATCAGTACAAAAATTACACTTAGACTAATTACACAGCCACACAAAAAAAAAAAAAAATTTTGGCCTGGGGGTCTGACTATGTATACCATATGTTTTTGGGGTCGCTGAATCCAAATCCGAGGTCAATTTTACCCCAGCACGTCACGTTTTTGACATAACCTCAAAAAACACTTCAACATTCACTAAAACCATATAAAAAAAGTAAACCATTTATAAATATAAATATGTAAAGTATGTATATAAATAAATATGTAAATGAATAAATAAATATAAATTAACAAATATGTGTATAAATCAATGAATAAATAACGGGCATGCTCCGTTGCCCGCCGTCACCGCGAGGAGGTGCCCTGTATGCAGACGCACGGGAGAGTATACCGAAATAAATCTGGAAATTCCAGAACTTAATATTATTTAATTTATTCATTGATTTATACACATATTTGTTAATTTATATTTATTTATTCATTTACATATTTATTTATATACATACTTTACATATTTATATTTATACATGGTTTACTTTTTTTATATGGTTTTAGTGAATGTTGAAGTGTTTTTTGAGGTTATGTCAAAAACGTGACGTGCTGGGGTAAAATTGACCTCGGATTTGGATTCAGCGACCCCGAAAACATATAGTATGCATAGTCCGACCCCCAGGCTAGAAAAAATTTTTTTATATGATTTTAGTGGATTTGAAAGTGTTTTTTGAGGTTATGTCAAAAACGTGACGTGCTGGGGTAAAATTGACCTCGGATTTGGATTCAGCGACCCCAAAAACATATGGTATACATAGTCAGACCCCCAGGCCAACATTTTTTTTTTTTTTGTGTGGCTGTGTTATAAGTGAGTGTTCATTCCTATTTTTGTGGTCAATAAAGGCGGTCGTGCCGCACGAAAAAAAAACTTAAGTGTTTTTACTGGAATCAACCTCCACAAGGGTAGTCACCTTGTCGTGGTGTGGGGGCTTGTCGCGGGCAAGGACGCCGTAGACTAGTCCAATCCGAGTGATGAACGGAATGGAATAGTCTGGGGCGGAGCCCGTACTAAGCACTACCCCCCCCCTAACCCAGGGTGTTATGCGGACCGTGCCTATTGGGTGGTTTGCAGCCAGGGGGTATACCGGCTGTATTCTTACGGTGCCTTCCTGATACCGGGCCACCTCAGGAAGTACAATGGCCTTGCCATGGTATGCGGGCTCTGCCATGGTCGACCAACCTTGTCCCTGCCAGAATTATTGGCCGCCAGTGCCTTCGCCTTGCGCGCGGGCAGGCGGCCGCACCGCAATCATGAGCACAACAAAAAAGAAATGCGGTAAAAATAAGCGAGGAATACCACTCGCTCTGCGGGACTACACCGCAACACAACTAGCAGCTGTGCCGGAGCATTCGCTCCGGACTACGAATGAAGACCTGAGGCTAAGCACCATCCGAGGAAGAATACCTTCCAGGGTGGCGAGGGGCTCCCTCAGGGGCGGTCGAAGGGCTGGGGGTGCGGCCAGGGGGGGGCGTCAATACGGGACAGACCACTGTTTGACATCTCTGCTCTGACTGCATCTGCCAGCGCAAGACCCACCACAAACCAGGTGAGCACGGTCTTAGCTCTTCCCACCGGCCCCGGGAGCATACCTTCTGGACCGGTGGTGGGAGCAAAACCTATAGGCCCTGTCCTTAGTACCGGTGTCGCTGCGGTCGTGCGGGGAATACTCCCGTCAACTTCCGCTGCGGCTCCGGTGGTAGGGCGGGCTGCTGACGCAGTGGCCCCTAGTACTAGTGCTTCTGCGGTCGCGCGGGGAACACCCCCGTCGACTTCACCGGCAGTAGAGCGGGCCGCAAATTTGGAAAGTAGGCCTAAAAGGCAAAACTTAGAATTACCCCCCTTAGGGCAACCAGGTGGCCTGGACGACCCCCTAAGACGCGGTTTAAGCGGTGCGAGGGTAAAGTGGTACCTCCGCTACCTCAGGCAAGGCCTGAGCAAGGAGGAGGCGAGGAGTAGAGCGTTAGAGCATGGCGGGATATCCGCGGCCACGGCCACAGCAGCTCAACCGACTCTGCCGAGAAAGAGAGGGAGCGATAACATCACTCCCCCCCAATGTCCTGAGCTTAAGAAATCCAGGACCAACACTCAGGCACCGGTTGCTAGGATGGGCAAGCCCCAAAATAGCAGTCAGTCTGGGGGTCATCCAGTGGCGGGCACAACCTACTCGAGTGTCCTCAGAACACCTGAGGCCATTCGAGTGGCGGTCCTGCCTACGGAATATCCCCAGAATACACTGAGTAAGGAGGAGCTCTCTTTTCTCGAGGAGGCTATCGTGGGGGAGATAGCGAAAGGGTGGGCTACTCCGCTAGTGTTCAGTGGCATCCACTTCCGGCCGGGACACCTGCTTCTAGACTGCAGTAACCAAGGTACTGCAGACTGGCTTCAACAGGCAGTCCCGAAGCTGGAGGATTGGAAGGGGGTAGGGCTTCGTGTGTACCTCGGCGACGATGTCCCCAAGACACACCACGTCACCTTATTCCTTCCCAGGAGCGCTGGACAAGAACCCAGCAAGCTTTTTGCGCTGCTACAAGCGCAAAATGCTGGGATCTACACAAATCTTTGGAAGGTGGTTACTTCCAAGGAGGAGGGCAAGGGTGTGCTGTGGAACCTGGTGATTGACGAGAAATCCCTCGCCAAGATCAGGGAAAACGGCAACGCCCTCAACTTCAGGTATGGGAGCATCCCAGTCCATACCCCCAATCCTGGAGGCCTCAATAGTGCGGCTGGTCCCCCCACACAATCAGCTGAAACCGGGAATACACCGATGGAAGCAGAATCCTCAGGCGAAGCGCAATCTGCCGAACCCGGGAAGACACCGGAAGGCGGAGAGGTAGCCGGAGGAGAAGTAGCGGCAGAAGTGCAGGCCTCCCAGGATTCCCTTGAGGAGCTAAACCTTGAAACGCTGGGGCTTCAAGGTAGTACGAACGAGGAAGAGGAGCAACTGTCGGACGAAATTTCGATAACGACGCTGCTGGAGATGGACTTTGATGCCTCTCCTAAACTCTAGCCCTCGGGACATGAAGGTTGTTCAAATCAACCTTCATCACGCGAAGGCGGCATCGGCCGTCCTAGCGCATAAGTTCACCCGAGACCACATCGGGGCGGCGCTAGTTCAGGAGCCCTGGTGCCATAACGGAAGAGTCTGCGGACTGAACTCGCAACATACCAGGGTAATTTATGATACAAGGCATGAGATACCTCATGCCTGCATCATAATTGAGAAAAATACTAACTATTTTTGTATTTCAGAGTACATGTCCAGGGATCTAGTAGCAGTGGCGTTGACGATACAGACCGAGGGTCGTGACCTCGACATCGTCCTGGCGTCAGCGTACTTTCCGGGCGAGGACAGGACGGTGCCCCCCCACGAAGTGCAGGGCCTAGTGGAGCACTGCAGGGCAAATGACCTGCCGCTCCTCATAGGAGGCGACATGAACGCCCACCACACCATCTGGGGCAGCACCGACGACAATACCAGGGGTGAGTACCTGCTTGAATACATATTAGCCACTAACCTAGTCGTATTTAACACGGGATCTTTCCCGACATTCGTCACTAGGGTTAGGCAGGAGGTCCTTGATCTTACCATAGGTAATAGTAGAATCAGTGACTATGTGTCTGAATGGAGAGTGTCTACCGAACCCTCCCTATCAGATCATAGGAGTATTGAATTCAAGTTAGCAGGTGACATTATGGAGATACCTCCAACCAAGAACCCCAGGAAAACCGACTGGGAAAAATACACCAATCTGCTAGTAGAGGATAGACGCTTGCTTGGCATTCGAAGCAGGATGCGGCATCCCTTAGAAGTCGAGCAAGCGGTTGAAATCCTTAACAAGGGAGTAATGAATGCGTACCATTCAAGCTGCCCGGACAGTAGAGGGTCCAGGAAAAAATCCACACCGTGGTGGAATAACACCCTGGCAAAACTTAGAACTGAAACGCGAAGACTCTTCAATAGGGCAAAGCGGACCGGTGAATGGGGGGAATACACCGCGTCACTCACCAAGTACACAAAGGAAGTACGCAAAGCGAAAAGGGCTAGCTTCCAGACGTTTTGCGAAGAAATTTCCTCCACTCCTCAGGCAGCGAGGCTTCATAAAGCGCTTGCGAAGAGGGGAACGGAGACCAAGATGGCACTCAAACTCTCGGATGGTAGCTATACGCGAAATGAGGAGCAACGGGCTCTAGCTCTTCTAGGTGCCCACTTTACCGGCGCAACCATACAGAACGCGCCGGCCGAGTGCACAATATACCATCCGAACAGAAGGGACTGGGAGGTGGCAGATGAAGTCATCTCCCAGGCAAAGGTTGATTGGGCCCTGAACACCTTTCAACCCTTCAAATCGCCAGGCTTAGACGGGATCCTTCCTGTTTTCTTGCAAAAGGGCAGGGGGGTCCTGCTAAGGCAGTTAACTGGTATTATGAGGAGCTGTCTAGCAACAGGATACATCCCCGTTAGCGTGGAGAAGTGCCCTGGTAGTTTTTATACCGAAGATTGGAAGAAAGGACTATACAGAGCCGAAGTCGTTTAGACCAATCAGTTTAACATCCTTCGTCATGAAGACCATGGAGAAGGTGTTAGATCAGTACATTAGAACCGTGACACTCAAGAGACAACCTCTGCATGCTAAACAGCATGCGTATAGGGCAGGCAGATCGACAGAGACTGCCCTATTCCAACTCACGAGTTTAATGCAGGATGCTCTTAAAAACAAAGAGATAGCGATGTGCGCCTTCCTGGATATCGAAGGAGCCTTCGAAAATACCTCTCATGAGGCGATAGAGAGGGCGCTCAGCAGAAGAGGGGTAGAAACCACCCTCAGCCGCTGGACAAGAGCCATGCTCTCCACCAGATCGGCAGTAACAAAAGTGGGAAATATCACTACGAGCGTGCTCACTAGCAGAGGTTGCCCACAAGGAGGGGGACTGTCACCGCTACTGTGGAGCCTTGTGGTAGATGAGCTCCTTGAACTTCTGTCAAGCAATGGCATAAATTGTCAAGGCTATGCTGATGACATAGTCATTATTGCCAGAGGAAGATTTGAGGACACTCTCTGTGATGTAATCCAGAGGGGATTGAAGCTAACGCAAGAATGGTGCATCCGGGTAGGTCTAAAGATAAACCCTGACAAAACCGCCATAGTACCATTTACGTGGAAAAGAAAACTGCCACACATGCGTACAATACGCTTGCTCGGTAAGAGCATAGCATACAAAACAGAGGTGAAGTACCTAGGCGTGACACTAGACTCAAAGTTACTCTGGAACAAACACGCTGAGGCAGTTATTAGTAAAGCAACGAAAGCAATCATGGTGTGCAGATCCTTAGCAGGCAAGAATTGGGGATGTAGACCAAGCATACTGAAATGGATGTACACCATGATAGTGAGACCAACACTCACGTATGCAGCAGTAGCCTGGGCCCCAAGAGCCAAGCTCTCGACTGTGAGGAAGAGGCTCGAAAAGGTCCAACGACTTGCGTGCACGTGTATTACAGGTGCTATGAGGACCTGTCCCACGGTGGCACTGGAGGTGATAATCAATATACCACCATTGCACATAGCAATTGAAATGGCAGCCAAGCGCACTGTCCTTGGGCTGGCCAGAACCAGTAAAGGGGGGGATCACATTCTAAGTCGCAGAGACTTAGACGTGTTGTCTGTTAGTAACCCCTACGTATTGTATCCAATGGATACAATAACGAGAACATATAACTACGAGAAAAACTTCGCAGTATATATGAGTAACAAAGTGGACTGGAACTGGGAAGCACACCAGTCCCATTTCAAACCACATACTATTACGTGGTTCACAGACGGCTCCAAAACGCATGAGGGAACTGGGGCGGGGGTATTTGGGCCTCGCTTCAAGCACTATGAGTCCATGGGGAATACACCCAGCATATTTCAGGCAGAGTTATATGCCATCAGGCTCTGTGTGCAGACCAACCTCGAGCGTTTGTACAGGGGGCAAGACATAGTCATCTGTTCGGACAGTCAAGCAGCCATCAAAGCACTAATCTCGTATGAGATTACCTCAGGGTTGGTGCTGGAATGCATAGAAGCATTGAATAAACTGGGTACATGCAACCAGGTTAAAATCCTCTGGGTTCCAGGACACAGAGGAATAGAAGGGAATGAGGAGGCTGACAGCCTTGCTAGAACTGGGGCAGCTACGATCCCCCTTGCACCAGAACCTTTCATCGGGCTGGGCAAAAGCACTCTAGCAGAGTCACTAAGACTTGAGGAAAAAACCAGGAACTCAGAACACTGGTCAAATGCCACAGGTCTTAGGCAATCGAAAATCTTCATCAGAGGTTATAACTCTAGATGGAGTGAAGAATGCCTCAGACTGGGGAAAGCCCAGCTTAGACTGGTAACCGGGCTGTTAACCGGGCACTGCAGGATGAGGAAACACATGCACACAATTGGGTTAGAACAGGTAAGCGTCTGCAGACTCTACGAAACGGCGGAGGAGACTCCTGAGCACGTCGTACTGCACTGTGATGCGGTATGCCGCAGTAGGAGACAGCACCTGGGCCAGTACTGGCTTGCAGAAGAGAACGTCAAACACCTTCTCCCACGTGAGTTACTAAGCTTCATTAGGTCGGTGGGATTGGGGGACGTTCTCTAAAGTTGTAGGGGGCACAATAGATCAACTTTGGTCTCAGTGCACATTTCCCCTTTCAAATCTATCTATCTATCTACTGGAATCAAGCGAATAAGTCGGCCTGAAGAAGCCCGCATCGTTAACTTATATACCTAAGGTGGTGTTTTCGATGAAATTTACCATTCTTGTTGAAATGCCTAAGTTAGGCAATTTGTAAATTAAAAGATGCCTTGGAACCGTGTCAAATGCTGCCTTAAAGTCCACAAAAAACGCATAAACCTTCTTTTTTTCGTCAAATTTGATGTGAATAATTGATGCCAGGTTGTAAATGTTGTCTGATGTGGAGTACCTTTTCCGAAACCCCGCCTGATACTCTGTAATTAGACTTTTGCTCTCTAACCAATTTGCAAGCCTCTGGTTTAGTATGCCCATCATTATCTTAGCTATACAATTCATGAATGAAATACCTCTGTAATTCGACACTACGTCCCTGTCACCTTTTTTAAACAGTGGGAATATAACACTGGTTTCAAAAACTCTATCCGCTTGTCCACAATTATATAGTCTGGTGTAGGCTTTAGCCAGTTCGTCAAGGAATTGTACGTCTGCGTTAAGAAAGAATTCATATGTAATCCTATCCAAACCAGGGGCCTTTCCAGATTTCGTTTTATGTAACATTTGAAGAACTTCTGCCGAAGAGATTGGTTTGTCTAAACTTTCGTCTGTTTCTAGCAAGGCTACATAGTGTATTTGATGTGCAGAGGTGACTGGATTTAAAAGGTCCTTAAAATAATGTCTGAATGCCTCTGCGGATATATCCGAACTAGGCGATGGGTTTGAGCCTCGAATTGTCTTCACAAGATCCCACCACTCTGCACTTTTTACTTCATTTATTCTTCGCTCCAGATCGTTATAGTACTCCTTCTTGCAAATTTCACATTGTTCTTTATATTTTTTATTTGCAACGATGTACTGTTCTTTAAGGTCATCTGTACCTGTTTTGTGAAATTTTCTTAATAGCATTAAAGTAACTTTTCCAGCCGCTAGACATTTCCAGTTAAACCACTCTGACTTTTTGACTAACTTCCTTGCAGTTTGTCTTCGCACTACTGCGGAATTTATAATATCCGTAAAGTCACCTAAGTTCAACTCATCGTTTTCTTCTTTCCTCTTGTGCATTTCCTTTATAAGTCGTCTATTGTACAATTCTACTTGTGAACTATCCCAAATCAATTTAGGTAATATGCCTTCGTGCTTTTCACTTGCAACATTCAGCTTCAGTTGCAGCGAAAGTGCAATTGGCATGTGATCAGACCATACCTTATTTTCCACCTTAAAATCCAACACAAGTTTGGCTATGTCTCTAGAGAGAGCGCAAATGTCGTTTACGGACTTTCCTACACTGCTTATAAAAGTTAAGTTTCCATTATCATCGCTTTTCGTCATTCCGTTTAGTACTATAAGTCCAATATTTTCACAAAAGTCCATAAATTCTTGCCCATTTCTATTGACTACTTTGTCTTTTGAATTTCGCTTTTCTTTACCTCCAACAATATCTCTCTGTAAAAAGTCATCCATGTCTACTTGTAAATGTCCGATTCGTACATTCAAGTCCCCGATCACAATAGGATTGATGAGATCATTTTGCTCAAAGCATTCTGTTACCAGATCGAATTCTTTGGTCCAGTTGCAACGCTTTAGATACAACGGTACGATACTAATTTTATACTTCAATGACATCTACACTTTCTACACACTTAAACGAATATATGACTCCCATCTTATCTAGACTCTTTTTAACCCCATATAAAGTTCCCCCACTTGCGCGTCCATATTGGCTCAAACGTACTGCAGGTTTCCAATAAAGAGAAAATCCATTAAAGTACTTTGAGTATCTCTCAAAATTTTCCGACTCTACATGTGTTTCTAATAAAATGAACATATCAAATGATTTTATGTAATCAAAAAATTCATTAAGGTGAGGTTCTTTCAAATTTTTTTGAAAAAAATGTGTTTTTTTTCACATAAAATGAAAGCTGTATGTCCGTAGAATATGTGTACGAAAGAAAAGGGCTACTACACCGTATAGATCGCCTTGTCCGCACACGAGTTTGTTTCTTCTACAGTGTTTTCCCCAGTTTTTTCCCGGAGCTGCTATCTTTCAATGCGTTTTTCTCGGAACCACGTTTTCCATCTGAATTTCAAGGATATCTCTTGATCTATTGTTCTAATTTCCTTAATCTAAAGCATGTTTGAAAGGTGATCATTTTCTGTATGGCTTATACCTAAAACGAGCATAAGTTACTATTAAATTGTTATTTATAATTAAGGTTTAATAACAAAAAAAGTGGCAAAAAAAATTTTTTTTTCGAGCGTTCACATTTCAATCAATTTTTGGTCAAAAATCATTATAGTTAGGTAGGTAGGTAGGTAGGTGGTAGTGGCAGCTCTCATATGAGAGCTCACTTAGGCCAAGCTAGGCCCATTGTGATACCACAGGATCTCTAACCCCTTTTATTTGTTGTTAGGATGTCTCAAACCATCCCGAGCAGGTGATGAAGCGTATTAGGCTCTTGGCGTCAACCTCCGATAAGTCCGCGAGGTTGGCTGTATGGTAAAACCCTAGATGTTTTTTCCGTTTCCTACAAAGAGCAGGACAAGTACAAAGCAGGTGGAGAATTGTTTCTTCCTCCTCTATGTCTCTGCAGCTTCTGCAGAAGTCGTTGGCCAGGTGGCCCAGCCCTAATCTAATGGCGTGGCTACCAAGGATACAGTGACCAGTGATGACTCCGACAACAACCCTGAGCGTGCCCCTATTGAGGTTTAGCAGACTTTTGGTGCGCTTCCAGTCCAGCTTTGGCCAGATCTGTTGCGCTGTCTTGCCTGTCTCTGAGGCCGCCCATGCATTGTTAGCGGATTTGGTCATCGCTTCCTCTATCACCAGCTTGCAGGTACTCAATGGAATACCTAAGCCGGCGAGTTCTGAGGATAGCTCCCTAGTCGTTCCTTGTCTAGCCAGTTCGTCTGCCCTGCAGTTCCCCGGGATATCTCTGTGACCAGGCACCCATATAAGGTGGATTTTAAGCTGCTCAGCCATCTCGTCAAGAGATTTGCGGCAGCTGATCACTGTTTTGGAAGTCAGAACATGAGACCCTAGGGCCCTGATAGCCGCTTGGCTGTCAGAGAGAATGCTAATATCTCGCCTAGAGACACTGCCCTCATTGATCAAATTCAGGGCAGCTTCAATGGCTGAAACCTCTGCTTGGAATACGCTGCAGTGGTCCGGCAGTCTAAAAGAGTAATTTATACTAAGTGAGTCTGAAAAGACGCCTCCACCAACAGCTCCGTTTAACTTGGAGCCGTCGGTGTATATCTGGTGTGAGTTTCCTATTAAGGATGTTGAGCTTTCCTCCCAGTTGTTCCTGTCTGGAATGGTGCTTGTGAACTTTTTGTTAAATTGCAATTGGGGAGGTGAAGAATCCAGTTCCCCAGCTCCTTCAAGAGAGTAAGTATCCTGGCATGACCCCGGTTAGACTCCGACCATTGGCCGTTAGCCCGTAGCCTATAGCTTGTTATAGCCGCTAATTTCCTACAATGCAGATCTAGCGGAATAAGGTGAAGCAGGGCTTCTAAAGCTGAAGTTGGTGTTGTCCTAAGAGCGCCCGTGATGATGACGCAGGCTGCCCTTTGAACTTTGCGGAGGTGTTGGAGGAGCAGTGTTTTTTCCAAAGCATTCCACCAAACCAGGCACCCGTAGGTTAAGATGGGTCGTACGACAGCCGTGTAAACTCAGTGCGTCATATTTGGTTTTAGGCCCCAGGTTTTCCCCAGTGCCCTTTTGCAGGTGTATAAGGCAATCGTTGCCTTTTTGACCCTATTGAGGATGTTCGGTTTCTAGCTCAACCTCTTGTCAAAAATGATTCCAAGGTATTGTGCTTCATTCTTGAAAGGGATTTCTGTATTGTTAAGTGATAGAGGAGGTATGGGTGGGGGTTTGTACTTCCTCGTGAATAGGACAACCTCTGTCTTTCCAGGGTTGATGCCTAATCCCCGACTGGTAACCCAGCTGTTTACCTTGTTAAGCAGTACTTGCATTAGCTCTCTGATGGAGTTGGGAAACTTGCCCGAGATAGTGAGAACTATATCGTCTGCATACGCCGTTACCTTGCCGCACCCCCCTCCCAGGGACTGGAGCAGTTCATTAACTACCAGGTTCCAAAGGAGGGGGGAGAGGACTCCGCCCTGGGGAGTGCCCCTGCTCACCCCTCTCGAGGTGGAAGAGTCGCCCAGTTCAGCGCAGATAACTCTGCTCTGCAGAAGATTATCCACCCAGTTCACCAAGCCACCCTCCACCCCAAGCCTGGCGAGCGCGCCCGTGATGGCTGTAAGCTCGACGTTATTGAAAGCCCCCTCTATGTCCAGGAAAGTTGCTAAGGTGTACTCTTTGTGTTCGAGTGATTTTTCGATCGTGTAAGTCAGGGTATGTAAAGCTGTGTCTACAGATTTACCCTTAATGTAGGCATGCTGATCCTTCGAAATGAGATCCTGCCTGATCGTTTGTCGTAAGTAAAGATCCAGCAATCTCTCTAGTGTTTTTAACAAAAAAGAAGAAAGGCTTATTGGTCTATAATCCTTAGGGCTAGTGTGGGAGCTTTTGCCCGCTTTGGGGATGAAGACCACCCGTACTTTGCGCCAGTGTTCCGGTATGTAGTTTAAACCGATACTGGCTGAGAATATTGAGTTGAGGAGTGTTAAAATTAACGGTCCGGCATGTTGAAGTTGTGCTGGGAAAATGCCGTCTGGTCCTGGCGATTTAAACGGGTGGAAACCAGCGATTGCCCATTTGATTTTGTCAATCGATACGATACTGTTTATAGAGGCGACACAGTTGGTGCTGGCCTGAGTTCCTAACAGCCTTTCGTGTTGGCTGATCGGAAAGTGGGTATTTGTAAGAAGTTCAAGTGCTTCACTTTCTGATGATGTCCAAGAACCATCGGGGTTTTGTAAAGCACTTGGAATAAAGGAGGAAGAGGCGAGTAGTTTCCTGAGTCTTGCAGTCTCGGAGACACTTTCAATATTGCCGCAAAAGTCGCTCCAGGAGCTCCTCTTAGCCTCCCTGAGGCTTTTCTTGTAGGTCTTGAGGGATTCTTTATAAAGGTCCCAGTCTTCTTCAGTTTTGGTCCTCCTTGCTCTGTTAAAGAGAGTCCTAGAGTGTTTCCTAAGCTCACTAAGATCATGGTTCCACCAGGGGGGTTTATATTTCCCTCTGGGCATGTACTTAGGGCAGGCGAGGTCTTGGGCCTTAGAAAATGCCAGAGTAAGTTGATTAACAGCCGATTCTAGCATCGCTTGTGTGTTTATTTCAGAGATATGAATCGTTTTGATGTGCCTATCCACTGTGCGGGTAAACAGCTCCCAGTTTGTTTTCCTGGGGTTGTTTACTGCTATAACCCTCCGGGGGTCGCTGTCAAGAGTGAACTCTATATACCTATGGTCGGAAAAAGAGTGTTCATCGGATACCCTCCAGTTCCTAACCTTGTCGGCTATATTCACCGAGGCAAGGGTGAGGTCTAGAACCTCCTCCCTATTTCTGGTTACAAAGGTGGGAGTGCGCCCTATATTGCACACAAGAAGGTTTGAGGTAGAAATGTAATCAAAAAGTGACTCACCTCTATCGTTGATGTCTGTGCTCCCCCAGATACAGTGGTGAGCATTTGCGTCGCATCCAATCACGAGCGCAGTGTTGGACTTGGCGGCTTCAGTTACCAGGTTCCTGACTGGATCCGGCGGTGGAGGCTCTGGATGGTCATGAGCCATATAGCTAGACGAGAACCAGTGGCATCTCCCCTTAAGCATCAGGGAGATGGAGACCAGATCGTCGTCGCTGAAATTAGGGAGCAGATATGCATTTAGTGATTTTTTCACAAGGATACAGGATCTGGGTCTACCTGTGCTGTTAGCATGGACCAGCCTGTAGTTCGTCGCTCTCAATCCACAAACCTTGTTGGCTACGAGCCATGGTTCTTGGATGAGAGTTGGAGATGTCGTCTCCGCCTTTAGAAAGGCGGAGGAGTAGTGCAGCCGAAGCTGCTTTAGAGTGGTGGAGGTTTATCTGAACTACTCGGACCATTGTCTATTTCGCTCATGTCTACCTCCACCACAGTAGCGTCGAGGTCATCGTCCGTTTCGGCGAGAAGCTCGGACTCCCTCCAGAAATTCCCGAAAGCCGTGGCCATCTCCGATCCCGAGGAGATTGATTCCGCCCGGGATAGGCGACGTAACGGCTTTGAGGAAGACGGTTGGTCATCTGTCGCCTCTGTTGCCAGGGTAGTCGTCTCGGCTGGCAGCCCGTGCGGGCCACCTTTGCCGGGGTCCGTCGTGGCTGGCAGCCCTTGTTGGCCGCCTTCACCAGAGTCTGTTGAGGCTAGCAGCCCTGGGGGGCCACTTTCGCCGGTTTCAGTCTGCTCGTCCTTCCTGTATACCCTCAGTTTAATGTGCCCAAAACCGAAGGCCACGACACCATTGGACTTTGAAAGGTGCTCAAGGGACTCCTTGTTCACAATTATTGTGGCACAACGAGACCCTTTGAGCTCCTCCAACTTGGCAATTTTCCAATTGTGCGTGGGTATCATCGGGTTGGACAATTGGAGGGTTTCGAGGACTTTAGCCGGATCCGTGGGTTTTAATGGGATCCAGGCTCTAGTCCTTGGTCTGCTGGGGATCGATTCCCTGGGTACTACCTCGAGTTTAGCACCCGGCCAGATCTCTCCCGTTCTGGAAATAGCCACGCAGAAGAGATCCAGGGCCCTCTTGTCCGCACACGCAACCAGCTTTACGTGGCCTTGATGCCAACCGCACATCTGGTATTGTGGCACCGGGCCCGGATTCTCCTTCATGACGTCCAGAAAGATGTCGGCGAGGAAATCTTCCACCAGTTTCCAGTTTGACGGAGTAATACTTCCGTCAGGGTCGGAGCGGTCAACGACCGCCTTAATGAGACTGCTTTTCAACATGTCGCTGTAGGTGGCTGCTGTTCTGAGCGAGCTGCGCACCTTCTTGGCAGTCGGGGCCTCTTCCTCTGTAGAACGCTGCCTTTTGGCGGCGGTCTCAGTGGTCGGTGCCCCGTCAAGCTCCGCTAACCTAGCAGTGGCCCAGGTAAAGGACTCTTTTTCTTTTTGAGTCCTGCGGTTCTCTGGGATACATTGTATCCGTTCGAGTACTCGCTTGGCACTCTGGCGTTCTCTATAGCGGACTTTTGAGTCCTTGATTTGTCGAGTGCTTGCTGTTACCGCAGCTCCGCTATGTTTGTTGCTGTTGCTGGACGGAGGTCCGGCTTTGGCAACCACAACGTTGCTGGGGTCAGCTGTAGCACTAATGTTTGTGGCTTTAGTTGCGGAGGCAGAGCCTTGGCATGGGATCTTCTGATCAACCAAGGATGCTCCTTTTTTGGCGGTGGGCGCTGGCTTGTCTGCTTCACCCATCCCCGGCTTTTTAAGAGGGCCGGCCGCTGGTTCCGTCAATGTTCGTACGTTTGTTTTTGGTTTTGTGTTTGTGTTTTTTGTTAAAGTGTCCATAATTGAGTCCCACGAGTGGCGGAGAAGGGGTGGTCCACCTGTGCAGAGATCCGCAGTGCACAGGTAAGGCTAATAATCCGGAGGGCGCCAGGTATCCGGATACTCCGTTCGCGACTGGGCTATTTGAAAGGGCCCCCAGCCAGGCTGACCATCGGCACGGGTCGTATGACACCTTGGTCCGGCCCTTACCCCGATCCTATGGAAGGAGCCACATCCTATCCTACCGACCGAACTATTGAAGAGTCGGGTCAGTGGGGCGAAGCCCACATCCTTAGCTGGCTATCACCAAGGTGAACTGTTTAGCCATTACCAGCCGGCACCCACGTGGAGGGTTTGGAGGAGGATTTTTGCCGGCCCTAGTTAGGTATAAGCCATAGAAAATTTCATCTACTTTCATTTAAAAAAAACTTTTTTATTTCAGATTACTACAAGAGGCTGTAGGCTTGAAATTCGGAGACGAGATTTTTCAGGCAGTGATCGACGAAAGCCGCCATTGTTCAGACGCCATTTTGAATTTTGTGACAAAAAATATATCATATTATTGTATAATAAAATACCCATTCAACCGTCAAAACCGGATGTTTCTATGTTTTTTCATCATGCCACAAATCATTTCCAAACTTAGGCCTTTTTTTGGCCAAATTTGAAAGAACCTCCCCTTAAATAAAGTTTTACTACTAACACCATGGACATTATAAGATACAAGTTTCAATTTATAGTCGTTTTGGAAAGCTTTTTCTGTATGTTTGTCACGATTGCTTGTTACATTTAAATTGTGATTTATTATCTGTAAATTTTTTGGTTTTTTGTCTTACTATTTTCTAACAGGTGATTACGATTTAGGCTAATTTTTGCAAAATCTATACCGTAAATCGATGCGAGTGTTTTTTCAGCGGGTTGGTTTTGCACATCAGAACCTTGTCGTTGTTAAAGGCCATCCACTGGTTATTAACATAGATATTATCGCCTTTACAAATATTTTATAGGACTGATTTAAAGCTGACAATTCTTTCTTTAACTGTAACAGTGCCTTTTTATTTTGTTGTTTCTCTGTGGTTAGGTCTTTTTCAACAAAAATATTGCTGCCTTTTAGCTTTTTGGCGTTTTTTTTTAATTTCAACCGCCATATGTGCTGTTTCTACTTCCGCTCCTATATTGACTTTTTCGTTGCACTCTGCTATAACATGTGCATCACGAACAACAATATGCTGCAAATTCAGCCGCTCTTTACACATATTTTGGACTGTTTTTGTGGGTGATACATCCTTTGCTAGACCCTTTACAATTATCTTATTTCTCTTACTTTGGCTAACCAACCGCTCTATTTCATTCCGGTCGTTTTCTCTTTCTTTTTTAAGTTGTTGTATGTCTTCTTTTAACATTAGGTTTTCAGTTTTCAAGTTCTCAATTTGAACACTAAAAGTTTGTTTGAGTTCGTCTATGTCTTTCTTCGATGCTAAGTTCCCCAGCTTCGCAGTAAATTTGGTCTCAACACCACGTATAGCATTCATTATGTCCTGCAATGATATCTGTGGGCTATTTCGTTCGATATCTGGCGATAATTCATAATTTCTCCGCTTGCCACTCTGGGCTGCAGCAATGTGTTTTTCTGGCGTGCGATTCAACGGCATGATGGTAACTCTGCGCGAGCGTCTTACGTTATCGATAAAAGAATCGATCTGGCAGCGCTATTAACTTGCGGCCAGCTGGCGATAAGTTGTGGAATGTAAGTTTAGCACTTGATGGTTTGTGTCTTTGCTTGGTTGCTTCCCAGCTAACTTCACAACAACAAGCAGCCGTGTCGGTGCCGGGGACACCGCAACCAGGCTATGTACATATGTAAAAACAGGAGGCTTAACACTCGCACTCACCATCCACCACACCCTCTGGCTCGTACTCAAAGACTCCACCGGTGCAGCAACCGATGATCAGCAGGTGCAGAGCTGCAGCCAGCCACCTGAAGTCTATGTATGGTTCCCTCTCACCTTCCACCACACTCCGACCAGCCTGTCGGCACAAATCCGCTACCGCAGGAATCACGCCTGCCTCGTCGGTCCAGATGGATTTCACTCAGGAAGCAGCACCCAGCCTACGCAGCCTCGACAGTCCCGCACCAGAAGGCAGCAACAATACTCGCACCGTTCAGCGCGATTCATCCAACAAATAGTGCGCCAAAAACCATCAAGAATACGCCTGTTTGGCAAAACCGAACTGGTGGCGTTGAGAATCCGACGAACAAAATTCGCATTCACTGCTGATGGCGGCGACCACGCTGTTGACTCTTGTTCGCCTTTGGTGTTTGATTCGCAGTTAAAAGAATACAATCGAAATGTTGTTGAATTTCAATATTATTTCTGGAAATGTATTCTATTCAACGAGCACAACGACGGAGCGTGCGAAGCGCAGCGTTGCCAGATCACAATATGCCCTGTATTTGCGTATTGACAGGTTGAGCAAAACTTACATCGAGTCCTCACGGCGGAGCAGAACTGATTGCAGAAAACACGATATGTACTGTCCCTGAGTCGAACCTCTATTAGGCAGCTTGTTGGGGTCATTTTTTTTTTTTTTTTTTTTTAAAAACGAGCCAACGCGCAGGGGATGACCCCTATAAATGCGAGGCATTGCGCTGGTTCAGGAAGGATATATAGGTTGGGAGTAGGGAAGTTGGGTGAAGAATTTATGGACTCTTGCCTTGAATCCATCAAGATCATAGGTGCTGGGGAAAACATCTGCAGGGAGACCATTCCACAATCGCGCTGAACGGGCCAGAAACGAACTTTCCCTGTAGTGCGTAGTGCGCTGGAACATCGTTTCGACGTGGAATGCGTGGGCGCCAGTGTTCAAACGGGTTGCCCGTGGGAATACCCGGAGTGATGGCATCAAGCTGCTCATCTCCACTGAGCAATTACCGAAAAAGTATCGGTAGAATAACACCACACATGCCACGTTTCGACGATGCTCCAAGGAGTCAATAGAACTGGATGCCCTACTGTCCCCTATAAGTTTAATCGCACGGTTTTGCACCCGATCCAGGAGCTCCAAATGGGTTTTTGAAGCCCCTGCCCATAGGTGCGAGTTAAACTCCATTTTAGGTCGGATATAGGTGGTATAAATAATGCGGAGATCGGACGGGGTGAAATATTTTTTGCACCGCTTTAAGAAGCCGAGGCACTTGGCTGCTTCTTTCGACACGCCAAAAATATGATCGTTCCAACGAAGATCATTCTTAATGGACATGCCCAGAACATCAAGAGCTGCCGATTCCGCAATACTCACACCATCCATAACCAGGGATCTGTTGGAATGTTGGGAAAATCGCTTGTGGGATAACAGGCAACATTGGGTCTTGCGAGGATTAAAATCGACCCTGTTCGCTTGACCCCACTTGGAGATTGTTTGTAGGTCGCTATTAAGTGTGTCATTCATACGGCGCCGTTCTCTCTCAATCTCCACAGAGCTGGGGCGCTTTTTGAAGGAGTATGAATGACAAATGGTGCTGTCATCCGCAAACGAGTAGATGGGATTCTTCGTCGACGACAATAGGTCGTTGATGAAGATAAGGAAAAGGCTTGGAGAAAGGACCGAACCCTGCGGCACTCCCGCGCTAAGGGAATGTTTTTCCGAGGCTATGCCGTCTATTACAACACGAATAGAGCGATCATAGAGGAAACTCGTAATCCAACGAGAGAAGATACTACCGACGCCATAGGCAATCAATTTAGACACGAGTGCTTTATGCCACACCCGGTCAAAGGCCTTAGAAATATCCAGTGCAACAACCTTGCTTTCACCGAGGTTTAGAATGCTATGGTTCCATTTCTCGGTGAGGACCGCCATAAGGTCTCCCGTCGATCGCTGTCTTCGAAAGCCGTATTGGCGGTCACTTAGCAGTCTATTGTGCTCCAAATATTTCACAAGGTTGAAGTTAACAATGCTTTCCATTACTTTGGAAAGCACCGAACAGATTGCTATAGGTCGGTAGTTCGCAGGGTCAGTAGTCTTGCCTTTTTTAGGAACTGTTTGAACATTTGCCACCTTCCAGCATGTCGGAAATACACCTGTGGTGTATGACATGTTGAAAAGTTTGCGTAATGGACAAGCCAGTGAGGTAGCGCACTTTTGCAAAACCAGGGCTGGAATGCCGTCCGGCCCTGAAGCCTTATTTACATCGAGATTTGCAAGCACTCTTTTAACTACCCGTGTCCGAAAATGAATTTCTGGCATAGAGCAAGATACGTTCTCGACTACGGGTAGTGGTTGATCGCTGGGGGGCAGAGAGGAATTCTCTGCGAAAATTTTAGCCAACAAATTAGCTTTATCAACCGAGTGAGTGATGATTTGATCATTGTTAAGGAGAGTTGGAATTGAAGACGATGTTTGATTCTTCACCTTCTTAACGAATGACCAGAAGTTCTTACTACCACGCTGGCATTGAAGAACTTTTTTCCTTTGGCGCTGTTCGTGCAGAAACTTTTGGCGCTTTAGGATGGCATTGCATTGATTTCTAGCCTGTTTACGCAGCTGTTCAGTGGCGGCATTTTTATTTGCCTGCCATGTTCTGAAAGCTTCCTCTTTGGACCTGACAGCAATTCTGCATGTCTCATTAAACCAGATATTGTCCTTGGGTTTAATGCAAACCAGCTTATTAGGGATGAAGGACCGCATTCCTAATAATATAATTTCTTCAACCATTTTGGCTGCGGCATTTATGTTTCTATCAAGAAAACACAATTTCCAGTTGAAGTGGGTGAAAAAATCATTAAGTCCACTCCAGTTAGCTTTGTCATACTTCCACATTAAGCGCTTCGGGGCTAAAGGCGAAGCGTTGCGGATGGAAGAGTATGAAAAAGACGCCAAAATGGTGCAATGGTCCGAGTTTCCAAGAGGTGCGTGCATTTCAACATCATATTTTTCATGATGTGAAGTGAGAAAAAGGTCTAGAGTATTGAGAGCTTGCCCCGCAACGCAGGGGATATGCGTTGGTTCATGCACTATTTGAGTCAAATTGTTAGACTCGGCAAAGAGCTCGACATACAAGCCTTCAGGAGTTGTGTGGCTGGAATGGCGTAGCCAATTGGAATTATGAATATTGAGATCACCAGCAACTACAATTTCACTATTCGGATACGATTCCAGGATATGGGAAATAGAATCAGAGAGAAGATCAAACTTGTTATAAGTAAAATCTCTCCCTGAATTCGGGCTTCTGTACAGAAAGCAGAAGTGCAGAATGTGCGACTGGATATTGAATTTAACCCACATGGAGCTAAATTCGGCATCCGTCGTGTATAATTGTTGCTGGCACTGGTACGCAACATTACTGCACACATAAAGGGCAAGACCCCTGTGGGGAGAGAATAATGGCAGTAGGTGGTACCCTGGGATGTGAAAATCCAGTGGATCTGCATCCTCACACACCTGGGTCTCACCTAGTGCCATTACATGGGGTTTGTGGAGATTTACATACGCGTATATTGCGAAAAAGTTCGCCCTGAGCCCGCGCACGTTGCAGAAGGCTATACGAAATTTGTCCAGCACCATGACCTAGGTGGGTTAAAGGACAAGGAAAGCAGTCGGAAATGCGATCTGAACGCACTGAAAAATTGATGTTGCCCTGTGGTAAGTGTTATGCCTTTACCACAGAGCAGTCAATTTCCCAGTGTCCAACAGGACCGCATGTAGCGCTACTAGAAACGGACGGAGGAAAAAGACAACACGGGAAAAAAAACACAGCAACAACACAACGCGGACGGAGGTCGAAGTGGCGCACGGCGAATATAACGGCACTAGCACTGCAGTTGGGCGTTTGCAAATGCATAACGCGTTTAATTAATTAAAATATTTATTGATGTGGCCGCGCGATTTTAGTGGGCCACAACGCGATAGCAGTGACGGACGGACAATACGCGACACTCGGAACATTTATATATATATTTAGCACGCGCACACACATAAAAACATTAAAAAACCGCGGAGCAACGAAAGGGCACGTCTGCCCACGCGAATTCTTCTTCTTCTTCTTCTACTGGACACTGCGCCATTGGATCTATGCTGGTCAAATGGTGCCTCTCGTCCAGTGATGTTGCAGAAGCTATGGAGATGAGGAAGAAGTGGAAACGATCCAACACTACCTGTGCCACTGCCCGGCTCTGCAGGAACGCCGACTCCGTACCTTGGGGTCGAGGTTCCTGGTAGACTTGGCCTGCGCAGCAGTAGTTGAAATATCGGATCTACTCTCCTTCATCAAGAGGTCGAATTGGTTTGCCCCGAACTGAGAGCCACTGGTTAGCTCCAGAATCTTCCATGAAGGGATTCACAATGGGCCATTTTGGCCTCCGAGTGGAAGTGCTGCCCTTGGGACGCACACACCCTTCAATACCTAACCTAACCTAACAAACCTTCAATCAGCTGTTTGCTTGAAATGTTCAAACGAAAAAGGCACTTGTAAAACTTTGTGAGATTTCTTATTTTATTAAATGAGTTCGGTTATTTTATTGGCAGTATTGCTTGAGAACGAGCAGTCCGCCGTTGAAAAAGTAAAGCGCAGAATTTTGTGAGACCACAGCAATCCGATGAAATTGCCAGATTCTTCGTAACTAGTACAAGTTATTTCTATTTAAGGTTTATTGCTCAGTACCGCCTGAACAAAGCAGCATTCAACATGATCTTGACCGAAGTGAAACCTTTTCTTCGGCAATGCTCCATTTCGCCAGAATTGAAATTGGTGACGGCTTTGCGATTTCTTGCCGAAGGAGGCTATCAACGATAGGAAGAAAAGGCAACCGCCTCTTCCATTTCGGAAAGTGTGTGCTTCTTAAAAGGTCCGCAGCCGGTCGCTGAAGCTTCTCGTCTATTATGCGCCAGCTTCCTTCTTACCTCACTTTTTCAATCAACCCAAACCCTCTATGATTGAAGAAAATTTTACAAAATGAATCGCTTTCATTTACTTCTCACCTTTTTCCACTCCGTTACACTTTTTGTTGGTGGTCCTTGCCCGTTGAGCGACTGCGAGATACTCAAAGTACTTTAATGGATTTTCTCTTTATTGGAAACCTGCAGTACGTTTGAGCCAATATGGACGCACAAGTGGGGGAACTTTATATGCGGTTAAAAAGAGTCTAGATAAGATGGGAGTCATATATTCGTTTAAGTGTGTAGAAAGTGTAGATGTCATTGAAGTATAAAATTAGTATCGTACCGTTGTATCTAAAGCGTTGCAACTGGACCAAAGAATTCGATCTGGTAACAGAATGCTTTGAGCAAAATGATCTCATCAATCCTATTGTGATCGGAGACTTGAATGTACGAATCGGACATTTACAAGTAGACATGGATGACTTTTTACAGAGAGATATTGTTGGAGGTAAAGAAAAGCGAAATTCAAAAGACAAAGTAGTCAATAGAAATGGGCAAGAATTTATGGACTTTTGTGAAAATATTGGACTTATAGTAGGGTAAAAGGTTCGGTTGTGGGCACCCCTTCGTATCTTTTGATAGAAAGCAGGCTGGGTTTTTTTGACTAAGGCCATTTGTTCATTATGGAACCACGATCTTTTTGTGCCAAATACTGAGTCGAACAGACACGCCTGCTTTGTGCTGGGACCATATATATCTTTCTGTGCTTAAAAAATAAGACAAACATTTTTTTACACATTTTAAATGGTGTCATAAATCGAAGTGAATCCATCGAGAAGGCGAGTAAAATGCATTTTTATTTAGTAAATTTATTATACTTTGTGATCCAATATTGATTACAACCAATATGTTTACCCCGAACAAATTTTTCACTACTTCTCAAAATGGCTGCCAAATTCGGTTGTGGGCACTGCAATTAGTTCGGTTGTGGGCACCCATCTTTTAGTGATTTGGTAAGTTTTGGTAAGTTATTTCATCGAAAATGGTCTTCTAACGCATTTTTTGGTTGTTTTAGTTATATCTTCCAAGGGTAAATAAAAAAATCCTCCGATATCTTTTTTAATGTGCTGGATGTAATTTAACATTGTTCTGCAGATAAGCTAACCACAAAATCGACTGCCGCAGCGTATGCGATTTCCTGAACCACTTTCCAACGCTACAAAAAGAAGGTGGAAGAAAATTTCGGAAACATCAAAGCTGTCGACGGTGGTGTTTTCTTCTTTTCGTGGATGTTATCGAATCAGGTTAACTGGTGTTTTCCACCTTCTTCACGTCACAGCACTTGAAGAGTGTTGATTAATTAGGTTGAATTTCATTTTACTTTAGGTCTTCTTGACAGCCCAGGAGAATAACTTGGTCACTTACATTTTGAAATGCCCGTCCATCCAAAATGTGCCGACATGCGTACCAGCTACTTCACATGCGTGCATTGTGCTTCAAATAATTAAAACTTAATGTTTTTCTATATTCGTGTTGGTTTTTCCGTTTCCACCAGATTTTCCAGGCGTGCCCACAACCGAACCAAAAAAAAATTTTGGTTAAAAATGACTACTTTACAAAATTAACAAAAACAACTTTTCTATTTGACGGAATCGATTTACTTTTGTCATTACTTGTTAGCTAAGGTTTCTAGCTTTCCATAGATGTCCATATGTCCGATTAAGAAGAACTTGGTAAAAAGTTATGAGCCAAAAACAAAAAGGTGCCCACAACCGGAACCATTCCCCTACTAAACGGAATGACGAAAAGCGATGATAATGGAAACTTAACTTTTATAAGCAGTGTAGGAAAGTCCGTAAACGACATTTGCGCTGTCTCTAGAGACATAGCCAAACTTGTGTTGGATTTTAAGGTGGAAAATAAGGTATGGTCTGATCACATGCCAATTGCACTTTCGCTGCAACTGAAGCTGAATGTTGCAAGTGAAAAGCACGAAGGCATATTACCTAAATTGATTTGGGATAGTTCACAAGTAGAATTGTACAATAGACGACTTATAAAGGAAATGCACAAGAGGAAAGAAGAAAACGATGAGTTGAATTTAGGTGACTTTACGGATATTATAAATTCCGCAGTAGTGCGAAGACAAACTGCAAGGAAGTTAGTCAAAAAGTCAGAGTGGTTTAACTGGAAATGTCTAGCAGCTAGAAAAGTTACTTTAAGGCTATTAAGAAAATTTCGCAAAACAGGTACAGATGACCTTAAAGAACAGTACATCGTTGCAAATAAAAAATATAAAGAACAATGTGAAATTTGCAAGAAGGAGTACTATAACGATCTGGAGCGAAGAATAAATGAAGTAAAAAGTGCAGAGTGGTGGGATCTTGTGAAGACAATTCGAGGCTCAAACCCATCGCCTAGTTCGGATATATCCGCAGAGGCATTCAGACATTATTTTAAGGACTTTCTAAATCCAGTCACCTCTGCACATCAAATACACTATGTAGCCTTGCTAGAAACAGACGAAAGTTTAGACAAACCAATCTCTTCGGCAGAAGTTCTTCAAATGTTACATAAAAAGAAATCTGGAAAGGCCCCTGGTTTGGATAGGATTACATATGAATTCTTTCTTAGATTAGATTAGATTAGATTAGATTTGGGATTCGAACAACACCTGCCCGAGACACTGCGTCCAAGTAGTGAACTATTGTGTCATGTCCCTCTACGTTATTGGAGGAGTTCGTGTCCTCCAATGTTATCTAGGAACTCCTTTAGTTTCCTTAGATTCATTTCAGACAAATCTCTCGTCTGTATTACCTCCTTCCCTAATATTCGCTTTCTTGCGTGTATTAGGGCAGGGCATTCAGTTATAATATGTATAGAAGTCTCCTCTTCTTCCATACAAAATCTGCAAAGTTCGCTGTCCGTTAGTCCCAGACGCGCCTTATGCATATTTAGCAGACAGTGTCCACTTAGCATCCCCGTCATGACCTTGAGCTCCTTTCTGCTTAGGTCAATTAGGTACCTGGATTTCCTTTCCGAGTAGGCTGGAAAGAAAAGCTTGGAGCATCGTTGCCCCATTGTGTTCGACCATTTGTGGTTTGCTCGATTAATGAATTCCTGTTTAACACAATGTCTGTAATGAGACTTGCTAACACCTATGATTGGTTCAGGTCCGTAGGGCCGGCTAGCAGCCCCTTCCTTTGCCAATCTGTCCGCTTCCTCATTACCATCGTGCCCACAGTGCGCAGGGATCCAGTGTATTATCACTTGGTTTTCCCTTGAGAGATCCTGGAGAACATTTGCTGTCTCCCAGACCAGTTTGGAGTCAAATGTCATCGAGCCTAGGGCCTTGATTGCCGCCTGGCTGTCTGACATTATGATTATCCTTTTCTTTCTAACATTGAATGTTAGTAATTTCCTGGCACACACATTTATGGCAAAGACCTCAGCCTGAAAAATCGAGGCTTTGTCCCCAAGACTTACAGAAGACCGGAAACCGGAGCTAAATATTCCTGCCCCTGTTCCTTCTTCTGTCTTGGACCCATCGGTGTACCAGACAATGTCCTCACACGTGAGACTGATCTTTTTATCAGCCCAGTCCAACCTGTGAGGTATATACGTTGCGTAACTTTTTCTGAAGAGGTGCTTCTGGGGCATCTGGTCCAGAGGCATCCAAAAGCCTCCATCCCGCCCCCTGTCCCTCAGCAGAGATCGGTGGCCGATTGCCTGTGCATCCCTTGGTATGGATCCATTATGCATCAGCCTGTGTGTGCTATTGGTTGCTGCCATCTGCACATTCAGTTCCAGCGGTAGCATTCCCAATATAACATTGAGAGCTGCAGTTGGAGTGGTTCTGAGACAACCTGTTATACAGGTATTCGCTAGTCTTTGTAGTTTCTCTAGCTTAGTCGCAGTTGTTACTTCTGTGGTTTTCTTCCACCAGACTATCGCTCCATAAGTGATAGTTGGCAGAATGACTAGGGTGTAAATCTTCTGAAGCCATTTCGGCCTCAGACCCCAGTTTTTCCCACAGATCCTCTTGCAGCTCCAGAGAGCATTACCTGCTCTTGTAAGCATGCGATCTACGTGGGGTCTCCAGTTCAATTTACTGTCTAGAGTTACCCCTAGGTACTTAACCTCCTTCGAGTAGTTAAGTTCTTTACCAAAGATCCTAACCTGTCTTAGGTTTAATTTCCTTTTAAGAGTGAAAGGCACTACAATGGTTTTATCTGGATTCACAGACAGTTTCTGTCTGACGCACCAGCACTCCACTGTGTTCAACGCGTTCTGGAGCAAGTCTGAGACGGTTTGTCCATCTCTGCCCCTGACTGCGATTGCTAGGTCGTCTGCATATGCAATGACTTCATGTCCCTGCTCTGTAAGAGAGCGGATTAGTCCGTCAACGACCACAGACCACAGCAGCGGGGATAGGACTCCTCCTTGGGGACACCCCCTTGCTGTTTTTGCAGAGAGCTCTACCCCCCCTAAGCTGGACCGAATCACCCTGCTTTCGAGCATTGATGATATCCATCTTATGAGAGTGGTAGGCACCTGGAAATCTTCTAGCGCTGTTTCTATCGCTTCGAAGGTCGTGTAGTTGAAGGCCCCTTCAATGTCTAAGAAACCTGCCAGGCAGATCTCCTTCACTTCCAGGGACTTCTCAATTTTGCCTACCAGCACTGATAGGGCCGTTTCTGTGGATCTACCTTTCTGATAGGCGTGTTGATTCGTGCTAAGGGGACACCGGGTTAGAATTTCTTCCCTCAGGAAGCGGTCAACAACCTTTTCCAGTCCCTTTAGCACGAAGGGCATTAGGCTTATTGGCCTGAAGGATTTAGGGTCCTTTTTGTTGGATCTTCCAGGTTTTGGCAAATAGATCACATTTACTGCTCTCCAGGCCTCTGGAATATATCCATATGCTAGACTGCATGAGTATATCTTAGTTAGAATAGGCGCTAGTATATTCATTCCCTTCTGCAAGAGTGCCGGGAAAATGCCATCTCTTCCCGGTGCTTTGTACGGGGCGAATGATTCCAGCGCCCATTTAACTATTTGCGCATTGCACACGGCTTTGGCCGTTCTCCAATCTTCCCTACTTGGACAATACGACTGTCCCGTACTGTCAATCAGAGGATCGGTTGTCAATATGTTCGATCCCGGGAAGTGTGTATTAGTGAGTAGGGCAAGCGATTCCATCTCACTTTTTGTGGAGGACCCATCTGCATCCACTAGAGTTCCGATTGGACAGGATTTTTCCATCGAGAGGATCTTCTGTAGCCTGCAACTGGAGGACATATCTGATACGTCCTCACAGAACCGCCTAAAAGATTCTCTCTTGGCCTTCCTGATCTCTTGATTGTATTTAGTGAGGGTCTGGGAGTAGGTCTGCCAGTCATTATTGCGCTTAGCTCTGTTGAACAGTTTCCTTACTTCCTTCCTTAGCTTGCTAAGGTGACCACTCCACCATGGCGTCTGCCTCTTAAAGGTCTTGGTCTTTAGGGGACAGTTTTCTTCATAGGCATTGAGGATGGATCCCTTGAGCGTAGTCGAGGCCCTTTCCAATCTGTCTATGGTATCTATCCTATTCTCTATTCGAGAAGGAATAAGCTGTTCCAACTGGCTGCAGTAACTGCCCCAGTCGGTCTGTCTTTTTGGTCTAAATGACACCTTTTCAAGCTCCCGATTCCCTAATGTGAACCTGATCTGCCTGTGGTCTGAGCATGACGGCTCATCGGATACCCGCCAATTACTGACAAGGTTTGTTGTCATTGAGGTTGTCAAGGTCATATCCAAGACTTCCTCTCTGACCCTAGTTACAAACGTAGGACTGTCACCAACATTACATATATTTAAGTCTAAAGCGAGTATAAAGTTGAAAAGTGACTCACCTCTAGCGTTTACGTCGGAGCTGCCCCACATGGTGTGATGGGCGTTCGCGTCACAGCCAAGTATCAGCTCCATATTGTTGCCCCTAGCATAGGCAACTAACTGTTCTGCTAGTCTTGGAGGGCAGTGTTCGTCATCCCCAGGGAAGTACGCGGACGCTATGATGACCTCCCTGGAGTTCCAGACGATTTTTCCCGCGCAGAGATCCGGTGTAACATAATCTGTTAACGGGAAAAAGGAAATATTATTGAATATGATGCAGGCTCTGGCTCTCGTGTTCGATTGGCAACATAGTACCTTACCTGCTTGGGATAGCCCTCGAATCTGTCCATTGGTGCTGGTCCATGGTTCCTGCACCAGGGCTATACTAGGACCCAAGGTGTTCAGGGTCCTAGTTAAGACAGCCGAAGCTGCCACCGCCCTGTGGAGATTGATTTGAACAATCTCCATCTAGGCTTGCGGTCCCTTCGTGTGAGATCCCGCACGCTTACCTCCTCTACCCCTCGTCTGCACCCGTTCAATACTGCCCGGAGTATTTGCAGACTTATCCAACAGGCCCAGCCGTCTGGACGGATTTGCCACTCCAGTCAACCTTGTCTGTCGGACGGGCTTAGCTGAGGTAGGCTTTGCGGGCCCCACCAATGCCTGTCTTGGCGTCCTGTCACTGGTCCGTTCAACTGTTTTGTCGGTCCGTGTGACGGGTTGCGTCCGTCCGCCAGCCGGCGGTCGGTCCCCGCTTACTTGCGCCAGTGCTTGTGCGCTGGTGGATGGTCTTGCCTCATCCACCCTAGCGTTTGACGTCGTCTTGTCCGTGCCGCCGCCCCTGGTCACCGATGTCTTGGTCCCCTGGTCACGCTTAACCCTGAACTGAACTCTTCCCAGCTCAAAGAAGGGAAGGTCCTTCAGCGCAGACAGTTGCGCAACCGAGGGATCATCGATGGCCAGTGTCAACGTTGTTCCCTGCGCCGCGACAGACCTGTTCAGTACCTTCCAGTTGCCTGTTGGTAGTGAACGGTTCTGCGTATGGAGCATCCGAAGAATATCGTCGGCTGGGAGAGAGCAGCCGGGGAAGAACGCAGTGGCTACGCTGGGCTTGGGAATGTCATTACCCTCCACCAGTTTCACCTTCTTCTCCGCCAGCTGGGGTTTCGACATTATCCCCCTCAGCCAATTCCTCGATGCCTCATCGGCGCAGTTCACAATTATCCACCCTGGCTTGAAGGAGCATCCTTGGAACCGAATTTGAGGGCCATCAACGGGCAGCTTACGCAGCTCCTCCTTGATAGCCCCCTCTATCGCCCTCTGCTCCTCCAAGTTTAAGTGGACAGCCGGGAATTCGTCCGGCAGAATCCCTACCTTGATCGCTGCAGCAGCTTCAGCAAAGGACGGACTAAACTTCGTCCTCTTCGGTGCGGGTTGTGCCGCTTCGATTCTGCTGCAGCCATCAGCTTCGACCACCTTCGTTGTCTCAGCCAAGACAGCTTTGAGAGCCTCCTCGTAGGGCGTACCTGCCGCCATCAGCTTCCTCAGCCCCTTCTTCTGAGAAGTCGTTAACCGCTTTCTCTTCAGAGAGATGGCTTCGGTAGCTTCTACCAGCGCAGGTAGACCCTGCGATAGTGCCCCCTCAACTGCCAAAGTTGACGTGGTGGTCGAACTACCTTGTGAACACTCACTGTTCACCCTGCTCCTAGTCGGTCGGTCTCTCCAACCGCTAGGCAAACTTTCAGCAGATTGCTGATCAATGGCGTCAGTCTTTCTGACGTCCATACCATCCGAGGCTAGTGTAGAAGAGCTCATCATCTGGTTCGTGCGGCCACCTACTCCGACGAGGCTTTTCGGTGGCCATTGCAAAGTGTGGGGACGGGAAGGTCGCCCATGACAGAGCCCCATGCCATGGGAAGTCCAAAATACTACCCGAGGTGGACAGGTATCGGGTAGGCTCCGTACTACTACAGCCGGTATACCCCCTGGCTGCAAACCATCCAATGGGCACGGGTCGCATAACACCCTGGATTAGGGGGAGGAAAGGAGATAGGGATAAGACGGAACCTGGGCATAGGGATGTATAGGAGATTGGGAAGTGACTAGTTAGCCAGCCACCAAGGGCATATACAAGACCGTACCCCGGTGGCTGTTTCCAGCGGCCACCACGAGGAGGTCTAGTCACATTCCGCCAGTTCTACCGCCACCACCAGCTGGACTACCAAGCTGGTAGTAGCAGAAGAGTAGGCAGCAGACCGCTAATTCTTTCTTAACGCAGACGTACAATTCCTTGACGAACTGGCTAAAGCCTACACCAGACTATATAATTGTGGACAAGCGGATAGAGTTTTTGAAACCAGTGTTATATTCCCACTGTTTAAAAAAGGTGACAGGGACGTAGTGTCGAATTACAGAGGTATTTCATTCATGAATTGTATAGCTAAGATAATGATGGGCATACTAAACCAGAGGCTTGCAAATTGGTTAGAGAGCAAAAGTCTAATTACAGAGTATCAGGCGGGGTTTCGGAAAAGGTACTCCACATCAGACAACATTTACAACTTGGCATTAATTATTCACATCAAATTTTACGAAAAAAAGAAGGTTTATGCGTTTTTTGTAGACTTTAAGGCAGCATTTGACACGGTTCCAAGGCATCTTTTAATTTACAAATTGCCTAACTTAGGCATTTCAACAAGAATGGTAAATTTCATCGAAAACATATACAAAAATACGGACTCTGTGATATGGACAGGGGATGAAATTTCGGAAAAATTTAATATTTCGTCAGGAGTGAAACAAGGTTGTCTGATGTCGCCCTTACTATTTTCGATATATCTGAATGATTTACATGACAGATTGGAAGGTGGTATTTGGATTGAAGACATAAACATAAGACTTCTCCTATACGCCGATGACATAGTTCTGTTAGCTGACGATGTGAATGAACTTCAAAAAATGATTTGGAGTCTTGAAAAGTATTGTAGCATATGGAATATGCAAGTAAACTTGGCAAAGTCAGCTATAATGGTTCTCAGGCAAGGCGGTAGGTTGGCAGAAAGAGAGAAATGGACGTTTAACGGAGTACAGATACCAATTACGACAGAATATAGTTATTTAGGTGTGAAAATGACCCCAAAGTTAAGTTTCAAAAAACATGTTATAAACCGAGGTAATTTGGCTGAAAACAGTATAAACGCTACGTGGCGTTCGTTTTTGGCCAAAGGCAAAATAAAATTATCGACAAAATTGAACTTGTTTCTGGCAGTAACAAGAGCGATACGAAGTTACGCTGCACAAGTATGGGGTTTCGAACTGTTTGAAGAGGTTGATAAAACTCGGTTCTACTTTTTAAAAAGAATTTTGCATCTACCAACCAATACACCATCGTACTGTATTTTATTGGAATCGGGCCTTTCAAATTGTCATTTGTATACGTTGCAACTCCACCTTAGGTATATAAGTTAACGATGCGGGCTTCTTCAGGCCGACTTATTCGCTTGATTCCAGTAAAAATACTTAAGTTTCTTTTCGTGCGGCACGACCGCCTTTATTGACCACAAAAATAGGAATGAACACTCGCTTATAATTAAAGCTGAACATGCGTTGCGAAATCGATATTCGCAAACCCATTATCAGCGTTTCTGCTGCGGATGTCGAACGCAGCAGATCGTCGCGAAGTCAACGCCTTGAGGCGCGCTGTCAGCATTATTTGTCAACATTGTGAGGTTGTTGACATAAACACTGCAGCGGCGGCAAATTTTCGGCGTCAGCAGAATTTCCGATAACTTATATACAAGACTTTATTTGACTACGACGCTAACAGATTGACACACAGACTAAACCTCCCCGTTCCAGAAGGCGTGGTAGTGGTGGGATTCGCGGACGACATCGCGATAACAGTTGTAGCGAAACAGCTTGCGGACGTAGAGCAAAAAGCAAATGCCACAATAACGCTCGTCCGATCGTGGCTTCAGTCAGTGGGCCTACAACTAGCAGAAGAAAAAACGGAAGCAGTTCTGGTGAGCAGCCGCAATAAAAGCGAGGTAACAAGAATTGAGGTTGGCGCCAATATCATTACCCCCAGTCGATCTATTAAGTACTTAGGCGTGGTCATCGACGACAGGCTCAGCTTCCGAAAACACGCCGAATACGCCTGCTGCAAAGCATCCACGACCTATACCAGTTTATCACGGATGCTCCCCAATATCGGGAGCCCAAAAGCTAGTAGGCGAGTGCTACTTGCTAGCGTAATATCGTCCTCGCTACTATACGCAGCGCCAATCTGGGCCGAATCCCTGCACATCAAGGCGTACAAGCGACAGTACGAACGCGTCTATCGGCTTGCAGCACTGCGCGTGATAAGCGCCTTTAGAACGGTGTCAGACGTAGAAGCTTGTGTCATCTCCGGGATGTTGCCAATCGACATCAAGGCGGACGAGATGCGGCGTATATATGCCTTTAAGGGAACACGACCCAAAGAGGAAGCAGCGCGCGTCGAAAGAGCAACCTCCATGCGGCAGTGGCAGGCGAGATGGGACCACTCGAGCAAAAGTCGGTGGACGCACAAGCTCATCCCATGCATAGACAAATGGACAAGCAGAAGGCATGGCGAGGTTAACTTTCAATTAACACAGTTCATCACAGGCCACGGTGGCTACAGAAGCTACTTAAAACGCTTCGGCCACGACGACAATGCCAATTGCCCATCCTGCGACAAGCCAGAAGATCCTGAGCACACGTTATTCGAATGCCCACGATTCGAGGCCGTTCGCTCCAAATTAAACACGGCGACCCAGAAAATTTTGAACCCACACAATATAATTGACGAGATGCTGGAGTCAGCGGAAGCTTGGGACAAAATATGTGGAGGCATAACCTTAATGCAAGCTGAACTGCGAAGAGCAGAATGGGCCAGAAGCAGCCAACGCACAACAGAGCCTGGAAATATAGGCTAAACTTAACCCCCCTCTGCGATGCGATACTTAGCGGTAATTCCGCAGAGGGAATGAAAGGTTAACAGGGGGTGGTTTTAGTCGGTAAAAATCCGGCATGCTGGTGGGTCGCCCCAGTATCTTTCGAAGATTTCCACCTCCTGCGCGAAAAAAAAAAACACAGACTTTCAAAAATAATCCTACGAAGACAATTTTTTTGGGCAAAGGTAATTCAGGACTTAGGGAAAAAATGTAATATGAATCTAGTTTATGATATTGCAGATAGGAGATTGTGGAGTGCCAATATAGACTTATTGCTCTCAAGTGTAAATCTGACGAATAAACAAAAATTGTGGGAAAGAGCTATGAATAGCTCACGAGTATACAAGGACCTCGATCACAATATTGGTAAAAGTTATTTCAATGACATGGTAGAAAACTATAAAATCTCTTGGATATTGAAGTCTAGATGTGACCTTATTTACCTCGGAGGCCACAAAAATTTAAACTGCACTCTCTGTAATTTAAACGAATTAGAGGACTTGGCACACTTTTTTGGAAGGTGCCCAATATTGAAAGAAATCCGATTTCGGTACTTTGGACAATTCTACTTAGACCAAGAGGAAGTAAATAACAGATTGAACCGTAGGGTGGGTCGATTCCGGACTTTTTTCGATTCGAGATTTCTAATAGTGCGGAAAAGTTGCCTTAGTACTTCCTGATTCCAATGCAGTTTTTTGTTTTGAGATCGGACTGCATCTTCAACCCCAACTCCGGCCTTGAAATATCGGAAATTTGCCTAAAATCGTGAAATTGCCTACCTAGCGCCTGAAATACGCCTCTAATGGCAAAATGTATAAAAGAAAAGTTGTTTGTCGCATCATTAGCTACCGAAATGGTATTATAATCATGGCCGTAGGACGAACCTTTCCCGAGATACGAGCGAAAAGGCGGCGCGCCGCAGCGCAAGGTAAAAATCGGCTTGCGGCCACACTTCTCCCTGAATGCGCCAACAATGACGCCGGCGCTGCGGAGATGTGTTCTGTGCTTCACGCGTCGCACAGTGGGGTAATTGATGCCGAAAGTGCCGATTAATTCCCCCAGGCTATTTAGATATGAAATAACCACTAAGTTTAGTTAATTGAACATTATAAAGTAAAAAACAAATGTTTTTGGGTATACTTTAGTGGACATTTTTTTAAGAAACGGTAAAAAACTAACATAGTAAAAAAAAAAATTTTAAAAATGAAATTTAAGTTGAACAGTTTAATTAAAACATTTCATCGCCGTCTCTTGCAGCCAATTTAGTTTCATCATTAAATTCATCATTATCATCATCATCATAATCTTCATCAGCATCATAATCATCACCGTCACCATTATCATCATTCGTCATTATTGTCAACTCCATAGCATCTTTGGGCATATACTGCACTTTTTTTTTGGCAATTTTCTTATTTCGTCATTGACTCTTTCTTTTTCGTTTTTAGAAACTGCTGCAGATTCCTTGACGAATTCAATTTTTAACGGCCTACAAAATCGTGTAGATGCGGGTCGCGGGTTTTGCCATATAATTTTGTTTTCACAAAACATTCGAAGTGGAACAATTTTGAAAACACGCAATAAACACATTTTCAGTTTTGGCTTAATTCTGGAGTTCAAGTTAATTTCTGAGCTTTCCTGTATTCATAGACCTATAGTAGAATTTTATGGCGAATATTTTCGTGATACATTTTGTCCTTAAAAAGTTCTGTTTTACAGGACATTTTTGACATTTTAGAAAAAAAGGGTCAAATTGACCCATATAAATAGCAGCTACAGGGTTAAAGTACTCCACAAAAATGTTCCTCGTAGTGTTTTACACCTAATTGCTGAACACATCATTTACCTAAAATGTGATGTTACATAGTTTTCGTATGCCGAATCACCGTAAGAATGCGCAAAAAGGGGAAAACTTTGACCCCCCCTAAAAAAAAATTCAGACGTAAACTTTCAAAACGCCGATACACGTATATTTTTTTTTGGCCCTTCTCTACCAGAATCCGTTGTCAGAACCTTGTTATTTTGAATAAAAATTTGATTTTGTTGTGCAGTGTCATCAATTTCGTTTGCACAATGCATGCATGAGGCCCTTGGGTGCGCACACAAAAATCGAAATGCTGGAAAAGTGCGCAACATCGCGCAACTTTTTTTTTCATAAAATGTTACTGAAATATCTAAGCTATACGCTGAGGAAAACAGTTTTGCCCGACCTCACAAGACTCACAACTATATGTCTATGAAAAGGTAAAAAATTAGACAATTATTATGCTTTTAAACAAAAAATTAAATGAAATACTTATAAACATTTTTTAACAAAACCAAATACACATTGCATTGCTGAAATACCTGAACATGAAGGCTGCATCATTAATTTTTCAATAGTTTTTCAAATTCACACAAAGAAATTGTTTTTAAGTGACGACAAAAACACGTTTATCGCTGTGCGCACAAAAACTGAAAATAAATGTCAACTTTCAGAGTGCTTTGCGGGAAAACGGTAAACAATTTTGCAACAACTCTTTCACATAGTGATACAGAATTTTATCCCCTTTAACCCGGTACCAAAAACATAGTTGTATCTTGATTTTTCATTTTTGAATTAATCGGCACTTTACTTATATATTACCCCACTGTGCGTCGGGTCGGACCGGCCGGGCCGCTCCCCCCGTCCCCCCCCAGGTCCCTACACAAATATTCTTTCATCGAGTTCCTTCACTCTTGTCGTTGATTTCGCGGAGTGCTATCACTTACATTCTCTGAACAGAACACAAAACTCAACATGTCTGTATCTAAATTTAAATTTAGACAGAAATGTCCTGTGTTTGGCATATATCCGTACGATCTCACTGAGTCCCAGCTACCCAGTTACCAGGATGTTCTTTTGTATTATCAGTTTGAAAGATTTCGTATAGGGCGACTCCGAGGTGACAACTATGACCCTAGGAGTAAAGAGGTTTCAGAAATAGTTGCAAAAATGGTTGAAAATATTTTCAAAAAGTCATCTATTCCGATAGTCTCACACACCAGAGTTCTACGAATGCTCACCACATACCATAAGAAATTTCTGACACCTAACAGAATAGAATAGATACGGGAGCCGAGCATCAACTGCCCGAGACACTGCGTCCAAAGAGAACTATTGTGTCGTATCCCTTATTCTTTATTGGAGGAGTTCATCTCCCCCAATACTGTCCAGGAACTCCTTGATTTTTCCCAGATTGGTTCCAGACAGCTCTCTTGTCTGAATTAGTTCCCTTCCCAGTATACGCTTCCTTGCGTGTAAGAGAGGGGGACACTCTGTTATGATGTGCACGGCTGTTTCATCATCTTCCATGCAGAATCTGCATAGTTCGCTATCTGTTAATCCCAGTCGCGCTTTATGCATATTTAGCAGGCAGTGCCCACTCAGGATTCCCGTCATGAACTTAAGCTCCTTTCTGCTTAGGTCCAATAGGTATTTCGATTTTCCTTCCGAATAGGCCGGAAAGAATAGCTTGGAACAGCGCTGTCCCACCGTATTGGACCATTTCTGGTTGGCCCGATTTTTGAATTCCTGTTTGACACAATGCCTGAAATGAGCTCTGCTAACACCTATGATTGGCTCAGGTCCATAGGGTCGTTTTGCCGCCCCTTCCTTTGCCAATCTGTCCGCTTCCTCATTTCCATCGTGCCCACAGTGCGCAGGAACCCAGTGTATTATCAACCGGTTATCCTTTTAAATGTCTTGGAGAACATTTGCTGTCTCCCAGACTAGTTTGGAGTCAAACGTCGTCGAGCTCAGAGCCTTTATTGCAGCCTGGCTGTCGGACATTATGATTATCCTCTTTCTCCTGACATTGAGGGTCAGTATCTTTCTGGCACACTCGTTTATGGCAAAGACCTCAGCCTGGAAGACTGTGGCCGTGTCTCCCAGACTGACTGCTGATTGGGAGCTAGTATTAAATATTCCAGCTCCCGTTCCGCCTTCCATCTTTGAGCCATCGGTGTACCAGACAATGTCATCACACGTGAGACTGATTCTATTGGCAGCCCAGTCTTCCCTATGCGGTATGTACGTAACGTAGTTCTTCCTGAAGAGGTGTCTTGGTGGCATCAGATCCAGAGGCATCCAGAAGCCTCCATCTCGCCTCCTATCCTTCAACAGGGATAGGTGACCGATTGCATGTGCATCCCTTTGTATGGATCCACTATGCATTAGTCTGTGTGCGCTGATGGTTGCAACCATTTGCACATTTAGTTCCAGCGGCAGAATCCCCAATATAACATTTAGGGCTGCCGTTGGTGTAGTACTGAGACAGCCCGTTATACAGGTTTCTGACACCTAAACAAATGTTTTTACGGAACCAAATAGGTTTGCGCTCTAAAAGAGACGACTTTGTCTCTTCTGCCGCAGAATTATTTGACATCGCTGCTTGTAAATGCATTTCTTTTTCTTCATGCAATTGTCCAAAGGAAAGGAAAGTTCCTATCATTGAACAACCATTTCTCTTGGACCAGAGAACCAGAAGAATTGGTTGCATTGGAAGTGTTGATCTACCTGAAACAAAAAAGATTGCAAAGAGAAATGAACGTAAAGAAAAGCTTTCAAAACGTCATTCAACATCAACACTTACCAGAAAAGTATCAGCTACAACACGTGACCATTCAGATCAACCAGACACTCACACAGACGACAACAATGTCGGTGCGGCGCACATACATTCTTCCAAAAACGATGCTGATGCTGAATTTTCTCTTCCATCCTCTAAAATCAAACAAAACACACTATTATTAGAACACACTGCTTTAGCTGCCCAAAGATTCGGATTAAGTGACAGAGCAGCGGCCTTGATGGTTTCATTTGCCTTTCTGGATGCCAAAAAAGCAGCTTTGATAACAGAGGATCAGGCTAGCTTTGTCACTGACAAATGCAAGATTAGTCGAGCAAAAAAAGTGTTGGAATTGAGCTCCAAAACACCGGAAGTATTGACTCTGTATATGGGCTGTATTTTGACGGTCGCAAAGACAATACACTCACACAAGTCCGCGAAGGTGAAAAGTACTACCGCGACACTGTCAAAGAGGAACATATTTCTCTTGTAGCGGAACCTGGGTCTCATTACTTTGGCCACGTCACCTCTCCTTCCGGGTCAGCTGAGGATGAGATGCAAGCTATATGGCAACATTTACAAGACAATTCAGTAGATGTGGAACATCTAGAAGTTGTCGGTGCTGATGGCATCAACACGAACACAGGTTGGAAAGGTGGAATCATTCGGAAACTAGAAGAAAAAATAGGTAGGCCATTACAGTGGGTTGTTTGTCTTCTACATTTCAACGAACTTCCATTTCGTGCTCTTTTCGAACACATAGATGGTGTCTCAAAGAGTCCAAATACATTCTCTGGCGACATAGGTAAACTGCTCCCTGATTGTGAGAAGTTGCCTGTCGTCAAATTTGAAAGTTTTCCATCATGCCAATTACCTTCTGAGGTTATTAATCCGACCCAACTTAGCACAGACCAAGCTTACCTCTACAAAATATCAGAAGCTGTTATTTCCGGTCAATGCTCTTCAGACTTACAATTAGCGTCGATGCATCCAGGTAATAATAATAACAATTGATTGGCACGACAGCCCGCTTACGCGAGACTAAGGCCTAGCTTCCCGCAACCACCCGTGTTATGCGTGTGAATTTGTACGCGGGTGGAAGGGACCTACAGTTTTATGCCGGTTCCGAACGGCAGGTTGGGAGCTTTTTCATAGGCAATTTTTACTCTCAGAGGTTTGCCATTTCCAGCTGAGAGGACAGCCACCGAAAGAGAAAACGAGTTTCCCGTTATTTTTTTTTTAGGTGTTACTACATGCAGAATTCGAACTTGACTCGCTCTGCATGCGACTCGCTGGACCGCGCACTAACCTACTGAGCCACGACGGCATCCAGGTAACATGTGCAAATCTCGCTGGCTCACCTGTGCAAACAGAATTCTGAGATTATACATTTCTACAGACAAACCAACAAAGGAAATAAAGATTTTGGTCAAATACATACTTACAGTTTACTCACCTTTGTGGTTCTCAATAAGATTCCACAGTTCAATCAAAGATGGCTCGCGCCATCTCTTTGCTGCAATCCAAAGGTCGAGATACTTACCTGCCAAACTGCGCAAGGTTGTCGATTCATCCATTCAACAGAATGCTTTCTTTGCTCTTCCAGAAAACATTCTCCTTAGTATCATGACTGACGAACGGGTAGAAGTCAGAAAGTTGGCCTTTGACCGTCTTCTGGCAGCCAGAGAAGCAGAGACTGACACTGTAAATGGATGGGTTAGATGTAATAAAGTGCCAAAGCTGAATTTCAAAGCTAATAATTATTACGATATGATTAACTGGAAGACTATTACCTTGACTGTTCCACCAGTTCTTCGTTCAGTTTCTAACGAAGAGCTCATAAAAGGGTTGTCGGGAGACACTGCAGAGATATGAAAATTTAGTGAATTCCCCTTTCACACCGTGGCAGTCGAGAGAACCGTCAAACTGGTGACAGAGGCATCTTCTAAAGTTATTGGCCCCCAGTCTCGTGATCGTTTTATACGCTCTACACTGAAATCTAGGCAACAACTGCCAAATTTTAGTACAAAATCTGATTTTATCAATAAATTTGATACAGATTCAGACTAAAACAAGCCTGACATATGGTTGGTTGGTTGGGTTGGGCTTAGGAGGAACCCGAAGTGCAGCCACCTCCACGTAGTGGGTTCTGGGTAACCAACACAGGTTAGCTGAGAGCTGCAACAATTTTCACCTTGCGCTGCGGCGCGCCGCCTTTTCGCTCGTATCTCGGGAACGGTTCGTCTTACGGCCATGATCATCATACCATTTCGGTAGCTAATGATGCGACAAACAACTTTTCTTTTATACATTTTGCCATGAGAGGCGTATTTCAGGCGCTAGGTAGGCAATTTCACGATTTTAGGCAAATTTCCGAAATTTCAAGGCCGGAGTTGGGGTTGAAGATGCAGTCCGATCTCAAAACAAAAAATTGCATTGGAATCAGGAAGTACTAAGGCAACTTTTCCGCACTATTAGAAATCTCGAATCGAAAAAAGTCCGGAATCGACCCACCCTATTGAACGGTATCGGGTCTGGTGGATGGAATAGTTTAGTATGGTTTGTCACGGGTGCTCTTAAATATAGAAGACTAATTGTAAATGAATATAATATAGTTAAGCTAAGAATAAGTAAATAAAAAATAATGTATGTATGCTAAGTTTGCCGACAGACGACCTGAGGGTCAATGTTGTATATCCTTTTTTTATAAATTTTAGTTCATATACATAACTATATTATTAGAAATTGTATGAATTGTTCTATAATTATAAGAGAAATGAAAATTAATAAAGGATTTATCTATCTATCGGAGGGAGCACAGAGTTATCCACTTCGGTGAGAGGCAGGGCGACCCCCTTTCTTGCCATCTCATCCGCTGCCTCGTTTCCTGCCACTCCAGAGTGACCCGGAACCCAGCAGAGAGTGACTCGGTGATGTCCGATGCCGCGAAGTGCAGTGCGACAACTCTGCACTACCTTTGATTTCACAGTCGCTGATTCCAGCGCTTTAAGGGCTGCCTGACTATCCACACAGATTGTGATATCCGGGGGTGATAATCCGCTGTCGCGGATTAATTCAGCAGCTTTCCAGATTGCATAAATCTCCGCCTAAAAGATGCTACAGAGGTCCGGGAGTCTGAAAGACCGTTGAGCCCCTAGTACATCTGAGTGGAGACCAGCTCGTGTACCCTCCTCCATTTTAGAACCATCTGTGAAGATGGTGATGCAGGCGTCTCTTGTCACACTTGTAAGTCCCCATTCTTCCCTTGAGGGAAAGGAGGTAAGTGCGCGCGAATCAAAATCCAGGTATGGAATCAGATAGTCCGTGCAGGAATCTAATTGATGTTCCGTACCTGGCCTCGTAAATGACCTTAGAATCCCAGAGTGTTCATAAGCGTGCTCTTTCCACAAGTTGGCCTCTCTCAGCCTGAGAGCGCCTTTAGCGGCACAGCACTTAATGAACTGCTCTATTGGGTGGATATGTAGAATCATCTCTAGGCCTGCTTGGGGGGGTGCTTTTGACGGTTCCTGCTATTCCCATAGCCGCCAGTCTCTGCACCTTCATCAGTTGCGTCGCCAAGGACCTGGTGTCCGTGGCCGGCCACCAGACAATGGCTCCGTAACATAAGATCGGCCGAATGATTGCTGTATACATCCAGTGGACAATGCTCGGCCGCAATCCCCACTTTTTCCCGAAGGCCTTCTGACAGACGTAGAAGGCATTCAGGCTCTTCTTCACCCGCTCTTCCACGTTGCGTCTCCAAGAAAGCTTGGAGTCGAGTGTGGTGCCAAGGTATTTCACCTCGGGTGAGAGGGTGATAGTGATGCCGCTGATTTTCGACAGCCTAAACTCCGGTATTTTGTATTTCCGGGTGAACAGTACCATAACCGTCTTTGAGGGGTTAACTCCTAGACCGTTATGCTCTGCCCACCAGAGAGTTCTCCTAAAGCAGACTCCATGAGATCACTGATGGTGGAAAGAAATTTTCGAGGGATCAGGATAGTGACGTCGTCCGCATATGCTACTACTCGCAGCCTCCTGGATTCGAAGATCTCGAGGATGTTGTTTATCACAAGCAGCCACAGCAGAGGCGAAAGGACGCCCCCCTGAGGTGTGCCCCTTGTGGTAAACCTCCTCACCGAGCACGAGCCTAGGCTGGAGTGAACCCTTCTGCTACTAAGCATATCGCTGGTTCACCTCACCACTTTCTCGTCCACTTCGAATTTTCTAAGTGCACTGGTTATTGCCTCTAGAGTGACGTTATTAAAGGCCCCCCTCAATATCGAGGAAAGCGGCTAACGTATACTCCTTGACGCTCAGCGATTTTTCTATCGTCTGAACGACCTCATGCAAGGCGCTGTCTACAGATTTTCCCCTGCAATACGCATGTTGCGTCCTGCAGAGTCCCCTGGACTGTGCCACTCCCCTGACATAGACATCCACCAGCCTCTCCAAAGTCTTAAGAAAGAACGATGACAGGCTGATCGGTCTGTAGTCTTTTGCAGTGATGTGGTTTGACTTCCCCGCCTTGGGGATGAACACCACCTTAACCTCTTTCCAGGCGCGTGGTACATAGCCCTGTTGGAGAGATTCCCGAAAGACTCGCACCAAGACTTTGACCACTGCCTCCTTAGACCAGTGCAGCATAGCCGGAATGACACCATCGGGACCCGGAGATTTGTACGGGTTGAAGGTGTCTATCGCCCATGCCACTTGGACCTCATCGATAATCCCCTGAACTAAAACATCCGGTCGTGACGAGTGCTGTCGCGAGAACTTACTTACTTAACTGGCCATAACAACCCGTTATCGGGTTACGGCCTGCCGCAAAACTTCTCTCCAGGCGCCTCTGCTTCGCGCGCGCCTTCTCCAGTTGGTCACACCAAGAGATACCAGGGCCTCTTCCACTTGGTCCTTCCACCGGAGACACGGCCTCCCTCTTCGCCGTCGACCTCCAACCATCGCATCGAATACCTTTTTCGCCGGAGCTTCGTCATCCATGCGGCAGACATGAACAGGGCCGAAGATTTTGCGAAGCACCTTCCTCTCGAACACTCCAAGGGCCGCTATGTCGTTTCGTGTCATTGTCCATGCTTCAGCGCCATAGAGGAGCACGGGCAAGATAAGCGTCCTATAGAGTGAAAGTTTTGTCGGTCGAGAGAGGTCTCTACTTCTCAATTGCCTACCGAAACCGTAGTAGCACCTGTTGGCAAGAGTTATCCTTCGCTTTATCTCCAGACTGACATCATTGCTGCTGTTGATGGCGGTGCCAAGGTAGACGAATTCCTTGACAACTTCAAAAGCATACCTGTCGGCCTCGACGTGAGACCCTAGCCGCTGCGAGTCCCTGCGTGTAGACAGCTTCGTATCAGCTTCGTACATACTTCGTCTTGCCCTCATTTACCACCAGACCCATTTTGGCAGATTCTCTTTCGATAGCCGCAAAGGCAGCGGTGACATCTCGCTTGTTACGTCCGGTGACATCAATATCATCAGCGTAAGCAAGGAGCTGGACACTTTTGTTGAAAATTGTGCCATTACGATGTACACCGGCCTTGCGCAGAACACTCTCCATGGAGAAGTTGAAGAGGTCGCAGGACAAAGGATCACCCTGTCTGAAACCTCGAACGGTATCAAAGGGGTCGGAGAGGTCACTTCCAACCTTGACGGAGCTGCGCGTATTGCTCAACGTCGCTCTGCAAAGCTCGTTAGTCTAACGAGCTTTGCAGGGATACCAAGTTCAGACAATGCGGCATATAGGCGATCCCTTATCGGGCTATCGAAAGCTGCCTTGTAATCAATGAAGAGATGGTGTGTATCGATTTGGTTCTCATGGGTCTTCTCCAGGATTTGGCGTAGAGTGAATATCTGGTCGATGGTGGACTTACCAGGTCTAAAGCCGCACTGATAAGGTCCAATCAGCGCCTTGGCGAGTGGCTTTAGTCTTTCACATAATACGCTCGTCAGGACCTTGTATGCAATGGGAAGTAGGATAATACCCCTGTAGTTGGCGCATATTGTTGGGTCGCCTTTCTTCAGCACAGGACAAAGGGCACTGAGGTTCCAATCGTTGGGCATTCGTTCCTCCAGCCATATTTTGCAAATGAGCTGATGCATGCACCCAATCAGCTCACCGCTGCCGGCCTTGAACAATTCAGCTGGTAGCCCATCCGGCCCTGCAGCTTTGTTGTTCTTGAGTCGCTGGATAGCGACCCGTACCTCGTCATGGCTGGGCGGTGGCACATCCACACCGTCGTCGTCGATTGGTGCCATCTGGACACCTTCACCACTGGCGGTATTGTTCCCTTCGTCGCCTGCGAGCAGCTTGGTGAAGTGCTCCTTCCATAACCTCAGCACACCCTGCGCATCCGTAACCAGATCCCCGTTTTCGTCTCTGCAAGAAGATGCCCCGGGCTTAAATCCTTCCGTGAGACGCTTAACTTTTTGGAAGAATTTTCGGGCGTCATTCCTGCTCCTGCACTCCTCGATTTCCTCACGCTCGCGCCTTTCTTGCTCCCGTTTCTTGCGTCTAAAAAGGCACCTCTCTTTCTTCCTCTCCTCCCGGTATTTTTCTGTCATGGCTCGCGTGGCGGCCGACTGCAGGGTCTTCTTGTAGGCAGCATTCTTCACTGCAGTGGCTGCGCGACACTCTTCATCGTACCATTGGTTTTTTGGTGGTGGGCGTCGAAAACCAAGGACATTTTCTGCGGCGGCGCGCATAGAGTGGGATAAGTGAGCCCATAATCCGCCGATGTCATCAGGTGGAGAGGGGGAGCGACCGAGGTGGTTGGAGATCGCAGCTTACTGATGTCCAGCTTTCTTCGCAAACTACGTTGTGCGGTCTTCGCTGCGCAAAGACGCATGCGTACCTTGGCTGCAACAAGGTAGTGGTCCGAGTCGATGTTGGGTCCTCGGAACGTGCGCACATCTAGAATGCTAGAAGCATGCCTTCCATCAATCACAATGTGATCAATCTGGTTGCGGGTGGATTGATCGGGGGATAACCAGGTGGCCTTGTGGATATCGAGGTGCTGGAATCTGGTGCTACTAACTACCATGTTTCGTGCCGCGGCGAAATCGATCAGCCTCAGACCGTTGTTCGAAGTGGTCAGGCTGAACTGCCCGACTGTGGGGCCAAAGATGCCTTCTCGCCCGACCTTTGCGTTGAAGTCCCCGAGGACAATTTTGACGTCGTGGGCCGGGCACCTGTCGTAGACATCCTCGAGCTTCGCATAGAAGGCATCCTTGGTCGCATCGTCCTTCTCTTCCGTCGGGGCGTGCGCGCAAATTAGGCTGATGCTAAAGTATTTAGATTTGATGCGGATCGAAGCCAGCCGTTCGTTCACCGGAGTGAACCGAGAGACGTGGTGGCGAAGTCTCTTGCTGACCACAAATCCGCAGCCAAATTCGCGCTTCTCCGCATGGCAGCTGTAGTAGATATCGCAGTGCTGTCGCGAGTGCTGTCAGATTTCTTAATGCTGCTAGGGGTATGTGATGCCCCGGCTAGCACCTTGCGAAGTCTGGCGGCCTCGTTGACATTGTCGAGGGATTCGCAGTACTTCCTCCAATTATCCCGCTTGGCCGCCCTAATAGTCTTCTTAAACTTATTAAAGCTAGCCTTGTAGGCTCCCCAGTCTTCTTCAGTTCGGCTAAATTTAGCCTTATTGAAGAGACGTCTAGTATCTGTTCTAAGTTGTCTTAGCTCTGGGGTCCACCACACCGCGTTGGTTTTCCGTGGAGCTCGACTTTTAGGACAAGATTCATTAAAAGACTTGTTAAACACTTTCGTTAGAAGACCAACTGACCTGTCAATGTTGTTTCTCTCGAATGTAGCGATCGCTTTACGCGATGCCAGTTTCTGAGAAACTAGTGCACTGAATTTAGGCCAGTTAGTCTTTCTCGGATTCCTGTAAGTTTGTGTACGTCCAACCTCTATGGCCACTGAAAAGACTATACGGTTGTGGTCCGAGAACGAACATTCCGTCAGTACTTTCCAGTCGACCACGGAGATAGTATTGAAGTCGGTAACCAAGGTAATATCGATGACCTCCTCCCTAACCCTATTGTGAAAAGTCGGCGTATTGCCTCTATTGCACAGCACAAGGTTAGACCCAAGAAGAAATTCAAAAATTGAGTCACCCCTACTATTGGTGTCGGAACTTCCCCACAGCATGTGGTGTGCATTGGCGTCACACCCGATGATGAGGTCGAGCCTCCGTGATCGGGCGTGCGCAGCAAGCTCCCGGACTTCCTTCGGCGGTGGTTCCTCCCCTTCGAATGGCATGTATACGGACGACAGGATCAAGTCTCGCCAATCGCGTCGTTCGCATGCAGCCACACACAGGTCACCAGTACTGTAATGAGACAAAAGAAACAAATTAATTCACTTTCTGTATACAATACAGGCTCGTATCTTACCTCCACCGCGTGAATGAAGCAATCTAAATTGACCCGAATCTAACTCACAAACCCTGTTTCCTACGATCCAGGGTTCCTGAATTAGAGCCAAGTCAACTCCAGTCTCCCCAAGGAACTGCATAAGGTCGTGGGTGGCGGCTTTCGAGTGGTGCAGGTTTATCTGCACTACCTTCAGCCTTCCCTTGTGTGGCGCGCTCCTTGTTAGGGAAGCGAGCTTTGAGGGAACCCAAACCGAACTTAACAACTTCCAGGGAGTCCCGCAGATGGGCAAAGGATGATTGATCTACCTACATCTACTACAAGTAGTGGAGGATACAATTCTCCACTCTCCTGTGTTCAGGCCACTATCGGCCAATCAGCTTCACCGTGTCGGCCTCCTCCATAACTGGAGGGGGGACCCACAGTGTGACGATAGGCCGGAGTGGCAGACGGTCACGAGGTATGACCTCGAGTTTCGCCCCCTGCCAGAGGGGCTCAGGACCGCCGATAGTGCGCATCAAGAAGTTGAGGGACTCCTTCTTGCCACAATCGACGATTTTGACACCCTTCTGCCAGCCAGCGCCGTCGAAGTCAATTTCGCCGTCAGCCGCCTCGAGCATCGCTCGCAGAATGCGCGCCTCTACAGAAAGCCAGTTTTCCGGGCGAATTTTCCCATCAGGATCGCTCCGGTTCACCACGGCAATCTGCAACTCCTGTGGGGAAGAGAAGCTAGCTGAGGGCTTCAGCTTTTTCCCCTCACCTGTCGGCTGATCGCCACCCGATCTTCCCCTTTTTACGGCCTTTCCACCGTGGTGGAAGTGGGCCTTGAAGAGGTGGTGGGTCTCTGACCAGTCTTACTTGACGGGGCGACCGCAGCACTGTTTCCAGGCTTTGCCGTCCCCGTCTTTACTCCCACCAGTCGTGCAGTGACGGAGGATGTGGCCTTGTTTCTAGGCTTTTCCGCCTCCACTGCACCTTCGGTGGGCCGTGCGGCCGTGGCACTGTCACCAGGCGTTGCTGCAACGGTCGTGTATTTTGCACCAGAAATCGCCGCCTGTTTCTTCTCGAATCTAGCCAAGATCTTCTGGTGCTTCCTTACCAGATCCTTCTCCTTATCGGACAAGGATCCAGGCTCTTTGCTCATTCTACGGAGAAACGCAAGAGAGCGCCGGTAGCCATTTCTGGCTTTCTTCGCAGCACTGCTCGCCTTGCGCTTCCCCGTCGGTAAGGTTCCAGGAGTGGAGCCAGTGGCCGCAGGTCCGTCTCCCTCCTCCAGGAGTGCCGCCTCCGCCTCAGAGTCTACCGACCCGGCGCCGCTACTTTGCGAGAGAATCATAGATTCCCCGTCTATAGCAGCGTCGAGTCGAGGGCCCCGGAGCTGAGGCACCACCCCCGAAAGTGAGGGGCCATCCTGTGCTGTGGACTCCTGCGCCTTTTGCCTGCTTAATGTAGGTTTGGGCGCCTCCTGCTTCCCAGTAGCATTTGAAGACTGCACAGCCTGGGGTCCCGCTGCACAGCCTAAGCGGTCGTTGGATGACGACGCCAGACAGCCCGCTCGCCCACTGTCTACCGCCGGTACTGGGGATCCGACTCCCTGCACCGCAAAATAGTCCTTATGGGAGCCCTCCAGAATGGTTTTGATGAAGGGGGTCGCCTTCCCCTGTGGCGTTTCTTTGACATCTATCACGCCATCAAAAGATGATGAGAAGAACAGCCGCCCCTAACATGGAGATCAGACGCTGACCAAGGAGCCGCCCACTGTGGGTCACACGCTCTTTGATTTCCGCAGCTCAAACTTACCCGGCTGAGAAGACTGGCTCCAACAGCCGCCCAGGGACCGCCCGGTTACAGAACCAACCTACGTGGAGGCGTTGAGTCCGCTTGGCCTGGTACACATAAGGATCGCAGCCGAAGATGCAGACCATGTCCCCATCCGTGCAGTCAGGAGCTTTACCTTATGGACCCAAACCCTGATCCCGAAAGGAAGGTTTGTTTAATTTGCCAACAATCGGATTCGAAATAAACTTCGAATGTGACAATTCCGTTCGGATTGCAGAACACCTCTTCAAATCGAAATCGGATTTCATTCGATTCGATTCCGATTCGGATTCTGGAACAGGGCTGCTTGTTTGTAAAAAAGCAAGCGGAGAGCAAGCACGAGACACCACCAACATCCAAGCGGCACATCGCTTTGCTGCCCAACAACAATCACCATGCGCGTTCTCGTCCCCTTTACTGCTTCCGCACGCATCATCAAACCGCTGGAGCCCGCAAAGGAAATTTTCTTTACACCAGATGCGTATTCTGTATATTGTTTGTTCTGTACTTCTACTCACATGTTACGCTGAAGTTACAAGGAATTCTGCTGTTAGTAACAGCGGGTTCTGGTGTCAATAACAGAGGGTACTACCAGCAGTACCCGCCATACAACGCGTTTGCTTGTATGAGATGCGCGTTCTATATTACTTCATATTCTTTGATTTAACCCTTTCCGACATGAAAATAACTGCAAGCTGTATGAATTGTATGGGCTGTAGTCCAATATATTGGACATTGTGACTGAAAGGGTTAAAATTTGGCGGTTGATCCCAATTTAAAATGTTTACAAATATTTTTACGTGGCGAGTTCGAAATAAAATTATTTTTGTATTTCACATGGTTGATTACAAGTTAGAGAATATAGGAAAACTACGAAAAAAAATTAACTGATGGCTATATTGACTTCAAAATTCGTAAAAACACTTGAAATAAAAAATAATTAGATACGTGTTTTAATTTTTTTTTTTTTAACGAAATCTAGCGGACAAACCAAGGGTTAAAAGATTGTATGGAAAAACCTAAATACGTCTATTGACTTTCAATATGTCGAAAGCAATCGAAGCAATGTCGAAAAAGCACTAAATAAAGAAATTAATAATAATAAAAGTATTTTGTCATAAGAAAGCTGTGATTTAGGAATGCCTACATTTAAAAATAGTATAAATATTCTACACCTACACCTTGGAATGGTTCCAAGGCGAATGATGTGACCATAAATTTACAATATAAGATTTTCTTATTTTAGTTCTTTTAAGCAAGCATTATATGTGGGCAGTAAAAAAAGTTCCAAAGAATGGGGCGGAAAGTTATTACGGGCTAATAAAAACGTCTTCCTTTCTTTCCAATTTCCCTTTTTAATTGTCTTTATTGATTACTTATTATTTATTTTTTATTGCCTGTAGCCATCATATAGGTCGCCATGCCAGCCATATTTTATTTTCTTTTCTATGATTTTGCGCACACTACAGTCGGCAGTGAGTTCATGAGCAATATGAGACGCCGTGCAGGCTTATAGAAGAAGAACAAAAGCCAGCCGCCAGAAAATAGAAATCGTTTTACAATTTCAGCATTTCGCCAGCGCAACAACAAAAACAGCACATCGTCTTCATTTCCCAATCATCCCACGCCGCAGCAGTGTGCTAACGCAGACTCGCTGCAGTGAGCGCAACTAAAAGCAAGCCTTCGTATGTTTATTTTCTTTGCTTCTACTCACATGTTACGCCGAAGTTACAGAGATTTCTGGTGTTAGTAACAGAGGGCTCTGCTCTCAATAACAGAGGGTACTACCAGCAGTACCCGCCATAAAACGTGTTTGCTTGCATGAGATGCGCGTTCTATATTACTTTATTTCCGTTGGTATCGTTTAGACTTACAGTTGAAACACTACTACTAGCCACACGAGCATTCTTCAACACTAAACAACCACAAATTTTTACAGTTGTGCTGCATTTTCATCAGGGACATACCCTACGAATTTCTCGCAATTTTTCGCGAAATCAAACATTACCACACATTGTTATTTTTATTTTTTATTTACTTTTTTTTAATTTTTTTTTGTTTTCGTTTTGTTTTTAGTTTTTGTTTGTTGTATAGCATAAAAACTGTATGTTGCCTTTATAACGTGTTTTTCTTTACAAGAGCCTTAATTATATTACATTTACATACATTAATAATCTCTTAGAGATATAATAATGAACGCTAATGATATAAGGGAGGAAAGGAAGGTTCGCGCATGTTTCTCTCAGTTATGTATATCTAACATGCGTCTCATTTCCTTTTAAATATATATGGTTCGTTTTTTTGCGTTCTATAAATATGGACCTCACTTTTAAACTTGTAATAGTTGTAGTAGTGGATATTGTTTGTTGTTCAGAGTATAATGCAATATTGTTGTAGCAGATATTTAGTTTACTTTCTTTCACGGCTTTTCATGTTTTCATGTTTTTCTGTTTTTATTCCTTTTTATAATTTTCGTAATTTTTTTTAAATTTTAAACAATATTATTTATAATTTATATATATTTCGAATTAATCGAATTATAATTTATATATATTTCGAAAAAAATATTAATAATTCATTTTCCACATGCGAATACGTTAAACTTAGAAATTAATGCTATACGCGATTATGTTTGTTTTCCTTGCTTGTGGATTTCTCAATCTATATTTGTCGTAACTTCTGGTATTTCCCCCTCTTTCATTCTAATTTATTTAATGTTTTTTAATATATGCATGTATGCATATATATATATGTATGTGTGGGTGTATGAACTCAATTAAGTTTTAATTTTATACGCGTTTACAAAACCAAATCTTTAGTAAATTTAAATGTAGTATATTTAGTCTTTACCTAAAGGCATGTGTGCATGTACGATTTTTTAATAGTAATCTTCATGTGAATTTTCTGTTAGTTATTCTCATCACTTGTCTCGCTGCTAAGTACGTGGTTAAAGAATGGATTAAGCCCTTTTACAGCAACTCCTGCAAAAAGAAAATATATTTGGATAGGTGCTGTGTCAGTTGCGATATGTCAACGAAATTTCTTCGATGCAGCTCTTAACGTGTTTAGTCAACCTTAGAATAGTCTTAGTTTTTGCTAGAATAAAGCTTTATATTTGATAAATACGGTTATTATTTGTGGATAACAAGGAAACAAACAAAAAAAAAATTTAATTTTGTTTAAATTTAGCTGGAGGATCAACCTAACGACGGTGGTAAGGTTGACCAACTCGTGGAAATCGTGTTTGACACTTAAAAAGTAGATTCACGTACCTTTACCAGCTGATTGATCTTTAGAATCACGCCATGTAGTGAAAGAACTTTGTGGTATGACATCAGCATCATATAATTCGCCAAACAGGTCGCTCAGCAAACCTGGAATAAGTAAAATTATTATAACTATTTATTTATAGATTACAATAAATACTTTAGCATTAGCTACCAGGTCTAGCGACTATAATATAATTATGAATATAGACTTCGCATTACATCACTTACCCCTGGGATGTTCTAAACGATGCACCAACAGCTGCATTGAGTGTAAGCATTCTAGTTCTCGCTCCTCTTTTGAATCAATGTAGCGTTGTAGGACAGGTATGCATATTTTTTGGAAGCAGTCAATTTCCAGTTTATAACTACTATCTTTATAGGTAATTGCAAAATTACAAAGTTTCGCTGTTAAGCTTCTAATAAATTGCTTATCAATATCATTATTAATATCAACAATATTTCCCTGAAAAAAAATTATAAACTAGTATTATCAAATTCAAATACGATTAGCGCATTTGCTTGTACACTTACATTAATATAGTCTATGATACAATCGGCTGGAGCTCTTTCCTTTAAGAAATGCTGTATATTTTCCACAACTTTGTTAATGTGTTCTTTTTTAGGCTCGATAATGACGATTGAGGGTTGTATGCTTTCATTTTCAATGTATTCCAATTTCTGCGGAGTAAGAAAAAAATTCAGGCATTAACACTCGGATAACCGATAATTTTTTACACGGTCAAAGCCCAACAAGGTCCCCAGGGACCTTTTTTGTAATATTGCATATAAGATGTGTAATTTGATAAAGTATGGTTACAGAATGTGTGTAGATGTGTTTGGAGAGCCAAAAAGTTAAGCTTCGTGTATAATTTTTAGTAAACATATGTATATTTGTTACTACAGACAGATAGGGCAAAAACGTATACAATACAAAATAATTGCATTTAGTTGCCTAACTTTGCTTTAGCAGCTTATGCATCTGTGCCGCTGCAAGTATGGCATTTTTGTTTAGAGTAATGGGTTTTTATATATATTTATTGATATTTGTATTCTGTTGTTTATCATTTTTATATATACTTAGGCAAGACCCTCAGCCATAATCAAATTGATAATGGAGTTTGATCATCGTTTTTCAGAGTTAGCTTCAGCCGCCAGAGCGACATTCAGTTCAACTTCAGCACCATATGTTGCATCGTATGGCAAGAAATCTGCGTAATTTGTCTCCTCAGTGGATGAGTAAGGTTCTTCATTGTTTTCTAAATATCTGACCAAAGTCTGCATTACTGCTTGTTGTTCACTCATGCTCAGTTGTTGAAAACGCGTACGGCGGCATATTAATTTGATCCCAATAACCGTACGTATTTTAATTTCAACTATTTATTTGAAATTGAGCTGCTATCAATATTTGGCACTAACTATTTATAGTTACTAACAAAAAATAAAAGCAAATTACGTGGAGCTACCACAAGGTCCCTGCGGACCTTGTCGCGCATCGACGCGCTAAATGACTTCAATGCGATAAATATGGTGGTAAAATACATGCAATCGTGCCGAAATATATTTTAACAGCTTCTAAATATTCCATTTATAGAAGTCATAAAGTCTCCAGCTCATCACTCCCTCCGTATTGAAATGTTGCGTATTTTAAAACGCCATAGATCCCTACGGACCTTGTTGGGCATCGAAGCGTTAAGACGTGTGTTCTGAAATTGACATATTTTGTACTTACGTTTGATTGAATAAAGTTTTTGACCTCATTTTCAGGCATAAAGTCTGTCCATTTTATGTTCAACTTCTTCCACATAGCACGCGTAAAGCTAGGACCAATTTCATTTAAGCAATAATCCAAGTATGTCTTCAGAAATCGACGGCCAAAGTCTGGGCCATTATCCTCTTTCAGCTGGTTATTCCACAGATCGTATATGGATATATATTTCCTACTTATAAGTGGTCCTACAAAAATAGCACATACAAACACACACAATATGGGTTTAATATATTTTCCAACCACCATGGAATAATTATACATACCGCTAAATTCGATAAGGTATTTCCACAGTTCGGGGATATCGAGCGCCAAATCGCTAGCTACTTCACAAAACTGATTGTATGCTACTCGAAAATGATCGACTGTTAGGATATTTTGTTTAACAAGATATACTATTATGAAACCTAAGTGGCGTCTTTGCAATTTTCCGACATGTCGCAAATGTAAATAGACGGTCATAATGTAGTATATAAGAGCGCAGTATTGGCCCTCCTTAACGCGCTTGATACACTGTTCGAGTTGGACGTTGAAAGGCTGTGAAGTTGCTGCAATCTCTAGCATTTCGGAGACTACCGATTTTAAGACTTCATAATCGTCGCTGGATTTCTCAAATATAGCAGAAGGTACAGTACTAGATACTATACTTCGTTCTGTCTCACTCTGTGATTGTGTGGAGGAAGAATGTGTGCTTGAATCTAAGCCCCGCGTCGTATAAAGAGTTGACGATCCTGATGATGATAGCGCAGGCTACAAACGGACAAAATATAGTAACATTTGATTTAGAATGTACAATGAAATGTACAGCATGAAATCAATTGTATTTGGTCAAACTTTATATAGAATTTGAGTAAAATAGAGAAGTTTAAGAAATTGTAAGCCACATACTTTTGTCGGTATTCGGTTAGACGATGGCATTTGTGATTGTGTATATTTTGAGTGACTAGCAGACTTTTGCATTGACGACGAATTCATTGTACCACGCATTCCTTGGGGACCGCGGGAGGATGAATTTTCACGCGATGCTTGGGAGGAGCCCGAACGTGAGTGTATGCCTTCAAATAAAAAAAATACAATAAGGTGCCCACTAGAACACGCTCTTTGAGACAATACACCTACTAAAGACAATTAAATTATAAGATGTCTCACGTTCATACAAATCAGTGGCGCTTCAAAAATTTGCCGTGGCTTTTTCAATAAAGCCACGTGAGAGTAGTTTTTACAGCAAAGCCGGAGAGCAAATATGAAGCCACGTCAGCCACTCGGCTTGCAGTCGGCAGAGATATGAATATGCGTGAGATCTCTAAGTGATCTTGTGTTGATTTTTTTGGTGGTTGATTCTTTCAATCAGTAGCGCACACGGGGCGTGAGCATTTGGGGATTCAAACCCCTTCAAATTAGAAATTTAGAATTAGTAGTGCAATATCCCTCCTAAATGAAGTCCTGCCTGTGCCACTGATTTCAACGCGGGTTAAGTGAGCGCACACAATTTTACTTTTGCTTGGCAGCGATCAAAGCCACTGTGCTTTGTGTGAGCAAAACAGAGAGCGTTAATATTATTACGTTCTTACTGTACCGACGCTTGCTTGCTCTCGATAATAAAAATATTGCAAATTCGAGCTCACCCTATGCCATTCGGTTGTATGAACCTAAGACATCTTATTGTTATTTGTCTTTGCACCTACCGTAGCGATCACGATCGCGTTCCATTGATCCCTTATTATATGAACCCTTATTGCGCGGTCCACTACGATCACGATCGCGATCATTGCTTCGGTTTGTATCACTTAGTGAGGATAACGCCGCAAAAGAGTTTGACGGCGTTGTAGTCGGTGTCGATGATTGTCGTGACCCATTGTGACTCCATATAAATTGAGAAATTCCACCCATTTTTTTCGTATCAAAATTTTGTGTGGCTGTGCTCTGTAGGAACAGCGATATAAACAGTCATTTAATAATAAATAATTAGCATCACTCTTACTAATCCTTCAAGTTTGTTCGCATCCAATGATCGATTGCCTTTGCTTGTCTGGACGTGCCACGTGCTGTCGTCATTATTGCCGTTTGAATGGCCGCTGCCCGTACTGCTATTGCCACCATTACCGCCGCCTTGTTGCTGGCGCCTTAAACTGCCGGTATCACCGCGTTGACTGTGACTGCCACCATAACTGCCACCGGAGCGCGAATCATTGTAACGGCCACCCCCGCCACGATCGTCGCGTTTGCCACCCGAACCCATCGAGGACGGACTGTTAGATCCAACACCGCCCGCACCGGACAAAGAGCTACTGAAATTCAGATACTGCGACGATAGCTGTTCTGTTTTAGCTTCTTTTTCGATCTGTTCCATAGTCTTTGGTGCTTCGTTTCGCGTTGATTGCCACTTGTTGCGGCGCAAATCTATGACATCCTGGAGCATAAAACGCACACGTGAGCTGACTTTAGCACCTTCCTTATCCGTTTTTGATGCTATCGCTTGCATGCGCGCAATTGTCTTATCTAATGAATAGCAGCGATGCGCCTCCTTGGAATTAAACGGCGTTTGCTCGAATTTCGCACCGACCGTTGTCAACAGTTTGCACAAACACTCCAACATATCTTCTGAGTTGGGATTCAGCAATGCCTCGATGCACGAATGAATGATTTTGCCGGTCAGCATAGAGATTTTGAAGAGCTCGCCAATAAAACGAACCGTACCGCCGGAGCGTCGGCGTATCCTGCGCTCTTCTTCTTCCAGCTGTGCCTCCAATTCGGCTTTCTCAACGGGATCTGTACACTTGGCGATCTTCTCAATAATGGGTTGCAGTTTGATCTCCTTCGCTTTACTTTTGGTGACATTGTAAGTGAACTCACGTTCGGTTTTATCGAGTAAGGCATTACGGAATAGTGCCAAATTGGATTTAGTGCCACTTTCCATGCGTTCATCACGTGCTTTTACCTCCGAAATCAGGCGATGACACAGACGTGCATAGGAAACGGAAAAGTTCGGCTCGTCGATAGCCTTTTCGAAAACGAGAATCATAACATCTTCCATTTTGTCCGGCGTATCGATTTTCAGTTTGATGATCTCCTCCACGAGTGCATCGAATTTTTCAGGTGTCAGTTTGTTCAAAATACCACGTACACGGCGTACAAGCTCCTCTTTTTCACGCTTTGTTTTTGCTTCAGGATCGACTTCACTATCGCACTTCCCCAAAATGCGCGGGCGCCAGGCATTATCGGTTTCATTCAGTTTAACATCCTGATTTAGTGATAAATTGATGTGATACATACCTGCACGACGGCAAATCCACATGGAAATAAACATAAAAATGTTTGTACACATTTACTGAATGAAAAATCGATTCCAAAAAATGTTTACAATATCGCACTCTAAATACAAGAGTCAAAACACAAAATTTTTTTAAATCAACTGTTTTTTCACAGTTCATATCTTTAACTACTTCAAGAATTTAATAAGCATCACTATTTTCTTTAATTGGAAAATTATTGTCTGTTTTTATGTTAATTATATTAGGGGTATTCTCGATGTCTTGCAAAACCCTTGCAAGGTGCACGAAATGCAAAAATTGCAGAATCTTGCAATCCGTGCAATGATACAAAAACAAAATACAAGCAAAAAAAGTTTGCATTTTTTGCATATCATGCTACGCAAAAACCCTTGTTTTGTATGTGACATCGTGTGTAGGTGCACACGACACACGACACGATTGTGCGACAGCCATTTAATTCGTGTGCGCAAGCGTATTTTCTTTATATTTGGGTTTATTTCAATCTTTTTATATAATTTGAATTAAAAATAGATCAACCGAAAGCCAAATTAAAAAGAAATGGAGAAGGTTTGTGGCTGTTTGCGGCATTTTTGCAATATTTGTAATGTGTGCTTTTTTGTGCGTTCTCGATGTGTAGAATTTTCCAGTCTTGCACGTTTGCATTTTTACGAATTCTTCCTCCGTGCAAGACATCGAGAATACCCCTATTGTTTCTACAGGATCAACGACTAATTACTTGTGTTATACCACAAAATAAACAGTATACAGAATGCGCATGTCGACCAGCGAAGCAATCTGAATTTACAATGCGGGCCGAAAGCAGTAGAAGGGAAGATAACAGAGTTGGTTGAACAGAACTTTTGTCTCTGTTAATTTCTCGTGCGACGACGATCTCTGTTATTGTAACTTCGGTAAGTGCCGAATGGTGCAGGGCAAGTTCGTGCGCACAATGCCGGCCATAGAAGTTACTGTTATTTTCAATGAAGCGAATGAAGGGCGATGTACTGTTGTTGTTGTGTTGATGAGCGAATGAAAATTGTAAATTTTGAATTTTTGTTTCTGGCTGAATTTGGCTGGCTATGCCCGACGTGTGTTGATTAACACTAGAGTGTTCGGCTCAATGTATTTTGCTCGGCGTAGGTACAAATGTACCTCCATGGGATTTCTCCTTTAAGTTGTAAACAAAATGAAAAAACGGCGGGTGTATGTTTGCCTGTGCAAAAATAAGTTTTATTTTTGTGGATTATAATTATTTACATGGTTAGGCGACTGCGAGGAATGAAGAGCCAGTACTTCACAAGAACAACATGATTGGCAAATTTTCAATTGTTTCGGGAAAATAACAAATCTTACAGGTGCTAATAACTTTCTTGCTCACACGACTTTGTGTGCTTGAGCCAGCAACGGTACGTCTTGTTTCGATCGGTTTACCGCCTCCTATAACGTTCCCTGTAGCGATACGAGTAGTATCTTGTTGCATAACTTTTGAGTTGTTCACTCTGTTGTTTATTTGTTTCGTTGCAAAAAGTGGGTTAAAAGTGGGCGAACCATGCCCAAATGGGTACCAGTTTTTAGTATGAGCACCAGGAGGTTCTATACCAAATTTCATCTCAATGACTATTCGCGTTCAGGTCCTATTGTGCGAACCAGCCGATTGACGGATAGACAGCAGACGGACGCTACTAAATGAGCTCCCCTGGTGATTCCTTTTACAAATATAATTATATACTTTTCTGAACATTACAAGCTCTTCATCAAAATATATTAACCCTAACTCCCAGTTGATAGCACCTGTGTAACGTATACAAATACACGGGGGTACATTTGTGCCTATGCCAAACAGAGTGAGATGACTTTTTTGGCGACTCCCACCCACTACCACATACCCATGTTTTTCTTGTTTCCTCTTTTTCTAGAATCTGCACAGACCATGATAGCCTCATCATGGAGTTTCACTCTACTTGCATAATAAATAGTGTACAAATTTTATGTTTACTTCTCCGAGGGGAGATACATTTGTACCTATCCGAACATTCTAGTGTTAATAAGAACACAATTTTTTCACGTTATTATGCGATCGACCTTCTGCGCGAAAAGATTTTTATATCCTTATTAGCACTTAAAGGCTAAGGTTTCGCTTATTTTGGCATAAATTACTCCTTGCCGCGATTTATTATTTTATCCTTACGCTTTTTATCCCCACTCTAGGCCCCCAGTTGTTTGGCCAAAACATTTGTTTGTCCAATGAGACGTTCGCAATTACAAACTTGTGCATTTAGTCACGTTTAATGTATGTACACACATATTTATTATAAAGTAAAAAGTTATAAGAAATAAGTAGGTAAGCAACGACGGTCCTGAATGATGGCAGAATAATTTTCTTGTTTTGCTTTCTCTCGATATATGTATGTGTAATCCATAATTTAAAAGATATTTCACACATAAAGATTGTACCAAATCGTTTAACTATCTTCAAAATTAAAAATAGTGTGATAATTTTAAAGCGTAGTGACTTTTTAAGTCGATAAGTTATCCCCTTTTTGACATTCGCTCTAATATATTTATGCACGCTATACTCCGTCGTAATGCAAGCCTCGACAGCCTAGCGTGAGTGCACTAGACTGTCATCCCAGAGGTCGTTGGTTCAACTCCCGCCGTGTGCACGGTCCCCGCAATTTACCAACAAATTTTTCCGATTTTTCCTGTTCTCTAAATTTTCCTAAAAACCCTGCAACATATCCAAGTTCATTGATTCCCAACCCAATTATTCCTATTTCACTTACTTCCACGCAATAGAATGCGCAATTATGCGCTGTGCGGCTGATAAAAAGCAAACAAATAAACAGTTACGCAAAAACATGCGCACGAGCGACATCTGCAAGGGGACAACTGCGAAAACAGCGCGCACCAACCTGATCCTAGCGAGGTCCCCAACCATTCTGCTGTAACCTCCTCACTCACAACAGATGGCGCTACGAGCGGAGGCGACGTTCCTGAGCGGCGTTAGATGATTCCATCACTTAGGGATACCTGCGGCAGGCCAATCACCTAACCTGGCAGAACAACACAACTGATTAATGTACCCAACACAAGGCTGTCTTGTGGAGGCCCTATGCTCCCGAAAGGAGTGAACAAGGAACAAAAAAAAAAAACTCCGTCGTAAAATTGCTACCGACAGCGTATGTACGCTAAGATGGGTCGCACTCCATACAAAATAAAAATCACGTTTCAGTCACCACCTAAAAATAAAATTCAGAGTGTTTAATGACTAATTGGAAAATATTGCGATTCTGAGGTAAGCCAATTGTGAGCGGTTTTGCTTCAAAAATACCTCTAATTATCATGTTTTTTGGGTGTAACTTTTTTGTTGTTGGACATTTTCGAATAATTTTTTTTGGTTAGATAAACCTTCAGGAGTTCTTGGATTGCACATATTTTGTAAAATTTTTTTTTTTGTTAATTTATTAAGTTAACATGATAATTAGAGGTATTTTTGAAGCAAAACCGCTCACAATTGGCTTACCTCAGAACCGCAATATTTTCGAAATAGTCATTAAACACTCTGAATTTTATTTTTAGGTGGTGACAACACCAATTTTTTTTCGCGACCCACCTTAATGTACGCACTGCGCTGCTCGCAGAATAAACCACAAAGCAAAAATAATTCGAATTCAATTTTCATTTCCTAGCCGGCAACAATAACAGCAACCATAGCTTATTGCTCTTCTCCCCATATACAGTTGCGGTCAAAATAATAGTAGTACGCGTACAACGAAAAGAAAATTAAGAAAAAATAATCTGCTTTTCTTTACAAATATTTATTTTGTATTTTTTTTAATAAGTTATATGTGTTAACAATGCAATCATAAAAGAAAACTTAAGAATTAAACTCAGTTTGGTTTGATTTAAATTAAATGCGTCAAAAGCTCCAAAATATGGACGGTCAAAAAAATAGTAGTTCGCTTTACTTTCATAAAAATGAAGCAAAAATTGTGTTTCATTTTAAAAGATTTAGTGGTTAAATAGTAATAACGTAATTTTTCTTCAAATTAATATTTAGTTGCGTGACTGTTGTTTGGCTATTACTGCAGCACAGAGCCGATGCATTGAAATAACCAAATTTTCATATCTTTCTCTAGGGGCGTGGTCTACTGCTTCTCAAAGTTGATTATTATTTAAAAGATTATTGTGAACAACTGCTCTCTTCACGTCACACCACAAATTTTTAATTATATTGAAGTCTGGTGATTGTGCGAGCCATTCCATAACCCTAATCCTGCTTTTGCGAAGCTCCTTTCATGCGACCTTGCTTGTATGCTTTCGGTTATAATCCTGTTGGAAGATCCAAAGCATTGGCGTTTTTTCACGGACATACGGTAGCACGATTTCCCGCAAGATTCGTACACATACACATCGATACATCGTTTTCTTGATCAAATAAATAGCGCCACCCCCATACAACGTAAGACATGCTGAATAAATAAATGCATGTCCTACGTTTTATGGAGTGGCGCTATTTATTTGACATACGGTAGCACGATTTCCTGCAAGATTCGTACACATACACATCGATCCATCGTTTTCTTGATCAAATAAATAGCGCCACCTCCATAAAACGTAAGACATGCTGAATAAATAAATGCATGTCCTACGTTTTATGGAGTGGCGCTATTTATTTGATCAAGAAAACGATGGATCGATGTGTATGTGTACGAATTTTGCGGGAAATCGTGCTACCGTATGTCCGTGAAAAAACGCCAATGCTTTGGATCTTCCAACAGGATTATAACCGAAAGCATACAAGCAAGGTCGCATGAAAGGAGCTTCGCAAAAGCAGGATTAGGGTTATGGAATGGCTCGCACAATCACCAGACTTCAATATAATTAAAAATTTGTGGTGTGACGTGAAGAGAGCAGTTGTTCACAATAATCTTTTAAATAATAATCAACTTTGAGAAGCAGTAGACCACGCCCCTAGAGAAAGATATGAAAATTTGGTTATTTCAATGCATCGGCTCTGTGCTGCAGTAATAGCCAAACAACAGTCACGCAACTAAATATTAATTTGAAGAAAAATTACGTTATTACTATTTAACCACTAAATCTTTTAAAATGAAACACAATTTTTGCTTCATTTTTATGAAAGTAAAGCGAACTACTATTTTTTTGACCGTCCATATTTTGGAGCTTTTGACGCATTTAATTTAAATCAAACCAAACTGAGTTTAATTCTTAAGTTTTCTTTTATGATTGCATTGTTAACACATATAACTTGTTAAAAAAAATACAAAATAAATATTTGTAAAAAAAAGCAGATTATTTTTTCTTAATTTTCTTTTCGTTGTATGCGTACTACTATTATTTTGACTGCAGCTGTATGTAAGAAGCAACTTCGTTTTGTTGGCCGACAACAACAACAACCACAGCCGACGCTATTTTTCCCTCAAGGCTTCACGGAGCTGCATACGATCATTACTTTCTTCTTATTTCTGTGCTGTTTGTTCTGTAATATAACAGAAGTGAAAGCTGTCTAGTGCTGTTTGTAATGTTAATAGCAGAGGACGTAATGTTCAATCACCGAATAAACAGTATACAGAAGGCGCATCTGAAATAATTTTGCGATTTCATTTCAGAAGCGACAAGAGTGAGGAAAATGTAAAGAGAACCGAGAGAGTAAGCGCGAATTGATGTACATGCATAGATTCGATGGTTTTGGGCTTCATTCTCATTTCGACAACCACACGCAATGTTGTTGCTTTCCGCAGCAAGCCAGCTTGGCTTTACATGCACATTGAAATGGTGGTTGATTTGGCAAAGCGATCGCCAAGGCAAATTCAATAGGTAGTAGCAACACCAGAACTGATTAAACTTTTTTCTCTGATAATTAGCACTACATTGTAGCAATAGTTTTCCACTTTTTATCACTTTCTAAATACGCCTTGGTTGTTCCAATATTTTTACACATATATTTATTTTTTTTGTTGCCATTTTTACTTTTTACAACCTCTATTTTACAAGCAGACCAAAAGAAATAATAAAATCCATTGAACTTTTGTTTTTTCCGTAGTGCTACCACCTTATTTATGCGCCTTGGCGATCGCTCAATCAATTTTTCTATGCAAACTTTACCACTTCTTGTTTGTAAAAAACCAAGCGGAGAGCAAGCACGAGCCATCACCAACATGCAAGCGGCACATCGCCTTGTTGCTCAACAACAACAACCACAGTGTGTGGTGCGTCACTGTTTCATACACCGCTCTCACAGCTTCTCAGTTTACGCTCTCGCGCTCTGTGCGTTCTCGTCCCCTTTACTGCTTCTCCCCGCATCTACAAACGGGTCCTACCGCTGGAACCCGCAAAGAAAATTTTCTTTACACCAGATGCGCATTCTGTATATTGTTTATTCTGTGGTTATACATTAATGATGTTATTATGAGTTATGCCGCTGCTGTTACTGTAAAAGGTGATACAATTTTCTTCGAACGCATTTTCTCCGTTACAGAGGCATAACATGGGATAATACCACTAGTCATTCAATTTTTAGGTGAAGAGCCGTAATTTAAAATTATATATTTCCACAACCAAGTAGAAAATTTAAGAAAATGTTTACAAAATGAACTATTTTCACTGCCGAACTAACTTGTTTTTTAATATTACACTCATCTTTAAACAGACAGTTAAAACAATATTTCAGGGCACTACGCATTACAGAGAGTTCGTTTCTGGCCCAGATATTTTTCCCAGCACCTATAATCTTGATTGATTCAAACCCCTCTAAACCCTATCTCCTAACTTATATCCTTCCTGAACCAACACAATGTCCAGCATTAATAGTGTCCCTGAGCGTTTGCTTAGATTAAAAAAAAAATTGTTGCCTCCTGAAAATTTGTGATTTTTTTGTATTTAGTGTGCGAAAGTGTCGCACGCACGAATAAACATATTTTATATGAGATAATTCTCATTTGATTTAAGTGCTTACCGCCTTTCATGCTGCCGCGTCCATGTACACCCGACATGGATGCTTGCTTGATAACGAAGGCACCGCCACCACCGGCATTGTCCATGACGCCGGCACCGCTGCTACGATTGTTGCTGGACGGACCGACCATCGACTGCACGCGCTTAGGATTACGGACAAATGACGGCATCAGATTCGGTTGTGGTAGTATGGCGTCATTGTTTACTTCCGGCTGTATATGTGAAGCCTTAGCTTCACGCAGCTGCAATAATTGCTTGCGATCGTATTGTTTTTTGCCAGTCGGGTTATTCGGAGACCACTGGCCTTCATTGTAGTTGATTATTGGCTGCTGTTGCGTTGCTGAAGGCGAGGCTTGTGCTGCCGCTGTTGTTGCCGCGGCTGTGAGCACGGTATTAGAGGTAGAGCTAGTTGTTGCAATTTTAGCGGCAGATGATGCACCACTGCTGCTATCACCATCAGCAGGCGGTGGTTTCGCAGCGGTCACTGTTGCTTTGACAGCAGCAGCAACCGGTGTCGTTTTACGTTCGGCATAAGCTACTTTTAGACAATCGGTTTCGCCAGCTTGATCCGGTTTAGCTTGATCTGTCATCGTTGTGCTGGCATCAGTTGCAGCCTTTTCCAAGTTATTACTGTTTGTATCTGTGGTTTGTTGTAGTGGTGGTTGTTTACTGTGTTCTTGTTGTTGCTGTATTGGTGTTAATTCTTGGAGGGAGGCTCGATCAGTCTCATCACATTCTCTGGTCACATTGCTGGCAATGCGATTCGATTGCTGGCGGGCAATTGCTGCAGCGCCGTCGGTGTTTGTTGTAATTGACTTGTCACTTGGCGACGTTTTGTTGAATGGATCGTTATGATTATTGTTGTTTTTGATAAGCTCCTGATTTGCGGGGACTACGTTATCTACGGAAATATTATTGTTATTAGTTTTCCATGCTTATCAGATAAAATACTAGTACCGTCGACATTGCAGACAGCATCGCTGGCAACGGTGCTACCGTTACTCGCTGTCGTTGAACCGGATGATGATTGTGGATCTTTGCTGAAAGTGGATGTTACAGCTGCTGTTGTGGTTGTTGTGTCAGTTAGTTGCATCTCATTCACTGCGGTAAGCAGAACTTCGTTCGTATTTGCTGTGCCTAATTGTTGTTGCTGCGGTTGCCGTGTGGGAATTTCTAAATCTCTATTGATCAATTGCGATTGCGGCTCGGCAGATCTGCTAATAATACTTGAATTATTGCCGCTGTCCGTACTAAGCGCGGGATTTTGGAACCAGTCGTTGGATGGCGCCGAAGCTGCTGCGTTGTATGTTGAATTTTTCGTTGTCGACGCGGCTGCTGTTGGCGTTGTCAATGTCGTTGCCGTAACTAAGGAAGAAACACTTTCACTTGGTTGTTGCTGTTGTGGGTTACTCGTTGCTATTGTGGTTTCTTTCGATTTACTGTTACTGCTGTTGTCAGCAGCAATAGTTGCTACAAATGTTGATATTTGCTGTTGTGTATTTAATTGTGGCACTTTATGGATTGGATATTTTAGTTGTTGTTCTTGTTGCGTTGTAGGCAGTTGTTGCTGTTGAACACAATCGGACTTTAAAGTGCTAGTATTTTCATCTAGAGGTTTAGTTGCTTGCTGATGTTGTAGCTTTGATGCGAAAATCTCACTTGTTTGAGCTACAAGAGAACATGAAAAACAAAATTTATAGCATATTATAATTATAAAATCCTAACATTCAAGCGATAATGTTAGGAAGAAATCGTACAGCAGTTTCAAAATGACCAACCCCCGCGCATATCAACTAAAATTTTAGGCTGTGTGGCGTTAACACTGCGTTAATGTTAGCAAATACCGATTAATACAGTCAAATTGAGGGTGAAGAACGTCGAAAGCAGAATTAAGGGGCACAACTAGTTTGAAATTTTGAAAATTTCGTTTTTTGTTTTATTTCATATTTTTATAGTATAACTATCATAGAAAAAGTATACGAACGGATTTTGTCGAATTCGTAAAAGTCTCTGAGATACAGAGCCTCAAATCCGTCTCGTTCACTACGCGGTAACACGGTTTTAAAACTTTAAACGCGTTTTTCTCAAAACTACGTTTTTCAAATTTGCTGCAGCTGTAACTTGATAACAAATCATCCGATCGACTTGGGTCTTTTTTTAGCTTATTGTGTATTTGTTTTTCCATACAATGACCCTCCAGTTTAATGATAGGATGAAAAGTATAATTATGCCAGCCCAGAAACCATCAGATTTTTCAGCAAAATTTTAATTTTTTTTTCAAAATATCGCCATTTTGTTGCATTTTATTTTTTTTTACAACCGAGGGTCATTGTATAGGAAATATAATCTAGTTAAGTAAAATTTTTGGTTTTTTTGATTTCAGGCACTGCGAAGGCTACAATCACTGCAGCAGTGGGAGAACGTTTTTTTTTTAAGGCTCAGGAGATGGTGGATAACTTGCTGAAAATCGAATATTTTCATTTGAAAAAATTACTTTTTATTCATTATTTATGCATAAATATATCTGCAAAATTTTAAAACATTCGATGCAATACTTCACAAAATTTAAAATTCACAAAAATCTCCTTTTTTCAGGCGGTCAAACTAGTTGTGCCCCTTAAGAATGGGCAAAAATTCAAGGTGGCCGCGCAACACACAGACGTAAGTTTGAAAATAATGCAAATTAAGTCTAAGTTCAGTCTAATTAAGTGTTTGTGTCTTTTGATTGTTAATTACATTTTATATAAAAAATACTGCAGAAAAGAGTTAAATAAGTGCGCGGACGTTGTACTATCAGAAAATGTACCTCATATGTCTAAATAGAAGCACACACATACATGTATATTCACGTGCATACATGCCTACGCGCATACGCGTAATCGTCTGTGCGCACGAAAATAATTTAAATGAAAAAACATTAATAAATAATATGAATGAATGAAAAATATTCAAAAGCAAGTGCAGGCACCGGCACCGCTGCCGCCAACACACATAAATTGACGAGTTCACGATTTTTGTGCGGCGTGATTTGGGTATTTATATTTTTCAAGCAAATTTGAGCTTTGTACATTTTTGCTCTTCTGCTTTGTGTTTCCATTTTGCTAGATTTCATTTGTGCTTCGGTTCTTCGTTTCTTTTTTCGTGCGCTCCGCTACCCTGTCCGGAAGCACTGGCACAGATCACAGATGCGGGGAGGATGCTGACGACAGCGTGGTCGGACATCTTGCTGCGAGCCGTGCTCGAGCGAATGCTCAGACACAGCAGCCAAACAATTAATTACAGCACGCAGACGGCAGTAGCGTCGGGGATCGCAATTTACGGTAGTAATGCACTTTACATATTAGCCCATTCGTCCCGTTGTGTCAACTTGCTGCCACCACCCTCTCGCGCGCCGCTTACGCTTCATCACTTTACCAACGCGACCGACAACGACGACCCATTTAACGCGCACAGCAAAAGTCTATCAGCCACCAGATACGCCACCGCGACAACAACAGTCGGAGACACTAATAGACACAGTGAATCGTGCGTCCAAGCAAAGCACTGAAGCTTATAAACAGGCGCTGGCGACAGCCAGACAGCACTAAGAAAAAATACGCACTAGAAAAGACACACGTACACACACAAAACAGAGAGGGGACAAAAACAAATCAAAAAATAAAGATCCAAAATAAAAACAAAAACTTCGCGAAAAGAACAGGAAGAAAAAAGCGACGGTGACAACAGAGTGCACTCAACACATGGTGGGAGAGAGCAACAGGCAGCAATGACAGCTGAGAGTAATTAGTCAAGACGATACGAGTAGCCATCAAGGTTTATAAAATAAAGGTTACGCCACTCGCCATGTTGTGACGTAGAATGAGCAATTCGTAGTGTTGCCACATTTATATACTTTTTATTCGTATTTTATATATGTTACCTTGCCTCTGAGCTTTAAGCGTTAAAAGTCTTGAAATGGTGTTCCAAAGTATCAACGGCGATGGACTGTTAGCTGCACCTTGTTATTTACAGCGGCACATTGAAGAATCGCAACACATTTCTTGCAGTGAAAACGTTAAAAAAAAATTTTTTTCGATCAAAAATGTATTCGCGAATACGCAGCCTGAATGCTCAAATGCGAGACAACTCTTACATTAAAAGGCGTAAACTAAAAAAAAATTTAAAATAATTCCATATGCATGTATACATATTTCAACTTGCTTAATTTTTACTGTATGGCAACTACCTTTTTTCGGGTTTGTTTACATTTTCTAGCATTTTACAAGCTCGACCAATCAGAGCTCGCTACTGTGTGACGTCACACGAGCACAACAAATTTTTTGACGTCTAAGTGGCGGGACCTTTGTTCTATAGACCTTGAGTAGCCATGGTAAAAAAAAAATGATACAAAAACAGAAAGTAGAGCCAATGCTTCTTCTCAGCCGCCATATTGCGCATCTGACACTAAAGGTCTTTTTGACGTCCTCTTTTTCTTTTTGCTACCGTACTGTCGTTAGAAAATCCCTTGAACATTTTTTTACGTCAACAAAATTGAAATGTATTTTGTTTGGGTTTTGGGTTTAAGGTAGGTATGCAGCTCTCAAGAAACAACGAGCATATATTTCTTGAGCGTGAAAAAGTAGTAGTCAAGCATAGTGGAATTATACAGGTGGAGTAATTATTGACAGTTTGTATTTGACACTGCCTTATTTAAACGTTGCATTGAAAGGTAGCAAGAAAAGGGAAATAATTCGGCCTTTTTCACTAGATGGCGCTAATAATTATTTCAAATAGTTCTGAAATTCAAACGCACATTTATGTGAATTATCTATTCCATCAACAAAAAAGTTATCGATTGAGTGACTAAAGGCAGAGCCAACTCATTAGTGTGTATAACAAGCAAACGCTTAGCAAATGAGCATAATACTAACTACTAATACGAACACCGAGTGTATTTTACGCTTCTGGCTTTCTCCATCAGTCTTTTCGCTTCTCTTCCTTAATTGTGTCGACTTGGCTTTGTGTTAGGATTTTTACAGGATGTTGTTATTGTTGTTGCATTTTTTTGTGATTTCTGACGGAGGTGGAAAATCTTTGAAAGATACCGGAATATCAATTCCTTGGCATGCTGCGGTACGTGGAAAACGGGGTCCTTTTCCTCCGTCCAAGTGCGGTGGCAAAAACTGCAGCTCGACTTCGTCATAGTTCAAATAATTCAAAACCAAATAATCAAATTCAAAGTTCAAATATTGTAGTACAAGTTACGAAATTGTTTAGTTACGTTGAAAGAGTTCAGTTACGCACGGTTTAAATATATATTTGAAAAGTAACTTAAACTGGAGCGTTAGCGTTAGAAAAAACTCTTAGTTTTGCAAAAAACAACATTGTTTCTTCAAGGCAGCATGAACTGTCATAATCACAAAAACTGTCATCAGGTTACTCCACCTGTATAATTCCACCATGGTAGTGAAGTAAATTTGACGTTTGAAAGAAATTTTGACAAGATGATTTGCATTCTACTGGACAATTTTTTATTTTAATAGAAAGATTCAGTTCTCTCCAAATGGGCGACGATTGGTTTAGTTTTTAATACATTTCAACCGATTACGCTTTTATTACATGTCTTGAGACTGCGGCACGTTGGACTGCGGCATTTTCATGGCCGGCATGAAAGGCAGGCAGCTGTCACTTTTTCCTTTAAGAAATAAATAGGTACACATATGTTTCTTGGCGAAATCAGTGTTGTCATTTCATTTTTCAATAAAAAAAAGTATAAAAAAAACCGAATCAGTTTTCTTGTGAGGTGCGTACACCTCAAGAAAATATGACTCAAGGAAATTTCCTTGAGGATTTCTTGAGCTTTTTTATATGAAGTTTTCGCTTTTCTTGAGAGCTGCATACCGATCTTTAGATTGTAAAGAAATGTAAGCAAAGCAACTTTGAAATCTAGTCCTTTTCTATAAATCAGCTGTCAATGCAAACAAAAAAATAACAGTTCTAGAAAAACGCAGCGTAGGTGGTTGAGAAACTTTAAAATAATTAATATAAAATACAATATGATTTGTTGCTTTAACGATTGTAACGGAGAAAGTAACCCCATTAAGCGATGTCGAATTCGACGGCCTCGAAAATTTCGCAATTACCAAAATGAAACTTGGAAACTACGGGTTTCACATATGTTAATCTCCTTTCAGTGAGAGCATCACATAAGCCAACACCCGAATTCCTACAAATTTTAAATACAATTTTCGCCAACATTAACGGTGAAAGTTTGGTGGAAACACAAAACTACATGGAGAACTTATTAACTAACAGTCAAAATTGCACGGTACTAGAGCAACGTGTTGCGAAACGTTTCTTTTTAGGCCGAACATTTTTTAGGATACGGTTTTTGAACAGCAATTTAAAAACACAAAAAAAATTAATATTAATAAGAAATTAAAAAAAAAAACAATTACATTTTGGATTTTCTGACACTGCTATAAAGTTCATGACTAGCTATCTTGACGGCCGAGTTCAGCAAGTCAAAGGATTGAATTTCTCGTCGCCGGTTAAATCGATTTCGGCCGGCGTTCCCCAGGGGTCTGTCCTTGGTCCTCTTCTGTTCAGTCTTTTTGTAAATGATGTTTTTTTTGTTTGTAATTATATTCAGGTTCATGCCTATGCTGATGACATCCAGTTATATTTGTCTAGTAGAGTTGCTCTAGTTGAAGATTTGCGCTATAAAGTTAATTGTGATTTGTCTGCTATTGTGAATTGGGCGAAGAATAATGGGTTATCACTGAATGTTTGTTATATTTGAAACAAAGTGATCCATACCGATAATATCGAAAAGTTGTGGCTTGGTTCAACTGCTTTAAAGCTCACTGACAAAATACAAAAATTAGGATTTATTGTAAATTCAACATTAACCTGTGCTGACCATGTTAACAAAGTTGTGAGTAAGGTATATGCCGTATTGCGTAAGTTAAGAACTTCTGCCGCGTTCACGCCTTTGGAAACCAGGCGTATGTTAGCTATGCAACTTGTTCTGCCCCATATAACTTACTTTAAGTTAGTGTATAGTAAACTTTACTCAAGATCGACACACAAGATTAACGTAGTTTTTAAAAATGTTACGCGATACGTATATGGAATCCAAAAGTATGATCATATCTAGCTGTGGAGAAACAAAGTTCTTGGATGTAGCATTATGAACTGAATTTAGCTGCGAGAAACTGTATGTTTCTATACAAATTAGTTTTACGGAAAACTCCGCGTTATCTATATGACAAGCTCCACCAGTCCTATTCACAGAGGCATAACAGCCTGATTGTACCAAGACATACATTGTTAGCTACATCTAGACTATTCTTCGTTAACGCCGTGAGAGTGTGGAACTCAATTCCTGAGATGATTAAAGCTAGACTGAATCGAAACAACTACAATTAAACTAGGCCATTTCAAAGAACTGGGATAAATTATGCGAGCAATAATTACAGACTACATTGTGACTTTTCATTGTATACATTCTTTTCTTTTCTTCTTTACTCGTGGGTCAAATTTTCTCAAGTGGGCCACTTTAAAATCGATGGTCTCAGTTTTCGTTGATCAATACGGTTTTCGATCGGCTTGGAGGTAAAAACGACACCCCATAAATAATTTTGAAAAAAATGTTTTTTTCATTAGTTATTTACAGTTAAAGTTTTTGATCATGTTTTTTTCAAAAATTCATAACTCACGAACGGTTTATCGGAACTCAACGTTTTCTACATCAACATTTTTGTCAATTAATATACTTTGCCATGAAAAAATCTTTCTTCACAAAAAAATTATTATTTAGCTGAAAAATCCTATTTGTTGTAAATAATTGAAAATTAATTAAACTTCTCCGCCAGCGAGAAAATTTTGACACATTTCATTCAATTTTACAATCCCTTACAAAAATTTTGGTGAAAAAAAAGTCATTATTTTGCATTAGGTCAAAAGTTATACATGTTTTTGTGACCGCGCTCCTACCTCTAGCGCTGGAAAAGCACATATTGAGGCGCGCGCGCTTAGTTATCGTGTGACCGAATCGTCATCGTGTGACACGATGACTAAGCGCGCGCGCGTCAATATGTGCTTTTCCAGCGCTAGAGGTAGGAGCGCGGTCACAAAAACATGTATAACTTTTGACCTAATGCAAAATAATGACTTTTTTTTCACCAAAATTTTTGTAAGGGATTGTAGAATTGAATGAAATGTGTCAAAATTTTCTCGCTGGCGGAGAAGTTTCATTAAATTTCAATTATTTACAACAAATAGGATTTTTCAGCTAAATAATAATTTTTTTGTGAAGAAAGATTTTTTCATGTCAAAGTATATTAATTGACAAAAATTTTGATGTAGAAAACGTTGAGTTCCGATAAACCGTTCGTGAGTTATGAATTTTTGAAAAAAACATGATCAAAAACTTTAACTGTAAATAACTAATGAAAAAAACATTTTTTTCAAAATTATTTATGGGGTGTCGTTTTTACCTCCAAGCCGATCGAAAACCGTATTGATCAACGAAAACTGAGACCATCGATTTTAAAGTGGCCCACTTGAGAAAATTTGACCCTCGTCCTAACTTCTATACTTTCTACTTTATTTCTTTCATGTATTAGTTTTAAGTTAAATTATTGTATTTATATTGTAAGCTGTTGATGTACTTATAAAAGATCGATGATCTTAAGCTGTACAAGTAATTAACCCTAGTGTGTGTGCTGAAAAAGAACACTCTTACCCATGTGATGGGGTACCCCAGTACAAATTGTACGAAAATGTCTCACTTTTTGTTTGCACTGTAAGACATTTTACCGGGTTTGTTAAGTTTTAAACTTGTCTTTCGACAGGTTCAAAACATTTTTACGTTTTAAAGTTTTCGATAACGATGCTTGCCGACCTTTACGACCCCAAACAAATAAAGCGGCTCCCATTTTATGTTGATAAAATTGTTCTATTACAAATTATTTGCTTTAGAAAGTTTAACTTACAAGAAATATCTAAGAAATCGATGAAACTCCATAAAAAAAGTGATGGGTTATCCGGGTTCCCAAGCAACTAAATAAAATCAAACACTCGAAAATAAAGACATAACACTTCGTTCAATAATGTGTGTGACTAACTAATTAAAACACATGTTTTTGCTAAAATTCGTTTTTATTCATCAACATAGTCCCTTTTTAGGGAGATACAATCATTCCAACGCTTTTCCAATCTTTCGATTCCGCCTTTGTAGAACGATTTTTCTTTGCCTTCAAAATAGGCGTTAGTTTCGGCGATTACTTCATCATTTGAGCCAAATCTCTTACCACGGAGCATCTTTTTGAGGTCTGCGAAGAGCCAGTAGTCGCTGGGGGCCAGATCTGGAGAATACGGGGGATGAGGAAGCAATTCGAAGCCCAATTCATGCATTTTTGCCATCGTTTTCATCGACTTGTGACACGGTGCATTGTCTTCATATGGGGCCGCTTAATCGCGATTTCATCTTTCAAACGTTCCAACAACGCTATATAATAGTCGCTATTGATTGTTTTCCCTTTCTCAAGATAGTCGATGAATATTGTTCCGTACACATCCCAAAATACTGACGCCATAACCTTGCCAGCCGATGTTTGTGCCTTTGGACGCTTTGGGCGGCTTTCACCGGTTGCATGCCACTCAGCAGACTGCCGATTTGACTCTGGAGTGAAATGGTGGATCCATGTTTCATCCATTGTGATGTACCGACGCAAAAACTCCGACTTGTTGCGCGTAAACATGTCCAAACAGCTCTTTGAATCATCGATTCGTTGTTGTTTTTGCTCCGGTGTGAGCAAACGCGGCACCCATTTCGAAAACACCTTTTTCATAACCAAATGTTCGTGTATTATGGTGTGTACACTGCCTGCTGATATCTTTAGAATATCAGCAATCTCCCCCACTTTCACTTTACGGTCGGACATAATGATTTTCAGTGTTTTTTCAACGTTTTCCGGAATAACAGCGTCATTTGGCCGTCCAGTAGATGGAATGTCATCGGTGTCTGTACGACCACGTTTGAATTCGGCATACCAATAACAAATGATTCTTTTTGATGGAGCAGAGTCCGAATAATGTTTTTCAAGCCATTCCTGGCATTCAACAGTATTTTTTTTCATTAAAAAACAATGGTAAATCAGCACACGGAATTGCTTTGAATTCATTTTTTTTGAAAACTCAAAAGTAGTGTCACTTAACGCATTAACGCCCAACTGGACACTTCTTCTATACTCTTCTTAACAGGTTCCTTCGGTATCTTATCGGACGTTAAAAAAATCGTGACTAGTCCATATTTATGTAAAATTTTATCAGCTTTTGATTGGTGCAATCAGATTTACAAAAAACTGCATAGTTAACAAGTTACATAAGTTTATTTAACAAACAACACGAAATTTTTGAAAAAAAAACTTTTTGTTTTTTAAGGCAGGTTCTCACCTTGTGGATCCGAAAAAGTGCACTTTTTTTAGGAATTTTTTTTGAGATAACGGTTAAAGATACAACGCTGAAAATTGTTTCTGGATATGAACACACATTTATTTAGAGAATACAATTTTTCAAATTGAATGAATTAAAAAAGGGAGGGAGGGGGCGTCCATCAGTGGCGGCATGTCGGCGAGGAGGAGTCCCGCTACCGGAAGTGATTCCGTCAAAACCCGTGATCGGAAACACAAAAGGCAGCATGAACTGTCATAATCACAAAAACTGTCATCAGGTTACTCCACCTGTATAATTCCACCATGGTAGTGAAGTAAATTTGACGTTTGAAAGAAATTTTGACAAGATGATTTGCATTCTACTGGACAATTTTTTATTTTAATAGAAAGATTCAGTTCTCTCCAAATGGGCGACGATTGGTTTAGTTTTTAATACATTTCAACCGATTACGCTTTTATTACATGTCTTGAGACTGCGGCACGTTGGACTGCGGCATTTTCATGGCCGGCATGAAAGGCAGGCAGCTGTCACTTTTTCCTTTAAGAAATAAATAGGTACACATATGTTTCTTGGCGAAATCAGTGTTGTCATTTCATTTTTCAATAAAAAAAAGTATAAAAAAAACCGAATCAGTTTTCTTGTGAGGTGCGTACACCTCAAGAAAATATGACTCAAGGAAATTTCCTTGAGGATTTCTTGAGCTTTTTTATATGAAGTTTTCGCTTTTCTTGAGAGCTGCATACCGATCTTTAGATTGTAAAGAAATGTAAGCAAAGCAACTTTGAAATCTAGTCCTTTTCTATAAATCAGCTGTCAATGCAAACAAAAAAATAACAGTTCTAGAAAAACGCAGCGTAGGTGGTTGAGAAACTTTAAAATAATTAATATAAAATACAATATGATTTGTTGCTTTAACGATTGTAACGGAGAAAGTAACCCCATTAAGCGATGTCGAATTCGACGGCCTCGAAAATTTCGCAATTACCAAAATGAAACTTGGAAACTACGGGTTTCACATATGTTAATCTCCTTTCAGTGGGAGCATCACATAAGCCAACACCCGAATTCCTACAAATTTTAAATACAATTTTCGCCAACATTAACGGTGAAAGTTTGGTGGAAACACAAAACTACATGGAGAACTTATTAACTAACAGTCAAAATTGCACGGTACTAGAGCAACGTGTTGCGAAACGTTTCTTTTTAGGCCGAACATTTTTTAGGATACGGTTTTTGAACAGCAATTTAAAAACACAAAAAAAATTAATATTAATAAGAAATTAAAAAAAAAAACAATTACATTTTGGATTTTCTGACACTGCTATAAAGTTCATGACTAGCTATCTTGACGGCCGAGTTCAGCAAGTCAAAGGATTGAATTTCTCGTCGCCGGTTAAATCGATTTCGGCCGGCGTTCCCCAGGGGTCTGTCCTTGGTCCTCTTCTGTTCAGTCTTTTTGTAAATGATGTTTTTTTTGTTTGTAATTATATTCAGGTTCATGCCTATGCTGATGACATCCAGTTATATTTGTCTAGTAGAGTTGCTCTAGTTGAAGATTTGCGCTATAAAGTTAATTGTGATTTGTCTGCTATTGTGAATTGGGCGAAGAATAATGGGTTATCACTGAATGTTTGTTGTATTTGAAACAAAGTGATCCATACCGATAATATCGAAAAGTTGTGGCTTGGTTCAACTGCTTTAAAGCTCACTGACAAAATACAAAAATTAGGATTTATTGTAAATTCAACATTAACCTGTGCTGACCATGTTAACAAAGTTGTGAGTAAGGTATATGCCGTATTGCGTAAGTTAAGAACTTCTGCCGCGTTCACGCCTTTGGAAACCAGGCGTATGTTAGCTATGCAACTTGTTCTGCCCCATATAACTTACTTTAAGTTAGTGTATAGTAAACTTTACTCAAGATCGACACACAAGATTAACGTAGTTTTTAAAAATGTTACGCGATACGTATATGGAATCCAAAAGTATGATCATATCTAGCTGTGGAGAAACAAAGTTCTTGGATGTAGCATTATGAACTGAATTTAGCTGCGAGAAACTGTATGTTTCTATACAAATTAGTTTTACGGAAAACTCCGCGTTATCTATATGACAAGCTCCACCAGTCCTATTCACAGAGGCATAACAGCCTGATTGTACCAAGACATACATTGTTAGCTACATCTAGACTATTCTTCGTTAACGCCGTGAGAGTGTGGAACTCAATTCCTGAGATGATTAAAGCTAGACTGAATCGAAACAACTACAATTAAACTAGGCCATTTCAAAGAACTGGGATAAATTATGCGAGCAATAATTACAGACTACATTGTGACTTTTCATTGTATACATTCTTTTCTTTTCTTCTTTACTCGTGGGTCAAATTTTCTCAAGTGGGCCACTTTAAAATCGATGGTCTCAGTTTTCGTTGATCAATACGGTTTTCGATCGGCTTGGAGGTAAAAACGACACCCCATAAATAATTTTGAAAAAAATGTTTTTTTCATTAGTTATTTACAGTTAAAGTTTTTGATCATGTTTTTTTCAAAAATTCATAACTCACGAACGGTTTATCGGAACTCAACGTTTTCTACATCAACATTTTTGTCAATTAATATACTTTGCCATGAAAAAATCTTTCTTCACAAAAAAATTATTATTTAGCTGAAAAATCCTATTTGTTGTAAATAATTGAAAATTAATTAAACTTCTCCGCCAGCGAGAAAATTTTGACACATTTCATTCAATTTTACAATCCCTTACAAAAATTTTGGTGAAAAAAAAGTCATTATTTTGCATTAGGTCAAAAGTTATACATGTTTTTGTGACCGCGCTCCTACCTCTAGCGCTGGAAAAGCACATATTGAGGCGCGCGCGCTTAGTTATCGTGTGACCGAATCGTCATCGTGTGACACGATGACTAAGCGCGCGCGCGTCAATATGTGCTTTTCCAGCGCTAGAGGTAGGAGCGCGGTCACAAAAACATGTATAACTTTTGACCTAATGCAAAATAATGACTTTTTTTTCACCAAAATTTTTGTAAGGGATTGTAGAATTGAATGAAATGTGTCAAAATTTTCTCGCTGGCGGAGAAGTTTCATTAAATTTCAATTATTTACAACAAATAGGATTTTTCAGCTAAATAATAATTTTTTTGTGAAGAAAGATTTTTTCATGTCAAAGTATATTAATTGACAAAAATTTTGATGTAGAAAACATTGAGTTCCGATAAACCGTTCGTGAGTTATGAATTTTTGAAAAAAACATGATCAAAAACTTTAACTGTAAATAACTAATGAAAAAAACATTTTTTTCAAAATTATTTATGGGGTGTCGTTTTTACCTCCAAGCCGATCGAAAACCGTATTGATCAACGAAAACTGAGACCATCGATTTTAAAGTGGCCCACTTGAGAAAATTTGACCCTCGTCCTAACTTCTATACTTTCTACTTTATTTCTTTCATGTATTAGTTTTAAGTTAAATTATTGTATTTATATTGTAAGCTGTTGATGTACTTATAAAAGATCGATGATCTTAAGCTGTACAAGTAATTAACCCTAGTGTGTGTGCTGAAAAAGAACACTCTTACCCATGTGATGGGGTACCCCAGTACAAATTGTACGAAAATGTCTCACTTTTTGTTTGCACTGTAAGACATTTTACCGGGTTTGTTAAGTTTTAAACTTGTCTTTCGACAGGTTCAAAACATTTTTACGTTTTAAAGTTTTCGATAACGATGCTTGCCGACCTTTACGACCCCAAACAAATAAAGCGGCTCCCATTTTATGTTGATAAAATTGTTCTATTACAAATTATTTGCTTTAGAAAGTTTAACTTACAAGAAATATCTAAGAAATCGATGAAACTCCATAAAAAAAGTGATGGGTTATCCGGGTTCCCAAGCAACTAAATAAAATCAAACACTCGAAAATAAAGACATAACACTTCGTTCAATAATGTGTGTGACTAACTAATTAAAACACATGTTTTTGCTAAAATTCGTTTTTATTCATCAACATAGTCCCTTTTTAGGGAGATACAATCATTCCAACGCTTTTCCAATCTTTCGATTCCGCCTTTGTAGAACGATTTTTCTTTGCCTTCAAAATAGGCGTTAGTTTCGGCGATTACTTCATCATTTGAGCCAAATCTCTTACCACGGAGCATCTTTTTGAGGTCTGCGAAGAGCCAGTAGTCGCTGGGGGCCAGATCTGGAGAATACGGGGGATGAGGAAGCAATTCGAAGCCCAATTCATGCATTTTTGCCATCGTTTTCATCGACTTGTGACACGGTGCATTGTCTTCATATGGGGCCGCTTAATCGCGATTTCATCTTTCAAACGTTCCAACAACGCTATATAATAGTCGCTATTGATTGTTTTCCCTTTCTCAAGATAGTCGATGAATATTGTTCCGTACACATCCCAAAATACTGACGCCATAACCTTGCCAGCCGATGTTTGTGCCTTTGGACGCTTTGGGCGGCTTTCACCGGTTGCATGCCACTCAGCAGACTGCCGATTTGACTCTGGAGTGAAATGGTGGATCCATGTTTCATCCATTGTGATGTACCGACGCAAAAACTCCGACTTGTTGCGCGTAAACATGTCCAAACAGCTCTTTGAATCATCGATTCGTTGTTGTTTTTGCTCCGGTGTGAGCAAACGCGGCACCCATTTCGAAAACACCTTTTTCATAACCAAATGTTCGTGTATTATGGTGTGTACACTGCCTGCTGATATCTTTAGAATATCAGCAATCTCCCCCACTTTCACTTTACGGTCGGACATAATGATTTTCAGTGTTTTTTCAACGTTTTCCGGAATAACAGCGTCATTTGGCCGTCCAGTAGATGGAATGTCATCGGTGTCTGTACGACCACGTTTGAATTCGGCATACCAATAACAAATGATTCTTTTTGATGGAGCAGAGTCCGAATAATGTTTTTCAAGCCATTCCTGGCATTCAACAGTATTTTTTTTCATTAAAAAACAATGGTAAATCAGCACACGGAATTGCTTTGAATTCATTTTTTTTGAAAACTCAAAAGTAGTGTCACTTAACGCATTAACGCCCAACTGGACACTTCTTCTATACTCTTCTTAACAGGTTCCTTCGGTATCTTATCGGACGTTAAAAAAATCGTGACTAGTCCATATTTATGTAAAATTTTATCAGCTTTTGATTGGTGCAATCAGATTTACAAAAAACTGCATAGTTAACAAGTTACATAAGTTTATTTAACAAACAACACGAAATTTTTGAAAAAAAAACTTTTTGTTTTTTAAGGCAGGTTCTCACCTTGTGGATCCGAAAAAGTGCACTTTTTTTAGGAATTTTTTTTGAGATAACGGTTAAAGATACAACGCTGAAAATTGTTTCTGGATATGAACACACATTTATTTAGAGAATACAATTTTTCAAATTGAATGAATTAAAAAAGGGAGGGAGGGGGCGTCCATCAGTGGCGGCATGTCGGCGAGGAGGAGTCCCGCTACCGGAAGTGATTCCGTCAAAACCCGTGATCGGAAACACAAAAATCGAACACATTCTTAATGTGTACCGTATTATCTATTGAATGAACCAAGATTATGAAACAAAAAGTCACAATTACAAAAGTTATGAGGTTTTGAAAAAAAAATTAAGATTTTCGAATTTTTTTGTTCACTAATTATTTTTTTAAATAAACAATTTTCAATATTTTTGTGACTGATCGTGGTTTGTTTATTAGAAAAATTTGGTGACGATTGGTTCATTCCAGCGCCTTCAATCACTTCCGTAAGGTCCGAAAACGTGGTTCTGAGAAAAACGCGTTTAAAGTTTAAAGCGCGCTTGGCCGGTGCTCTACACTGCTCTTTGTAACGGCCTGTAACTTTTGTAATTTTTCAGATTTTGATCTGAAATTTCTGGAGCACATTTTTGAAACATATATCTACACGATAAGGCAAACAAAAAAAATTGTTTTTTTTCCCCCCACAAGGTGAGAACCTGCCTTAATACTTTCACCTCGAAATCGTTACTCAAGACCTCAAATTCGTACATTTTTTGGGTCCATGGACCTTTCCCTTCAAAACCTATATTCTGGTTTCTCAAAATTCAAAATGGAAGTATCCAAAATGGCGGCTCGAAGCCGAAATTTTTTTGCTCTTTTCGACACTTTTCAATAAAGCAACTTATCAATGTTGAATGTTCACAAATATTTGTGTACAGGGGTTTTTTGGGTCGCAGATCATGAATCTGCTATCAAATTTTACAAATTCAAAATGGCGGATCCAATATGGCAGCTGAAATTTTACAAAATCATTGAAATTCTATGAAAATTAGTATACGGGGGTTTTTTGGGACGAAAATCATGAATCTGATATCAGATTTTTTAAATTCAAAATGGAGGATATGATAAATCCAACATGGCCGCCCAAAATGTAAAATCATCTAATTTTTATAAAAATCAGTATCTCGGGGTTTTTTTGATCGCTGATCACGAATCCACCATAAAAATTCACAAATTCTAAATGGCGGATCCAATATGGGGGCTGAAAAGTCGCAAAATCATACAATTTTGATGTAAACTGGTCAGTCGAGTATCAGACCATGCAGTCGAGTATCTAGCGAGCAACAACCACTGTATTCCAATTTTCCAAGGAACTAAATGATTTCTAGGAATTACGGCAGCCATATTTGATCTGGCATTCTGAAATTTGTAAAATCTTAGAAAAAAACATCATCTACGACATAAAAAATCTCTGTTTACCAGTTTACATCAAAATTTTATGATTTTGCGACTTTTCAGCCCCCATATTGGATCCGCAATTTAGAATTTGTGAATATTTATGGTGGATTCGTGATCAGCGATCAAAAAAACCCCGAGATACTGATTTTTATAAAAATTAGATGATTTTACATTTTGGGCGGCCATGTTGGATTTATCATATCCGCCATTTTGAATTTGAAAAATCTGATAACAGATTCATCTACGTCCCAAAAAACCCCCGTATACTAATTTTCATAGAATTTCAATGATTTTGTAAAATTTCAGCTGCCATATTGGATCCATTTTGAATTTGTAAAATTTGATAGCAGATTCATGATCTGCGACCCAAAAAAACCCCTGTACACAAATATTTGTGAACATTCAACATTGATAAGTTGCTTTATTGAAAAGTGTCGAAAAGAGCAAAAAAATTTCGGGTTCGAGCCGCCATGTTGGATACTTCCATTTTGAACTTTGAGAAACCAAGATATAGGTTTTGAAGGGAAAGGTCCATGGACCCAAAAAATGTACGAATTTGAGGTCTTGAGTAACGATTTCGAGGTGAAAGTATTAAAAAACAAAGTTTTTTTCAAAAATTTCGTGTTTTTTGTTAAATAAACTTATGTAAGTTGTTAACTATGCATTTTTTTGCAAATCTGATTGCACCAATCAAAAGCTGATAAAATTTTACATAAATATGGACTAGTCACGATTTTTTTAACGTCCGATAAGATACCGAAAAGAACCTGTTAAGAAGAGTATAGAAGAAGTGTCCAGTTGGACGTTAATGGGTTAAAGCACTGTAACTTGTAAACTAATGGTCGGATTGACATATAATTTTGACAGTAAGCCTAAAAAGGTTCACAATTTCGAAAAAAAATATTGATTTAGTATTAGTGCCGCCATCTATGTGTCAGTCACACACATTATTGCACGAAGTGTTAATACCATTTTGGGAGTTGTCATGAAGTTTCACCTTTCTAGGTTATCCGCAAGTATGTAAAATTTCAGTATCAAAGTGATTTGGGTACCCGGGTAAAATACATAGTAATTTACCTTTGTACCATTCATTGCGTTTTTGCTTGTCTAACAGTTCATAACAAAATGAATTAGTCACATTGAAATGTCTATTTCGTGTTTATTTTAAAAAAGATCTAAAAATCCTTCGAACCTTAAATAACCCTAATTTAGTATAACAACGAAGTGGCATCACGAATCAAGCTTTTCACAAATACGAAAATCGTCAATAAGCCCGTTTAGTGTCAAAACAATTGACAGCGGTTCTAGCTTCTATTTTTGTATCATGCGAGTAGTGCAGCAAACTCACAGCGTTGCCAGCAATTACATTAATTTCTAGACATTTGACAAAACAGTTTCGCTCGAGTTGTGGCTTCTCAGTATTTGAATTTTTTTTCATTGAATGAACGATTTTTCAATATTTGTCTCTACATAAGAAAGCTTTTCTATCTTGCAATAGTAAGCCATGTAATTTCCATTAATTCCTAAACAAAAAATTGTGGGAAATTTTTAAAAGTATTTTGGTGCTTCTGAACGATTTCGAAAGATGTTGTTTTGGTAAACTGAAATATTTATTTTCCACCCAAACATTAATTACATGCAATGTAGTGCATCCTTGAGAGCTGCATACGCCAGAATTACAAGAGTTTTAACTATTTTCCACATGTTACCATTTTGTCAAAATTCACAGGTTCCTCGTAGGATATGCTTGGCATTCGCTCCATACCTGAACGCTGCATTTCAATGTTCAAAAGGGCACAAACGATGGCAACGCTCGACATGTAACAAGGCAACCATGATACAATTAACAAAGTTGACTAACTACGGAGAGCCACGAAAATTTGTGTACGAGTAATGTCAGTTGTCGTCAAATGTTCCCATTGAACAGGGTGGTGTTGCTGCATTTTAAATTTAGGAGCAAAAATAAGATCGTCAGGGTATCACAAATATCAAAAAGTGCAGTTTTAAAACTGAAAATTTGCTAACAAAATAGTTGCATATGCCTGTTTTTACATTTCAAAGAGACAATTTCTCACAATATTTGTATTTTTTTTATTCTGTTTTGAATGCTAGCGAAGAGGCTGAAAAACAATATCACAAACTCCTACGTGGAAAATGCAACCATATTCTTTGAGAGACGAAAATGTTTGCTGTCATTCAAATTGGCGTACGTGGACAAAGAATTTCGGAGAAGGTTTTCCGTACTTAGTTTACCTTGTTTATTGTATCATGAAGGCAAAGTATCTGCTGTTAACCGCAACGAAATCGTATGCAGCATTGCATTGATGGCCTGCACTGTCAACCAACAAACCCTAAAATTACAGGCCCTTGTAACACATGGCAGCAGCAAATTGTCGCGAATAGAAAGGCGAACAGCACTACTTTGTTAATGCGGCAGCGAATACAAGCGAAAAGATAAATATTTTGATACATTCACTGCTGACCCGAACGATTATCGGATTAACGCTTCCAAATTAATTATTTGTGCGCAAAATGTGGCAACGCTTTTAGATTGACACAGATACCAACACAAAAGACGAAATAGTTTTGAGTGCTGTTATTTAATCATTTGGTTTGGTTTTACGATTACTATACAGGCAGCAATGCCGCAAGTTCAGCACTTGCCCTGCGACGCAGCGTTATCGAAGAATTTTTTCAATTGAAATGGGTACTACGAGACGCTGTTCGCAAGCGATACAGCAATGATAACATGATGCGAAACTGAGAGGATTGACGAAATTTTGTCGTTTTTTTTGGTCACACGAACACAATCCGTGTGAGCTGAAAAGAAAATCGTCAACCCTGCCAGCTTTCTCTCTTTGTGGAACAATTCGTATTGTAGCAAGCAGCTGACTTGCAAATTTGTTCCTAACGCGGGGTTGCAATTTTTATGTACTTGTAAAAAAGTATGTTCGCAGTCTTATTGTACGAAGCAGGGTAAAATAAGGAAAAAATATATGAAATGATCAAAATTATTTAATTTAAATGAAAATGTTAGGGAAAAGTTGTAATATGCAGAGATATAAAGATGTAAAAAAGAAATCCTTATTTCTTTGTGCATATGTAAAAACTAATAATAACTAATTTGCATTTTCCGAACCACCACTGAGGCAATACGGCGCGTTACCGATTTTTTTTTAACGATTTTGTAACATTTTAACAATTTTTTTAACAATGATTTCAGAGAGGAACAAATAAAAAAAATGTATTTAATGCGTTTGTTTCCCAATTCGAAAAAAACACGGACTAAACGGACCACAAAAACCAGAAGTAGCCGAAACTAATAAATGTCGGACAGTAAACAATTTATGTTTATAAGTATAGTCTGCTACTTCGCGATTATAAAATCGTATCAGAAAATATATGTATATATATGCATATATCTATATTATATAATTGCGACAGCCATATTTTGCTATCCCTTTTTATACGGGTGCGCATATCATATATACATATATATACATATACATATATATATAACATATATATAATATATTTTCTATTAATATGCGCACCCGTATAAAAAGGGATAGCAAAATATGGCTGTCGCAATTATCGCAAAAACTCCTCTGGAGCTTTCATCAAATTCACATTTCATTCAAATTTCACGAATAAAATTCAATAAAAGCTGAATAAAAAATGTGTTAAACACGTATTAAAACACTTTTGACTGGTTTTCGGGAAATATTGTAATTTTTTAATCACTTTTCTTCCAAAAGATTACATAGTTACAAAGAAATTAAAATTGATTTTCCAATGTTTAAAAAATTGAAAGTAAACGCAACCCTCGCCATGGCCCTTGTATGGGAAATCAACAGTACGGTTCTGTGCAACCCCCGGGTCTGATGTTTGACAAAATCAACCCTAAGGTCTGATGTTATCGGTGTATTAGTGCGGATTTTGAGTATGTATTGTGGTCGAGCGCTCTCAGTTTCGCATCATGTTATCATTGCGATACAGTACCTAGATCACTGATGGGCACGCTGCTACTCGCGAGCAGCGTTGCCGTTTTGGTTATTTTTAACCAAAAATGGTTATTTTATTTTTGAAAATGGATTTTGGTTATTTGGTGATTTTTTATCCCATTTGGTTATTTTTGAGAACATTGCCCACTGATGACAAAATGTATCCTTTCGAATATAGCACACTGATACAAAATATATCTTAAATATCTACGAGCACAACATTATTGGGAGTGGCAATAATATTGTTACGAATATTAAGTCTAGTGGGCTGTCACGTATCTCTGGATTGTGTGATTTGAAAATAAAACACAGTCAGTTTCTTAAATGCAGACAATAAAATACACCAACAGTCACTTTATTATTCACAGTTTACACTTTACTGTTCGTACACTTAAGTATTTGCTTAATTATTCCGTGTGGCAACTTCACTTGTCAAAACCAGACTGACTCCCTGCACCGCATCTGGCCACCTTTTATACTCTGTCCGGCCGTCGCGCAGATCGTTCTCGCACATTGCCAGATTGGACTAGAAGTTTCCCTGATGACCGCGACCATCGTTGCCAGGTTGGACTAAAAGTTACTATCGCGGCCGTCGTTGCCAGATTGGGTTATGGCACGGCACGTAGCGGCAGGGTTGCTTTGCACAGCGACAGACTGGCTCATCGTTACACTGCCCACCACTTAGACTTGTTCGTCCCGAACAAGTGCCGAGGCTCCGCTGTGATGAGGCGCCAGGCGCTCCAAATGGACTACCTTCAGCTTAGCGCCTCTATTGTTGCAACGTTGAATCCGGTATACCACATCGTTAATCCTAGTCACGACTTCGTAAGGTCCTTCCCATGACGCTTGAAGTTTTGGAGACAAACCTTTCCTCCGCTGCGGGTTGTAGAGCATTACCAAATCGCCTTCTTGGAACCCTGCTGAGTTGGCCCGTAGATCGTATCTGGCTTTCGCCTTATCGCTGACCAGTTTGGTGCGGCTCCTTATAAACTGGTGAATTTCCTCTAGTTCCGCCCGCTTATTGGCCACGTAGTCCGTCTTAGCGCCTCCCGTCGTGCTGACTACCCCGAACTTCAAGTCAGCGGGTAACCGCAACTCTGTGCCGAACACTGCTCGGGCTGGAGTGAGTGATGTCGTGTCGTGCGGGGCTGACCTATACGCCATCAGGAACAGGGGGATATGCGTGTCCCAATCCTTTTGATTCCTGCCTACCACTTTCCGCAGGTATTCCTCCAGTGTCCGGTTAAAGCGTTCCACCATGCCGTCGGACTGTGGGTGCAAAGGAGTGGTACGCGTTTTCTTTATCCCCAGCAGCTCACACACTTCCTTGAATACCGCAGACTCGAAATTCCGGCCTTGATCTGAGTGCAACTCCAACGGAACTCCGAACCTGGCTACCCAGTTGTTTACCAGCTTTTCCGAGATCGTGGTGGCCTCCTGGTTAGGAATAGGGTACACTTCGGGCCATTTGCTGAAGTAATCCATTACGACGAGCACATATTTGTTGCCTAGAGTGCTAGTTGGGAATGGGCCGGCGACGTCCATAGCAATCCGCTCGAAGGGCGCTCCCACGTTGTACTGCTGCATGCGGCCTCGAGATTTTCTTGTCGGCCCTTTCGCGGCTGAACATCGGTCGCAGCTCTTAATCCACTCGGCTACAGACTCCTGACATCCTACCCAGTAGAATCGTCTTTTTATTTTGGCGACGGTTTTGGTGATGCCTAGGTGCCCTCCACTGGAGTCGTTATGGTATGCCTCGATGACCTCGTTGATTCTGCTTTTCGGCACTACCATTAGGGGGTTGCTGGTACGACCATCCGCGCTCTCCCATTCGCGGTACAGGCAGCCTTCCTTCAGCCGCAGACTTTTCCACTGTGCCCAGTAAGCCTTAGCGATCGGGCTTTCACCAGCCATCTCCTGCCAGTCTGGACGTGCGCCTTGCTCCTTGCCTTCGACGATTTTTGCAAGATCCGCATCCTCATGCTGGTCTTTTTGTAGCCTCTCCGCAGACCACTCTTCCTCTGGCATGACGCTGACCAACCGGACGTCCACTATCTGTTCTTTGCTTTCGGCTCGCGAGCATTGCCTGCATTCGACTTTGCACGGACGGCGGGACAAGGCATCGGCATTTCCATGGCTACTGCCCTTGCGATGCTCTATCGTGTAGTCGTAGCTCTGCAGTCGCTCGATCCACCTCGCCAATTGCCCTTCAGGATCTTTAAAGTTCAGAAGCCATCTCAATGCCGCATGATCTGTGCGCAGGCGAAACCTTTGTCCATACAGATATTTGTGGAAGTGTTTTACGGAGTCCAATACCGCCAGCAGTTCTCTCCGTGTCACACAGTAATTGCGTTCCGGTTTCGATAAAACCCTACTGTAGTACGCTATCACCTGTTCCTGGCCGTCTATTATCTGTGATAGCACGCCGCCAATACTACTCCCGCTTGCATCTGTATCCAGCACAAACATCTCCCCAGGCACGGGGAAGGCCAGAATTGGAGCGCTGCACAGTTTTTCCTTCAGACGTGCAAAAGCCTGTTCCTGCTCCTCGTTCCACTCGAAAGCTTGGCTCTTTTTTGTCAGTTTGTGCAGGCTGCTGGCTATGTTCGCGAATCCCGGAACAAATCGGCGGTAGTATGTGCACAGGCCCAGGAAACTGCGGAGTTCGTGTAGATTGCGTGGCCGGGGCCACTCCTTTACTGCCGTGATTTTGCCTTCATCCGTATGTACTCCACGGGCGGAAACCGTATAACCCAGATACTTGACCTCCTTTTGGAACAGCGAGCACTTCTTTGGGTTGAGTTTAAGCCCAGCTTTTTGTATCCGCTCAAATACCTCCTTCAGCTTTCCCAGGTGGTCGTCGAAGCTTTTACCCATCACGATTATGTCGTCGAGGTACACCAGACACGTCCGCCAATGCAGCCCTTTTAGCACGCGTTCCATTAGCCGCTCGAATGTTGCTGGTGCGTTGCAGAGTCCAAACGGCATGACGGTGAACTGCCACAAACCATCGCCAACACTGAAAGCCGTTTTCTCCTTGTCCTTGTCTGCAAGCTCTACCTGCCAATAGCCGCTGCGTAAGTCGAGCGTGGAGAACCACTGCGTGCCTGACAGTGTGTCGAGGGTGTCATCGATCCGAGGTAGTGGATAACTGTCCTTCTTGGTCACATCATTGAGCTTCCGATAGTCCACACAAAACCGGGTACTGCCATCTTTTTTCTTGACTAGCACGACCGGCGAGCACCAGGGGCCCGAAGAAGGCTCTATGACCTTGTCTTTCTGCATGTTTTCGATCAAATTTGCGACCTCTTCCCTCTTGGCCAGAGGAACTCGTCTTGGCGGTTGGCGAATCGGTTTTGCACTTCCGGTGTCGATGTTGTGCTTCACTATGGCTGTTCTTCCGCCTGCTTCCGCCGCAAATATTGACCCATAGTGCTGCAGGAGTGACCTCGCCTTCTGTTTCTGCTTGGCCAACAACTCGCTGCTCCACTGGTTCTCCTGCGGTATGGCGTCCATGTTAAACCCGCTCTTCTCATTACCTCCAGGCGGGCTACTCTCGCAATTGACCACTGCTACAGCTTCCTTACACTCGCCAATTACCTCATCTTTTCCGACATATCTGGGTGCATTCAGGGGGTTCAGTATTCTGACTGGTATCCTTCCATTTTTAGGTCCCACTAATGTACGTCCGATGATGATGTTGTCGTGTCCTTGCTTCGGTGCTTCTACTACCCACAGCCGACTCGTCCCATCGTCCTCGTTTACCTTTGCCCACACAATCGCCTCAGAATTCGCTGGTATCCTCCTGTGTTGACACGATAAAACCTTCCTTACCGCCACGCTTCGCTCATAGCCAGTGTGCAGCGGGAATTCAACGTTGGCATATCTCAGCACATTTTCCTTCAGGTCCAGCGTAAAACCGTGCCTAATCATGAAATCCACGCCGATAATCACGTCGTCCATTATATCCGCGACGATGAACTCATGTTCCAGGCTGCTGGTGCCGATAGCAATCGTTTTTGTAACTTTCCCTCTCACCGGCGCGCGCTCGCCAGTCGCAGTCCGCAGCTGTATGCCATGCAGCGGTTCCCAGTTCTTCAGCAGGTTCCTTTTTATGATCGAATATGACGCTCCAGTATCTAGTGTCAACACGAACCACTTTCCATCTATCCTTCCTTCAATTGTCAAGCTGCTGGGCTGTCGTTTCAGCTGTGAGACAAGGATGGTGGGGCGGCAGATTGTGGGGATCAGCTCACGCCCCTTTGGGCTGACCCGTTTTAGTTTAACGGCTCCTCGTCCTCAGCCCTGCGCTTGTTGGCTGAGCCTCGATTGTCAGTATTCTTTGCTTCAGGCGATTGCGATCGGGAACGGGAACGCCTCTTTCGTTGGCGGCAGTCTCGTGATATGTGGCCCTGCTTGCCACACACCCAGCAAACAACTTTAGAGGAGACCACTCGTGGCCTGCCCGGTATCTCAGAGCTTATGGCTTGGATCGGAATGTCGTTGTCCGCCTGAATCTGGCGTATCCTTGCAGGTGCATACCGAGTGCTCCCCATCCATGCCGCTTCATATGTCATCGCGCTGGTCACCGTTTCCTTAAATGTTGGCTTGCCCATCATCAACGCACTGCGACGTGTTTCTGGATCATGAAGACCTTCAACAAACGACTCAATCTTCATCCTCTCGAGATCATCAGCACCAAATTTTGGGTAGCACAACTGTACGAGCCGCTCAATGTCTGCTGCATATGTCTGCAGCGCCTCGTTGGCTCTTTGCTTGCGGTTCTTCAGCTCACAGTAGTATAGCGCATGGTTGTGCTCGTTGCTATACTTCGCTGCTAATGCTCTCATGATGGCACCGTAATCACTTCTTAAACATTCTGGAACTGATTTGATTACCTCCGCCGCAGGACCTTTCAGCGCCAGTGCCAACCTCCGACCTTTCCTGATATCTGTCCACTGATTTTCCAAAGCAGCCAAGTCGAATTGCAATTTAAATGTGTCGAACGGCGCAGCACCATCATAAGTAGGCACTTCTGTTCTGGCAGCAAAACCGTCCTGAACCGGTGGCAAACATTCTCGTGGCTGTACCTCTCGAAACCGTTCGTCTATCTTTCTGTGCATCGAATCTTCCAGACTGTCAACTCGTTTGTTCAAGGACTCATCCAGGTTGTCAACTCGTCTGTTCAGGGATTCACCCATTTCGTCAACTCGTTTGTCCCAATCGTCTATTCGCGTCTCGAGATGCTCAACTTTCACATTCAGGCTATTGGAAATTTCCTCCACCTTCTGCTCTATGCGCGCAGAATTTTCCGCCATTTCCCGATTTGCAGTCTCGACTTTTGCCGAAATTTCGAGATTCGTAATTTCCAGCTTCGCTGACATTTCTCGATTTGCTGTCTCGATTTGCGCCGACATGCCTTTGAGTGCAGCCATTAGTTGGCTCATGTCCAACGCTTGTATTGGTGCAGCCGCTGTACTCTGTAGCGAAGCAGCACCAGCAGGCGACTCCTCCACCTTGGCCGACGCCTCCAGTTCTTGTGCTCCGAACTCGTGCACAGTCCAATCGACGCCTCGTGCCTCACATGCTTCTCGCAAGCGCAACTGCAACTCCACCTTCCCGCCAGCAGTCGGCAAATTCCAGGCAGCCAGCTCCTTCTTCAGCTGGTCTACCTTCAGCAGCTCGAGTTTAACCATGTCCGTACTTTTATAATTTTATTTATTTAGTTATTTTCAATTTTCCACAATCCCACTTCTGACACCAAATGTTACGAATATTAAGTCTAGTGGGCTGTCACGTATCTCTGGATTGTGTGATTTGAAAATAAAACACAGTCAGTTTCTTAAATGCAGACAATAAAATACACCAACAGTCACTTTATTATTCACAGTTTACACTTTACTGTTCGTACACTTAAGTATTTGCTTAATTATTCCGTGTGGCAACTTCACTTGTCAAAACCAGACTGACTCCCTGCACCGCATCTGGCCACCTTTTATACTCTGTCCGGCCGTCGCGCAGATCGTTCTCGCACATTGCCAGATTGGACTAGAAGTTTCCCTGATGACCGCGACCATCGTTGCCAGGTTGGACTAAAAGTTACTATCGCGGCCGTCGTTGCCAGATTGGGTTATGGCACGGCACGTAGCGGCAGGGTTGCTTTGCACAGCGACAGACTGGCTCATCGTTACACTGCCCACCACTTAGACTTGTTCGTCCCGAACAAGTGCCGAGGCTCCGCTGTGATGAGGCGCCAGGCGCTCCAAATGGACTACCTTCAGCTTAGCGCCTCTATTGTTGCAACGTTGAATCCGGTATACCACATCGTTAATCCTAGTCACGACTTCGTAAGGTCCTTCCCATGACGCTTGAAGTTTTGGAGACAAACCTTTCCTCCGCTGCGGGTTGTAGAGCATTACCAAATCGCCTTCTTGGAACCCTGCTGAGTTGGCCCGTAGATCGTATCTGGCTTTCGCCTTATCGCTGACCAGTTTGGTGCGGCTCCTTATAAACTGGTGAATTTCCTCTAGTTCCGCCCGCTTATTGGCCACGTAGTCCGTCTTAGCGCCTCCCGTCGTGCTGACTACCCCGAACTTCAAGTCAGCGGGTAACCGCAACTCTGTGCCGAACACTGCTCGGGCTGGAGTGAGTGATGTCGTGTCGTGCGGGGCTGACCTATACGCCATCAGGAACAGGGGGATATGCGTGTCCCAATCCTTTTGATTCCTGCCTACCACTTTCCGCAGGTATTCCTCCAGTGTCCGGTTAAAGCGTTCCACCATGCCGTCGGACTGTGGGTGCAAAGGAGTGGTACGCGTTTTCTTTATCCCCAGCAGCTCACACACTTCCTTGAATACCGCAGACTCGAAATTCCGGCCTTGATCTGAGTGCAACTCCAACGGAACTCCGAACCTGGCTACCCAGTTGTTTACCAGCTTTTCCGAGATCGTGGTGGCCTCCTGGTTAGGAATAGGGTACACTTCGGGCCATTTGCTGAAGTAATCCATTACGACGAGCACATATTTGTTGCCTAGAGTGCTAGTTGGGAATGGGCCGGCGACGTCCATAGCAATCCGCTCGAAGGGCGCTCCCACGTTGTACTGCTGCATGCGGCCTCGAGATTTTCTTGTCGGCCCTTTCGCGGCTGAACATCGGTCGCAGCTCTTAATCCACTCGGCTACAGACTCCTGACATCCTACCCAGTAGAATCGTCTTTTTATTTTGGCGACGGTTTTGGTGATGCCTAGGTGCCCTCCACTGGAGTCGTTATGGTATGCCTCGATGACCTCGTTGATTCTGCTTTTCGGCACTACCATTAGGGGGTTGCTGGTACGACCATCCGCGCTCTCCCATTCGCGGTACAGGCAGCCTTCCTTCAGCCGCAGACTTTTCCACTGTGCCCAGTAAGCCTTAGCGATCGGGCTTTCACCAGCCATCTCCTGCCAGTCTGGACGTGCGCCTTGCTCCTTGCCTTCGACGATTTTTGCAAGATCCGCATCCTCATGCTGGTCTTTTTGTAGCCTCTCCGCAGACCACTCTTCCTCTGGCATGACGCTGACCAACCGGACGTCCACTATCTGTTCTTTGCTTTCGGCTCGCGAGCATTGCCTGCATTCGACTTTGCACGGACGGCGGGACAAGGCATCGGCATTTCCATGGCTACTGCCCTTGCGATGCTCTATCGTGTAGTCGTAGCTCTGCAGTCGCTCGATCCACCTCGCCAATTGCCCTTCAGGATCTTTAAAGTTCAGAAGCCATCTCAATGCCGCATGATCTGTGCGCAGGCGAAACCTTTGTCCATACAGATATTTGTGGAAGTGTTTTACGGAGTCCAATACCGCCAGCAGTTCTCTCCGTGTCACACAGTAATTGCGTTCCGGTTTCGATAAAACCCTACTGTAGTACGCTATCACCTGTTCCTGGCCGTCTATTATCTGTGATAGCACGCCGCCAATACTACTCCCGCTTGCATCTGTATCCAGCACAAACATCTCCCCAGGCACGGGGAAGGCCAGAATTGGAGCGCTGCACAGTTTTTCCTTCAGACGTGCAAAAGCCTGTTCCTGCTCCTCGTTCCACTCGAAAGCTTGGCTCTTTTTTGTCAGTTTGTGCAGGCTGCTGGCTATGTTCGCGAATCCCGGAACAAATCGGCGGTAGTATGTGCACAGGCCCAGGAAACTGCGGAGTTCGTGTAGATTGCGTGGCCGGGGCCACTCCTTTACTGCCGTGATTTTGCCTTCATCCGTATGTACTCCACGGGCGGAAACCGTATAACCCAGATACTTGACCTCCTTTTGGAACAGCGAGCACTTCTTTGGGTTGAGTTTAAGCCCAGCTTTTTGTATCCGCTCAAATACCTCCTTCAGCTTTCCCAGGTGGTCGTCGAAGCTTTTACCCATCACGATTATGTCGTCGAGGTACACCAGACACGTCCGCCAATGCAGCCCTTTTAGCACGCGTTCCATTAGCCGCTCGAATGTTGCTGGTGCGTTGCAGAGTCCAAACGGCATGACGGTGAACTGCCACAAACCATCGCCAACACTGAAAGCCGTTTTCTCCTTGTCCTTGTCTGCAAGCTCTACCTGCCAATAGCCGCTGCGTAAGTCGAGCGTGGAGAACCACTGCGTGCCTGACAGTGTGTCGAGGGTGTCATCGATCCGAGGTAGTGGATAACTGTCCTTCTTGGTCACATCATTGAGCTTCCGATAGTCCACACAAAACCGGGTACTGCCATCTTTTTTCTTGACTAGCACGACCGGCGAGCACCAGGGGCCCGAAGAAGGCTCTATGACCTTGTCTTTCTGCATGTTTTCGATCAAATTTGCGACCTCTTCCCTCTTGGCCAGAGGAACTCGTCTTGGCGGTTGGCGAATCGGTTTTGCACTTCCGGTGTCGATGTTGTGCTTCACTATGGCTGTTCTTCCGCCTGCTTCCGCCGCAAATATTGACCCATAGTGCTGCAGGAGTGACCTCGCCTTCTGTTTCTGCTTGGCCAACAACTCGCTGCTCCACTGGTTCTCCTGCGGTATGGCGTCCATGTTAAACCCGCTCTTCTCATTACCTCCAGGCGGGCTACTCTCGCAATTGACCACTGCTACAGCTTCCTTACACTCGCCAATTACCTCATCTTTTCCGACATATCTGGGTGCATTCAGGGGGTTCAGTATTCTGACTGGTATCCTTCCATTTTTAGGTCCCACTAATGTACGTCCGATGATGATGTTGTCGTGTCCTTGCTTCGGTGCTTCTACTACCCACAGCCGACTCGTCCCATCGTCCTCGTTTACCTTTGCCCACACAATCGCCTCAGAATTCGCTGGTATCCTCCTGTGTTGACACGATAAAACCTTCCTTACCGCCACGCTTCGCTCATAGCCAGTGTGCAGCGGGAATTCAACGTTGGCATATCTCAGCACATTTTCCTTCAGGTCCAGCGTAAAACCGTGCCTAATCATGAAATCCACGCCGATAATCACGTCGTCCATTATATCCGCGACGATGAACTCATGTTCCAGGCTGCTGGTGCCGATAGCAATCGTTTTTGTAACTTTCCCTCTCACCGGCGCGCGCTCGCCAGTCGCAGTCCGCAGCTGTATGCCATGCAGCGGTTCCCAGTTCTTCAGCAGGTTCCTTTTTATGATCGAATATGACGCTCCAGTATCTAGTGTCAACACGAACCACTTTCCATCTATCCTTCCTTCAATTGTCAAGCTGCTGGGCTGTCGTTTCAGCTGTGAGACAAGGATGGTGGGGCGGCAGATTGTGGGGATCAGCTCACGCCCCTTTGGGCTGACCCGTTTTAGTTTAACGGCTCCTCGTCCTCAGCCCTGCGCTTGTTGGCTGAGCCTCGATTGTCAGTATTCTTTGCTTCAGGCGATTGCGATCGGGAACGGGAACGCCTCTTTCGTTGGCGGCAGTCTCGCGATATGTGGCCCTGCTTGCCACACACCCAGCAAACAACTTTAGAGGAGACCACTCGTGGCCTGCCCGGTATCTCAGAGCTTATGGCTTGGATCGGAATGTCGTTGTCCGCCTGAATCTGGCGTATCCTTGCAGGTGCATACCGAGTGCTCCCCATCCATGCCGCTTCATATGTCATCGCGCTGGTCACCGTTTCCTTAAATGTTGGCTTGCCCATCATCAACGCACTGCGACGTGTTTCTGGATCATGAAGACCTTCAACAAACGACTCAATCTTCATCCTCTCGAGATCATCAGCACCAAATTTTGGGTAGCACAACTGTACGAGCCGCTCAATGTCTGCTGCATATGTCTGCAGCGCCTCGTTGGCTCTTTGCTTGCGGTTCTTCAGCTCACAGTAGTATAGCGCATGGTTGTGCTCGTTGCTATACTTCGCTGCTAATGCTCTCATGATGGCACCGTAATCACTTCTTAAACATTCTGGAACTGATTTGATTACCTCCGCCGTAGGACCTTTCAGCGCCAGTGCCAACCTCCGACCTTTCCTGATATCTGTCCACTGATTTTCCAAAGCAGCCAAGTCGAATTGCAATTTAAATGTGTCGAACGGCGCAGCACCATCATAAGTAGGCACTTCTGTTCTGGCAGCAAAACCGTCCTGAACCGGTGGCAAACATTCTCGTGGCTGTACCTCTCGAAACCGTTCGTCTATCTTTCTGTGCATCGAATCTTCCAGACTGTCAACTCGTTTGTTCAAGGACTCATCCAGGTTGTCAACTCGTCTGTTCAGGGATTCACCCATTTCGTCAACTCGTTTGTCCCAATCGTCTATTCGCGTCTCGAGATGCTCAACTTTCACATTCAGGCTATTGGAAATTTCCTCCACCTTCTGCTCTATGCGCGCAGAATTTTCCGCCATTTCCCGATTTGCAGTCTCGACTTTTGCCGAAATTTCGAGATTCGTAATTTCCAGCTTCGCTGACATTTCTCGATTTGCTGTCTCGATTTGCGCCGACATGCCTTTGAGTGCAGCCATTAGTTGGCTCATGTCCAACGCTTGTATTGGTGCAGCCGCTGTACTCTGTAGCGAAGCAGCACCAGCAGGCGACTCCTCCACCTTGGCCGACGCCTCCAGTTCTTGTGCTCCGAACTCGTGCACAGTCCAATCGACGCCTCGTGCCTCACATGCTTCTCGCAAGCGCAACTGCAACTCCACCTTCCCGCCAGCAGTCGGCAAATTCCAGGCAGCCAGCTCCTTCTTCAGCTGGTCTACCTTCAGCAGCTCGAGTTTAACCATGTCCGTACTTTTATAATTTTATTTATTTAGTTATTTTCAATTTTCCACAATCCCACTTCTGACACCAAATGTTACGAATATTAAGTCTAGTGGGCTGTCACGTATCTCTGGATTGTGTGATTTGAAAATAAAACACAGTCAGTTTCTTAAATGCAGACAATAAAATACACCAACAGTCACTTTATTATTCACAGTTTACACTTTACTGTTCATACACTTAAGTATTTGCTTAATTATTCCGTGTGGCAACTTCACTTGTCAAAACCAGACTGACTCCCTGCACCGCATCTGGCCACCTTTTATACTCTGTCCGGCCGTCGCGCAGATCGTTCTCGCACATTGCCAGATTGGACTAGAAGTTTCCCTGATGACCGCGACCACCGTTGCCAGGTTGGACTAAAAGTTACTATCGCGGCCGTCGTTGCCAGATTGGGTTATGGCACGGCACGTAGCGGCAGGGTTGCTTTGCACAGCGACAGACTGGCTCATCGTTACAATATTGATACTGATTGATAGTGGCAACTCATAGTCATTGCTTTTTCTCGTAAAAGAGTAAGCAGCATTTTTTAATTCGATAACTACAGTCGTGTCTGGATATCGTGAACTAATTTTTGCAAGGCCTGCTCGCAGTATTGAGGTTGTTCACAATATCAAGGTTAGAATTTTTGTTTAAAAACTCGTTTTATTTGCTCAAACTACTCTGTGTGTATATAAATTGAAAAGATCATTAAAATAAAACTAAAAACCGTACTTTCAACCACAATCGGTTTGTACTCGACAAAAAACATAACCACTAAGGTCAAGAAACGGCTGATTTTGTAACAATCAATAGCAAAAATACAAATTAGGGGAATACCCTCTTTCATTTTTGATTCATTCTTGTGTTTTTTGTTACTGTTTGCTTGAAATTGCTTTCAGAATTTTTTTCACTATTTAGAGGTTTCCGTTTGTTCACTATTTAGAGTACTCCATGTAAAAATGTGAGTGTTCACTTTATCGAGGTGTTCACTATATAGGGTGTTCACTATACCCAGACACGACTGTATGTTTTAAAAGAGTCATCAACACTTTTTTACGATTACTTTTTGTAAAAGTATTGTTGTTTTGTAAAAGTAAAGTAGTTATTTATGTAAAATAAACATTTTGGTTATTTTTGTTACATTTTGGTTATTTTTATTTTTGGTCCTGGTTATTAATTAGTTTTTCTTGTGGCAACGCTGCTCGCGAGTAGCAGCGACGCCTACTCGCGTATACGAATACAAAGCAGCGAAGTTCCGAGCACAGCATCAGTGTCGTCAGAGTCTATACTAGCACAGAACAAACAATATACAGAATGCGCATCTGGTGTAAAGAAAATTTTCTTTGCGGGTTCCAGCGGTAGGACCCGTTTGAGGATGCGCGGGGAAGCAGTAAAGGGGACGAGAACACACAGAGCGCGAGAGCGTAAACTGAGAAGCTGTGAGAGCGGTGTATGAAACAGTGATGCACTACACACTGTGGTTGTTCTTGTTGGGCAACAAGGCGGTGTGCCGCTTGCCTGTTGGTGGCAGTGTTGCCACTAAGAATTTTTTTCTCCTACCAAAATTGGTCCAAAATCAATCTCAGCCTACCAAAATAAATTTAAAATTTAATAAAATTTGATATTTTCTTCATAAAAACTTTTGCAAATAAATTACCTGTCCATGATTCGTCTTCTTGTACAGGACCTTTTTTACAGAATGAATAAAAGCGCGAATTTTCAATAATTTCTTCTTTGTTTAAACCTTTTTTTTTAATAATGAGAATATCAAAAACTACGCGAAAATGTGAATGAATTTGGCCGCTTAAACGTCAAAAAAGTAAAAACTCTTCATGTAAATGCATGAAGATTTACGCAGCAACTTCAAAAGAGCATTGAAAAAAACGCAGGGGGAAAAAGCCTTCGTGTAAATGGCTCTTTCTGACATTTTGCATTTTTCTTTTTTACATCCATCCTCAAATACTGCGTTGGCACATAAATGCATATCGAAAGCAGGGATTTTAAAATTAATTGAAAGTGTGTTGCCTACCAAAATTCCTTGAAAATCACAACAAACCAACCAACCTACCAAAGCCTTAATTTAGGAAACGAAGCTACCAATTTTGGTCCAATTGGACCAAAACGGCAACACTGGTTGGTGGTGGCTCGTGCTTGCTCTCCGCTTGCTTTTTTACAAACAAGAACAAGAAGTAGACAGGAAAAGTTTGCATAGAAAAATTGATTGAACGATCGCCAAGGCGAAAAAAAAACAAAATTCAATGAATTTTATTATTTCTTCCGGTCTGCTTGTAAAATAGAAGTTGTAAAAAGTAAATATATGTGTAAAAATATTGGAACAACCAAGACACATTAAGAAAGTATTAATAAACTAAAGTATTAAAACTATTGCTACAATGTTGTGCTAATTATCAAAGAAAAAAGTTTAATCAGTTCTGGTGCTGCAACTACCCATTGAATTTGTCTTGGCGATAGATTTGCCAAATCAAACACCATTTCAATGTGCATGAGCAAAGCCAAGCTGGCTTGCTGCGGAAAGTAACAACATTGCGTGTTGTTGTCGAAATGAGAATAAAGCCCAAAACCATCGAATCTATGCGTGTACATCAATTCGCGCTTACTCTCTCGGTTCCCTTTGCATTTTCCTCACCTTTGTTGATTCCCGCCCGCGTCGGAAATGAAATCGCAAAATTATTTCAGATGCGCCTTCTGTATACTGTTTATTCTGTGATACGTCTTTAAACTCCTGTAAAATGAATTGGCAGCACTCATATCGAACTGTCACATCAAGACTTTTGGTTGTCACATCAGGACCAGTGATGACGTGATACGAAACTGGCAGGGGAAGCGAATTTGTTGACCATTTTTTGCATTTGACATACACAATCTGTGTGAGGTGTCATGGCCCTGTAGGAAATGGGACTGGTTGAACCATGTAGTTTTTCAACTGGTTGCTTATCAGTCATAGCTGACTTCAGAACCGACTCGTTTCCTTGGAGCAAACTTACCCTTTTAACGTGGTGTCGCTGACAGTCACTTCAACAACTAATTGTTAAATTTACTTACAAAAAACCAGTTGAAAAACCAATAAATTTTGGGAACCAGTTGTCTCAGGTCCGACAGGGGTGGGTCAGTGATTGGTTCAACAGTGTGGTCGCGTTGAAGTTAGAACAAAGCGCAAAGTTGCAATTTAGAGGTAGCTTGTCTTTCGAATTTTTTAGAAAAAGGCGTTTTAATACGGTCCATGTTATTATTTTTATAATTGTCACTTATTTCAATAAAAAATGCATACATTTTCTAAACTTTGTTTTGTTTTTATGTTATTTGTTATGTTGTTATGTGCACCCAATGCTGCACAATTGGCAGCCATGCTGCAACGCATAATTTTAAATGCATTACAATTGACTGTTCTGCATATTATACGTGTAAGGAGCTTGAAATTCTTTTTGGTACACCTAGCACTTGAAAAATACAACAAATAACACGCGAGCGCTATAAAGTTTCAATTTTGTCAATTTTCCAAAGTTAAACTTCTCTTTGATTGCTTCCCGCGCTGTTTCTTTACAAATTAAACACCAAATCATCGGAGTTCAGAGATGCTTTTGGTGTAAAATGCATTGTCCTCGACACAGTCAATGAAAACTTAAATAATGACATGTTACAGACATATTCAAACAATTGTATTACATTTGTAAATAATAATAGAATTTTATATTCATTTTTCTATACCCGTATCACAGAATTTTGTGCAAAAAATTACCACAACCACAACGATAACCCTCACACATGAAAATTGACCAGCACAACAACCCTCCATTTTGGAATTGACCAACACAACAACCCTCAATTTTCAGTTTGTATGGAGTCAGGAATATCAGCTGTGGGGCCGGAGTATCAGCTGTTGTGTGAGAGTATTGGTGAATTTTATGTGTGTATTGTGGCTTTTTTCACACTTTTCCTCTCAGTTTCGCGTCACGTAGTCACTGTCAGGACTGTCACCGGCAACATGCTTCCCACCACGCAAGATACTGCGCAGATAACGTTGTCTGAGAAAGATTTTGTCGTATGTTCTCGAAAAGTCAATCGAACATACAACTTTGTTTCTTGAAGCCCGAAAAATTGCATGGTGAAACTGATTTTATACGTTTTTTTTGTTATAGCACAAAATTATTCAAGCACAAAAATAGATTTAAATCAAGAAAATTAAAGTATCAAAATGATTTTTGATTAATATTCGCTTTAGTAGATTATTTGAAGAAATTTCTTGCTTGCACAAGTACATACAAATTGTGTTTATTTCAGAAATTTATTGCGAACGGAAATGCGTTTTGCGGTGTTGTCTTATTTGTAATCTTGCGCATGTTATGTTCGCACTCATATTGCATCCGATGAATGTTCTTTGTTAGAAAAAGAGGTGTTCTCATGCCAAATATTATATTTTACCTAAGAACTGAATAAAAAACCATTTGTGATTTTGTACATGAGATACAGTTTATAGGTAAAAAAAAACGAGTGTGCTTATGACCACACGACTGAAGTGAAACTTCTTTCGCTCCATCTGTATGTATATATATATATGTGTGTGTACAATATATACATATATGTACATATACATATATTAATTTTCTACAAATATTTAAACTTATTTTATGTTCTCATTGGTAAATTAATATTTTTGCATAGATCTTTTATTTTCGTAAAGAAAAGAAAGTGTGCACGCGCACTGCTCTCTCTTGCTCCTACACTGTGATACAGACAATAGGCCTGCAGTGTGCTATGAGAGGAAGAGAGAAAGAAAATATGCGCGCGCACTGCTGTCTCTTGCTTATATCCCCCACTCAACTCCCGTTCGCCTCGCCCGATCACACTTTTCGTAACGCTTACGTCACGCGTTCGCCAGCTTACTCCCCAAGTCAAGCGTGCATAAACCACTCAACTCCCGTTCGCCTCGCCCGATCACACTTTTCGTAACGCGTTCGCCAGCTTACTCCCCAAGTCAAGCGTGCGTAAACCACTCAACTCCCGTTCGCCTCGCCCGATCATACTTTTCGTAACGCGTTCGCCAGCTTACTCCCCAAGTCAAGCGTGCGTAAACCACTCAACTCCCGTTCGCCTCGCCCGATCACACTTTTCGTAACGCGTTCGCCAGCTTACTCCCCATGCCAAGCGTGCGTAAACCACTCAACTTCCGTTCGCCTCGCCCGATCACACTTTTCGTAACGCTTACGTCACGCGTTTGCCAGCTTACTCCCCATGCCAAGCGTGCGTAAAGAAGTTTCACATCAAAAACTCTTGAAATTGATTCAGTCATAGAATCGAACAATATGTGGACTTATCTGATGTATAGAAAAAGGACTTTTTGACATATAACAATATTTACTTATATAATATCAGACTTCATTGTTGAGATATTTTTAATTTACCCCGAGCAACAAGCAGGTGGACGACGAATAAACAAATAAGCAGATATTTACTCACCATGGCTTTTGCTTATTGGCAGCACAAAATATGTATGAGAAACACCGTCGGAAGAATGCAAAAATGCAGAAGTATCAAAAGCCACGAACAAACTTTAATGATGCAAACCTTCTTGTATTTTCCTGTAGATGTGCAAAATAACATGTAATATTCTTCCGAATAGATTTCAGCATGAAAGTTAAATGTGTGGTCCAACTTCCAATCGCGGAAATTTTCACAACAAAGAAACAGCTGATATAGGTTCACCACGATTTCTTATTGGCCGTACAACAATTACATAGAAAGTGGCGGCAGAATAATGCAAGAAAAGTATCAACAAAAGCAACTGCAAATATGATTTTATGATGGCAAACCATTTAAATATTCAGTTAGAATCAAAAACGTGCATAAATCCTTGTTCCGGGGTAGTTCTTCATATAAAATAATATTGTTTGGCAAAGGCGGTGATAATTAACAGCTGATTGTTTTTCACCTCGGATTTCAGCAGGAACATCAAAAGGAAATTTATATGAAAATTTGCTCGTATATAATGCACGACTGTAGCGACATAAACTAAAATTAACAATATTTGTTGATTGCAAATTGCTAATAACTTGCTGTGGAACTTCCTCAGTAGTAAAAACTTCCTTCCGGGACATATATAAATGAAAAACCAATGTTCATTATTTTGCATTTTCAGAAGTCCGCGAGCTGCCGCGTCTAAAAGATAAATTTTTGGCGCGGAAATGTATCTGCAAAAACAGCTGTGTACTTATTCACCACTTGTTCATAGCGAGAGCAAAATTAAATTTGTATGAAAAATTACCAAAGAATTTTGCAAAACCACAAGAAAACGAGAAAAATGCAAGAGGTCGCATTGCATGCGAATGAAATAGTTAACAATTTGAAATTGATTTATGCGCAGAAAATTATATTTACTAATCTTTTTTAGTGGAAATCAGTTGTACCACAGAATAAACAGTATACAGAAGGCGCATCTGAAATAATTTTGCGATTTCATTTCAGACGCGGGCGGGAAGCAACAAAGGTGAGGAAAATGCATAGGGAACCAAGAGAGTAAGCGCGAATTGATGTACACGCATAGATTCGATGGTTTTCTCATCTCGACAACAACACGCAATGTTGTTGCTTTCCGCAGCAAGCCAGCTTGGCTTTACTCTTTCACATTGAAATGGTGGTTGATTTGGTAAAGCGATCGCCAAGACAAATTCAATAGGTAGTTGCAGCACCAGAACTGATTAAACTTTTTTCTTTGATAATTAGCACAACATTGTAGCAATAGTTTTCCACTTATTATCACTTTCTTAATGCGTCTTGGTTGTTTCAATATTTAACACATATATTTATGTTCATTGTAGCCATTTGTACTTTTTACAACTTCTATTTTACAAGCAGACAAAAAGAACTTATAAAATCCATTGAATTTTGGTTTTTCCCGTAGTGCTACCACCTTATGTGCCTTGGCGATTGCTCAATCAATTTTTCTATGAAAACTTTGCCTGTCCACTTACGCTCTCGCGCTCTGTGCGTTCTCGTCCCTTTTACTGCTTCCCCCGCATCAACAAACGGGTCCTACCGCTGGAACCCGCAAAGAAAATTTTCGTTACACCAGATGCGCATTCTGTATATTGTTTGTTCTGTGGTTGTACGACAAATTCATTTCGGGCAAATAGCGAACAGCTGCTTTGGCTGCTCTCTCACTTTTATTATCTAAATACGCAAAGATAACCATATGTTCAAAATTTTTTGACAGATTGGCCGTTTGAGCGAAGTTTCAAGACTAGTATAGACTCTGGTGTCGTTTCAGACTTCATCCGAGTAACATTACGCTCGTTTGTTGAGCGGTTGCTTGCATTTTTGCACACTGAGTAATTTTTTTTGTTTTTTCTTTACAAAATGTATAAAATCGAAACACTATAAACTCTTATCACACAAACATTTTGAAATCTTGCTACATATAAAATGTTGCGAAGATAATTTTTTCAAATCAATGCATTAATTAATTAATTGAGACCCAAATTTTGTTCAGTGTTCTCTACGCATACATTGCCAAAATGCTTGGTTGTGTTAGTGCCCATCACTGACCTAGATACTCAGTACCATGGTACAATAACAAGGTATGCCAAGTAGGCAAATCTCCCTCTTTTTTCGTTGGTTTACATTTGGAAATGCTGTCAAACAGAGATACTGGAGTTGCGTGTACGCTAGAAATTTAGTACCTTTTTCCATGCATACCATACCTTTTGGAAATGTTCATGCTAAACAAACAAGAAATATGCACTAGCTGCCTTAGAGTGAAAAGGTGCTCAATCCACTTTTTCAAATTTTACAGGAAAGACACAAAACTAAGTAAAAATAATTTATATTTATGTTTATTCTTTGGACTTTCTTTGCTCTGGACTTTGCGCACATTTCCACGAAGCAAGACTTTTTCTTTTTCTCTCTTTTCATGCATGTTCCGCCGACTTATGACGACATTTTATGCCGTTATTTTTAATTTGTGCTTTGTGAACTTTTTCGCCTTGCTGTGATTCTGTGGTTTTCATTTCAAGAAGTGATTGAGTGTTGAACATTCATAAATTGAAAATCGTCCGTGTGAATTAATAATGCCGGGAAATTCGTGTGCGTTGTGCAGAAGCACGCACAATAAGGCAGTGAGCATGTTCCACCCACCAAGAGACTCTACGATGCGGCAAAAGTGGGTGGCTGCATGCAACATACAATTGCAGGACTCATCAAGTAGCTGGTACCGGACATGTTATTTACGTCCGAAACTTATTTTTGGCAGAAATATGAGCATTTTTATGCTTTTTGCAAAGAAAAAGATACCTATTAAAGTTTTTCTGTGTATTGTAAAAACTGTATGCTTTTCAGTATTTTCTGTGCAGCCCTGCGCACGACTCCCATTCATAAGCACCTCTAATTTTTGTCGTTTGACATTCAAATCTCATAGTACATGAAGAGTACTCTCCCTATCTGGCATACCTTGTTATTGTACCATGCTCAGTACTAGAGTTTTTAAGCAACGTTCATTGAACACTACCACTCATAGCTGGGCTGCCGGAGAGAGCGCGAGGGACCGGCTAGCAACCGGTTAGCGCGTACATGCTGATGAGATTACTTATTTCTTGGTCTTTGTGCGTTTTTTGAATTCCTAAATATATATTCGAATATGTACATATATTTCGAAAGTTAGGTGCATACATCAAGTAGCCACTGAGTCATATTAGTAAATATGGATATATATGTATGCATATGTAGGGTTGTGTCCATACATATAAATAGATGATGGAATAGTACAGAAAATCTTAAACCGAAGCAAATGGTGACGATGCGAATAGTGATAAGGATGCTAAAATGCAATGTTCAATCAACAATACTTCAATTAACAGAAATCCAAAATTTAAGAAAAAAATTTGGATAACTTAGAAGTTATGAGCTCTTAAAGTATGCTCTTACAGCGTTGCCAAACAATTTTGTACAAATAGTACATTTTTGCTTTGACTGTGAGGTTCCATATTTCCAAATCAATTATGAGCGACTCCCTAAAAATCTCTAAAACTGTTGTCTTAAGTTTAATATAATTTAGGTCTGGCAAGACCAAAATATTGCTTATTATTTTCACCTCTGAGCAGTACTGATATGGAGAAAATAAAACAAGTGAATAAAAACTAACATTCCAGTTAATGTCAACAACCCTACAATGTTGGCAAAGAACGCTGACAATGCGTCTGCGAATGACTTCGCAACGCATTGTAGCGAATGAATGTATCGAATTCGCAATACCGATTTCGTAACCCTTTTCAGCGATCGACTTTGCTGAGCTTGTAAGCAAATTTTAGCTGATAGGTTAGTCTTAGTTTGACTTTTGGAGAATAAAGAAAGAATTGTTCGTAACCGATTATAAGTGGTATAACTGGTTGGCCACGAATGGACCCTTATCGACCAGTTACCCGAGACGTAGAACTTAAACTTAACCGTAAACTTAGAAAATTTGAGCCATTGCCCTAAACTTTGTTTCCGTAAACGTTTATGGATGTTTCGACAGTACACTTTGATTTTTACTTCTTGCAAGCCCAAAAGTTTACAACCTCACAACTTCGTTTGTTTGGGAGGCGCCTTCTGGTGGCGAATTTTTTAACTTTAATTAGTTTTGTATTTTTTGCACTCAAGAATTTTGACGATTGTTAAACAAATTATTCAAATCGGTTTCGTCGTTTTTGAGATGGAAGGAATGCCTAACCGAAACTCCAGAAAAAAGTTCAAAATTTGTCTGAAAACCAGGGACCCAAAATAACAGTTATGCATTTTTTTAAATTCGAAAACGTTGCCCAATTTTAAGAGATTTTTATAAATGTGGGACAATAACTACTATGAGGGAAGAAATACTTTTTTCCCCATTTCGTAACTATTATTTGTGACAAATATTTTTTTCTGTTGCCTAATAACTATTATCAGCAAGAAATATTTTTTCCATTGCTCGGTAACGTTTATTTTTTGAAAAATATTTTTTCCGTCATCGCATAACTGTTATGAGAGAAAAATATTTTTTACGTTGCTCGGTAACGTTTATTTTGTGAGAAATATTTTTTACGTTGCTCGGTAACGTTTATTTTGTGAGAAATATTTTTTACGTTGCTCGATAACGTTTATTTTGTGAGAAATATTTTTCACGTTGCCAGTAACTATTATGAATGGGAAATATTTCTTTTACGTTGACTGATAACTATTATTTTGCAATATATATTTTTTACGTTGAAAATACCGGCACACAAAAGAAAGAGATGTCTGATCGATGACTGCGACTATACTTTTTCTATGGAAATAGGTTCGCTGATCATAAGTTCGATGTCAGAGTTCGGTATCCACCACATTTAAGGACTTCCCTAAGTCTTACGCCTTCTACCGGGACGGGTACTGGACAAGGAGCTGGCACCCACCACCCACACAATACAAAATTTAATCATTGATTCGATTTTAGATTTGCGATTTTTCCAAAAGCGAAGGGTGATGGTGTTAGTCTAGCATCAAATTCACGATCAGCGAACCTAATTCCATAGACAATTTATAGTCGCATTCACCGATCAGACATCTCTTTCTTTTGTGTGCCGTTATTTTCAACGTAAAAAATTTATATTGCAAAATAATAGTTATCAGTCAACGTAAAAGAAATATTTCCCATTCATAATAGTTACTAGTTAACTAGTCATATGACCGGTAGTCTCTTTGTAGGGAATGTTTCTTAACCTGACTTAACTTTACAAGTCAGTAGTCAATTTCATTGAAAATTACTAGTTTTGTATGGCAGTCCCCTTAACCCTCCATTACTATCGTCAGGGTGGAGAATCCACCCTGTGAGTTCAATTTCTCAGTAAAATATAGATTTTTTAATCAAAACCAGCATAAAGTTATAATGTTATCCACATTTGCATATTTCGGAAGGTTTTAGAGTACATTGCAGTTGCATAAATGAAGCTGATGCTTTTATACAATTTTTTTAAAAAGTCACTGGGTGTGTTACACCCTACGATAGTAGTGGCGTTATAAAATTACTGGATGCTTAACACCCATTATTAATAATGAAGTTTTATTTTTTATAATATTCGCTTACATATTTGTATTCACTTTTTGGCGACAATTTTATTAAATAACGTATAGCCAATTTACTTAGTAGAAAATCCTTAAAAATTCTCTAGGATAAGTTAAAAAATTTTTATAACATTAAATTTGTTATATCTTAAACTAATAAAGTTAGAAGGACGAAATTCAAGGATGTAGTAGTGTACATATAGTCTTTAAGATATATTTTTCAAAATTTTTTTCCAATAGTTTTTGGAAATTTATTTTTTCTTTTAAATGTTTTGATGCTCTGATTATGAAAAAAATTTGGTTTTTGTTTATTTTACCTCAATGGATAATTAAACGGATAATCAAAAGTTGTGGGTGGATTACACCCTTGGTTAGTAATGGCGTTATGAAATAGACGATAGTAATGGAGGGTTAAGAGTTGGATATAGCAATTAGGTAAGTATAAAAAAAGCATTCGGAAGGGAAAATACATGTCTGGGGGCAACCTAACGTATGCGGAATGAAATACGAACTTATTAGGAACTTGGTATTAAGACAGAATTCCCAATTTAAACAATGTTAAGAACCTTAAAAAAAAATCTACCGTTCCAAACTTTTAAAGAAATGTTGTTTTTAGCATGTGGAGCTAAAAAGTTTACCCCGCCTGAAGGCGGGCCTGGGTTGTTAGTACTAAAAAATATGTCATATGCAATGCAATTCAAAAATTAAAAAAATTAACAAAAACCAATGAAAACAAATGAAATATAATCGAAAAAGCTATTTTCGAGTATTAAAATTCTGATTAGTGAAAAAACTAATATGGAAAAATTAATTGCGAACATAAAAATTCATAAAACAAGATTTTGTTGTGGAATTTCATAGGTTCAGTTCACACTTTGTGCAGTATGCCTGGGTTTCGGCCATCCTTACATCCTGGTAGTTTGTTTTTTTCCGTATCTGTCCGTAAATGTACACCAATGGCCAACATTGTCGTATCGAACGCCATCCGGAGGTATGTAACACTTCTTTGGTTTGGGCTTTGGGGCGGTCACTGGTCTACCAGTGCCTCTTCTCCGAACTGGTATCAATCGCGCCACTTCTATACGAAACTTTGGCAACTGAATTCCTCGTCCTCCCTTATTGAAACGATGGAAAAGAACACATGCATTTACCATGGCCATATCCATGATATGATAAAAAATTCGATTGGTCCACTTCTTGGTTTTTACGCGAATATGATAATGGCCTATCAGCCCGTCCATGAGGTCAACTCCTCCCATATGTCGTTTGTAATTCTTTATTATAAATTTATAGTCAGTCTCAGTCTGTTTTTTTGCTTTTCGGTCCCATCTTATTGCTTTAAGAGGTTAAAGAAGAATTCAATGAGTCATTAATCAGGTCGTCCATATCATCAAAAAAATAATGGGGATTAACGTCATCGTCACTATCAACATCCTCTTCTTCACTAGTTTCAATGTCGGAGTCTATTGTATTCATCAATTCTTCAATTTCGGCCTCCGACATGGCCGACAGATTATAAAGTTTCTTGCATAACACACATAACTACATAACTAATACATACGACATAACTAATTACAAACACCAAAGACAGCACAATTCAATGAATACTGCAAAAAAATAAGTAAAAAAAATACATTAAATCAAAACTAATCCTGAAATGCACTACACAAAAAATTTCACTGGGCTCTGCCCAGCCCTGCCTACAGACGGCCTCACGAAGTCTTTACATTTGCACTTCCAATCAGTTCCAACACTACACGATAATGAATAGTTCATTTCACTCACAGGTATTTTTTTAGTTCGGTACAATCACTAGGAGATATTATTTTAATTTTTTAACATTTATTACTCAACTGAACACGTCTTATTTCGGCAAATTCCAAGTTTAAAAATATGTAGCTGCCAAAAAACACGTGCTCTAGTTACGGTAAATAGATGAGCGGATACATACACATTTCAACAATAAAATTGAATATAATTTTTTTCCAAACAAATTTAAACTATGTGAGATTTAGCCCAATAGGTTAAGCCCGTCTAGAGGCGGTCTTTGGAGTTAGATTGTTAAAGTACATAACTGAAGTTAATTTTACAAAAAGTATTTATATCTACAACGGTCGGCTTTCCTTATTTTGCGGCACCTTACGCATTGCTTCTTGAACTCTCTCTGTATTTATTTTAATTTGTATAACTAGGCAGTCCACCTTTTTCGGTTTATAACCTTTTTTGTAAAAATTTCTTTTTAAATTTGCCCAAAATCTTTCAGTGGGCCTTAGCTGTGGAACGTTTGGGGGGTTATGCTTCTTAAGTAGGAATTTAATTTTGTAATTTTCCAAAGCAGACTATGTGGCACTGGCATAATAGGCAGATGCCAGATCCGGCTAAATGATTTTTTTATCATTCTTATGATGCTTATTGATAAAATTTCTGAGAACAGGTAGACATTTATCAATATACACATTAGCATTTACAGCTAAGCCCGATTTTATGAACACGGGCTCGCTGATGCCACGCTCACTTATCGCCAGCCACAATATATCCTATTTAGGAAACTTTGTTATGGTAATGTTGATGACATTATCAGGTGGATTAGAACCAGGAAGCTTGAAATACGTTGAATTAGAAGCAAACAAATTTTGTGATAGAGCACGCAGCCGTTGTTTAATTATTACTGACTGCCTGGTCCAGTTCTTTTGGCACATTTGACAACTCCAATGTCTGCTATAAACTTTTTTATAGTTTTGTCACTAACACTATACTTCTTCGCTTATGAACGATCCGACTTTGCTGAATGACCCACAATTTCTGCCTTTAATTTAGTCCGACATAGTGTGCTCTGCAAAGCACACTTTTTACCGAAGCCGCATTTTCTTTCAAACGATTTTCCACTCTCGAAAGCCGTAATAGTTTTATAAACGTTTTTTTAAATTGCATTTCAGAAAAATGAAGAAATATCTCAAATTTGCTCTTGTCTGGATTATGTTCACAAAATTCGCAAATCAATCTGCAACGTTCTAACTCCGACAATGACATTTTTGCGATTAAGTGTTATCCGTTGAATTGATCTCTAGTCGAATGATTGCGGAAATAGTATAGTTACTTTTCTCATATTTAGTTTTTGTTTAATAAGTATAGTTTTGTTAAATATTCCTTAATTTGTTTAATAAATGGAATGGTTGTTGGAAATCAGTTCATATTTTATTCCGCATACGTTAATCCTTTTGCTAATTTGTTGCCATATGGGCATCTCCCAAAAAAGGTCCACCTCGAGTGAAAAATTCAAACTGCTCAGAAAAACTTTGTATTATCCAATAATAAAGCTTAAATATATATATTTGATTAATGTAAAAGAATTTTTAATTTTTTAAAGTTTTTGTCCGAAATATACTACTGTAAAAAAAAAACAACAAAATTCTGAGCCCTTTGACGAATTACACCAATACCTCACTTTGCGTCGTGGTTACGTTCCAAAACACGATGCAAATTGAAACGACGCAAAGTGAATTATGATTTCCTATAGCAAACCATGTAAAGATCGAAGATAGGTTCCAGGGTTACGAAAATACTACTTTTTAAAAAGAAAATTGAACAAAGTAAACATTTAAAAAAACAAAAATAACATAAAATTTTATTACATACATACAATAAACAAAAAAAAAATAAATTCAATTAAGGGGAGGTTCTTTCAAATTATTTGAAAAAATCGTGTTTTTTTTCACATAAAATGAAAGCTGTATGTCCGTAGAATATGTGTACGAAATGATTTTTCGAAACGATCGCCTTGTCCGCACACGAGTTTGTTTCTTCTACAGTGTTTTTCCCAGTTTTTGCCCGGAGCTGCTATCTTTCAACACGTTTTTCTCGAAACCACGTTTTCCATCTGAATTTCAAGGATATCTCTTGATCTATTGTTCTAATTTCCTTAATCTAAAGCATGTTTGAAAGGTGATCATTTTCTGTATGGCTTATACCTAAAACGAGCATAAGTTACTATTAAATTGTTATTTATAATTAAGGTTTAATAACAAAAAAAGTGGCAAAAAAAACTTTTTTTTTCGAGCGTTCACATTTCAGTCAATTTTTGGTCAAAAATCATTATAGTTAGGTATAAGCCATAGAAAATTTCATCTACTTTCATTTAAAAAAAACCTTTTTCATTTCAGATTACTACAAAAGGCTGTAGGCTTGAAATTCGGAGACTAGATTTTTCAGGCAGTGATCGACGAAAGCCGCCATTTTGAATTTTGTTATAAAAAATATATCATATTATTGTATAATAAAATACCCATTCAACCGTCAAAACCGGATGTTTCTATGTTTTTTCATCATGCCACAAATCATTTCCAAACTTAGGCCTTTTTTTGGCCAAATTTGAAAGAACCTCCCCTTAAAACAAAAAAAAAAATAAATTCAATTAAAACAAAATAAAATATTCAATTAATTTATAAAAACAAAATAAAAATTAATCACTGTCTGATGAGTCCATAGTGGCTGTTGTCGTAAGTCGGCTTTCTTTCACAAACGTTAGAAAGGGAATCTCCGAACTTTGATGGCATGGCGCAATTAGAAACAAAAAACGTGCTATCTTTTAGAAAAAAAAAGAAAATAAAAAAAAAATGAAAGACTCGAACCCAAAACAACGCAACTTCGAAAATCTAACGACGCACAGTGAAAATTAGTACTAATTCAGCAGCGACGCAACTTCCAAACAACGCAAAGCAAAACGACGCAAAGCAAGGTATTGGTGTATATGCATTTTTTTTGTGTTTTTAGCTTATTTAAGTAATATTATATTTTTCTTGTAATGCAAAAGTGTTCTACTAACAACAATCTTATGTATAAGAGAAAACGAGGGAAAGTGGAGTTCGAAGAACGAAAGTTTTTTGAGTTTGCTTCTTCCTGCATCCTAATGTCGCGTCCGTGTTCAAAAAACATTATTTATGGTTGTCATTAGTGGACAAACTTTTCAAATGCAAATAGCTGTCAGTGTTTAAATAAGTGCATTCATTTCGTTAGGAAAATATAATAATTGGTTCCCGGAAAAAACGGAAAAAAATTTTATGGGTGTTTAAAATTTGTCGCGTCCGTAACCGGAAGCTCTGAATATTCGATTCTTTTTCGATTTCCGGTAAATTTCCGCATTTTTTTGAGATAAAAAATTTTCTTTCAAACTATTATGTTTAACCCTTTCCTTCCCGAATTATGAAATAGCCATAGAAACAAATTGGAAGTTGGTTATTTGAAACGAGAGAACTATTTAAAAGTATTTTGCATCATATTTAAAATGGTTTCGACTTTCCAGTGGGAGGTGCGAGGAGGAGGTGGCCATACTACACTAGACTACACTGGGCTTTTATGAAGCAAAATTAAAACATATTTTATATGAAAACAAAATGTCCCTTATTTACAAGTTTTTAGAGTTATTTGTTAGAATTTCAGAGTTATTTGGTGTCCTTTGTTAAACATAGAGCAATATTACATTTTTGCCATTTAATTCTGCTGCCCTGTCGAGCGGGAACCGTTGCACAAATGTTAACAATTTGCAATGTTCCCATAAAAACAAACTACATATTTTGCTGAAAAAGCTCAGAACAATGTTTCTTTTAAGCGATACAATTCATAGAATGGGGAAAAATCGAAAATAATACATCGAAATTCCAAATTTGAATTTGGTAGCCATATGGCTACCATGGGAAGGAAAGGGTTAACTTTATTTTTTCCTTTTTTTTTGATTGCTATAATTTGAATTTAACTTGTTATGTGTTATTTTTATTAAAAGTTGAAGTGTTATAATAAAAACCATTTCTGTATTTAACACATTCGCTGCCAAGCTTAAATTACATGAAGCCATTCCCATTGCCATTTATATTTTGCGCGTTATTGTTAACCAAAGCTCTCTCATAATAAAGCCTAATTTTTGTAAAAAAATTTATTTGTAGTTTTTTACATGTCTATATTTATGTTTGTGGCCACAAAAAATTTGCTAATTCAAAAGCCTGCATGTTATAACAGATTTAAAGTAGGAGTATACTCGTCTTGGCAATGCATGACACTCTGCCAAAGACGAGTATACTCTTCCTTGGCAGCGAATGGGTTAATAAGGGGAATACCCCTGGAAAAATTTTGTCGCCTCCGTATTCTTGCTGTACCTAATTAAAAAAAGCTAAGAGAAAATTCGCAAATTTCATAAGTCTACGAAGAAAAGTTATACTTTGACCTTCATTTGCATGTATGTATATAAAAAGAAAGTTCCCAATATTTCTATTAGTGCTCCAAAAAAACTTCTATTTTTTATCGCGTCCGTTTCATTGCAAAATTACTTATAATTTTGTACTAATTTGTACTAAATCTTTTGCAATATATTTCTAGAATGTAGCACTATTTCAGCGCGTTAGAACACTAAAAAACATATAGACTTTTTATGTTTCTTTCTTGTTTTTGACGTAAATGAAAGCGTGCGAATGTCGTTTGAAAAAGTTCCGTTTTCCATGGGACACACTGTTTATGTTCCAAATTTTCCTAAAAACCCTGCAACATATCCAAGTTCAATGATTCTCAACCCAAGTTACTCCTATCCCACTCACTCCCACGCAATAGTACGACCACAGATAACTCATCATATAGATGTCCAGCGCCCAAGGAAAAAATGTGTCACAAAGTTCGACAAATTTGGCCTCCGATAAGAGCTTTTTGGCCTCTAATATCACTCACACAAACACCGCTTCACACGCATTGTGCTCTGTTTTGAGATACAGAAATATGTGAGTTTTAGTCAAAACGGCGGTTGTCTGTTATCATACCTTTTAAGCAGCCAGTCAGGATTGAGTGTTGATGGTCAAACGCGTAAGCTGGAGTGTCTCGGACGACAAGTTCGCGGTTCGATCCTTGCTGTAGCTGCTAAGATTTTGGTGACTTTTTTTAATAATATATTTTTTTTACGACCCGTGAGAACAATATAAATGAAAAATGTATTTGGTTTCTAGCTCTCTTGATTAGTAAATTGTTTGGTTTTGGAGACACATATAATTGTTCGCAAGTTGTAAAATCAATCAACCAAGCGCAGCATACGGTTACAAACAACCATACAGCAAAAAGATTCGGTTGATTATGACAGGCGCTCATGGGCGTACCTAGGTATGGGTAGAGGAGGGTAGTTCCCCTCGTAGTTCTATGTTTTACATACATACATATGCACAGAAATCTATATTCTAACACAGAACAAACAATATACAGAATGCGCATCTGGTGTAAAGAAAATTTTCTTTGCGGGTTCCAGCGGTAGGACCCGTTTGTGGATGCGGGGGAAGCAGTAAAAGGGACGAGAACGCACAGCGCGCGAGAGCGTAAGCTGAGAAGCAGCGACCGCGCACCACACATTGTGGTTGTTGTTGTTGGGCAACAAAGCGGTGTGCCGCTTGCATGTTGGTGGTCGCTCGTGCTCGCTCTCCGCTTGCTTTTTTACAAACAAGAACAAGAAGTGGACAGGCAGTTTTCATAGAAATATTGATTGAGCAATCGCCAAGGCACATAAGGTGGTAGCACTACGGGAAAAACCAAAATTCAATGGATTTTATAAGTTCTTTTGGTCTGCTTGTAAAATAGAAGTTGTAAAAAGTACAAATGGCTACAATGAAAATAAATATATGTGTAAAAATATTGGAACAACCAAGACGCATTAAGAAAGTATTAATAAGTGGAAAACTATTGCCACAATGTTGTGCTAATTATCAAAGAAAAAAGTTTAATCAGTTCTGGTGCTGCAACTACCTATTGAATTTGTCTTGGCGATCGCTTTACCAAATCAACCACCATTTCAATGTGAAAGAGTAAAGCCAAGCTGGCTTGCTGCGGAAAGCAACAACATTGCGTGTTGTTGTCGAGATGAGAAAACCATCGAATCTATGCGTGTACATCAATTCGCGCTTACTCTCTTGGTTCCCTATGCATTTTCCTCACCTTTGTTGATTCCCGCCCGCGTCTGAAATGAAATTGCAAAATTATTTCAGATGCGCCTTCTGTACTGTTTATTCTGTGATTCTAATCTATTTGAATTTTATATTCTGAATTTGGAAATGTAGTTATGTCTTTTCCCCTTTAATTTGTTGCTGGGTACGCCCAGGCACTTGCTTTTCGCAAAAAAATGAAAAGATCGGCAAATATTCCAAAACGAATGTAATTGTTCAGCGGTCACTTCATTGTCGCAATACAGTTACGCCGACGCAGAGGATAGACCTGCTGGCGCCGCAGCTATTGACAATGCGTTGCATTAGCAACGATGTGTATGTATCATGCCAGAGAAAATTTTCTTTATATTCTTTGATCATGCACAAAATTTTTAGCGCCGATTCATTTATATCACATTTTGTGAAAACATTATTAATTTCCGGTATAACCGATTAAAAAGGTTTATAAAAAAAAGCGTTAAATGTTAAGAAAAATTTTGCTTCTCGCCCAGCCTTGAACCCGAGGCAAAATTTACGAAAAAGAAATTACGGATATCTGATGTGCTGTCTACCTGTTACACCAAATACAGTACGTGATCGTTGTAGCTAAAATCATAAATATATGTTGCAAAAAAGAATATCACAAGCAAGAAAAGAAATTCAAAATTAATTCAATCCGACAAAAGTTCTGGATGAGCACATTGCAGCAGTTGTGTGCGTAAAATAGCTTTGCGGAAAAAAGCTGTAATTCAGAGCTTGAAATTTTTGTGCCGTTTTCGTCGTATGAGACTGGACATCTATATGATGAGTTATCTGTGGTACGACTATAAAAAGAAAATAAATTTACAGCTACACGGTCCACTAGCGACACCTGCAAGAAGAAGCGGACAATTGCGATCAAATTGATCTAGCGAGTTCCCCAATCATTCTGCTGTAACCTCCTCACACAACAGAGGACGTTACGAGCGGTAGCTCGAAATAACGGAGGCGAGGTTCCTAAGCGGCAGCCCCATCACTTAGGACTACCTGCGGCAGGCCAATCACCTACCCTGGCAGAACAACACAACCGATTAACGTAACCAACACAAGGCAATAGTTTTGTGGAGCTTTTGTGAACTAAGATAAATTTCGTTGATAATATAACATTTTTTCAAATCCGTTTGTATGTCGGGTGACCGAAGTTATGGTCGGATTTCATTGAAATTCCGCACAGTAAGTCCTTTACTCATACAATAACTGTATACCAAATTTAATATTTATATACGACCACTACTTCTATTTTTGTCACTCCGCTATATGAACTCGCAACACTGTGCGCTGTGCATTCAAACATAATCTTGCCGCGCGACAATGCGGCACAATTGCAAAATTTTCGATTTAAATTCAGGTATATGTAGGAAAGACATTGATGTATAGCAATGTCATTTGCAGCTTGATATAATGCAATTTTCATCCGGGTTGAGAAAAATCTTATTGGATGTGAGTTTCGAAATGTTACAAAATACTTTAGAGAAACAATCAGTACAATGCCTTTAACATTTGATATACTACAGCCAAAAGCATAGTCTGCGTGCAATGTCAAAGTGGAATACAGTCCAATGGCTTTCTAAACAACGATTGGGGTACCATTGTGTGTTCAACACGTTGAATGATAGCAAAACCCAGAAATGTTCTTTGAATAGCTTGATTTTTGGCAGAGTTGGAACAACAAAAATTCAATTATGTCATCTTTCGCCTCTAAAATGGTTACTTTATGTACACGACATAATAGGAATTTAGGAAAAATAAGCAGGGCGGCCATTTATTTATTTATTATTACCATTTGTTGAACATGTTGAATGATAACAAACTTCAGAAATGTTCTGAATAGCTTGAATTTTGGCAGAGTTGGAACTACACAAAATTCAATAATGTCATCTTTTGCCTCTAAAATGGTTACTTTATGTACACGTTATAATAGGATTATAGGAAAAAAGCAGGGCGGCCATTTATTAAGGCATCAATCGTCTAAAAAAATATATTGTCGTTAGAAATTTATGCTTATTATATGAAAACCAATGTGACGTTGTATATTGTCGGTAGAAATTTATGCTTATTATATGAAAACCAATGTGACGTTGTTTATACAGAATAAAAAAGGTACCAAACGATTTCGTTTGAGTGGGATTAGTACATAGGCTAGATTGAGAAATTGACCACATCCTACGCTATCTGTGGACATTGAATGTCGAATTTTTAACGTGAGTGCCGCCACAGTGTGGCCTAACCCCACGGTGCTCAAAAGCACAGCGAGAGACTAGCTCCCGGTACCAATAGAGTCAATGCAAATGGACATTACCCCTCCTTGGTAGGGATCGAGGCCTATCTAAACCTCTGCCGTGCTATGGGTCCGGCAACCGGTTGTAAACGCAACTCCACGCCGAGTCGAAACTCTACCCGCATTTGGGTGTTAAACCACGCCACCACGGAACTCCCCGAGGGGGCCATTCCCATAATCAGACTGAAGAACAAGGCTCCAGGGGCACCCTGATTCCCGTGGTACCAGACAAAGCCTCTGGTCAGACTTCGTAGCCGTGCTACTACCAGTTGAGCCCCATTTAGCTCGTGAACTGGTGACCACCACACCGCACTTGACTCCATTCACGTGCGCACATTCATCCACTCAAACAGACCAGCCCCCCACCCACTCACACATTCACACTTGGCAATACACCAAACTGCCGTCGCCGCCGAAACACAGCATTCGCATATTCATTCAATATGGCAATCAGCTGGCTGGTGGAGAGTGCTTCACGCACACACCACACACCGTCCGTCCGACTAATCCCCATCCGCCCAAGGTCCCTCAAATCTGAGTACAACGGGCACTCACACAGCACATGCAACCAATCCTCTCTTACAGCCCCACACATACACTCAGCACTTGCACTCAGGGCTCTCTCATGCAAAAATGCATTGAGTGACCCGTGTCCGGTGAGTAGGAACCCAAGGCTCAAGCCGAAGCCGAAATCCTTGAGCCCTACCACGAACCTCACGTCCCGTATATACTCATAGGTCGTTCTGCCATGGGGACTTTCGTCCCAACGGTGCTGCCAACGTTGCAGAACACAGTCCTCCAGTATTCGCTTACGCTTCATACTGTCAGCACTCTCCACACCTTCGCCTTGCAGCCACTCATACTGCAGCAGCACCTCTCTATTCCCCCTCCCTAGCCGGAAGCCCACGGCACGCCGTATGACTACGAGATCCAGAGGAGCCGCACCCATCAACACTTGCAATGCATCTGTTGATACAGTGCGGGACACAGGCATACAACCTAACAACATAACACGCTGAATAGACAGCAAGTATTTGCGGCCTACAACCGTCGCGGCATATTCGTGCCATGCCGACGCTCCGTACGCAGCACAAGCCACGAACAGACCGTGGTAAATGGCACGAACTGAGCGTCGGCCGAGTCCCCAGTCACTCCTGAGTATCCGGCGCACCTGAACCCATTATGCATACAACCCTCTCTTTCAGCCTGACCAAGTGAGGAGCAAAACTCATTCGTTCGCCAATTGTTAGCCCCAAGTATTTGACTTGCGTCTCATACCGGAGGCCAACACCATTCACACGCACAATGGGCGGACGACTGCGAGCCAATTTGCCTTTCAGCAGCATGGTCACAGTCTTGTCCATTGCCACATCCACACCCACCGATTCACCCCATTCACACACCATACACATAAATTGCTGCCCCAAGCGCTCTACATCCGCTCTTGATCTGCCCTCCACAAGGATAAGCAGATCATCCGCATACGCACAACATTCACATACTGCTGCCAGACGCCACAGTAGTGGATCCATCATGTAGCTCCATATATATGGACCACAGACGGATCCCTGCGGGCATCCTCGAGCCACATCTATATCAACCCGTTCATTCTTCCCAATCACACATGCCTTCCTGTCTGTGAAATAGCTCTTCCAGAGAGCCGTTTCCAGGCAGTCGGCATTGTTCAGCCATTCTACCACTTTATCCCAGCGCAGGTGATCAAACGCCCCCCTGAAATCCACAAACACACCGAGAACATAGCTCTCTCTACTCTCACGCACCACCGATGTAACGTACATCCACGCATCTTCCACGCCGAGTCTCTTTCGAAACCCAAACTGCCTATCCGATAGCCCACCCAGTTGCGCTTGAAGCCGATCCACCATAATCCGTTCCAGTACTTTACCAAGTACCGGTAGGAGGCAGATACCCCGATAAGAACGGGGGTTAGTCCTGATCTTATCAGGAGATTTCAAGAGCACTACGACCCTAGCTATCTTCCACGCGAGTGGAAAATAAGCCTCATAAAGGCATTTCTCGTAGATGGCCTCCAGGTACTCCGGAATGACTTTGTACAAGGCTTTGCACATCTCGCCAGTCAAACCATCGACACCCGGTGACCGTCTAGACCTAACCAGGCCAAATGCATACTCTAATTCTCCAATTTCTAATGGCTCAGCAGCTGCCACTTGTGCTGGTGGCATCTGCTGAACCGCCCTAGGAAAGAACTCGGCTAAGAGAACGTTCACAATGTCCCTCCATGTTGATGTCATAATGTCACCAACACGGAGGGCGCTAACTTCCACCTGCTTCCTCTTAGAGCGGCAGATCCGATAGGCATGACCCCATGGATCATCCCTATGGTCTGCCACAAATTCCCGCCAATTGTCTTCCTTAACGCGAACAAGCATACTCTTATACTCATTCATACACCTATTAAAATCAGACCTGCGATGGGCCAAGTGCTCAGAATTGGCCGCCCGGGCGCGCTGAAACTTTCGTCTCAGACGCCTGACCGACCGCCTCTTTGCACTTAACTCATTCGTCCACCACTTCACCCGCCTCTGATTCACTCTGTCCCATTTTTGCAACATAGTATCATTCACGCGCCAGACACACTCGTTAAGTCGAGCGACCTGGTCGTCCACATCCATGCTTTCAAATTCACTAAGTGGCACTTCCGTGACCACTTCACGCACATGGAAACCATAAGTCTCCCAATTCACACCACAGGTGCGCCATCGCCTTTCACACACACCCGCCCTTTCATTCACACTGTGGGCAGGCACAGCCATCACAATTTGGATCAAATTGTGATCACTTATGCCCCACCCACCACGGACAAGACAGCTGAATTCAAACATTCTAGGCCCGTCAAACGTATACCAATTAACTGGGACGTTGAGAACAACAATGTCTCGCGGAACCAACCATTCACTCATTGCCTCACCCCTACTGTGGCTCTGGTAGCCGGCAGCAAGCCGCGATACCTTGCTGAAGCACAGCGGAGATACGGCATTCGCATCCATACCTATCAGGACAGGTGTGCCGCCTGCTAGACGGAACACCGTGCCGAGATAGTCCAAGTAGGGCTCTAGAGGCTCACCATACTTGCAGAAGACACTGCCCACAATCACTTTGCCAAAGTGACCTTGCACACTAACACAAACACCATACTCATTCGCACACACAACCATACAGTCCAGATGGACAACATTCACAATTACAGCCGCGTTTGCCTTGGTGTCAGAAAAGACCCGCATTGTTGCACGTATTCCCCGTACGCCACCAATGGTGTCGTACGGGGAATACGTGCACGACACCATTGGTGGCGTACGGTTCCTGCACCAGGGCAATTGCACTGCCACATTCACTCATACAAGCACCTAACTCGCACATCACGGCATATGCGCCCTGACAGTTTAACTGTACTGCCTGCAGACCCATCAATAACGAGCCTGCGCCCTGGCCAGAATTTGGATGTACGCCGGATAGTCGGTGGACATCATATAATGCCCAGCCGGCTTGCCCCGGAACGCGCAATTCCGGCAATGCAGCTCATTGCTGCATTGCTGGACGCGATGACCGCTCTGGCCACAGCGCCGACAAACGTCCGCTTTCATACGGCACTCAGCCATTCTGTGGTCAAAGCTCAAACACCTGAAGCAGCCAGGCATCGGCATGAAGGGCCGCACGCGGAACGAAAACCACTTGATGTAGCATCGCTCCGCCTCCAGAAGGGACGAAAGCAAGCCTTTGTTCCCTTCCAACACGACGTTGGATGCTCCACCAGAGCCTACCGTTCACGGGCGACTCACCATGCGGACACCTTTCTTAAAGGCAGCCGGGCTTATCCGCTCTTTGAGGTTCAACTCATAGAGCTCCTCCATGAATTCACTCGGGGAAATCTCCGAGTGAACCCCATGGACGACAACCCTCGGGCCCAGCTTCTCATTCGCAGCCACGTCAAGCCCAAGTTTTTTTTTTAAGACGTGCCAACGCGCAGGGGAAACCCCTATAAATGCGGGCATTGTGCTGGTTCAGGAAGGATATATAGGTTGGGAGAAAGGATGTTGGGTGAAGAATTTATGGGCTCTTGCCTTGAATCCATCAAGATCATAAGTGCTGGGGAAAACATCTTCAGGGAGACCATTCCACAATCGCGCTGTTCGGGCCAGGAACGAAGTTTCTCTGTAGTGCGTAGTGCGCTGGAACATCGTTTCAACGTGGAATGCATGGGCGCCAGTGTTCAAACGGGTTGCCCGGGGGAATACCCGGAGTGATGGCAGCAAGCTGCTCATCTCCACTGAGCAATTGCCGAAAAAGTAACGGTAAAAAAAACCACACATGCCACGTTTCGACGATGTTCCAAGGAGTCAATAGAGCTGGATGCCCTTCTGTTGCCTACTATATAAGTTTAATCGCACGGTTTTGCACCCGATCGAGGAGCTCCAAATGGGTTTTTGAAGCCCCTGCCCATAGGTGCGAGTTAAACTCCATTTTAGGTAGGATATAGGTGGTATAAATAATGCGGAGATCGGACGGGGTGAAATATTTTTTGCACCGCTTTAAGAAGCCGAGGCACTTGGCTGCTTCTTTCGACACGCCAAAAATATGATCGTTCCAACGAAGATCATTCTTAATGGACATGGCCAGAACATCAAGAGCTGCCGATTCCGCAATACTCACACCATCCATAACCAGGGATGTGTTGGGATGTGGGGAGACTCGTTTGTGGGATAACAGGCAACATTGGGTCTTGCGAGGATTAAAATCGACCCTGTTCGCTTGACCCCACTTGGAGATTGTTTGTAGGTCGCTATTAAGTGTATCATTCATACGGCGCCGTTCTCTCTCAATCTCCACAGAGCTGGGGCGCTTTGTGAAGGAGTATGAATGACAAATGGTGCTGTCATCCGCAAACGAGTAGATGGGATTCTTCGTCGACGACAACAGGTCGTTGATGAAGATCAGGAAGAGGGTTGGAGAAAGGACCGAACCCTGCGGCACTCCCGCGCTAAGGGAATGCTTTTCCGAGGCTATACCGTCTATTACAACACGAATAGAGCGATCATAGAGGAAGCTCGTAATCCAACGAGAGAAGATACTACCGACGCCATCGGCAATCAATTTAGACACGAGTGCTTTATGCCACACCCGGTCAAAGGCCTTAGAAATATCCAGTGCAACAACCTTGCTTTCACCGAGGTTTAGAATGCTATGGTTCCATTTCTCGGTGAGGACCGCCATAAGGTCACCCGTCGATCGTTGTCTTCGGAAGCCGTATTGGCGATCACTTAGCAGTCTATTGTGCTCTAGATACTTCACAAGGTTGAAGTTGACAATGCTTTCCATTACTTTGGAAAGCACCGAACAGATTGCTGTAGGTCGGTAGTTCGCAGGGTCAGTAGTATTGCCTTTTTTAGGAACTGGTTGAACATTTGCTACCTTCCAGCATGTCGGAAATACACCTGTGGTGTATGACATGTTGAAAAGTTTGCGTAATGGACAAGCCAGCGAAGTAGCGCATTTTTTCAAAACAAGGGCTGGAATGCCGTCCGGCCCTGAAGCCTTATTTACATCGAGATTTGCAAGCACTCTTTTAACTACCCGCGTTCGAAAATGAATTTCTGGCATAGAGCAAGATACGTTTTCGACTACGGGTGGTGGTTGATCGCTGGGGCGCAGAGAGGAATTCTCTGCGAAAATTTTAGCCCACGAATTGGCTTTATCAACCGAGTGAGTGATGATTTGATCATTGTTAAGGAGAGTTGGAATTGAAGACGATGTTTGATTCTTCACCTTCTTAACGAATGACCAGAAGTTCTTACTACCACGCTGGCATTGAAGAACTTTTTTCCTTTGGCGCTGTTCGTGCAGAAACTTTTGGCGCTTTAGGATGGCATTGCATCGATTTCTAGCCTGTTTACGCAGCTGTTCAGTGGCGGCATTTTTATTTGCCTGCCATGCTCTGAAAGCTTCCTCTTTAGACCTGACAGCAATTCTGCATGTCTCATTAAACCAAAGATTGTCCTTAGGTTTAACCCTTTCGGGACGGAGTTTATTTTTGAAATGCAAAACACTCTCAGTAGAATTATTCTCATGCTATGAATGTTGGGGTTAGAAAATTATATTGGATGCTCACATATTCTGAAATCATTCTTCTATGCGGGAACATCGAAATCGAAAAAATATTTTGCGTGGGTCGTGAGATTTAAATAATTGTTTTAAGGAGCATTAAAAACCTGCTGGGACATATTATCCCAGTAGTCCCGAAAGGGTTAATGCAAATTTTCTTATTAGGGATGAAGGACCGCATTCCCAATAATATAATTTCTTCAACCATTTTGGCTGCGGCATTTATGTTTCTATCTAGAAAACACAATTTCCAATTGAAGTGGGCGAAAAATTCATTAAGTCCACTCCAGTTAGCTTTATCATACATCCACACTAGGCACTTCGGGGCTAAGGGCGAAGCATTGCGGATAGAAGAGTATTAGAAAGACGCCAAAATGGTGCGTTACCAAGAGGTGCGTGCATTTCAACATCATATTTTTCATGATGAGAAGTGAGAAAAAGGTCTAGAGTGTTGCCTTCAGGAGTTGTATGGCTGGAATGGCGGAATTATGAATATTGAAATCACCAGCAACTACAATTTCACTATTCGGATACGATTACAAAATATGAGAAATAGAATCAGAGAGAAGATCAAACTTGTTATAAGTAAAATCTCTCCCTGAATTCGGGCTTCTATATAGAAAGCAAAAGTGCAGAATGTGCGACTGGATATTGAATTTAACCCACATGGAGCTAAATTCGGCATCCGTCGTGTATAGTTGTTGCTGGCACTGGTACTCAACATTACTGCACACATAAAGGGCAAGACCCCTGTGAGGAGAGAATAATGGCAGTAAGTGGTACCCTGGGATGTGGAAATCCAGTGGATCTGCATCCTCACACACCTGGGTCTCACTTAGTGCCATTATATGGGGCTTGTGGAGGTTAACGTACGCGTATACAGCAAAAAAATTCGCCCTGAGCCCGCGCACGTTGCAGAAGGCTATGCGAAATTTGTCCAGCACCATGACCTGGGTGGGTTAAAGGACAAGGAAAGCAGACGGAAATGAGATCTGACGCACTGAAAAACTGATGATGCCCTGTGGTAAGTGTTATGCCTTTACCACGGAGCAGTCAATTTCTCAGTGTCGAACAGGACCACATGTCGCGCTACTGAAAACGGACGGAAGAAAAGACAACACGGGAAAAAAAGAACGCAGCAACAACACAACGCGGACGGAGGGTGAAGTGGCGGACAGCGAATGTAACGGCACTTGCACTGCAGTTTAGCGTTTGCAAATGCATTACGCGTTTAAATAATTTTAATATTTTTTGAGTTCGTACAGTTTGGCGTTCGTGGTCAGCTTCACTGCTTCGGCCTTGGAGGGGGTGCGAATAATCGCACCGCCACCACGCAGTGGCTTCACCTCGTGAACCCTCACGCCCAGTGAAGGACCCGCCTCTTTCACGACCTTGGTGGCCACTTCCTTCCCCGATGCCTTAGCATCACGGCTCCGGACAACAACCGACCACGTCTGCGCCGGTTGCACAGTCATGACCTGCGCAACCGGTACAGGGACCGACGCCGAAGCCGCGCGCCCAAGCGACTTGTTCCTCCTGGACAAAGCCGCGCGCCCAAGCCCTACCCCGGGCGAAGCCGCGCGCCCAAGCCCTTCTTTGGGCGAAGCCGCGCGCCCAAGCCCTACCCCGGGCAAAGCCGCGCGCCCCTTGCCGGGCGAAGCCACGTGCCCAACCCTCTTACGAGGGGGCGGCCGGACGTCCGCCGACACTGACTCCGCGTCAGAAGACGTCAAATCGGTCGTTTCACGACCGGACGGCTCCCGGGCAGAGTCCCCCGTCACACTCCCTTTGCGCTTAGGGCGCCCCATTCACACACTACTTACACTAACAACTACCACTAGACTATTTGTTCTATTAATCTACAACAGCAACAATAACTCAACTCAAGTAGGTGTTGTACCACAACTACTGTGCACACTGCAAGTACCTTACGGCTACTTGCTTGAGCTCACTCACTTGCACAAACAATGCAATCAGGCCACCTAACGGCAACCTGTTTACACTTTTGTGCACAACAACAATTCACACACAAGCTACCAACGGTAACTTGTTTATGCAAAAATGCGCAACAACAATGTCGCACAAGCCACCAACGGTGACGAAATATTCGATAATTCGAAAATACGAGATATTCGAAAAAAATCGATTTTTTTAAATTCATATTTTTAAAGTTTAGACCTTAAGCCTCTAAGAAGATTTGCGGAAATTCGAATTATTTTCGGAGTCATAGTTAATTTTGTCACGCGCCACTCAGACTGCCCGAAATGAAACTGTAAACTTTAAGCACGTATTTCTCGAAACTGCTTTTTTCGATACGGTTGACATGATAGCTCAAGTTCTAGTGCACCGATTAACTTGAAACTTGTAACAGACTTTCTTAATACAATCAAAATTGTCAACCCTTGTGTGGGTATTCACTTAAAATCTCTTAGTTGAACCCCCCATGGTCTGGCCAGACCATAGTGCTTGTTAATATAAATTTTTTTTATATTTTTGTTAATGAGTTTATACATATCTGAGTATGTATGTATATTTGTGTGTGCAAGCCTGTAAAAAAAACAAGAAAGTGCAAATACAATAATTTCTCTTGCTTGATTACTTTTTATTTAGGTAAAAAGGTAAAATTATACTTGATTTATAAAATACACAGCGAACTTCAACTTCAATAAATAAATTTTTAAATTAAAAATATACGACAGTGTGAAAAAAAAATTTAAAAATGTAAAATACGTTGTTTATGTATGTATTTGTTTCAACTGCTTGACCAATGCAGTGGTTGCAATGTAGTATAGTCACCCCTATTATGGTTGTCGTCGTCGACACGAATAATATTGACAGCGACAAATTGGTATCACTGGTGTCAATATCGATAACAATTGACAACTATTGAAACATCTTTGGTATCGACTAAGTAATATTGCCTCCACAATGGTAATCACCTTGTCGTGGTGTGGGGACTTGCCGCGGGCAAGGATGCCGCAGACTAGTCTAATCCGAGTGATGAACGGAATGGAATAGTCTGGGGCGGAGTCCGTACTAAGCACTACCACCCCCTAACCCAGGGTGTTACGCGGACCGTGCCCACTGGATGGTTTGCAGCCAGGGGGTATACCGGCTGTATTCCTGATACTGGTGCCTTCCTGATACCGGGCCACCTCAGGAAGTACAATGGCCTTGCCATGGTATGCGGGCTCTGCTATGGTCGACCAACCCTGTCGCCTTCGCCTTGTGCGCGGGCAGGCGGCCGCACCGCAATGATGAATTCGATTAAAAATAAATGCGGTAAAAATAAGCGAGGAATTCCACTCGCTCTGCGGGACTACACCGCAACACAGCTTGCTGCTGTGCCGGAGCATTCGCTCCGAAATACGGAAGCAGACCTGTGGCCCAGCACCAGTCGGGGAAGAATACCTTCCCGGGTGGCGAGAATAGCAACCAGTCTGAGGATGAGTCCATGGCGGGCGCAAGCTACTCGAGTGTCCTCAGGGCGCCTGCGGTCATTCGAGTGGCGATCCTGCCCAAGGATTATCCTCAGAAGACACTGAGTAAGGAGGAGCTCTCTTTTCCAGAAGAAGCTATCGTGAGTGAGATAGCTAAGGGGTGGGCATGTCCACTGGTGTTCAGCGGCATCCACTTCCGGCCGGGACTTTTGCTGACAGGTTGCGGGAACCAAGGTACCGTAGACTGACTCAAACAGGCTGGAAAGGTGTAGAGCTCCATGTGTGCCTTGAAAATGAAATTCCCAAGACATATCATGTTACCCTAATCCTTCCTAGGAGCGCTGGACAGGAATCCAGCAAGCACTTTGCACTATTGCAAGCGCAGAACGCTGGGATTCTCACGAATCTTTGGAAGGTTGTGACTTCCAAACATGGAAAGGGCGTGCTGTGGAATCTGACGTTTGACAAAGTGTCCTTCGCGGCGATCACGGGAAGTGGCAATGCTCTCAATTTCAGGTTTGGGAGTATTCCAGTCCATATTCCCAAATCTGTCGGGAATCCACCGCCAGAGGCGGGGAGCTCAGGCGCAACGAAGCCTTCCACCGAACCCGGGACTTCACCGAAGGTCGGGGAGAAAGCCGGAGCAGAAGCGGAAAAAATAGCAGCTTCCCAAGACTCAATTGGGAAGATTAACCTTGGGGCTCTGGGACTTCAAGGCAGCACAAACGAGGAAGAAGAGGAGCAGCTGTCGGACGAAATATCGTTAACGGCGCTGCTCGAGCTGGACATTTGAATCCTCTCCCAAGCTCTAGCACTCGTGCAATGAAGGTTGTCCAAATTAACCTGGTAATTAACCAGCGTCGCTCCCCTGCTTGGTAGCCACTTGTCGCGGTGCGGGGGCTTAGTTACGAGGATCCAGCCTGGCCATGCTGATGGGCATGGTCGAACTATGTATCGGTCATTTCCGGTGGGTTCAACCGTGTCAGACGGGCAGCCGGGGAGTACGAACTAAGCGCTGCCATCTACCCGAATCTCCCTCAAACCTATCCCTCTGCTTTCCGTCATTTCGCTATCCCTACCTAAAATCCAGGGGCGTCGGTTCCCACAATGGGCGGCACCTGGTCTGCGTCTGACTCCTGTGGGGCGGCAGTTTTTCCTTTCACCTGGCAGTAGGTATAAAATGCAACCCCCCCCTTTCTTTCAATGGTGAAGCCCACTCCCGGTTTTTCTGCACGAGGTAACCAGACTGCTGGGAATCCTCCCGCCGATCCGTCGGCGGCTTGGGCATTGGATGTGCAGGCCCAAAGCTCACCTTCCCCTATGACCGGGACTGACACCCAGGGTCCCTGAGGAAGCAAATTACTAGCGGTGGACGATGGCACATTGACTATGTTAATGGAGAGCCTACTGTTGGAGGAGAATGTGGACAGACTAATGTCAGAAGCATCAAAGTCAGCTGTCGAGGTTGATGGAGATGTGCAGATGTTAGATAGCCCACCTACTTCAACGAGTCGAAATAGGTGGGTACCACGCGTATCTCCGAAAACGGTTAAACCTGGTGCGAACCAGGAGAGTGCCGGTAAGGGGGTTGCTGGCATCGAGGGTTCGAAGGCAGGTGAAGAGCTGTCTGCCAGACAGGGCAAAAGGAGGAGGCAGAACAAGAGGAAAGCTGCCGTGAAAGCAGCGGCAAGTACTCAAGTTTTGCCAACCTCAACAACTATGATGGCCACAGGAAAGCGTAACAGAACGGGCGATGATTCGTCTGCTATGGCACACTCTTCTGAGGCCGCTCTGGAGTCTGAGCACTCGGATGTGAAGAGTAGCAAGGCAAAGAGGAGGAATGTCCTTGGACCGGAATCGGACGTGCCGGCACGCTCGACGCAGGAGTCTACAAGTCAGCCGTCTACTGAAATGGAGACGGCTGCAGGATCCCGGAAAATGTCGGATGACACTAGCCATCGACCTCTGGTGCCACTTTCGCGGAAGCGGCTGCCAAAGCGATGATGGTTGAGATACATACCGACAAAGGAAATGGTCTGCTGTCCAAAGGACAGCAAGACTTTTTCGACTCCTACCTTTGGAAGGCAATCGGTGATTCGAAAGAAACACCGATGTTCGAAGGAAAGCGCGTTGAAAACGGCATCATTAAGGTGCAATGCTCCAAAGCGGTTTCTCGAGAATGGCTGGAAAAAGTCGTAGCGAAGATGCCAGCCTGTGAAAAGAGCAAGTTCGTGCTCACGGACGGAAATAGCATCAGGTTAGTGAGGGCTTCAGCCTGGACACCGGGTATTCTCCGGAAACCAGGTGAAATCCTCGCACGTATCCGTGCCTAGAACGCAGGTCTGGACACGAGTCTATGGCGAATATACTCGCTAACCAGGAATGTATCGGCTCTCAACAAAGAAGTCGGTGCACACTTGGTGGTGGGTATTGACTTAGACTCGGTGAAGGTCCTAAAGTCGAAGTACGGGTACTGTCCCCATCTACACCTGGGGCGGGTGCACTTCCGCCTACAGGACAAGGAGGATGATAAGGCGTGACGGTAGTTTCGGTCCCTGACATGACTGAAATTGTTATCATGCAGATCAACTTGCACCATAGCAAATCGTCTACTGCTCTACTATGCAGCAGGCATGCGAAACTGCAAACATGTCCTCAAATAATATTAATCCAAGAGCCATGGGTGTGCTATTAGCGTATCTGTGGTCTGGGTGCCATTACGTGGGGACAAATCCTTCAACACGAAGGGAGTGATAGACCGCGAGCATGTATCATCATGCCGCGGTCGATCGAATGCACGATGCTTAGACAATTCTGTTCTGAAGATGTCGTTGCGGTTAAAATAAAGTACTGGGTTGGTGGGAACAGCGTCGAAACTGTAATAGTAACGGCCTACCTGCCGTATGACTCTATACTTCCTCCTCCATCGAGGGAGTTAATGGAAGTCGTCCAGTATGCTGAATCCAGGGGTTTGGGACTCATAGTGGGCTGTGACGCGAATTCGCAGAACATTGTTTGGGTAGCAGCAAAGAATATGAAGTAATATAGAACGCGCATCTCATACAAGCAAACGCGTTGTATGGCGGGTACTGCTGGTCTCTGTTACTCTGTTACTAACAGCAGAACTCTCTGTTACTAACAGCAGAAATCTCTGTAACTTCGGCGTAACGTGTGAGTAAAACCAAAGAAAATAAACATACGGAGGCTTGTTTTTGGTTGAGCTCACTGCAGCGAGTCTGCGTTAGCACACTGCTGCGGCGTGGGATGATTGGGAGATGAGGACGATGTGCTGTTGCTGTTGTTGTTGCGCTGGCGAAATGCTGAAATTGTAAAAAGATTTATATTTTCTGGCGGCTGGCTTTTGTTCTTCTTCTACAAGCCTGTACGGCGTTCCATATTGCTCCTGAATTCACTGCCGACTGTAGTGTGCGCATAATCATAGAAAAGAAAATAAAATATGGCTGGCGTGGTGACCTATATGATCGCTACAGGCAAAAAAAAATAAATAAAAAGTAATCACAAAAGACAATTAAAAAGGGAAATTGCAAGAAAAGGAAGACGTTTTTATTAGCCTGTAATAATTTTCCGTCCCGTTCTTTGGAACTTTTTTTACTGCCCACATATAATGCTTACTTAACCCTAGTGTGTGTGCTGAAAAAAACACCCTTACCCGTGTGATGGGGTACCCGGGTACCCCAGTACAAATTGTATGAAAATTCCTCTAAGAAATTTTACTGTTTTTGCTTAGTTTTAAAGCTCTCAGTAATATAAAAGTACATTTTGGGATTTCCCTTGTTACAAAAAATGACTTCCAAACTTGTTTTTTAATTTCCAGTAATGAATTTTTGTGCAATTTCGGAACCCGCTTTCATAAAAAGGGGAATACCCTTCATACGCTGCTGTAAATTTCAATGGAAGGTCATTCCCCGCGGAAATTTTTTACATTTGAACTTTGTAACAAATTAATTAATCATTAGTAATTATTTTCAATTGCATTGTGAAAGATCTGAGCAACTTATGAAATGAGTTCTTATTCAGCAAGAGCTCGTTGTGAAAGATTTATCTCAACCGAAATTAAAGAAATAGTGTACGAAAGTAAAAGTGATGAAGAATTTTCTATTTCCGAAGGCGAAGATGAACATATTCCATCAGTTGACGACGCAGCAATAGAAGCCTCTGACGCCGAGCCTGCGAGTTGCATAGAAACTGACCATCTCAGAATTTATAGGGGAAAGTGGGGTAATGACGGCCATGGGGTAATGACGGCCATCACCATTTTTGGTACTTAAAGTTGACGTAGGTCTAAACCGTTCACTGTAACAGAAAGCTTGTTCCGTAAGGTTGTTTTTAAGTAGAAGCTGAAGTGTGTGGGTTTATTATAACTTGTAGTTCCAGACCAGTGCCGATACGTAACTACCCGAAAGTTTTATAAGGTGTTCAAAATATCGATTATTTCGTCAACACTTTCAGCTACACAATCAAGGTAAATATGTTAAAATGTTGCTATTGATATTAGCTTTCTAAATCAAGTAAAATTTGTCATGTGTCTTGCATAGTTTATTTGTACTGCATGCTTGCGCAAAATGAGGTCAGTGGGGGAATGACGGCCACTAGAGGTGGGGTAACGACGGCCATGTCATTAAGAAGTATTTTTGGAATCCGCATGATGATATTTGTTCATCATTGAGGGCTTTTATGCCATTTAAAGAGATCCACTGCTTGTCCAGTCGTTCTAGACGGTATAGCTATTCTGCACTATACATTCTCACAAGTCCCATGGAACTCCAAGATCATTTTTATAATTTTTTTTTTTTCATGTAGCGGTTAACGCTTCGTAATATTAAAAGTCGTGCGACATTAACTTTATTTGAAATTTCCCGCCAAATGCGCCGAGCTTCGATCGCCCGTCACCAGATGTCTATCCGAAAACTTTTTCGCGCATGAGAAATGTATTCCTAAGCAGTTAAGTAGAAGAAGAAAAAAACAAAATCAGTATCAGGCAGTCGGTCATTTAACAGTCAGCGAGTCAACCAGTCAGCAGCTCAGTCAAATTAAAGGTATGCAGTGTCATTGGTGTAATAATTTGTAAAAAGTGTGATGTTATGTGAATAAATTTATTTGTGTTATTCATATCTTCATTCATCTGCGGTTGAAGTAGGCCCGCTCCAATTTGTAGAGCCTCGAAAAAAGGCAATCAAGGTCGGAAAGCAATGAAAAGCGCAATTTTGACTACCCCTGAAAAGTTCGCTGAACTGAAGCAGAAGGCCAAGAAGCATCAGAGCAAAGAAACGACATTGCCTGCCAAACAGCCAGCTAAGCGCCAGAAAAAGGGAGCGCCATCACCAGCCAAGCGGCCACGGAAAGTGCAGCGTCGTCGTCAATCCCCTTCATCAGAAGAAGAAGAAGATCGAGACTTCTGCTTATTGTGTTTGGAGTTAATGCCACAAAAATTGAATCGCTTCAATTCGATTAAGTGCAGTACGTGCAAGCGGCCATTCCATTTGAAATGCGTGGAAAAAAAAGTAGTTCAAATGCGCTCTTATTAGACATGTCGCAACTGCGACTCAGATCTCGACGATGAGGATGAAAATTAATATCGTTGTATTGTAAGTTTGAGGCATTTTTTTCAATATGTTTCAATTTCGTTTCTCTTCCGCTTTTTGTGAGCTATCAGTAAAGTTACAATTACAAAAATGTCAAATTTCCATTTGTTTTTCTTCACGGAGCTTTTATTAAGCATTCACAGCGATTTTTGTTGATATTTGTGCGATTTCTGGTCGGTTTTTTTGAGTGGCCGTCATTACCCCACCATTTTTCTAAATGACAAAAACCAACTTTTTTTATAGATTCTAATTTTTTATAGTTAAAATCAGAATTTTTGAAATCTGCCGATACACTTTATTAGCATATGTGTTCGAGTTGTGCTCTTAACTCTGATTTGATCAAAAATATCAATTTTTGGATATGTTTTGATGCTAAATGAAAACTATGCCGTCATTACCCCACTTTCCCCTATAACCAAAATAATTTTTTTTAATTTCCTCAAAATCAATTGAGTGATTGTTCTCGTTGAAAAAATTGTTTTATAACAAATTATTAACTTTAAAAAGTTTTACTTACAGGAAAAATCTATGCAACTCCATCTAAAATGTATTGGGGTACCCGGGTACCCCAGCACACGGGTAAGGGTGTAAAAAGTAAAATGTTGCGCCACACCCTCCAAAATAAAATAAATGGAATTAAACACCCGAAAATGAAGACAGAATACCATTTTGGGAGTTGTCATGAAGATTCATCTTTCTAGGTTATCCGCAAGTGTATAAAATTTTCGATATTAAAGTGATTTGGGTACCCGAGTACCCCATCACACACATAAGGGTTAAAAGAACTAAAATAAGAAAATCTTATATTGTAAATTTATGGCGACATCATTCGCCATGGAACAATTCAGGTTCAGAACATTTATATTATTTTTAAACGTAGGCATTCCTAAATCACATTTTTCATATGACAAAATACTTGTCTTATTATTTATTTCTTTATGTAGTGCTTTCGACATATTGAAAGTCAATAGACCTATTAAATTATGCTTGTCTATACAATCTTTTAACCCTTGGTTTGTCCGTTAGATTTCGATTTAAAAAAAAAATTAAAACACGAATCTAATTATTTTGGATTTCAAGTGTTTTTATGAATTTTGAAGTCAATATAGCCATCAATTAATTTTTTTTCGTAGTTTTCCCATATTCTCAAACTTGTAATCAATCATGTGAAAATATAAACTAATAATTTTATTTCGAACTCGCCACGTAAAAATATTTGTAAACATTTTAAATTGGGATCAACCACCAAATTTTAAAATCAATCAAAGCGTTGGCCATCAAAAAGTACAGTAAATAGAGACAAATAAATCACATTTACTAAAAAAAAAATACTTAATGGCTGAAATTTTGAGGGTGTGTTCGGGGGCATGTCCTGAGTCTAAAACTGAGTTTTCGTATTCGAGGGGGTGGGGGAAGATACTACCCCCTGTTTATTTAGGGGTGAGTTCGTTTTAATTCCTTATCTCAGGTGCTATTGCTGGTACCGTCAAGTCCGAGGGATCAAATTGGGGGGAAATAAAATTATCTATCTAATGATAATAAAATCGAGGTCATAGGTCGATTAGGTGAATCACAATGGCCGGTCAAAGGTCAAAAGTAAGGGATAGTTTTTCGTTTTTCGTGAATACCGTGAAACCGGTAGGTTTTTTCGCATACTGCTTCGATACCATTTTAAAGTACTTGAAATTACCTACAAAATGAATGCTCGAACACTCATCTACTATAAATAGTTTGCCGTCAATCCAACGACCAAGTTGACCGCGCGCGCTGTACGAGCGAGCCGCGCACGGCGCGAGAAGTACTCATTGCGCGTACATTGCACTCTCTACGTGCAATTAATAACTATGGTTACATTATTTTCTCTTACAATGATTAATTTAGATTAAGTTGAACTTGTTTTTTTTTTTGTTTTTTTTATCCAAGGGAAAACGGGAAATCCATCATGGACAAACGAGAAGGTCTGTCCTTGCCGAATAGTGTGAGACTTCTACTCACTAAAACCCTATAAAACCCCAACTATTGCATATTCAGCGCTCTGTAATGTATGTGTGTGTATTGCTGTATACTTTTAAATTATTCAAAGTGTTCTGATCATAAATTTTACCTGGAAGTTTTCCTGCTTGCCACTTTCATGTGAATTTAGCCCTTTTGGATGGATTTTTTTCGCCTCCTTCGTATTCTTCATCGTTTCCAAGTGTGTCACCACGAGCGTCTTCTTCTTGATCACCTTCATCTTCTTCAGGAATGGATTGTAAGTTCCCGTCGTCGTTGAGAAAATCGTCATCTTCTTGCAGGGTAGAATATTAGGCAATGTTGTTGCACGCGGTACCGCTACAAGTCGTACAAATTGGAGAACATTTCAACCCAGCTTTTCGACGCCCACAGGCCTTCCCACAACCAGTTTTGCAGGTGCAAGAAATTAATTTCAGCAAACTTGGCGGCGCTGGATCTTTTTCGCAGGCGACGGGCATATAAATGCTCTTCGTTTTTTTCCAACCCCAGTCTTCCGGATCTTTGTAATTTCCCAGCCACTCTTGAACTTGATGATACACTCTATACGTGTGTAGACGAGCTGCATCTTCAGTGGGTGGTAGGGAAGCCAAATTGAACGTATTTTTCTTTCCGGATTGAAGAAAACGCTTGTAACGATAGAAGTTCAAAGTCTCGTCCTTGTTTCCTCCGTACAGCTTGTAAAAGAAAAATTGTCCAAGGGCGGCTATTTCCGATGGAACAACTTTTTCCTTTTGGAAGAGATAAATCGAGTCCACTAGTTGGGGATCCTTCTCCAGCGTTGAAATGAATTTCATTTTACCGGCGTTATGAGTCGAAGACGTTGTGTCGCACCCAGAAAAAGCATGAAGAAACAGAATATTATCAGCGATTTTTCCCCGAACTTGAAGCTTGATGAGGAGTACAGTTTTTTCGGCGTGCGTCCCGAGCCAGGTTTTTCGAGAAAGACGTTTTGATGTTCTTTACCAAGCGCTGTCAATACTACTAAAATGCCGATGTCTTCGGCAATGATTATGACTGATTCGTGCGATTCAGCTTTCCCCAATGCTTCACGAACGATGTCGGTGTCGGCGTCTCCTGGAGCTTGCTGGGTACTGTAACCTGCTTCTGTGAATTGAGCCATTAAAAATTCGATGAGCCGGTGTTTGTTCTTGTCGCTCGCCAAGAAGTGTGCCTGTCCCACGGTCGCTGTACTGTTGACGGAAAAAATCACGTTCCCAAGATTTTGTTCCAACAATTGTCGTGTCCTCCGAGTATCCATCGAAAATTATGCTTGCTGCTTGTCCAAAGTGGGTTTGCACGTACTTGGTGTATTTCGAGCAAATCGCAGAATATGTTGAATAACAGTCCCAAACTACTTTGTGAAGAAGAAATCCGCCGTCTATGACGAAATATTTATCAGTTCCAAAGTCACTGGTATCCTGGAGGGGTTGAAAAGCATCGTATAAAACATATTTCTTGTTTTTTCTCATTCCTTCCTCGCTAAATAAGGACATCGGAAATGGAGTAAGCTCATAATGCAGGTATTCTTCAATATCTGCGGGAGATTCTTTGCTGATGCACATGATTCTGAAATGCGACTGATTCTGAACTTGGCACTTGGCATACTTGGCACAATTGCTGAAATGAACATACATAGTAGTAACTGGGAAATCCCCTTATTCGATTATGTTTGTTTTTACCACACTTGGCACCATTGCTGAAATGAACTTTATGCTTGCTCTACCAATTTTTCACCTGTATGAATTATGTATTTTAAGTTTTAATGCTCAATAAAATGCCATATGAACATACAATTTGTATGCATATCTAAAATATTATAGTTTTTAACATTTTTTACGCGGTTTTTCGAAGTAAATATAGTTCTTTATTTCATCTTACACGGTTTGCGAAAGCAGTATGCGAAAAAACCTACCGGTTTCACGGTATTCACGAAAAACGAAAAACTATCCCTCATTTTTGACCTTTGACCGGCCATTGTGATTCACCTAATCGACCTATGACCTCGATTTTATTATCATTAGATAGATAATTTTATTCCCCACAAATGTGATCCCTCGGACTTGACGGTACCAGCAATAGCACCGGAGATAAGGAATTAAAACGAACTCACCCCTAATAAACAGGGGGTAGTATCTTCCCCCACCCCCTCGAATACGAAAACTCAGTTTTAGACTCAGGACATGCCCCCGAACACACCCTCAAAATTTAAGCCATTAAGTATTTTTTTTAGTAAAATATACCTATTTACTGTACTAAAAGATTCGATTGATAGAAATATGATAGCAATTTGGGCAGCAAACCCGGCAATCAGCAACACAAACAAGCATACACACAATAATCCACAACAACAAAAACATTAGCGAATCCCGAGTCATCTTCGTTGAAACGATGATGACGATGCTTTGGTTCGTTGTTTGCTCTTTGCTTGCGGTTCGGCAAACAAGATCAAGAAACATACATGCAAAAAATGATTGATCGAACACTACGCTGCAACACAACCATTTCAATGTACACGAGTGAAGCCGTTGCGAACAATAACATTGCTTTTTGCTGTTGTCCTACGAAAATCTAACAGAAAATGTTATGAACTTAACATTCTCAAATGCCTACGCTTTGCTCTTCCCGCTCGCATCATAGCAACCGAAAACACTGCCCACATGCGCGTTCTATATTACTTCATATTCTTTGGTAGCAGTAAATGCAATTCCAGTGATACTAAACTTTTGGAATTCATTATGTCGGCTGATCTGGTGATTCAGAACGTTGGTAACAAACCAACTTTTGTGACCAGCAGAAGACAACAAGTGATTGATCTGACAATGACCAACAGGAAAGTTGCAGATCAGATCTTGAAATGGCGGGTATTGGAGGAGGTCTCTCTTTCAGATCACCGCTTCATCGAATTTCGACTCGGTATTGATCTAATGTCGATACCAGGTGGACGCAATCCTCGCAAGGCGGACTGGAACAGGTTTGGTGAGCTTCTGACAAAGCGTACACCAATCCTGAAAAAACTCTGAACTACAGCCAAGATTGAAGAAGCAACTAGGGAACTAGGAGCAACTTTGACTGGCTGCTATGAGGAGGTGTGTCCGCTGAGAGCGAGCAGTTCCATGGTGGAGTGTCGAGCTTTCGAAGCTACGCAAACGATTCAGGAAGCTTCTGAATAGGGCCTTAAAGACCCGAAAAGAGGATGACTGGACCAATTATCACCTCGTCCAAAGGGAATTTAAGAAGAAAGTGAGGTTTGCCAAACTGGACTCTTTCAGAAACTTTTGTAATGAGGTTGAAGGTATGAAGGAGTCAGCAAGACTGTGCAGGGTTCTACAAAGAGACCGAACGGTTAAGCTTGATTCTCTTCGCCTGTCTGATGAATCCTATACTACCTCTAAATCGGAGACCTATAACACCCTCCTAGCAACCCATTTTCCGGGAAGCAGGTAATAGGACTAAAAGGCTTAACTGGTTTTCCGCGTCAGAACTAGTAACGGAGGAGGCGGTAAGGTTTTCTTTTTCCTCCTTCGAAAACTACAAGTCCCCAGGACCTGATAAAGTTTACCCGATAATGCTGAAGAGGGGTGGAGACAAGCTGGTGAGAGCTCTTATAAAGATCTTCACGGCTTGCCTTACTCATGGTTACATTCCAACTCTTTGGCGACAGGTCAGAGTGGTCTTCATTCCCAAACCAGGGAAAGATGACTATACGCTGGCCAAGAGCCAATCAACCTGATTTCTTTCATCCTGAAAAGCTTAGAGCGCATGGTAGAAAAGCACATCCGAGCTAAGGTGCTGACAAGGAGCCCACTCAGTAGAAACCAACACGCTTACCAGAGTTAAAAAATCATGCGACTCAGCCCTACATGACATCGGATCCAAGATTGAAGTGGGGCTGGAAGCTGACCAGTACACTATGGGCGTCTTTGTGGATATTGAGGGGGCTTTTGACAATGCAACCTTTGACTCGATATGCTCAGCAGCCAGAATGCATGGGGTAAATGAGACCTTGATAAGGTGGATCCGCTCCATGCTCTCCGAGAGATTGCTAACCGTTGGTGAGAGTGAGAGCAATTCGGTCACGGCAGAGGTCGGACGAGGATGCCCCCAGGGTGGTGTCCTCTCTCCACTGCTGTGGTGTTTCGTGGTCGACTCTCCATTAAGGGAGATGCAGGTTCTCGGAATTCATGTCCAAGCATACGCGGACGATGTCTGTGCACTAGTGTCAGGACGATCCCTCAGGATGATTTGCAACAAAATGCAGAAAGTCCTGGATAAGATTGATAACTTGTGCACAGGACAGGGTCTTTCCGTCAATCCCAGTAAAACGACTCTGGTCCTATTTACTAGGAAGCGGAAGCTGGATGGTCTCGAACTGCCAGAACTGAAAGGTGTGACCCTCAGTCTATCCACGGAAGTGAAATATCTAGGGGTAATCCTAGATAGGAAACTAATGTGGAAGACGCATGTCTTGACGAAGGTAGACCGTGCGCTGAAGGTTTTCCAACAGTGCTGTCGAGCTTTTAGCAAGACCTGGGGCCTGAAGCCGGCGGTGGTCCTTTGGATATATACCGCACTCATCAGGCCCATAATTACGTACGCTTCGGTAGTCTGGTGGAGACGAACAATGGTTAAGTCCACAGCTTTGGCTCTGAACAGACTACAAAGAAGTGTATGTATATGCATTACGGGTGCCATGAGCACTGTCTCGGGTGACGCCCTTAATGCCATGCTTGACTTGCTTCCCCTGGATCTAACAGTTCAAGAGGAGCCGATGAAAGCGACATGTCGGCTGTATTCCTATGGATACTGGCATGACAACAAGGGCATGGGTCATAGAGAAATCTTCAAGAGGTTGTCAGTGCAATATCCGTTGCTGCTGGCCCCTAAGGATTGCCTAATACCCGAAGTATCGTTTATTAGACACTTTGAAGTGAGGTTTCCAACGCGCGGCCAGTGGGGCAACCCAGAGGCCATGCTAGGGGATCTGACGGATATTTTCTTCACTGCCGGATCCAAGGCTGCTAAGGGTACTGGAGCTGGATGGCACCTCGAAGGAAGTGTCAGATGCTACTACTCACTGGGTGGGCTGACTACCGTCTTTCAGACGGAAGTCTTCGCCATTCTGAAAGTAGCGGAATGGATAATCGGGAGGAAATGGTGCGGGAAACATATAGGAGTCTGTAGTGACAGTCAAGCTGCACTTAAGGCCCTGGAGAACGCGCGTATTACCTCTAAGATTGTCCAAGAATGTAAAATGAAGCTTAAATCAGTCGAGAGACGTAATAAGCTCCAACTTATCTGGGTTCCGGGACACTGCGGTGTTCTAGGTAACGAAACTGCCGATGAACTGGCTAACTGTGGATCAGGGTGCACACCCATGGGACCAGAACCAATTATCAGCACCAATCTAGCGGGAACCCTGGACTGGATCAAGTCCTATGTCAACAACCTACATAGAGAACGTTGGTCTAGCTTGGGAAGCTGTAAGACTGCCAAGTGTTTTGTGAAAAGCCCGAACAGGAAAGCAGGGAATTTCCTCCAGAATCTGAGAAGGAAAAACCTCCGACGAATGGTCGGGTTAATCACAGGACACAATCCATGGGGACGACATATGGCCAACATGAGCATCATCGAAGATCCGACTTGCGTGTCTTGCCTGGAGGACGTAGATAGTACAGAGCACTTTCTCTGTGCATGTCCGGTCTTCTCTAGAACGAGATTGCGCACGCGAGAGAATGGACGAAGTTCATTCTCTCGCCCTGTGTGATCTCCTGAGATTCATTAATGAGTCCGGGAAATATGCACAGGAGAATCCATAACTCCCTCTCCCCTTCCACCCACTTTATCTTTTTCTTTTCCCATTCCCGTAAGTACAATGGGCTATAGAGCCTGAGTGCTTGGGGTAATGACCTCCCTTAGGTTATTTCCTCGGCTCCCCTTCACATCCATCCATCCATCCAACCAGCGTCGCTGGTACAGGAACCGTGGTGCTACAAGGGAAGAATCTGTGGACTCAATTCGAGGCAAACCAGGGTAATTTATGACACAAGGCACGAGATACCTCGTGCCTGCATCGTGATTGAGAAAGATACTCACCCTTATCATGAATATTCGGGTGAAAAATTTCACCAGCGGAATATTTCGTTCACCCGAAATAGTTCACCTAACCATGAATGTGAAACGATTTCCGGTGAACGACATTTCACATCGAAATTTCGAATTTCATGTCAAAGTGACATGAAGTGAAATTTCATTCAAAATACAGATTTGAATGAAATACGATATTTAGATTGAAATTCAGTGAAAGTATAAAAAATGTATTTGAAATGAAATTAAAAATAAATGCATTAAAGCTGTGCCATTCACATTTTAAAGTTATCCTTTGAAACATATATTAAGCTCCTTTGTTGAAAGCTTAAGTTCTTCAATTTCAATAATTCTCTTAGTTTTCTCCAATTTTATTTCTATTTCTCTTTTGCTCAGGTTTTCCATTTCCATGTTATGTCGCTTACTTTCTAACGTTTGCTTTTTAATTTCTTGTAATTCTTCTTCCTTAAACTTTATAAATTTTCCAAAACGTTTATTCAAGGCCCTCGTATTGTCTTCTATTCTTTTCATTCGTTTTACAATTTCTTTTTGTACTTCTACCTCCTCTTCTAATATAGTTGAAGTGGTATTTCTTTTAGAACATGAAGGCACTTCTTTGCGGATAGTTTTGGTAGTTTGTGGGGGGGTTTCGTTAGTGCTGTCATTCTCTTGAGTCACTTCATCTAAAATTGTTGGCAGTTGCTCAAAGCCGTACGAAATAAATCCTTCTAACCCCTGTACGCTATCTGTCATACCCGTTATTGCAGCAATGGTCTCCTCTAAAGCTGATAGCTTGTGGCACAAGTTTGGTCCCCCACCAGTGCATTTAGTTTGTTGCATATTAAAAGCGAGCTTCTTGCGCACATACCGCTTCTGGTCATTCCACACATTAAATAAAAGTGCACTATTATTTTATAATTATATTAACCTTATATTAAAATTACCCTTTTCCATTCCGAAACCGACTTAGTTGGAGGTCCACCACTGTTTAATTCCTCCGCCGTTTCGCTCCAAACCGCTTCTTGCTGGTCCTTTGCTCCTTTAACAAAACCAGCCGCGACTTCTTTATTTCCCATCATTTAGTGAAGTAAAATTTCACTTTGTGTTTTGTTTATGGATTTCGACCTTAAAATAGTTATTTTAAATTTAAAATACGGAAATTGGAACACTTTTTAAAAAATATAACGAGTAATTTCACCGAAAAATGACAGCTATTTCACCGGTGAATATTTTTGATGATAAGGTGAATAAAATTCGAAACGAATTACTTCGCTTGGTGAATATCTAAGATGCCATTGCCAACGGAATAGGCGAAATGTGAACCATTTCACCCGAAATGAAAATTCACGATAAGGCCGAATATGTTTGTATTACAGAGTACATGTCCAGGGACCTGGTAGCGGTGGCGATCAAAATCGAGGGTCATGACCTTGAGATCGTCCTAGCGTCCGCTTATTTTCCTGGCGACGACATGAGGGCCCCCCCCCCAGGAAGTGCAGGGCCTAGTGGAATACTGCAGGGCACACGCCTTGCCTCTCCTGCTAGGCAGCGACATGAACGCTCACCACACCATCTGGGCCAGCACCAACGACATCAGGGGTGAGTACCTGTTAGACTATATATTAGCAACTAACCTAGTTATATTTAACCCTCATCGGTCCCCTGTATGCGCACGCATACAATTTTGATCTTTAACCTTGAATAAAATAAAAACGGTTCAGCGGAATGACCTTGTATTTTGCAAAGTTTTTGAATTTGTACCCTTACTGTATTTGCCTGTGCAGTTATAGTTACGAATCGGTCCATGTGTATGTGCGCGCATACACATAAGCAGATACCAGGAATTGCCGCTTATTTTTGTGTGCTCTTATTTTTTCGTTTTATGAAATTCAGTTTGTTCTGGAACACACATAAGTGAAGTTTGTTTGCGCATTTATTTGAATTCTTGTTGTGTTTCGAAGTATTTGATAAAAAATGGATGGAGTTTTACGTGAAAGAAGGCAGCGAGATGAACTAGAAATGGATTTTGATTTGGAAAGCGAAGCTGGCGAATATCCGTGCAATAGTGAGGATGATTTTGCATTATCAGACGAGGAGAATGATGAAAGTGAAGTTAGCGTGCATTCGGATGAAGACGACATTGAGCCACGTGAGCAAAATTTAGCACAAGAAAATGTAGCAAATCCTGAAAAGAAATATTTTTCAAAAAATAAGAAAATTGAATATTCGCAACCATTTGAAATAAATCGAAGAAATTAATTTCGACGTGCAGAAAATTTCACTTCAGGTAAAAACCTACCCTCTTTGTTATGGGTTCATGTTCATTATATGTTTCATTTTTGTTATAATTCAGGTCCAAAAGCATTAGCAGCTGCTAATATAGTTGATGTTTAGTCTGCATTTCACATGTTCCTTCAACCGGTTGAGAATATTATTTTGAACATGACGAATTTATACGGTAAATGTGTCACTAAACTGTGGAATGAAGAAACTTGTCGGGCAATATTTAGAGCAACAATGTCTTTGAAAATGTTCAAGCGTATCCATGGTTGCATTCGATTTGATGACCGCGAACAACGCATGGCCAACAACACTGCATCTACAAGTACTTCTGTTCGTGGCAAATTGGCACCGATTCGAAATGTATACGATGAATGGAATCATAATTTGAAAGCTGTATACACACCAGGAAATAACATTACCTTAGATGAACAGTTAGTTCCGTCTCGTGGGCGATGTCCGTTTCGTCAGTATATTCCATCCAAGCCGGCGAAATATGGCATCAAAATTTGGGTGCTATGCGACTCAAAAAGCTGGTATGCATACAACACACAAATCTATGTTGGTCGGAATCGTAATGCCACTCCTGAATGCAATCTCGGCGGCGTGTTGCGTGGTCGAAGGACTTTCTGACAGAAATGTAACGTGTGACAACTTTTTCACTTCGTTTGAATTGGCAGAAGATTTGAATAAGAATAGCATGACTATTTTTGGGAACAATAAGGAAAAATAGGACTGAAATTCCTTCAGTTCTACTCGACATGCGTCAAAAGCCAATTTATCATACAGAAGTTGTATATGAACATAAATTGCAAGCAGTTATGTTGTCATATGTTCCTCGCCGGTACCGATTTGTGACATTGCTCAGTACATACCACAATGTTGTCAGCATAAATGAGAATAGTGAACAGAAGAAACCTAACATCATTGAAGATTACAACAAAACCAAGAGTGGAGTTGATACTATGGATCAAATGATGGCTACGTACACATGCAAAAGTCAATCGGTGGCCAATGGCAGTATTTTGTAACATGCTTGATGTTAGTGCGTTGAATGCATTCGTGACGTTGAATTGCATTGTTCCCGAATTGGAAAAATTCTAAAACGAACCATAATATTCGTCGTCGCCTTTTTATCGAGTAGCTTGGATTGAATCTCGTTGAAAAACAGATCACTAAACGTAAAAAACAACCTCAAAGTAATGATGCTTCCATTGTTATTCAAAGAATTCGGGGGATTCGCCATTTACCAAGTACATCAAAACGAGGCCGATGCTACATCTGCACATATAAAAATAACAAAAATCTTTTTGCCACACGCTGTGAAAAGTGTAGAAATTTCATTTGTGCTGAACATAATTTCAATTTATGCGAAAAATGTACAAATAATTGACAAAAGTTAAAAATTCAATTTTTTTGTAATATATGTAATATTCTAATTTTAATTTCATTCTAAATCTACCTTTATGAAGTTCAAATGTATTAATATGATAGTAAACAATATAATAAACATAAAAAATCACAAAACATAAATGGTTGTCAAGTTTTTTTAGCTTTTTTACAATTTCAAATATATGTGTATGCGCGCGCATACAATGGTACCGATTAGATGTATTTCTCGAGGGACCGATGAGGATTAATACGGTAAACTCACCGACTTTCGTCACTAGGGTTAAGCAGGAGGTCCTTGATCTTACCATAGGTAACAGTAGGATCAGTGACTATGTGTCTGACTGTCGAATGAACATTCTCTCTCGGATCATAGGATGATAGTGTTTAAAATAGCAGGTGTCATAATGGAGATACCTCCAACCAGAAACCCCAGGAAAACCGACTGGGGAATCTTCACTAAATTACTAGAAGAGGGTCGAACCCTACTGGATATTCGTTGTAGGATGTGGCATCCACTCGAAATTGAGCAGGCGGTTAGTGTCCTAAACGAAGCAGCGATGAATGCTTATCACTCAAGTTGCCCCGAAAGTACAAAAACCAGGAAGAAGTCCACACCATGGTGGAACAACTCTCTGGGGAAGCTCAGATCTGAAGCCCGGAGGCTCTTCAACAGGGCAAAGCGGACTGGTGAATGGCAGGAATACACCACTGCAATCACCAAGTATACAAAAGAAGTACGCAAGGCAAAGAGAACCAGTTTCCATACGTTTTGCGAGGAGATATCATCCACCCCCCAAGCGGCGAGACTACATAAAGCCCTCGCAAAAGGAGGGGCGGCGAATAAGATGGCTCTCAAGCTTTGGAATGGGGGGTACACACGAAATGAAGAGCAAAGAGCTTTCGCTCTTCTTAGCGCACATCTTCCCGGGGCAGTCCCTCAAGACACACCCGGCGAGTGCAGTATGTACATACCAGAAAGAAGGGACTGGGAGGTGGCGAACAAAGTCATCTCTCAGGGAAGGATTGACTGGGCACTCCTTCAAATCGCCAGGGCCGGATGGTATCCTCCCTGTCTCTCTCCAAAAAGGCAGGGCGGTGTGGCTAAGAAATTTAACTGGCATAATGAGAAGCTGTCTAGCAGCAGGATACATTCCCATAAGTTGTACCGAAAATTGGCAAGAGAGACTTAACAGAGCCAAAGTCCTACAGGCCAATTAGAGTAACATCTTTTGTCATGAAGATTATGGAGAAGTTGTTAGATCAGCACATATGAACCGTGACGCTCAAGAGACAACCTCTCCATGCTGCGCAGCATGCGTATAGGGCAGGAAGATCGACGGAGACTGCCCTATACCAGCTCACAAGTCTGATTCAAGACGCTCTTATGAATAAAGAGACTGTGTTGTGTGCTTTTTTGGACATCGAAGGAGCCTTCGATAACACCATAGAAAGAGCACTTAATCGAAGAGGAGTAGAAACCACTCTCAGCCGCTGGGTAAAAGCTATGCTTACCACCAGAACGGCAGTGACGAAGGTGGGCTCAACCACCAGGAGTGTATTGACGAATAGGGGTTGCCCTCAGGGTGGTGTATTATCACCACTGTGGAGCCTGGTTGTAGACGAGCTCCTTGATATATGGACAAGCAGTGGCATAATCTGTCTAGCTTATGCCGATGACATTGTCATTGTTGCCAGAGGAAAATTCGAAGACACTCTGTGCAACATAATTCAGAAAGGGTTAAAATTAACCCACGTATGGTGTGCCCGGGCAGGCTTACGAATAAACCCGGATAAAACCACCATAGTACCATTTACACTAAAAAGAAAACTGCAGCACATGCGGGCGATACGCTTGCTTGGCAAGAACATCGCAAGCAAGCCGGAGGTAAAGTATCTAGGTATAACACTAGATTCGAAGTTACTCTGGAATAAACATGCTGAGGCAGTTATCGGTAAAGCAACGAAAGCAGTCATGGTGTGCAGATCATTAGCAGGTAGAACCTGGAGTTGTTAACCAAGTATACTGAGATGGTTGTACATCATGATAGTGAGGCCAGTACTCACATACGTAGCAGTGGCATGGGCCCCAAGAACCAAACTCACTGCAGTGAGGAACCCGCAAAGCACGTGCACGTGTATTACAGGGGCTATAAGAACCTGTCCCACGGTGGCACTGGAGGTGATACTCAATATATCACCATAGCACATAGCAATTGAAATGGCGGCCAAGCGCACTATCCTTGGGCTGGCCAGAACCAGTAAAGGGGGCGATTGCGTTCTAAGTCGCAGAGACTTGGACATGTTATCTGTTAGTAACCCCTATTTTTTGTACTACAGAAAAAACAATATACAGAATGCGCATCTGGTGTAAAGAAAATTTTCTTTGCGGGTTCCAGCGGTAGAACCCGTTTGTTAATCCGGGGGAAGCAGTAAAGGGGACGAGAACGCCCAGAGGGCGAGAGCGTAAGCTGAGAAGCGCACCACACACTGTGGTTGTTATTGTTGGGCAATAAAGCGATGTGCCGCTTGCATGTTGGTGTGGCTCATGCTTGCTCTCCGCTTGCTTTTTTACAAACAAGAACAAGAAGTGGACAGGCAAAGTTTGCATAGAAAAATTGATTGAGCGATCGCCAAGGCGCATAAATAAGGTGGTAGAACTACGGAAAAACCCAAAATTCAATGGATTTTATTAGTTCTTTTGGTCTGTTTGTTAAATAGATGTTGTAAAAAGTACAAATGGCTACAATGAAAATAAACATAAAAATATTAGAACAACCCACCCGCATTAAGAAAGTGATAATAAGTGGAAAACTATTGCTACAATGTTGTGCTAATTATCAAAGAAAAAAGTTTAATCAGTTCTGGAGCTGCAACTACCTATTGAATTTGCCTTGGCGATCGCTTTGTCAAATCAACCACCATTTCAATGTGCCCGAATAAAGCCAAGCTGGCTTGCTGCGGAAAGCAACAACATTGCGTGTTGTTGTCGAAATGAGAATATAGCCCAAAACCATCGAATCTATGCGTGTACATCAATTCGCGCTTAGTCTCACGGTTCCCTTTACATTTTCCTCACCCTTCTTGCTTCCCGCCCGCGTCTGAAATGGAACCTCAAAATTATTTCAGATGCGCCTTCTGTTTACTGTTTATTCTGTGATTGTACCCAATGGATACAATAACGAAAACATATAACTACGGGAAAAACTTCGTAGTATATTGAGTAACAAAGTGGACTGGGACTGGGAAGCACACCAGTCCCATTTCAAGCCACATACTATTACGTGGTTCACAGACGGCTCCAAAACGCACGATGAAACAGGGGCGGGGGTATTTGGACCTCGCTTCAAGCCCATGGGGAATACACCCAGCATATTTCAAGCAGAGTTTTATGCCATAAGGCTCTGTGTGCAGATTAACCTCGAGCGTTCGTACAGGGGGCAAGACATAGTAATTTGTTCTGACAGTCAAGCAGCCATCAAAGCACTAATCTCGTATGAGATTACCTCAGGGTTGGTTCTGGAATGCATAGAAGCATTGAATAAACTGGGTACAGATAACCAGGTTAAAATCCTCTGGGTTCCAGGACACAGAGGATTAGAGAGGAACTTGCTAGAACTGGGGCAGCTATGATCCCCCTTGCATCAGAACCTTTCATTGGGCTGGGCAAAAGCACTCTAGCAGTCACTAAGACTTGAGGAAAGAACCAGGAACTCAGAACACTGGTCAAATGCCACAGGTCTTAGGCAATCGAAAATCTTCATCAAAGGTTATTACTCCAGATGGAGTGAAGAATGCCTCAGACTGGGAAAAACCCAGCTTAGACTGGTCACCGGGCTGTTAACCAAGCACTGCAGGATGAGGAAACACATGCACACAATCGGGATAGGTAAGCGTCTGCAGACTCTTCGAAACAGCAGAGGAGACTCCTGAGCACGTCATACTGCACTGCGATGCGGTATGCCGTAGTAGGAGACAGCACCTGGGCCAGTACTGGCTTGCAGAAGAGAACGTCAAACACCTTCTCCCACGTGAGTTACTAAACTTCATTAGGTCGGTGGGACTGGGGGACGTTCTCTAAAGTTGTAGGGGGCACAATAGATCAACTTTGGTCTCAGTTCACATTTCCCATTTCAAATCTATCTAAGTACGAGATCTCGTAATATTGACGTTGAGTGGAAACAACAAGTTTTGAGTCGACACAATTTTTGGCAACGACTGAAACAAACTTTTGTAAGTAAATTTGGATTTTTTTGATCGAATAAATTTTAATCAAAACAAAATTTTAGGAAAAGATGAAAATAACGAATAGTGTTCAATTCGCCACATTGGTTCCGTCCACACAGCCAATAACGCCAGAAAACCCTGTCTTCTCACAAAAGTCCAATTTAGCTTGAGCTTTATCTTCTTCACTCATTTCAAATTTTATGAAATGTGGACATATCACAGCTTCTAAAGCGTCGCGTGTTTCTGCCGATATTGAAGAAACAGTGGGCTGTGATAATCCCGGGTTGAAATCATTCCCAATACTTAGCTGGTACGAGCCTTGGGCCAAAAACCGTAGCGTTGTTGCTAGCTTTATTGTGATTGGAATGAACGTAGATCGTACTCCATGCTTCATCGATGGCGCTATTTTCTCCAACACAAGTCTAAACGCCGATTTACTGAGGCGAAAATAATCAACAAATCTGTAACAAAGCAATACACCACAATAGCCACCAAAATGTCAGTTTCTTGTACTTACTTATTATCCGGCAAATCAAAGATTTCCGGTCTTTGCCTCATAATTTTTCTTTGAAGCCGCAGATTTTGTTTACTTTCTTCATCGCTTGAAATTTTGCTTGAATTCGAAACAAAAAACATTTTCCGACGCAGAAAATCGGCCGCCGAACACTTTTGAGTTCACCCGCGAATTTTTAAGCTCCCGTCATCAATTAATTTAACACCGTTCAATTAGTTAAAATGCCGTGTATTTGCTCAGCAAGAGTAGAACGTCATCTGGACGAAGACCAAAAAATTAAGTGTGTGTTCTGCAACGAATTTTTCCACTGCAGCTGCGTCAATTTAAAAAATGTGATTGAATTTATGCACAAGAATCAGCAATCATACAAGTGCAAGGCCTGCCTCTCAGCTCGACGCGCATCTCTTCGCTCTCCGCCGCTTGCAGCCGCACCGGTGCCGTTAGCAACATCTTCCACCGCCGACGAAGTACTCACTCCATCAGCGTCGATTACACAGCGCAACAAAAAAACACTTTTTTTTCTGTTGCATGGAGTTTTTCTACTGTTTCTTACTAATTTGGGTGCGCTGATTCCGAATCTACCCTCCGATTTTTTCTAGTAGCTCTAGTTTGTGAGATATAGGTACCCTGTCATTTTTTCAGTTTTTCCTCTACTTTTTCCATATTTTCGATCGTAGTTTCTAAACCAAAAAACATGCATAGAAAAATTGATTGAGCGATCGCCAAGGCGCATAAATAAGGTGGTAGAACTACGGAAAAACCCAAAATTCAATGGATTTTATTAGTTCTTTTGGTCTGTTTGTTAAATAGATGTTGTAAAAAGTACAAATGGCTACAATGAAAATAAACATAAAAATATTAGAACAACCCACCCGCATTAAGAAAGTGATAATAAGTGGAAAACTATTGCTACAATGTTGTGCTAATTATCAAAGAAAAAAGTTTAATCAGTTCTGGAGCTGCAACTACCTATTGAATTTGCCTTGGCGATCGCTTTGTCAAATCAACCACCATTTCAATGTGCCCGAATAAAGCCAAGCTGGCTTGCTGCGGAAAGCAACAACATTGCGTGTTGTTGTCGAAATGAGAATATAGCCCAAAACCATCGAATCTATGCGTGTACATCAATTCGCGCTTAGTCTCACGGTTCCCTTTACATTTTCCTCACCCTTCTTGCTTCCCGCCCGCGTCTGAAATGGAACCTCAAAATTATTTCAGATGCGCCTTCTGTTTACTGTTTATTCTGTGATTGTACCCAATGGATACAATAACGAAAACATATAACTACGGGAAAAACTTCGTAGTATATTGAGTAACAAAGTGGACTGGGACTGGGAAGCACACCAGTCCCATTTCAAGCCACATACTATTACGTGGTTCACAGACGGCTCCAAAACGCACGATGAAACAGGGGCGGGGGTATTTGGACCTCGCTTCAAGCCCATGGGGAATACACCCAGCATATTTCAAGCAGAGTTTTATGCCATAAGGCTCTGTGTGCAGATTAACCTCGAGCGTTCGTACAGGGGGCAAGACATAGTAATTTGTTCTGACAGTCAAGCAGCCATCAAAGCACTAATCTCGTATGAGATTACCTCAGGGTTGGTTCTGGAATGCATAGAAGCATTGAATAAACTGGGTACAGATAACCAGGTTAAAATCCTCTGGGTTCCAGGACACAGAGGATTAGAGAGGAACTTGCTAGAACTGGGGCAGCTATGATCCCCCTTGCATCAGAACCTTTCATTGGGCTGGGCAAAAGCACTCTAGCAGTCACTAAGACTTGAGGAAAGAACCAGGAACTCAGAACACTGGTCAAATGCCACAGGTCTTAGGCAATCGAAAATCTTCATCAAAGGTTATTACTCCAGATGGAGTGAAGAATGCCTCAGACTGGGAAAAACCCAGCTTAGACTGGTCACCGGGCTGTTAACCAAGCACTGCAGGATGAGGAAACACATGCACACAATCGGGATAGGTAAGCGTCTGCAGACTCTTCGAAACAGCAGAGGAGACTCCTGAGCACGTCATACTGCACTGCGATGCGGTATGCCGTAGTAGGAGACAGCACCTGGGCCAGTACTGGCTTGCAGAAGAGAACGTCAAACACCTTCTCCCACGTGAGTTACTAAACTTCATTAGGTCGGTGGGACTGGGGGACGTTCTCTAAAGTTGTAGGGGGCACAATAGATCAACTTTGGTCTCAGTTCACATTTCCCATTTCAAATCTATCTAAGTACGAGATCTCGTAATATTGACGTTGAGTGGAAACAACAAGTTTTGAGTCGACACAATTTTTGGCAACGACTGAAACAAACTTTTGTAAGTAAATTTGGATTTTTTTGATCGAATAAATTTTAATCAAAACAAAATTTTAGGAAAAGATGAAAATAACGAATAGTGTTCAATTCGCCACATTGGTTCCGTCCACACAGCCAATAACGCCAGAAAACCCTGTCTTCTCACAAAAGTCCAATTTAGCTTGAGCTTTCTCTTCTTCACTCATTTCAAATTTTATGAAATGTGGACATATCACAGCTTCTAAAGCGTCGCGTGTTTCTGCCGATATTGAAGAAACAGTGGGCTGTGATAATCCCGGGTTGAAATCATTCCCAATACTTAGCTGGTACGAGCCTTGGGCCAAAAACCGTAGCGTTGTTGCTAGCTTTATTGTGATTGGAATGAACGTAGATCGTACTCCATGCTTCATCGATGGCGCTATTTTCTCCAACACAAGTCTAAACGCCGATTTACTGAGGCGAAAATAATCAACAAATCTGTAACAAAGCAATACACCACAATAGCCACCAAAATGTCAGTTTCTTGTACTTACTTATTATCCGGCAAATCAAAGATTTCCGGTCTTTGCCTCATAATTTTTCTTTGAAGCCGCAGATTTTGTTTACTTTCTTCATCGCTTGAAATTTTGCTTGAATTCGAAACAAAAAACATTTTCCGACGCAGAAAATCGGCCGCCGAACACTTTTGAGTTCACCCGCGAATTTTTAAGCTCCCGTCATCAATTAATTTAACACCGTTCAATTAGTTAAAATGCCGTGTATTTGCTCAGCAAGAGTAGAACGTCATCTGGACGAAGACCAAAAAATTAAGTGTGTGTTCTGCAACGAATTTTTCCACTGCAGCTGCGTCAATTTAAAAAATGTGATTGAATTTATGCACAAGAATCAGCAATCATACAAGTGCAAGGCCTGCCTCTCAGCTCGACGCGCATCTCTTCGCTCTCCGCCGCTTGCAGCCGCACCGGTGCCGTTAGCAACATCTTCCACCGCCGACGAAGTACTCACTCCATCAGCGTCGATTACACAGCGCAACAAAAAAACACTTTTTTTCTGTTGCATGGAGTTTTTCTACTGTTTCTTACTAATTTGGGTGCGCTGATTCCGAATCTACCCTCCGATTTTTTCTAGTAGCTCTAGTTTGTGAGATATAGGTACCCTGTCATTTTTTCAGTTTTTCCTCTACTTTTTCCATATTTTCGATCGTAGTTTCTAAACCAAAAAACCGATTGACATGATTTTCACCTTATCGCATTAACAACACCGCACGGCTTCTTTTCCGATGCAACTTATTTTTATAGGTGTTAAAATGCCGCGGTAATTGGACCTCAAAGTTGGAAAAAATTGAATTTTAATGCGTTTTCTTTGATGGTCAAAAACACACACATTTTTTGTAAAACAATTAACGAGTTAGGTGTATAATGAAAGTCGACACATCAAGCAATACAACACAGCTAAATTATTTGGCGGTATACACACTCGCATCGAAATAACAGGAAAAATGTACCATCGCGATTTTCATCACTTTTCATACTTTTTCCTTAAAAAATTAGGGGCCTGAAAATATGCAAAGTTTTTAATTTTTTTTTTGTATCGAGAAATTCAAAATATTTTTGTTTTTTGCTTGTATTCCAAACTATAAATGGAACATATAAAAGAGCATATTTTGAGGCTCCTAATTTTTTAAGGAAAAAGTATGAAAAGAGGTGAAAATCGCTATGGTAAAGTTTTGTTATTATTTCGATGCGAATGTGTATTCCGCCAAATAATTTGGCTGTGTTGTATTGCTTGATGTTTCTTCTTAAGATATTCATATACTTCGAAACTTGATTTATGAAACATCTGTACAATTTTCGCCATCAGAAAAAAAGCCTTGAAATTCAATATTTTCTTACTTTGAAACCTTATTACCACGCCCATTTAGAACGCATAAAATTGATTAATGTCAGGAAAGATGGCGTGAAATGTTGTAAGTGCAACGATATAAAAATCATGTCTATAGGGTTATTGGTTCAGAAATAACAGTCGAAAACGAGAAAAAAGCCGAGGAAAATTCAAAAAAGTGACACGCCCATTTTTTGCAAAAACTAGAGCTGTTACATAAAAACGGAGTATGGTTTTGAAAACAGCGTGGAAAAACGATTCAGATTCATGTAAAAAACTCCATGCAACAGACATGCTGTTGTGCAGTGTTATTCAACGGGAGCAACGTGCAGGAGAACAGCTTAATTCTCACTCGACTCATTCTCCGTCGCTCGCTGCTGTACCGTTGTCGCTAGCAATCAACACCGCTGCTAATAAAGCGCACATTCCGCCAGCCTCTACCACCCAACAGCGTTCAAGTGTGCATCCCAAAAGTCACTCGAACTTCTTGCCTCTCGAGTTTTTAACTGACAAATTTGCCAAGCTAACTGAGATGATGGATGAACGCTTCTCTAAGCAAGTTGAGCTAATTAATGAAAAGCTAATCAACGCCATACAAGTGAGTGAAAACAGAATACTCGGTCAGCTTCGTCAACATATCACTGCCACTGCAAGTGAGCTCAAAGCAGTCACAGAGAGAGTGTTTGTTCTTGAGAAAAGTGCAGCCGATCTTGGGTCATTGAAAGCTGAGATCACCAATCTTAAAGCTCAGTTCGCCAGGCAGGATAATACCTTGGTTGCCTGTGACCTGCGGATCAATGGGATTCCCTTTCTCGCTGAGGAAAATTTACACGAAATTTTTAACAATTTATGCCAGTCCCTAAATATTGCAGCACCAAGTGTAACATCAATATTTCGATTGAAGCCTTTCAACGCACTGCGCAGAGATCAAAGTATTCTCGACGCACCAATTATAGCTAAGCTTGAAACATCCTACGAACGTAATCGTGTGCTGAGATCATTAAATCTATTTCGTCGAGAAAAGAAAACCTCTCTACGCCTGCATCATGCTGGTTTCGAATCACAACAGCCTATCAACGTGAACGAGTGCTTAACAAAATCAAATCATACAGTCTTGCTTGCTGCATTACATTACAAGTGGAAGAAAGTTGTTGCATCTGTGTTTACTCTTCGTGGCTTAGTTCACATTAGGCTCAACGAGGGTGATACTGCAGAATGCGTTGAGTGCGTTGAAAAACTGCATGCTCTCGTCGCCTCTTCCTCATGTGTAGTCCCACGCAACAGTAACCACCCCAGTCACACCTGCGACGGGCAAGCTAGCCATTCTAACGGTGATAAGAGCGCCGCCGACGCACAATGGGGTAAACATGCCAAAAACCCGCGCATTGCCTATTTTATGCTGTAATATCTATACGGTTAAAGATAAATACCTCAAACTTGGACATCTCCTTCAAGACTCTTCAGAGATTTGTTCACCATAATTTTATTTGATTTACTGTACCGTGCACCGGCACCCTACAGTCGGCAATTAGGCACTTTTAAAATCTTCATTAGTAAAAAACAATTTAAGTATTTAAATCGACCCAAACTGACTTATGAATACTCTAGATTGTAGCCACGCCCCCATGTTTTGCCTCCTTTCATAAAACACCCACATAAAACACATACATGTAGGGTAATTCGTATTTAAGAAAAACCATTTGATACGGGTTGATACGGCTCATAACGGGTTAATGGGGAGTACCATGCCCACTTACCGTTATAAATAACCACAAAAGGGCAGATGACGTTGGTAAGTATATAAATATAATAAATTTTCCCAATTTAACCAAGTATGCTTATATGGCAACCCTACTTAAAAGTGGGCGTTCCATGCCCATTTTTACGTCAGAGTTTAGTTAGGTCACTCGTAAATTCCACACAAAGTTTATTGAAATATATTGCCTTTTTCAAGAATCATCCTGCCTACCCGCCGAAAAAATTGATACAAAATATTTGTTAAGCATATTTATTAATTCAGGTGATAAATCACATCTATTTTTACTTTATTTATTTTTTTAATACTATATATATGCATCAAGTGCTATAAACGTACCGACCCATACGCGCGTTAAAAAGTTTTTAGTTCATATATATTTGTTTTCTTACTACGAGAAGTGAATAAATGTCCAAAATCTAACCATTCCGCAGCTTTCCGCAGACAAGTTGGGTATCATTTTTTTTATGAAGGTTCCTACTTACCTTCCATAAAGATTTTCGATTATCCATGATTATTCATAAAAGTTATACACCACGAAAGTAGGACATTTTCCTAAAAAAATCGTTGTTTTTGCCAAAACTTTGAGAACTTATATCTTTACAAGAAAATGTGCCATGGAAAAGAATTATATGTCAAATTAAATGTAGGAATATGCTTATTATATGTACTAAAAATTATTTGATTATATTTAAAAATAACGATTTAATTGACATTTCAGCATCACCATCAAAAAAGTTGCATCGACAAAATGAAATTGAGTATAAAAACACCCAAATTTGAACGGCTATACAGCAGTTAGTTTCGGTCCAATTTACATGCAAAAAGCATTTTCTGACTGCTACATGCATGTAGATTACGAAAAACAAAAAAAAAAAATTTAAGGCCCGTAACTTTAAGATTAGCCGTAATGCGCGGGTTTTCGGCATGTTTACCCCATTGTGCGACGTCTCAACTGCTCTTTTTTTTTCGTGAGGCTCATAACTAACCATGCCATCTATCCTTTTTTTCGCGGGATACTCCTTTTTTTCAGCTTCTAAAAACCAATCCCGCAAAAATTTTCGAAATCCGTTTTTTTCTATATAAATAATTCTTTTCTCATACAAAATTCCCAACGTATACTGTTGAAAAACAAATGACAAGGAGATGGTCAAGCAGCTGAAGATATTTGAGTGGGCAATGTTGATGAGGACTCCAACATGGGAGGATGTTAAAGTGGTGATGTTAAAATTGGATGGGCTCAACTTGTACGACGCAAAACAAACAGCAGCGAAATTGCACGCACAATATGGATACGTTGAAAATTACTGCAGCGCTGATAAAATTAAACAGTGGAGAAATGACAATGGTTGCATTTTGGATCGATGGACAGAAATATTCAATCATTTGTATGCTGAAAACTGCGACTACACCGAGATAGCCAGTTTGATTGAGTATATTTTCTGTTTGCCAGGGACGAGTGCTTCAGTTGAGAGAGTGTTTTCTGCCGTTAATAAATCTTGGACGGAAGAAAAGTCCCGACTAAAACTCGACACTAAAAGCGATGCTCATGGTGAAATGCAATGACATATTCATTTGTAGAGTTCGGCTAGTCTCTTATATCTGGGCGGTGAGCTAGCGCACTGAAATTTTTATGGTAGGTAGTATCAAAGAATATGAAGTAATATAGAACGCGCATGTGGGCACACAAGTGTTTTCGGTTGCTATGATGCGAGCGGGAAGAGCGAAGCGTAGGCATTTGAAAATGTTAGGTTCATAACATTTTCTGTTAGATTTGCGTAGGACAACAGCAAAAAGCTATGTTATTGTTCGCAACGGCTTCACTCGTGTACATTGAAGTGGTGGTTGTTGCAGCGTAGTGTTCGCTCAATCATTTTTTGCATGCATGTTTCTTGATCTTGTTTGCCGAAGCGCAAACAAAAAACAAACAACGAACGAAGGCATCGTCATCATCGTTTCAGCGAAGATGACTCGGGATTCGCTAATGTTTTTGTTGTTGTCGTTTATTGTGTGTATGCTTTTTGGTTTTGCTGTAATGTCACTATCAATCGAAGATTTGTGGTGTATGGCTGTTTGCTCAAATGCTGCGCTTTGATTGATTTTTAAAACCTGCAAATATTTAGACGTGGTTGAATCCAATTTGAAATTTTCACAAATATTTTTACGTGGCGAGTTCCAAGTAAAATCATTTGTTTATATTTTGACGTGGTTGATACCAATTTTGAACCTTTTGCAGCGGTTTTTTTTTGACGTGGTTGAATCCAATTTGAAATTTTCACAAATATTTTTACGTGGCGAGTTCCAAGTAAAATCATTTGTTTATATTTTGACGTGGTTGATACCAATTTTGAACCTTTTGCAGCGTTTTTTTTTTTTGACGTGGTTGAATCCAATTTGAAATTTCTACAAATATTTTTACGTGGCGCATTCCAAGTAAAATTATTTGTTTATATTTTGACGTGGTTGATACCAATTTTGAATTTTTTTAAGAAGTATTTTAACGCCATTGTCCAACATTGTAATTCTATTATGTGTTTCGGTTTGTTACAATATGGCTACAAATATAAAGACAAATAGAAATTCCTCAACGTCTGGAATTCAATGTTGTGTTCGCAGTTGCAAAAAATCGAGACGACAATGCGAGAATCTTAGATTATTTAGATTCCCCGCTGCTGATTTCGTGTTTGGCCAAATTTGGCGCGAAAAATGCAATATATCTTATGACGACTATAACCGAAAACTGTATATTTGTGAAAATCATTTCTCCAGTACTTATGTAGGAAAAAGGTTTCTAAAAAAGGATGCGATTCCAACCTTAAACTTAGACGAAGATCATGAGATTTCGGATGAAGAATTTTTAGAACCAGATTCTTCATTGAAACGACCACGTTATGATGACATAGTATGCAGTAATTGCGAAAAAAACGTCAAAATAACCCATTATTACAAAAGAAATACAGCGACCTATTAAAAAAATTCAAAAAAATTAACGAAAAATTGCGAAAAGAAAAGCGCTTTATTTTAAAATCCAAGAATTGTTGTTCAAAGACTTTAAAAAATTCAATTGATTCTTTAAAACATATCAACTTGGAATCCAAAACATTTTGTAAACTTTTACTTAGCACCCGGCCAAAAGAATATTCTGACGAAGTGAAATATTTAGCGCAAAATATTTTTTATATTTCACAATCAACATATTCTTTCCTAAGAGATAAGTTAAATTTCAATTTGCCACATATCAGCACCTTAAATCGGTGGGCTCCAATAAAGTTCCTTCAGCCCGGTATCAACAATGTGGCTTTTGAATTCATTAAAAAGATGTGCTTAGAGTTGGAGGAAAAAAATGAAAATAATATGGTTCTTTTAATGGACGAAATGGCAATACGTAGAGAATTACGATACAATCAAAAACTAGATTTAATTGACGGATTTGAATGCACAGGCTTCGAAAGAACAAAAAAAATTGGTAAGCAAGAATGTGTATTTATGTTGAAGTCCATGTTCTCGAGTTGGTGTTCAATTTTAAACTATTTTGTGTCAGAGAATGGATTAACAGCAGATACGTTGTGCAAAATAATTAAAGAAAATCTTAAAATTTTAAGCAATTTTGGTATAGTAGTGAACGTTTTGGTTTGTGATCAGGGGTCTTCTAATAGAAAGTGTTTCTCCGACTTAGGCGTATGTATAGAGAAACCATACTTTCAATTTCAAAATCAAAAAATTTATTGCATGTTCGATTTCCCACATTTAATCAAGTCATTGCGAAATGGTTGGCTTAAATGCGACTTGAAAACGCCTGATGGTTTAGTTAGCTTTAAAGTAGTTCAAGAGCTTTGGGAGAGGGAAGAAAATTGTAAAACCAAAATGTGCCCAAAATTGACTAGACAACACATATTTCCAAATTCATTTGAAAAAATGCGTGTTAAATTTGCCACGCAAGTGTTCAGTAAATCAGTTGAAGCTGCTATCAGAACAATTTCAGACATAAGTGGATTTAAAAAAATCACACAAGAGGTAGCGTTATCCACAGCTGATTTTATAGCAAAAATTGATCAAATATTTGATTGCATGAACAGTGGATCTTTGTATGCAGATAACTGCTACCGATCTGCTCTTCAGATTAAGAAAGAATCGCACACATTTATTCAAACATTTTTATATTATCTAGAGGAAGTGAAATTTGTTGATGAAAAAAACGAGTTTTCTTCCTAGATGGCATGAAACTATCCTTAAAATCGGTCCTTCTACTTGTAGATGAAATATTAAAAGATAATTCGGACAAGTTTTTTATTATGACAAAGGCCTTTAACCAGGACAAGTTGGAGAATACGTTTGCTGTGTTAAGGCAAAAAGGAGGTAATAATTGTAACCCCTCTGTAGCTGAACTTAATAATATCTTAGCCAGGTTATTAGCCTTTAAAATAATAAAGTTTAGCTCCTCTACCAATTGTGAAGAGACGCAAGATTCAATGACTAATTTAATTTCAAGCGCTTCTTTTAATGAGGATGTTTTGCAGGCTAATGGCGATGATAATGACAATGAAATCCTGGAAAATCTTGATCTAAGTAGTGAGATGCACGAGGCGTATTTTGTAGGTGACACCTTTTGTAATCTGAAAGATATTAACTTAGAGCTGGTTTCCATGAGGTATTTTGTTGGATACGTAGCGTACAAAATCATTCCTAAATTAAATTGTGAAAAATGCGGTGACGAATTGAGAAAAAGGGATGAAGTTTTGACTGCTCCAAGTGAAATTTTTATTTTTCACAAAAATTATCAGTCAATTTCTGATTTTGGTAATCTTTTTGCTCCTTCCAATTCCCTAATGAATGTATGCATAAAACATATTTTAATTTTTCATAAAATCTTCGAAGCAGAACCTGAAAAAATTGGTATTAACCCATTAAAACCTGACCCCAGAAGGGCTTGTGCGATTTCCATAAAATTTTGCACAATCTTATTGACCTAATCAAGAAAAAAAATCAAGAAAATAATTCATACCCCCACCCCCTGAACCAGGAGGGTACGTTGCGCAAACGCAATTTGGGCCTTAGTCACATACAAAACATAAAATTAAAAAAAAAAAAAAAATTTGTTTAAACTTATTTTTAAATAGTTTAGCATTACAAAATGCAGCCCACAAAGGGATTTTGATAGGTTTGAAGAATAAGTATTTTTAATTGAATTTCAAAAATTCCCCAAAAAAAAACCTTTGACTTTGGATCGAAAAAAAGATATGAATATTTAAAAAATTTTGAAATTTCGGTATGACAGAATCTAAAACGATCAATTCGAATCCAATTCTACCCATTTTCAAGTCTTATATCTTTATGAATTACTTAATGTAGCGAAATTCCCAAACGTTGCGCAAACGCAACGCTCAGGGCTTAATGGGTTAAGGCACATGTTTTACAATCTTGTAAAAATGCTACACCTGAATGGTTCCATGGTGAGTGCTGTAACCATAGAGTCCAAATTTTAGATTTTCTTATTTTAGTTCTTCTACGAAAACACTGCATGTGGGCTGTGCAAAAAGGAAGTTCGAAAGAACGAAAATTGAAAATAATTGTTGGCAAATAAAAAAATTCTTATTAAAAATTATTATTTATGAAAGATAAATTTAAACGAAAGTAAAACAATAAACATAAAACCTTACAATAATATTCTTAATAAATAACTATAAACGCTCTTGTGCAACATGTTTGCACCCATATTTTACTACACCAAGTTCACGCATTTTTTTTGCTAATTGTAATTTGCTTGTGATTATAAAAAAGAAAGCAGAAATAACGACGCAACAATTACCAACAACATCAATGCTATCCCGCCTGCACGGCACAGCGCAAAAAACAGTATACCGCTAACTTTTTTTTGTTTGCCAATATTATAATGCTATTCCCCGCGACAACAAAAGCAGCGTTCATCGTCATGTTTATCAAGTGGCGCAACAGCAGCGAGAATACGAATGAGTACAGAAGCGACTTCAATTCACATGTTACGCCGAAGTTACAGAGATTTCTGCTGTTAGTAACAGAGATTTCTGCTGTCAATAACAGAGGGTACTACCAGCAGTACCCAAGTACAACGCGTTTGCTTGTATGAGATGCGCGTTCTATATTACTTCATATTCTTTGGTATTCACTATTAAGGGGTTATATACTTACCTTTTCATGAGTCAAAAAATCGAAAAAAATTTTATGATTTATTTCAAACAAACATACCTTCAAGAGTTTATGTTTAAAATTTCAAGTCAATCCGAGCAGTAGATCGAAAGTAGCAACTCGATTTGTAGCGCGCTATCTGCCTTGCGATAGGCGATAGGCAAACTTTAAACGTGATTTTCTCCAAATGATGTTTTTTGAAAAATGCCATCGCGGTGAGCACGATATCTCGCTAACCACTACATCGATCAATTTGAAATTTTGAGGGGTTGTTTGTACATACAATAGCTAATTCGTGAACGAAGGAATTTTTTTCGACAAATTCTTCTATTTTTTTTTGGCAAAAAACTCAATTTTTCGACCTTAAAAAATCGAAATTTGTGGAAGAAAAATAGCACTGTAACTGTAACAAATTTTTTTTTGTACAATCCTTCGTTCACGAACAAGGTAACACTGTGTACTACGTACGTAGTTTTTTTTTTTTTAGCTGAGCCGTTACCTCGATTTCATGCTCACCGTCAACCACTGCTAACAAAAGGAGTTCTGCGGCAAGGACTGTAACTTCCCCAATTTTTCGAATTTTCGCTTGAAATTTAATACAAATTCACATAAGGACATGTACTTTTATAAACTTTGTATTGCATTTGAATAAAACTATGGTAACATGCTTAAAAAAAATTAAAACCCTGTATTTCCCTACAGAAAAAGGTATATAACCCCTTAAATGAGGAATTTCAAATTTTTAGTCGTCGGAGTTGTCTAGTTTTTAAGTTATGAATTTTTAAAAATCACAAAAATCGCCTCGCAATTTGACACTTCTTCTTCCACTCCATACAACTGGCATTCACAATAGCAAAAAATCTGAAGAAATATTGGCAGCATTGCCATATTGAAATGTTTAAATTCAGTATAAATGTACATTTTATTCATGAATTTATGCAAAAATACTGTTAGCACTTTACTGATGCTCCGGCACACTAGTTGCTCCTATGAGGGTTATTTTTCAAGCGCCCGGCCGAAGGCCGGCCACACAGAAGGAAATTGAATGCAGAAATACTGTTAGCATTTTACTGATGCTCCGGCCCACTAGTTGCTCCTATGAGGGTTATTTTTCAAGCGCCCGGCCGAAGGCCGGCCACTCAAAAAGAGTTTGGATGACGAAGTACTGTAAATATTTTACTGAATCTGAAGCCCTACTTGCACTTAAGAGGGTTATTACCCCTCTCCCCTCGTTTTTCATCTAACCGTTCCAACTTATTGGCAGGTAATTACAATTTTTCTGGTTTCGAAGGTAAAATTAAAAAAATTCATTAAAAAAAAAAACTATAAATTTCCGACGGTTTTCCTTTCGAGGGTGGTATATGGGGAACCCTCCCTACCCACCCACCAAATTTTATCCCCCTCCTTAACCTCCCAGATATAAGAGTCCTTCCGCAATGCTAGTTGATATGGATAAATAAAATATGTATTGTTTTGCAGAAAAATGTTAAATTTTGTACATATTTAATTTTTTTTTTTTGCTTTTTTCCAATTCGAAATCCCGCGAAATTGTCAAACCTAGTGGAGTTATCCTTCTTTTCAGCCAAAAAGAAATGGCATGGTTACTCATAACTGATGATGTATATCGCGATCTTGCAATGTACTCTTACTGCTATACTATACTTTCTCTTTCACTTAATTGCTGCTGTATTACTCGAACTAACTTTATTTATAGTATACTAGTAGGGCTCTGCGGCTATGCACGCAAGCTTGAAGGCAATGGGCGAAATAAATCTAGTTTCTTCATACTACACTCTATGGGCCATGCCACTCCTCTTTTATGTAATGCCCAATACATTGCTCCGGTCGAAGGGGGTGACCCGGTTTCATTTATATGCGACTTTCAGTTCCAAAAATACGCGGAAAATTTCAGTCGCAAAAAATATACCGCGTCCCTTGTCAACGCACATAAAATTTTGCCAGTAGTCACTCATCTATGGGACGATGGTATACAAAACTTCAAAGCTTTACAACTTATTTTTCCGAAGATATTCCACATTAAAAATTTGGGTTCTATGGGCGGGGAAATGCCCCTCGTCCAATACCCACCCTACTCACCCTGTCGAAGGGCACGTCGAAATTGTAAGTATGTGCCAAATATCTTGATGTGTGATTTGCAGTTCCAAAGTTATTGAAAACAATAGGGTCGCTTAAAAAGTGCCACGCCCCTTGTCCAACGCCCATACAATTTAACAACTTGAACGACACGTCTAAGCCATGACGCTATATCAAATTTCAATGCTGGGCGACTTATAATTCCGAACATATTTCATATTAAAAACTTGGGTTGTATGGGCAGTGCCAGGCCCCTTGTCCGATACTCACCCCATTCCCCATGTCGAAGGGCACATCTAAATCGTGAGTTTGTGTCAAATCTCTTTGATGTGTGATTTGTAGTTCCAAAGTTATTCAAAACATTTGAGTTGCTTAACAAGTGTCATGCCCCTTGTCCAACGTTCACAAAGTTTTACCGGTGCCGCGCCCCCTTGTCAAAACCCCACCCTATTCCCCATATGGAAAAACACAACTAAACCGTACGTTTGTACCGAGTGTCATTAATGAGAACGCTATAGTTTCAAAGTTACACCGGCATTTAAAAAGTGCCACGCCTCTTGTCCAACGCCCATCAAATTTTACCAGTAAAACGGAACATCTAAACGGTGGACCCGCACCAAATTCTAATGCTGTTCGAAAATTCAGCTAATCGGCTGTCTAGTTTTTGAGTTTTAATGCCGTGGGACCAACAAAAAAAAAATACATTAATTTTGATTTACAACATAAAGATATTTGCTGCAATGACTCGCAAAATTTCTTTTATATCCATATTGTTTTGCACAAATATAGCACAGTTAATTTCTGTCGTCATGGGAATTGCAGGAAGGCGTAAAAGGTGGGCGTGGTCAACCTTATATAGCTTATGTTTACCGCTATGAAACACAGAATCATTTTATATCAACATTAATTTTCAGACATGTACCGTAGCTTTGTTTTGTTGGCTTAGTGGGCACGGAAAGTGGGCGTGACCGATTATATTATAGCCTTTGTTTGCCGCGATGAACGGCTGAAGCGTTTGATGCCCCTATTGCTAAGACAAATATACCATGGCTGATTTGTTATTATAGTGGGCGTGATGAAAAGACATATCAGGTGGGCGTGGTCAATCTTATATATCCTATGTTAACATCAATGAAACACGGAATCATTTGGTATTAATACTGATTTACCAACATGTACCGTAGCTTCGTTTTGTTAGTTTAGTGGGCACGGAAAGTGGGCGTGGCCGATTATATTCTAGCCTATGTTTGCCGCAATGACACGCTGAATCGTTTGATGCCCCTATTGCTAAGACAAATATACCATGGCTGATTTGTTATTATAGTGGGCGTGATGAAAAGACATATCAGGTGGGCGTGGTCAATCTTATATATCCTATGTTAACATCAATGAAACACGGAATCATTTGGTATTAATACTGATTTACCAACATGTACCGTAGCTTCGTTTTGTTAGTTTAGAGGGCGCGGAAAGTGGGCGTGGCCGATTATATTATAGCCTATGTTTGCCGCAATGACACGCTGAATCGTTTGATAACTATATTGCTAAGACAAATATACCATGGCTGCTTTGTTATTATAGTGGGCATGGCGAAAAGGCATATCGGGTGGGCGTGGTTAACCTTATATATCCTATGTTAACATCAACGAAGCACGGAATCATTCGATATTAATACTGATTTACCAACATGTACTGTAGCTTCGTTTTGTTAGTTTGGTGGGCACGGAAAGTGGGCGTGGCTGATTATATTATAGCCTATGTTTGCCGCATTGATAAGCTGAATCGTTTGATACCCATATTGCCTTCAAAAAGCAAACCATAGATGAGGTTTGTTACCATAGTGGGCGTAAGGGTGCGTGGTCATTCTCATATAGCCTATGTACCATTCCCACAGATTTAACAATGTTTGATGCTTATTTCATATAAATCGGTTCAGTGGTTTTTGCCTGATTGTGGCTCAAAAAACGTCACACTTGCTTTTATATAATAGTATAGAGTATAGATAGATATGCATTTTTCACACTTCGATCACCTTTTTTTTTCTATGAAAAAGTATATCTTAATTTCATTGCAACTCCTATTCTCAGAATTCGCACACGTTACCATTACGCCTTTTTTACATATTTAAATCGCTTTGAGCAATAAAACCTACAGTTCCAAAGACAGTGTATCTCACCTTGTTCGTATTCTTTCTAAGCAACATAATGGGCTTCGCCTATGTCACATTAATGCACAAAGCCTGATTAATAAAATGGATGAATTTAGATACATCTTCGAGGGCTCTGATGTTGATGTAATTTGTGTATCTGAGACGTAGTTCAATATTGATATGCCAAATACATTATTTAGAATGGACGGTTAGAAAACCTTTCGTGCAGACCGAAACAGCCACGCAGACGGTGCTGCTATTTATGTAAAATCAAACATCTCTTGCAAATCATTGCGCAAATCTCCTGTGAACAGTGCAATTGAATATGATTTTGTTGTCATCTGTAGCGACAATCATAAAATTCTTGTTGGTAGTGTTTATCGTCCAAACCGTAATGTAGATACCTCGTTACTCTTAAGTTGTTTAGAATACCTTTCGTTAAACTTCACACAAGTTTTTATCGCGGGTGATTTCAACAGCAATCTTCTGTCTGAATATCATCTTAAGGATGATATGCAGACACTTGATCTGTATCCTGTTAATGTCTCTATTGCCCCCCACTCTTCCAACTACGGCAACTCGCTACTCGATCTCTTCTTTGTTAACGATATGTCAAAAGTCCTACTTTATGACCAATTAAACGCATCGGCCTTTTCCAGACACGATTTGATCTTTCTAACCTATGATTTTCATCTTAAATGTCTGCCTACCACATTTACCTTTCGTAATTTCAATCACATTGACTACACTAAACTTGGTCAGAGCATCCATCAAATTTATTGGCAACAAATTTTTCATATGCCTTCTGTTGACGATCAGGTGAACTTAACAGCTTATTTAACAAATTTGTCCCTCTAGTAACTAAGCACTGCAAATCTCAGCATAAGCCCTGGTTTAGTAGCACCATAAGATCTTTGGTAAATGATCGTAACGCAGCGTACAGTCAGGGGAAACGATTTAAAATACCCGAACTGTACACGTAATTTAAACGGCTAAAGGAAGGTGTAGCCACTGCAATAAAAACCGCCAAAACTTGTTTTTACTGCGAAAATTTTAAATACGCTGTTGGTGGTTAAAAGTTATGGAATACTATTCGTGAAATCGGCGCAGGCAAAGTTCCCACTAGCTGTGGCGACGTAATGGAGACTGATAATCTTAATAAGAAGTTTATAGACATCAACATGCCAGATGTCGTTAACAATGTGTACAAACATGTTTCTGGTGACCTTGATAAGAATATAAGGTTTTCGTTTCGCTGTGTTGACCAAGGTGAAGTGCTTCAAAGCTCTCGGTCCATTAAATCAAATGCCACTGGCCTTGACGAAATTTATCCTGTATTTTTTAAAGCACTGCCTAATGCCACTCACATTTTCAACACTATTCTAACAACATCCACGTTTCCCAGCTGCTGGAAGAAAGTAAAAATTATTCCGATTCCTAAATCCAGTAACGACTTCCGACCAATTGCAATTTTACCATTCCTCTCTAAAGTCTTGGAACGTCTTTTATATCAGCAAATTAGCAACTTCATATCTTCCCATCACCTACTCACCGATAGGCAGTCAGGATTCAGAAGACAACGTAGTTGTGTTACAGCACTTATTGACGTAGCCGTATACGCTCTGGCTTGGACGATAACAAAGTGAGTGTTTTAGGCCTCCTGGATCACTCCAAGGCATTTGACACTGTCGATCATACAATTCGAATCACAAAACTACTAAATTTGTTGATGCTTTCGTATTTATCAAACGCATAGCATAGCATATATCAGCGCGCGAATAAGCAAATATCAGCGTTTCTGCCTATAAAACGAAGAGTCCCTCAGGGCTCTATTCTTGGGCCACTTCTTTTTTCTTTATATGTCAACGACTTGCCTAAAATGTTAAAGTATTGCAATATACATATGTATGCAGATGATGTACAGCTATATGCAAATTGCCACCGTCCTTCAGTATCTAATTGTGTTTCAAAGTTCAACAATGATCTTGCTAGTGTAGCTAAATGGGCAAGCGAAAATGGTTTATGTCTTAACCCTTTAAAATCCAAATGTTTAGTCATATCGAAAAAAGTTATGGACACATCGCACTTCCCTAAAATTATACTCAATCATTGCGCCATCGACCAAGTGGACTCTGCCAAGAACCTTGGCATAATTCTTGACCGCACCTTATCTTGGAGGCCTCATATCAGGAGTATTGCTGGTAAAGTGTACGGAATGTTGCGCATCTTATGGGTTACACATTTTTTAACGCCGCTAAAAGTCAGACTACTACTTGCCAAGACGCATCTCCTTCCTGTTCTCCTATATGGTTGTGAGATATTTGCCAACTGTGACGCCGCTTCCAAAGCAATACTCAATGTTGCTTTCAACAATATTGCTAGATACGTCTTTGGTCTTAAACGCAATGACCATGTTTCTCTATATGCTACGCGAATATGTAACATGACATTTGATAATGTGCTCAAATTCCGGACTTTGCTGCTGCTGCAGAAGGTTTTACACTTTGGCGAGCCAGCCTATTTACACATTAGATTGACTTTCTCGCGGTCGAATCGTACTTTTAACCTGACACCATTGAAACATCTTAGCCTTACCTCGGAAAGGCAATTCTACGGGTACGCCATACGTCTTTGGAACTCGTTACCTCCCCTGATAAAAAGCTGCAGAATGGTTGTGCAATTCAAATCAATGTTATTTAAATATCTATGCTCGTTGCAATGTCTTTTTTCGGCGAGTGTAAAATGCATATGGTAGTATGTTTCCTATTTATTTTTATTTTTTTCTTTACTGTATAAGATCACCATTGTAATCTTTTTTGAAATCCTAGTTGCTATAAGACTCGAAAGAATCTTGTTGTATTAGTATATAAATTTCTTAATAAATAAATAAAATAAATAAATAAAAATAAATTGTAAACAAAATGGCACAACTGACGCAAAAAATTTAGAGATGTCGTTTAATTCTCTTAAATTATCGATAACATGTCGATGTCAACACAACATCCTTAGTAGATACCGATTTAGCATTGACGTGGTGTTGAAGTCGACTTGAAGTGATGTTGAGATAGAATTGACAACGACGTCGACGACGACAACCATAATAGGGGTGAATGATTCAAACACATTGAGATTTTACATTGGACACATACAAATCGTGTTTTAAGATATATCTTTTATTATTTCTGGATTCCTTTCACTATAGGCAATTATGCTTTGAAGTCGAAAAGGTAGTTGATTAATACAGAAGACTGGGAACTATTGGCTGTAAATACTTTGTGCTAATATTCCTTTTAAAGTCTTTTTGAATGATGTGACGGCGAATACCTCCTTTGAGGTAGCTAACCATTTTGGGGATTTTTTCAGTTCAAATTTTGTGCGTGATACTGGAGCTCCTGCAAATTTCGAGACGAACCTCAACTCTCACATAAACTTTGGTTCATTGTGCTTTTCTCGTGAGGACGTAATTGAAGGCATTGGTTGTCCTAAATCCTCTACGCAAACTGATGTAGACGGACTTTCGACGTGCCTATTAAAGAATTGTGATTCCTTTGTCTCTCCGCTTTTAAGTATCTTTAATCGTTCACTGGAATCTGGTGAATTTATTGATGTGTGGAAAGTTACTTCCATTACCCCCATTTTCAAAAGTGGCAATGTAGTTACATTGGTAACTATAGGCCGATTTCCAAATTATCGACTGGTTCAAAATTGTTTGAATTGTTGATTAAGAAGAAGCTTAATTTGCAGTCAAAAGCTGAATCTCTCCTTACCAGCATGGTTTCGTGTCTGGCAGGTCAACAGTTTCTAACCTTGCCGTTTTATCTGAATATTGCTTAGCAACATTTAGTGAAGGTTTCCAAGTTGACACTATTTACACGGACTTTTCTAAAGCTTTTGACACTGTAAGTCATTCAATCCTGGTCTCAAAAATGGCTGCACTAGGTTTTCACTCAACTTTTTTTCAATGGATCTACTCTTATCTTTCTAATCGTAAATGTGTTGTTGTGGTTGATAACGTTTCTTTCTTACCTTTTACTATTCTGGCGTTCCCCAGGGTAGTATTTTAGGTCCCCTTTTCTTTGTTATTTTTATTAATGATATTTCCAGTTGCTTCACCAATTCTAACTTTCTACTATATGCCGATGACTTAAGGGGACCCGGTGGTCTAGAGCACGAAAATTTCACCTGTTTTCACGGTTTTTTTTTGCCATTAAAAATTTAAAAAACGATGTTTCAACTTTTTGGGCTTATTACTACGTTTATTGAGCATACAAAACATTTTTGTTTGCATTTTAAAATCAATATTTTTTATTATAAAAATGCTGCTAAAGATGACCCTCTCGAAAAATCGGACCCGGACAGCGTACGTGATTCCGAGACTTCTACTCATCTGAAACACAAAATTCAAGAAAACTCTTAATCAGAAAGAGTGCAGTTTTGGTCGGAACTAGAACAAATTGAAAAAATTAAAAATTGACAAAATGGCGCGCTTTTGAAGAAAAGTTCGTAAAATCTGGTCTTTTTTCACTAGTTTTTTAGTGTAAACAATAAGAAATTATTTAAATAAAATTATGATTCTAGTTTCGACGATAGTCATACATGTTGTGAACAACATATTCAAATTTCAAGTGATTCGGTTAAATAGTTTTTTTGTTTTCATCCGCGGCGTACCGAGAAAAGTCGTTTCGAGATAAATGAGTTAGTTTGAGGTACAGATGTATAGAGCGCGGACCGCTCTATACCTGGTTAATGGGCTGTAGAAGCTATAATATTGGGAATTTCCGCATGAAAAGTTCACTCTTACATTCTTAAGATACTATACTTTCGAAATATCAAAAAAACAAAAAATCGATTTTTTTTTTAATTTCTAGACCACCGGGTCCCCTTAAAGATCTACACTTCGTCACCGATTGGTGTCGTGTCAACCGCCTATCGTTAAACATCAATAATTTTCATATGTTAGTCTCGTGCTCCTATTCCTACTTGTTATTCTATCTGCAATACTCGTCTCAAAGCAATTACTGAGGTTTCGGATTAAGGTGTCTACTTTGACTTTGGTTTTGTTTCACAAGCACCTAAGCCTCACAATTGGTAAATCGTATGCCATGCTTGGTTTCATCCGCCGTTTCAGTTCGGACTTTACTGATCCATATATACTAAAACTACGTAACATATCCCTGGTACGCTCAAAATTAGAATATGCGGTCTTTATCTGGAGGCCCTTCTATGAGTGCCACATAAAACGTTTAGAACGCATTCAAAGGGCTTTCCTTCGGTTTGCTCTTAGTTCCCTACATTTTAAAAATACCACTCCCTCTTATAGCTCGCGATGCATGCTCATTGATTTGCGCTGAAGGTCTTTCCTCTGCATAATGTTTATCTTTGATCTAATTCGTGGCGCTATTGACGCTTCGTGCCTACTTTAGCATATAAACTTTTTAGCTCCGTTGAGAACTCCGCGAATTCAAGATCTGTTTCTTATTCCACGTTGCAAAATTTATTATTCTTTTAATGCCCCAATTGTGGAGCTTTGACCGAAGCTAACCTATTCTCAAATTCTTTAGATTTATCAGTATCTAAAAACGTATTTAAGAGATTGCTAGAAAGACTTATAGTATAAGTATTTAATTTTTATAATATCTTACTTTTCGGATAGTCTGTATGACTTGTTAACTAATTCTAGGCTATTTTTTGAAATAAATAAATTAATTAATAAGAAAAACGATCTTATATTGACCACTTAGTTCCATCTATCTAAAACAAACGTTCCGTTCAAGCATAACATGCTCAACATGTTACTGTTCATGCTGAACTGGTGAACAGGATATGGCCTTAGTCATCGTCTCCACGTTGAACTATCATATTTTCCATCAGTTTCGAAGATTCGGTTTATTCAGGGTTCAAAAGATAATTTGCAGCACCGTTATTACAACCTCTAGCAGCAAAAAAATCATCCATAAACATTAGAAAGTGCAGATAGTTAATTGAATTATCCCACAGAACTACGTATTCATTTAAACTTTACTGATAAGTATTTAACATTTAAGTAAAGCTTATTCAAACTATTTAATTAATGAGTTCCTATCTAAGACTGAAAAAAAAAAAAAAAATATCTCAATTGTGTTGCTCTAAAGCAGCGATCGGCAAAGCTTACTTATATCAAGGTATATTAACAAGGTACGCCAAGCTCAGAGAGCCGTCAAAATAAGGGGGCCAAATCAGAGTTGCTTTTTGTTAGGAATGAATTGTTGGTTGCATCTTTTAGTATTTGGTCCTCAAACTCTAAAAACTGCGTTTATGTAGGACAAATGTTATAATTAGTTAGTTTTAATAGAATGCCACAAAGATAATTTGGTATTAACTGTTATAGTGTTGCTGAATGTCTTATAAATTTTTGCCCTTTGAAAAATAAAAATGTTTTTTATTTACGTAAAATCTTTTTCTCAATTGTTTTTGTTTTAAATTTTTGTTTAAGGGGTAGTCAGGTAGCAGACATGGGGGTTTCGAAGATTCGGTTTATTCAGGGTTCAAAAGATAATTTGCAGCACCGTTATTACAACCTCTAGCAGCAAAAAAATCATCCATAAACATTAGAAAGTGCAGATAGTTAATTGAATTATCCCACAGAACTACGTATTCATTTAAACTTTACTGATAAGTATTTAACATTTAAGTAAAGCTTATTCAAACTATTTAATTAATGAGTTCCTATCTAAGACTGAAAAAATAAATAAATAAATATCTCAATTGTGTTGCTCTAAAGCAGCGATCGGCAAAGCTTACTTATATCAAGGTATATTAACAAGGTACGCCAAGCTCAGAGAGCCGTCAAAATAAGGGGGCCAAATCAGAGTTGCTTTTTGTTAGGAATGAATTGTTGGTTGCATCTTTTAGTATTTGGTCCTCAAACTCTAAAAACTGCGTTTATGTAGGACAAATGTTATAATTAGTTAGTTTTAATAGAATGCCACAAAGATAATTTGGTATTAACTGTTATAGTGTTGCTGAATGTCTTATAAATTTTTGCCCTTTGAAAAATAAAAATGTTTTTTATTTACGTAAAATCTTTTTCTCAATTGTTTTTGTTTTAAATTTTTGTTTAAGGGGGTAGTCAGGTAGCAGACATGGGGGTTTTGCATTAAATTCATAGTGCACTATCCTTTTCACTACCACTAAATAAATTTTAGTGGTAGTTGAGTTTTTTCCACTAATCACTGAATTTAATGGCAGTGGCAGTGGTAAAAAGTACCACTATAAAAAAATTAGTGGAAAAAACTGGCACTACCACTAAATAAAGATCAGCGATTAGTGGAAAAAATTCAGCTACCACTAAAATTTATTTAGTGGATAATGGAAAATTTCCCAGCAGACCTCTAGTGGTAGTGGTAGTGGATTTTAGTGCAAAACCCCCATGTCTGTCAGGTAGAATCGACCATATTTTTAAATAATTTTTTTTCATACAAATTTTTATTCCACATTAACAATTTTTTTATATGTTATTGTACATAGTTTTGAGTACTGAAAAACATTTTTTTTATAAATTTTCGTTTATAACCGGGGGAGATATGGGCGACTGGAAGACGCCATTTTGAAACGCTGGCTGACACGATTACGGCCGATCTACTGCACCGATTTGCTTAAATTTTTTTTATATTTTCAGAAAAGGTTTGGCTATCGCATGAACTACGATCATTATTGTCCATTTCTATGTAACAAAGTTATGACACAATTATTAACAAAAAACAAGCAAAACAAGAGGAAAAAACTTTACAATTGCACTAACTGTTTATTTATTAAAATTTTTTTACCGTTGTAGTTCAAACGAGCCATTCATTTGTACTTCAAAATGAAATTTGTTTGGTATGTTTCAGATCATCCAAAATGGAAAAATCGTGTCAGCCAGATTTGAAAATTGGCGTCTTCCGGTCGCCCATATCTCCCCCGGATATAAACGAAAATTTATTTTAAAAAAAAAAATTTTTTTTTTCAGTACTCAAAACTATGTACAATAACATATAAAAAAATTGTTAATGTGGAATAAAAATTTGTATGAAAAAAACATCATTTAAAAATATGGTTGATTCTACCTGACTACCCCCTTAAGTTCCTTATTCTAAAATACATTCTACATTAAAATAAAGTTGTTTTACTTCTTCAGCAAGCTGAACAGAATTAGGAAAAGAACATACAATTTCACACAAATTGCTAACACATACAATTTTCAATTTCAATCTATTTCATTCTTTCATTTGTATTCATTCCACAATATATTTTAGTGCGTATCAGGCTTGTGTCATGGGCTATATTTCGCGTATATGTATTTTACAATGTTACCCAAATCTGTACACAAAATTATAGTTGTACAAACAATATCAACACTAATATTAGCTTTTTTATTCTACAAAAAGAGCAACCGTTCACGAATAAGAGGGTGAAGAGAGACATTTAAAGATGCTGCTCCCAGCCTGGCGTACCTTGTTAATATACCTTGACATATGAACAGTACCACAGAATAAACAGTATACAGAAGGCGCATCTGAAATAATTTTGCGATTTCATTTCAGACGCGGGCGGGAAGCAACAAAGGTGAGGAAAATGTAAAGGGAACCGGGAGAGTAAGCGCGAATTGATGTACACGCATAGATTCGATGGTTTTGGGCTTTATTCTCATTTCGACAACAACACACAATGTTGTTGCTTTCCGCAGCACGCCAGCTTAGCTATACTCGGGCACATTGAAATGGTGGTTGATTTGGTAAAGCGATCGCCAAGGCAAATTCAATAGGTAGTTGCTGCACCAGATTAATTAAACTTTTTTCTTTGATAATTAGCACAACATTGTAGCAATAGTTTTCCACTTATTATCACTTTCTTAATGCGGGTTGGTTGTTCCAATATTTTTATGTTTATTTTCATTGTAGCCATTTGTACTTTTTACAACATCTATTTAACAAACAGACCAAAAGAACTAATAAAATCCATTGAATTTTGAGTTTTTCCGTAGTGCTACCACTTTATTTATGCGCCTTGGCGATCGCTCAATCAATTTTTCTATGTAAACTTTGCCTGTCCACTTCTTGTTCTTGTTTGTAAAAAAGCAAGCGGAGAGCAAGCATGAGCCACCACCAACATGCAAGCGGCACATCGCTTTATTGCCCAACAACAACAACCACAGTGTGTGGTGCGCGGTCGTAGCTGCTCAGCTTACGCTCTCGCGCTCTGTGCGTTCTCGTCCCCTTTACTGCTTCCCACGCATCAACAAACGGGTCCTACCGCTGGAACCCGCAAAGAAAATTTTCTTTACACCAGATGCGCATTCTGTATATTGTTTTTTCTCAAGATATATTAACAAGGTACGCCAGGCTCAGAGAGTCGTCAAAATAAGGGGGCCAAATCAGAGTTGCTTTTTGTTAGGAATGAATTGTTGGTTGCATCTTTTAGTATTTGCTCCTCAAACTGTAAAAACTACGTTTGTGTAGGACAAATGTTATAATTAAACGAAAATTCCTGTTTTTAGCAACATATAGCTTTAATACAATGCCACAAAGATAATTTGGTATTAATTGTTATAGTGTTGCTGAATGTCTTATACATTTTTTGCCCATTCAAAAATAAAAATGTAATGTAAATTTCTATGGAGAGTTTTTGATCATTTTTTATTTACGTAAAATCTTTTTCTCAATTGTTTTTGTTTTAAATTTTTGTTTAAGTTTCTTATTCTAAAATACATTCTACATTAAAATAAAGTTGTTTTACTTCTTCAGGAAGCTGAACAGAATTAGAAAAAACATACGTTTTCGCACAAATTGCTAACACCTAAAATTTCCAATTTCAATTTATTTCATTCTTTCATTTGTATTCATTCTACAATATATTTTATTGCGTATCAGGCGGGTGTCATTCCAGCGGGAAAAAGAATGTATAGGAATGCATATTTGCTTGCAAGCTATGCATTACAACATGCATGCATTTTCTCAAGGCGATGTCCTACGAAATGTAATGCTTCCCTTTTTTGCATTACCTGGGAGTATATGAAGACATGCATCCCAAAAACATGTACGTTTTCATAATTCGCCTAGAATGTAGGAAATCTTACATTACTCGGTAATGCATAAAATGATCGACCAAAAACCTTTACACCCAAAATAAAATGTTTGTTGTTTTGCTTTAGGTTAGTTTTTATTTTTAAAGTAATTCAAGATCAATAGATTACATATAAAAAATAATAATAATTGATTGGCACGACAGCCCGCTTACGCGAGACTAAGGCCTAGCTTCCCGCAACCACCCGTGTTGTGCGTGGGAATTTTGTACGCGGGTGGAAGGGACCTACAGTTTTATGCCGGTTCCGAACGGCAGGTTGGGAGCTTTTCATAGGCAATTTTTACTCTCAGAGGTTTGCCATTTCCAGCTGAGAGGACAGCCGCCGAAAGAGAAAACGAGTTTCCCGTTATTTTTTTAGGTGTTACTACATGCAGAATTCGAACTTGCGTCGCTCTGCATGCGACTCGCTGGACCGCGCACTAACCAACTGAGCCACGGCGGCTGTCACACATGAAATACATTAGATAAGCAAAAACTAAAATACACTCACTTCAATAATATCCCTTTGCTTCTTTGTTGGTCTTTGGACAGGCATTCTGAAAAAGGAAAATATTGTAACTCAATATTAAAAAAATCCAGTAAACAAAGTTGTTTTGTAAATTCATACTTACCAAAGTTGCTTTGAATATTTTTGTAAATATTTCTTGTTTCGGTTAATCCACGGGGCTTCGTTATATGAAAACGCTGGGAGCTGCTAATGAACCGCAATAAATAAAAATAATGTGTATTAAAAAAGATTAATGAAATTAATTGTCTTTGCAAATGAAACTTTATTAAAACTCACCTCGTTTGATGCAACAATCCGCGCACTTGCTGTCTCAACGATTTTTCTAGCAGAACTGAAGTTATTTTTCCGAAAATCAATAGAAGCGACCTTTTCAAAGAAACAGTTTCTTATTCTAAGAAAGCTTGCGCCGCTCTCTCAGAATTTCTTCGGAATTTGCAATCTCTTTGGTATTAAAAAAAAAGCACAATTAAGGTAGCATGGCACGTTAGAAAGGGGAATTTTTAATGCTTTACAAAATTATTTATTGTTCAGCGCCTTTATTATCAATCTTTTTGAATCTAAAAAAAAAAAATTTTGTTTGTGTTCTTTTAACCTTCAATATATTGTAAAAAAAAGATTGATATCAAAATAATCATATCAAAAAAAATGATTTCAAAAAGATTGATAATAAAGGAGCTGAACAATAAATAATTTTGTAAAGCATTAAAAATTCCCCTTTCTAACGTGCCATGCTACCTTAAAAGAAACGAAACTATGCATTACACGCATTCCCAACTTTCCCGCTGGGATGGGCTATATTTCGCGTATATGTATTTCACAATGTTACCCAAATTTGTACACAAAAGTATAGTTGTACAAACAATATCAACACTAATAGTACATTCTTTATTCCACAAAAAGAGCAACCGTTCACAAATAAGAGGGTGAAGAGAGGCATTTAAAGCTGCCGCTCCCAGCGTGGCGTACCTTGTTATGTTAATATACCTTGATAGCAACGAAGCAACACGTGTAGTGGCTGCGTTGATTTTCGTCTTGTTATACAGTGTAGACCAGGGATGCCCAAAATCTTCTTATGGAAGAGCAAACACCAATACGTGTAAAGTTGCCCAAAAAAATGCAAACAAAAAAATGGAATTCAGTATGTACACCGAAAAAAAATTTTCATTTTATGTAATGTTATTTAAAAAAAACAATTATAATATTCCTTCTTCCATGATCCTTCTAATAAATTAATAATGGATGGACTTTGTCGTCTGGCCAGACGAAATGGTTCTATTTTTATTGATAACTTTTATTCTCTGCGCTCCATCATGCTGTGCTTTCGTGACTTTTCAAGTTTCATTATCCTCTATATAAAACGTAAGAAATAAAAAGAATTTGTACGCGGTTTTATGGATTTTTTTTGTTACAAAGTCAGTTTCTACACATCTGCACTTTGTCGTCTGGCCAGACGAAAAATATTTTTTGCGAGAATCGAGTGTATTACTAGTTTTTATTATTATTTTAACTTTATTTGATTTCTAAAAATGATGGCTAAATCATCACAACTTGTTGAAAATGTAAAAATATTTAAAAATTCGAAAAAATAAGTAGGTTAGGTTAGGTTGCGGTGGCTGCCTCTATAAGAGACACACTTGGAGGCCTGAAAGGCCCATTGTGATACCACATATTTCACCCGTTTTTGAACTGTGTATGCAACACTGTTTTTTGCCAACATATGTTACAGCACACATTTCAAGCGGATGGGGAAAGGGGGGAGGGGACCTACAGTTTAACGCCGAATCCGAACGGCGATTGGCAATTTTTTTTTCGTTCACACTTGGAGGTTTTTGCCATTGCCTGCCAAGAGCGCACTTGTGTGATTCTTGTAATTCTCATTCCCTTCATGTGGATAGCGATAGAAGTAGATGAGTTGTGATTCTTGTAATTCTCATTCCCTTCATGTGAATAGCCATAGAAGTAGAAGAGTTGTTCACCAGCCCGAGCCAGGAATCGAACCTGGAGCCTTTGGTATGAGGAGCCAGCGTGCTACCCGCTTGACTATCGAGGCCGACTGAAAAAATAAGTAAGCCAAAAGAAGTTTTTTTTTGCATTTTTGGTCAGTTTGTATGTGAAAGTCATTTGATTTTTACAAAGGTTTGATATATAAATGCATATTACATTTGTTGCTATTCGAAATTGACTGCATTTTTTAACGTTGGTGATGTATCACTTCGTTTTTGAAAGTCAAGGAGTAAACTTCAAATCACAAAATCGTGTGTTTAGTGTTATTTGAGAATGGCTGATTTTTTTAACGACGACGATGTTGACATGACAGACCGTCAGAATTCATGATACAACTAATGACTTATGTACCCAATCGGTCAAAAAACTCCGAATACGGTTCGCTTGCCTAGCATTCCGCAAGCGCTGAAAATCTATGACGTGGTGAGTTAATAATAACATTCGTATAATAAATATATTAACTTATCATTCATTTATATCATTCCAGTAGCGAACTGCTTCTGTTGCTGTATCTCCACAGAAATTTTGGTCTGGTTCATGCGCTAAATGCCTAAACAATGCACACAAGCATCGCAAAACACGAATACAGTGTCAGCAATGTGGCGACCACGTTGCTCTTTCGCATGCACATGTGTATCACAAATGCATTGAATAAATACAAAAATAAGCAAAATATGAATTTTTTAGAAAGAAAATGAGAATAATTTTGCATACCTATAAAAACAAAACGAGTGGTAATACAAAGTAGGCCGTCCCCACGTTGGTTTCTATGGAAACCGTATATAATCACGAAATATTTTCAAAATTTTATTTCATTTCATTCGTCCGGAAATGATGTCTAAGCAAGAAGCTCTTCGTACACGCGTTGTACAATTTTACGAAAAAAATAATTTGCGTGAAAAAAGTTTACAGTGGACCATTTCAAGGCGGAAAAAATTCCAATTTCGACTATTTATAGAGTTCTAAATACGGGAAAATCAGAAAGGAAGTGTGGAACCGGGAAAAAACCACAAATAATGACCAAAAGTGCGGTTGAAAGACTTAAAGGAAAATTTATTAATAACGATAAGTTAACAGGGATATTCTGGCAACTATCTTTCAACTCACCTCAATCTTTCGAAGTACAAAAATCTTTCAAAAGACAATTTGCTATTCTAGCAACTATCTTGTAAGCTTGTTTCCGTAACATGAAAGACAGTTTGAAAGATGTGCTTTTGGGGTCGTCTTTCAGCTTGAAAAAAGTACGTGCGTTGTGTTTGTGTTATGAAAAGAAACGATATACGTATATATATATAATATATATGGACATATTTTATAAAAGAATGCAATTGCGTTTTTAATTTTTAATTTAATTTTTCAGCTTGATTTCTTCAGCCATTGATTGAAATTTTTGAAATTTTGTTTGAATTTTTCATTTCACGACGGACGGTTCGTTTGCCAACAGTATTGCCAGCATCGAACAGAGCACTTGGTTCACAAATGTGAGATTTTTATGAAGGATGAAAGAAAACGTAAAATTACACCAATTAACAGCAAAAGTACATAATATAAATTGGCCGAAAGTGTTTGTCTTCATGTGCTGTTCATTGCCTTAAGGTTAAATCTGATAACATCACATAAAAAATAAAACAATTAATTTTAATTCATATTTTTACACCAGTTCTTGTCTTTTCTAAAAAGAAATACGTAACTGCAAAATAATCCTGATAAACACATCTGTAATTAAAAAGAAAATCATAACGAAAATTGGAAAAATAATTTTCTTTCATCATTGCAAAAATGCTTCAAATTTCACAGAAAAAGAGTTGGCTGGCAATGCTGTTCACCGAAAACAGCTTTTCAACTCGAGTGTTGAATTTTAAAGCTTTTTCCGAAAGATTTTTTCGTTGGAATAGCTAAAATCTTTCATTCAGTCTTTCAAACTATCTTTCAATAATCTTTTGAAAGTGTTTCAATAGTCTTTGCCAGAATAGCCCTGTTAGTCAACGTGACGCGGCTAAAGAATTTAATTGCCATCAGACTTTCATCTGCAAAACCATAAAAAAGCTCAAAATAATATGTCGCAAAAGGAGTATTCTGAAACACAAATTTTGGCAGTTAAACGACAGTGTCGCTGGATGGTTAAAAATTATGCAAAAAAATCATTTGTTTTGGATGACGAAAGTTATTTTCCATTAAGTAAGCCGCAAGTCCCTGGAAACGACCATTTTTATAGTGATGATGTTTCTGCAACTCAGAATAATGTAAAATATAAATTTAAGCACAAATTTGAGCCAAAAATTATGCTGTACATCGTGATTTCCGAAAAAGGAATTTCAAAGCCATGGTTCAAACAGTCGGGTTTAGCAATTAACCAAACAGTGTATCAAGAACAATGTTTAAAGGAAATTCTTATACCATTTCTGAGAAAATACCATAACGATAATGATTTCATATTTTAGCCAGACAAAGCATCATCACACTATGTAAAAAAAACCGTTGACTTCTTAGCATCGAGAAAAATTCCATTTGTCCCGAAAGAGCGCAATCCAACAAATCTTCATCAGTGTCGTCCAATTGAAGATTTCTTTGGGAATTTAAGCTCAATGGTGTACAAAAATAATTGGAGAGCAGCAAACTGCGAAGATCTGAAAAAACGCATCCGATTATGCATACGCAAAATGGACAAAAAGTCTGTCCAACGTTCTTGTGAAGGTATACGGAGAAAGTTACGCCGCACAGCTGACAACGGGCCATTTTTAACCCAGCATTGATTTTTTTCGTAATTACATTTAGTATCCATCCGATGTATATAAAGTCATAAACGCAATATATATCAACATGTAAACTATTAATACCTAAACCGATTCTCATTTTCTTGTCATCACCCGTTATATGTATAGACGCATACAAAAATAAAACACGCCTAAAAATGATATAATTTCAAAAAAATAAAAAACAGTGTATTTGTGGGTAACTAAGTAAGTATATATAAACATAACTTGCAAATATATATACTTACATATGTAGCCTACCAAACAAACATAATAAACTGCATCTGTCATTCCGCTTTACCTTTGTCATGAGCCTCACACAGATTTCGTCTGGCCAGACGACAAAGTGCAAATGTGTAGTAACTTGTTACTGCCCATCGAAGGGTTAATAAAATAAATTTAAAACCCTCCGCTATCTTATCAGCAACGCAACCTGCATGACATGTCTTAAAATGCCCCTGAATTAGTTGAAAGCATATTGTGTATTGCGCTTCACCCTTAAAATTATAAGTGAAAAAATATAATTTTCCCATTTCTCATTGCAATTCGCGTTCATTTTGCATGCTTCGAAATTATAAATTAGAAACAAACACCGATTTTTTTCTAGTGCTTCTCAATCGACAGCCGACACGTTTTGAAGAAAATTCATTCGCTAGACAACAACAAAACCTACGTTGAAGTAACTGTCGCCAATGCGTGCGGAGTGCTGTGTGTGTATACACCTTTTCAAGTTCGATTTCAGAAAGTGTAAAAACAATTTCAGAAAGCGTAAAAGCAATTCCAGAAATCGTAAAAGCAATTTCAGACAGCGTAAATTCAATTTCAGAAAAATAAATTTAATTTCATAAAGCGTAACGCAATTTCAGAAAGCGTAAATTCAATTTCAGTTTTCTGAAATTGCTTTTACACTTTCTGAAATCGAACTTGAAAAGGTGTAGAATGGTCAGGCTATGGTGAAGATCATCTACAAAAACAAATGAGGAATTAGATTCCTCAGCCTATGCTGAAGAGGATTTGCAAAAACAAATGAGCAACGAGAGCATAGGGCATGGGCACCTCTGGTTTAGACCCTGTCGGACCAAAATTCATTGGTCTTTCAACTGGTTTTTTTTAGTCAATTGGACAACTAGTTGTCAAAGTAGCTGTCAGCGGATGCAGAAATCAGTCAGTTCGCGTCTAATCGTTCACATTCTGTGTGCGCGTTCATAGGCGACAAGAAACATGAAAATACGAAACGAAAGACGAAACAGAGGTGAAATAATCAACAATATTCTGTTACGGCTGATCTTGCCATGCTTTTGTTACAACAACAACGTAGAAATGTTTCTTATTTTCTGTTTCTATGACTCGAAGTTCACTCGAATTGCACGTTTTGTCTTGAATGATTTCAGTTAGAATTTTGCGTGGTTGCGTGAAGCAACGAATTGCAGCAGCAGTCGAATGGTTTGTATTTATAAATTTATGTAATTACTAGCTGGGCCCTGCGGCTTTGCACGCAAGCTCTTCTGTTTCCCCCGATACGAATTCTTAGCCCATTGTTGAGCCCATCAGATGTTGATTTAAAAAAAAAAAACATGTGTCTAACTATCTTTGATTTCGAGCGTTTTAAAACTTTTTATCTCTTGGTTTGCCATGGTAGATTTAGATATTCAAAAAAATTAAAAGCACGTTTTTATTATTTCCCGATTAAAGTGCTTTTGATAAGTTTGAAGTCAGAACGCCCAATAAAGCTTGTTTCTCCATAAAAATTGTTAACCCCGTTATTGTTGACCCCGTTAGATTTTGATTTTAAAAAAAAGTGAAAAACACGTGGCAAATTATTTCTTACTTTCACAAAGTTTGAGGTAAGTGGCTTCATTAATTCATGTTTTCTCACAGTTTCTCTATTCAAACTTTTAACCCGGCGTTTATTTTAATATTTGGAAAAATGAAAAACACATATCGCGTAATTTTACATTTGAAGTACTTTCATCAAATTTGAATTCAAAAGGCTAAAAAAATGTGTTTCTCCATACATTCTTTGAACCCGTCGTTGATCCAGTTAGATTTCGATTTTGAAAATAATGAGAAACGCGTGTTTAATTTTGCTTTGCACGCAAGCTCTTCTGTTTCCCCCGATACGAATTCTTAGCCCATTGTTGAGCCCATCAGATGTTGATTTAAAAAAAAAACATGTGTCTAACTATCTTTGATTTCGAGCGTTTTAAAACTTTTTATCTCTTGGTTTGCCATGGTAGATTTAGATATTCAAAAAAATTAAAAGCACGTTTTTATTATTTCCCGATTAAAGTGCTTTTGATAAGTTTGAAGTCAGAACGCCCAATAAAGCTTGTTTCTCCATAAAAATTGTTAACCCCGTTATTGTTGACCCCGTTAGATTTTGATTTTAAAAAAAGTGAAAAACACGTGGCAAATTATTTCTTACTTTCACAAAGTTTGAGGTATGTGGCTTCATTAATTCATGTTTTCTCACAGTTTCTCTATTCAAACTTTTAACCCGGCGTTTATTTTAATATTTGGAAAAATGAAAAACACATATCGCGTAATTTTACATTTGAAGTACTTTCATCAAGTTTGAATTCAAAAGGCTAAAAAAATGTGTTTCTCCATACATTCTTTGAACCCGTCGTTGATCCAGTTAGATTTCGATTTTGAAAATAATGAGAAACGCGTGTTTAATTTTTTTATTTCAAGTATTTTTACAATTTTTGAAATTAATCAATAAGTCTATCGGGTCATGTTGATTTCGAGTCTTCCCGTAAACAAATCTTAACCCATTGTTGGTCCAGTTAAATTTTGATTTTTCGAAAATTTATAAAATACGTGTCGAATTACTTTTTATTTCGAGTATTTTCAGGAAGTTCGAAATCAATATGTTTATTAAATTACTTTTCTTCATACAACACTTTAACCCCCATGGTTAGCCTTTTTAGACCTCGAATTTCGAAAATCCCGTCTTGACGTATGTTCATTCTTCAAGATGTACCTACAGTCTAAAATTCATGTTTGTCGCTTCAGCGGTTTAGGCTGGGCGATATTAAATCAATCAATAAATCAACCAGTCAGTCAGTCAGGATAAACAATCTAGGTTAGGTTAGGTTGCGGTGGCTGCCTCTATAAGAGACACACTCGGAGGCCTGAAAGGCCCATTGTGATACCACATATTTCACCCGCTTTTTTTGAAATGCGTATGCAACACTGTTTTTCCAACATATGTTACAGCACACATTTCAAGCGGATGGGGAAAGGGGGGGGAGGGGACCTACAGTTTAACGCCGAATCCGAACGGCAATTGGCAGTTTCTCGTTCACACTTGGAGGTTTTGCCATTGCCTGCCAAGAGCGCACTTGTGCGATTCTTGTAATTCTCATTCCCTTCATGTGGATAGCGATAGAAGTAGACGAGTTGTTCACCAGCCCGAGCCAGGAATCGAACCTGGAGCCTTTGGTATGAGAAGCCAGCGCGCTACCCGCTGGACTATCGAGGCCGGCAAATATATATATAAACAATCTATGTATACAAAAAAATTGAGACGGTACCACGCCCCCTTGTCCAATGCGCACAACTTTTGTCTAGTCGAGTTGTGCTACTAAGTGGACAGTTTGTACCAACTTTCATTGATTTGCGACTTACAGTTCTGCTGAAATGTTGGGCCATAAAAAATATGCCACACCCCTTTTCAAACGCCCATCAAAGCTCATTAGTAGAATGACACATTTATGAGACGACGGTACACCAACTTTCAATGCTGTGCAGCCAACGATTCCGAGATTCCTTATGAAACAGTTGAGTAGTATGGGCGGTGCCACGCCTCTTGTCCAGAATCTACCTTATTCCCCCTGCCGAAGGACACGACTAAATCATAACTTGATACCGAGTATCATTGATGTGAATGCTATAGTTCCAAAGACACACCGGAATTTATAAAGTGCCACGCCCCTTGTCCAACGCCCATACAATACAACCATACCATACAATACAAAATAATACGACTACGCCATGACGTTGTACAAAATGTCAATGCTGAGCGACTTATAATTCCGAAGCTATTCCAGATTAAAAATTTAGGTTGTATGGGAGGTGCCACGCCCCCTTGTCCAAAATACACCCTATTCCCCCTGCCGAAGGACATGACTAAATCGTAAGTTTGTACCGAGTGTCATTGATGTGAACGCTCTAGTTCCAAAGTTACACCGGATTTTAAAAAGTGTCACGCCCCTTGTCCAACGCCCAGTAAATTTTACCGGTCGAACGACACGTCTACGCCATGACACTGTATCAAATTTCAATGCTGTCCGACTTATCATTTCGAAGGTATTCCCTATTTAAAAATTGAGTTGTATGGGCGGTGCCACGCCCCCTTGTTCAAAACCCACCCCATTTCCCCTTTTGAAGGACACGACCAAATGGTAACTTTGTACTGAGTGTCATTGATGTGACTGCTATAGTTCAAAAGTAACACCGGAATTAAAACAGTGCCACGCCTCTTGTCCAACGCCCATAAAATTTTACAGGTGCAATGACACGCTTACGCCATGACACTGTACTAAATTTCAATCCTGTCCGACTTATAATTCCGAAGATATGCCATATTAAAAATTTAGGTTGTATGGGAGGTGCCACGCCCACCTGCCGTACAAACATGTAATATCGCTATAAACCACCGCATTGACATCTTCTATCACACACAAAAAAAATTTTCCCGAAAGAATGAACCGTTTTCGCAAACACTGGCACGTTACAGAAGGTTAAGTTCTTTTTATATATAAGATGTTTACATAATTATTTGTTAATTTATTTATTTTTTTATTAATTGCAGGTGAAGTCAGGATGTTGAACTGCGTCAGACCCCAAACAGTTTCGACAGAAGTGTGTCAACAAGTCGAAGTTCATCTTTACGTGCACCAATACTTTTTTTATTCGCGATTATTTTTTGTTGTTTTAATAATATTTTTGCTATAAAATTAATATTTACAAATTTGAATGATTATTTTTCTTTACAAAAATCAACTGGTTAGAAAACTAATCCCGAATAAACTAGTTCCCAAACTAGTCACTTTGCAACTGGTTTGAACACTGGTTTGCTTCGGACTAACCTTGGACTAGTTGCAAATGGATGCAGACGGAGAGAATTGACCGTCGCCTAGGACATCGCCATGTTAAAAGGGTGAGTTTGCTACAAGAAAAGGAGTCGATTCTGAGGTCATATATGACTGTCAAGCGACCAGTTGAAAAACTAGACTTGGACCAGTCCGATTTCCCACAGGGGAAAAATTCCCTGTCGGACCTGAGACAACCAGTTCCCAAAATTCATTGGTCTTTCAACTGGTTTTTTGTAGTCAATTGGGCAACTGGTTGTCCAAGTGACTGTCAGCGGATGCGGAAGTGGGTGAGTTCGCGTCTAATCGTTCACGTCCTGCGTGCGCGTTCATAGGCGAGAAGAAACATGAAAATACGAAACGAAACGAAAGACGAAACAGAGGTGAAAGATTCAACATTATTCTGTTACGGCTGATCTTGAGATGCTTTTGTTACAACAACAACGTAGAAATGTTTCTTTCTTTCTGTTTCTATGACTCGAAGTTCGCTCGACTTGCACGTTTTGTCTTGAATGATTTCAGTTAGAATTCTGCGAGGTTGCGTGAAGCAACGAATTGCAGCAGCAGTCGAATGGTATGTATTAATAAATTTATGTAATTATGTTTAAGTAATTATTTATTAATTAATTTATTTTTTTATTAATTGCAGGTGAAGTCAGGATGTTGAACTGCGTCAGACCCCAAACAGTTTCGACTGAAGTGTGTCAACAAGTCGAAGTTCATCTTTACGTGCACCAATACTTGTTTTATTCGCGATAATTTTTTGTTATTATTTTTAAATATTTATAAAATAAAATAATTAATTAAAAAATGCACTGTTTTATTTTCTCCACAAAAACCGAGTGGTTAGAAATCTAATCCAGAATAAACTAGTTCGCAAACTAGTCGTTTTCAACTGGTTTGACAACTGGTTGCGTCGGACTAACCTTGGACTAGTTGCAAATGGATGCAGACGGGGACAATTGACCCTCGCCTAGGACACCGCCATGTTAAAAAGGTGAGTTTGCTACAAGAAAACGAGTCGATTCAGAGGTCATATGTGACTGTCAAGCGACTAGTTGAAAAACTAGACTTGGACCAGTCCGATTTCCCACAGGGTTACTCTGCGCTCACTAACACCATCTCATTGTCAATTTTGCCGACCCCCGCTCTAATGGGCCAGTTACTCATGACATAACTTAGTTTTACTTGTCAGCTAGCACGACCTGACATACCCGAAAGCTGTACAACTGGTTACCCGAGACATAGAACATAAACTTAGAACTTAACCGTAAACTTAGAAATCTGTTTCGTTTTGGTTTCTAAGTTTATGTTTACGGAAAACGCAAAAAATGTTGCCACTCTCTTCGGAATGAATTGAAAAGAAAGGATTGCAATTTTTATTAGTTTCGTAAATATATTAATAATTTTAGTCGCTGGATGCTCAAACATTTAAGGCAGGTTTCTCACCTTGTGGATCCGAAAAAGTGAATTTTTTTTAGGAATTTTTTTTGAGAAAACGGTTAAAGATACAACGCTGAAAATGTTTCTGGATATGAACACACATTTATTTAGAGAATACAATTTTTAAAATTGAATGAATCAAAAAAAGGGGGGAGGGGGCGTCCATGACTGTCGGCGAGGAGGTGCCCCGCTACCGGAAGTGATTCCGTCAAAACCCGTGATCGGAAACACAAAAATCGAACACATTCTTAATGTGTACCGTATTATCTATTGAATGAACTACGATCATGAAAAAAAAATCGAAATTAAAAAAGTTATGAGGTTTTGAAAAAAAAATTACGATTTTCGCATTTTTTTGTTCACTAATTATTTTTTTAAATAAACAATTTTCAATATTTTTGGCTGATCGTAGTTCGTTTATTAGAAAAAACCCTAAGGAACATTTAGAAAAAATTTGGTGACGATTGGTTCATTCCAGCGCCTTCAATCACTTTCGTAAGGTCCGAAAATGTGGTTCTGAGAAAAACGCGTTTAAAGTTTAAAGCGCGCTTGGCCGGTGCTCTACACTGCTCTATGTAACGGCCTGTAACTTTTGTAATTTTTCAGATTTTGATCTGAAATTTCTGGAGCACATTTTTGAAACATATATCTACACGATAAGGCAAAAAAAAAATTTTTGTTTTTTTTTCCACAAGGTGAGAACCTGCCTTAATAATAGCAAGCAAAAAAATGTCGTGAAAAGTTTGAATTTGATTGTTCACGAGATGGAGAAATCGAAGTGGCAATAGAGAGGGGAATAGAGAGGTGCTGCTGCAGTATGAGTGGCTGCAAGGCGAAGGTGTGGAGAGTGCTGACAGTATGAAGCGTAAGCGTATACTGGAGGACTATGTTCTGCAACGTTGGGACGAAAGTCCCCATTGTAGAACGACGTATGAGTACATACAGGACGTGAGGTTCATGGTAGGGCTCAAGGATTTCGGCTTCGGCTTGAGCCTTAGGTTCCTACTCACTGGACACGGGTCATTCAATGCATTTTTGCATGAGAGAGCCCTGAGTGCAAGTGCTGAGTGTATGTGTGGGGCGGCGAGAGAGGATTAGTTGCATATGTTGTGTGAGTGCCCTTTGTACTCAGATTTGAGTGACCTTGGGCGGATGGGGAATAGTCGGACGGACGGTGTGTAGTGTGTGCGTGAAGCACTCTCCACCAGCCAGCTGATTGCCATAATGAATGATTATGCGAACGCTGTGTTTCGGCGGCGACGGCAGTTTGGTGTATTGCCAAGTGTGAATGTGTGAGTGAATGAGGGGGGTGTTCTATTGAGTGCGCACGTGAATGGGGTCAAGTGCGGTGCGGTGGTCACCAGTCCACGAGCTAAATAGGGCTCAACTGGTAGTAGCATGGCTACGCAGTCTGACCAGAGGCTTTGTCTGGTACCACGGGGATCAGGGTGCCTCTGGCGCCTTGTGCTTCAGCCTGATTTTAGGACGGCCCCCTCGGGGAGATCCGTGGTGGTTTGGTTTAACACCCAAATGCCGGTAGAGTTTCGTCTCGGCTTGAAGTTGCGTTTACAACTGGCTGCCGGACCCATAGCACGGCCGAGGTTTAGATAGGCCTCGATCCCTACCAAGGAGGGGTAATGTCCCATTTACATTACCCCAATTGGTACCGGGATCTAGTCTCTCGGGGCGCTTATCAGCGCTTAATTTTGATACGCTGTGCTTTTGAGCACCGTGGGGTTAGGCCACACTGTGGCGGCACTCACGTTAAAAATTCGACGTTCAATGTAGTAACTCAAATCGCCACCGTCGTATTTAAATATGATGTTTGTTCTACCAAAAACAATTAAACTATAAGATGTCTCACGTTCATACAAATCAGTGGTGCTTCAAATATGTGCCGTGACTTTTTCAATAAAGCCACGTGAGAGTGGTTTTTACAGCAGAGCCCCTTTCGGAGAGCAAAGATAAAGCCACGCAAGCAGCTCTCTCTGCTTGCAGTCGGCAGAGATATGAATATGCGTGTGACACACGAGGCAGAAACATTTGGGGATTCATGCCCCCTCTAATACAAAATTTACTAGTGAAATATCCCTCCAAAATTAAGTTCTGCATGCGCCACCGATTTCAACGTGAGTGAAGTGGTTTTGCTTAGCAGCGATGAAAGCCGCTGTGCTTTGTGTGAGAAAAACAAAGAGCGTTAATATTATTACGATCTCACTGTGAAACCTTAACTGGAGCGTTGCGTTCTCTGACGCAACGCTCTCGCTCAGTGCGGCATACCGAAATTGAAGCGTTGCGTTGGGATTGTCAAAATCATGAAATAAAAACAAATGTCTAAAAAATTTCTGTTTAGTTGCCAAAAAACAACAAATTATTATTATTTTGCAAAACTCAGCTCTTATTTGAATAAATTCCTCACAATTTAAATCAAATCAAATATAAATCACAGGCGGTTTTGTTTGTCGCAGCCAACTTCAACTGCTAACGCCTTGTCAAAATTGGAAATTCGAATAGCTCAGCGTCAAAGCGTTTCAATTGCGGTTTGCCCCATACAATTTGTATGGGCATGAAGCAATTTTGACAGTTGCTTGCCCCTAACGTTGCAAATTAGGTTTCACAGTCACTGCACCGACGCTTCCTTGCTCTCGATAATAAAAATATTGCAAATTCGAGCTCGCCCGATGCCCACTTAGTGCTTTTCGCACTAAAGTTAGTGCTTTTTGAAAATCAGTGCGCTGAAATTATTGAGTTTAAGTGCTTTTTTTCAATTCAAAGACACCAAGAGTAATTCATGCTTGGAAAACAATTTCAGTTTTTTTAATGACTGGAGTGTTATACAGCACTATATCTCATTTAACACCTATATAACAACACTAGAATGTTAGGCTAAAAAATCATTGTTTGGATATTACATGACAACCGAAGTGATCGTCCAGTGGAATTGCTACTAGGGTCATTGATCTGCAATAGATTTCCTAGTATGGTACACGGAATATTGGGACAACTGCCACCTTTTGTTTTTTGTTCATCAGTGCTTTCTGAGTGGAATAACGCGGTTTTTAGTGCTTTCTGAAAATGAAAAGTTGGCAACCGTGCCTATGCCAGTGGTCGGCAAAATTGACAATGAGATGGTGTTAGTGAGCGCAGTGTAATTTCTCTCTACACTGTATAAAATTATACCTATACAACGACTGTTTGAGAGAACGTAAGAATGCATGTGCTGAGCGTATTGCTCAATTGAGCCATTCGGTTGTATGAACGTAAGACGTATTGTTATTTGTCTTTGGTTCTACCCACCTTTTCCTACATTTTTAACTCTTCTTGCAATTTTTTAACGTCTGTTTTTAAGAAATGGGCCAAAAATAATCTGAAAATTCACACAGCTGAAACTGCTCAGCTTAGTCTACTTAGTCGAGTCTTTTTTTAGGAAGAATTTGATGGGTGTCGGTTAAGTAATCGGCATTGCAAAGAATAAATATAACCCAATTGTGTGGTATTTTTAGATGTATTTTCAGATACTTTAACGTTTCTTGAGGCGCTTAGTTAGAGGTCACAAAGTATCAAAAGACCGTCACTTTATAGGTACAATAGACAATTGAATGAATTTCGGAAACGTAAACACAAATGAAGCTTGATCACGTTACAGCCATTCATCGTGATGCTTGAATTGCGGAACTGTAAATGACATAATTTCTGATCAGTCCTAGCGTATAATTTGCTTCGATAAGATATTTAGACAGGGCAAGTTGACGCTATTTGATCTCTTTTTATGCCCGATCACATTGACGGTGACGGCGATATGACCACATCTGTAATTTTAACACATTGCGGACCAGTGTTAAGTTAACTCGTGTTTGGTGACCGGTCACGAGTAAACACGTGATAAGCTTTGGTGATTGTTGATTAACATACTTTCTACACTTTTTACACGAAAAAGAAATATTAAGAGTTAAATAAATAAAATGTATTAAAGTTTATTTAGATTGTTTTACTTCCACATCCGCTTTCAAAACAATAGCCGGGCACATGAGCTAAATTTTCAGAAACGTTGCCGGTCAACAATGTGTTAATATTTGCAATAATATAAGCAACAATTTGCATGCGTTGCAGCCCTTAATAAATAGTCCCCGAACTGCCAGAATTTATCATCACTACATAGTATAAAGCAAAGTCGCTGTCGCTGTCTGTCCCTATGTATGCTTAAATCTTTAAAACTACGCAACGGTTTTTTAAGCGGTTTTTTTAATGGATAGAATGAGTCAAGAGGAAGGTTTATATGTATAATACATGTTTGTACGGCAGGTGGGCGTGGCACCTCCCATACAACCTAAATTTTTAATATGGTATATCTTCGGAATTAAAAGTCGAACAGCATTGAAATTTAGTACAGTGTCATGGTGTAGGCGTGTCTTTTCATCGGTAAAATTTAATGGGCGTTGGACAAGGGGGAGTGGCACCGCTTATACAACTCAATTCTTTAATATGGAATAGCTCCGAAATTATAAGTTGCTCAGCATTGAAATTTGGTACAGTGTCATGGCGTAAGCGTAACATTCCACCGGTAAAATTTAGTGGGCGTTGGATAAGGGGCGTGGCAATTTTTAAATCCAGGTGTATCTTTTGAACTATAGCATTCACATCAACGACACTCAGTATAAACTAACGATTTGGCCGTGTCCTTCGGCAGGGGGAATAAGGTGGATTTTGGACAAGGGGGCGTGGCACCGTCCATACAACCCAAATTTTGATATGGAATATCTTCGGAATTATAAGTCGCTCAGCATTGAAATTTTGTACAGCGTCATGGCGTAAAAGTGTCGTTCCACAAATAAAATTTAATGGGCGTTGGAAAGGGGCGTGGCACTTTTTAAATTCCGGTGTAGCTTTTGAACTATAGCATTCACATCAATGACACTCGGTATAAACTTATTATTTAGTCGTGTCCTTTGGCAGGGGGAATAGGGTGGATTTTGGACAAGGGGGCGGGGCACCACTCATGCAACTCAAATTTTTAATATGGCATAATTTCGGAATTATAAGTCATACAACACTAAAATTTAGTACCCTGTCGTCTCATACATGAGTCATTCTAATGATAAGATTTGATGGGCGTCAGACAAGGGGCGTGGCGCATTGTTTGTGACCCAAATATTTTGCTGAACTTTAAGTGGCACAGCAATCAAACTAAGTACGAACGTACCATTTTCCCTTCCGACAGACGGGATGGTGCGGGTATTGAACAAGGGGGCTCGGCACCGCCCATATAACTTAAATCTATATATATATACAGCTGCGGTCAAAATAATAGTAGTACGCATACAACGAAAAGAAAATTAAGAAAAAATAATCTGCTTTTTTTTACAAATATTTATTTTGTATTTTTTTTAACAAGTTATATGTGTTAACAATGCAATCATAAAAGAAAACTTAAGTTTTCAACTTAAGTTTTTAACTTAAAACTTAAACTCAGTTTGGTTTGATTTAAATTAAATGCGTCAAAAGCTCCAAAATATGGACGGTCAAAAAAATAGTAGTTCGCTTTACTTTCATAAAAATTAAGCAACAATTGTGTTTCATTTTAAAAGATTTTGTGGTTAAATAGTAATAACGTAATGTTTCTTCAAATTAATATTTAGTTGCGTGACTGTTGTTTGGCTATTACTGCAGCACAGAGCCGATGCATTGAAATAACCAACTTTTCATATCTTTCTCTAGGGGCGTGGTCTACTGCTTCTCAAAGTTGATTATTATTTAAAAGATTATTGTGAGCAACTGCTCTCTTCACGTCACACCACAAATTTTTAATTATATTGAAGTCTGGTGATTGTGCGAGCCATTCCATAACCCTAATCCTGCTTTTGCGAAGCTCCTTTCATGCGACCTTGCTTGTATGCTTTAGGCTATAATCCTGTTGGAAGATCCAAAGCATTGGCGTTTTTTCACGGACATACGGTGGCACGATTTCCCGCAAGATTCGTACACATACACATCGATACATCGTTTTCTTGATCAAATAAATAGCGCCACCTCCATAAAACGTAAGACATGCTCAATAAATAAATGCATGTCTTACGTTTTATGGAGGTGGCGCTATTTATTGGACATACGGTAGCACGATTTCCTGCAAGATTCGTACACATACACATCGATCCATCGTTTTTTTGATCAAATAAATAGCGCCACCTCCATAAAACGTAAGACATGCTGAATAAATAAATGCATGTCCTACGTTTTATGGAGTGGCGCTATTTATTTGATCAAAAAAACGATGGATCGATGTGTATGTGTACGAATTTTGCAGGAAATCGTGCTACCGTATGTCAGTGAAGAAACGCCAATGCTTTGGGTCTTCCAACAGGATTATAACCTAAAGCATACAAGAAAGGTCGCACGAAAGGAGCTTCGCAAAAGCATGATTAGGGTTATGGAATGGCTCGCACAATCACCAGACTTCAATATAATTAAAAATTTGTGGTGTGACGTGAAGAGAGCAGTTGCTCACAATAATCTTTTAAATAATAATCAACTTTGAGAAGCAGTAGACCACGCCCCTAGAGAAAGATATGAAAATTTGGTTATTTCAATGCATCGGCTCTGTGCTGCAGTAATAGCCAAACAACAGTCACGCAACTAAATATTAATTTGAAGAAACATTACGTTATTACTATTTAACCACAAAATCTTTTAAAATGAAACACAATTGTTGCTTAATTTTTATGAAAGTAAAGCGAACTACTATTTTTTTGACCGTCCATATTTTGGAGCTTTTGACGCATTTAATTTAAATCAAACCAAACTGAGTTTAATTCTTAAGTTTTCTTTTATGTTTGCATTGTTAACACATATAACTTGTTAAAAAAAATACAAAATAAATATTTGTAAAAAAAAGCAGATTATTTTTTCTTAATTTTCTTTTCGTTGTATGCGTACTACTATTATTTTGACCGCAACTGTATATATATATACAAGTGGCTGTATGTGAGTTACGGCATCACACTCAAACGGACCGTTTCGGCGAGACGAAGTTTGCCGGGTCAGCTAGTTTAACACGTTCGCGGACAGTCAATTTTTGTGGAAACTAGAACTATATTAAATTTGATTACACATATATTGTTGCAGTTGTCAGATTTTCGTATTTTAGCCCTTATACACATTGAATGATATAGAATATTATTTACAAAAATTTCAGTTTATTTAAAATGTAATCAAAAAAATTGGCTTTACAATTTGAATGCTATAGCATTCACGTCCGCGAACGTGTTTATAAATAAAAACAAAAATTAATAACGTTTGAATTGGTTGACCGATTTGCATGGGATTGTGACATACTACTGTGGGCAAAGAATTGTAAAACTTTGTTCATAATTTTAAAATTCTTTATCTATTTCGTCCCTCTAAAAGTAATCCCCACAGTGCACCACACCTCAATAATCGAAGAAAACTGTCAACATGACCTTGATTTTTGACTTGGCTTTGACGTGGTTTTTCGGTTTCGGCTCCCCTTTGACACGATATTCGGCCGATTGATCGTCTGTTTGCGGGTCGTAAACATAGATCCAAGACTCATCGCCAGTTATAATCAGTGTTGTGAGTAATATATTAAAGTAGTGTAACTAATTACGTAGTATATTACTTTTGCTTTAAAAATTTAGTGTAACTAATTACTCTTCCCATAAGTAATCACCTTTAGTAACATTACTACTTTTTTTCAAGTTACTTATTACAATATTACTTTTTCGTCAACAAAGTTCAAACTTTCATGTAAAACACTGATAACATAATTAAGATGTATTACAATAATACAACGCTGCACTTATTCATACTAAACATAGTTCGCGTGTTTCATTTTCAACTGAGTTTGGTAGTGGAGAAACAATTAACATTTGCAAGCAAATTCAAGCAGTTTTAACAAAAAACGTAGCGAAATTCAAATTGTAATTCAAAATTAAATAAACATTTAACCTGATTGTTTTCTTGCAGAATGACTACTTTTAATAGCTGGAAATTCCGCAAATATTTCGATTTGTTGACGGAAAATAATATATTACTTTTTGTGATACATTACTTCACATTTCCAGTTACAAGTAATGTAACGATATTACTTTCAAATGTCAGTAATGTCTAATAAGTAATATGTTACTGTCAAAAGTAAAAGGTCCCAACACTGGTTATAATACTGTAACGATAAGACAGTCTGTCGCTGTGCAAAGCAACCCTGCCGCTACGTGCCGTGCTATAATCCAATCTGGCAACGACGGCCGCGATAGTAACTTTTAGTCCAATCTGGCAACGACGGCCGCGATAATAACTTTTAGTCCAACCTGGCAATGATGGAAACTTTTAGTCCACTCCGGAATGTGCGGGAACGATCTGCGCGATGGCCTGACAGGTATAAAAGGCGGCCGGATGCGGCGCAGCGAGTCAGTCTGGTTTTGACAAGTGAAGTTGCCACGCGGAGTAATTAAGCAAATACTTAAGTGCACGAACAGTAAAGTGTAAAAGTGTGAATAATAAGTGACTGTTGGTTTATTTTATTGTCTGCGTTTAAGAAACTGACTGTGTTTTATTTTCAAATTACACAATCCAGAGATACGTAACAGCCCACTAGACATAGTATTCGTAACATTTGGTGTCAGAAGTGGGATTGTGGAAAATTGAAAATAAACAACAAACAAAATAAATAAATAAAATTCAAGAAGCACGGACATGGTTAAACTGGAGCTGCTGAAGGTAGACCAGCTGAAGAAAGAGCTGGCTGCCTGGAATTTGCCGACTGCTGGCGGAAAGGTGGAGTTGCAGTTGCGCTTGCGGGAAGCATGTGAGGCACGAGGCGTCGATTGGACTGTGCACGAGTTCGGAGCGCAAGAACTAGAGGCGTCGGCCAAGGTGGAGGAATCGCCTGCTGCTGCTACGCCGCTGCAAAGTACGGCTGCAGCGGCTGCGCCACTACAAGCATTGGACATGAGCCAGCTAATGTTTGCACTTAAAGGCATGTTCGAGACCTCCAACCATGAAATGGCAGCGAAGCTGGAAACTACGAACCTCGAAATTTCGGCAAAATTCGAGACGGCAAATCGTGAAATGTCGGCGCAAATGGCAGCGAAAATTGAAACTGCGAATCAAGAGATGGCAGCGAAAATGGAAACGGCGACCCATGAAATATCGGCGCAAGTGTCAGAGCGAATGGAAGTCAAGCTTCAGGAAAACTCTGCGCGCTTGGAGCAGAAAGTGGAGGAAATCTCAGACAGGATTAATGGGAAAGTCGAGCACCTGGAGACGCGAGTAGAGCACTTGGATAAACGAGTCGACGACCTGGATGATTCCCTAAACAAACGAGTTGATAGTCTGGAAGATTCGATGCACAGAAAGATAGACGAACGGCTACGAGAGGTACAGCCACGTAATAAAGGAGATTTTGGGTTCTAGCATACTTACTTGCCAAGAAAATTCTACATAAAATTTCAAGGATATAAAGGATTAAAATGTTCAAAGGACCTTTTTCATATCCTTTTTTTTTAAATAGATAAAATATCAGTTTTATGTAAATTCTTGAGCCTTTCCTCTTTCATCTGATAGACATATCGCCATATTCTAACGAGGTTAAGTATTTTTTATATTTTTTTTATTTTTTATCCCCTTCAAAATTTTGAAGTCCTTTTAAAAGAACAAAGGATGTAGAAATGAAAAACTGAGTACGCAGTATTACTATGTTTGGCTCCTAGTTTCACGCCCATGTGGATTTTTTCCAGTGTGAAAAATGCTGTCGCACGGTGTTATCGGCGTGAATTTCATGATTAGGCACGGTTTTACGCTGGACCTGAAGGAAAATGTGCTGAGATATGCCAACGTTGAATTCCCGCTACACACCGGCTATGAGCGAAGCGTGGCGGTAAGGAAGGTTGTATCGTGTCAACACAGGAGGATACCAGCGAATTCTGAGGCGATTGTGTAGGCAAAGGTGGACGAGGACGATGGGACGAGTCGGCTATGGGTTGTAGAAGCACTGAAAGAAGGACACGACAACATCATCATCGGACTTACATTAGTGGAACCTAAGAATGGCAGAATACTGAACCCCCTGAATGCACCCAGATATGTCGGGAAAGATGAGGTAATTGGCGAGTGTAAGGAAGCTGTAGCAGTGGTCAATTGCGAGAGTAGCCCACCTGGAGGTAATAAGAAGAGCGGTTTTAACATGGACGCCATACCGCAAGAGAACCAGTGGAGCAGCGAGTTGCCGGCCAAGCAGAAACAGAAAGTGAGGTCTTTCCTGCAGCACTATGGGTCAATATTTGCGGCAGAAGCAGGCGGAAGAACGGCCATAGTGAAGCACAACATCGACACCGGAAGTGCAAAGCCGATTCGCCAACCGCCAAGACGAGTTCCTCTGGCCAAGAGGGAAGAGGTCACAAATTTGATCGAAAACATGCAGAAAGAGAAGGTCATAGAGCCTTCTTCGGGCCCCTGGTACTCGCCGGTCGTGCTAGTCAAGAAAAAGGATGGCAGTACCCGGTTTTGTGTGGACTATCGGAAGCTCAATGATGTGACCAAGAAGGACAGTTATCCACTACCTCGGATCGATGACACCCTGGACACACTGTCAGTGTTGTTGTGTTTCAGTGTTGGCAATGGTTTGTGGCAGTTCGGCGTCATGCCGTTTGGACTCTGCAACGCACCAGCAACATTCGAGCGGCTAATGGAACGCGTGCTAAGAGGGCTGCATTGGCGGACGTGTCTGGTGTACCTCGACGACATCATCGTGATGGGTAAAAACTTCGACGACCACCTGGGAAAGAGGAGGTATTCGAGCGGATACGAGAAGCCGGGCCTAAACTCAACCCAAAGAAGTGCTCGCTGTTCCAAAAGGAGGTCAATTATCTGGGTCATACGGTTTCCGCCCGCGGAGTACATACGGATGAAGGCAAATCACGGCGGTGAAGGAGTGGCCCCGACCACGCAATCTGCACGAACTCCGCAGTTTCCTGGGCCTGTGCACATACTACCGCCGATTTGTTCCGGGATTCGCGAACATAGCCAGCAGCTTGCACAAACTGACGAAAGAGAGCCAAGCTTTCGAGTGGAACGAGGAGCAGGAACAGGCTTTTGCACGTCTGAAGGAAAAACTGTGCAGTGCTCCAATTCTGGCCTTCCCCGTGCCTGGGGAGATGTTTGTGCTGGATACCGATGCAAGCGGGAATAGTATTGGCGGTGTGCTATCACAGATAATAGACGGCCAGGAACAAGTGATAGCGTACTACAGTAGGGTTCTATCGAAACCGGAACGCAACTACTGTGTGACACGGAGAGAACTGCTGGCGGTATTGGACTGCGTAAAACACTTCCACAAATATCTGTATGGACAAAGGTTTCGCCTGCGCACAGATCATGCGGCATTGAGATGGCTCCTGAACTTTAAGGATCCTGAAGGGCAATTGGCGCGGTGGATCGAGCGACTGCAGAGCTACGACTACACGATAGAGCATCGCAAGGGCAGTAGCCATGGAAATGGCGATGCCTTGTCACGTCGTCCGTGCAAAGTCGAATGCAGGCAGTGCTCGCGAACCGAAAGCAAAGAACAGATAGTGGACGTCCGGTTGGTAAGCGTTATGCCAGAGGAAGAGTGGTCTGCGGAGAGGCTAGAAAAGGACCAGCGTGAGGATGCGGATCTTGCTAAAATCGTCGAAGTCAAGAAGCAAGGCGCACGTCCAGACTGGCAGGAGATGGCCGGTGAAAGCCCAATCGCTAAGGCTTACTGGGCACAGTGGAAAAGTCTGCGGCTGAAAGAAGGATGCCTGTACCGCGAATGGGAGAGCGCGGATGGTCGGACCAGCAACTCCCTAATGGTAGTGCCGAAATGCAGAATCAACGAGGTCATCGAGGCATACCATAACGACTCCAGTGGAGGGCACCTGGGCATCACCAAAACCGTCGCCAAAATAAAAAGACGATTCTACTGGGTAGGATGTCAGGAGTCTGTAGCCGAGTGGATTAAGAGCTGCGGCCGATGTTCAGCTGCGAAAGGGCCGACAAGAAAATCTCGAGGCCGCATGCAGCAGTACAACGTGAGAGCGCCCTTCGAGCGGATTGCTATGGACGTCGCCGGCCCATTCCCAACTAGCACTCAAGGCAACAAATATGTGCTGGTGGTAATGGATTACTTCAGCAAATGGCCCGAAGTGTACCCTATTCCTAACCAGGAGGCCACTACGATCTCGGAAAAGCTGGTAAACAACTGGGTAGCCAGGTTCGGAGTTCCGTTGGAGTTACACTCAGATCAAGGCCGGAATTTCGAGTCTGCGGTATTCAAGGAAGTGTGTGAGATACTGGGGATAAGAAAACTCGTACCACGCCTTTGCACCCACAGTCCGACGGCATGGTGGAACGCTTTAACCGGACACTGGAGGAATACCTGCGGAAAGTGGTAGGCAGGAATCAAAAGGATTGGGACACGCATATCCCCCTGTTCCTGATGGCGTATAGGTCAGCCCCGCACGACACGACATCACTCACTCCAGCCCGAGCAGTGTTCGGCACAGAGTTGCGGTTACCCGCTGACTTGAAGTTCGGCGTAGTCAGCACGACGGGAGGCGCTAAGACGGACTACGCGGTCAAAAAGCGGGCGGAACTAGAGGAAATTCACCAGTTTATAAGGAGCCGCACCAAACTGGTCAGCGATAAGGCGAAAGCCAGATATGATCTACGGGCCAACTCAGCAGGGTTCCAAGAAGGCGATCTGGTAATGCTCTACAACCCGCAGCGGAGGAAAGGTTTGTCTCCGAAACTTCAAGCGTCATCGTGACTAGGATTAAAGGCGTGGTATACAGGACTCAACGTTGCAGCAATAGAGGCGCTAAGCTGAAGGTAGTCCATTTGGAGCGCCTGGCGCCTCATCACAGCGGAGCCTCGGCACTTGTTCGGGACGAACAAGTCTAAGTGGTGGGCAGTGTAACGATAAGACAGTCTGTCGCTGAGCAAGGCAACCCTGCCGCTACGTGCCGTGCTATAATCCAATCTGGCAACGACGGCCGCGATAGTAACTTTTAGTCCAATCTGGCAACGACGGCCGCGATAATAACTTTTAGTCCAACCTGGCAATGATGGAAACTTTTAGTCCACTCCGGAATGTGCGGGAACGATCTCCGCGATGGCCTGAGAGGTATAAAAGGCGGCCGGATGCGGCGCAGCGAGTCAGTCTGGTTTTGACAAGTGAAGTTGCCACGCGGAGTAATTAAGCAAATACTTAAGTGTACGAACAGTAAAGTGTGAATAATAAAGTGACTGTTGGTTCATTTTATTGTCTGCGTTTAAGAAACTGACTGTGTTTTATTTTCAAATTACACAATCCAGAGATACGTAACAGCCCACTAGATTTAGTATTCGTAACAATACTTTTCATGACATCTTGGTAGCCGGAAAGCATTGTTTCACAGACGTCAACGCGACGCTGTTTTTCAAGAAAATTTAGTGATTTTGGAACCAATCGTGCGTTCACTTTTCTTAGGCTCAAATGATCTTTTAAAATAGTTTTCACTGATTCTTCCGGTATTCCAATGATGCCAGTAAGGTCTCTGACTGTTATTTGTCGATTCTCGAGCACCAACAAATTCCTTGACTTTATTGACGTGTTGATCATCAGTTGATGTTGATAGCCGTCTTGGACGTGGTCCACCGTCAACGCGTTCTCGACCCTGTTTAAACAATTTGTACCAATCAAAAACACTTGCTCGCGACATACAATTATCACCGAAGGCCTTTTGCAAGATTCTGAACGTATCGGTATTAGAAATTTGACCCGCAAAATTTAATGGAACTTTGTTGAATAATAATTCACGTATTGTAAAAATCGCCGAATGCACTTTTTGTACTTCAGAAAGACAAGCGTATACTAAATACTAATGATTATTTTGATGTGACATTTGGCACAGATGTCACTGACAGTCATACCAACCTAGAAAAAAAATATTTCGACGAATTTGTTTCCGCGCGAAATTTAAATTAAAAGGTCTATTTTTTCCCACAGTAGTACTATAGATATAATTTAGACGTATTACCAAAATCTTAGAATTGAAACCGAACCAAATTTTTCCCCGTTTTTAAAACTCTTACAAAAAAAATTCTTTCGCAATATTCTCTGCCAGCAAGATAGCTAGCTACGCATTAATTTAATAGAGCAATCAGAGAATCCGAAGTTGCACTTAAGTTTCTCACATAATAGTACGTGGTTAACCGAGTCGAAGGCTTTGGAAAAGTCCAAAAGGCATTAAAGCGTTAGTTCTTCATGGTCAAAAGGCATCCTAATATCATCTAAAATTTTCATCATTGCAGTGGAACAGCTATGCTTTGGTCTAAATCCAGACTGCAGGAGTGACAGTAAATTGTTATCATGAATGAAGGTTGAGATTTTTTCCGCCATTAAGAACTCACAAACCTTCGAGAATGCCGGCAAGATACTGATTGGTCGATAGTCATTTGGGCTTAGTGCTGTGGTTACCTTCGCAACAGGCAAGATAATTCCTCTTTTCCATGCTGCAGGAAAACAGGCACTCGTAAAGCAATGATTAATTATATGTGTGAGAGGTCTAATAATAAAAGGTAATACAATTTTAACAAACTTAAGAGAGATACCATCATCCCCAACAGCATTTGACTTGATACGAGTAATGGATTTTATGACATCAGACTCGGTAACTCCAACATATTGAAATCGTTTTTTAAATTCCACAGCAGACGGAATAGCTTTAGTTAAAGGAGGAGAAATATTGCTATTGCTGGCACTAACGAAGAAGTTGTTTAAGGCATTCGGGTCGATTTTGCAATCAGCAGCCTGATTGCCATGGATGTTTCATTTCTTTAAGTTGCGCCATAAATCTTTCGATGGGAGAGAGGCATTCAATTTTTCTTTGCAATAGTACCGCTTAGCCTGCCTTGTAGTCGCCGTCGCTTCATTTCTAGCAGATTTGTACTGACACCAAGCTATATCTGTTAGAGAAAACAATATCTGTCCTCATTTTTTTTCCAGTTGGAGTGCATCTTATTGCGCTTTTTAATTGCCAAATGGACTTTGTTGTTGTACCAAGGACATGCCGTATTTCTGACTCGAGTTTTACGAAGAGGGACATGCGCATCAAACAGTAGGATTAAATTATTATTTAAAAATTCTAGCTTTTTATCAACTGTCTCAAGACTCCAACAATCATTCCAACAAATACAAGACAAGTCAGAGAACAGAGCAGAAACATTCAAAGACCGATAATCACGATACAAAAAAGTAGCACCAAGTTCTGAACGATGAAACACATCTACCGAACAAAAAATTAAGTCATGGTCAGATACAAAAAACAGTTGGTCAAATTTAAGAATATGAGAATGGTCAGAAGTTATAAAAGAGTCCAAGAGGCTAGGGATAGAGTTGTTCGAATAAAGCACTGTTCACTCAAAATTGGTACGCACAAATGAGGTTATATCTCTTGAAAAAAAAGCACACGATAATATTCTATAGCTCAAACAAAAGAGAATTTATTCAGTTATTCAAATGAGGAAACACCAATTTTATGTTTAACTTGAATGTATCATTTTGCGGGCATTTCTCTTGATGCTGTCCATTACTCCTTGAACACCCGATCTAGTGACCTGGGCAGCAAACTTCTTCCACTTAACAATCATTGATCCTGCGTTTTTGATAGCACCACCATTTCTGCGCAATTGGTTTTTAACAGTAACCCAATATTTTTCGATTGGGCGTAAATTTGGGTAATTTGGTAGATTGCTATCTCTCGGCTCTACATCGACACTATTGGCTTGATACCAATTCATTGTTGCCTGTGAATAATGAATGCTCGCCAAATCTGGCCAAAACTTTACTGAAGAACGATGGTGATCAATAAAAGGCAGTAAAAGTTTCTCCAAGCATTCCTTCCTGTATACTTCGGACGTTATAGCGCTGAAAGCCACATATGCCCTACTCTTCAGACCACAGCTGCAAATAGCTTGCCAAATCATCACTTTTTTGGCAAATTTATAAATTTTTTTGTAATAATATTTTGAAAGAACATCGCCCCGTTTCTTTAAAGTATAACACTTTTGTCCTGGGAGTTGTTTAAAGTCAAGCTTAACATAGGTTTCATCATCCATTATAACGCACCCATTAAATTTGCTCAAAATGTTGTTATAAAGTTTACGAGCGCGTCTTTTTGCTATTACATTTTGTGTATCTGAGTGATTTAGGAATATAATAGCTCGATAGGATTTCCTGCTTTAACGCGTATTCGCCTAGCTGTCAATAAGCTAGTTCCAAATTTTTTTAGCGCAATCATTGTCAGATAAAGCGGTATTCTTCTTAATTGAGGCTAGAACATTTCTTTTTAGTTTTGAGCCATTTTCGTATTTTTTTTTAATTGTTTTTTCTTCCTTTCAAGGCTCAGGGTGTCCTTGAATCGTTTTATAACTCTGAAAGCAGTAGTTTAGAACAACTTTAATATTGTAGCAATTTTTGATCCTGACCATGTCGGATTTTCCACAAATTTGTTCACAATTAATTTCCAAGCAGCAAACTCCTTCGCGAATAAAACTCACTAATAAAAAGCTAGTTCCACAAAATTTTAAACTGATAAAGGTACATTCATTGCCTACTGATACGCACTTACTTTTTTTAATACATTTCAAAAATGACTCTGTAGGGATTGCTGGAGTGCGTACCAATTTTGAGTGAACAGTGCTTTATCTGGTCGGTATGGAACTATTGTAGTGGTACCACATGGTCACTCACACCGACACTATCCGTCCGATGGTGCAATTGCATATTCCGTTATGCACTGGTGTCAGGTTGCCACTCGAGACGCGCGCCGCACTTGTAAACAAAGCAAGTCAGCACTTGTGGCGGCGGTCGAGCGAGTTCAACGCTACCTACCTCAGCGCACTGTTCCTAACGGAAATATGCAAGATCAGCTATTTTGGTCCTTGCCTACGGATTGGTCAGTTAAACTGTGCTCTGGAAAAATGGGCGGAGTATTGGAAATGCCATGCAAGTATAACAGTTAACTTCTGCTCTTGCGGCAAACGGAAACCACTGCGTTTCAATTTATTGCATAGAAGTTCATGTCGGCTCTTTTAGCCACTAGAGGCTTGATTACACGTAACGAGTCGAGTGACGAGACATCAAAATGGTACTAGGCCGAAAGAATTGGAATAGCGACCAAAAGAGACGAGTTGTTCAGACGTATTTCGACACGCGGCGAGTCAGTTCGGTTTTACAATGCACAAAATGAACTAAGCAACTCGCGCAATTAAACTCAACCGAGCGAAAAGTGGTGTGTGACGCATACCGCATGTCACGAGCGATTCCGCATGTGACGAGCGATTCCGCGAATCGCTGCGAAAAGATAAAAATATAACGGTAAAGTAGTGGTCGCTCGGCCTAGCAAACAAAATGTGATTCTAGTGGCTCTCTCCCTACTTTCATCGGTCACTGACTCAATCAAGAACTCGCCTTACCGTTTAGACGAAACGAGTACTCGTTCGAGTTGCTGTCTTCTCACTCTACTCGTTACGTGTAATCAAGCCTTAAGCATTGGCGCGGCTCGCCTTTACAATAAGCCAACCAGAACTGCTTTCTGACGGACAATTACAGAACCCATCCACTCTTCTTCGTTTCCACACCACACTATTAACAATCACTAAACCAGCAGCCGATATCTGATCATGGAGCTTATCAGTGCAAGAGTCATTCGAGAGCAGATTTACATTGAAATCACCACAAATCACGTAACGTTCATAATCAATCACAAATACAGACGACTCTGCAAAGAAAGTATCCAACGCAAAGCACCTATGCGGATTGTAAACACAGGATATTAGGACCTTCGAAGTGCCATTAGATACTTCGGCAATTATGTACTCAGTATCAGAATTAGTTGATTTTATCAATGGCCTGAGACTTAGTGATTTTTTGCAATATATTGCTACTCCTCCTCCTTTTCTGTGTTTGCGATCATTTCGAATAATGTTGTAATTATTGATTGAGTAAAAAAAGTCAGGAATATCGTCACTGAACCAAGTCTCAGAGACACAGATAATATCAATATTTGTCCCTTCAAACGTGCTCCTCAAATAATCACGTTTCTCGGTGTTTAAACTTCGTGCATTAAAGTGGGCTATGTTTAGGCCAGCAGATTGCTTGCAATGAATATCAATAACCAATTTTTGATTTTCACTAACGCCTGAACCTATTTTGCTAGTTTGAATATGGCAATACTGCACCGAACACGAAACAACCGAAAACACTAAAGTATAGTTATGACAATTGCAAACCATCAAATTTATGCAATAAGAGCAAAACAGAGAATGAAGAAAGAAAAGAGGAAGAATAGATAATAATATAATAAAACAAATGTTGAAATGAAGTTTGATGATGATCGGAGAATTACCATTAGTCTTTCCCACATCTTTCTTCACGGGCAGTCGGAAGGCTTCACGTATGGTTGGCACTTCATGCCGGACCGCTTTACAGATGCTGGAGAGGATGTCAACACAGCCGACACTCACGGAGTTCGGTACGCTGTTAACTATTAAGTCTGTGGCGACTACTTCCCTTTCAAATTTCGCTGTCTCTCTTTTAAGAGCAGTAACTTCAGCTTTTAGGGCACTAACATCCTCACATGACGCTTCAACAGCAGTCAGCCTCACATCTATAAATTTCATGGTTGTTTTAATAGTCAGCAACTCATCAGACAAACTATTAATTTTCTGCATCAGCCTCTCTTCACTGCATTTTACATACGCACTCAGCTGCTCCACGATAGACTCTCTTTGCTGGTCAATTTTTGCCTCCAGTTGTTGTACCCAAGACGCCATCGGCGGGTTCTCAACACATCGGCGTTTTGAGTGGAGTGGAGTGTTGATCTCTAACGGAGACAGCTTCGTGCTTCTCGTCGTTTTCTTTGCAGCACCAGAGATTATTATTGGTAAAGAATGCTTTGCTTAAACTTTAAACACACGAAATCTAGATGTTTGGCAAAACCACCAAGACTTCAACAGCTGCAACCCACAGAGGATCTCTTCACTAAGCTTTACACAGTTTTTTAAGTACTATCGCGACTTTGTGTGGTAGAAACAGTGACTTAAACGGCAGCACAAAATTTAAACGTCTACTCGCCAGACATACTCCAGTGTATGCTTGCTTTATCCACCTTTTTTTTTTGTGAAAAGTGAAAAGTTAGCCCCACGATAATATTGTTACGAAATTCCACAGTTCGTTATCGACGGTTCGTTTTGATTGTATTTGAAAATAAAACAACTTCAATTCTTCAGCGCAAACTCAGTCAGAACTAACAATCCTTTATTTACAGAATTTACACTTCGCTTGTATCTACACTTTTTACCACTTTGCTTGCTCAAAACACAGACTCGACTCACTGCGCTGCACACTGCTGCTTTTATACCAGTTTTCTTATCGCGCCGAAGTTTCTTGCAACTTGCAATTGGAAAATGCTCGACCATTCTCGCACAGTCCATTTCTCGCGAACCTTGCCATATCGGACTATACCAAGCGAATTTATACCAGTTTTGCTGTACTTCAAAGTGCATACCTAAAAGTATGCTTGCAAAAGCGTTCATGAACAGCACAGAGTGCATTTTCGTTTCAATATTAAAAAAAAAACATACTTGGCACTTTACTCTTCGTTATCCGATTATGACCTTTGTTAGTACTTCGGGTACAATGTACCTCTTTTTATAATTCATTACATATAGCCACTTGTTTCAAATTGATTCTAGGACGATAAAATGCCAATAAACGAATTCTTAGATGAAGTGCCGTCTTCAATATGTTCGGGCTATTAGGCCAACTAAAACTATAAGCGGAAAAAACAAACACATTCGCTCATAAATAAAAGCGGACCAAACTGGGAACGTTTAGTGAATATTTTCTCATACATTAATTAAGGAACATCAAGATATATAAGTCACAAAAGTTGCCTCAATTTATTTATTTTATCCACATTTTATTTGAGAAGTTTCCATGATTTATAATCTACACAAATACGTATTTGTTTTTTTAGATAGTTAATATTTGACACAACAACAACACAATAACAATTCCTTGATCACACCTGTTGGCTGAAATAAAGCAGCGATTTATACTATTCGCCAATATCTTTAAGCAATGAATTATCGTATCATCACGTTAAGATTACAATTAAAATTTAAATGCTCTGCTTGGGTGAGAAGCGTCAACGTAAAATTAATAACATTTTTCGCTATTAAAATGAGGTTTATAAAAGTTGAATAATGAAACTTTCACAATAAGTGAATAATATTTTTTTCTAACCTTTAGTAAAGAATTAGTAGGAAGTATGATAAGCTTCACTTACCTGCGTTCTGTGTAGAAGTTTGTTCCTCTTTCGGAGACACAATTGGGATTCTAAAAAGAAGAAATCAAATACACATTCAAATGCCGTGAAATGAAATGAAAATTGACGAAAAAATAACAAAAGTGAATTTCAGGTTATCCGAAACGCTACGGTTAGGAGCTGTGGGCGTTTAACTCTTTCGGTACTTCTTTTTTGTTTTTAACTTTAAAAATCATTCTTTTCCATTTTATTATTATTTAAGCCTACATAATGAATAATCAAACCTTAGGAACTATATTTGGGATCTAACTTTTTTTACACTTACTAAAGCAATAAATACCTACTAGATTACTTACATAAACCTTTGAAATAAATTGATTTTTGTAATAGAATAAATAAAAGTACGAAGTAACCTCTTTTTGTAAAATACGCAGCTCGATAGGACTGCGCACTTTCTGAACCCTTACAATTTACTTGGTACACTAATCAAAAAATTTTTTCCATTATTTGGTATAAAAACCTTCAGAGAAAAATACAAAAATTTAAAAATATAGTATCCACAAGTGTTTGACCTAAAACAGGCACTGAAAAGAGGGTATGCCATATGGCATAGAATAACCGAAAGGGTTAATTCTAGTTGTTGCAATTGTTTCATTCGAAACTAGCGTACACTGGAGTTCTTTTCGAGTGTGTCTGTAAAAATCTATGAGCTTAGTTTGAAACCACATTAGCCACCCATAATTTCTGTAACAGTTATTTGGAAGTTAACTCCCGAAATCACCCCGGCGTGTGCCACTGATTAGACTAGCTGATTAAATTAGCGTACTTACTTTTTACTTCTCGGTTTTTGCGTTGACGGTAAAATTTCTACAGACGGTGCATCCGATATTGCTGAAACCACCGGTGTTTGACCGACGACAACGTCGCGCTGTTGCTGAGGCATTTGATGCATATCTGTAAATAGGATACCGAAATATATGAAAATACTATCAATTATTAACGCCAATAGAAAACCTGATGGAGTCATGTACTTACCTAAGATTTCATATGGTATATTACGCAGCGGTTCTCCGGCCATCATAATTACACCAGTACTCATTGCCATATTTGCAGGCTCTGCTGACGTTGCATTGACTGGCATTTCTGATTGCATTGACACTGTCGGCTGCGATGGATACATGGGATCCGAATATTCAGTATCGGTACTCTACAGACCAAACCAAAAAAACAAGATGAAAAAGATAAAATGATCAGTATGGTCTGCAGATCAAACATAAATTAATAAATTTGTTTCTCAATTACCTTGACAAAGTCGTCCAAAATGTTTTTCTTTGTATCCGGATGAATGATTTCCAGAGCATGTTTACGCAAAGTGTGTTTGCTGGTTCTTTGTAATGGTTGTGGAGGAACATTAGCTGGTACGACATTAACTATCGACGGCACGCCAACTTGCTGGCCACTGCTGGACGGCGCGACGCCCAGTACAGCGGTCGGACTAGTGCCGGGCGGCACAGTATTAGCCAGCACAGCGCCGGGCGCCAGCGGCATCTGTGATTGTGCAGAACCTGGCGGTCCAGCCATCGGTCCCGTTTGCACCGACATTGTATTGCTTATCCCGACGCCAGTGTTGACGCCGACAGCGCCACGTTGCGGAGTTGGCATGGAATAGTAAGGCTGATAGGAATAGTAATTAGGCTGTAACTGCTGTGTGTATGAATATTGTGGCGCTTGATAGGCCTGCCGCGGATATTGTGTAAATGTTGGTAGCACTACACCTTGTACACCCTGATGCATGGCCTGTTGATACATGGGCATTTGGACATGACGTGCATTGGTGCGCGGCGCCGGACTAGCGGGCGGGCCACGGTATATATTGCCTGTTTGATTTGTACGTAGTTGGCCGCTATTGTTGGCGCCCGTTGATTGAATATACTGCGATGAAAAACATGTAGCATACAACTGGTTAATCAATGCTCATTTACTAAGATCGGGTGCATAAACACAAAAGTCAAGACATATGGGCATCTCCCAAAAAAGGTTCACCACGAGTGAAAAATTCAAATTCCTCAGAAAAACTTGTTATAAGCCAATAATAAAGCTTAAATATCAAAATTTTATAAATGTAAAAGAATTTTTAATGTTTTTTAATTTTTGACCGAAATATGTATACTACTGCAAAAGAAAAAACTTTTCTGAGCCTTTTGCCGAATTATATGAACTTTGTTCTTTGCGTTTTTATCTTATTCAAGTAATATTATATTTTTCTTGTAATGTAAAAGTTTTCTACTAACAACAATCTTATGTATTAGAGAAAGCGAGAGAAAGTGGAGTTCGAAGAACGAAAGTTTTTTTAGTTTGCTTCTTCCTGTATCCTATTGTCGCGTCCGTGCCCAAAAAACCTTATTAGTTGTTGTCATTAGTGGACAAACTTTTCAAATGCAAGTAGCTGACAGTTTTTAAATAGGTGCATTGTTCTCGTAAGCAAATATAATAATTGGTTCCCGGAAAAAACGGAAAAACATTTTATGGGTGTTTAAAATTTGTCGCGTCCGTAACCGGAAGCTCTGAATATTCGATTCTTTTTCGATTTCCGGTCAATTTCCGCATTTCTTGAGATAAAAATTTCTCTTTCAAACTATTGACTCTCATTGAACACTTTAGCAATAAAATACAACAAAATATCAAAAATATAATTTAGGTTGAGAATTACAGCTCAATCAAATTTGTACGATATATCGTACAATGGTCCGCAAAGGAGTAAAAATGCATTAAACTTTTGTTTCGTTTTTTGAAGTTTTATGAATAATTCATAGGTTTTTTTGATAAGAAAACATAAATTATAACAACAAAAAATCAAAACGTGATTTCATTTTGATCGAAACCTATATAAATTATATATATAAATAATTGAGTCACATTTATCAGGCCTTATAAAACCGTTATTGTTGTTGCAAAGCCCTTTTCCCCCCTCAATAAAACACAGAATCAACTAAACACCATATAGCTTTGTAGAAAGATACCGAATATAGCCGATTCTTATTATCGTATTTAGGGTGGTGTTACTACATGCAGCCGACAGCCGCCGTGGCTGAGTTGGTTAGTGCGCGGTCCAGCGAGTCGCATGCAGAGCGACGCAAGTTCGAATTCTGCATGTAGTAACACCTAAAAAAAATAACGGGAAACTCGTTTTCTCTTTCGGTGGCTGTCCTCTCAACTGGAAATGGCAAACCTCTGAGAGTAAAAATTGCCTATGAAAAAGCTCCCAACCTGCCGTTCGGAACCGGCATAAAACTGTAGGTCCCTTCCACCCGCGTACCAAATTCACACGTACAACACGGGTGGTTGCGGGAAGCTAGGCCTTAGTCTCGCGTAAGCGGGCTGTGGTGCCAATCAATTAATTAATTATTATTATTAATACTACATGCAGTATTCGATCTTGCGTCGCTCTGCATCCGACTCGCTGGACCGCGCACTAACCAACTGAGCCAACTGAACCAACAGTGATATACTCATGATATACCTAATTAAGAAAAGGTAAGACAAAATTCTCATATTTCATAAGTCTACGAAGGAAAGTTATGCTTTGACCTTCATTTGCATGTAGAAATATAAAAAAAATTCCCAAAAATCACTAAATTTTGTATATTTCTATAAGAGCTTAGAAAAAAACTTATTTTTTTTGTCGCGTCCGTTTCATTGCATAATTGCTTATTATTTTGTACTAATTTGTACTAAATCTTTCCAATATATTTCTAAAATGTAGCACTATTTCAGCGCGATAGAACACTAAAAAACATATCGACTTTTTGTGTTTCTTTCTTGTTTTTGGTGTAATTGAAAGCGTGCGAATGTCGCATCCGTGCCACTGGGAGATGCCCATATATAAATTTGCCAATACGTAAACAATTATATAAATGAAATTTACATACATATATACATACACCTACATACATATTATAGTTATATATTTATATATATACAGTTGCCTTATTTTTTCTGCTCTCAGCGTAGGATGCTGTTATAGCTATATGCTGAATTAGATTTATTTTCAAACTAATTTGGGATTTGGTCATTCAAAATATAGTAGCAAGAAACATTAAACTTTAATATTTTTTTGCACCAATAGTTTACAACAAGCTGAATATTTTGATTTTGTATTTACTTCTACTGGCTTAGGTAAAAATCTGCTTGAAAGTTGTTCAGCAATGGGGCAAGACAAGCACTATACGGCTGATCAGCGTAATCTTATTAAATGATTATTTTCTGAATAGAAAACGTACAAAGTCCAAAATATTGTTGGTTGCTCACCGACGATGGTATGTAATGCCTTAAAATATCAATCGCAACATGAAACACGTGAACGGTGTTCTGCAATGTTGAAGAAATTGATTGAGCGCGTGGTTAGATATTCAAAGAAGAATCCATCCTTTCCCCCCCCCCTGCTGCTGAAATGATGAATTACAAGTGGAGGTAAAAACCTGAGATAGAACCTGTTCGTAGACTTTTACGAGAACATGTTTTAGCAGCTCGTAACCCAAGGAAACTACCATTAATTAATTAATTGATTGGCACGACAGCCCGCTTACGCGAGACTAAGGCCTAGCTTCCCGCAACCACCCGTGTTGTGCGTGTGAATTTTGTACGCGGGTGGAAGGGACCTACAGTTTTATGCCGGTTCCGAACGGCAGGTTGGGAGCCTTTCATAGGCAATTTTTACTCTCAGAGGTTTGCCATTTCCAGCTGAGAGGACAGCCACCGAATGAGAAAACGAGTTTCCCGTTATTTTTTTAGGTGTTACTACATGCAGTATTCGATCTTGCGTCGCTCTGCATGCGACTCGTTGGACCGCGCACTAACCAACTGAGCCACGGCGGCTGCCGTAGGAAACTACCATAACTATCTTAAAAGCGATAAGATTAACCCTTTCGACCCCAAATTTTACCCTGTGTCTCGATATTACTTTTAAGTATTTAAATCATGAAACACTTGCCTAAGAAGTATGCATACGGCATGTGAAGTCACCACGCCTCTTTGTTAGAGTTCTCGAGCTAGTTTACTTTTGAACAATTTTAGCTTAAAACGGGTTAAATAAATTTTGTATCAATATTTCTTAGTTTCGGAAAAAATATTTAATACTTAAGGAAAAATACAAAATTATCACTTTTTGATTTTATTTACCCATTATTAAAGAAAGGGTTTTGATTAAACGCACCCAATTAGATTTCAATTAGAACACAAACTTTTCCTGATATTGCTGCAACTTATTGGAAATTATTTTGGGGATAACAGTAACATGTTTGTAATTTGCTTTGAATTCACTTCTAAAAATATTAATTGGTTGGTGCCTACTTAAATTAAAACTTTTGCTATAAGATGACAAATAGCTGAAGTTGCTCTAAGGCAACTTTGGGGGTCCATAGGGTTAAAGTTTACGAAGAAGCGTTTGAATTAGCCAGATGAATCAAAAATAGTTTTATATGGTGGAAAAGGGTCTCGCCAATATGTCAGATTAGATTGTTTTAGAGTTAGATCCAGTATTTACTGGATCAAAGAAAAGATGGTTCGATACGTGTATGTACGATTCTTGCAGAAAATCACTCAATCTTATGAAACGTAATACAAGTTTGGTTTTATTTTTACCGAAGTAAAGCGTACTACTACTTTTCCGACCGTTCAAATTCAAGCTTGTGTCACAGTTAAGTAAATCGCAATAAACTAATAAAACTTGAAATTCCTTACAGGTAGTAAATGTTTGTAAAGCGAATAATTTGTTTTTACTTAAATTTTTTTTTGAGTATACAAACTGATATTATTTTACCTGCAGCTGTACATATGTTTATAAAAAATATACAATATGTAAATATATATAAGAGTGGAGTTCACTCTTCATAGCATTTTAGGTTTTATACTCCTGACAGACATAGGATTTTTGTACTACGAAGAATACTACAATCAAAGCTCTAAAAACTCATACTAGCACGCTAACACACACTTGGTTTTTGTAATACGTAGTACATTTTGACAGCGGCGAAAACAAATTTACAAAGAGCGGAAATATTATTCTGTTTATTCTCTGTTCCTGCAGTGAGGTAGTCAACGAAGAGCTTTAAGCTTTTCAGTATGTTCCGATTCGATTCCAGTCGATTCCCTTTGTAGTAAACTGAAAAGTCCCATTCCTGTTCGTGGTATTGTACTGGATTTTTGTACAGATGCTTTCGAACAAAAGTTGAAAAATCCAGTGACAGAGATTGGTTTCCTATACTAGCAGGATTTGCAGCAGATGTCTGTCACAGGTATAAAAGTTGCTATCGTAGCAATCTAACGCTTTAACTGCTTTCGAAAACATTGCGGAAATGCAAGAATGGCTACAACAGCAACTTTACACTTTTAATGCTATGAAGGGTGAACTCCGCTATTATATATATATTGATACGATGAGAAATTCTGTGCCGCACTGTACAGGAATGCTTTTCTCCGCACGAATGTTTTCCAAGCATACTTTTAGGCATGCACTGTGAAGTACGGCGAACTGGTATAATTCGCTTGGTATAGTCCGATGTGGCAAGGATGGTTCTCGAAGAAATAGGCTGTGCGAGAATGGTCGAGCGTTTTCCAATTGGAAGTTGCAAGAAAATTCGGCGCGATAAGAAAACTGGTATAAAAGCAGCAGTGTGCAGCGCAGTGAGTCGAGTCTGTGTTGAGCAAGCAATGGGGAAGCATGCAATAGTAGTAGTGTAAAGATGTTAGCAATGGAAAGGTACATTCTTAACTGACATCCTGTCAAAATTGTATGACATTTGGGATAATGGAAACCAAAATACCGCGCTCAAAGTGAGTGCGTGAAGTGTGTTTGTGACATCGGTCGAAAAACGAACAAAGAGCAAATATTAAGTTCTGTTTTTAACTCGGTAAACCCTTTACTGAGACGCATAATTTGCTGAAACAAGTTTATGGCGATAATTGTCTATCCCGTACCAGAGTGTTTGAGTGGTATAAGCGGTTCTAGGAAGGTCGTGAAGACATTCAGGACGACGAACATCCAGGTCCTTCGAATACCGTGGTTACTCAAAGTAACATTGAAAAAGTGTGTGAATTTATAAAAAATGAGCCAAAATCTTCGTTGCGATACATGGAAATGGAATTGAATATGTCCAAAAATGCAATTCATCTTATTTTGACCGATCATTTGAATCTACGGAAGGTGTGTGCACGCTTTGTTCTACACAAATTGACCGACTACGAAAAATCGCTCCGAATTCAACATTGATCAACAAAATTTTTTGATCAAAAATTCCATTCATTCCAATAACCATCAACCATTCACCGTACTCACCGGATTTGCATCCGTGCGACTTTTACTTGTTCTCCAAATTGCACTTGCCTATGAAAGGAAAACGTTATGCCGACGTAGAGGCCATCCAAAGAGCGACGACCGACATACTAAAGTCGATGGATACAAATGATCTCAAAAACTCATTCGATATGTTAATTGATCGTGCAAAACGTTGTGTTGATGCGGAAGGAGACTATTTTGAATAAAATAAATGAGATTTGCCGGAATATTGAGTTTTTGTCTTTATTTTGAAAAGGTTCCGTTTTCCATGGGACACACTGTGTATATAGTGACATAACGCAAGTCACACCAGACACATTCCATTCCCACACAAATCACGCTGAATAAGCAATCTTGCATTTATTGCAGACAAATAAATGCAGTTAGCTTCGCCAGCAAGACACACACATACACATACTTTTTCCAAGCGCTGTAGCTTCTCCGCAGCGACTTAAATGTCAGTTCTAAGCCAGATACCAAATAAAGAGGACTCAAAATTTACGGAGATGTTTTTATTCCACTGGCGCAGTCGCTAAACGAACCTCCGCGGCGCCCAAAGCGGTAGTGACAATCGTACTAAGTTTTAATATAAAACCTCGACAGTAGTACGTAAACTACAAAACGCGTAGCCGTTAAGAAAAAATGCAAGTGACTTTTAAACTTGGAAAGACGCTTCAGAATTCGTAGAGGACATAAATCCAATGCGGTTACCTCAAAACCATGCGAAATAGCTGCAAGTGCATACCGTATTGAAAATAAATTTAAATAAGTAAAACATTATTAATCGTTTTAAGTGGAAATTTAACTAATCCTACGCAACTTTAGCAATAAAATAAATAAAACAAACATAAAAAAAAATATATTATAATAAAAAAAATAAAATAAAATTAAAATAAAGTGAAGATTAAATTTATTCTGCTTAACTTGATCAAAAAAACAAAAATAAGCAGCAAACAATTGAAAACAAATTAAAATAAATAGAACGTAATTAATTGTTTCTGAGCAAAGATTGAATTAACCCTACATAACAAAGAATAAAAATAAAACCAACTGAAATCATGGTAGAACCAGCACCAGCGGCGGCAGCAGGGCCACTTTCGGAAAGCAGCATGGCCCAAGTGGCACAGCAGTTACAAAACATCGAAAGGTTCGATGGCAACCCAAGTGCTCTCTATACCTTCATTAAACGGGTCGACTACGTGTTAGCGCTCTACCCCACCAACCATGTGGTGCAGCAGCTTATAATCTTCGGTCACATCGAGAGAAATATCTGCGGCGACGTCATGCGAGCCATAGGATTGAGCGACCTTAACAGCTGGACTGAGCTCAGACGACAACTCATTCTGAGTTTCAAGCCCCAGACGCCGAATCATACCCTTTTGGAAGAATTTAGGAACACACCCTATAAGGGCAACGATCATTTCTGGAAGAAGCTGAAAGGCGACGACAAGTATTGATAAGTAAGCTAGAATTAGAAAATAACGTATCAGAAAGAACACTTTTCCTTCGTTTGATCAAAAGTAGTATTGAAGATTTAATTCAAAAATTGCCAACTCACATTTACTTACGCATTATTAAACATGAAATAACAGACCTAAGATCACTTATTAATTTGTTGCAAGAGAAAGGCATTTACGAAAGCATGAATCCAATAAATAAAATTAACCAGAAAAGTAGTATACTAGAAAAACAAAACAAATCCTATAATCATACACAATCAAATTATAATCAGCCAAGATTTTTTACCCCATTTCAACCATATTATAATCCAACCATTCCTCAACCGAATTCATACCAACCACCATTCAAGCCATCTCCTTATCAACAACCAAACCCCAACTATCAACTAACACAAAAACCTCAAACACCCCCAGCCCCAAGGATGAATCCCAGTATGAACAAACAGTTCATGTTCGATCGCCATCGATTTGGACAAAATTCGAACATTTTACAGGACTCACCACAATCTTTTAGTACAATACCAAATCAACCATCAAAAAGACCTAGACCATCTGACAGTGGACAGAGCAGAATGAGCATAGGCGAAATGAGATACTAAGAAGAAGTGCCAAACAATTATTGCACAGGCAACTATTACCAACCAGAGAATAACAACTGCTCGAATTATTATTACCCACACTCTGACCCAAACTATTACTATGCAGATTTGGACAATCAACAGTATACAGAAACGCGAATACCACAATACGAACAAAATCAGCAACCACCAATTGAGGAAATTGAATTTGAAAACAAGGAAACACAAATTGAACAGGCTGAAAATTTTCAGTTGACGGCCTCGGAAACAACGAATACATAACTATTAATTACAAAGGCAAACCCCTAAAGTGTTTAATTGACACAGGCTCGACGGTAAATATGATGACGCATATTTTTGATTTACATGAAGCAGATACAAAATACGTCTTGAAAACTAGTAATGGATCGTTAACCATCAATAGAAGTGTTAAACTACCCTCTAACAACTTGTTTCCGGATGACCATTATTTTTTATTACACAACTTCTCTAATAATTATGACATGTTAATAGGAAGAACTTTATTAAAGCAAGCAACAGCCCGTATTGATTATGAAGAACATAACGTAAATCTTTATGGCATTAGTTTTGAACTACACGATTTTCCAGGATTATCTTATCAAAATCACTTTATATTTGAATCGGAACAAACAGAAGAAAAATCAAGTATTCAGACACAACAAAACGCGGTTGAAGAACCATATCGCCTTGAACATTTAAATTCAGAAGAGAGACATAAATTGGAAGCACTACTCTACAAGTATCGACACATACAGTACCACGAAGGAGATAAACTTACATTCACAAACAAAGAAAAACATACCATTAACACAGTGCATAACTCGCCCGTTTACTCCAAGACATACAGTTTCCCCCAGGCATATGAACAAGAAGTGGAAGAACAGTTACAGGACATGCTGAACCAAGACATTATCCGTCCAAGTAATTCACCTTACAATAGTCCCATCTGGGTTATACCCAAAAAACAAGATGCTTCCGGTAAGAAAAAATTCAGAATAGTGATAGATTATCGCAAATTAAATGAGATCACCATAAGCGATAGACACCCCATACCAAGTATAGATGAAATACTAGGAAAATTGGGTAGATGTAACTATTTTACGTCAATAGACCTAGCCAAGGGCTTTCACCAGATTGAAATGGATCCCAAATCAATAACCAAGACAGCATTCTCTACAAAAAATGGCCATTACGAGTATTTACGTATGCCATTTGGCCTAAAGAATGCCCCAGCTACCTTTCAACGATGTATGAATGACGTACTTCGTCCACTCCTTAACACAAACTATTTGGTGTATCTAGATGACGTAATAGTTTTCTCTACATCCCTCGAGGAGCACTTACATTCCTTACAATTGGTCTTTGAAAGATTGGAAAATGCTAATCTAAAGTTACAATTAGATAAATGTGAATTTTTACGGCAGGAAACAACATTTTTGGGACACTTGATAACTAACGAAGGCATCAAACCTAATCCGGAGAAGATTAAAGCAATATTAAAATACCCCATACCCACTAAAACAAAAGAATTAAAAGCCTTCTTAGGACTAGCAGGATACTATAGAAAATTCATACCTAATTTCGCAGACATTGCTAAGCCCATGACTAAAAGATTAAAAAAAGACGAACAAATTGATGCGAAAAACCCAGAATATATTTTGGCTTTTGAAAAATTAAAACAGTTAATTTCTAATGACCCTGTATTGAAGATACCCGATTTTAACAGGAAGTTTGTATTGACAACTGACGCTAGCGATGTTGCGCTAGGTGCTGTATTGTCACAAGACGGCCACCCAATTAATTACATCAGCAGGACACTAAATGAACATGAAGCAAATTACAGCGCTATAGAAAAAGAGCTTCTTGCTATAGTTTGGGCTACTAAAACTTTCCGGCACTATTTGCTAGGCAGACATTTTGAAATAGCTAGTGATCATCAACCATTATGTTGGTTGTATAAAATGAAAGATCCTAATTCCAAACTTACTAGATGGTGAATAAAACTATCAGAATTTGACTTTGATATTAAATACATAAAGGGTAAAGAAAACTATGTGGCGGACGCCTTGTCTCGCATAAAAATTGAACAGTGTTATTTCTCGGAACAAACACAGCACAGCGCTGATAAAGATAATAGTAACCTCATCTTTTTAACTGAAAAGCCCGTTAACCATTACAGTCGTCAAATTATTTTTACTAAAGGACCGGACGAAATAACTTATGAGACATATTTTAAAAAACAAATCACTCATATTTCCTATAGCCACATGACAATAGAAAAGGCAAAGCAATACTTAATCAATCATTTCTGCACTAAGCACAGTACCCTCCATATCGATAATGATGCAGATTTCGAAACTATCCAAGAAGCTCACAAAGCCATCATTAATACCAACAACACTAAGATACTAAGAAGTCTGGTGTTACTAAAAAATATAAACACCTATGCTGAATTCAAAGAGTTAATTTTACAAACACATGAAAAGTTGCTCCATCCAGGTATGCAAAAAATGAGTAAACTTTTTAACGAATCGTATTATTTTCCAAACAGTCAATTACTTATTCAAAACATAATCAATGAATGTCATGTTTGCAATCTAGCCAAAACAGAACACCGTAACACCAATTTACCCTTAAATATTACACCACCATCTGAGTTTTGTCGTGAAAAATTTGTGATAGATATCTACTCATCTGAAGGAAGACATTACGTTAGCTGTATTGACGTGTACTCGAAGTTTGCTACACTCGAACAAGTGCAAACCAAAGATTGGATTGAGTGTAAAAAGGCTCTTATGCGAATATTCAACAACATGGGTAAACCTCAACTGCTGAAGGCAGATAGAGACGGTGCTTTTTCTAGCCTAGCGCTAAAGCGTTGGTTGGATAGCGAAGGAGTTGAGTTACAGTTGAACACAGCAAAAACCGGCGTAGCAGACGTAGAAAGATTTCATAAAACCATTAACGAAAAAATAAGAATTATAAAAACATCAGATGATGAGGAAGCTAAATTGAATAAAATCGAAACTATCCTTTACACATACAACCACAAAACCAAACATGACACAACAGGACAAACCCCTGCCCACATATTTTTATATGACGGACAACCAATCATTGATACCCAGGCGAAGAAAATAGAAAAAATTAATAACATCAATAACGATCGACGAGATTACGATATAAATACAAGATATAGAAAGGGACCATTACAGAAAGGAAAGTTGGAAAATCCCTTCAAATGCAATCAAAACGTAGAACAAACTGCACCAGACCGCTATCAAATAACAAACAAAAATAGAACTACACACTACTACAAAACCCAATTTAAAAAGTCAAAAAAAATTAATAACCTACAATTATTGCAGGATGGCGATTTTGGATAACAATATTACTTTTGACGCACACCCAATGTAATTGTCAACAAATTCAAGTGAATAACATCGACACCAACCATGGATATCTCCCCTTCTCAGATAAACCTTTCGAAATGCCATCGGCATTTGAACACCATTGTTTAAGAATAAATTTAACTCAAATAGAATCCATTACCGACTATTTTGCTCAAAATGTGCCCAACCACATCCACGCACCACAATTCAAGTATTTGTATGGAAAATTGCTGAGAGAGGTAAACGGCATAACACTTCATCGGGAAAATAGACAAAAACGTGGTCTACTAAACGTTGTAGGCTCAGCTTACAAATACCTTTTTGGCACACTCGACGAAGATGATCTAGTCGAATTCCAGAAGAATTTAGAGGCAGTAGAACAAAACTCCATCAAATTGCACGAATTAAACGACATAATAGAGCAAGTAAATACTGGAATGCAGAAGGTGCAGGACTATGAAAATAACCGCAACACTTTTGACACACTCATGCATGAGCTCTTACAGTTCACAGAATACGTAGAGGACTTGGAAATGGGAATGCAACTCTCCCGACTAGGACTGTTTAACCCCAAATTACTAAATTACGACAGATTGGAAAACATTAACAGCCAAAACATATTATCAATCAAGACATCTACTTGCATCGATCATACAAATAACTTCCTATTAATCATATCACACATACCCACTAATCACCAATTAATTAATCAAAATAATTCCTTATCCAGACCAAAATGGCTATCAGCTAGATTACACAGATACACAGTCGTATTTTGAAAAAGAAAATAAAGTTTTTAATCGAGATTATAAAGAAATTAACAACGCATGTATTGCTGACATAGTCAGGCGTAAGCACCCAGTTTGTAATTTTATACCAGTACTTGCAAAAGAATTAATTAAATACGTAGAACCTAACATATCATAATATTAACTTGGAACATAAGCAAAACTGCAGTCATTCAGAACTGCGAAAATCTTAACAAAAATTTTCAAGTTGAAGGAAATAAAATCATCCGAGTGACACAGTGCAGAATCGAAATTGAAAATATCATATTAAGCGAAAATTACCAAATACCGGAAATTGATCTAACTCCTTTGTACGCTCCTCTAGAATTAACTAAGATTAAGACCATAAAATACAACGATATTGTCAAACTCATTACAGAAAATAATACTATAATTTACATAATTATTTCAATTTTACTCTGTATACTTATTGTACTTTTTCTTTGCTTAAAATACGTAACCTCAAACCCATTTGTAATTTTATACACAAAATCTCGAAAACAAACAAAACCTAAACAAAGTATCACACAGCAAAATGACATAGAACTTGAACTACCAAAATTGTATCCATCCACATCAGCATAAAATATGCTTCTCTTTAAGGGAAAGGAAGTGACATAACGCAAGTCACACCAGACACATTCCATTCCCACACAAATCACGCTGAATAAGCAATCTTGCATTTATTGCAGACAAATAAATGCAGTTAGCTTCGCCAGCAAGACACACACATACACATACTTTTTCCAAGCGCTGTAGCTTCTCCGCAGCGACTTAAATGCCAGTTCTAAGCCAGATACCAAATAAAGAGGACTCAAAATTTACGGAGATGTTTTTATTCCACTATATCTGTGGTCAAAAGCAATAACCGCCAAAGTCGTAAATTGCTGTTCCGAGTAATCTCGCTTTAAAGTTTTAGCGCGTAGTGTGTTCGCTATGGGAATGCGAATAGGTTTCTATTCATAACTTTTTTTTATTTTAAAGTTAGAAACTCCCCGATTTTACGCAAAGGTAGAGCACACTCAAGGGAACGTGGTGGCATCCATAACTCAATTTCTTCTTAAGTCGACTTAAGCGGTTAGTGCTTTTGACCACAGATATACAGTGGTGAGCAAAATAATAAGAACAATACTTTTACTATTATGTTGGTATATATTTCAAGCAAACAGTGTTGTTACAAAAACTTTTGATATACCCACATTGTCTTAGCTGTAATTATCACACAAATTTTACTGTTTTACAAAAAATCGTATGACTACATTGTCCGACACCCGCTTTTTTTATCGATTTGAAAATAATTTTACTGTGCAAAAAAATAAGAACACGTTGTCAAACCTGTTCTAAAAGCAAAATTTTCGCAAATTTCACTTAACGTAACGGTAAGTTATTGTATAAAAATATAAAAACTTGCATAGTACATGTTTAAAAAAAAATCTGTTTAATAACCATAGAAATGGGTCGCGGAAAAACTTGCACAAATGTAGAAAGACAAATGATCAGGGCGATGGTAGAAGAACGAAAAACATATCGCGAAATATCCACGATATTTAAGATATCGCTCTGCAAAATCCATAACGCCGTAAATTGGACGCCAAAACCAGAAACTCGAGGCCGAAAAAAGAAAACGAGCGAAAAAATTGATAGGCGAATTATAAAAGCGACAAAAGACGACCCATGCAAGTCCTCAAAAGTAATTGGACTTGAATGTGGTGCAGAAGTTAGCAGCTCTACCATTCGCAGAAGGCTACGGGAGACCAATTTATACGGCCGGGTGGTGCGCAAGGTGCTGATGTTGCGGCCAAAAATTTTTAAAAGAACAACTTCAGTTTGCCAGAAAGCACGTAGCTCTCAGAAACCAATCGAAGTGGCGCAGCGTACTTTTTAGTGATAAAACAAAGGTAAACCTAGTTGGATCGGATGGCAAGAAGTATGTTCGCCGCCCTGTCACCCGTGCGTATGACACCAAATACACGCAGAAGACTGTCAAGAATGAAGGTGGAAGCATTATGTTATGGGACTGCTTTGGATGGCACGGTGTGGGGCCCATACATCTCATAAAAGGCAACCTGGAGAGCCAAAAATACATTGACATACTGTCCACTGAAATGCTTCCCTATGCACAACAAGTTATGGGCCCTGGAGTCATTTTCCAACAGGATAATGACCCCAAACACACATCTCGCTTGGCCAAAGATTGGTTTGCAGCGCAAAATGTTATTCTTATGGAATGGCCCGCGCAAAGTCCTCACCTAAACCCAATTGAACATTAATTGGCGGACTTAAAACGCGCCATTGGTACTAAAAGATTTAACAATACGGACGAATTATGGGCTGCAGCACAAATTTCATGGAATGCAATCCTTGTACAACGATGTCGAGACCTTATTGACTCCATGAATAGGCGGTGCATTGCAGCGGAGTCCAGCAAGGGCTACAACACAAAATATTAAAAATAAGAACGGATTTGGTCTGTTAAATAGCAAAAATAATAGTAACATTTAACTTGTTCTTATTATTTTGAACAACTTGTTTTCTATGTTTTTGTTAATTACATTCTTTTCTTGGGCTGTAAATAATCTTGAAAATAAAACCATGCTTAGCCACTGTTAACAAACCTATAAGTAAAATGGTCTGCAAATTTGTATGGTTATTTTTTAATTGGGTTAATTTTTGTGCGAAGTTTAAATGCATACATATTCCTGTTCTTATTATTTTGCTCACCACTGTATCTCTATGTTTCTATAAATACATGTATGTTTGTTTGCTTGTTGATCACAGTACACTAAAACTCAAAGTCCGATTGAGCTGAATCTTTCACCGGGCAAAAATAGAAGGAACAGTTAAAATTTGCTGAAAATTTGCAGTCTAAGCACAGAATAATAATAATAATATAATAATAATAGTAATACAGAATGCGCATCTCATACAAATTCAAAAATGTTAAGGCGTCGTAATATAACGACTACTGTTAATTTAACATTAGGTCCTTTGCTATTAACATTACAAACAGCACTAGACAGCTTTCGTTTCTGTTATATTACAGAACAAACAGCACAGAGATTAGATTCTAATCATTAGAAGAAAGTAATGATCGCATGAGGCTTCGCGGAGCATTGAAGGGAAAATAGCGTCAGGTTGTGGTTGCTGTTGTTGTCGGCCAACAAAACGAAGTGCCTTGCATATATAAGAGAAGAGCAATAAACTATGGTTGTTGTTATTTTTGCCGGCTAGGAAACGAAACATTGAATTATATTTTATTATTAATTATATAATAAATTCTATAAAGACAGCCGCCGTGGCTCAGTTGGTTAGTGCGCGGTCCAGCGAGTCGCATGCAGAGCGACGCAAGTTCGAATTCTGCATGTAGTAACACCTAAAAAAAATAACGGGAAACTCGTTTTCTCTTTCGGTGGCTGTCCTCTCAGCTGGAAATGGCAAACCTCTGAGAGTAAAAATTGCCTATGAAAAAGCTCCCAACCTGCCGTTCGGAACCGGCATAAAACTGTAGGTCCCTTCCACCCGCGTACAAAATTCACACGCACAACACGGGTGGTTGCGGGAAGCTAGGCCTTAAATATGTGAGAACGAATGTCAAAAGCGGGTAACATATCGACTTAAAAAGTCACTACGCTATAAAGTTATCACACCAATTTTACTATTGAAGATAGTTAAACGATTTGGTACAATCGTTATGTACGAAATATCTTTTAACACTAGGAGTACCGGGTTTGGCTTCATACCTACTTATACCGTGATCGGTCAAATGACGGTATTCAGAGTTTTTAATGAAATCGGTGGGATCTGAAGAAATTTTTCATTGTAAACATTAAAATAACATTTATTTATGTTCTTGAATGTAAAAAAGTATAGTTTTGGCAAATATTTCAAAAGTGAAGCTATTACTCATGACCATAGTCGATTTCGTCTCGTCACTTTCTACTCATGCTTTAACACACAACGCGTAAAATAATGCATTATTGCAAATTCATAAATATTTAAAAGACGATTGTAAATCTATACTCTATACTATTATATAAAAGCAAGTGTGACGTTTTTTGAGCCACAATCAGGCAAAACCCACTGAACCGATTTAGATGAAATAAGCACCAAACATTTTTTAATCTGTGGGAATGGTACATAGGCTATATGAGAATGACCACGCCCACTATGGTAACAAAACTCATCTATGGTATGCTTTTGTAAGTCAATATGGGTATCAAACGATTCAGCGCATCATTGCGGCAAACATAGGCTATAACCACAGAATAAACAGTATACAGAATGCGCATGTCGACCCACGAAGCAATCTGAATTTCGGGTGCGGGCCGAAAGCAGCAGGGGTGAGGTAACAGAGTTTGGTGAACAGAACTTTTGTTTCTGTTAATTTGTCGTGTGACGATGATCTCTGTTATTTTCAACTTCGCTAAGTGCCGAGCAGTGCACAGCGGGCTCGTGCGCTCGAAGCAGGCCGTAGAAGTTATTGTTATTTTCCACGAAGCGAACGGCGCCGTGCTGTTGTTGTTGTTGTTGCGCTGATCAGCGATTGAAAATTGAAATTTTCGTTTCTGGCTGGCTTTTGCCGATTGCCGGCGACGCGTTGGTTGCAGAACAATTGCTTGTTTCATGTTATTATGCGATTGGCTTTCTGCGTGAACGGATGTTCATACTCTTATGAGCATTTAAAACCAAAGGTTTCGCTATTTCGGTCGTTACTAGTGGGAGGTGATTGACTCAATTTTTTTGAGCATTAAACTTTTGACGTGACTGACTCAATTTTTATTAAACTTATATTTTTGACGTGATTGACTCATTCTCGGTTGAGTTTACTTTCTGGACGTGATTGACTCAATTATTCTTAAACCTATATTTTTGACGGTTGAGCTTACATTCTTGACGTGATTGAATCATTTGATTAACAATATATATACAAATATATATTTTTCCATAAAACTGCAAAATGGAGCCTGTGGGAATTATTTCTAAGAAATGCGGAGTAAAATGTTGCATCCGAACCTGCAAAAAATCAAAACGTCATAACGAAGGTTTAAGAATTTTTAAATTTCCCCCATGTGATTCTGTCATGGGTCAAATTTGGAGAGAAAAGTGCAACGTAGCTATAGAAGATTACTCAAAAACGCTATATATTTGCGGAAACCATTTTGCAGATTCGGATATGGGTAAAAAAAAGTTAAAGTCTGGAGGTATTCCTGTTCATAATTTGGAAGAATTAAATGATGATTATGAAAATGAGATTTTATCTGCTCCCAGCGAACTTTTCATATTTCACAAAAATTACAGTTCATTACTAGATTTTGGAAACCTCATTGCTCCTTCACATGAGTTTTTAGAAACAAGTAATGCCCACATACAAGTTTTTTGTAATATTTTCAAAAATAACCCGCAAACTCTTGGGATAAAAAAACAACATTTTAAACAATTTTAAAGAAATTGGAGATTTTGGGTTGCTTTCTTAGCAAATAATTTTTTAAAATAACAGCTGAATCACGTGATTAAAATAGTGCTGTTGTCGGCTTAACAATCCAAAAAGGTTAATATACCAAAAGACGGGGATTTCCCAATTGTAATTGTAATAAAATTAAAAAAAAACAGATAAAAGTCGCGAAAATTGAACCCCGTTTTTCGTAAACTGTCGCGATTATAGAACCTGCAATGTCAAAAATTAAGTCGTCGCGATAATGGGTAGTCGCGAATACCGAGCTTGCACTGTATGTACATATTTAATAAATATTATTTGTCTATTATAAAGCAAAAAGTTATAAGAAAAAAGTAAAAAACAAAGCAGAATAAATTTTTTGTGTTGCTTTTTTTCGATATATAGATGTATGTAAATCCACAATTTTAAAGATATTTTGTACATAACGATTGTAGTAAATCGTTTAACCATCTTTAATATTAAAAATAGTGTGATGACTTTATAGCGTAGTGACTTTTTAAGTCGATAAGTTATCCCCTTTTGACATTCGTTTTCATATATTTTTGCACGCTATACTCCGTCGTAAAATTACTACCGACAGAGTATGTATGCACTGTCCTGCACGCAGAATGAACCACAAAGCAAAAATAATTGAATCGAAAATCTAATTCAATTTTCCATTTCCTAGCCGGCAACAATAACAAAAACCATAGCTTATTGCTCTTCTCGCCATATATGTAAGAAGCAAGTGGCACTTCGTTTTTTTGCCGACAACAACAGCAACCACAGCCGACGCTATTTTCACTTCAATGCTTCGCGGAGCCGCAGGCGATTATTGCTTTCTTCTTATCTCTGTGCTGTTTGTTCTGTGAAATAACAGAAACGAATGCTGTCTAGTGCTGGTTGTAATGTTAATAGCAAAGGACGTAATGTTCAATTAACAGTTGTCGTAATATTACGACCCCTTAACATTTTTGAATTTGTATGAGATGCGCGTTCTGTATTACTGTTTATTCTGTGCTATAACATAATCGGCCACGCCTACTTTCCGTGCCCACTAAACTAACAAAACGAAGCTGCGGTACATATCGGTAAATCAGTATTAATACCAAATGATTCCGTGTTTCATTGATGTTAACATAGGATATATAATATTGACCACGCCCACCTGATATGCCTTCTCGCCACGCCCACTATAATAACAAATCAGCCATGGTATATTTGTCATAGCAATAGGGGCATCAAACGATTCAGCGTGTCATTGCGGCAAACATAGGCTAGAATATAATCGGCCACGCCCACTTTCCGTGCCCACTAAACTAACAAAACGAAGCTACGGTACATGTCGGGAAATCAGTATTAATACCAAATGGTTCCGTGTTTTGTTGATATTAACACAGGATATATAAGATTGACCACGCCTACCTATTACGTCTTTTTCGCCACGATCATTATAATAACAAATCAGCCATGATATATTTGTCATAGCAAGATGGGTATCAAACGATTCAGCCGTTCATCGCGGCAAACATAGGCTATAATATAATCGGTCACGCCCACTTTCCGTGCCCACTTTCCACGCCAACTAAACTAATAAAACGAAGCTTCGGTACATGTCGGCAAATCAGTATTAATACCAAATGATTTCGAGTTTTGTTGATGTTAACATAGGATATATAAGATTGACCACGCCCACCTAATACGCCTTCTCGCCACGATCACGATAATAACAAATCAGCCATGATTATATGTCACAGCAATATGGGTGTCAAACGATTTAGCGATTCGATAGGGGGAATGGGGTGGGTTTTTGATAAGGGGCCATAGCACCGCCCATACTACTTAAATTTTCAATATGGAATATCTTCGGAATGAGAAATCAGGCAGCATTAAAATTTGGTGCGCTGCCACCGTTTGATGTTTCGTTTCACTGGTAAAACTTTGTGAGCGTTGGACAAGGGGCGTGATACTTTTTAAGCAACTCAAATGTTTTGAATCGCTTTCGAACTACAAATCACACAGTTAAGAGATTTGACACAAACTTACGATTTAGATGTGCCCTTCGACATGGGGAATGGGGTGGGTATCGGACGAGGGGCCTGACACTGCCCATAGAAACCAAGTTTTTAATATGAAATATGTTCGGAATTATAAGTCGGCCAGCATTGAAATTTGATATAGTATCATGGCTTAGACGTGTCGTTCAAGTGGTTAAATTGTATGGACGTTGGACAAGGGGCGTGGTACTTTTTACGCGACCTTATTATTTTCAATAACTTTGGAACTGAAAATCACACATCAAGATATTTGACACATACTTACGATATTGACGTGCCCTTCGACAGGAAGAGTAGGGTGGGTATTGGACGAGGGGCATGGCACCGCCCATAGAACTCAAATTTTTAATGTGGAATAGCTTCGGAACAATAAGTTGGAAAGCTTTGAAGTTTTGTATACCATCGTCCCATAGATGTGTCATTCTACTGACGGTATATTTTTTGCGACTCAATTTTTTGCGACTGTAACTTTGGAAATGAAAGTCGCATATCATTGAAACCGGGTCACACCCTTCGACTGGAGGAATGGATTGGGCATAATATAAAAGAGCGGCGGTGCCACGGGCCCATAGAGTGTAGTATGAATGAACTTGATTTATTGGGCCCATTGACTTCAAACTTGCGTGCAAAGCCGCAGGGCCCTACTAGTTTAACATAAAACGGAAGGCAAAACACAGGTTCTTGTAAAATTAAATATAAAACAGAAGGAAAAACATGGGTTCTTGTGAAATTTGTACCATCTTTGACTTTTTTGTGAATGTTTTAATTTTATTTCCATGGCTACGTAGTTAACCGTCATTTGACAGCTCGTGATACTAGTAGGTAAAATCGATGATATAAAGAAAACAGATCGGCGCAGTAATTGCAAAATGTTAGGATATTGAGCTTAATACAAAGTGTTAAAAGTCATGGAGAACCAGATTCATAACTTAAACCGTTTTCGAGCTACAGTGAATAAAAAAGTGAAAACCGTCAAATGACCGACCCCGATAGTTCTAGTGTTAAATTGTGGATTTACATACATAAATCGAAAAAAAGCAAAACAAAAAATTTATTCTGCCATCTTTCGGGATCTTCGCTGCTTACTTACTTTTTTCTTATAACTTTTTCCTTTATAATAGATATGTACATACATTAGACGTGATTAAATGCACAAATTTGTATTATTATTTCTTCGGAACCTCTCATTTTTTTAAGTTTGACAAACAAATGTTTGGGCCAAAAACTGGGGCCTAGAGGGTATAAAAGGCGTAGGGATAAAATAATAAATCGCGGCCAGAAGTCTTTTTATGAAACATTTTTCCGAAAAACATAAAAAGGGGGTAAGGAAAGGGGGAGGGGGTGCATGTGTACCCAAGAAATATTCACACTTTTAATGCAAACCATTTTGTCTTAGACATGAGCTCTAGCTCTTCATGTTTTTATACTTTCCGTGTAAAAGTCTATGTGCAAATTACAAAAAACTCAGACGTGCTGGACTATTACCTTGTTCGGCAAAAAATACGGTCGTTACTCTGTTGCACACAAAAAGTTTCAAATTGTTGTACTGTGTAATTAGACGTGTTTTTTATTTTTGAAAATCTAAATCTAACGGGGGAAAACAAGGTTTAAAAGTTTGTATGCAAAAACAATGCACTACAAATGAGAAATAATTAGACAAGTATTTTGTCATAAAAATCTTACGGGCCCAACAAAGGGGAAAAGAAACTTGATTTATTGGGTCCATTGCAAAGCCGCTGGACCCTGATAATTTTCGAAGCAAAACCTTAAAAAGCTGTTATTAAGGCATGCCTAAGTTTAAGAATAGTGTAAATATTCTACACCTGAATGGGGCATAAATTCGGTATAGCGAACCCTCGTGAAAAATATACATGAGTATGCTTTTATATAAACGGCTGGCTCCTGAATCTAAGAAACTAAAAAGTTTGCCTGGGAAACGCCCATAAAAGGCGTGGCTCAGGGTCAAAGTTTTTATAAAAAAACTCAATTAATCTCCAACTGATTTACACGATATGGGTATCAAACAGAAAGGTTTTTTCCATACCTTTCTTCTGATGTGCAACACTAGATACGTAAAATGTACTATGACAAGTTTTAAGGGAAAAATTTTTTTTTTCATAAAATAAAAAAATAATGTTTTTCTCGAAAAAATCCATTACTAAGATACAATAAGTTTAGTACCCTATTGTTCCCTTTACAATGAAATATAAAACATTTGATATTTTTGTGGTTTCACTTTTATATTTAATTTTAAATTGAGTTAAAAAAATTGCGTTTATGAAAGTTATTGCTTAGGCACGATCTTATACAATCTTAAGATTTAAATTCAAAAATACTGTAAGGACTTTACTAATCCCGATGCCCTAGTTACTCCCATGAAAGTTATTTTTTTTAAGCCCGGCCAAAGACCGTCCACACAAATGGTATTTGAATGCCAGAATAACTTTGGCCGCGAAGCCGAAGTTACGATTAAAAAAGTTATTGCTTAGGAGCGACCGACCGGGCATCAAGGTTTCGAATACTGAAATACTGTTATTACTTGATTTATTAGTGATGCCTTAGTTACTCCCATGAGGGATATATTTTTTAAGCCCGACCTATAAAAGGGTGGTAGGAAAAACTGCAGTTTCCTACCACCCTCCATATACCTAATGGAAAAATATAAGCACATACAAATACAATTCAAGGCTTGTGGTGTCACGCTAAATATTCAATGCCATAATACCATAAAAGCAAAAAAGGTTTTAACGGTTATTTTGCGAAATTTAAGCTTCTAAAATAATGCAAAGCTAGAAATCTAGATCTTTTCAAATCTTTTTTAATATGGCAGGTACTTTAAACAACTCCCTTCAGCCCTCATTGCCGGAAAGTGATGGCGAAGGTGAATATGAAATGGCTTTGGCAGGGTCCAGCTAGAAAAATTTTTTAAAAATTTATTCAGAAAACACAAAGGTATACATTTTTATATTTCGTTGTAAAGGAAATTTCAGAGGCTACAATATGGTAAAAAACTTGTTATACCTTAATACTGATTTTTTTCGAAAAAAAATTCGTTTTTGAAAACTTTGTAAAAAAAAAAGGTTTTTCGTTTAAAACTTTTTATTAGCACATTTTACGTATCTAATGTTGTACATTAACCCTTTCGCTACAGGTTTTTACTGGGGATAGTTAAAATTTTATATTTTAAGCTTCTATGTGGTTATATTGCAACATTTCAAAAGAAATTTTTTTATACTCGGATCGTCTATTTTAGTGTAAATTTAAACATAAAACTCTTTACGCATAACGAAAATTTTAATATTTCTTCATTTACTTCAGTCAAAATATAAAAAAAAGTATCGAAAGTGAAAGAAACCGTCAATTTAAAAAGTTATCTAAGTTTTCTGCTTCTTCTTCCTTAACCCTTAACCACCTAGCATACGTCTCACAGACCCCCAGGAATTGTTAAGCGTCAATATTTTTACGCCCGAGCTTTGTATAAATGTGTTAGTTCATGTACCTTTTCCTTGCGCCACTCAGTGCCGCACAACCGCATGTCACAGTCGGATGTGATCGCGTTTGTCTCTAGTGAGAAAAAAACTGTTGCTAGGAGTCTAGGAGACCCCTGTTAGGCGGTTACGTGACTTTTTTACATTCGACGTTTTTTATTGTTTTAGTTGATAATGGCTTTAAATGACGCAAATATACAGCGGTGGTTGGAAGAAGATTTTTCAGACGACGAAAATATACCGAACGATGACTGCAGCGATGTTGAGGCCGATGTAGGCTTTAAATTACAACGTGATATCAGAATGGCTATTCAACGCATCCTCCAGAGTAACAATGGAACCACTCCATCCCGTAGTAGCGCTGAAGAAAGGTTAGCAGTGAGTCAGTGCTCAATTTGAGACTCGATAAAGAAACGCTAAACACAGTACATGTGTTTCGAATGTAAAGCTCCTATTAGCCTGGAATGCTCACACAATCTGTGTTTTGACTTTCACAAAACACTGCAAGTTAGGGTCTTGCAATTTTGTTTAAGTTTTGTTTTTATTGAGAAAATTTATTTTTATTTACGTTTTTCGATGACTGAATATACAAAAAAAGGAACAAAGAGGTACCCACATTATGTTATTGTTATAATGAATCTAATTTTCCCAATATGTTAGTTTTTAAGTATAAAATAAGAAATGTTGACTTCTTAAATGAAATTTAAATTGAAAACGTTGATTTTCTTGTGCTTTTCTTATTGTAATAAACAATTTAATATGTTCCTTAACTGAATTTAATTAAAAACTAAAACGTAATTCACAAAATCTTAAAAACGCGAATAATATTTGTTTCGGGGTGTCACAGACGTATGTTAGGTGGTAGTGTGACAATAACAGGTGCTAGGTGGTTAAGGGTTAACTATGTCAAGATCTACCCTAAAAAAAACGTGTATAATTTTCTTCTTTAAACTTAAATTTTTTTTCCTTGTTCACTCCCCACTGGAGCATAGGGCCTCAACAAGACTCTTCCATCGTACACGATTCTGGGCTGTTGTTTTTGCGCCGTCCCATGTGATATTGGCATCGGCTAGCTCGCACAGGGTCGACCTCCTCCATGTGTTTTTTGGTCGACCGCGACTTCTACTTCCTTGCGGGTTCCAGTCCAGTGCCATTCTCGTGATGCTGTTAGGAGGTTTCCTTAGTGTATGTATGTATGTTTCCTTAGTCCATTTCCATTTTCTGCGTTTTATTTGCCTCAGAATGGGTTCCTCCTTTGTAGTCTTCCACAGCGCGTCATTAATAATTGTCGTGGGCCAGAATACCCTGCAGATGATTCGCAGGCATTTGTTGACGAAAGATTGTAGCCTCTGGGTGATGGCATTCGAGACTAGCCATGTTTCGTTTCCGTACAACAATGAGAGCCGCGACAACGACATCGATGTTTTATAAACATCGATGTTTAGCATCAACATGGAGTGTTTTGAACATCGATGTTTGCAACCCGATGTTTCTTCAACATTGATGTTCTGGTTCGATGTTTTGAGTCGATGTTGCAATTTAGTAATTTTTTTTCATGTAAGGCAATATTTTGGTTCAGACTTTATACATGCGAAGATTCTCACAATAAGTAAAAAATGCGCCAATGCATATAACTTGTAGAGCCATCTTATAGTTCCGGCGAAAGTACACGGCGACGAGCGGCAAGGGAACTGCCACAAACTGTTAACCCTTTCGCTATTTTGTTGCCATATGGCAACATGTTACTTTGTGGGCGTCTGAACCCTCTGTGATATCAAAATTAAATTTTTTGTTGATCCTTAGAATACTTAGTTTGAAGTTTTAGCAAAAATACGAAATTAATAAACTGATTATTTAAGTTTAAAGAAGAGAAATATACATGTTTTTTTAATGATATATCTTGACAGAGTAAAGGAAGAAGAAGCAGAAAAATTAAATAACTTTTTAATTTGACGTTTTCTTTCAATTTAGATAATTTTTTGTTTAATTTTGGCTGAAAAAAATAAAGAAATATCAAAATTTTCGTTACGCGTAAAAAGTTTTGTTTAAGTAATTACTACAGCCACAACGATGTGGTTGTTCTCATAGAAAAACACTCTAAAATACAGGGTCCGAGTATAAAAATTAAAAAATGTCTTATGTAATGTTGATAATATAACCACATAGAAGCCTAAAACGTAAAATTTAAAATTTTAATTTAAAATTAAAGTAATGTTAATGTCAATTCACACTCTTTTTCGTCATAGTTTTGTAGCATTCATTTTTTGTAAAGAAATTTTACATATGTAAGTTAGCACAGGCAGCACCTTAACCCTTCGCTGCATGGCATTGCATATATGCAATGTTAACTTTTCATTGATCTGTAGACTATTCTATTCACCCTTTTACAGTTATTTATTCTTCAGTTGTGTCTTTTATGTTAAAACATTTGATTACTAACGGAATTTTGCGAATAATATTGAAAGTATGTTCAACAGAATCGAAAAAACAACAAGTGTTTCGATTCGGTGAAATAATTTTGGTTATTGAAGGCGATGGTTACTTGGCGATCGCCGTCGCTCAGTTGTTTAGTGCATTGAATTACGAGTATACAGTGACGCCTGACCTCAGATCGACTCCCCGTAGTAGCCAACACTAAAAAATAGATTAACCCGACTTTCATTTCGGCGGTAGCGTTCTAACCAGGATACGGAAAATGTCCGCAGAACTTCTTTCATAGATACAGGAATTCAACAAAATTTCATTTTTACCATCAGAACTTAACAAGCAACAAGAATTATATAACAAAAATGTTTTTTCTTCACGGAAATTAAATCATGCAGCGAAGGGTTAATTATTGCTTCCGCTGCATTTACACCAGCAGCATGCATCAGCACCTTGCACCAACGCTTCTGCTTAGGTCAGCAACTGCAACGCAGGGCATTGTACGAGTAGGGTAATGAACTTAAGTAAGTTAGCAATAAGCAAATATTGTCAACGCACGTAAAAAATATTGTCAACACACAAATAATGTAGTGCAAGCATTTAATGTTTATTGTCAACACACGTAAAGTAAATAATATGGTGTAAGCATTTAATGTTTAGCCAAGTAAACTATAAAAAATTTATAAGTAACCCTGAATTTGTTCAGTCTTGCTAATTACCTTGACTTTCAGTAATCGGAGTGCGACCATCGTTCGCACAGCTCGCTTATTTTTTTGTCCGCTGCGGCTCGCGACCGATAACTGGCGCCCGAGCAAAAAGTTGCCCAACTGTGCAAAAATACTTGAACTTAAAACACTTGAAATTTGCGAACAAACAGTGAAATCGTGTGCAAGTGCCCAAAGCGTGCAAATGTAACTTGAAGACAAACAAACAAAAAAATAAATAAGAAACTCGTGAACGAAAGCGGAAAAAATTAACTGAAAGCTTGTGAACGAACAATAGAAGTCACCTAAATCGTGCTTTAATAATACGTCTCACAAGTGCAGCAACAAACTAGTGGACGAACAAGAGAAGTCACCTAAATCGTGCTTTAATAATACGTCCCACAAGTGTAGCAGCAGAGCAATCCGTTACAAAAAAGATACAAGGCGACAGGATATCCAGCGAATACCTCCCCAAGTGAAGACGAACCCGGTCCGCAAGAAGAGCCAACCGTACCCCAGTAGGAGCCTAACCGTGCCAAAAAGGAAAAATACGGAGCATTGTGGGATCGTACTGAAAATTCTATTCATCTCGTAAGAATTTTTCTCTATTAGTATTAAATTTCAAAATTGTACAAGAAACAGAAAACATAGCTATTTAGCAGAGTGAAAAAATATAATTTTTGTTCATAAAGGAAAAAACTGCGTCAGGCAAATTATATTGAAACATTGTCTATACATTATATTGTACAAACATTTAACCAAATACAAATATTGAAGCTCATCTGGAAGCGTTACGAAACGCGGTCACACAGCTCACTGGTCCTGTCAACCTCCAGGCAGAGCAGTTAAAAACACTTTCTAACAGAGTACTACAAATTGAAAGTAGAACCTGCCCCCCAAGTAACTCTTCCCATATTTTAACCGCTCCAACTACAGAGCAAGAACTTAACGAAATAAAAAAACTGCCAGACAGTGTAAGGGATTTGCAAGTTTTTGAAGGCAACCCCATGCAATATGTAACCTGGGTTCATAGTGTTGAATCAATCTTGAAAGATTATGAGATAGTTAGAAATAAGCCCATATACAGAACAATTTTGGAACATATACGGCAGAAGGTTAGGGGTCCTGCAGATACAGCCCTCATCTCATACAATATTTTTGATGAGGACTGGAAACGCATTAAAACCTGCTTATCTCTCCGTTACGCGGATAAACGTAATATCCGTACATTGGAACATGAGCTAAGCCAAATGTTCCAAGGCAGGGATAGCATTGACGTTTTCTACGCTAAAATTAATCATCAACTCACTCTTATTGTAAACAAAGTCAAAACGGATGATTATTCAGAGGAAACGGCCAATGCGCTAATTGAAAACCATAGAAATAGGGCCTTGGATGTGTTCATAGGACACATAGGGGTGACATAGGAAGAATGTTGGCTTTCTAAAAACCCAAAAGCCTGCCCGAAGCCTATAACTCATGTATAGATTTTCAGAATCTTAATTTTAGGAACTATTCCATTCATCAACGCCACAATAATAATAATACTATATCGGCACCTATTAATCAAATTTACCCGACAAAAGACCAATACAAACCTAAAGTTGGGCCAAGACAAATCAGCCCGCAGGAAAAAAATCAAATCTACAATAAAAACCTCGAGCCTCAATATATGGCCAACAATCCACCACCCAGACCGACTCAACCCAAACCGCCCGTCCCCATGGACATTGATTCGTCCGTTAACACTTGACAATTAACTACATGAATAGACCAAACGTACCACAACATAATTACAGAAGATCGAACGATTCTTCAAACCTTCCTCGCAAGCAACAGCGGCTCTTCAATGTCGAAACTGCTTACGAAGAACTACCAGAAGAAACAATTGAAGAAATCGAGGAAGTAGAACAGGAGGAAGATTCTGATGCTGAGGTAAATTTTACAACGGGAGCCTCTCTAGCATTCCATACGTAGAGTACGCTACGAGAGAAGGGCAAATATTGAAGTTCTTAGTCGATACAGGCGCAAATAAAAATTTTATCTCAGAAAAAAACGCCACAAATGCCAAACCGGTTAGATCACCTTTTAACGTTCAATCTGCGGCTAGCAAAATTCAGGTATCAAAAAAAGTTTCCGGACCATTCTTTAAAAGTCGGGGTAACGATAAGATACTCGACTTTTTTATACTCCCTGGACTGAAGACCTTTGACGGTATCATAGGTGACGATACGTTGCGGGAGTTAGAAGCAGTAATTGACAGAAAAAACGGAACACTACGTCTTTACCCGAACATCGAAATAAAACTAAAAACCAAACAGTCTAGACAAGTTAATACCATAGAACCTATCTCCACCGACCAGCCCGACGTAATACGAATTATTAAAAAATACCGAATACCGCTGAAATCAAAACAACCACGGACGAACCGGTGTATACTAAACCATACCCCTACCCCGCAAATCTAAGGGACGAGGTGGATAACCAAATCACGAAATTACTGGATGACAAAGTGATAAGGCCATCAAATAGCCCCTATAACTCGCCCCTTTGGATAGTCCCGAAGAAACCTAAAGCCGTTGGTGAAAGGCAATACAGACTAGTCGTCAACTACAAACGCCTTAACGCGGTGACTTCACCTGACACGTACCCAATACCGAATATTACCAATACTTTAGCAAGCTTAGGGGAAAATAGGTTCTTCACCACGCTCTATCTAAAATCAGGATTTCATCAGATTTTGGTGAAGGAGAGCGACATTCGTAAGACAGCATTCTCAACTGCCAATGGGAAATTTGAATTTCTGAGAATGCCATTCGGCCTGAAAAATGCTCCGGCTATTTTTCAGCGCACAATCAATGATGTACTAAGACCAGTAATCGGTAAATGTTGCTATGTTTACATAGACGACATTATCGTATTTGGGAAAACCCGTGAAGAACATCTTAAAAATCTCGATTACGTGTTTTCGCTCCTTGACCAAGCCCGACTGAAAATAAACTTCGAAAAATCGAAATTCCTCGTAAAGGAAGTCGAATACTTAGGCTATATTATCTCTCAAAACGGAATCCTCCCGGATCCACGCAAAATCGCAGCGATTCAAAACATTCCACCGCCCAAAAACTTAAAAGACCTTAAAAGTTTCCAGGGGTTAGCTTCGTATTACAGAAGGTTTATCAGGGATTACGCGACAATTGCGAAACCCCTCACGAATTTGACTCGTGGAGAGGGCGCTCAAATTAAAGCAAATAAATCCAAGAAAGTAAAGATTGAGCTTAACCAAAATGCTCTCAAGGCATTTGAGGATCTCAAACAAATGCTAAACTCCTCCTAAATACTAATATGCCCAAACTTCGGGAAACCGTTTATACTAACAACGGATGCCTCCAACGTAGCAATAGGTGCGGTCTTATCGCAGGGAGACATTGGAAAAGACAAACGCATAACATTCGTCTCACGCGCACTTAGCAAGGTTGAGGAAAACTATTGCACTATAGAAAAAGAGATGCTAGCCATCTGGTGGTCCCTTGATAAACTCCGCACATATCTATACGGGGCTAAAGAAATTAAAATAGTTACGGATCACCAACCGCTCACCTTTGCTTTGAGTAATAGGAACAATATGCAAAACTCAAACGTTGGAAGGCAAAAATTGAAGAGTACAACTATAAATTAATCTACAAACTCGGAAAAACTAACTTAGTAGCTGATGCACTATCACGCCTACCCACAGAACTAAACGCTCTCACGTCATCTGCCACGCAGCATAGCGCGGAAGAAGATAGCACACAGTTAATTCCGCATTGTGAGGCACCAATAAACGTGTTTCGCAACCAAATTATTTTTTCGGAAGGGGATGAAAGAATGATACACGAAGAGCCTCATCCTAAGTACCACAGGCACCATGTCAGAATTTCGCCCTTCAATGAAGAAAAATTAATAAATGTCTTCAAAGAAAAATTAAACCCGAACGTAATTAATGGAATTACAATCCCCGAAAAAACTTATTCAAAAACTCCAGGACATATACCAGGCACAGTTTAATAAATTCAAAATTCGCATTACACAAAGAGTAGTGACAGACATCGCCAATGAAGACAACAAGTTCGAGATAATTCAAAAAGAGCACAAGGTGCACATAGAAACCCAATAGAAAATAAAAACCAGATTCTTGAAAGATTTTACTTTCCACACATGACAAGACTTATAAGAAAAGTACACGAAAACATGTGAAATCTGCCACCTAAACAAATACGACCGTCACCCCCCTAAACCCGAATTACAACCCACCCCCATCACACAATACCCGACAGAAATACTACACATCGACCTAGTAGTAATCAATGAAACAAAATTCATTTCCTGTATTAACAAATTCTCAAAATTTGCCAAACTCTTTCAAATCAAAAACAGAACTGTTGTCCATATTCGCGATAAACTCATCAAGGTAATACATTTTTTTTACGGTTCCCAAAACTCTGGTCAAGGACAATGAGGGAAACTTTATAAGCCCCATTGTAATGAATTATATCGAAAGCCTGGGAGTGAACATATACTTCGCACCACCCCAAAAAAGTGAGGTGAACGGCACCGTCGAACATCTGCACTCTACTATCATCGAGATAGTACGGTTCCTACAAAAGGAATACCCTGATTATTCGACTAAGGAGATAGTGAACATAGCAGTGGATCACTACAACAACACTATACACTCCGTTACTAGGAAGAAGCCATCCGACATATTTTTCAATAGGATACAACGCATAAACTATCAAAATTTAATGGATTTCAAGGACATAGTCAACACAGACTTTAGACACGAAATAGCACGAAACCAGCAGGTGCAACTTTATAGGCACAATAAAAAGAGAGCCAAACCTAGGTAATATCAACCGGGAGACGTCATATATAGAAAAGATAAACAAATTAAGAGAAAAAACAAGCCAGTTTACAGTAAGGAAGTAGTAGGGAACTCCAAAATTAGAACCAAATTAGAAAAAATATTGTCAACACACAATTAATGTAGTGCACCACCCACGTAAAGGCGGCCGCACCGCAATTATGATGAGTTCTACAAAAAGAAATGGCGGTAAAAATAAACGAGGCATGTCACTCGTTCTGCGGGACTACACCGCAACTCAACTTGCAGCAGTACCGGAGCATGCGTTCCAAAACACACAAGTAGACCTGAGGCCTAGCACCAGTCGAGGAAGAATACCTTCCAGGGTGGCGAGGGGCCCACTCAGGGGCGGACGAGGGGCCGGCGGTGCTGGCAGAGGGGGAGTATCGAGACGAGGCAGGCCTCTGTTTGATACCTCTGCCCTGGCAGCATCAATCAGCACTCGTCCCACCACAAGTCAGGTGAGCAAGGCTCTGACTCTCCCTACTGGTCCAGGAGGCATTCAGTCCAGACTGGTGCGGGGGGCGGAGCCCACAGGCTCGGCCCATAGTGCTAGCATCGCTGCGACTGCACGGGAATTACCACCGTCATCCACCGCTTCGGTGCTGGCAGTAGGCCGAGCTGCTGACGTAGAGGCAAGTAGGCCCAAAAAACAGCTCCCCAAACTACCTCCCTTAGGGCAACCAGGCGGCCTGGATGACCCCTTAAGGCGGGGTTTGAGCGGGGCTAAGGTCAAATGGTACCTCCGATACCTCGGGCAAGGACTGAGTAAGGAGGAAGCCAGGAGTAAGGCGGTAGAGCATGGGGGAGGACCCACAGCTACGGCGACAGCTGCGGCTGCTCAACCGACTCAGCCAAGGAAGAGAGGGAGCGACAACATCAATCCCCCCCAACGTCCTGAAATTAAAAAGTCCAGGACGTGTACTCAGGCACTGGTCGCTGGGACGGGCAAACCCCAGATTAGCGGCCGGTCTGGAGATGGGCCTAAGGCGGGTGCAACGTACTCGAGTGTCCTCAGAAAACCTGAGGCCATTCGAGTGGCGGTTCTGCCAAGGGACTATCCCCAGACGTCACTGAGCAAGGAGGAGCTCTCTGTCTTGGAAGAAGCTATCGTGGAGGAGATAGCAAAAGGGTGGGCTACCCCATTAGTGTTCACCGGAATCCACTTCCGGCCGGGACATCTGTTGCTGGACTGCAGTGACAAAGGCACTGCGGACTGGCTCCAGCAGACGGTCCCGAAGCTGGAGGAGTGGAAGGGAGTAGAGCTTCGTGTGTGCCTTGGAGATGAAGTCCCCAAGACATACCACGTCACTCTATTCCTTCCCAGGAGCGCGGGTCAGGAACCCAGCAAGCTATTTACAAGCTGTTACAACCGCAAAATGCTGGGGTTTCCACTAATCTTTGGAAGGTGGTGACTTCCAAGGACGAGGGCAAGGGCGTGTTGTGGGACCTAGTCGTTGACGAGAAATCCTTCGCCGCGATCAGGGAAAACAACAACGCCTTGAACTTCAGATATGGGAGTATCCCTGTTCATATTCCCAGATCTGGAGGCCCGAGCAGTGGGGTAGCACCTCCCACTATACCAGCTGAGCCCGGGAATCCATCGGATGAAGCAGGGGGCTCAGGCATGGTGCAGTCTGCCGCACCCGGGACCTCACCGGACGGCAGGAAGCAAGCCAGAGGAGAAGCAGCAGAACTAGGGGCTTCTCAAGATTCCCTTGAGAAGATAAACCTCGAAGCGCTGGAGCTGAGAGGCAGCTCAAACGAGGAAGAGGAGCAGTTGTCAGACGAGACCTCGTTGACGACACTGCTTGAGATGGATGAATCCTCTCCTCAGCTCTAACCCTCGAGCAATGAAGGTTGTGCAGATCAACCTTCACCACGCGAAGGCGGCGTCGGCCGTCCTAGCGCACAAGTTCACCCGAGACCACATCGGGGTGGCGCTAGTGCAGGAGCCCTGGTGCTATAGCGGCAGAGTCTGCGGGCTCAACTCGCAGCACACCGAGGTAATTTGGGACACAAGGCACGAGAAACCTCGTGCCTGCGTGGTAGTTGAGAAAATCTCTAACTATGTTTGTATTTCAGAGTACATGTCCAGGGACCTGGTAGCGGTGGCGATGACGGTCCATATCGAGGGTCGTGACCTCGAGATCGTCCTAGCGTCGGCGTATTTTCCAGGAGAAGACATGACAGTTCCCCCCCCACGATGTGCAGGGCCTGGTGGAGTACTGCAGGGCAAACGCCTTGCCACTCCTAATAGGCGGGGATATGAACGCCCACCACACGATCTGGGGAAGTACGGACGATAATCTTAGGGGTGAGTACCTACTTGATTATATACTAGCAACTAACCTAGTTATACTTAATGCGGGATGTTCCCCGACATTTGTCACTAGAGTTAGGCAGGAGGTCCTAGACCTTACCATATGTAACAGTAAGATTAGTGACTATGTATCTGATTGGAGAGTATCGAATGAACCCTCCCTATCAGATCATAGGATGATCGAATTTAGATTAGCAGCCACCCAAATGGAGTCATCTCCAACTAAAAACCCCAGGAAGACCGACTGGGAAAAATTTACAAGGTTGCTCGAAGAGGAGCAACTCTTGCTGGATGTTCGGGGCAGAATGCGGCATCCCCTCGAAATCGAGCAGGCGCACAGTGTTTCGCCTAGAACAAGCTAGCTGGACAAAAACAACATTTTTATTTCCGGATTTTTCCATTAGATAATGAATGTCAATATTCAAACATTAGGATTTGTGTGAAAATAACACACCGGCACTTTCAATATAGTGAGCTATATAGATTAATATATCAGATTATCGTAAATTTTAATAATTTCTTCACATAAGACATGGCACATTAAAAATTGTAAAAGTTTGCCACGTCACTAAGCGAGCGACATAATTTGAAAAGTTACTGTTGTAACAGGATCCACTTCACTGTTTCATCAATTTTGTGTTTTGAAAACATTTCTTTTCTAGCTTAATTAGTTTTCAGTATTCCGTCGAAACAAGAACAAGGGCGGAAACGAATTTTGCACGTTTACTTAAATAATAGAAACGTGACATACAAAACGATTGCAAAAAAATGCGAATACAAGCTATGCGACCCTACGAAGAACAATCCTTCGATTTATTGAAAACGTGGATGTGTCTATAAAACCAGGAACTGCCAAAAATTGTTCGAGAAGAAATAAAACATTGGGAAAGAAGGTGGAAGATGCGCTTAAACGCAAGCCAGATACGTCGCTCTGAGATTTAGTGAAAAAATGCAATACCAACCACGTAAACATTTTAAGAATAAAAGAAAGATACGGTGTGAAGTCTTATGCAAAATATTAGGCGCCAAGGAGAGAATACAAATAGCAAAAAATTGCTATTAAGCGACTTAGCAACGTGCTACTACTTCACTGCTGTCACTGAGTGGTATCAAAGAAAAAAAATCAATTTTGTTGCAAAGGATATCAACCCGCCGAATTGTCCATAGCTTCGGCCGATTGAGCGTTATTGGCCAATTTTGAAGACAAAATTACGAAATTATTGTAAACCACCTTCAACAATCAAAGATTTTAAAAAAATTTACCTTCAGGCCACCAAAATGGTACCTAGCAAAACTGTGCAAAAGTTGATGGGGGTCATTAAACACAAAGTTCGATTATTCCAACGTTAAAATTTTAAAAAATTGAAATTGTAATTTTTTCTATTTTTTCATATTATAAGTTCAAATAAAATAACTAGTGAAAAGATTTTTTTTAAATTTTTAATTAAACAAATTTTAGTTTCCTTTTTGCAATTTTTAATGTACCATGTCTTAGTTGGCCTGCAGTGATTTCTTAAAATAAGTTCGTGTTAAAACTCGGTTACATCTTTTTTATAATGGAGTCTGTGCTTAAGAGTGAGTACTATTTTTACAATGTCTTGTATTAGCAATTAAGCTATATGTAATAGTTGTAACGTGCCATGATTAAGAAGGAAAGCGATTTTTTCCACAAATTTTTAACTTCACAGGTGAAAAGTTGAGATGTCTCCTCATGTCACCTCTCCAATTTTTATATATATTCTGCTCATAAGTACGGACTAGTCGATGGAACAAAAAACCATTGCAAATTTTTTGCACATCTATTTTATTTTATTTTTCAGATTTGACTATAAGCATAACAAAATTTAAATTTTTCGGAAATTTGGTTGGAATATTCTAATGAAACAAAAAATGAAGAGATAATGAGGCACATGTTACCAAATTTAACGATTACGAAGTGACAGAAAATTCCTTAAGAAGCATAAAAGTCAAAATTTCCCAAATACCATCAAAGTTGTCCATGAAGTGGAACAGCCTAGGAAGAAACCGTGAACGATTTCTAAATAAGAACCCTGAATGGCTATCTGGTTCAGAGATAATTTTCAACATTACTGTACGTTGAAGCTTGCCATCGACATCTTCAGACAGCCAACCAGATCCTGGCAGACCAAAGAAGGTATTTGATAACTCCAGTCTGAGGACCAAACGAATAGATGAGTCAATACAATCCAGAAGTGCTGATGAGCTGATTTATGCTGCAGAGGTATCTGCACGATTGTCTGGCAGTAGAAATGTAGCAAGTGTTATCAAAACTGCGAAAAGAGAGACTCAAGAATCTCTGAACGAAAAAAAATGTGAAAAAAATTCTAGATGTTTGAGCAGTGAAGAAGCTTTAGCATACTATGTACATAGCAAATCAACTAGTCTCACTAGTAAAAATGTGCTTGGACTGATTGTAGATAAACCAAAGCCTGGATTCGGTAACACAAACGACGGCAATACTGCACGTAGGTTCTTTGAAAATTCAGAGAAAAGTGTAGAAATTACTGACTTGGATGTTACTTTCATAAAAAAATTCGACACACTCCTACGCGCTTTATCTTCGTGGTATAAAATGCCTGTTACGGTTCACAAAATTTTGGTGCACAGCACTGACGTTATAAAATCGGCAATTCTGCCAATTGGTCAGCTTTCTGAGGAAGCTCAGGAAGCTCGTTATAAAGACTGTAGGCGATTTAGAGTAAACAATACGCAAAAGCAGTCCCGTGAACTGTAAGTAGGTAATAAATTGACAAGAATTTCCTGCTGTGCTAAGAATAAACGCTAAACAGTCCTATCTTAAACTGCTTGAAGTTTCATTTTGGCACGCGTTTCATTCACATCAATTTTGATGTGGATACAAGCAGCTTTTGCCTTTCTAACACTATAAAATGATGGAAATACCTTATGACAAGCCCTCCATTTCCGAGGCCTTTTGTGTGCATGACTAGTCGATTGGCTATCTATATAGTACAATAAAGCTGTAATATCTCAAACTTAAACGTCTATAATTTTTTTCGTTCAGATAATCTTGAGTCTCATTTTTCGCAATTTTGATAACACTTGCTACATTTCGCCAGTGGACAATCGTGCAGATATCGTGGAAGGGACCTACAGTTTTATGCCGGTTCCGAACGGCAGGTTGGGAGCTTTTTCATAGGCAATTTTTACTCTCAGAGGTTTGCCATTTCCAGCTGAGAGGACAGCCACCGAAAGAGAAAACGAGTTTCCCGTTATTTTTTTTAGGTGTTGCTACATGCAGTATTCGATCTTGCGTCGCTCTGCATGCGACTCGCTGGACCGCGCACTAACCAACTGAGCCACGGCGGCTGCATGTAAAAAGACATACAAAACTAAAAAAGTATATGTATCTGAAATAAAAAGCCGCATATAAAACGAAAAATCCTGAAAAATATTTTTGTCCAGCTAGCTTGTTCTACACGAAACACTGTGAGGCGGTTGAAACAGTAAACGGGGCAATAATAAGTGCTTTTCACTCAAGCTGTCCTGAGAGCAGGAGGACCAGGAAGAAATCCACACCATGGTGGAATAGTACCCTGGCGAAACTCAAAACAGACACGCGGAGACTCTTTAACAGGGCAAAGCGGACAGGTGACTGGCAGGAATACACTGCCGCTCTCACTAAGTACACAAAGGAAGTACGGAAAGCAAAAGGGGCTAGTTTCCAATCGTTTTGCGAAAAAATTTCTTCCACCCCCCAGGCAGCAAGGCTGCACAAGGCACCAGCGAAGGGGGCAACGGAGAACAAGATGGCACTCAAATTACCGGATGGTAGTTACACGCGCAATGAAGAGCAAAGGGCTCTCGCTCTTTTAAGTGCACACTTCCCTGGGGCAATCCCCCAGGACGCACTTGCCGAATGTGCTATCTATCGTTCAAACAGAGGGGACTGGGAGCTGGCGCATAAAGTCATCTCTCGGGATAAGATTGACTGGGCATTGAACACCTTTCAACCCTTCAAATCGCCAGGCCAGGACGGGATCTTTCCTGCCTTTCTACAAAAAGGCAGGGGGGCCCTACTCAGGCATCTTACTGGCATAATGAGAAGCTGTCTAGCAACAGGGTTCATCCCCGCTAGTTGGAGAAGTGCCCTGGTAGTTTTATACCAAAAATAGGAAAAAAGGACTATACGGAGCCGAAGTCCTTTAGGCCAATCAGTCTAACATCCTTCTTCATGAAGACCATGGAGAAGGTGTTAGATCAGTATATTTGAACCGTGACGCTTAAGAGAACACCTCTGCATGCAAAACAGCATGCGTATAGGGCAGGCAGATCGACAGAGACTGCCCTATTTCAGCTCACGAGTTCAATCCAAGAAGCTATTAAAAGCAAAGAGATTACCCTGTGTGCTTTTCTGGATATCGAAGGAGCCTTCGATAACACCCCGCATGAGGCGATAGGAAGAGCGCTCAGCAGGAGAGGAGTAGAAGCCTCACTTAGCCGCTGGATAAGAGCCATGCTCTCCACCAGATCGGCCATAACGAAGGTGGGCACTACCACCAGGAGCGTGCTGGCAAAAAGAGGATGTCCACAGGGCGGGGTACTATCACCGCTGCTGTGGAGTCTGGTAGTGGACGAGCCCCTTGAACTACTGACAAGCAATGGCATAACGTGTCAGGGTTATGCCGACGACATTGTCATTATTGCTAGAGGAAGGTTTGAAGACACTCTCTGTGACATAATCCAGAGAGGCTTAAAAATAACTCAAGAATGGTGTGCCCCAGTAGATTTGCGGATAAACCCGGACAAAACCACCATAGTACCTTTTACATGGAAAAGAAAGCTGCCACACATGCGGACAATACGCTTGCTCGGGAAGAGCATAGCTTATAAACCAGAGGTGAAGTATCTAGGTGTAACACTAGACTCGAAGTTACTCTGGAATAAGCACGCGGAGGCAGTTATCAGGAAAGCAACGAAGGCGGTCATGGTATGCAGATCCTTAGCAGGCAAAACTTGGGATGCAAACCGAGCATACTGAAATGGATGTATACCATGATTGTGAGGCCAGCACTCACATATGCAGCAGTGGCATGGCCCCAAGAGCCACACTCACGACAGTGAGGAAAAGGCTCGACAAGGTCCAGCGACTTGCGTGCACGTGCATTACAGGAGCTACGAGAACCTGTCCCACGGCGGCACTGGAGGTGATACTTAATATATCGCCATTGCACGTAGCAATTGAGATGGCGGCCAAGCGTACAATCCTTGGATTGGCCAGAACCAGTAAGGGGGAGGATCACATCCTTAGGCATAGAGACTTAGATGTGCTTTCCACCCTTATGCTTAGTAACCCTTATGTTTTGTATCCGATGGATACAATAACAAGAACATATAACTACGAGAAACACTTCGAAGTTTATATGAGCAATAAAGTAGACTGGACCTGGGAAGACCACCAAGTCCATTTTAAACCACACACAATTAAGTGGTTTACAGACGGCTCGAAAACGCACGAGGGAACAAGGGCGGGGGTGTTTGGACCTCGCCTCAAGCACTATGAGCCCATGGGGAAAACACCCAGCATATTCCAGGCTGAACTCTATGCAATCAGGCTCTGCGTGCAAGTCAACCTCGAGCGTGCGTACAGAGGGCAGGACATCGTCATCTGCTCCGACAGCCAAGCAGCCATCAAAGCACTAATCTCATATGAGATAACCTCAGGATTAGTGCTGGAATGCATTGAGGCATTGAATGCACTGGGCAAATGCAACCAGGTGAAGATCCTCTGGGTTCCAGGACACAGAGGTATCGAAGGAAACGAGGAAGCGGACAGCCTCGCTAGAACCGCGGCAGCCACGCCCCCGCTAGGACCTGAACCCTTTATTGGGCTGGGCAAAAGCGCCTTAACGGAGTCACTGAGACTAGAGGAAAGGACCAGGAACACAGAACACTGGACTAGCGCCTCCGGTCTCAGGCAATCGAAAATCTTTATCAAAGATTACAACCCCAAATGGAGTGAAGAATGCCTCAAACTAAGGAGAAACCAGCTTAGACAGGTCACAGGTCTTCTAACTGGGCATTGTAGATTGAGGAAACACATGCATACAATCGGGATAGAACAGGTAAGCGTCTGTAGACTCTGCGAAACAGCAGAGGAGACTCCCGAACACATCATAATGCGGCTTGTCGCAGCAGGTTGCGTTACCTGGGCCAATTTTGGCTTGCAGAAGAGGACGTCAAACACCTAGACCCCCGCGAGTTACTAAGTTTCATTAGGGCGGTTGGTCTAGGGGATGTACTCTAACATTTGTAAGGGGCACAATAGATCAATCCTGGTCTCAGTGCAGTTTACCCTAATCAATTCTATTCGAAATGTTTGATTTGTAGATTAAATCAATACTCAAGTGGTGATGTGAACTGAACAAAACTAGTATTGGATTTTATTTGATATGATAAATAGAAATAATGAAAACAATTACGATATATGTAGCTAACATTTCCATTAAAAAAACATCAATGTTTTGAGCATCGAAGTTTTTTAGACGATGTTTTGTCGGCATCGATACCTCCTTTCGCATAACAAGATCGATGTTTTTCGGTCGATGTCGCAGCTCTAACAACAATGTCGACTTCACACATATGCGTTGAATATTCTTAGCTTCGTGCCTCTGGAGATTTGCGAGCTTGCCCATACTGAATGCAGACGTCCGAACGCTGCCCTGGCTTTACTCAGTCTACAGTTGGCATCTTCTTCCGCTCCGCCATCCGCCTTGATTTTGAAGCCGAGGTAGCAGAAGCTGTCGACGAACTCCACGGCACAGCCGTCAATCATTATATGATTTGTGCTGCTATGATTGACTCTCATGGCCTTGGTCTTGGCGATGTTGACCTCCAAACCGACGGTGCGTGCCAGCGTGACCAGGCAGTCGGCTTTTGATTGCATGTCGGAGAATTTGTGCGAGAGGAGGCAGATGTCATCAGCCAAGTCCAAGTCCTCGAGATGCCTGGTGAAGGTCCATACGATACCTCGTTGGTGCAGGGTGAGTTTGCTCATGACGTCGTCTAGTACGATGGCGAAGAGGAGAGGCGACAGGGGGCAGCCTTGACTGACTCCTGCGTTGGTGGTGAAAGGGTCACTGATGTTGCCGTTATGTAGTACTGCCAGTTCGGAGTTCTCGTACAATGCTCTGATGAGCCGAATTAGTTTCTGGGGAACCCCCTTTCTAGTCAATGCTAACCAAATGGTGCTTCTTTTTATTGTGTCGAATGCTTTCTTGAAGTCGATGAACAACATGTACAGCGGGGAGCGCCACTCAACTGATTGCTCTACTATGATGCGGAATGTGTTAGCTTGGTCAACACAGCTCCGATGAGGGCGAAAGCCAGCTTGCTCATCTCTTAGGGAGTTCTCGACACATTGTAGTCTTCCTTGTATAATAGTGGCTATTATCTTGTATATGGTGTTGAGTAGGGTTATTCCTCTCCAGTTGCCGCAGTCCCGCAATTCGCCCTTCTTCGGCAGCTTTACAATGATGCCTTTTGTTCATGACGGAAGAAGCTTCTCCCTGTCCCAGGCAGTAGAAATGTGAGGATATTCAGCTGATATTTGGGGGCCGGCAAGCATTAGCTCTGGTTGTATGCCCTCTACACCCGTAGCTTTGTTAAGCTTCAGCTTCTTTAATGCATCCCTAATCTCCGCTATGCTAGGGCAGGTTGTTGCTATTTTGTTGTTGGTTTTAGTGCTGCCCACTTCGCAGCTGCCCTCATCGTTTGAAGCGATGTTGCTGACTGATTCGAAGTGTTCTTTCCATCTACGAACTTGGTCATCATTGCACGTTAGTAATGCACCACTCAGATCCCTAATTGGCTGGTTTCTATTACTTGGTTGGTTGGTTAGGCGCCCAAGTAAGCGATACACTTACTTACTTAACTGGCCATAACAACCCGTTATCGGGTTACGGCCTGCCGCAAAACTTCTCTCCAGGCGCCTCTGCTTCGCGCGCGCCTTCTCCAGTTGGTCACACCAAGAGATACCAGGGCCTCTTCCACTTGGTCCTTCCACCGGAGACACGGCCTCCCTCTTCGCCGTCGACCTCCAACCATCGCATCGAATACCTTTTTCGCCGGAGCTTCGTCGTCCATGCGGCAGACATGACCGAGCCAGCATAGCCGCTGGATGTTAATTCGCTGCGCTACGTCCATGTCCTTATACAGCTCATACAGCTCGTTATTGGTTCGTATGCGATAGTCGTCACCAACCCGAACAGGGCCGAAGATTTTGCGAAGCACCTTCCTCTCGAACACTCCAAGGGCCGCTATGTCGTTTCGTGTCATTGTCCATGCTTCAGCGCCATAGAGGAGCACGGGCAAGATAAGCGTCCTATAGAGTTCAAGTTTTGTCGGTCGAGAGAGGTCTCTACTTCTCAATTGCCTACCGAGACCGTAGTAGCACCTGTTGGCAAGAGTTATCCTTCGCTTTATCTCCAGACTGACATCATTGCTGCTGTTGATGGCGGTGCCAAGGTAGACGAATTCCTTGACAACTTCAAAAGCATACCTGTCGGCCTCGACGTGAGACCCTAGCCGCTGCGAGTCCCTGCGTGTAGACAGCATATACTTCGTCTTGCCCTCATTTACCACCAGACCCATTTTGGCAGATTCTCTTTCGATAGCCGCAAAGGCAGCGGTGACATCTCGCTTGTTACGTCCGATGACATCAATATCATCAGCGTAAGCAAGGAGCTGGACACTTTTGTTGAAAATTGTGCCATTACGATGTACACCGGCCTTGCGCAGAACACTCTCCATGGTGAAGTTGAAGAGGTCGCAGGACAAAGGATCACCCTGTCTGAAACCTCGAACGGTATCAAAGGGGTCGGAGAGGTCACTTCCAACCTTGACGGAGCTGCGCGTATTGCTCAACGTCGCTCTGCAAAGTCTCACGAGCTTTGCAGGGATACCAAGTTCAGACAATGCGGCATATAGGCGATCCCTTATCGGGCTATCGAATGCTGCCTTGTAATCGATGAAAAGATGGTGTGTATCGATTTGATTCTCATGGGTCTTCTTCAGGATTTGGCGTAAAGTGAATATCTGGTCGATGGTGGACTTACCAGGTCTAAAACCGCACTGATAAGGTCCAATCAGCGCCTTGGCGAGTGGCTTTAATCTTTCACATAGTAAGCTCGTCAGGACCTTGTATGCAATGGGAAGTAGACTTATACCCCTGTAGTTGGCGCATATTGTTGGGTCGCCTTTCTTCAGCACAGGACAAAGGGCACTGAGGTTCCAATCGTTGGGCATTCGTTCCTCCAGCCATATTTTGCAAATGAGCTGATGCATGCACCCAATCAGCTCACCGCCGCCGGCCTTGAACAATTCAGCTGGTAGCCCATCCGGCCCTGCAGCTTTATTGTTCTTGAGTCGCTGGATAGCAACCCGGACCTCGTCATGGCTGGACGGTGGCACATCCACACCGTCGTCGTCGATTGGTGCCATCTGGACATCTTCACCACTGGCGGTATTGTTCCCTTCGTCGCCTGCGAGCAGCTTGGTGAAGTGCTCCTTCCACAACCTCAGCACACCCTGCGCATCCGTAACCAGATCCCCGTTTTCGTCTCTGCAAGAAGATGCCCCGGGCTTAAATCCTTCCGTGAGACGCTTAACTTTTTGGAAGAATTTTCGGGCGTCATTCCTGCTCCTTCACTCCTCGATTTCCTCAGGCTCGCGCCTTTCTTGCTCCCGTTTCTTGCGTCTAAAAAGACACCTCTCTTTCTTCCTCTCCTCCCGGTATTTTTCTATCATGGCTCGCGTGGCGGCAGACTGCAGGGTCTTCTTGTATGCAGCATTCTTCACTGCAGTGGCTGCGCGACACGCTTCATCGTACCATTGGTTTTTTGGTGGTGGGCGTCGAAAACCAAGGACATTTTCTGCGGCGGCGCGCATAGAGTGGGATCAGTGAGCCTGGCTGCAACAAGGTAGTGGTCCGAGTCGATGTTGGGTCCTCGGAACGTGCGCACATCTAGAATGCCAGAAGCATGCCTTCCATCAATCACAATGTGATCAATCTGGTTGCGGGTGGATTGATCGGGGGATAACCAGGTGGCCTTGTGGATATCGAGGTGCTGGAATCTGGTGCTACTAACTACCGTGTTTCGTGCCGCGGCGAAATCGATCAGCCTCAGACCGTTGTTCGAAGTGGTCCCATGGAGGCTGAACTGCCCGACTGTGGGGCCAAAGATGCCTTCTCGCCCGACCTTTGCGTTGAAGTCCCCGAGGACAATTTTGACGTCATGGGCCGGGCACCTGTCGTAGACGTCCTCGAGCTTCGCATAGAAGGCATCCTTGGTCGCATCGTCCTTCTCTTCCGTCGGGGCTTGCGCGCAAATTAGGCTGATGCTAAAGAGCCTGATGCTAAAGAGCCTTTAGCAACTAAGCGATACAGCTGTCTCATATTGTTGGCTCCTGCTGCCCCTTCGGCATCACTGGCGAGGTTTTTCATGAACTTTCTCTTATCATTTCTGGCCTATTTCGTGACTAGCTTTGCGGCTTCTCTGTAGGCTGGCCTCACAGCATCGTCATTGATAAGTTGCCTTTTGAGTTCATTTCTGCGCTGGATGATACCCCAGTAGTGTCTGAGATCCAAGGTTTGGAGCCTGTAGGCTTTACTGTGCCAAGTTTTTCTTGTGCGACTTGTCTGAACGTGGCATTTGTAGCCTCCCAATCGGTGTTACTTTGATTTGAGAGTAACATCCTGCGAAAGGCGCTGGCCACTTCCTTTCTGGTGACGGCATTGCGCAATAGTTGCACATTTAAGCGCTTATATCTGCGTTGCGTGTCAGTTTTCTTTCTAAATTTCAGCTTGATGTTTATGTCACCGGTGATAAGTTCATGGTCGCTATCTATGTCAGCTCCCCGTCTGTTCCTGACATCAATTAGCGAACCCCTCCACCTCCGGCTCACGCAAATGTGGTCTATTTGGTTGCGTGTAGCGCCACTATGAGAAGTCCAGGTGTATTTATGGATTTCTTTGTGGGGGAAGATAGACCCACCAATGACTAGCTATCACCATTGTTGTTTTGTGTGCCGCAGCCGTGAACCCCCATAATCTGCTTGAGACCAGAGTTGTTGTTCCCGATTTTCGCATTGAAGTCGCCCATCAGGAAGGTAATATCGCCTCTACGGATGGTGCTAAGCGTTGTCGTTAACTGCATGTAGAATTCATCGTTGATAGCACAGTCAGCGTCTTCCGTAGGCGCATAGCATTGCACGATGGTGATGTGCCGGTGAACATTGCTGCAGAATCGGGCCAGGATTATGCGGTCTGAAATAGGCTTCCAGGAATGCAAGGTGTTCCGCATGTCCTTGGAAATTTTACACCTACGCCGCTTTCCCCTCTGATTTCTTTTCCACTGTGCAACACAATGTTGTCATACGCTGACGTACTTTCCCCACTGCCGTTCCATCTCATTTCGCTCACGCCGAGAATGTTGATGTTATAGGTCGCCATCTGCACTTCGAGTTGAGCTTGTGTGGATGCTTCCCTGAGAGTTCTAACGTTCCACCGCGCGATCCTTGTCCGGGTACGTGTGCCAAATGTCGTCAACTTAGAGGTGATTGTGTATCCGAAGCTTTGTCTTGTGTTGGTTACGTTAATCGGTTGTGTTGTTCTGCCAGGGTAGGTGATTGGCCTGCCGCAGGTAGTCCTACGCCGCCTCCGGTTTTGTTTCGAGCTACGCTCGTAGCGCCATCTGTTGTGTAAGGAGGTTAACAGCAGGAGGGTTGGGGACTTCGCTAGATCAATTAATGGTGCGCTGTTTTCGCAGTTGTCCGCTTCCCCTTCGCAGATGTCGCTGACGCATCGTGTGGAACTGTATTTTTGATTTTTTTCTTTTGTCAGACACACAGCGCATAGTTGCGCATTCTATTGCGTGGAGGTGAGTGGAATAGGAATAATTGGGTTGGGCATCAATGAACTTGGATATGTTGCAGGGTTAGGAAAATTTAGAGAACAGGAAAAATCGCAAAAATTGGAAAAGTGCGGGGACAGTTCACACGGCGGGAGTTGAACCCACGACCTCTGGGATGACAGGCTAGTGCATTCACGCTAGGCTATCGAGGCTGCTTTAAACTTAAATATTCAGTTTTTAATTTCGTATTTTTCGTAAAACTTCAAACTATTCTAAGGACGAACAAAAATGTATTCTTGAAACCACAGAGGGTTCAGACGTCCACAAAGTAGCAATGTGCCATATGGCAACAAAATAGCGAAAGGGTTAATAGAAAGGTATGAAAAGTCCTTTAGTTTGATACCCATATCGTGTGAATTAGTTAGAGATTAATTGCGTTTTTTTTATAAAAACTTTGAGCTTTAATCCCGAGCCACACCTTTTGTAGGCGTTTCCCAGGCAGAATTTTCCAATTTTCCTTTTTTTTCATGAGGGTTCGCTATACTGCATTTCTTCCCCTGAATGGTTCCATGGCGAGTGATGTGACCATAAATTTAAATTACATTTTCTTATCTTAGTTTTTTTAACACATTCACGCCGGGGCCGATTTTCATTGTTTTTGCTGTGAGGCGGCGCTGAAATTAATGCCGTGCTTCAGCTGGCTTTCATTAAATGTTTTTAATGAAAATACGTTAAATTTTCATTATTTTAATTTTTAGCGTCTAATAGTACAATCAAATGCGTACCACCGGTGGTACACGCCGCCCGATGAGACAGTCTAGCGCGGGCCACCGTTGGCCCGCGCCGGCGTGAACGTGTTAAGCAAGCACTATATGTGGGCCGTAAATAAAGTTCCAAACAACGGGACGGAAAATTATTGCGGCCTAATAAAAAGTCTTCCTTTCTTTTCATTTCCCTTTTTAATTGTTTCTGTCAGGGACCGGAAATAACAGTTGTTTATGAAAACTGTAATTGAAAATTTTACTATGAAGGAAAAATCATGCAAATAATGAAGTATACCAATGCACTTCTTTCCGCACGGAGAATCAAACTTGGCAATAAACTTTTTTTTGTAATTTTTACGGCGAAATTAAGAAATAAGAATTATTTTTTTTTTATTTTTAAAAATCCTTTAATAACAATTATTTTTGATTCTTTCATATTAGTCCACAAATAGTTTTATTTCGATTTTTATTTTAGTTGTCCTATGATAACAATTATTGGGACTTTTATTTTTTTAGTTATCAATAAAAATTACTCAGTGACTTTTATTTATAAGTCACCAATAAAAATCATTCAACGACTTTTTGTGTTTAAGTCATCAATTAAAATTATTCAATGACTTTTATTTCTTAAGTCATCAATAAAAGTCATTCAGTGACTTTTATTTATAAAAGTCTTCAATAAAAATCATTCAGTAACTTTTATTTATAAAAGTAATCAATAAAAATCAGTCAGTGACTTTTAGTTTTTAATTATAAAACCCTCGCGACGGTAGACACCTTGACGCGGTGCGAGGGCTTAGTTACGAAGACTCGGTCTGGCCATGTTGACTGGCCCGGCTCAAGTTTGACTTGACCGTGCCTGGCAGGTTCAACCATGTCAGACGGGCAGCCGGCAAGTACAGACCAAGATCTACCCTCCTCAAGCCCGGGTGTCATGCGTCACCGTGCCCAGGGTTAGTTTGCAGTCGAGGAGTATACTGACTGTATTCTAACGGCTGCCTGCCGGGCACCTGTCCACCCCCGGCTGTAACTGTGGACTTCCTATGGCATGGGGCTCTGCCATGGGCGACATACCCTTCCCCTTCCATTCCTTCGACCACCGAAATCCCCTCGTGGGTTAGAAGGTGGTCGGCACGAACCAGATGTGATGAGTTCTTCAACACCCGCCTCGGATAAGAGGCATCCCGCCGCCGGGCACGGCACTAAACCCCGCCCAACCCTCGGCGATCCCTGCAGCAGCAGAAGTCGCCAAGGCACCAGCAGATTGGTGCCTAAAACCAGGCCGCCCCTATTAAGGCACGGCACGGTACCCAGGGCTTCCTCTCGAAGGGACCCCCCTCAAAATCGCAGCCGCAACAGGTCACGCCATCCCCTCATGAGGGAAGACGTCCTGACAGGCCTCATCCCGTTGCAGCTAATCCCGCGACGGACTCAGTTCCGACAATGCGAACTGTCGCTCCCACCCCCGCACTCGCCACCGAGCGGCCTGGCACCTCTAGGCCTCCCACCAAGGTGAAGCCTTCCGTGAGGGCCTACCGGGATAAAAGAGCGGCAACCAAGCTAGTCGCCAAAATCACCGCGATCCCTGAAAAGAATTGCTCCACAACGGAACGAGAATCGCTCGCATGGGCGGAGTCGATCCTGGCGAAACACGTAGGCCGACAGCCGGTGACTACCAAGAGACAGAGGTCTTCTGACGATGTGGCAAATGCTCCCAAGAGGGCAAAAGGGGGTCTTGGAGGATCATCTCATGATGGCGATCCTGGACAAGGGACATCCTGACGGGTTTATTTCTCCAGACAAGTGGAGATCAATGGAGATTAGCCTCTGCAAAGGGTACAAGGGTATTCTCTTGAAGAATCCCGGCCCAGCTCCTGAATGTTGCGACGCCGGCTGGCACCAGGGCCACATTAAACTTATGGCGTGCGCCGATGAACGCTCTGCAATGCTGCTGAAGCTGGCGATAGCTGAGGTAGGCGAGATCTGGCCAGGGGCTAACCTCCAGGTAGTCCCGAAGAGCGAGATCCCGCATCGGCCCAGATCAAGGGCCTGGATTCCAGCGGAGCCATCGAAACCGGAAGAGATCCTGGAACTCCTCCAGCTGAGCAACCCGAACCTACCTACCAGCGATTGGAAGGTAGTGAGGGTCAGCGAGGCCAAAGGGAAGTCCAGGTGCACCACCGTCATCCTGAACGAGGAAACGATAGCCCCCCTGACCGCAAGAGGCGGCGTCATCAGCTTCACCGTACTGAAGTTGTACAGGAAAGATGAGCTGTATGCAGCGAAGACATCGTCCGACGCCGCTGTGGAAAAACGCGATGTTCCGGCCTTCGAACGCCACCCCTCGGGGGACGGACTGCGAAATGCAGTCCGATTCCGACACGCAATCCATCTCGTCCATGGTGGGTCGCTTTTTCGGCAGATGGACCGCTGATGGCGACGAAGACGATCTTCTGGCCTCTGAGCCAGAGGATGCTGACACAACTGTCATCAGTGCCCAGCACACCGGACCCACGGACGATCCAGGTGGTGCAGGTCAATCTGCACCGATCTAAAGCGGCCTCGGCCGCCCTCGTCCTCCACCTACATCAAAGGGGGGAGGACATTGTCCTAATCCAAGAGCCCTGGACGGTAGCCGACAGGGTTTGCGGGTTAGGCCCATCCACACACACTGTGGTCTACACCCAAGGTAATGGCCGACCCAGATCGTGCATTTTAATTTGTAGGAAGCTAAAATTTATCTTCCTTTCCAAATTTAGCAACAGTGACACTACTGCCATATGCCTAGAGCAAGGCAGAAAGCCAGTCTGGATTCTTTCCGCCTACATGGCCCATGACCACATGATGGTACCGGCGCGGGAAGTCCAAGCAACAACCAAAGAAGCCCGCAAAGACGGCGCGATCCTGGTGATAGGCGCGAACGCGAATGCCCACCACCAGATGTGGGGCAGCACGGACACCAACAACAGAGGTGAGTCTCTTTTTGACTTTATTCTCGTATCTGACCTTTATATACATTGTGACCGAAAAGTTTCCGGAAATTCTCATTTAAAATTCGCGCGCTGTATATTTTTCGATATTTTAAGTTTCTGTAGGTTGGTAGCACTGTCCTTAATTACTATGCCAAAAACGAGCGCGATCTGACAGACAGTTTGTTTACGGCAGCTGTTGAAACCAGTTCACCTCAGTAGTGCGTTGCGATTTTGTTGAGAATTTTCTTCAAAATGAGTACCGTGAACAGGTCTCTTTGGACGTGCTTGATCGTGCCAATTTCGATCCAACTTTCATGGAACGCATCATAACTGGTGACGAGACATGGGTCTACGAGTACGACATGCAAAAAAGCCAACAATCATCGGAATGGAGAGGTAAGACGAGCCGAAACCGAAAAAACCACGCCAAAGTCGCTCGAAAATCAAGGTAATGCTGATTGTTTTCTTCAATATTCGTGGTGTGGTGCATCATGAATTCGTCCCTGAAGGACAAACAGTCGGTAAAGACTATTATTTGACTGTTTTAAGACGTTTGCGTGAAAATATCCGCCGTAAACGGCCTCAATTGTGGAAGGATAATTCATGGATTTTTCATGACGATAATGCTCCCTCGCACCGAGCCAACATTATCAACGATTTTAAGGCCAAACATTAAAAAAATACCATCGAACAGCCACCGTATTCACCTGATCTTGCACCGTGTGACTTTTTTCTGTTTCCCGAACTCAAATTACCACTCAGAGGAACGCGTTTTGAATCCATAGAAGACGTAAAACAGAATTCGCAGAGGGAACACAAAGCCATACCGGAAAGCGCCTATAAAAAATGTTTTGATGATTGGAAGAAACGTTGGCATATGTGTATCGCTTCTAATGGAGCATATTTTGAAGGAGATAAAATAAATATTGATGAAGATTAAGAATTTTGCGTTTTATTTAAAATTTCCGGAAACTTTTCGGTCACAAGGTATGTAATATTGGTCGGGAGCCCACTTTTGTGACGGCTACCAGAAGGGATGTCCTAGACATCACTCTGGTCTCGGAGGGCCACGCCGATGTGGTCCGCCACTGGAAGGTGTCCAATGACATCTCTTTCTCAGACCATAACTACATACTATTTAGCATAGACGTACTAGTCCCGAAACCACCCCCATTCAGAAACTTGAGGCTGAGGGATTGGGACAATTATAGACAAATTCTTGCTCACAATCTCCAACCGCCTGAATCCACAGCACCCTGCTCAACGGGCGAGCTGGAGGCTCTGGTGGAGATTGTTACTACGGCCTGCAATAAGGCCTCCGAGTTTTCCTGCCCTAGGGTCATACCTAGGGGCAAGCCCAAACCACACTGGTGGACAACGCAAATCGCTGATTTGCGACGAGAGTGCAGGAAGCTCTTCAACAGGGCTAAGGCAGACAATAACTGGCCATCCTACAAGGAGGCCCTTCGACGCTACAAGCGCGAACTCAGATCTGCCAAACACAATTCGTGGTCGGCCTACTGCGAGAACGTCGAGAACGTATCGGATATCAGCAGGCTTCGAAGAATCCCATCAACTAGTCCAAACTAGTACCAACCACAGATGGAGATTGGACCAGCTCGAGCTCTGAAACCCTTGAGCTCCTTACCGACACACACTTTCCGGGTAACACTGTCTCCCCGGTGGACTGTACCGATCCAGGCGCACCATCAGACCATGACTTTAGCGACGTCGCAATAAGTACAGAGAGTCTGAACTGGGCCATCGACAGCCTGGACTCGCATAAAGCACCGGGTCTAGACGGAATCACGCCAGAGGAACTAAAGCAGGCAAGGACCCTGCTAGCTCCATGGTTAATCAAAATCTTTAAGGCATGCATTGGACTCGCCTACGTACCAAAGAGCTGCGCAAGCACTATAAAAATGACTTGCAAGCCATCGCTGTGCTTTCAAATACTGCCGCTCTTCTTCACTTTCACTACAAAACAAGCACTGCAGTGAAGGAAGCTTTTGATATTCATACAAATACTGCACGAAACGACAATAGAACTTCAAGCACCTTGAAGTATAGAACAACACTGAAGTAGAACAACATTGAAGTAGAACAACACTGGAATAGAACTACACTGAAGTAGAACAATACTGCAGTGGAACAACACGGAAGTAGAACAACACTGAAGTAGAACAAGACTGAAGTGCAACACTGAAGTAGAACATTTTCAAGCATACGGTGTTTTGTTTTGCACGATCGGAGAAGCTGATGTTTGTTTCTGGTACTTTCTATGGAATCTGGGCTGCATTTCAAGCATTACAACAACATTAATGTAAAAAAACGCAGGTTTAAAACATGTTTTTCGATATTTATTTAAGGGTGGTCTAGAAATTTCAAAAAATCGATTTTTTTTGTTTTTTTGATATTTCGAAAGTATAGTATCTTAAGAATGTAAGAGTGAACTTTTCATGCGGAAATTCCCAATATTATAGCTTCTACAGCCCATTAAGGGAACCCGGTGGTCTAGAATTTTCAAAAAATTCAAACTTTAAACTCATTTATCTCGAAACGACTTTTTTCGGCACGCCGCGGATGAAAACAAAAAAACTATTTAACCGAATCACTTGAAATTTGGATATGTTGTTGACAACATGTATGACTATCGTTGGAACTAGAATCATAATTTTATTTAAATAATTTCTTATTGTTTACACTAAAAAACTAGTGAAAAAAGACCAGATTTTACGAACTTTTTTTCAAAAGCGCGCCATTTTGTCAATTTTTAATTTTTTCGATTTGTTCTAGTTCCGACCATAACTGCACTCTTTCTGATTAAGAGTTTTCTTGAATTTTGTGTTTCAGATGAGTAGAAGTCTCGAAATCACGTACGCCGTCCGGGTCCGATTTTTCGAGAGGGTCATCTTTAGCAGCATTTTTATAATAAAAAATATTTTTTTTTAAATGCAAACAAAAATGTTTTGTATGCTCAATAAACGTAGTAATAAGCCCAAAAAGTTGAAACATCGTTTTTTAAATTTTTAATGGCAAAAAAAAACCGTGAAAACAGGTGAAATTTTCGTGCTCTAGACCACCGGGTCCCCTTAAGTCTGTTTCACTCGTTGTGAAGTAGAAGTTCTGTTTCACACGGTGTGAAGTAGAAGTTCTGCTTCACACGGTGTGAAGTAGAAGTTCTATTTCAAGTAGAAGTTCTACTTCACTCCGTGTGCTTGCTATGATTTACCGTTACTTAACCTCATTATAGCTTTCTGTTTTGATGTTTTGTTTCGCAACAGAACACAAGCACTGTCGCTGCTGTAGCGAAAAGGTTTTGGAATGATGCAGTGCTTGCTTTGTTGCAGAGTAGAACTATTGAGCATTTGAATTTGCTGTCATTGCGACACTGAAGTACAGTACTTGACAGTACTGTGCAGTCGTGAAGTGTGCCAAATAGAACATTTTGTGCAGCTCTTTACTACGTACCACGAAAATGGAACAGAGCGAAAGTAGTCTTCATCCCCAAAGGTGGAAGAAGCTGCCATGTCACCGCAAAGGACTTTCGGGCGATAAGCCTAACTTCCTTTCTCTTGAAAACTTTAGAAAAACTGCTGGATTCCTACATTCGTCAGACAATTGACCCTCACGGAATCTCGGAACTCCAGCATGCATACACTAAGGGCAAGTCCACAGAGACGGCTCTCCATGATCTGGTCCATAGAGTGGAGAGGTCACTTTCACTCAAGGAATATACGCTGGCGGCCTTCCTCGATATAGAAGGAGCCTTCAACAACATTCAGCCGGAAGCTACTATAGCGGCTTTGACCGACCTGAAGCTGAATAACCGGCTAATATGCTTGATCGGCCACCTCCTGAGAAGGAGGGAAATCTTTACAGAGCTTGGCGACACCAGAGTCATCCGTTTTTTGGCGAGAGGCACCCCCCAGGGTGGGGTACTATCGCCCCTGCTCTGGAATCTTACAGTTAATCCTCTCATCATGAGGCTATCGGCCTCCAATTGCCACGTGGTGGCGTACGCTGGCGACATCGCTCTCCTGGTATCAGGGAAGTTTGTCGAGACTTTGAGTGACCTCATACAGGGGGCTCTAAATACACTCTCGTCGTGGGCGAGGGGCTGTGGACTGGGTGTTAACGCTGCAAAGACGGAACTTATACTTTTCACGAAGAAGCATACAATTCCGCGGTTCAGCCCACCCATTCTAAATGTCACTCTCCTCCGACCCACGGACAAAGTCAAGTTCTTAGGTACCATCCTAGATCGGAAGCTAACCTGGAAACCCAACATTGAAAACCGTATCCAGAAGGCAACAACAGCTCTTTACATGTGTAAAAGGGCCATCAGCAGAAGCTGGGGACTAAAACCGCGAGCCATCCATTGGCTTTACACTGCGGTAATTAGGCCAATCCTCACGTTTGGCGTCAGTCTGGTGGAAAGCCCTGAGCAAGTTCACATACGTGAGCCAGCTTACCAAGGTCCAAAGGATGGCAGCCCTGCTTCTCACAGGAGCCATCAAGACGACGTCAACCAAAGCCCTGGAAACCCTTCTCCACTTGCCCCAATAGACATAGATGGTGAGTTTGTGGCGAGTTGTTCTGCGGCTAGACTCAACGCGACCCTACCGTGGTCAAGAACCGATGTAGGACACGCTACCATTGTCAACAGAATTCCACGCAATGTAACGGAGATTGACTATACTATCCCCAAACCACTATCAAAAATACTTTTTAGTGCTAAGATCCCTTCTAGGGACGAATGGGAGAACCGAGAGCTGCCAGAAGAGGCCTACAATATGGCTACCTTCTACACAGACGGCTCAAAGATGAATGAAAAGGTTGGCAGCGGTGTATACTGCAAAAACCAGGACCTCAGACTATCATTCCGACTACCGGATCATTGCAGTGTTTTCCAAGCCGAACTCACGGCCATTAGCCAGGCAGCTGCCTGGCTCAGAGTTAATATGATATCCTACAGGGACATCACTATTTACACCAACAGCCAGGCAGCAATACAACCTCTCTTGAGCGCTCACCCCCGTTCTAAAACCGCCCTTCACTGCCGCAAATCTCTCAATGAGATTTCAGTGCAATACAGAGTGCACCTCTGCTGGGTGCCTGGGCACAAGGACATAGAGGGTAATTGTATAGCCGATGAGCTGGCAAGAGCAGGCACGGAGCTGCAACACATCAGCGGTATGGAGGCAGTGGGAATACCGCTCTCCACTTGCAAGCTACACCTTGGAAAAGTATACTTGAGCAAAGCGAACACTTAATGGCGCAACGAACAAACGTGCACCATAACCAGAAAAATCTGGCCTGTGACCAACCAGAGCAGATCCAAGGAACTGATCCTGCTGAACAAACCCTCGATAGGGATTGTTGTGGGAGTCATTACTGGACACTGCCTCATTGGCCTACATGCTATCAGACTGGGTCTGCCTTATTACGATTTCTGCAGAAGCTGCAGGGACGAGGACTGCGAAGAGTCCGTCAAGCACCTCCTCTGCACGTGTCCAGCGCTTGCGAGAACGCGATTCCGTCACCTGGGCAGGCACTTTCTGAGCTGCCTAGCTGATCTCGAAAAGACGCCACCGAGCATCATCTACAAATTCGTTAGAGCCTCCAAGTGGCTCCAATAAATACCGGAATCGGATAGGTGAAGTTTCCCCCACCACGTGGTAACACAATAGGCCGCATGGCCTAAGTGATGCCCTAGAGGCGACCACTTAACCCACCTACCTATAGAAGAAGAACAAAAGCCAGCCAGAAAATAAAAATCGTTTTACAATATCAGCATTTCGCCAGCGCAACAACAACAACAACAACAGTACATCGTCTTCATCTTTGAATCATCCCATGCCGCAGCAGTGTGCTAACGCATACTCGCTACAGTGAGAGCAACCAAAGAGCGCAACACATAAAACTACGTTCTCGCCACATGCGTGATCCGCCATACAAAATATTTGCTTAACTATATGACATGCGCCTTCTGTATGTTTATTTTCTTTGCTTCTACTCACATATTACGCTGAAGTTACAGAGAATTCTGCTGTTAGCAACAGAGGGTTCTGCTGTCAATAACAGTGGGTGCTACAAGGAGTACCCGCCATATAACGCGTTTGCTTGTCGCGCATCTCGGTCTATATTACTTCATGTTCGTTGATGGAATGCAGTTAAATTTATAACTGCGAGACTATCAAGGAAAGTTTTCTCTATCAAGGAAATTAGACCTTCCTCCTCTTTTAAGAATAATTACATTAGCATTAAATTAAAAAAAACACATATTTGTAGTTAAGAAACTATTAAATATTTTCCAGAGGCGCAAAAAGACGCAACATTTTTTTTGTGGATTCAAGAGAAGAAGCAGTCCATTTACAACAAATATAAAAAGAATTGACGCCAGTTCACGCCATTTAAATTAAATTCTAATTCTTAATTTAATTATTTTCAAATTTAAAAAAAAAAATCGGTTTTTGAAAATTCGTAAAAAAAATATTTACACTAACAAAAAGAAAACCGATCAGCAGTTCCGTTCCTATCAATGTAACATGATTTTAAGGGGTCGTCTACGTATAAAGTTTCAAAAAATGTTTTTTTCACACAATTTTCATTTGGAAGACGTGAGGAATGTTATTTTCAAAAGATTTGGGTAAACTCTTCACGGTTATTTAACTGTAGAGCATTGGGCACGCTCGCTCACGGTGTTTCCGCGCGCTCCCTGTGAACTTTAAACGCGTTTTCCCGAAAGTTGTATTTTTCTAACTTGCACGATTTTAGGAAAAGTTTTACGCGCATCGATTCGATTTCTTTTCTTACTTGCTCAGAAAACATGTCGCTATGGTTAGACATGAGCTTTTGACAAAATATTGTTTTTTGTTATTAACATATGTCCACTAAATATTGAGACTAACTTCAGCCGTTTATTTGACTGCATAAGCAAACATGGAGATGTCACTCAATACACTTATCATACTTAAGAGGGCTTCTACTCAACTGCCAAACTCAAATTACGCAATACATTCCATTCAAAATGTCGTAAAAGCTGGGTTTAAGAAAATCTGTTGCCAATCTGTTTGGACGACTCACTACATGGAAAATTCTGGATGTGTTTAAAGAGAAGCCAATCTCCTGGGCGACTATTTTTCGTGTTTTGAAGGATTGCTGTAATGGGAAAGGCCCGGAAAAATAAGTCATACCTGGTCGTCTGCCAAAGTTAAGTGCCACAAGGACGAAAAACTGCGAACAAGTGCAAAAAACAAAGTTGGCCAACCCACACGCAAATAGCACGAAAATTTGTCATTTCAAAGTCCGGTGTTCACAACATTTTGAAAAGTTCATAATTTTGGATGTGGAATCGTACTTCACATTTTTGCACCAGAATTAAGCGGCAATGACAGTTTTTACACTGACAACATCGAAACAACACCAAACGAAGTTAAATACGCCAGCAAATCAAAATTTGAACCAAAGGTGCTAGTGTGGGTGGCAATTTCTTCAAAGGGTGTCTCAGCGCTATTGATTCGCACAAACAAAGCCAAAGCGGTCAATGCAGACGTTTATATCGGTCAATGCTTGCCAAAATTGAAGCAATTCACTGGCAAATATCACACTGGCGACGAAATCATGTTTTGGGCGGATATTGCAAGCTGCTTTTTTGCCGAAGAAGGACAATCCTCCAAACGTGTCTCAGGCACGTCCAACCGAAAATGTCTGAGTAGTTATCAAACGTATGGTATACGAAAAGGGTTGGGAGGCACCGAACGAGCCAGAATTGATTAATCGAACCAAGCAAAAGTTAAAACAAATCGAGATTAACACCGTCCAAAATCTAAATTGGCACATTCGCTTTACACTGAGAAAATTCGAAGACAATGATTCATTGAGTGTACTCTAAGTGTATTTTTTTACAGATGACCAATTGACTGAAGTACCAGGTAGGTAGGTAGGTAGTGGTGGCAGCTCTCATATGAGAGCTCACTTAGGCCAAGCTAGGACCATTGCGGTACCACAGGATCTCTAACCCCTTTTTGTTGTTAGGATGTCTCGAACCAGCCCGAACAGGTGATGAAGCGTATTAGGCCCTTGGCGTCAACCTCCGATAAGTCCGCGAGGTTGGCTGTATGGTAAAACCCTAGATGTTTTTTCCGTTTCCTGCAGCGGGACAAGTACAAAGTAGGTGGAGAATTGTTTCTTCCTCCTCTATGTCTCTGCAGCTTCTGCAGAAGTCGTTGGCCAGGTGCCCCAGCCCTAATCTGGTAGCGTGGCTGCCAAGGATGCAGTGACCAGTGATGACTCCGACAACAACCCTGAGCGTGCCCCTATTGAGGTTTAGCAGACTTTTGGTGCGCTTCCAGTCCAGACTGAAGTACCAAATAAAATAAATTTTTAATTCAATTGTTGGTTTCAAATGGCGTGCACCGGAAGTTAGTCTCAATATTTAGTGGACATATGTTATAACAGGCAATAAACATTTGAAAAAAAAGGAACAATAACTTTTCTTTCAAAAATGTCCAGCATTTCGAGATATTTTTAGATCTTACAAAAAGCTGGTGTCTAAGCATAGCTGATGTAATATCAATTATAGATTAGTTTCATTTTTTGTTGTAGGTTACGTGGGTGGCTCAAAATCTTGCAGGAAAATTTATATCGAAATTCTGATGAGGGCACGTTCAAGGTCATCCTGCACTCGAATATGTAGAAATATAATTTTTATGGCCTTGCCTCTTGAAAGATTACGATTAAATAAACAAAAAAGTGAGAGAATATCCTTTTTCGTTCCTTCGTAATAAATTTTGAAAAACAGGCTCGAAAATCAGGCCGGTACATAGACGACCTAAACTTGTGGCCTTTCTACAATAACATATTATCTAAAATTTTGTTGAAGAAGCACCTAAATTTCGATAGGTGCTTCTTCAAAAAAAAACAATTCACAATCACAATGTTTCGATAAAATATTTCGGAGCGAGTTTAATTAAAGAATTACTTAAACATGATACTACTTTCATAAAAATCCGCTATGATTTTTTTTCTTATTATTGTCCACTCTCGAAGCACTGTCTGACAGGTGGACGTGGCACCTTTCATACTGTAACGATAAGACAGTCTGTCGCTGTGCAAAGCAACCCTGCCGCTACGTGCCGTGCTATAATCCAATCTGGCAACGACGGCCGCGATGGTAACTTTTAGTCCCATCTGGCAACGACGGCCGCGATAATAACTTTTAGTCCAACCTGGCAATGATGGAAACTTTTAGTCCACTCCGGAATGTGTGGGAACGATCTGCGCGATGGCCTGGCAGGTATAAAAGGCAGCCGGATGCGGCGCAGCGAGTCAGTCTAGTTTTGACAAGTGAAGTTGCCACACGGAGTGATTAAGCAGATACTTAAGTGTACGAACAGTAAAGTGTAAACTGTGAATAATAAAGTGACTGTTGGTTTATTTTATTGTCTGCGTTTAAGAAACTGACTGTGTTTTATTTTCAAATTACACAATCCAGAGATACGTAACAGCCCACTAGACTTAGTATTCGTAACATTTGGTGTCAGAAGTGGGATTGTGGAAAATTGAAAGTAAACAAATAAATAAATAAAATTATAAAAGCGCGGACATGGTTAAACTCGAGCTGCTGAAGGTAGACCAGCTGAAGAAGGAGCTGGCTGCCTGGAATTTGCCGACTGCTGGCGGAAAGGTGGAGTTGCAGCTGCGCTTGCGAGAGGCGTGTGAGACACGGGGCATCGATTGGGCTGCGCACGAGTTCGGAACGCAGGAGCTAGAGGCGTCGGCCAAGGTGGAGGAATCGCCTGCTGCTGCTGCGTCGCCGCACAGTACGGCCGCAGCGGCCGCGCCACTACAAGCATTGGACATGAGCCAGCTAATGGTTGCACTGAAAGGCATGTTCGAGACTTCCAACCGGGAAATGGCAGCCAAAATGGAAAATGAAAATCGCGAAATGGCGGCACAAATGTCAGCGAAGCTGGAAACCACGAATCTCGGAATTTCGGCAAAAGTCGAGACTGCAAATCGAGCAATGTCAGCGAAGCTGGAAACTACAAATCGAGAAATGGCAGCGAAAATGGAAACGGCGACCCAGGAAATATCGGCGCAAGTGGCGGAGCGAATGGAAGTCAAGCTTCAGGAAAATTCTGCGCGCTTGGAGCAGAAAGTGGAGGAAATCTCAGACAGGATTAATGGGAAAGTCGAGCACCTGGAGACGCCGGTAGAGCACTTGGATAAACGAGTCGACGACCTAGATGATTCCCTGAACAAACGAGTTGGCGACCTGGATGATTCCCTGAGCAGACGTGTTGACGATCTTGATGATTCCCTGAACAAACGAGTTGATAGTCTGGAAGTTTCGATGAACAGAAAAATGGACGAGCGGGTTAGGGAGGTACAGCCGCGAGAATGGTTGCCGCCGGTTCCGGAAAGTGTTGCCACCCGAGCAGAAGTGCCTACCTATGATGGGACTACGCCGTTCGATACCTTCAAGCTACAATTCGACCTGGCTGCTCTGGAAAATCAGTGGACCAATGTAAGAAAAGGTCGGAGATTGGCGCTGGCTCTTAAAGGTGCTGCGGCTGAGGTAATAAAATCAGTTCCAGAATGTTTACGAAGTGAGTACGAGACCGTCATAAGGGCACTGGCAGCCAAATACAGCGACGAGCACAACAGAACGCTGTACTACTGTGAGCTGAAGAACCGCAGGCAAAGATCCAACGAGACGCTGCAGACATATGCAGCAGACATTGAGCGGCTCGTACAGCTGTGCTACCCAAAATTCGGCGCTGATGATCTCGAGAGGATGAAGATTGAGTCATTAATTGAAGGTCTTCATGATCCGGAGACACGTCGCAGTGCGTTGATGATGGGCAAGCCGACATTTAAAGAGACGGTGACCAGCGCGATGACATATGAGGCGACATGGATTGGAGGCACTCGGTATGCACCAGGAAGGATACGCCAGATCCAGACGGACAACCACATTACGATCCAGGCCATAAGCTCTGAGCCACCGGACAGGCCACGGGTGGTCTCCTCTAAAGTTGTTTGCTGGGTATGTGGCAAGCAGGGCCACATATTACGAGACTGCCGCCAACGAAAGAGGCGTTCCCGTTCTCGATCGCAATCGCCTGAAGCGAGGAATGCTGACAATCGAGGCTCAGCCAACAAGCGCAGGGCTGAGGACGAGGAGCCGTTAAACTAAAACGGGTCAGCCCAAAGGGGCGTGAGCTGATCCCCACAATCTGCCGCCCCACCATCCTTGTCTCACAGCTGAAACGACAGCCCAGCAGCTTGACAATTGAAGGAAGGATAGATGGAAAGTTGTTCGTGTTGACACTGGATACTGGAGCATCATATTCGATCATAAAAAGGAAGCTGCTGAAGAACTGGGAACCGCTGCATGGCATACAGCTGCGGACTGCGACTGGCGAGCGCGCGCCGGTGAGAGGGAATGTTACAAAAACGATTGCTATCGGCACCAGCAGCCTGGAACATGAGTTCATCGTCGCGGATATAATGGACGACGTGATTATCGGCGTGGATTTCATGATTAGGCACCATTTTACGCTGGACCTGAAGGACAATGTGCTGAGATATGCCAACGTTGAATTCCCGCTGCACACCGGCTATGAGCGAAGCGTGGCGGTAAGGAAGGTGGTATCGTGTCAAAACAGGAGAATACCAACGAATTCCGAGGCGATTGTGTGGGCAAAGGTGGACGAGGACGATGGGATGCGTCGGCTGTGGGTTGTAGAAGCACCGAAACAAGGACACGACAACATCATCATCGGACGTACATTAGTGGAACCTAAGAATGGCAGAATACTGAACCCCCTGAATGCACCCAGATATGTCGGGAAAGATGAGGTAATTGGCGAGTGTAAGGAAGCTGTAGCAGTGGTCAATTGCGAGAGTAGCCCACCTGGAGGTAATAAGAAGAGCGGTTTTAACATGGACGCCATACCGCAAGAGAACCAGTGGAGCAGCGAGTTGACGGCCAAGCAGAAACAGAAGGTGAGGTCTTTCCTGCAGCACTATGGGTCAATATTTGCGGCAGAAGCAGGCGGAAGAACGGCCATAGTGAAGCACAACATCGACACCGGAAGTGCAAAGCCGATTCGCCAACCGCCAAGACGAGTTCCTCTGGCCAAGAGGGAAGAGGTCACAAATTTGATCGAAAACATGCAGAAAGAGAAGGTCATAGAGCCTTCTTCGGGCCCCTGGTACTCGCCGGTCGTGCTAGTCAAGAAAAAAGATGGCAGTACCCGGTTTTGTGTGGACTATCGGAAGCTCAATGATGTGACCAAGAAGGACAGTTATCCACTACCTCGAATCGATGACACCCTGGACACACTGTCAGGCACGCAGTGGTTCTCCACGCTCGACTTACGCAGCGGCTATTGGCAAGTAGAGCTTGCAGACAAGGACAAGGAGAAAACGGCTTTCAGTGTTGGCGATGGTTTGTGGCAGTTCACCGTCATGCCGTTTGGACTCTGCAACGCACCAGCAACATTCGAGCGGCTAATGGAACGCGTGCTAAAAGGGCTGCATTGGCGGACGTGTCTGGTGTACCTCGACGACATAATCGTGATGGGTAAAAACTTCGACGACCACCTGGGAAAGCTAAAGGAGGTATTCGAGCGGATACGAGAAGCCGGGCTTAAACTCAACCCAAAGAAGTGCTCGCTGTTTCAAAAAGAGGTCAAATATCTGGGTCACACGGTTTCCGCTCGCGGAGTACATACGGACGAAGGCAAGATCACGGCGGTGAAGGAGTGGCCCGACCACGCAATCTACACGAACTCCGCAGTTTCCTGGGCCTGTGCACATACTACCGCCGATTTGTTCCGGGATTTGCGAACATAGCCAGCAGCTTGCACAAACTGACGAAAAAGAGCCAAGCTTTCGAGTGGAACGAGGAGCAGGAACAGGCTTTTGCACGTCTGAAGGAAAAACTGTGCAGTGCTCCAATTCTGGCCTTCCCCGTGCCTGGGGAGATGTTTGTGCTGGATACAGATGCAAGCGGGAATAGTATTGGCGGTGTGCTATCACAGATAATAGACGGCCAGGAACAAGTGATAGCGTACTACAGTAGGGTTTTATCGAAACCGGAACGCAATTACTGTGTGACCCGGAGAGAACTGCTGGCGGTATTGGACTGCGTGAAACACTTCCACAAATATCTGTATGGACAAAGGTTTCGCCTGCGCACAGATCATGCGGCATTGAGATGGCTCCTGAACTTTAAAGATCCTGAAGGGCAATTGGCGCGGTGGATCGAGCGACTGCAGAGCTACGACTACACGATAGAGCATCGCAAGGGCAGCAGCCATGGAAATGCCGATGCCTTGTCCCGCCGTCCGTGTAAAGTCGAATGCAGGCAATGCTTGCGAGCCGAAAGCAAAGAACAGATAGTGGACGTCCGGTTGGTAAGCGTCATGCCAGAGGAAGAGTGGTCTGCGGAGAGGCTACAAAAAGACCAGCGTGAGGATGCGGATCTTGCGAAAATCGTCGAAGGCAAGGAGCAAGGCGCACGTCCAGACTGGCAGGAGATGGCCTGTGAAAGCCCGATCGCTAAGGCTTACTGGGCACAGTGCAAAAGTCTGCGGCTGAAGGAAGGATGCCTGTACCGCGAATGGGAGAGCGCGGATGGTCGGACCAGCAACTCCCTAATGGTAGTGCCGAATGCAGAATCAACGAGGTCATCGAGGCATACCATAACGACTCCAGTGGAGGGCACCTAGGCATCACCAAAACCGTCGCCAAAATAAAAATACGATTCTACTGGGTAGGATGTCAGGAGTCTGTTGCCGAGTGGATTAAGAGCTGCGACCGATGTTCAGCCGCGAAAGGGCCGACAAGAAAATCTCGAGGCCGCATGCAGCAGTACAACGTGGGAGCGCCCTTCGAGCGGATTGCTATGGACGTCGCCGGCCCATTCCCAACTAGCACTCAAGGCAACAAATATGTGCTGGTTGTAATGGATTACTTTAGCAAATGGCCCGAAGTGTACCCTATTCCTAACCAGGAGGCCACTACGATCTCGGAAAGGCTGGTAAACAACTGGGTAGCCCGGTTCGGAGTTCCGTTGGAGTTGCACTCAGATCAAGGCCGGAACTTCGAATTTCTGCGGTATTCAAGGAAGTGTGTGGGCTACTGGGGATAAAGAAAACTCGTACCACGCCTTTGCACCCACAGTCCGACGGCATGGTGGAACGCTTTAACCGGACACTGGAGGAATACCTGCGGAAAGTGGTAGGCAGGAATCAAAAGGATTGGGACACGCATATCCCCCTGTTCCTGATGGCGTATAGGTCAGCCCCGCACGACACGACATCACTCACTCCAGCCCGAGCAGTGTTCGGCACAGAGTTGCGGTTACCCGCTGACTTGAAGTTCGGGGTAGTCAGCACGACGGGAGGCGCTAAGACGGACTACGTGGCCAATAAGCGGGCGGAACTGGAGGAAATTCACCAATTTATAAGGGGCCGCACCAAACTGGTCAGCGATAAGGCGAAAGCCAGATATGATCTACGGGCCAACTCAGCAGGGTTCCAAGAAGGCGATCTGGTAATGCTCTACAACCCGCAGCGGAGGAAAGTTTTGTGTCCGAAACTTCAAGCGTCATGGGAAGGACCGTACGAAGTCGTGACTAGGATTAACGACGTGGTATACAGGATTCAACGTTGCAGCAATAGAGGCGCTAAGCTGAAGGTAGTCCATTTGGAGCGCCTGGCGCCTCATCACAGCGGAGCCTCGGCACTTGTTCGGGACGAACAAGTCTAAGTGGTGGGCAGTGTAACGATAAGACAGTCTGTCGCTGTGCAAAGCAACCCTGCCGCTACGTGCCGTGCTATAATCCAATCTGGCAACGACGGCCGCGATGGTAACTTTTAGTCCAATCTGGCAACGACGGCCGCGATAATAACTTTTAGTCCAACCTGGCAATGATGGAAACTTTTAGTCCACTCCGGAATGTGCGGGAACGATCTGCGTGATCTGGCAGGTATAAAAGGCAGCCGGATACGGCGCAGCGAGTCAGTCTGGTTTTGACAAGTGAAGTTGCCACACGGAGTGATTAAGCAGATACTTAAGTGTACGAACAGCAAAGTGTAAACTGTGAATAATAAAGTGACTGTTGGTTTATTTTATTGTCTGCGTTTAAGAAACTGACTGTGTTTTATTTTCAAATTACACAATCCAGAGATACGTAACAGCCCACTAGACGTAGTATTCGTAACAATAGAATATTGAAACGATGAGTCACTCTGTGCTGTGATATTGAAACGATGAATGCTTTTCCAAGCATACTTTTAGGCAAGCACTTTGAAGTACGGCCGGCATGCTATAATGTCGATATGGCAGGGATGGTTCGCGGCAGTAATAGGTTGTGCTAGAACGATCGAGATAGAAACTGGAATGTGCAAGAAACTTCTGCGCGATAAGAAAACTAGTATAAAAGCAGCAGTGTGCAGCGCAAGGGGTGGAGTCTGTATTGAGCAAGCAAAGTGGTAACAAGTGTAGATACAAGCGAAGTGTAAATCTGTAAATAAAGTGATTATTAGTTTCTGACTGCGTTATGAACGAATAATTGAAGTTGTTTTATTTTCAAACACAATCAAAACGAACTTCGAATTTTCGTAACAACATACATGTTTAATATGGAATATCCTCAGAATTATAGGTCAGACAGCATTGAGATTTGGTCCAGGTCCACAGTTTAGATGTATGGTGTCACTGGTAAAATTTTACAAGCGTTGGACATGGGGCGTGACACATTTCAAGCGACTCAAATGTTATGAATAACTTGGGAACTACAGGTCAGACATTAAAGACATTTGGCACTTACGACTTAGACGAGCCCTTCGACAGTAGGAACAGCGTGGGCACGGGAAGAGGTGCATGGCACAGCCCACACAACCCAAATTTTTCATGTGGAAAAGCTTCGGAATTATAAGTCGGATAGCATTGGCATTAGCATTGTCATTCTACTACATCTTTTCAAGTTCGATTTCAGAAAGCGTAAATTCAATTTCAGAAATATAAATTTAATTTCAGAAAGCGTAAATTCAATTTCAGAAACCATAAAAGCAATTTCGGAAACCGTAAATTCAATTTCAGAAACATAAATTTAATTTCAGAGAGCGTAAATTCAGTTTCGGAAAACGTAAATTAAATTTCAGATACATAAATTCAAGTTCAGAAAACGTAAATTCAATTTCAAAGTAAATGTTGAAATTATTTTGGTTGCATTTACATAGATTTGATGTGTTTGGATGCCTCTGTATTTCCTCCGATATCTGCCCTGTACATGTATATTGACAGGTTGATCAAAAAGGAAATTGAGTCATCATGGCGTACCAGGACCGACTGCGGCACCTGCCGGGCACTGTGGCCCTCCCTCTCTTTGACGAAAACACGATTCGTACTGTCCTTGAGTCGTACCTCCATTCGACAGCTCCTTGGTGTCATCACCGGGCACTGTGCTATTGGATCTATGCTTACCAAATGGCGCCTCTCGTCCGGTGATGTCTGCCCACGGTAGGCAGGAAGCATCGATAGGTTGCACAAAAATGTCGACGAAAACTGTAATCGGGGTTGTATTTGTTGATGATTATAGGTGCAAAATCCGTTCGAATTGAAATCCGACCTGCTTCTTCTCAAAAGTTATACATATTTTTATATTTCGAATCGGGACAATTTGTAACACAGGACAACAAAAAACACTTTTTTTCTGTTGCATGGAGTTTTTCTACTGTTTCTTACTAATTTGGGTGCGCTGCTTTCGAATCTACCCTCAGATTTTTTCTAGCAGCTATATATCGGCAGCAGCTGAGATATAGGTATCGTGTCATTTTTTCAGTTTTTCCTCTACTTTTTCCATATTTTTGATCGTAATTTCTAAACCAAAAAATTGATTGACATGATTTTCACATTATCGCATTAACAACACCACACGGCTCCTTTTCCGATGCAACTTATTTTTATAAGTTTTAAAATGCCGTGGTAATTGGACCTCAAATTCGGAAAATATTGAATTTTAAGGGGTTTTCTTTGATGATCAAAAACATACACATTTTTTGTAAATCAGTTAACCATTTGGTGTATAATGAAAGCCGACACATCAAGTAATACAACACAGCCAAATTATTTGGCGGAATATACATTTGCATCGAAATAATAGCAAGAATGTACCATACCCATTTTCATCAATTTTCATACTTTTTCCTTAAACAATTTGGGGCCTCAAAATATTCAAAGCTTTTATTTATTTTTCTTTTATTCTTTTTGTTTTTTGCATGTATTTCAGATTATAAATGGAACGTAAAGAGAGCATATTTTGAGGAATTTTAAGAATATTTTAAGGAAAAAGTATGAAAAGTGATGAAAATGGGTATGGGATATTTTTGCTATTATTTCGATGCGAATGTATAATCCGCCAAATAATTTGGCTGTGTTGTATTACTTGATGTGTCGGCTTTCATTATACACCAAATGGTTAACTGATTTACAAAAAATGTGTATGTTTTTGACCATCAAAGAAAACCCCTTAAAATTCAATATTTTCCGAATTTGAGGTCCAATTACCGCGGCATTTTAAAACTTATAAAAATAAGTTGCATCGGAAAAGAAGCCGTGTGGTGTTGTTAATGCGATAATGTAAAAATCATGACAATCAATTTTTTCGTTTAGAAATTACGATCAAAAATATGGAAAAAGTAGAGGAAAAACTGAAAAAATTACACGGTACCTATATCTCACTAACTAGAGCTGCTAGAAAAAATCTGAGGGTAGATTCGAAAGCAGCGCACCCAAATTAGTAAGAAACAGTAGAAAAACTCCATGCAACAGAAAAAAAGTGTTTTTTGTTGTCCTGTGTTACAAATTGTCCCGATTCGAAATATAAAAATATGTATAACTTTTGAGAAGAAGCAGGTCGGATTTCAATTCGAACGGATTTTGCACCTATAATCATCAACAAATACAACCCCGATTACAGTTTTCGTCGACATTTTTGTGCAACCTATCGATGCTTCCTGCCTACCGTGTGCCGTAGCTGTGGAGATGAAGAAGAAGTAGAAACGATATAACACTTTCTGTACCACTGCCCGGCTCTGCAGGAACGCCGACTCCGCACCTTGGGGTTAAGGTTCCTGACAGACCTGGCTTGCACGGCGAAAGTCGAAATCTCAAATCTGCTCTCCTTCATTAAGAGGTCGAACTAGTTCCCCCTTGATTGAGACTATTGGTCAGCTCCCTACCCTAGGCGGTCTGCTGCCTACTCTTCAGCCACTGGCTAGCTAGGATGTCCAGCTGGCGGGGGTTGAAGGGCTGGCGGAATGTGACTAGACCTTCTCGTGGTGGCCGCTGGAAACACCCACCGGGGTATGGTCTTGTCTTACCCTGTGTGGCTGGCTAACTAGTCACTTCCTATATCCAACTGCCTATACCTGGTATCCTCTCGGCCCCACATCCCCCCCCTAATCCAGGGTGTTATGCGACCCGTGCCCATTGGATGATTTGCAGCCAGGGTATACCGGCTGTAATATCACGGAGCCTACCCGATACCTGTCCACCTCGGGTAGTATTTCTGGACTTCCCATGGCATGGGGCTCTGTCATGGGCGACCTTCTTTCCCCACAACTTGAAAAGGCCACCGACAAGCCTCGTCCGGAGTAGGTGGCCGAACGAACTAGATGAGCTCTCAAACACGCGCCTCGGATGGTAAGGACGTCGGACAGACTGACGCCACTGATCAGTACATTGCTGAACTGACAGTAAGCGGTTGGATAGACCGACAAGAAGTAGGGAGGAACAGTGAATGCTCCCATTGAAGTGTGACAACCATGTCAACGATCGCAGTTGAGGAGGCACCCTCGCGGCTGACGACTTCTCAAAAGAAATGGCTGAGGAGACTAATGGCGTCGGGTAAATCATACGATGATGCACTCAAGACTGTGCTGGAAGAGCCGACAAAGACGGACGAAACTGGTGGCAGCAGCAGAGCGGATACGGCTCAACCCGTACCAAAAAGAACGAAGTTTAGTCCGTCCTTTGCTGAGGCTGCTGCGGCCATCAAAGTTGGAATTCTACCGGACGAATTCCCGGCTGTCCATCTGGGTTTGGAGGAGCAGAGGACGATCGAAGGGCTGATCAAAGAGGAGCTGCGTAAGCTCCCCGTGGATGGGCCTCAGATCAGGTTCCAAGGATGCTCGTTCAAGCCAGAATGGATTATTGTAAACTGCGCCGACGAGGCATCGAGGAACTGGCTAAGGGATGTCATGACAAAAACCCAGCTGCCGGGAATGAAGGTGAAACTGGTGGAGGGAAAAGACATTCCCAAACCCAGTGTGGCCGCCGCATTCTTTCCTGGCTGCTCCCTCCCGGCCGAAGATATTCTTCGAATGCTTCGTACGCAGAACCGTTCACTACCGACAGGAAACTGGAAGGTACTGAATAGATCTGTCGCGGCGCAGGGAACAACGTTGACGTTGGCCATCGACGACACCTCAGTAGGTCGGCTCTCTGAGCTGAAGGACCTTCCCTTCTTCGAGTTGGGGAGAGTTCAGTTCAGGGTGCGGACTGATCAGGGGATGAAGTCGTCGGTGACCAGCCGGGGCGGCACGGAGACGAGGACGCCGAAGACAGTGGCGAAAGAGAACAGACCCTCCACCAGCAAGCAAGCACTGGCGAAGGCATGCGAGGACTGTCCACCTACAAGTGGACGGACGCAAGCCGTCACTCGGACCGAACGGACCAGTGACAAGACGCCAGGACAGGCATCGGTTGAGCCCGCAAAGCCTACCTCATCTAAGCCAGTCCGGCAGACTCGGCTGACTGGGTTGGCGAATCCATCCAGACAACTGAGCCTGCTGGATAGGTCTGCACACACACCGAGCAGCAATGAACGGGCGCAGACGAGGGGCAGAGGGGGTAAGCGTGCGGGAACCCACACGAAGGGACCAAAGGCGTAACTATGGAGATTGTACAAGTCAATCTCCATAGAGCGTCGGCAGCCTCGGCTGTCCTAACTAGGACCATGAACACCTTGGGTCCTAGTATAGCCCTGGTGCAGGAACCATGGACCAGCACCAACGGTCAAGTCAGAGGGCTATCCCAGGCAGGTAAGGTATTATGTTGTCAATCAACCACAACCAGAGCCAGGACCTGTATCGTGTTTAATAACATATCATTCTTCCCGTTAACAGATTTCGTTACGCCGGATCTATGCGCGGGTAAGATTACCTGGAACTCCAGGGAAATCATTATTGCCTCCGCATACTTCCCTGGAGACGACGACCACTGTCCAACCCGAATAGCAGAACACCTCATTGCCTATGCTAGGGGCAACCACATGGAGCTCGTAATGGGCTGTGATGCGAACGCCCATCACACCATGTGGGGGAGCACGGACATAAATCCTAGAGGTGAGTCACTATTTAATTATATACTTTCCTTAGACCTAAGTATTTGCAATATTGGGAACAGCCCCATATTTGTAAGTAGAGTCAGAGAGGAAGTCTTGGATATGACCTTGACAACCTCGATGACAAAAGACCTTGTCAGCAATTGGCGGGTGTCTGACGAGCCGTCGTGCTCAGATCATAGGCAGATAAGATTCACGCTAGGGAATCAGATGCCAACCGTGGTGACATTCAGACCAAAACCACAGACTGACTGGAACAGCTATTGCTTCCAGTTAGGACAGGACGTCCCAACTCAAATCGAGAGTAGGATAGATACCATAGACAGACTAGAAAGGGCTTCTACAAGTTTTAGAGATTCCGTTCTGAATGCCTATGAAGAAAACTGTCCCCTCAAGACCAAAACTTGTAGGAAACAGACACCGTGGTGGAGTAGTCATCTTAACAAACTGAGAAGGGAAGTAAGGAAACTATTTAATAGAGCCAAGCGCAACAACGACTGGCAGACCTACTCCCAGACTCTCACCAAATACAACCAAGAAATCAGGAAGGCCAAGAGGGAATCCTTCAAGCGGTTCTGTGAAGACGTATCAGATCTGTCCTCCAGCTACAGGCTTCATAAGGTTCTCTCGATGAAAAAATCCTGTCCGATAGGAACACTAGTGGATGGAAATGGGTCAGCCACAAAATGTGAAAAGGAAACACTTGTCCTACTCACCAATACCCACTTCCCGGGGTCAGTATACACAAATAATCCTCGGACAGGCAGTACTGGACAGGTGCATCGTCCAGGTAGGGAAGACTGGAAAACTGCCAAAGCTGTGTGTAATGCACCGGTAGTAAAATGGGCGCTGGAATCATTCTCTCCCTACAAGGCGCCGGGAAAAGATGGTATTTTCCCAGCGCTCTTACAGAAGGGAATGACAATACTAACGCCCATTTTAACCAAAATTTACGTATGTAGTTTAGCTTTTGGGTACATTCCAGAAGCCTGGAGAATAGTTAACGTGATCTATCTCCCGAAACCTGGAAGAGCTGATAAGAAGGACCCAAAATCTTTCAGGCCAATAAGCCTGATGTCTTTTGTGCTTAAAGGCTTGGAAAAGGTCGTTGACCGGTATTTGAGGGAGGAAATACTCACTCAGCATCCCCTGAGCACGAACCAACATGCCTACCAGAAAGGTAAATCCACGGAAACGGCCCTATCGGCACTGGTAGGCAAGATAGAGAAGTCCCTGGCGGAAAAGGAAATCTGTCTAGTGGGTTTCCTGGACATAGAAGAGCTTTCAACTACACAACCTTCGAAGCGATAGAAACGGCGCTAGAAGGACTACAGGCGCCTGCCACCCTTATAAGATGGATATCATCAATGCTGGAGAGCAGGGTGATTCAGTCCAACTTAGGGGAGGCAGAGCTGTCAGCAAGCACAGCGCGAGGATGTCCTCAAGGGGGAGTACTATCCCCCCTGCGTGGTCTGTAGTCGTTGACGGACTAAGCCGCTCTCTTGAAGAGCAGGGACATGAAGTCATCGCATATGCAGACGATTTAGTCATTGTGGTCAGAGGCAGAGACGGACACACCGTCTCAGACTTGCTTCAGAGCGCGCTGAGGATAGTCGAGCACTGGTGTATTAGACAGAAACTGTCTGTGAATCCAGACAAGACAATCATAGTCCCTTTTACACATAAAAGGAAGATCGACCTTAGACAGATTATGATCTTTGGAAAAGAACTGAACTTATCGAGGGAAGTTAAGTATTTAGGGGTAATCCTGGACAGCAAATTGAATTGGAAACCTCATGTTGATCGCATCATAAAGAGGGCAGGCAATGCTCTCTGGAGTTGCAAAAAATCTGTGGCAAAAATTGGGGACTGAGACGGAAGTGGCTTCAGAGTTTATACTCCCTAATAGTTCTGCCGACTATCACCTACGGGGCAATAGTGTGGTGGAGAAAAACCACGGAAATAACAACTGTGACTAAGCTGGGAAAACTTCAAAGACTAGCGAATACCTGTATAACGGGATGTCTCAGTACTACACCAACGGCAGCCCTAAATGTTATATTGGGGATTCTGCCGCTGGAACTAAATGTGCAAATGGCTGCAACCATCAGCGCACACAGACTAATTCATAGTGGATCCATACATAGGGATGCACATGCAATCGGTCACCTATCCCTGTTGAAGGATAGGAGGCGAGATGGAAGCTTCTGGATCTGATGCCACCAAGACACCTCTTCAGGAAGAACTACGTTACGTACATACCGCATAGGGAAGACTGGGCTGCCAATAGAATCAGTCTCACGTGTGATGACATTGTCTGGTACACCGATGGCTCAAAGATGGAAGGCGGAACAGCAGCTGGAATATTTAATACTAGCTCCCAATCAGCAGTCAGTCAGGGAGACACGGCCACAGTCTTCCAGGCTGAGGTATTTGCCATAAACGAGTGTGCCAGAAAGATACTGACCCTCAATGTCAGGAGAAAGAGGATAATCATAATGTCCGACAGCCAGGCTGCAATAAAAGCTCTGAGCTCGACGACGTTTGACTCCAAACTAGTCTGGGAGACAGCAAATGTTCTCCAAGACATTTCAAAGGATAACCGGGTGATAATACACTGGGTTCCTGCGCACTGTGGGCACGATGGAAATGAGGAAGCGGACAGATTGGCAAAGGAAGGGGCGGCAAAACGACCCTATGGACCTGAGCCAATCATAGGTGTTAGCAGAGCTCATTTCAGGCATTGTGTCAAACAGGAATTCAAAAATCGGGCCAACCAAAATGGTCCAATGCGGTGGGACAGCGCTGTTCCAAGCTATTCATTCCGGCCTATTCGGAAGGAAAATCTAAATACCTATTGGACTAAAGCAGAAAGGAGCTTAAGTTCATGACGGGAATCCTGAGCGGGCACTGCCTGCTAAATATGCATAAAGCGCGACTGGGATTAACAGATAGCGAACTATGCAGATTCTGCATGGAAGATAATGAAACATCCGTGCACATCATAACCGAGTGTCCCGCTCACTTACACGCAAGGAAGCGTATACTGGGAAGGGAACTAATTCAGACAAGAGAGCTGTCTGGAACCAATCTGGGAAAAATTAAGGAGTTCCTGGACAGTATTGGGGGAGATGAACTCCTCCAATAAAGAATAAGGGATACGACACAATAGTTCTCTTTGGACGCAGTGTCTCGGGCAGTTGATGCTCGGCTCCCGTATCTATTATATTCTATTGGTCAGCTCCAGAACACCATAAGAAGGGATTCACAATGGGCCTTTATGGAAGTGCGGTCCTGCCGCACACACCCTTCCATACCTAACCTAACCTACACAGATTTGAAACAGTAACATTCATTATAATGCCTTAAAAAAGAAATATCTAAATGCTTGTACAGAAAAAGAAATGTTTACGTTCCTACAAGAATGTCATTTTGCGCAAGAGCATCTCCATGAAACGTCGAACTGTGCTGGATTGCTCTGGCGCAGTCGCCTCCAGTAATAATACACATTGCATCGTCCACTATTTTTTCTAAATACTGAAGCCGCCGCTCCATAATGGTCAAGTCAAGTGTTACGCGTGGGCAGACGTGCCGTTTTGTGCTCCGCGGTTCTTATTGTTTCTGTCCGCCCCTCGCGTGTTTTAATGTTCGTCCGGCTTATATGTCTCGTTGCGTTGTTGCTACGCCGCATGAGCCCAATAATTAAATAACTAATAATAATATTAATAACTAATAACAAATAATCCTAACCAAATGCAAAACCACATAACAAATATAAATTGCCGTTAACTCGTTCTCGCTGTCCGCCGCATTGACCTCTGCTCGCGTTGTCTTTTTTATGGTTCATTTTCCGTGTCTCCCTCCTCCGTCCGTATTCAGTGGCGCTACATGCGGTCTTGTTCGACACTGAGAAATTGACTGTTCTGTGGCAAAGGCATAACACTTACCACAGAGCATAATCAATTTCTTAGTGCGGCAGATCGCATTCCCGGCTACTTTCCTTGTCCTTTAACCCAACAGGGCCATGGTGCTGGACAAATTTCGCATAGCCTTCTGCAACGTGCGCGGGCTCAGGGCGAATTTTTTTGCTGTATACGCGTTTGTTAACCTTCACAAACCCCATGTAATGGCACTAAGTGAAACCCAGGTGTGTGAGGATGCAGATTCACTGGATTTCCACATCCCTGGTTACCACTTACTTCCATTATTCTCTCCTCACAGGGGTCTTGCCCTTTATGTGTGCAGTAATGTTGCGTACCAGTGCCAGCAACAACTATACACAACGGATGCCGAATTTAGCTCCATGTGGGCTAAATTCAATATCCAGTCGCACATTCTGCACTTCTCCTTTCTGTATAGAAGCCCGAATTCAGGGAGAAATTTTACTTACAACAAGTTTGATCTTCTCTCTGATTCTATTTCTCAGATTTTGGAATCATATCCGAATAGTGAAATTGTAGTTGTTGGTGATTTCAATATTCATAATTCCAATTGGCTACGCCATTCCAGCCACACAACCCCTAAAGGCTTATTTGTCGAGCTCTTTGCCGAGTCTAATAAGTTGACTCAAATAGTGCACGAACCAACGCATATTCCCTGCGTTGCGGGGCAAGCTCTCAATACTCTAGGCCTTTTTCTCACTTCACATCATGAAAAATATGATGTTGAAATGCACGCACCTCTTGGTAACTCGGACCATTGCACCATTTTGGCGTCTTTCTAATACTCTTCTATCCGCAATGCTTCGCCCTTAGCCCCGAAGCGCCTAGTGTGAATGTATGATAAAGCTAACTGGAGTGGACTTAATGAATTTTTCGCCCACTTCAATTGGAAATTATGTTTTCTTGATAGAAACATAAATGCCGCAGCCAAAATGGTTGAGCAAATTATATTATTAGGAATGTGGTCCTTCATCCCTAATAAGCTGGTTTGCATTAAACCTAAGGACAATCTCTGGTTTAATTAGACATGCAGAATTGCTGTCAGGTCTAAAGAGGAAGCTTGCAGAGCATGGCAGGCAAATAAAAATGCCGCCACTGAACAGCTGCGTAAACAGGCTAGAAATCGATGCCATGCCATCCTAAAGGTAGGTATGCAGCTCTCAAGAAAAGGCTCAAGAAAAAACAAGCATATATTTCTTGAGCGTGAAAAAGTAGTAAAGTAAATTTGACGTTTGAAAGAAATTTTGACAAGTTGATTTGCATTCTACTGGACAATTTTTAATTTTAATACTAAAATTTAGTTCTCTCCAAATGGACGACGATTGGTAAGTTTTTAATACATTTCAACCGATTACGCTTTTATTACATGCCTTAAGATATTTAAGGGACGACCTATTGCTCTCGTTGGACTGAGGCATTTTCATGGCCAGCATGGAAGGCAGGCAGCTGTCAGTTTTCCTTTGAGAAATAAATAGGTACGCACATGTTTCTTGCCGAAATCAGTGTTGTCATTTCATTTTTCAATAAAAAAAAGTATAAAAAAACCGAATCAGTTTTCTTGTGAGGTGCGTACAAGCACAGAATAAACAGTATACAGAAGGCGCATCTAAAATAAATTTGCGATTTCATTTCAGACGCGGGCGGGAAGCAACAAAGGTGAGGAAAATGTAAAGGGAAAAGAGAGAGTAAGCGCGAATTGATGTATTGTATACGCATAGATTCGATGGTTTTGGGCTTTATTCTCATTTCGACAACAACACGCAATGTTGTTGCTTTCCGCAGCAAACCAGCTTGGCTTTACTCGTGCACATTGAAATGGTGGTTTATTTGGCAAAGCAATCGCCAAGGCAAATTCAATAGGTAGTTGCAGCATTCTTTGATAACTAGCACAACATTGTAGCAATAGTTTTCCACTTATTATCACTTTCTTAATGCGTCTTGGTTGTTTCAATATTTAACACATATATTTATTTTCATTGTAGCCATTTGTACTTTTTACAACTTCTATTTTACAAGCAGACCAAAAGAATTTCATTGAATTTTGGTTTTTCCCGTAGTGCTACCACCTTATGTGCCTTGGCGATCGCTCAATCAATTTTTCTATACTGTCTAACTGCCTGTCCACTTCTTGTTCGTGTTTGTCAAAAAGCAAGCGGAGAGCGAGCACGAGCCAGCACCAACATGCAAGCGGCACATCGCTTTGTTGCCCAACAACAACAACCACAGTGTGTGGTGCGCGGTCGCAGCTTCTCAGCTTACGCTCTCGCGCTCTGTGTGTTTTCGTCCCTTTTACTGCTTCCCCCGCATCTACAAACGGGTCCTACCGCTGGAACCCGCAAAGATGCACACCAGATGCACATTCTGTATATTGTTTGTTCTGTGGTACAAGTTAGCACATGACTCCCACAACACCGAAATGCTACGTGACCAATCCGTAGCATAACTATAACAGATCACCTGGGAAAGCTCCCCATCCCACAATTCGGCAAATTCCTACTTCCACCTGTGTTAACATCCCACAAACGCTACGTGACTAAACCGTAGTTCCCACATTCAGACGCGACTCAATTCTTGGGATTGGCAGACGACAACTCAGCAGCTTGGCAGATCGACTGAGGAAGCTCCTCTTCCCACGGTGCAATTCGTCAACTCCCAATTGCACCTGTGCCAACGTCATCAGCAGCATCCACCGTGGTGTAATCATGACACCGCATGCTACGGTGAGAACGAACCGTTTCCCACAATCACATTTGCATCTGTGTCAGCACCAGCGCCAGCAGCCAGATCAACAACAACAACAATAACAACGTGCCAAACACAGCCAGGAAAAGATATAAAAGAAGGGTAGAATAAGGAATTAGTTTTAGTTTTTGAAGTACTCTGTAACGAAAAAGAGCGCATAGCGCTTAATTCAATAAACAGTTACAAAATTGGGACATAGTCCCTAGTAAAACTACGCAGTTTGATTTAAAAAACGGGCACATAGTGTCCAATCACTAATTGGCGCCCAACGACTAGTTCGCGATCCTTGTTAAGGATTGAAGTGATCGTGCTCCCGGACCCACGGAAAATATAAAGTGGAATAAACCGTGAAAAACTTTAAAAGTGCAAGGAAAGGTTGCAGCAAAGAAATCATAGTGAAGGAAAAACTTGATTCATAAAAATACGGAAAGTATAAAGTGGAATAAACTGTGAAAAAGACAGGAAAAAGTGCAGTAAAGGAATGAAACTTACAAAGGAAGCACTACACCTTTTCAAGTTCGATTTCAGAAAGCGTAAAAGCAATTTCAGAAAGCGTAAATTCAATTTCAGAAAGCGTAAATTCAATTTCAGAAAGCGTAAATTCAATTTCAGAAACATAAATTCAATTTCAGAAAGCGTAAATTCAATTTCGGAACGCGTAAATTCAATTTCAGAAAGCGTAAATTCAATTTCAGAAAGCGTAAATTCAATTTCAGAAACATAAATTCAATTTCAGAAAGCGTAAATTCAATTTCGGAAAGCGTAAATTCAATTTCAGAAAGCGTAAATTCAATTTCGGAAAACGTAATTTCAATTTCGGAAAGCGTAAATTCAATTTCAGAAAACGTAAATTCAATTTCAGAAACATAAATTCAATTTCAGAAAGCGTAAATTCAATTTCAGAGCAAATGTTGAATTTATTTTGGTTGCATTTACACAGATTTGATTTGTTTGGATACCTCTGTGTTTCCTCCGATATCTGCCCTGTACATGTATATTGACAGGTTGACCAAAAAGGAAATTGAGTCATCATGGCGTACCAGGACCGACTGTAGCCCTCCCTCTCCTTGACGAAAACACGATTCGTACTGTCCTTGAGTCGTACCTCCATTCGACAGCTCGTTGGAGTCATCACCGGACACTGCGCTATTGGATCTATGCTTACCAAATGGCGCCTCTCGTCGGGTGATGTCTGCCGTAGCTGTGGAGATGAAGAAGAAGTAGAAACGATACAACACTTCCTGTGTCACTGCCCGGCTCTGCAGAAACGCCGTCTCCCCACCTTGTGGTCAATGTTCCTGGCCGACCTGGCTTGCACGGCGAAGGTCGAAATCTCGAATCTGCTCTCCTTCATTAAGAGGTCGAACTGGTTTCCCCTTGATTGAGACTATTGGTTAGCTCCAGAACACCATAAGAAGGGATTCACAATAGGCCATTATGGCCTCCGAGTGGCTTGGCTTTCGTACGTAAATAAGAAATTTGGCAAAGTGCACTTTTCCAAAAACATTTTTTATACATTAAAGGTAGTTTCTGAAATTGAATTTACGTTTTCCGAAATTGAATTTACGCTTTCTGAAATTGAATTTACGGTTTCTGAAATTGAATTTACGCTTTCTAAAATTGAATTTGTGTTTCTGAAATTGAATTTACGCTTTCCGAAATTGAATTTACGCTTTCTGAAATTGAATTTATGTTTCTGAAATTGAATTTACGCTTTCTGAAATTGAATTTACGCTTTCTGAAATTGAATTTATGTTTCTGAAATTGAATTTACGCTTTCTGAAATTGAATTTGTGTTTCTGAAATTGAATTTACGCTTTCTGAAATTGAATTAACGCTTTCTGAAATTGAATTTACGCTTTCTGAAATCGAACTTGAAAAGGTGTAGAAAAAAGTATTAACTTCCTAGAGAACAGAGTAGAACTGTATTCAAAAGAACTAGAAAGGAAGAAATTTATAAACCTTCTCCAAGAAGCAGAACAACTGTGGGTAGTGACCAACCACAGCAACATAAGCATCCAGCACAACATAGAGACAAACACATACCGGATTACAATAAGGAAACGCAACAAAACAACGCACACCAATTGCAGCCACTAGGCCAACACACCAGCAGGAAATTAGCGTATAAAAAAAAACAAATAAAAAAAATGAAACAGTTGTAAGTAGTAATAAGCATAGAATAAATACATGGTAATTATGAAAATTTGTGTCCTTGGTGTCGTGGTCAGTGAACAGTACAGGCAGACGCTTTGTAAATTCTGCTGTTAGAAAATTTTTTGTGTGCGTAGAATGCCTAGCCGACTAAAAAGGCGGGAATATAAGAAGAACGTACTAAAAGACGAACGAATCAACGACGACAGTAGTGAAGAGCAGCGGTTAAAAACAATCAAAAAGATTTGGGAGACACTCGGAATAGCAGACCGTGGCGAACCCACAAGGGAGGATATTTATGATAGGGACCTTATAGAGTACGAAACGATCTTAATGATAAGGAAATTTGCTAGTGATTTTTAAGGTCGTAAAGGGAAAAGGGGGTTTATAAATAAACTCGCATAACATATTATATAATAATCTTAAATAAATATCTTTAATTAATATCTGCAAACATGAATGAGGAACAGCTGAGGGCAATACTAAACACAGCTGTCCTCTCGGCGACAGAGAGAACAAAGCTATCCTTTGAAGGGATAGTAAGGGACTTAACCGAAAGACTTAGGGCCCTGGAAACTCCAACTCCAGTAGAAGAGTACAAGCCAGTGGAAATTCGTCCTGGAAGGGAATCTAATGAATCACTTGATTTGATAAAATCATTACCCGAGTTTAGCGGTGAGCAGGTTCGGTACGTTTCGTGGCGACAAGCTGCATTTGCCGCTTACAAGCTTTTCGAGGGATATCAAAGAATATAGAATATAAAGAATACGCATCTTCAAAAATTTGTCAAGCGTGTTTCTTGATGCGGGCGGGAAGAGATGAGCGGAGGCATAGCTTGCGGGAAATTTGCTCGCGCTCAACAGTTTGCGATCTTGTTCGTCGAAGCGCAAGCGAAGAGTAAACAACGAACCAAAGCATCGTCATCGTCGTTTCAACGAAGATGATTCAGGATTCGCTAATGTTTTTGGTGTTGTCGTTTATTGTGTGTATGCTTTTTTGTGTTGTGATTGATTTTGCTACAATGTCACCAGCAATCGAATGTTTGTGATGTATGGCGTTTTGCTGGCCAATGCTTTGATTAATTTAAAAATTTGGTGGGTGATCCCAATTTAAAATGTTTGCAAATATTTTTGCGTGGCGAGTTCGAAGTAAAATTATTTGTTTATATTTTCACATGCTTGATTACAATTTAGAGAATATGGGAAAACTACGAAAAAAAATGAACTGATAGGCATATTGACTTCAAAATTCGTGAAACACTTGAAATTAAAAATAATTAGATGCGTGTTTTAATGTTTTTTTTATCGAAATCTAACGGAGGGTTAGAAGATCGTATGGAAAAACAGAATTTAATAGGTCTATTGACTTTTAATAGGGCGAAAGCACTAAATAAAGAAATAATAAGACAAGTATTTTGTCATAAGAAAATTGTATTACGGCATGCGTTTAAAAATAGTTTAAATGTTCTACACCTGAATGATTCCATGGCGAATGATGTGATCATAAATTTACAATATTAGATTTTCTTATTTTAGTTCTTTTAAACAAGCATTATATGTAGGCCGTAAGAAAAGTTCCAAAGAACGAGACGGAAAATTATTACGGCTAATAAAAACGTTTTCTTTTCTTTCCAATTCCATTTTTATTTAATTGTCTTTGTTGATTACTTATTATTTTTTAATTGCCTGTAGCGATCATATAGGTTGCCATGCCAGCCATATTATATTTTCTTTTCTATGATTTTTCGCACACTACAGTCAGCAGTGAGTTCAGGAGCAATATGCGACGCCGTGCAGGCTCATAGAAGAAGAACAAAAGCCAGCCAGAAAATAGAAATCGTTTTACAATTTCAGCTTTTCGCCAGCGCAACAACAAGAACAACAGCACATCGTCTTCCTCCTCTTCGCACAATTGAGCGAGAATGAACGAGTGAGCACAGACGCGGCATTCGTGTTTCTATGATTTGCGCTCAGAGCATTGTGCTGTCGTTTCAAATGTTTCCTCTTGTTGTCTACCCCCCGCATCCAGAAGACGGGTGGCGATATCAGCACCCGCATTCAAATTTTTGCTTGTATGAGATGCACACTCTTTATGTTTCATACTTTTTGGTAATATACTACCAAAAGTTCCAACCTCTGCGTGCGTTTCATTGCGAGTTACACCTGATTTTAATTTGGATATGTCCTTTTTGGTGTGAAAATGGGATATGTTCCCTTTTGGTAAAAAAACAGCTTTAATAAAATTTATTTTTTACAATATTATTAGAATGACATATTAAATGTGAACTCCATTTTCATTGCTGTCGAGACAGTCACATTCTTTGAAGCTGCTGTCATTTTCATCTTCTTCCGGTGCCTCAGGTTGTCCAACAAGGGGGATGTACCACTTAAGATCCGGGTTATCTCTCCATTCTTTTCCAAAATGGGTTAATAACAGGTGCTCCACGTCCCTCTGTTTTTCTTTACTGATCGATTTTCCGAGTGAAAGAACACTCGGAGTTTTGACGTCGGATTATTTTTTCCCCCTTTTGACGATCGGTTTGAATATTTCGGTGTGGCTTTCGAATCTGAAATGAGCCATAAACTTCACTCTGGTAGTAACTTCTCCATTTCTAGCGTGGAATTTCTTTATTTCTATTCGTTTGGCGTGACTGATGCCTGTAGCTTTACCGTACGTTTCCTCGAGTTCCTTGATGTCAACCATTTTCCAATCCACTCCAAGTTGCTTGACACTTCGGAGTAGACTGCCTCATATTCTTCACTTGTTTTGATTTCCGGCATATTTTTTAAAATTTTTTCCGCTCTTCCGAAGACCCTGTCAGCCGGGAGGAAACTGTGACCTCTGATCGGGAACGTAACAATAATTTTTTTGACATGCTGAGGCGATTCCTTCAAAAGCCAGTAGGACAACGAGTGTAATACGTGAGAGTTCTTGTTTTGACCTCCGCATCCATCGCAGAAAAGTCGAATTTCGGCGATTGATGGGGGGATATCCAAGTTTTGAAGGTGATGAATCAAGGCCGAAACCCCATTCATCCCTTTTCCCCCTTCCGCATTTGAACCAAAAATCTCTTAAGCACAGTCCACTTTATGTTTTTGCTTACCAACTTAGCTCAAAAAATGAAAACTGTCTTTATAAAACGGATGAAAAGAAAAATATTAACATAGGTATGTTAATAGTAGCGGTTTCCGTATATAAACATTGGTGACAGTGTGAAGGCTAAGATGGCGCACAATGACCAATCAGAGTGCACAAGGACCTCACGGTGGCGTCACCGGTTGAGGGGAAGAGTTAGACAATGTAAATCACGTCCTTGGCAAGTTCTGCTCTCAAGCGATAATGTACTAAACTACACAAGAAAAATTCGGCAGAAAACTCATTGTGGATATGTGCCCTTTTGAAAAAAAAGATATTTTAATGGAATAGGTTTTATATGGATATATGCCGTTTTGGTGTAAAATTTTCTATTAAAGACAAGCCAAGAGACTGGATATGTGCTCTTTTGGTGGCAAACTCAATGTTTCGCATGCTTTAAATATAGGATAAAAACAACTTTGGTAGGAAACTGATCCAGAGGCACATACATCTCATGGCAAAGAATAGATTAGAGCGAAAAAACGAAAAAATCTCAAAAGTGGATATAAGCCTTTTTGTAAGTAAACTCCTCAATTTATCTCATAGAACAAGAAATGTCAACCTTGCGTCAGGGAAAATTGCCTATTGTTCAATTTTATGATGAAGTGGAGAAAAAATTAACACTCATAATAAACAAGACTATTATGCTGCATTCACTTAGCCAGAAATACAGGGGGACGCCTTAAGGGTGTTTATTTCAGGATTACGCAAACCAATGTGCGATATCTTATTTTCGTCACAACCAAATGACATGCCTAGTGCTTTAGCACTAGCTCAGGAATTGGAGGCGAATCAGGCTCGATATTCCTTTGCGAATTCTTTTAATAATCAAAGTGGAGGAAACAAATCCTTTACACCACACCACTCGCCTCATTATAGGCCGACCAACGGACAAGCACCCCAATCGCCTCATTATAAGCCGACCAACGGACAACCTCGAAACACGCCGATTCCAATGAAGGTTGATCCTTCCACATCGAATTTCAGACAAAGAACAAATTTTAATCCAAATTGGAGAACCCCGCAGGATTCTTTTAGGACCCACCAGATAACGCAGAACTCTAATCAGAATAACCAGCAGTTCGCACAAGAGAGACCAGCTAAAAGGGAACGCGAGAGCGATAGACAACCGCTCCCGAAAATTCAAAGAGTGAATCATTTGGATCACGAGGACGAGGAAGAAAGCTATTCCATTGATGAAACCCGGAGCGAAATATCCGAGGAAATTAATTTTTTAGACGAAAGTCGCTCCTGCCATACGTAAGCAGGGAGTTAGCAGGACGACCAATTAAGTTACTAATCGATACAGGAGCAGAAAAAAATTATATAAAATACAATAAAAACCTGAAAGGGATAAAAGAAATTAAAAAACCATTTAAGGTTCAATCCATCCATGCAACCACTGAAATAAAAGAAAAATGTTTAGTGAATATTTTCGGGTAAAATTCAACCTTCTTTCTTCTTTCCGGCTTAAACACATTTGATGGCATTATCGGCTTCGATTTTTTGAAAGAAATCGGTGCGAACTTGGACTTAAAGACCGGAATTTTAAACTATAATGGCGGTAAAGAGCATTTAAAATATTATGACTGTAAAAACATAAATAATGTGATGCCACATGAAAACAATTCTAATGAGTCAAGTAAGGATAAACGCATTACAAACATTCTAAAAGGACACTCTAAGGTTTTCGCAAGCCCGAACGAAGCAATACCATTCAATGCAAATGTAGTTGCTACAATAAGAACTACAGATAATGAACCAGTTTATTCTAGAGCATACCCTTACCCAATAGCAGCTTCAGAATTTGTAAATAAAGAAATTTCTAACTTGTTGCGAGATGGTATCATTCGCCAGTCTCGGACACCATACAACAATCCCATATGGGTTGTCGACAAGAAAGGATTAGATGAAAATGGCCAAAAAAAGATGCGTATGGTAATTGATTTTCGAAAATTAAACGATAAGACGGTTCCTGATAAATATCCAATCCCTGACACGTCTGTTATATTAGCAAATATGGGGAAATCGACACTCTTTACAACTCTTGATTTGAAATCTGGGTTCCACCAGATCAAACAAGCCGAAAAAGATAGAGAAAAGACAGCATTCTCCGTGAATAATGGGAAATATGAATTTTGTAGACTTCCATTTGGTTTGAAGAATGCTCCATGGAATTTTTCAGAGAACAATTGACGACGTCTTAAGGAACGAAATAGGGAAATGCTGCCACGTTTACATCGATGATGTAATTATATTCTCAAATAGTGAAGAACAACACTATGAAGATATTGAAAGAATTTTAACCAGGCTTTACGAAGCAAATATGCGCGTTTCAACAGAAAAATCCAAATTTTTTAAAGAAGAGGTTGAGTTTCTTGGATTTGTAGTATCTAAGGAAGGAATAAAAACATGCCCTGACAAAGTTAAGGATATTGTAACGATGAGACAGTCTGTCGCTGTGCAAAGCAACCCTGCCGCTACGTGCCGTGCTATAATCCAATCTGGCAACGACGGCCGCGATAGTAACTTTTAGTCCAATCTGGCAACGACGGCCGCGATAATAACTTTTAGTCCAACCTGGCAATGATGGAAACTTTTAGTCCACTACGGAATGTGCAGGAACGATCTGCGCGATGGCCTGAGAGGTATAAAAGGCACCCGCAGTCTGGTTTTGACAAGTGAAGTTGCCACAAGGAGTAATTAAGCAAATACTTAAGTGTACGAACAGTAAAGTGTAAACTGTGAATAATAAAGTGACTGTTGGTTTATTTTATTGTCTGCGTTTAAGAAACTGACTGTGTTTTATTTTCAAATTACACAATCCAGAGATACGTAACAGCCCACTGGATTTAGTATTCGTAACAATATAATTAATTAGGGGAATTCTTTGTAAGGTGCCACCCCATAGCTTTTTTGCGCATTACTCGTTAGAAAATTAACTTATCGCCAAAGTTATTATACCGTTGGAAAGTGGGTTTAAAGAGCTATGATCCAAGGTAACACTTCATTTGAATTTGTCGTAAATACGAATTTTACAGCCAATTTCCCAAAGTGTTAAAAATCGACATCCTAACATTTTTTAATGTAAGGTGCCACCCCCTTAAAAACTCGCTAAAAACGTAAAAATCTCAAGTAAAAATGCATGATTTAGAAAATTTACGAAAGATTATTGAATTTAATTTGAATTGAATAGAAAATGACTAAAAGCAAACCGAAATTGAATGGTAACGAATAAAACGAATAATTGTATGGAAATTAAAGAACAAAACTGAACTTATTTATTCCTCATGATAGGATTAGAGAAAAATCGACTAAGAACACTTTAAATTCATCGTAATGACGATTCCGAGCAATAAAAAGTCATTTTACCGATATAGAACCACAAAACAGTGAAAAAAGGGGGGTGGCACCTTACAAAAAAACAAAGGTGGCACTTTACATTTTTATGCCATTTTGGAAATCATTGTATAAATTTGTTCCTTTTACGATATGCTCGGATATCATTTCGGATTATGAAAAACCATTAAAAATTAAGTCCAACACTGATATTTACCTAAGTTTTTTGAGCGCATTTGGTTTATTTTTCACCACAAGAAAAACCTTCAATTTTTATTTTTATGTTTTTTCCTAACCAAATTTGACACTTTTATTTACCCAGACCGTGTTATTGCGTCGGTTTCCTCAAAAACCATATTTAAATTGATGTTGACATATATACCTTAAATGATAATAGGAATTTTTTTTCTTGGACTGCTGGAACGTCGAAATCGAGCAGGGGTGGCACCTTACAAAGAGTGGCACCTTACAAAGAATTCCCCTATAAGCTACCCACCAATCTTCGGGGTCTTCGATCATTTTTAGGGTTATCAGGCTACTATAGAAGATTCATTAAGGACTACTTCGCTATAGTGAAACCACTTACAAAATATTTAAGGGCCAATATGTCAAAAAATGTTAAAATTGATTTAGACAATGACGCATTATTAGCCTTCGAAAAAGTAAAGCGAATTTTATCCTCCGAAGACGTACTTCTTTTATATCCTGAACACACAAAACCTTTTGACCTAACAACCGACGCATCAGCGCACGCCATTGGTGCAGTATTATCACAGGGAGGTAGACCAATAACAATGATATCAAGAACGTTATCATCCACGGAAGAGAACTATGCCACCAATGAAAGGGAACTTTTGGCAATTGTATGGGCACTTCAAAAGCTCCGAAATTATTTATATGGAGTCAGACAGTTAAACATCTTCACTGACCATCAACCTCTGACCTTTGCGGTCTCAGATAGAAATACCAACACAAAGATTAAACGTTGGAGGGCATTTGTCGAGGAATTTTCACCAAAATTTGTTTACAAACCAGGGAAAGATAACGTTGTTGCCGATGCATTATCTTGACAACACATAAATACCATGGAGTATGAACAAGATTCGTCATCTGTCACGATGCACAATGAGGAATCCTCGTCGGAAATCATTCCAACGGTTGAAACCCCAGTGAATTCATTCCGAAATCAAATAATACTAGAGGAAGGAAACACCTTATCAAAAGCAAAAAAATTATTTCTAAGTCAAAAATTAGACAAGGAATTACATTTAAAACATTACAGGACATTGTAGCATTGAGACAGAGAGTCGAGTCGAGAGACGAGACGTGTTTAATCTGAGCTCCGAAATAAAGTCTTTTTTATATCGAAAGATCAAGTGTCAGTGCGAAGAAGTGGGTGTGTCGCGTGTGCGAAAGTGCAGTCTTGCGTTTGTGCTGTGTCCGCGCTTGCTGCCTGGGACACATAAGCTGAAATCTGTGCGCGAAAATCGGCGAAAGTTTGAGGTTTTAGTAGAAGGTGAAGCAATTGGAACTCACCACATCAACATTCTGCTGGTTCCCGCGCAACATCTTCTCTTCTAGAGAGATAAACACCAACAACTTCCCGAATTGTCTGTTCTCCGAGAGAAATTCGGGAGGTGTTCAGTGACTTGCCCTAAAGCACTGTGGTGAACGCTACTGGCCGCAAGGTGGAGCTAGTAAACCGCAGCCCAGGGCGGGCGACAGGAGGTGCTGGTAGTGCAAACCCCTCGAGATCAGTGATGAGCGAGGGCAATGCGGCAGGTAGTGAGACCTTGACACCAGGTAAGTCTGGGGACATGGGCGGGCTAATAAACCCTTTCGGGAGGAGCGCTAAAGTTATGCGATCACCGGTACGAGAGCTGACGAGTACAAAGCCGCAGCCAAAAGTGGTGCCACCGCCAGTGCGCGACCCCTCGGGAGCGAATACGTGCGCGCCTGACGTAGGTGGTGAATTAGACGAAGTGCATACTCCAACATTATCCGAGGCACAAACCCTGAAGCCACTAAGCCAGCGCCACACAAATGACATGTGCACAGTTGTGGAACATGAGGTGGCTAAGGACTCATTGAGCTTAATGGGAGGAAAAATTGTTGAGTTGAAAAGAGTAATGGTGGGCAAACGGAATATAAGCCCAGAGATGAGAACCGCCGTGAGAAGCATAGAGCTGCTGTATAGACAAGCCTTGGATGAGAGGGGAAAGCATTTTGCAAAAACAACAACGGTAGAACGTCAATCTGCAGCAACACAAACACAACAATCATTCAGCGTGGGCGCGCTCGCTAAGAGAGCTAGAACAGCCAATGAAGATGCGCAAATGGAAGTTTCACCACGACCAAGCCAGAAGCGAACTAGAATACTGTCACCTAGGATGATCGCCACTGCCACTGTGGTGAACAAGCCGAGTCCGCAACAACATCTGCATAAAGGGGAAATAGCTGAGGCTCGTCATAAAGCTGTTATTGGAGGACCAGCTAAGCCAATAGCAGCGAGGGAACACGATGGCGGCTGGACTAAGGTTTCAGCAAACAAAAGAGTCAAGAAGCGAACCCCCCGGCCTGATGCGCTGGTGATAAAGGCCACAGGGCAAATATCTTATGCGGATATGCTTCGAAAGGTTAAAACTGCGCCAGAATTAAAGCAGTTAAGCGAAAACGTCAACCTGGTCAGGAAAACCACGAAGGGCGAGCTACTCTTTGAGCTTAAGAGGTCGGCTAGTGCGTGCACTTCCCAGTTGCAGGAAGTAATCCAAACAGTTCTGAATCAGGATGCGGATGTTAAAGCCTTAACGGAGACGAGGACCGTCGAGATCAGGGACCTAGACGAGGTCACAACAGGTGAGGAGGTGGTGACGGCCTTGTGCGAACAGTTCGCCGATATAGCAGCGCTGCGTGACTTTAAAATAAAATCAATGCGAAACGGTTTTGCTGGAATGCAAATAGCGGAGGTAGTGCTTCCTGCTAGCGCAGCCGACAAGGTTTTGGCCGTGGGAAAAATTCGAATTGGTTGGGTTTACTGCCGAATTAGAGAGAAGCCGCAGGTGCGTAGATGCTTCAAGTGTTTAGAGTATGGGCATTTTGCCAAAAGCTGTCTTAGCGTCATCGATCGCTCTGGAAACTGCTTGAGGTGTGGAGCAAAGGGGCATAAAGTGCGCGACTGCAGTAGTGAGCCTGAATGCATGATCTGCAAGGGCAAAACGGCAGATGCGAGGCACGTGGCCGGCAGCTATAAGTGTCCAGCATATCGCGCGGCAGTTACACACGCTCAACGCAAATGAAGCTACTGCAGTTGAACTTAAATCATTGCGAAGCTGCACAGGACTTGCTGCAGCAAACTCTGTGTGAGTGTCAGATCGACGTGGCTGTGATAAGCGAGCCGTACAAGCAGAAGTCCAATGGTGTGTGGGTAGCCGACACTACAACGAAAGCAGCAATCTGGGCATGTGGTCAACATCCGCTCCAGGACCAGCCAAAGACATGCAGAGGCTTTGTAAGAGCAAAAATTGGTGGTGTGTATATTTACAGCTGCTATGCACCTCCGAGCTGGCCACTCAATGAATTTACAACAATGCTGGATGAGATTGTTCAAGACGCGCGTTTTAGATCACCAAAATTAATAGCAGGTGACTTCAATGCCTGGGCGGTCGATTGGGGTTCATCAAGAATGAATGCGCGAGGTAATGCTATACTGCAGGCTTTTGCTGCGTTGGACGTTGTGCTGCTCAACACGGGTAGCGAGCCAACATTTTCGAAGAATGGCCGTGTGTCGTGTATAGACATTACATTTGTTAGCCGGGGTCTATCGCGAGGATCGTCGTGGGCAGTAAGTGACGTATACACACACAGTGACCACCAGGCAATTATCTTCAGTATATCCTGTGGCCAATCACGAAGTGCGGCGGCTCAGACGTGCCGTGCCAGCGGCTGGAAGCAAGATACGTTCGATAAAGAACTGTTTATGATAACATTAGACGGGTCAGCGTTAACTGGTCCCGCAGAGGCAAAAGTGCGACAACTGATAGCTAGACTGATTCGGGCGTGTGACGCATCCATGCAGCCGAGAAAAGTCGGCAAAAAGCGAACTCCAGCCTATTGGTGGAGTCCAGAAATCGCAAACTTGCGAGCGAGCTGCAATCGTGCAAGACGACAATACCAGCGAGCCAGCTGCGAAGCCAGCAAACGCCGCTGCCACCAGGCGTACAAAGATGCGCGTAGAGCCCTGAAGTATAGTATAATCGACAGCAAACGGAAATGCTTCACGGACCTGTGCAAGGCGGTCGATGAAAATCCCTGGGGCAAGGGCTACCAGGTAGTTATGAAGAAACTGGCCACTTTCAATGCTCCGGCGCCATCCTCGGCTGCATTTCTGGCCAAAATAGTTAGCTGCTTATTTCCAACTCAGCAAAGCGCAGCCCGACGAAGGCTAACGCTGCGGCAAGTTGACTCGATTCCGCAAATAACCACCGAGGAGGTGGCTGCGGCATGCGCAAGGATTGGCGACAACAAGGCCCCCGGTATTGACGCTATACCGAATAGGGCGTTAAAAGAGGCAATACGGCTCCATGCGAACATTTTTGCTGACGCATACAATGCATGCCTGAATGAAGCAGTTTTTCCAGACTGTTGGAAAATCCAGAAGCTCGTGCTGCTTCCAAAACCGGGCAAGGCCCCAGACGACCCCTCGGCCTACCGCCCGATCTGCCTTCTGGACACGGCGGGGAAAGTCCTTGAGCGCCTCATTTGCAACCGCCTTGAAATGGCGCTGGAAAGCGTAGGTGGCTTAGCAGAGCTCCAGTACGGCTTTAGGAAGGCCAGATCGACAATCGACGCAATAGACGAGGTGACCAGCATGGCACGTGATGCAATTAGTGGTAAGCGATGGCGGTTCGGTACCAAGGAGTACTGCTGCGTCGTCACCCTAGATATTAAAAATGCCTTCAACTCGGCAAACTGGGGTCAAATACTGGACGCACTCCACCAGAAGCAGGTTCCAGAATATCTGATAAATATAATATCAGACTATCTCAATGATAGAGTGCTGCTTTACGACACTGACGAGGGCCGTAAAACGTACACAGTCACAGGCGGAGTCCCACAAGGTTCAGTTTTGGGCCCTGTGTTATGGAACGTGATGTACGACGGCATCCTGCGCCTACAAACACCGGAAACCGTCAAAATCGTAGGTTTCGCGGACGATATTGCGGTGGTAGTCCGTGAAAAGCAGTTATCAAGCATCGAATCAACGTGTAACAGTGTAATACAGCGAATCGAGCAGTGGCTGAACTCTGTCAGTCTACAGTTGGCGGCTCAGAAAACCGAAGTGGTGCTGATTACCAGCAGGAAAAAGGTCGAGTCGGTCTCGGTGAAGGTGGGTGGCCACACCATTAATTCTAAGCCGGCAATTCGCTATCTTGGAGTGATGATAGACACGCGGTTGTGCTTTAAGCAACACTTGCAGCACGCAAGCGAAAAAGCGGCGAAGACGGCAAACGCGTTAGCGCGACTTATGCCTAATGTCGGCGGACCAAGTCAGCACAGCAGGCTGCTACTGTCACGGGTCACATCGTCGATGCTCCTGTACGGGTCGCAAATCTGGGCCCCAGCAATGCGGATCAAGTCCTATAGGAGAGTTATTGACTCCACGTATAGGATTGGTGCGATGAGAGTGTGCTGCGCATTCCGCACAACATCATACGAGGCAGCGTGTGTCATAGCGGGGATGATCCCGATCGACATCTTGGTCGAAGAAGCGCATCGGAAGTACGACGCGAAGCGCCAGTCAATGTCCGTTGATGCGGTGGCGGAGCGGCAACGCAGTATGGTTGCGTGGCAACGAAGGTGGGATGGCTCTGACAAGGGCAGATGGACGCACAGCCTCATTCCAGACGTCCATAAGTGGGCTAGCCGAAAGCACGGGGAGGTGACCTACTGTCTAACCCAGCTGCTGACAGGACATGGCTGCTTCAAGTCATACCTCCACCGGATTGGCGTCGAAGCAACCCCATTCTGCGAGGCGTGCCCAACGGCGGTTGAGGATGCCAACCACGTCTGGTTTCTGTGCCCCCGTTATCTGCCGCAGAGGCTTAATCTGGAGGCCACGGTGGGCGCGCAAGTCCGAACCGACAGCGTCGTCGATCTAATGCTGGAATCGGCCCAAAACTGGATGGCAGTGCGCAATTTCGCAACAGTGGTCATGGCCAAGCAACGTTGGTTGGAACAGCAACGGCGCGTGGAGTACAGAAGTGAGCCGACAATATAAGGCTTAACCCCCCCCTACGATGCGATGCTTACGGCAGTTCCGTAGGGGGAATGAAGGGTTAACGGGGGGTGGTTTTAGTCGGTAAGAATCCGGCATGCTGATGGGTTGCCATCAGTATCTATGAAGATTTCCACCTCCTGCGCGCAAAAAAAAAAAAAAAAAAAAAAAAAAAAAAAAAAAAAGGACATTGTAGCAGTAATTGGGGAATGCATAAATCCTGACGTCGTTAACCGTATCCTTTGCGATTTACCAATTTTAGGGAAAATTCAAAACGAAATTATAGGAAAATTTCCATCAGTAAAATTTTGTCATACAACAAAACAAGTAGCTGATGTTTTCAACAATGATGATCAAGATGAAATAGCAATGGAACACAGCAGAGCACATCGCTCTATCCGGGAAAACATGAAACAGGTTATGAATGATTATTACTTTCCACACATGCGAAGGAAATTGTGTCAAATTGTAAAATCTTCAAGGAGGCCAAATATCAGCGACGTCCACCTAACCCAGAAATAGGGAAAACCCCGATACCAACTCGTCCTGGAGAGATGCTACATATGGACATCTATTCCACTGATAAACATCACTTTTTAACCAGCATAGACAAATTCTCAAAATTTGCCATTGTTATTCCTATTAAATCAAGAGCCATTGTGGACGTTAAACAGGCTCTACTTCAGATTCTCAATTGCTTTGAGAACACGAAAAATGTAACCTTTTACAATGAAAAATCGTTAAGTTCTCAAACAATTAAGTCCCTTTTGAAAGACGCGCGGACATTTTCACAACACCTCCTTTCCATAGCACAGCAAATGGACAGATAGAGAGATTCCATAGCACTCTGACTGAAATTGCTAGATGCACTAAGCTGGAGCAAGCTATAAACGATACTGAGGAGTTAATACTTCTTGCCACTTCGAAATACAATAGATCCATTCATTCGGTAACCGGGTGGAAGCCTATTGAGTTAATATGCGCCGTACCCACGGATCTTAAAACTGAAATAATAGCACGATTAATAAAAGCCCAGAAAAATGAATTGGAAAGGCATAATAAGGGCAAAGTTAACACTTCGTTCAATAATGTGTGTGACTAACTATTTAAAACACATTTTTTTGCTAAAATTCGTTTTTATTCATCAACATAGTCCCCTTTTAGGGAGATACAATCATTCCAACGCTTTTCCAATCTTTCGATACCGCCTTTGTAGAACGATTTTTCTTTGCCTTCAAAATAGGCGTTAGTTTCGGCGATTACTTCATCATTTGAGCCAAATCTCTTACCACGGAGCATCTTTTTGAGGTCTGCGAAGAGCCAGTAGTCGCTGGGGGCCAGATCTGGAGAATACGGGGGATGAGGAAGCAATTCGAAGCCCAATTCATGCATTTTTGCCATCGTTTTCATCGACTTGTGAGACGGTGCATTGTCTTGGTGAAACAACAGTTTTTTCTTCTTCATATGGGGCCGCTTAATCGCGATTTCTTCTTTCAAACGTTCCAACAACGCTATATAATAGTCGCTGTTGATTGTTTTCCCTTTCTCAAGATAGTCGATGAATATTATTCCGTGCACATCCCAAAATACTGACGCCATAACCTTGCCAGCCGATGTTTGTGCCTTTGGACGCTTTGGGCGGCTTTCACCGGTTGCATGCTACTCAGCAGACTGCCGATTTGACTCTGGAGTGAAATGGTGGATCCATGTTTCATCCATTGTGATGTACCGACGCAAAAACTCCGACTTGTTGCGCGTAAACATGTCCAAACAGCTCTTTGAATCATCGATTCGTTGCTGTTTTTGCTCCGGTGTGAGCAAACGCGGCACCCATTTCGAAAACACCTTTTTGATAACCAAATGTTCGTGTATTATGGTGTGTACACTGCCTGCTGATATCTTTAGAATGTCAGAAATCTCCCCCACTTTCACTTTACGGTCGGACATAATGATTTTCAGTGTTTTTTCAACGTTTTCCGGAATAACAGCGTCATTTGGCCGTCCAGTAGATGGAATGTCATCGGTGTCTGTACGACCACGTTTGAATTCGGCATACCAATAACAAATGGTTCTTTTTGATGGAGCAGAGTCCGAATAATGTTTTTCAAGCCATTCCTGGCATTGAACAGTATTTTTTTTCATTAAAAAACAATGATAAATCAGCACACGGAATTGCTTTGAATTCATTTTTTTTTAAAACTCAAAAGTAGTGTCACTTAAAGCACTGTAACTTGTAAACTAATGGTCGGATTGACATATAATTTTGACAGTAAGCCTAAAAAGGTTCACAATTTCGAAAAAATATTGATTTAGCATTAGTGCCGCCATCTATGTGTCAGTCACACACATTATTGAACGAAGTGTTACACAAAGATTTTATCCAGGGGACAAAGTCTATGTTAGGACTAATAAAAGAATAGGTAATAAGTTTTCTAAGGTTTTTATAGAAAAAACGATACAAAAGGTTCTAGGATCAACCGTTTTAATAGATAATAGAAAGGTTCATAAGAGTAACTTAAGGTAAAAAAAAATAAAAACAAAAAATGTTACTACTATAAATAAATTTAATTTTTGTTTTTAATTTTTTACAGAGTATTATTATTAATATTACAACTAGGAATCCGCGGAATGGACAGCAAGATAACTGACTTTTCACAATCAAATTACATACCAGTAATGGACGGAAAAGTAGCAGTTTGGGGGGAATACGAATACATAACGCATTGTATTAACCTAACGAACTACGTAATCGTTTCAGAGGAAACCAAGGCAATACTTGAGGTTTTTCCTCACTCATATATAAGGAACCTTCTCCAATCGGGCATTGACCGGATTTTTCGACTAATCAACACCCTACGAATTCATCATAGACATGCTAGAAGTATAAATATTATTGGTACGGCACTCAAATATATTGCAGGAACACCCGACTTTGACGATTTTAACGAAGTTAAAAACAAGGAAGAAGCGCTTATTGAAGCCAACGAACGACAATTTTCTATAAATACGCAAATACAAAAACAAATTAATCAACTCACTCAAACAGTAAACAAAATTTTGAAGAACACAAAGGAAACAGAAATAGATAGGGCACATTTAGTTGAGCTACTAACAGCCAGGAATGCGGCAATCATAACAGATTTAGATAATGTTATTTATTCAACGCTTTTGGCCAAGTTAAATGTAGTAAAACCTGTCATTCTCGACACAGAAGAAATTGCTAAAATACTGGTCACTGAACACACCTCAAATGTTAGCATAACCAACTCCAAAATAAAAATTTTGCAGAATAAGAAATTAATCCACTTTATAATTAAGTTTCCTAGGATACAGAAACTATGTTATGTAATTTAGTTAGGGTTTTTCCTGTGGCACACGGCGAAAAGACCATACTTTTGGAGACCAACACGGTTGCAGACTGCGGCAATATAGTAATTCCTGTTACAAACTGCACAACAGCGCTTACAGCCAATTTTTGTAAAACACTAACAGAGGCCGCATGCGTCAAACAACTATTCAATAACCATAAGGCAAATTGTAAAACAACATTCAACAAACTTGACCCAATAAACAAAGTCGACAGCGGATTAATTATCATAAATGATAACACGGTCAAAGTTCAAGAGGAGAAGAATTCATCGGTCACAATAAGCGGCACTTTTTTAATAACTTTCGAGGAGGAAGTCAACATTAATGGAACAATCTTTGTGAACGAGAAAAGGATGGCAACACTCCGGCCAGGAACACCTTCAACTCAATTTGTAAACTTTACGGAGCATCTAGAAATCCTAAGCCTACCGTACTTACATCAAATTCATTTAAGGAATGTTGGCCACGTTAAAGAATTGCACAGCATTATTCAAACTCGCTCTATCCAAGGAGGAACAGTACTGTTAATCATTTTAATCACCTTTTGCATTATCCTGGTATACAGAAAATTAAGAGCAGGCAAACGTAAAATTAACGCAGTCCATCAAAGGAAAGTTATGGCCGAAATCATTAAGGCGACCGCGGACGGTCTCGACTTACAGGGGGGGCAGTTAGCACATGACTTCCACAACACCGAAATGCTACGTGACCAATTCGTAGCATAACCATAACATATCACCTGGGAAAGCTCCCCATCCCACAATTCGGCAAATTCCTACTTCCACCTGTGTCAACATCCCACAAACGCTACGTGACTAAACCGTAGTTCCCACATTCAGACGCGACTCAATTCTTGGGATTGGCAGACGACAATCATCAGCTCGGCAGATCGACTGAGGAAGCTCCTCTTCCCACGGTGCAATTCGTCAACTCCCAATTGCACCTGTGCCAACGGGTTCAGCAGCATCCACCGTGGTGTAATCATGACACCGCATGCTACGGTGAGAACGAACCGTTTCCCACAATCACATTTGCACCTGTGTCAGCACCAGCGCCAGCAGCCAGATCAACAACAACAACAATAACAACGTGCCAAACACAGCCAGGAAAAGATATAAAAGAAGGGTAGAATAAGGAATTAGTTTTAGTTTTTGAAGTACTCTGTAACGAAAAAGAGCGCATAGCGCTTAATTCAATAAACAGTTACAAAATTTGGACATAGTCCCTAGTAAAACTCCGCAGTTTGATTATAAAAACGGGCACATAGTGCCCAATCACTAATTTACACCTCAAGAAAATATGACTCGAGGAAATTTTCTTGAACATTTCTTGAGCTTTTTTTATATGAAGCTTTCGCTTTTCTTGAGAGCTGCATACTAACCTTAAGGCGCCAAAAGTTTCTGCACGAACAGCGCCAAAGGAAAAAAGTTCTTCAATTCCAGCGTGGTAGTAAGAACTTCTGTTCATTCGTTAAGAAAGTGAAGAACCAAACATCCTCTTCAATTCCAACTCTTCTTAACAATGATGAAATCATCACTCACGGTTGATAAAGCTAATTTGTTGGCTAAAATTTTCGCAGAGAATTCCTCTCTGCCCCCCAGCGATCAACCTCTACCCGTAGTCGATAATGTCTCTTGCTCCATGCCTGAAATACATTTTCGCACACGGGTAGTTAAACGAGTGCTTGCAAATCTCGATGCAAATAAGGCTTCAGGGCCGGACGGCATTCCAGCCCTTGTTTTGAAAAAGTGCGCTACTTCGCTGGCATGTCATACACTACAGGCGTATTTCCGACATTCTGGAAGGTGGTAAATGTTCAACCAGTTCCTAAAAAAGGCGAGACTACTGACCCTGCGAACTACCGACCTATAGCAATTTGCTCGGTGCTTTTCAAAGCAATGGAAAACATTGTAAACTTCAACCTTATGAAATATCTGGAGCACAATAGTGCTCCAAGTGACCGCCAATACGGCTTTCGAAGACAGCGATCGACGGGAGACCTTATGGCGGTCCTCACCGAGCAATGGAACCATAGCATTCTAAACCTCGGTGAAAGCAAGGTTGTTGCATTGGATATTTCTAAGGCCTTCGACCGGGTGTGGCATAAAGCACTCGTGTCTAAATTGATTGCCTATGGCGTCGGTAGTATCTTCTCTCGTTGGATTACGAGCTTCGTCTATGATCGCTCTATTCCTGTTGTAATAGACGGTATAGCCTCGGAAAAGCATTCCCTTAGCGCGGGAGTGCCGCAGGGTTCGGTCCTTTCTCCAACCCTCTTCCTGATCTTCATCAACGACCTGTTGTCGTCGACGAAGAATCCCATCTACTCGTTTGCGAGTACGAGTCTCCCCACATCCCAACACATCCCTGGTTATGGGTGGTGTGGGTATTGCGGAATCGGTAGCTCTTGATGTTCTGGGCATGTCTATTAAGAACGATCTTCGTTGGAACGATCATATTTTTGGCGTGTCGAAAGAAGCAGCCAAGTGCCTCGGCTTCCTAAAGCGGTGCAAAAAATATTTCACTCCGTCCGATCTCTGCATTATTTACACTACCTATATCCGACCTAAAATGAAGTTTAACTCGCACCTCTGGGCGGGGGCTTCAGAAACCCATTTGGAGCTCCTCGATCGGTTGCAAAACCGTGCGTTTAAACTTATAGGGGACAGTAGGGCACCCAGCTCTATTGACTCCGTGCAACATCGTCGAAACGTGGCATGTGTGGTGTTGTTTTACCGATACTTTTTCGGTAACTGCTCAGTGGAGATGAGCAGCTTGATGCCATCACTCCGGGTATTCCCCCGGGCAACCCGTTTGAACACTGGCGCCCATGCATTCCACGTCGAAACAATGTTCCAGCGCACTACGCACTACAGGGAAAGTTCGTTTCTGGCCCGTACAGCGCGGTTGTGGAATGGTCTCCCTGCGGATATTTTCCCCAGCACTTATGATCTCGATGGGTTTAAGGCAAGAGCCCATAAACACTTCACTTATAACCCTATCTCCTAACCTTTATGTCCTTCCTGAACCAACGCAATGCTTCGCATTAATAGGGGTCATCCCCTGCGAGTTTGTTCCTGGTAAAAAATGAATGGCAGGTGATCGGAGTGTGACACAGTCAAATGCGACTTAATGTAAGACCATATATTTTCTATGGGATAAAGCAAGGGTGAATAGGGACCCAGACTTAGCACTTTCGCAAGACGACTGTTTACATTGAACTATGGCATGGTGCATTGTCGCACACAATCACAAGGTCATTTACATTATTCCCATTTTCCTGCCATTTGTTTATTAGGCCTTGAAGGCTGCAGATGCAATGAGCCCCTCCGACGCTCCAAGAGCAGCACAACTCCTGTGGCTCATCTTGTGCATTGCATTTTTCCAAAAACATTGTTATACATTACCGTAGGAACACAATTGGAGCGTATGGACGTATGGGCGCACGGCGTACGGCGTAAATACGCTGTCGAAATACGTTCAGACGTTGCCTTGCTCACAATTCCAGCGTGAGCAGCAACGTATAAAATAGTCAAAATACGTTTTTCAATTGTCGAAAAATAAATAATACGCCCATACGCGGAGTAAAAAATAGAAATAGATCTAAGTGAGCGTACGACGTTTTTACGTTCATACGCTTGCGTCGTCAATTGTGAGCGCTTTCATAGAAATATATGAAATTTAATTTGACAACGCAATACGTCGAACGTAAATACGCTCATACGCTCCAATTGTGTTCCTACGGTTAAAGGTAGTTTCTGAAATTGAATTTAGGTTTTTTGAAATTGAACTTACGCTTTCTGAAATTGAATTAACGGTCTCTGAAATTGAATTTACGTTTTCCGAAATTGAATTTACGTTTTCTGAAATTGAATTTACGCTTTCTGAAATTGAATTAATAGTTTCTGAAATTGAATTTATGTATCTGAAATTGAATTTACGTTTTCCGACATTGAATTTACGTTTTCTGAAATTGAATTTACGGTTTCTGAAATTGAATTTATGTATCTGAAATTTAAATTACGTTTTCCGAAATTGAATTTACGGTTTCTGAAATTTAATGTATGTTTCTGAAATTGAATTTATGTATCTGAAATTGAATTTACGTTTTCCGAAATTGAATTTACGTTTTCTAAAATTGAATTTACGGTTTCTGAAATTGAATTTACGGTTTCTGAAATTGAATTTACGGTTTCTGAAATTGAATTTATGTATCTGAAATTGAATTAACGTTTTCCGAAATTGAATTTATGTTTCTGAAATTGAATTTACGCTTTCTGAAATCGAACTTGAAAAGGTGTAGTAAAATTTAATAGGCGTTAGACAAGGGGGATGTAACGTAGGTCGCCTCCTCATGGTGCATCCTGGGTAGCGCCAAATTACCTGCCTGACGCCCCCCCTCGATATACGTTTCGATTGGCACGACCCTGTTTTCGTCTCCGTACCCCTCTCAACTCCATTTGGATTTCGTTCGCTTTGGGCTGGTGGCCGTGGTATTCTGTTACCTGAGTACACTGGAGTGACACCCAGTGGAAATGGCTTCCAGGCTAATGCCACGGCTGCCTCCGTCCCGTTAAAACCCTGGCAGGCCTCGTGGTACGTTCAATGCCCGTCGCCGTTAAGTTGGTGGCGTAGGCGCCAGTTGAGTTTACTCCTGGCTTGCACTGGATCTGGCTCTGAGCAGCCGACCCCATAAGGGCAGCTGCCAACCCTTCGCATGGCCTCACTGCTTGCATAGATAACCATGGGATCCTATAGTGACTACGCAATCGGGGGGCGATAGCGGCCACGAGTGGGGACCCACCCGACATGAATTCGTCTAAAACTCCTCAAAACGCACCCAACCCACAGGGGACGCGCGCCCCTAACCTGAAAGGGACGCGCACGCCGATCCCCCGGGGCACACGTCCGCTTAACCCGCAAAGGGAGCGGAAGCCCCCTCTGCAGCTAGGGCTCCAATGGCTAGGCAGCAGCAGGTCGGTACCACAGGTAAACCCTCTTCTTTGGGCAGCACGACCGCTATCAGGCAAAGACCGCCGGACGTGCGTGGCCTGCCCCCAAAGCCCGCACTTGCTCAGGACGGCGGTTCAACGGTGAAGAACCCAGTTCGGCCTACCCCTGCAGCCTCCCGTAGTGCCGCCCCCACTTCAGGCGCTAGCTCCAGTGTCGCCCCCTCAACTAGGGCTTACAGGACCAGGAAAACAGCACACAAGGTCCTGCTGAGGCTTGAGAAGATTCTTCCGGGTGAACTCACAGAGAGAGATAAGGCCTCCTTGGAATGGGCGAGGCGGAATATTCATTTCAAGAATACTTCGCCTCAGGCCCTCCAGTTCACCTCCAAGCGACAGAGGTCGCAGGAGCAGCAACAGCCTCCGCAAGCGGCTCAAGCCAGCAAGAAGCCGAGGCTGGTGGTACCGACCCCGAAAATCGGTAGGTCCTTCAATGAGGTCACTAAGGGCAGTCTAGTGTGGGCTCTCGTTGACGCTAACAACGCGGACGGAGCGATCTCTGCGGAGAACTGGCGGGCAGTCAGGTTGACCCTACTGTCCGTCTATGATGAGGTCCTGGCGGAAAATCCAGGCCCGCCTCCCAAGTGCAGGGCGCAGGCTGGCACCAGGGCCGTGTGAAGCTAATGGCCTGCTCCGACCAGCGCTCCGCGGACTTGTTCCGTAGGACGGTAGCCAAGCTGGGAGAGGTATGGCCAGGAGCCAAGCTACGCGCGGTGCCCCGGGATCAAATGCCAATCAGACTGCGCTCCAAAGCCTGGGATCCGGCTGAACCATCGGACCCAGCAACCATATTACGATACCTGCGGATCGGCAATCCGGAGCTCCCCACCCACGACTGGAAGGTGGTTTGGGTCAGCGAACCGCGTGGCTCTTTGAGGAAAGCCATGGTTATCCTTAATAAGGAATCCCTCCAGCCACTTGCCGCTACCGGAGGTGTCGTCAGCTACGGCTTCGACTCCGTTACACTACGGGTGTACCGGGGTGACCAGCCCTCCTCCGAACCGCAGAACCCACAGGGTGTAACACCGGGGCCTTCTGCGGCGCTTCCCGTCCGTGACACCGCCTCCGAAGATGGCGCCGATAGCGTAGTCTCCGCTTCAGAATTGATCGGCGACTCCTTCGAAGGCCTGGAGATGAGGACCGAAGGCGATCCGGAGGACGACAACATCTCGCTGTCCGACCTGGACGATATATTCGTCGGGAGAGAGGATGGCGACGTCACGGTGGTCGACGCTCCTAGAGATGGTGGGGATTCTTCAGATTAATCTCCATCACTCTAAGGCGGCCTCGGCTGCCCTTCTATTCCGCCTGTCATCCAGCAGGGAGGACTTTGTGCTGGTCCAAGAGCCATGGATCTTCGAGGATCGGGTTCGAGGGCTCAGTCTCAACGGATACAGGACTGTATCCCACCATGGCGCAGGTAAAATCAGGGCCTGCACCCTAGTAAAGGACTCTATTAATGTCTCTTCTCCCTAGGTACTGCGACGGGGACTGCGTGGTCATAGCAGCTGAGATACACTCTCAGGTCTACTGGATTGTATCCAGTTACATGGCGCACGACCACGGGCCTACACCTCCTTACGGGCCACTGAGGGAGATTACGGCAGCAGCCAGTGCACGGGGCATTCCGCTGATCATTGGGGCGGACGCCAACGCCCACCATGACGCCTGGGGTAGCAGCGACCAAAACGAACGAGGTGAGTCGCATTTTTTAATTTATACTACACCTTTTCAAGTTCGATTTCAGAAAGCGTAAAAGCAATTTCACAAAGCGTAAATTCAATTTCAGAAAGCGTAAATTCAATTTCAGAAACACAAATTCAATTTCAGAAAGCGTAAATTCAATTTCAGAAACATAAATTCAATTTCAGAAACATAAATTCAATTTCAGAAAGCGTAAATTCAATTTCAGAAACATAAATTCAATTTCAGAAAGCGTAAATTCAATTTCGGAAAGCGTAAATTCAATTTCAGAAACACAAATTCAATTTCAGAAAGCGTAAATTCAATTTCAGAAACCGTAAATTCAATTTCAGAAAGCGTAAATTCAATTTCGGAAAACGTGAATTCAATTTCAGAAACTACCTTTAACACGTTCACGCCGGTGCGGGCCACCGGTGGCCCCGCGCTAGACTGTCTCATCGGGTGGCCCGCACTAGATTGTCTCATCGGGCGACGCGTATCGCAGGTGGCCCGCACTAGATTGTCAAATCGGGTGACGCGTACCGCCGGTGGGAGGCATTCGATTGTGCTATTAGACGCTGAAAACTAAAATAATGAAAATTTAACGTATTTTCATTAAAAACATTTAATGAAAGCCAGATGAGGCACAGCATACATTTCAGCGCCGCCTCACAGCAAAGACAATGAAAATCGGCCCCGGCGTGAACGTGTTAATGTATAAAAAATGTTTTTGGAAAAGTGCACTTTGCCAAATTTTTTAACTACGTACGAAAGCCATGTGTACACTCGGAGGCCATAATGGCCTATTGTGAATCCCTTCTTATGGTGTTCTGGAGCTAACCAATAGTCTCAATCAAGGGGAACCAGTTCGACGTCATAATGAAGGAGAGCAGATACGAGATTTCGACTTTCGCCGTGCAAGCCAGGTCTGCCAGGAACCTTGACCCCAAAGTGCAGAGTCGGCGTTCCTGGAGAGCCGGGCAGTGACAGAGGAAGTGTTGTATCGTTTCTACTTCTTCTTCATCTCCACAGCTACGGCAGATATCACCCGACAAGAGGCGCCATTTGGCAAGCATAGATCCAATAGTGCAGTGTCCGGTGATTACTCCAACGAGCTTTCGAATGGAGGTACGACTCAAGGACAGTACGAATCGTGGTTTCGTCAAGGAGAGGGAGGGCCACAGTGCCCGGCAGGTGCCACAGTCGGTCCTGGTACGCCATGATGACTTAATTTCCTTTTTGGTCAACCTGTCAATATACAGGTACAGGGCAGATATCGGAGGAAACACAGAGGTATCCAAACAAATCAAATCTGTGTAAAGGCAACCAAAATAAATTCAACATTTGCTCTGAAATTGAATTTACGTTTTCTGAAATTGAATTTACGCTTTCCGAAATTGAATTTACGCTTTCTGAAATTGAATTTATGTTTCTAAAATTGAATTTACGCTTTCTGAAATTGAATTTATGTTTCTGAAATTTAATTTACGTTTTCCGAAATTTAATTTACGCTTTCTGAAATTGAATTTACGCTTTCTGAAATTGCTTTTACGCTTTCTGAAATTAAATTTGTTTCTGAAATTGAATTTACGCTTTCTGAAATTGAATTTACGCTTTCTGAAATTGCTTTTACGCTTTCTGAAATTGATTTTACACTTTCTGAAATCGAACTTGAAAAGGTGTAGATAATAACCTAGGTATAGTTAACAGAAGGAGGGAACCGACGTTCCTTACCGCTACTCGGAGGGAGGTCCTGGACGTCACACTGACCAACGCGCTCTCTGGGCACCTGGTCAGGGACTGGCGTGTTCTGGAGGAGTGCTCCTTCTCCGATCACCGGTACATCAGCTTCCGTCTGGACCTGAGTATACCGGCCAGGATCCCCTTCCGCAACAAACGTAGGACGAATTGGGAGATTTTCTGTTCGATCCTATCTTCTAATCTTACCGCATCTCCTCCGCGGCTCCTATGTCCAGGAGACATTGAGACCGCGGTGGCAACTCTTACTAATTCGCTTAGTAATGCTTCGTCTGCTGCTTGCAAGCCCAGGATCCACCGGGGAAAGCCAAAACCACCCTGGTGGAACGCCACAATTGCTAGCTTGCAGCGTGCATGCAGGCGCTCCTTCAACGCGGCCAAGAGGTATAACACCTGGGACGCGTATAGATCCGACCTTAGAGCCTTTAAGCACGAGGTCAGTAGGGCAAAGAGGGAATCGTCGGAATCCTTCTGCGGCGGTATCGAAAAAGTCTCGGACATCGGCCGACTTCGCAGGATTCTCAGTAACTCTCCATCTATTCCCACTACCATTCAGAAGGCAAACGGTGACTGGACGGAGTCCAGTGGGGAAACCCTGGAGGTATTAGGAGACGCGCACTTTCCGGGGAGTACCTCCACTTCTGCTGAAGCGGTACTTCCGGAGGAACCACGTTCCTGGTCCTTAACGGACATCCGCATCGACAGCACCATGGTCACGTGGGCCATTAACTCCTTAGAGCCTTTTAAATCTCCGGGACCGGACGGCGTCATTCCAGCTGAGCTACAGCAAAGCGCGGAATTGACGGTGCCATGGCTTGTTGCGATCTTCAAGGCATGTTTGGAATGGGGACACATCCCTCTCCCATGGCGGGAGGTGGATGTTGTCTTCATTCCCAAGGCCGGCAAGACCTCGCACGCCAAGGCCAAGGACTTCAGGCCTATAAGTCTGACATCTTTTCTCCTAAAGACCCTCGAGTGGATACTCGACGTCCACATTAGGAGCCTTATTGACCCAGTTCTTCTCTCGGATTCGCAACATGCCTACACAAGAGGCAGGTCAGTCGAATCTGCATTGCACTCTCTGGTCAACTATATAGACAAGTCGCTTACATACAAGGAGTACACCCTGGTGTCTTTTATAGACATAGAGGGCGCATTCAACAATGTCTGCCCTCGAGCGATAGGGGTGGCTCTTTCTGAACTTGGCGTTGGTAGTAAATTGGTAGATTTCATCAGCGCCCTTCTTAGCAGCCGTTTCATTAACTCTACGTTAGGAACGGCGCATATTCGCAGGTCAGTCACTAGAGGTACCCCTCAGGGGGTCGTTCTGTCGCCGCTCCTGTGGAATCTAACCCTGAATAGACTGCTTGTCAAGCTAGCGGCTGTTGGCTGCAGGGTCGTCGCCTATGCCGACGATGTTGCAATAGCCATAGCTGGCAAATTTCCAAGTGTACTCTCCGAGCGGATGAATCACTTCTTGGACATCCTCTCCTCATGGAGCAACTCCTGTGGCCTTACGGCCAACCCGGAAAAGATGGATCTTGTTCTCTTCACAAGGAAGTACAAAGTTCCGCCTTTCAGACTCCCCGCCCTGAACGGAACCCCGCTCAAATTGAGCAAGGAGGTGAAATACCTGGGGGTGATATTAGATTCTAGGCTCACCTGGAGCGCAAACATTGCTGAAAGGGCAATAAGAGCCTCCAGGGCCATCTACTGCTGTAGACGGGCGGTGGGTGCCAGATGGGGGCTCCAGCCACGCGTCGTTTCTTGGCTTTATGAGACAGTGGTAGAGCCTATCCTTCTTTATGGTGCTGTTGTCTAGAGGCCTGCGGCAGCCAGCCGAGTTAACCTGAAGCAGCTCGATAGAGTCAAGAGACTTGCGGCCACTCTCATAACTGGAGCCATTCGTTCTAAGCCTACTAAGGCGCTTTTCGCTATCCTTAACTGGACCCCTTCGAATCTGCTAGTTAGGCAGTCCGCCAGGATTGCCGCTGCACGGCTAAATGCCATATGCAGTTGGGCACGAGCGGACCAAGGCCATTCTAGAATACTAGGGTTGGATCTTCCAACCTCGACGAATATCGACTAAATAGTCCTTCCCCCTAGCTTTGAGCGTAAGTTCACTATAGGGATCCCCAGCAGGAGCGACTGGACGGAAGGCCGTCGCCCGCTGCCAAACGCTATCGAAATCTTCACGGACGACTCTAAACTCGATAATAGGGTCGGATGTGCGGTTTTCTGTTATCAATTAGGGGCCAGTATTACTGCTCGTCTCCCTGACCACTGTAGTGTCTTCCAAGCGGAGACCACTGGTTGCAGAGTGCCGGGCAGCTCTGAATGATATAGCGGAGCATCCTAGGGTTCACCTGAGCTGGGTCCCGGGGCATAGCGGAATTGCTGGCAACTGTGTGGCAGACGAGTTGGCCAGAAAAGGCACTCTGCATCCAGCTCCTACTACGCTGTGTAGCACCCCCCTTGCGACCGTCAAATTGATGGTCAAGCAGGCCTACTTCTGCCTGGCTAACCGACTCTGGACGGAGGAGAACCTATGTAGGATCTCCAAAGAAACCTGGCCGTCGCTTAACCAAGGCAGAACACGCGAATTACTGCGACTAAGTCGGAATTCCATTTATTCCACAGTTTCTGTGCTAACGGGACACTGGACGATCGGCGCACACGCCAGGAGACTAGGCCTTCCATTCAATGACTTCTGCCGCAGCTGTGATGATGCGAGTGAGGAGGAGAGCGTCGAGCACCTGATGTGCCACTGCCCAGCACTAGCGAGGAGACGACTCCGGGTGCTGGGTGCGCCGTTCTTCAGCAGCTTGGCCAACCTCACAGGACCCAGCATCGGCCGCATCGCCCGATGCATTGTGGAATCGGGATGGCTCCTGCCTAACACCCGGGGGGGGGGTGTAAGCTTGAAGGGCAGCCACGTCCTTCACTTGGTACCACAACGGGCCGCAACATGGCCTACGTGAGCTCTTAAGCTGCCACCGTAACCTAACCTAGACAAGGGGCGTTGGGCGTAACTTTGTTGCTGCAAATCAAGACATCAATGAAACTGGGTCGCACTCTTCGATTGGAGGAATGGATTGGGCATTGCATAAAAGGGGTATGGCACCGCCCATACAGTGTTGTATGAAGAAATTCGATTTATTGGACCCATTGACTTCAACCACAGAATAAACAGTAATACAGAACGCGCATCTCATACAAATTCAAAACTGTTAAGGGGTCGTAATATTACGACCACTGTTAATTTAACATTACGTCCACTGCTATTAACATTACAAACAGCACTTGACAGCTTTCGTTTCTGTTATATTCAATATATGTTTTTTGTTTTCTAGCAAAGCGAGTGAGCGTTCGGCATTTTTGTCGGCAACTCGCCATCATTCGGTAGCTTCATTGCTTAGTAATTTTTTTTCTACAGCATTTTTGCTTGCAATAAGAGGAACAAATGCAGTATAGCGAACCCTCATGAAAAAAAAACCGAAAATTGAATCATAAAGAGCTTATTTTTGTGAATCTTACAAACTAAAAATTGTTCCTCGGAAATGGCCACAGAAGGTGTGGCTCGTGGTCAAGGTTCAAAGTTTTAATAAAAAAAACTCAATCTCTAACTGATTTACACGATATGGGTATCAACGAAAGGATTTTTTATACCTTTCTTCTGAAAGAAAAATTTTTTCAAAACTTATTTTTTTTTTGAAAAAATTCATAATTAAGGTGTAATAACTTTGTTACCATATTATAGCCTGTGAAATTTTCTTTGCAACGAAATATAAAAATGAATACTTTTGTGTTTTTTGAATAAATTTTTTTAATTTTTTCTAGCTTGACTCTGGGTTCAAAGCCATTTCATATTCACCTTCGCCATCACTTTCGGGTAATAAGGGCTGAAAGGGGTTGTACAAAGTACCTGCCATATTAAAAAAGATTCGAAAAGATCTAGATTACTAGCTTTGCATTATTTTATAAACTTAAATTTCGCCAAATAACCGTTAAAACCTTTTTTGCATTTATGGTATTGGGGCATTGAATATGCAAAATGAATGTGAAACAAATTGTATTATGTATTAAAAAAAATAAACAATTTTAGGGGAGAAACAATTATTAAATTAATTATTTAGTATCTTCAGTTTTTCGGATGTGCTTGTGTTATTTTTTTCACTTGCCCATGAACAGTGCTTTCTTAATAAAACTAAAATCATAAAGTCTAGCATCTGTTCCTTATGCTCGCAACATTTGTTAAACCAATGGGGGTAGCTTTTTTGCATTTTCCTATTATTAATTTTTTTATCCCAAGAGTTTGCGGGTTATTTTTGAAAATATTACAAAAAACTTGTATGTGGGCATTACTTGTTTCTAAAAACTCATGTGAGCAGCAATGAGGTTTCCAAAATCTAGTAATGAACTGTAATTTTTGTGAAATATGAAAAGTTCGCTGGGAGCAGATAAAATCTCATTTTCTTTCCGTACTTCTCTTTCGCAATCATCACAATTTATCTTCGGTAGCACTTTAAAGGCAACGTAACCAATAAAATAACGTAACGATGGGAGATCAATATTTATTTTGAAGAACTTGTATGTGGGCATTACTTGTTTCTAAAAACTCATGTGAGCAGCAATGAGGTTTCCAAAATCTAGTAATGAACTGTAATTTTTGTGAAATATGAAAAGTTCGCTGGGAGCAGATAAAATCTCATTTTCTTTCCGTACTTCTCTTTCGCAATCATCACAATTTATCTTCGGTAGCACTTTAAAGGCAACGTAACCAATAAAATAACGTAACGATGGGAGATCAATATTTATTTTGAAGAAGTTTTAAAACTGTCGTTTAAAATACAATTGTCAACAGATATACCCTCGTTATTTTCAACATTTTGGCTGATTTCTTCTTTGGCTGGCTTCTTCTTTTGGCTTCTTCTTCTCAGGAAAAGATTCTTCCGTTAAAATATTGGAAAGCAAATCTGTAGTTGTGTCTGTTATCTCTTCACAATTACTTTGGGAGCTAAGTTGAACGATTTTCGCTGTCATCAATCGCGCCAATATGTTATTTATTTCAGCGACAGACGGATTATTACTGTTTCCAACCTTTGGTCGTAACACTGCAAAAGAATTTTCAAGCTTATCTTGATTAAGCGTTCGTGTCATTAAAAAAAATACTTCCGATTCCTTTTTAAAAATTTTATCAACCAGTTGTAGAACCGCATTTAAGGTAAGTTTCATACCATCTAAAAAGTATACTTTCTTTTTTTCGTCAGTAAATTTTACATCTTTCAAATAATCCAAAAAATATTTAATGTACTCATGTGACTTATTGTTCTGTTGTAGTGCACTTCTATATGGATTTTTAGAATATAGCGAACCACTATTCAAACAATCAAATATTTTGTCAATTTTTTCGACAAAACTAGCAGTGGATATAGCCGTTTCTTTACTGCTTCGTTTAAATCCAACTGTGTCTGCCACTGTCTTTATTGCAGCTTGTACGGTTCGGCTGAAAACTTGTGTAGCTAACTTCACTTTCATTTTTTCGAAAGAATTCGGGAAGATGTGCTGTCTAGTTAGCTTAGGGCACATTTTCGTTCCCAAACTTAATTCCATTTCCCACAGCTCCTGCATTACTTTAAAGCTTACTCTGCCATCCGGCGTTTGAAGATCGCATTTTATTAACCCATTTCGAAGAGATTTTATTAGGTGTGGGAAATCAAACAAACAGTATGTTTCGGTGTTATTAAACATAAAAAAGGGGTTTCTGGCGAAACACCAAGCTCGGAAAAACACTTTCTATTTGCAGATCCTTGATCGCAGGTCAAGACCTTGATTGTGATTCCGATGCTATTGAGAATTTTTTAATTTTCGTTAATAATATTCTTTAATAAGTCTCCAGAAAGACCATTTTTTGAAACAAAATAATTTAAAACCAAAGCCCAATTGGAAAACATTGATTTTAACATGAACACACATAGTTGTTTCCCAATTTCGGAGGTTCTTTCAAATCCGTTTTCTTCAAACCCATCTACCAAATCTAACTTTGGGTTGTACCGCAACTCTCTTCGAATTGTCATTTCATCGAATAATAAAATCATGTTAGCTTTCTCCCATTGCTTTAGATCTAGACATTTTTGTTTTATGATATCGAATGAGCTATTTTTGAAGCCTGGCTGTAGAAATTTCACGGGTGCCCATCGATGGAGGGAAGCAATATGAGGTAAATTTAAATGTAGTTTGTTTCTTAAAAAAGAATATGTTGATTGAGACACATAGAAAATATTTTGCGTCAATTCTTTTACTTCTTTGCTGTATTCCTTAGGCCGGGAATTTAAAAGAAGTTTGCAAAGGGTTTTTGACTCACTGCCTACATGTTTTAAGGAATCAATTCTATTATCTAAACTAGAATTTACGCATTTTTTATATTCCTTTTTTTAATTATTAAACTTTCCAAGCAGATTGTAATAATTTCGTCTGTAAAAGTTAACAGACTTTGCATATTTTTTGCAATTATTACAACCTTTAGCCTGGGAATTTAATAACCGACGTTTTTTCGCGTAGCACTCTGGTTCAACAAATTCATAATCATCATTAAATTCTTCCAAATTATGAACAGGAATAGCTCCAGACTTTAACTTTTTTTAACCCATATCCGAATCTGCAAAATGGTTTCCGCAAATATATAGCGTTTTTGAGTAATCTTCTATAGCTACGTTGCACTTTTCTCTCCAAATTTGACCCATGACAGAATCACATGGGGGAAATTTAAAAATTCTTAAACCTTCGTTATGACGTTTTGATTTTTTGCAGGTTCGGATGCAACATTTTACTCCGCATTTCTTGGAAATAATTCCCACAGGCTCCATTTTGCAGTTTTATGGAAAAATATATCTTATATATAAAATTCTCGTGTCACAGTGTTTGTTACCGTACTCCTCTGAAACGGCTTGACCGATTTTTATGAAATTTTACATGTAGGTCTGAGAATCGGCTATTAACTATTTTTTATACCCCTAAGGGGCGTGGCACATTTTTGTGACCCAATTATTCTGCTGAACTACAAGTCACAGAGGAATGGAACTTAGCATGAACCTATCATGTAATCATATCTCTCGACAGACGGAATGAGGCGGGTTTTGGACAACGGGGCGTGGCACCAACCATACAAGCAAACTCTTTAAAATAGAATATCTTCGAAATTATAAGTAGTACAACATTAAAATTTAGTACCCCGTCGTCCTATAGATGAGTCATTTTAATGATAAGATTTTATGGGCGTTGGACAAGGGGCGTGGCACATTTTTTGTGACCCAAATATTTTGTTGAACTATAAGTCGCTCAGCAATGAAACTTAGTACGAACCTACCATTTATTCATATATTTCGACAGAGGGAATGGGGCAAGTATTGGACGAGGGGGCGTGGCACCACCCATACAAGCAAAATCTTTAAAATAGAATATCTTCGAAATTATAAGTAGCACAACATTAAAATTTAGTACCCCGTCGTCCCATAGATGAGTCATTCTAATGATAAGATTTTATGGGCGTTGGACAAGGGGCGTGGCACATTTTTTGTGACCCAAATATTTTGCTGAACTATAAGTCGCTCAGCAATGAAACTTAGTACGAACCTACCATTTATTCATATATTTCGACAGAGGGAATGGGGCAAGTATTGGACGAGGGGGCGTGGCACCACCCATACAAGCAAAATCTTTAAAATAGAATATCTTCGAAATTATAAGTAGCACAACATTAAAATTTAGTACCGCGTCGTCCCATAGATGAGTCATTCTACTGATAACATTTGATGGGCATTGGCCAAGGTGCGTGGCACATTTTTTATGACCCAAATATTTTGCTGAACTATAAGTCGCTCAGCAATGAAACTTAGTACGGACCTACCATTTTTCTTTTGACAGAGGGCATTGAATAAGGGGCAGGCATTGAATAAGAGGGCATGGCACCGCCCATATAATTTAAATCCGGTTCAAGCGCAGTCCATTTCTTTACTGAAACTTAACAGCAACATTGTTTATTTGTGGGCCTTGATTGCGTTAATCAGTAGCTCCTCCTCTTCCTTCAGTTGGTTTTCTTCGTCAATTTGCATCGCCATAGATTCGCCACCTCGCGTATTTCATTATAAAAAAACAACAAATGTCGTGCGAGACAAAGTTCGCGGGGTCAGCTAGTATTTGTATATATATTGTTAATCAAATGATTCAATCACGTCAAGAATGTAAGCTCAACCGAGAATGATTCAATCACGTCAAAAATATAGGTTTAAGAATAATTGATTCAATCACGTCAAGAATGTAAGCTCAACTGAGAATGAGTCAATCACGTCAAAAATATAGGTTTAAAAATAATTGAGTCAATCACGTCAAGAATGTAAACTCAACCGAGAATGAGTCAATCACGTCAAAAATATAAGTTTAATAAAAATTTAGTCAGTCACGTCAAAAGTGTCAAAAGTTTAATGCTCAAAAAAATTGAGTCAATCACCTCCCACTAGTAACGACCGAAATAGCGAAACCTTTGGTTTTAAATGCTCATAAGAGTATGAACATCCGTTCACGCAGAAAGCCAATCGCATAATAACATGAAACAAGCAATTGTTCTGCAACCAACGCGTCGCCGGCAATCGGCAAAAGCCAGCCAGAAACGAAAATTTCAATTTTCAATCGCTGATCAGCACAACAACAACAACAACAGCACGGCGCCGTTCGCTTCGTGGAAAATAACAATAACTTCTACGGCCTGCTTCGAGCGCACGAGCCCGCTGTGCACTGCTCGGCACCTAGCGAAGTTGAAAATAACAGAGATCATCGTCACACGACAAATTAACAGAAACAAAAGTTCTGTTCACCAAACTCTGTTACCTCACCCCTGCTGCTTTCGGCCCGCACCCGTAATTCAGATTGCTTCGTGGGTCGACATGCGCATTCTGTATACTGTTTATTCTTTGCTTCAACTTTGCGTGCATAGCCGCGGGGCTCTGTTTTTAATATATATATATATGTTCTTTTAAATATAGATATATATATATATATATATATATATATATATGTATGTATATATACATACATATATGTTTGGAATCAAAATTGTACACGTTAAAATTAAAATAATATTAAGGAATTTTTAAATATTTTTGGTTATAGTAATTATATACCTAGCATACCTCTTGCGTTACTTGAAAGTTATTGTTAGACAGCAACTTAGTATTCTTATAGTCATATTTTCTATTATCGATACAACCAACATTAACACCAACCATGCTTTTCTCGTGCGCATAAATAGTACCGCCTGTCACTCCACCTAATGTAATACCTAACGTGTTACCATGTGTAGCGGATGTACTGTTTGTCAATGCAATTATACCACCACCACCAACACCGCCGTTACCACTTAAGTTGCTGCCGCTGCCAATACCACTACCGTTAATACCCACAGTCACACCGACTCCAACGCTGCCGCCAACGACATCAGCGCTACCGACGCCATAGCCTGTCGAGGCTGTTAGATGCGCTGCTGAGACGTCCAATGCGCTATTGTTATTACCACTATTGTTAACGCCCCGATGGCTTATATTAAATATGGTTGTTGCGTTGTTGATTAGGTCTGTATTTGCTTGACAATTGCTAACTGTTACAACACTTCCGCTACCGCCGCCGCACATTACAGACGGCAATGCTCTGTTCACGACATTGGCATAACTTTGTTGTTGCTGCGGTTGTTGTAGAGTTTGTTGTGGTTGTGAAGCGTGTTGCTGCTGTGCGTTAGCGGTTGTGTTGGTTTTCAACATTGAGACAACATTATAGGATTTGTTAATTTGAAACGATGGGGGTTGATTGGGTTGGTGCTGCTGTTGTTGTTGTTGCTGTGGCTGTTGTTGCGGCTGTTTTGGTGGTGGTGCCTGCGGTTGTGTATATTTTTTCTTTTTATTCGACGTCATAATCTACAAAGCAAAGTAAAATTTCAATTTGTTGAAGCAATATGGCTCTTTCTTTGTTTGTTTGGGTATTAATTTGAGCGCTAAATTTGATTTAAATTGAAATATATCGGCAATAAAAAAATATATCGGCAATAAAAAAATCATGACAGTCGCAACAACAACGAATCCTTCAACAAAACAAACACATAACGAAACTAGCAGCAGCACACAGCGTCTTAAATTTTATAAAATAATACAACCCAGAATGGAGAAAATTAAGTATTGAAAGTAGAAATAGCAAAATAATCACTTAAAATTTAGCATCAAAAACAAACTTAAAAAGTACGTGCAGTTTACTTAATTGTATCTGCTTTCCTGTTTGCTACATAAAACCCTTGAAACTATCGACAGGTGAGTTTGAGACATTGTCTTATAACCTTGTCAATGTCAGTTCAATGTTGTTGGCCCATTTAACGTCGAATTCGTAGGGCAAGTATAATGAAAACACAAAAAGGAACAAGAATTGCATTTTTTTCCACTTAAGTATTTTCGGTGACCTTTCAGACCATAAAATATCAAAATAACTGAAGGAGCAGGTCAATATCATCGAATACAAAATTAAGACATTATAAACTAAAAATAAATAAATACATAGTTCGTCTATACGATAATATGCAGTTACGTATATAAATAACTAGTGTCCGACCGAAACCACTTTTTTGGCCGAAACCGAGTTTCGGTTATTTTTTTAATATTCGGCCGAAACCGAAACTTTCAAGTTAAAATAAAAATCACCACATCAAGCTTCAAAATCACCATTTTTCAACAAACGAATTTTACTTTAAGTAAATAAAGAACAAACAAACATAACAAAACATAAATAAATACTTATGAATTAAAATAATTAATTCATTTTCATTTTTTCATAAACATAAAAAACCCTTTCGTACCTTACTCGGTAAAAATATTCGAGAAAGCTTCGGTTTCGGCTATTTTTTGGCCGAAACTGAAACCACTTATTTGGGCCGAAACCGGAACCGAATATGCGGTCGGACACTATAAATAACTAAAGCAGGAAATATTAGTTTAAGAATTGCAGATCTATATATACGACGTACTTAAACTTTGTTCGTGTTTGATAAATTATCAGCCCTGTTCCAGAATCCGAATCGGATCAGAAATGGATTTGATTCCGACCGTCGGTGTTCTACATTCCGATTATCGGAAATATTTTCCAATGCAACCCTGTTCTCAAATCCGATTAAGTTCGAACGAATTTGGATCGGAAATTTGGTGTTCTGCATTCCGATTATCGGAAATTTTTGTCGAAAATAATCCGCTAAACAAAAAGCTTGTGGATTTGAATTTGGAAAGCAGCAAAACGAAAACAAATAACGAAAATGTAAGCAAATAAATGAAACGTCGTGTTAAATAAAACTAATAAATTAATTTTTAATCACGGGAAAGCATAAGACTGCTGACCAGACCAAAATTCTCTTGGATTTAGGGAGCAGAATGCGGACGTCGCGAAAGGTTTCTGCAAAGGCGACACAGTCGAATTTGAAAATAAATGGAAGCATTTAACGCAGTCTCTGAACGGCCAAGGACCACCAACAAAAAGTGTAACGGGGTGGGAAAAGGTGAGAAGTAAATTAAACCAATTCATTTTGTAAAATGTTCTTCAATCATAGACCTGAGTTGATTGGAAAAGTGAAGCAAGAAGGAAGCTGGCGCCTAATAGAAGATAAGCTTTAGCGGCCGGCGGTGGACCTTTTAAGAAGCACACACTTTCCGAAATGGAAAAGGCGGTTGCCTTTTCTACCGATCGTTGATAGCCTCCTTCGGCAAGAAATTGCAAAGTCGTCGCCAATTTCAATTCTGGCGGAATGGAGCATTGCCGAAGAAAAGGTCTCACTTCGGTCAAGATCATGTTGAATGCTGCTTTGTTAAGGCGGTACTGAACAATAAACCTTAAATAGAAAATTTTGAACATAACTGAAATGACTTGTACTAGTTACGAAGAATCTGGCAATTCCATCGGATTGCTGTGGTCTCGAAAAATTCTGCGCTTTACTTTTTCAACGGCGGACTGCTTGTTCTCAAGCAATACTGCCAATAAAATAACCCAACTCATTAAATAAAATAAAAAATCTTACAAAATTTTACAATTTCCTTTTTCATTTGAACATTAAAAGCAAACAGCTGATTGAAGGTTTGTTAATTTGCTAACAATCGGATTCGAAATAAACTTCGAATGTGACAATTCCGCTCGGATTGCAGAACACCTCTTCAAATCGGAATCGGATTTCATTTCGATTCGAATCCGATTCGGATTCTGGAACAGGGCTGTATATAGTGTAGGCTGTGGCGCACAAGTCTTACCATATTTTGTGCGGATTGTGGCTGCATCGTTTTCAATAGATTCGACTGCGTTGAAGGTGAAGCCGTTGTTTGCATACCGTGTACCAGCGACACAATTGTTGTTGGTGGTTGGGGCCCACTTTGCGGAGAGGGTACAGTATAACCCACTTGTGATGCTGCTACATAACCATCGGTTTCTGCACATAAGTCAATGCATCAGTTAAGAAGTATGATGAGCGTAAAATAATGCCATTATAATGCTCACCCGAAATGTAGTAGAACGGTGTAAAAATGGCTCCTCTTTCAAGCGAGCTCGATTGTAGCGCCGCCGTTTCAGCAATTGGATTCTCAGCTTATTTAGGCGACAGTTTGTTGTTGAATTGTGTTATAGACTGTGTCTGTGTTTATGTGTTAAGTTGTTCTTGTTGGTGTGTCTTTCTTAATTGCAGCGACGTTGTATCAGGACGCTTACGCTGACGTTTTTACTACTGCTAGTTGCTTATGTTTTGCATTCACTAATCTCTACCAAGCCGTATATACAACAAATGTGATTGTAGCTTCCTGTAAAATAATATTCGGGGTTTCTTTATTATAACTGACTTAGAAAATTTATACATATAATACAGCTGGAAATGCAACGAAAACAAATCATTGGCTACGGTCCGATAGCAGTCAACAATGAGATAATCGAATAATCGTTAAAGTGATGAAGTACAGCAGCTGTTTACGCAGGAGAGCTTGTAGAAAAACTTTGCGATTTGCAAATGTTTTCAAGATTCGAACAACCATGAATCATGCTGTAAGAAAATAACATTGCGGTAGCGGTTTTGTTGCAAATAGGTGGATATGTGCAGAAATGCAAATTGCGAGATATATGCAGGTTAGGTAGGCGAAACACAAAAAAGATACAGTAAAAAATTGGCTGCAAGTTATCTGCCTGTTGTTATAGATTCCTTACATTTTATTCTTGATAAGCAGTATTTAGGTTTGCTTAAAAAATGGTCAGGTTGAAATTTACTATTATACAACGCATAGAACCGTACGTGGTTTGATGTTACTGGCACCGCTCAAATTTTAAGTGAAGATTTGAATATATGCAAAAATAACTTACAGTGCATACACACAGTACAATTCGTATGGCAAAAGCAAATAGTTTGCAATGAGAGCAGCGTAGTTGAAGCGATGTGAACAAGCGAAATTGGATATTTGTGTTTCTTGGGCGCATTTCGCATCAGAGAGAACGTTATTTTGTTCGCGGTTCCAAATTACCGATTAATTAGCTTGAAGCGCCTAATGATATCGAATTATGAATGTGTTAGGAAACGTGTCAAAATCATAAGGTACAGCTGAATGCACAAAGCGACCAGTCACCGCTATAGTGATTGCCAGCCACTACAAAAACGCTTGGTGAGATATCGTTTCCCAAAGAAGTAATCTGTTGTGCTGCTTGAAATCCATATCAGTTTGAAATCCAGAAAGGGACTATAAAATGCCAGCAAATAACTATCAAACTACGATTCAGTCACTATAGCGATGTATACGTAAAAATTAGGAACAAGTGCAGAATACCACACCCTCTGAAAATTGGTTTTTTTTATCGGAAAGAGGACCATTTTATTATTCTAACAAACTTAAAATTTTGCTGCGGAAACATTCACAGAGGGCGTGGTCCGCCCCCCAAAGTCCCACTTATATATCCGAATTTCTCAAGAAATTATCAACCAATTCTAACGATATAGGTGTCATATGAAAAGTATATTCTTCCTCTTTCGATTCATGTATAACATTAGATATATAATATATAATATGTACCAACAATGAGTAGCAAAGGCAAGGTTTTACAAAACTTTAACAAAACTTTTGGAACAAGTGCAGAATAGCGTACCCTCGTGAAAAAAATAAATAAAAATTTGGCTGTATAGGGCTTGGTTTTGTGAATGTAAAAAACTAAAAATTTTGCCTGGGAAACGCCTACCAAAGGCGTGGCACGGGGTCAAAGTTCAAAACTTTCATCAAAATAACTCATTCAATTTTGAATCGATTTATATGATATTGGCATCAAACGAAAGGTCTTTTTCATACCTTTATTTTGGTGTACCACATTATATACTTTATATGTACGAGTAAAAAATTATAAGCAAAAAATATTTTTTTTTTATAAAATTTACAAAACCCGATTTTTTTTCTCGAAAAACCTCGTTATTAAGATACAAAAAAATTTACACTACATTATAGCTTGTGGAATTCTCTTTTCAATGAAATATAAAAACATACAGTTTTATGCGAGTTTCAATGCGTGTTTTAATTAAATATCGCGCCTAAGCAAAGAATTTCTGCATTCAAGTACCTTTTGTGTGGCCGGCCTTCGGCCGGGCGCTTGAAAAATAACCCTCATGGGAGTCACCACCACATCAGGCAACGGTCAGGTGTGCACAGTATTTTTTGTTCAAATCCATAGTTCCAAGCCATAGTTTTTTTGGCAATAAGTTTTTCCCAGGTGGCCGGCCTTCGGCCGGGCGCTAAAAAAATAACCCTCATGGGAGTCACCACCACATCAGGCAACAGTCAGGTGTGCACAATATGGAAATATAAAAACTTTGAACCTCGATATCTCGAAAACGAAGCGAGATATCGACAATTTTTATTCTTCATTTTCGATTTATTTTCGGTCAATCTATCTAAAAACATCATCAAATGGCAGCGCCACGGAAACCGTAGAATCCCCTTGCAGGCAGATTATTTTAACTCCATATAAATTTAAATATAAAAACAAAAACAAAAAAGTTCAAATGTTCTATATTTCATTGTAAAGGGAATTCCGTAGAGAATACATGGTAACAAACTTATTATATCTTTATTTTGGTTTTTTTCGAGAAAAAAATCGGGTTTTGTAAATTTTATAAAAAAAAAATAATTTTTGGCTTATAATTTTTTACTCGTACATATAAAGTATATAATGTGGTACACCAAAATAAAGGTATGAAAAAGACCTTTCGATTGATACCCATATCATATAAATCGATTGAAAATTGAATGAGTTATTTTAATAAAAGTTTTGAACTTTGACCCCGTGCCACGCCTATTGTAGGCGTTTCCCAGGTAAAATTTTTGGTTTGTTAGACTCAGGAGCGAAACTTCTTTGTATAAGCATACTTATTTATTTTTTTCACGAGGGTACGCTATTCTGCACTTAAGCCTAACTTTTTCAACTATTGTGGGAATGCAGTAATTAAAAAAAAAGTTATGGCAATGACAAAAGAAAACCAGATTTAAACCCAATTCCTTAGCACCGCTATTGAACAATTTACGTCTTCTGGCCCTTAACACGCTGAAGAACGCATTGAAAAATCGTATTTCTCACATAGGGACTTGCATTTTTTGTATCGTTAATTACGTATATTATTTTTGAAATGTGTTTTTAGTGTACAATAATTTGAGGTAGACATTATTTAAGCCCTAGATTTATTTCAATTAAAGTGCCCACGGGTGATCACCCGGTCCCAACATGTAAATTTACTCTCGTAAACGGAGTGACCAGTGGAGGGCATGCGGTCTTTAAAGTGTTAAAGGTGACTGCTACATTTCCCATAGACTCTTCTTTCGCTGATGCACCATTCAATGAAATTCCTTGACCGAGGTCCCGCCCTACACCGGACATTCAATCGGGAATTCGCAGAATGTCTAATACAAGCTAATGACGCATTGGGCATTTGCGAATATGAACGAACAGCTGGCTGACACGATTTGCAACAACTCGACGCTGGATGGGCACGCAAGGCGTATGGCGCACAGAGCGGTTGTTCCTTTTGCCCCATTTTCGTCATCACTACACTCTTGGTCAAAGTTACAACCACAGTCTGGACCGAACGCCATCACAAATAACAACACTTTATCTGGCAGGCAGCGAGCATCGACGGCGTAGTGCTCGAACTGTGTGGACACCAGATTATTAGGCAATATTGAACTCGCGTATACGTGGCAATCGAACTAATGCCATTGTTTTTAGTCTCCTCGCCACCCCTTTATTTCGGTTGCACTTTCTGCACATCAACACACAGAGCTGGAATTAATATATACCGATAAAGCAATGCGGCGCACCGTTTACTTTTCGACTTTTTCACGATTTGACCTGAGAACACGGATAACGCACACAAGATGTCTGTCGCTAGGCAGCAGCGGGAACGAGTGTGCCGAGATGACGATGACGAAGACACATACAGAAGGATAGAAAAAAAAGCATATGAGGAAACTGAAAACGCCAAAGAAAGCGACAGATAACAACCACACATGGCATCCGCAGAGTTGCCAGATGAAAATCATTATGTTCGGCAAGGTCGCAGCACTGCCGCATGCATCGATCGAAGCGGCCGGCACTCACAAATAAAACACACAGCCACTAAATGTAAATACATTGCGAAGGAATTCACTTAGAGCCTATTTACACGAAGGCTTTTTCCCCTGCGTTTTTTGCAACTCTCTTTTGGAGTTGCTGCGTAAATCTTCATGCATTTACATGAAGACTTTTTACTTGCAACTTTGCTTGACTTTTTGGACGTTTAAGCGGCCAATCTTCTTTCATTCACATTTTCGCGTAGTTTTTGATATTCTCATTATTAAAAGAAAAATGGATTTAAACAAAGAAGAAATTATTGAAAATATTTTAGAAGTGACTGAAATGGCTAATAGTGATGAGCAAAACGGCGATTTTCAAATCACAGTGTGATTTGCGATTGCGATGTGAAAATCACTGTGATTGAAAACTGCGATTTTGAATCACTGTGATTTTCAATCACAGTTCTATTGCAAGAATCTATCTATCGCACGCGGCAGCTCGCGGACTTGTTTGAATGCGAAAAAATTAACATTGGTTTTCCATTCAAATGTTAGTCGGAAGAAAATGTCTAATATTAAGGAAGTTACACATCCAGTTCTTAGCAATTTACATCCAAAAAATATTAACTTTATGACTTTATGTTGCTACAGTTTTGCATTATAAATGAGCAACTTTCCATACAAATTTCACTTTGATGATGGGGTTGTAATTCGTGGTGGAAACGAAATAGTGATATCAGCTGTTTCTTGCTTGCGAAAATTTCCGCGACTGGAAGTTGGGCCATAGAATTTTCTTTTATATTAAAATCTGTGCCGGAAGCAGATTATATGTTATTTTTCAAACTTAAGAGAAAATGTAAGGAGTTTATCATCATTAAATCTTAGCCAATGGTCCTTATATTGTCACAATTCTGCATTCTTCCGACAGCTTTTCTCATACAAATAAATACACATAAATGTAAAAATATCAGTGAATTCAAACCTCACCAAAAGTTGCCACACAAACAATAAAATATAACGACGTAAATAATAACGAATATAACATCAAATAAAATCATTTTCATCGTGCGTCACATTACAAAACGTCACATTACAAAAATTTCCTAAAAATTATTTCAATAATATGTACTTTATTTACTTGATTTATTCTAACTATTCACAATTTAATTGTTGTTTAAATTCTTATTTAAAGATTTGATGAAAAATAATTTTGCATGGCATCACTTAACTAAGAAAGAGGAATTGAAAATGGATACATGCGTGCAAGCAAAACAGATATACATAGTCTCTTAAAGCGATATCAACCATTTGCCTGTAGTGGAAAAGGGAGCACTAGAAAATGAAATAAATGTTAGCAGCATTGTCACAGTCAGCGATTAATCGCTGGTCACAGTGCAGAGAAACGAGTGCTGAAATCGTTGCCAGTCAAACTGCGATTCGCTTCTCATTTGTTCACAGCGATTTTGGCAAAACATTGATTTACAATCGCTGTGATTTACAATCGCTGTTTTCGTTGCCGGTCAAGGTGCGATTCGCTGCTCATTTTTTCACAGCGATTTTGGCAAAACAGTGATTTACAATCGCTGTTTTCGTTGCCAGTCAATCGCAATGTGACACTGTGATTACAAAATCACAGTGAAAAAATCACCGGTTGCGATTTTTTGCTCAACACTAATGGCTATTAACTGCTCAAATTTAAATAATAGGGAAGATGTAAATATAATTGTTAGCAAAGCGTCCGGCCGGTTTGAAATTTGAAGAAAAGTGCGAAAAAGAGCATAGCAAATGTCAAAAAAACCCCTGGAATTCGCTGACCGTGCGTGTTTGCCTACCCCGCTGACTTCTCACCACTTCTCGCCGGCAAACTCGTCACGCATGACTTTTAACGCAGGGGGAAAAGCCCTCGTGTAAATAGGCTCTTAGTTTTAAAAATTAGTGGAATTCGTTATATTGAAATTAGTTAAAAGCAGAAACGGTTGTTACATATTTTGTGTCCATTCGACTTGATGCGCTTTTGTACTAACGGTATCGCACACATAAATACAAAAATTGCTGGTGCAATATATGGTTCAAATGGAATTCCGCTCAAAACTTGCTTTTTTGTCCAACGCCCAATAAAGACGTAACTTAGGATCACAGTTCAACACAATCATTTCTTAATTCATTTACACGAAATGGGTTTTATTATTTATTTATTTATTATTTTTAATTATAATTAAAATTATAATTAAAAAGGAGCACTCGCTGCCAGCAGCTATCGGCAGCTACTGGGTTTTATTATACTTTATTATAATATTATATTTATATATAATACGACATTAGAAATGTATTATGTACTAATAATAAGTTATAAGCAAATTTGTTTTTTAATACAAAATTTATAAAAACACTTTTTCTCCAAGTATTACAAATTCATAAAAAATTTGTACCTGTGGAATTTACAACAAATATATGGTCTTTATATTCAAAATTTGAGGCTTATCGCTTCGGAGTGATTTGTTGCAATCAAAGTAATACAGAAACAATATAAACACTATACTGATTTCGATGCCTTATAGTATAAACAGAATCAAATCGTCGGCCGATTTTTACGCTTCTCCTTGTATTTTTCATCTTGGAAAAAAAATAAAAATAAAATTTGAATCCTATGTCAATTGGGCACCTTAAAATTATTTTCATTCGTTATGAAAAATTTGATTGGCCAACGGCATTTTTGGAGTTTTGTTACTATTTAACGCGAAAATTTGACCAAAACGGTGTGGAATCTTTAGAATAATACAAAATGCAATAGTGAACGTTTTCGTGAAAACGGTTTGCAGCAATTGTAATGAGTTTTTGATAGAAAACAAAACGTAAACAATGAAGTGTGCAGTGGGCCAATGTTGGCAAAATAATACAAAAAAGAGCATGTGAGTAATTTGTGAATTTAAATATTCGTGATTGTTGCGCCATATGTTGCGTTATTTATATTTAATACGATTTTTACACATTTTGAGTTATCCGCAGATTCACACGCGGTGCATTTTTTGAGGTTCTCAAAAGACGCATTTGGGAACTTTTGTGGACGCGACAGTATCAATTTCATTACTAAAAGAATTCGATGAGGAGGACTATTTTCCAAGTTAAAATCCAAACCAAGTTAATCATTTACAAAAACCTGATCGTTTTTAATTTCAAAAATAACATTGATGAAGCTATTAAAATATGAATTGATATAAACTATTGAAAAATAGTATTTTGAATAAAATATATATACTGTATTTATTGTGTAATGCTTAAAATGAATGTGTTCCTAATTGGCATGCAAAAGATTGCATCTTATATGCCTCTATTATCTGTTAAATAAATAAAATTAAATTAATTTTATTGAATAGCAAGAGAATTATATTGGTAACACAGAGAGTCCAAATTTGCCTAACCTCTATCTTAATTCCTTTAATCCATTAAAACCTGACCCCAGAAGGGCTTGTGCGATTTCCATAAAATTTTACACAATCTTAGTAATTGACCTAATCAAGAAAAAAATGAAGCAAATAATTCATACCCCCACCCTCTGAACCAGGAGGGTACGTTGCGCAAACGCAATTCGGGCCTTAGTCACATACAAAACATAAAATTAAAAAAAAAAAAAAAAAATTTTTTAAACATATTTTTAAATAGTTTAGCATTACAAAATGCAGCCCACAAAGGGATTTTGATAGGTTTGAAGAATAAGTATTTTTAATTGAATTTCAAAAATTCCCCAAAAAAAACCTTTGACTTTGGATCGAAAAAAAGATATGAATATTTAAAAAATTTTGAAATTTGAGTATGGCAGAATCTAAAACGATCAATTCGAATCCAATTCTACCCATTTTCAAGTCTTATATCTTTATGAATTACTTAAGGTAGCGAAATTCCCAAACGTTGCGCAAACGCAACGCTCAGGGCTTAATGGGTTAAGCAATTGATAACTGAGTATGTATGTGTATATATTAAATACAATGAAATGAAATAAATAACTTCACATGCACTTCATATAATCTTTTTTTTTTGGAAATATTAATTTTGTAAAAGGTCGTACTCGTCCCACTGTTCCTTGACAATTTGAAACAATTCGTACTACGTCACTGGTGAAAACTTCAAATTTCCTGTCATTGATGTCGTAACCTTGTTTTCTATCAACCTTGGCAGTGCATGTGATTGCCCACAACGACTGCGATATTCGGCCGACGACCGGTCGTCCGACGATAGAACAAATTCTAATTTGGTCGCAGTCGTCGTGCGAACCAATCAGCTGTCAGAGGTGAAAATCGAAAATGTAAACAAACGAAAAATTCTGCGAAAATGTTGTGATTTGTGCTACTTTAAGATTGCAAAGTTGTAAGTGCTTCAAATTTTAATAAAAAAAAATTGTGCCAAATAATCAATTTTGTCTTTGGGCAAGGAAATGGGCAAGACGGAGCTGCTAATTGAGGAAGTTGCCCCTTCGCTGCGTCATTTTTCGGTGCGTATAAATTCGCCCGACGATTTGGTTCTGTTTATACTATTAGTCACTAAAGAATTCTGAATGAAGAAATACTGTATGCTGGTAAACATTTAGATGTATTAAATACGTTTTTTAATATGGCAGAATCTTACCCTACAAGGAGACTACCGGTCATATGACTAGTTATATAACCGCTATACATAACCAACATATCGGTTATATTTCTAGTCAGATTTGTTCTAGCAGTGTGAAAAATCTGACTAGTCCTTTTGTGTACGTGTGACTTGATTTTGTGTCCGTGTGATTTGATATCACCTTCTAACGCATGCACTCTGAAACCTTGGCAAACGTACAGCTGTCTCGCTTACTCACATGGAGTCTCGCATGTACCATTCAGTTACGTCTAACCGACAAACCGGTCAGACCTATCCGGTAGGCATAACGTACGAATCGGTATGTCTACCGTATAAACCAGTTACGCCTAACCGGTAAACCAGTTAGGCCTATCTGATACTAATAAAAATTAAATTAATTGAAATGTTTTTATTTATTTAAAGTAAAACGTAAAAAACTACATTAAATAAAAATAAGCCAATAAATAAATACGTAGGACAGAGGGACAGACGTTTGCCGAAAGCCAAATTCCAACCGACGCTTGCCTCATTTGCCCTCACAGTTGAAATGTGCTGGTAACCTGTTGTCTTATCACCGCAATCAGTTCGTCCTTCCTTCCGTACTTTGTCTAAATGAAATAATTTTAGATTTTTATTAGATTTAATTTTAATTTCACTCTTTTAATACTTATCTTTATTTGGATGCCCTTCGATTGTTGAACATCGCGACACAAATTTCAATTCAGCACTGACATTGTGAAATCAGGTGACGCACCACGTTTCTATCGCCATCTCACTCTTTCATACAGAGAATATGGAAGGTATTAATGCGAATATATTCTTTCATTCCCACTTACTAGAAAAAATCCCAAAATGTGAAATGCAGATTTGTATGTGTTAGTGAGATTTGGGATATTTTTATGCATGTGTTAGTTTTTAGACAAATTTTGAACTTTTTTCTGGAGTTTCGGTTAGGCATTCCTTGTAGGGTAGTAGCCTTTCTTGCTTGAAAATGACGACGAAGGTGAGTTCGAAATAGTAATAGACCAAAAGTCAGAATTAAAAACATATTCATATAAACCAAAAGTTTACCTTTGTATTTTACTGTGAATTTAATTCCACAGGTATTAATATGGTACCAAAATGATTTTAAATAAAAAATTGTGTATAGAAAAAAAGGTCTCGCTTATAACTTATCCTTAGTACATACAAAATATTGAAACGAAAATGCACTCTGTGATTGTTGATTTTTGCTGAGTAATTGAATTTGTTTTATTTTCAACACAATCAAAACGAACCTTGGTAGACGAGTTTGGAATTTTCGTAACATTAGGTGTCAGAAGTTCGGACTGTGTTGGTGAAGATTAGCAAAAAAAAAATTAAATTATAAAAACGCAGACATGGTTAAACTCGAGCTGCTGAATGTGGACCAGCTGAAGAAGGAGCTGGCTGCATGGAATTTGCCGACTGCTGGTGGAAAGGTGGAGTTGCAGCTGCGTTTGCGAGGCGTGTGAATCACGAGGCATTGATTGGGCTGCACACGAGTTCGGAACGCAGAAACAAGAGGCGTCGGCCAAGGTAGAGGAATCGCCTGCTGGTGCTGCGTCGATGCAAAATACGGCTGCAGCGGGGGCGCCACTACAAGCATTATACATGAGCCAGCTAATGGTTGCAATGAAAGGCATGTTCGAGACTTCCAATCGTGAAAATCGCGAAATGTCGGCGCAAATGGCAGCGAAGCTGGAAACAACAAATCAGGAAATTTCGGCAAAATTCGAAACTGCAAATCGAGAAATGGCAGCGAAACTCGAAACTACGAATCAAGAAATAGCGAAAATGGAATCGGCGAACCGAGAAGTGGCAGAGCGAATGGAAACCAAACTCCAGGAATATGCGGAAAAATTTGAAAATGCGAATCGCGAGTTCTCCAGCAAGCTTCAGGAAAATTCTGCACGCTTGGAGCAGAAAGTGGAAGAGATTTCAGACAGGATTAATGTGAAAGTTGAGCACCTGGAGACGCGAGTAGAACATTTAGACAAACGAGTTGACAGTCAGGAGGATTCGGTAAACAGAAAAATCGACGAGCGGCTTAGAGAGGTACAGCTTCGAGCAAGGGTTCAGTCAGTTGAGGAAAGTTTTGCCATAGAAGTGCCTACCTATGACGGTACTACGTCGTTTGACACATTCAAGCTGCAATTCAATATGGCTGCTTTGGAGAGTCAGTGGACCAATGTTAGAAAAGGTCGGAGGCTGATACTGGCTCCAAGAGGTCCGGCGGCTGAGGTAATAAATACAGTTCCGGAAGGTTTGAGAGGTGATTACGAGACCGTCACGAGGCGCTACAGACATATCCAGCGGACATTGAGCGGCTCGTACAGCTGTGCTACCCGAAATTCGGCGCTGATTATCTCGAGAGGATGAAGATTGAGGCGTTTATTGAAGGTCTTCATGGCCCAGAGACACGACGCAGTGCATTGATGATGGGCAAGCCGACGTTCCGTGAAACGGTGACAAGCGCATTGACGTATGAGGCGGCCTGGAGGGGAAGTTTTCGACATTCATCTGCGGAGATGCCTGGAGCCCAATCTGGACGTGTCACCCAAAGCCAGACAGTGAGCTCAGAAGCACCAGCGGGGCTGCGGGCAGTACCATCTAGAGTCAGTTGCTGGCAATGTGGCAAGCAAGGCCACATATCACGAGACTGCCATCTGCGAGAAAAGCGTTCCGGACAACAGACGTCGCCAAGAAGGGCTGACGCTCTGCCACACCATTCGTGCAAAACCGAGCGCAGGCATAATTCGCAAGCCGAAAACGAGGGACACATGGTGGATGTTCGGTCGGTGAGAGTTCTGCATGAGGAAGATTGGCTTGCGGGAAGGCTACAGAAGGACCAGTGCAAGGATACGGATCTCGCGAAGATCATCAAAGGCAAAGCGCAGAGGTTACGGCCGGACTAGCAGGAGATGGCTGGTGAGAGCCCGGTCGCGAAGGCTTACTGGGCGCAGTGGCAAAGCCTACGTCTGAAGGATGGCTGCCTATACCGCGAGTGGGAGAGCAGGGATGGCAGGACCAGAAAATCCCTAATAGTGGTCCCAAAAAGCCGGATCGACGATGTCATCAAGGCAGACCATAACGACTCCAGTGGAGGGCACCTAGGCATCGCAAAAACTGTCGCCAAGATAAGAAGGCGGTTCTATTGAGTAGGATGCCAGGAGTCTGTCGCTGAGTGGATCAGAGGCTGTGATCGGTGTGCAGCCGCGAAAGGGCCGAGGAGAAGATCACGGAGCCGCACTCAACTAGTTGAGATCAGGTTAACAGCGAGCTATGGTCTACGAGCTAACCCAGAAGGGTTCCAAGAAGGCGATCTGGTAATGCTTTACAACCCGCAGCGGAGGAAAGGTTTGTCTCCGAAACTTCAAACGTCATGGGAAGGGCCGTACAAGGTCTTGACCAGGATTAATGACGTGGTGTACAGGGTTCAACGCTGCTGCAGCAGAAACGCCAGGCTGAAGGTAGTCCATTTGGAGCGCCTGGCGTCTTAACAAGTCTAAGTGATGGGCAGTGAAACGAAAAGGCACTCTGTGCTGTGTATGAACGCTTTTGCAAGCATACTTTTAGGCATGCACTGTGAAGTACGGCGAACTGGTTTAATTCGCTTGGTATAGTCCGATATGGCAAGGTTCGCGAGAAATGGGCTGTGCGAGAATGGTCGAGCATTTTCCAATTAGAAGTTGCAAGAAACTTCGGCGCGATAAGAAAACTGGTATAAAAGCAGCAGTGTGCAGCGCAGTGAGTCGAGCCTGTGTTGAGCAAGCAATGGGGAAACATGCAATAGTAGTAGTGTAAAGTAGAACAAGTGTAAATTTGTAAATAAAGCGATTGTTAGTTTTGACTACGTTGCGCTGAATAACTGAAGTTGTTTTATTTTCAAACACAATCAAACGAACCTGGCAAAACTTGAGATTTTCGTAACAATATCTTATGTTGCATGTCAATACAAAGGTGTGAAAAGGACTTTTCATTTGGTATCCATATGGTACAAACCGATTGAGAACTGATTAAGTTATTTTGATACAAACTTTGCTTTTTTACCCCGGTCCCCTTTTGTGGGCGTTTCGATCACAAATTTTTACACTTTGTATATTGCACTCTTCCCAAGTTTTTTCATTCATTATTAAATTAAGTGACATTTTACGATATTTATAATCAGCCAATGCAACCCTGCTTAGGTGCACTCTTGCATTGTGTACACGCGGCTAGCACTCGTGTATGCTCTATGCGACCGCCGCATTGCCTGATTACCAACTTTTATTACTGGTTACGGCGTTGCCAACTCGCTAACTTTGCTTATTATTTATTTACATTAGTTTACAAAAACGCACCACATTCAACAGGTACTATAATTACTATGCCATAAAGACTCTGGAACTATAAAATCTGTTTGCACGCATAGATCAAATTGAGCCCAGTTGCTGTACAGCATAGGAATAATAATTTTTTTAATAATTGATTGGCACGACAGCCCGCTTACGCGAGACTAAGGCCTAGCTTCCCGCAACCACCCGTGTTGTGCGTGTGAATTTTGTACGCGGGTGGAAGGGACCTACAGTTTTATGCCGGTTCCGAACGGCAGGTTGGGAGCTTTTTCATAGGCAATTTTTACTCTCAGAGGTTTGCCATTTCCAGCTGAGAGGATAGCCACCGAAAGAAAAAACGAGTTTCCCGTTATTTTTTTTAGGTGTTACTACATGCGGTATTCGATCTTGCGTCGCTCTGCATGCGACTCGTTGGACCGCGCACTAACCAACTGAGCCACGGCGGCTGTCAGCATAGGAATAGCAAAGTTTATATTTCTCATTTTCGTTTCAAGCAATTGATCTGGTATAACTGCATGTTTTGCACTTATTACAACTGGTTGGCTACTACCAAAGAATATGAAGTGTATAGAAGGCGCATCTGAGCTCAAAAATTCAAATTTTTGTTTGCGAGCTTCATAGAGCGGGGGAAGCCACAAAAGGGAAAGAGTGGTGCCAGCAGAAGAGCAAGCGCTTCAGTTTACGCTCATTGACTGTGCGAACTGAAGCACGCGCTACAACAAACACACATGAAGTGAAAGTACCGCTTCTCCTGTGTACTTTGAGGCGTTGGTGGTTGTTTTGGTCACTCAATAATTTTTTGTGCAAATTTCTCACAGCAACACCAGCCAGCGCAATGATCGTCGTTTCAACGACGCCATTGTTTGTTGTTGTTGTAGTTTTTATGTGTACACAGCTCGAGAAAAATGTAAACAGCTCTTCTTTTGTTGTTTTTTAATTGTTTATGTTTTGCATCGTTTGGAACTTCCTTTTTGTTATTTACTGTCACAGCATTCACCAGGAAATCCGAAGGAGCAAATAGGTAGCAAATGTCTGTAACCGATTGATAATTTTTATGGAAAATGTTTCACTTAGCGCAGTGAAAAGGTTATCACTTCTTAGTTCTTGGAAACATATGCCACAATTATTATCTATGTTAATTTTTACTCGATTGTCGAAGTTTTTATCTACAAAATAATTTGTTGTAATAATTGTTGTAATTACTGCTGAAATAAAATAATAAAAAGGCAGTTTCGTCTGTCTCAGCATGTAGTAAGTTTTGATTCATAGAATCCGGTGTATCTTCGAAATTAGTTGTTACACTTGACCGAGTACTACTTGAATTTTGTCCCAAAATTGCAAAAGTATTTTCTAATTTATCTTGGTTAAAAAACGTGTTTGTTATAAAACATTTATGTGGGTTATTGCTTAATTTTATCAGTGATTAAAAAACAGATTTTAGTTCTAAAAATACAGCTTGAATCATCCATACATTTAACATCTTTCAAATAATTAAAAAAATCTTTATAACTTTGTACGACTCATTATTCAATTGTAAAGCCGATCTAAAGCAATTATCCGATTGCCCTATTCATGCAATCAAATATTAGGTCTACTTTTTTGATAAATTCTTCAGGAACTTTGTTTGTAGCGACCACATAAGTCGTCACGCCAACCATATTTTATTTTCTTTTCTATGATTTTGCGCACACTACTGTCTGCAATAAGTTCAGGAGCAATATGCGACGCCGTTCAGGCTTGTAGAAGAAGAACAAAAGCCAGCCAGAAATCAGAAATCGTTTTACAATTTCAGCTTTTCGCCAGCGCAACAACAACAACTACAGCGTTCGTCTTCACCTTGCAATCATTTCACGCCACAACAATGTACTAACGCACACTCGCTGCAGTGAGCGCAACCAAAGAGCGCAACACATAAAACTACGTTCTCGCTTGTAAAGCAACGCTCTCACCACATACGTGATCTGTGCGAGCAGAGCGCGGGTTCCAATGTTAGAACCCGCCATACAAAATTTTTGCTTGTATGACATGCGCATTCTGTATGTTTATTTTCTTTGCTACTACACTGTACTTTTTGTAGCTTTGCACACAATTTCTCCTTAATTACAATCAGTGGCGCACCCAGGGGGGTGATTTTTGGGGTCGAAACCCCCGCCCCCCCGAAATATTTGGATCTACTATAAAACTACATACAAATTAAAAGGCAATTTATAAAAACTGAAGAATTACTTTTTAAAACCCCACGTAATATTTTTCGGGATCCGCGCCTGATTACAATATCAAAATATTTTATAACTGCAAATGCGTTTTGGCTTGTGATGTGTTACAAAATTCATGTGAAATTTCTGCTCCTCCTCTTTTTTGTCATCTACACTGAAGCTTCTTCACAGAATCTACTGCCAACGTGATGCATTTTGAATTATGGTCACTTTTGTTCGATTTCAGCAAAATTAATGGACTGAATACCACTTGCACTCATATACATCGGAAGATGTTTATTGACCTTTTTTTGTATAAAGCATTAGGCGATTACTTAAGCTAGCTATGCTTTTAGTTTGTATTTTGTGGCAGCACTGTTCATGACATACGTTCGGCTGCTGTCATCTTCACATGCCTTACTCATCTACACAAACACACTACATATACTACATATACCGCCGCATATAGACTTCTGATACAAACAATCAGAGTATTGCTTCTCCATGTCGGGCTTTTTCTTCCCAGTAGGAAATCAAACGATGAATCAATGCATTACAGAATGTTTATTTTTCGTTGTGGAGTACTCCATATTTCCCTAACAAATTCCCATTACTTTCTTAAAGTGGCCGCCTGATGTAAGCATTATTTCGTAAAGTATAAAGGGAATCACATATGCTTACCTTCTCACTTACTATTGTAAATAGAAAGGAATGCAAAGAAAATGCTAGGAATACTTCGTGCTTGCATTCCAAATACTGTTTACTTGTTCGTATAGTAAGGTAATGCGAAAGTGAGCGCATACGCAACACGCTTTACGTATTGATGAAAAAGTAAGCATCTCTCCGAAAACATTCCCATTCCAAATGTACTTTACTTAGTAATGTAGCGGTATGAATGAAAACGTAAGGAACCATAATGTGCTAACCTATTCCGTTTATGCCTTTACTCGCTACTTTCGATAGAAGGTTTATTTGGAAATATTATTATTGCCTGCGATAATTTGACTTGTGCGTTTCTTGTAATTCTCAACTGCTTTTATGTGGATAGCGATGGAAATAGATGAGTGTTCAAACAGCCCGCGCAGGATTCGAACCAGGGCCTCTTGCATTAAAAGCCAGCACTCTACCCTCTAGACTATCGAGCCCAACCCGCTACGCTTGTTCATTCACTGTTTTCTTCCAAACTCGGAGCTGCTCGGGAAATACCTTACTTTCGGTAACTTATATCTTTTTTTAATTTTCATACATACTTTGCATGACTTACTTTGTAAGCTTAAAATTGAAGTATTCATAACTCCGCTTACGAATACCATACCGGGTAAGCATTTGCCTTCGTTCGGACGTCGTCGTGTTTTTAAATTTTTCATGCATACTTTTCCTTACTTACTTTGTAAGCTTAAAATTGAAGTATTCATAACTTCATTTACGAATACCTTACTTCTGTAAGGTTCTGTTTTCAGCATACGAAATAAGGCATAAATCATGCATTACTTTGGAATCACCTTACCAAATTTCCGACTGGGTTCTTTCGTTTACCTGTATGCACACAAACATATAGCGCGTTTTACTTCATAGATTGGGGACATGCAGTGGCTCCACGTTGGACTTCTATCCCCAAATAGCGTTGCAATGCTAAAATGCAATTTCTGTGCTACTTATCTAGGTTGAGCTTTTTCTTTATAATTTCGTATACAATTCTAACTTTTTGAAATGTCCACACAATTCATCAATAAAAAAACTTGGTTTCTTTTCGCGAGTGGAAACTTTCTCGGGCTGACGAATTGAGAGTTATCATTCAGTAACAGAGTTGCCACTTTTGGTCTTTTCGGACCAAAATTGGTCTGATTTTTTTACTTTGGTCCGCTGGTCTGCTTAAACGAATTTCATCCGTTTTGTGATGTGAATATCTTTTCAGTAGTACAATGAATTTATTAAAAAAATAAAGTTGTATTTTAAAAATTACTAACGATAACGCAAATTTTTAATTTGGTCGGTTGAGGTCGGATATGGTCGGGAAAAAAATTTTTCAAGTGGCAACACTATTCAGTACTACCAACTTAACGGTCGCGTTGACAAAAACCACAAAAAATAACGAGACGAAAATTCACACAGCACTGCCAAACGTAAGCACGGTTGCCACAATCAATTACTTATCATCAGGGACTTAACTATTATAAGTTTTTTAAGAAATTACTTGCAATGTAACTATTGCAATGCAGCATATATTTTATTTGTTGATATTATTATTATTTGCGACACTTAATTTTTACGTTGCATAATAACTGTTATTATTATTTACGTTGCTTCATAAGTTTTATTTATGATTTTGTTTTTCACTTACGTTGCCGATAACTATTATTTGAAAGAAAATATTTTTTACGTTGCCTAATAACTTTTATGAAATAAATTTTTTTATTTACGTTGCCTTACCACATTTTGAGTATAAATTGATTTTTAATTGTTTATTTGTGGGTGGAAATTAGGTTTCTGCAGTTAATTTGCGTTGGTCGATTTAAAACAATTAAAAATTAATTCATATCCAAAATGTAGTAATTCAACGTAAAAACTTTTGTTTTCAAAATAATAGTTATCGGCAACGTAAATGAAAAAAAATATCATAAATAAAAGTTTTGAAGCAACGTGGAAAAAAATCTTTCAAAATAATAGTTATCGGTAATGTAAATTAAAAAAGTCATAAATAAAAGTTATGAAGCAATATAAAAAACAAAAATCCCAAAATAATAATTATCGACAACGAAAAATATACTTATTACTTATAAGAGTTATTATGCAAGTCAAAAATATTAATTACATAATAATAGCTATAGGCGACGTAAAAAATTTCTTATTGGGAATAACTATTATAAAACAATATTTTTAGAAATTCCGTGAATAAGGGCAATTTTTTTATTCCCAAAAATATTGATAATAATTATTTTAAGTCTCTGCTTTTAATTAAGTATCGGATTTATATGCAAAATCTATGCATAAAATGCAAAAATATGCAAAATAAAGAAACATATGCAAATATGCAGTCCATATGTTAGCTCATTCTTAATATTTGTAAATAAAAATAGTTTCTGTCTTGGTCCCGTTCAATCGGAAGCTCCAAAAAAAATATGCTCTTGCATATAATTCCGATCCCTACTTATAATCATGATACAAAAATAGAAGGTAGAGCCGCTGTCGTTTGTATTGACACTAAACGTGTTTATTAGGTAGGTTTACACGATCCAACATGTGCGACGAACATGTGCGATGAGGCTGTAACGGTAAATTCTTCTCTTGCGTTCACACGGTCACACTTTTGCTACAACATCATTCATGCACAAGATTTCAAAGAAACATGACCACAAAATTTCTCGCAGCAATCATTGTATACGAACTTTTGGAGGATGAAGAGGAAGAGATTACAAAAAAAAAGGATATGGACAAAGGAATGGTTAAAAAGGAGGCCAAAACAATCGCACGCAACTTTGTTGCAGGAGCTGAAGTTGACTGCAATACCAGATTACAGGAATTTTTTAAGAATGGATGCTGCAGTGTACGAGAAATTATTGGCGATGGTAAAGCCCTATATCGAGAGGCAGAATACAACAATGAGGGACTCAATTTCAGCTAATGAACGCCTCTCCGCGACTTTACGAGTAGAGCTCGAAAAATTCTTTCCAGAAAATGCCGTTTTTTACAGTCGCCATCGCTACGTTTACGCTCCGCGAACTTTCCAGTGATGTTAACTTTTTTTTTTTTAAATCCCTACGCGACTTGAAAAAAATCCCTACTTTTCCCTACGCTGTCCAGCATTTTTCCCTACGAAACTCCCTACACTTATTTTCAAAGAATTTTGTAATATTTAAGGTTTTTTTAATTTTTTGTGAATAAAAGTCGCAAAAGTAAAAGCCATAACATTTATTAATTCTTCTTTTAATTCATTTGCAACATGAAAACAACAAAACAAGGTTGTGCTTTGTACTGAGATGCGATTTAAAACATGGAAACATAACAACATAAAAAAAATTGTGCTTTGCACTGAGATACCATTTCATCACATTAAAAAAATCAGTACAAAAATTACACTAAGACTAATTATTTATGGTCATACTACTCAGTGTATGCAATTTTCTTAAAGTGCTGTTCTTTACATTGAAAATTTACACAGGTGATATCTTCGTCTTCTAAGTAAGAGCGAATTATAAAAATTGAAGTCAAATTGTCATGGCTTGATGTGTTCCTTTTTTGTTCGAAAATATTCTTTCAGAGTCTGCATTAGAATGTGGTAGTGCCGAAACATATTTGGCCAACTTTGACAAATTGGGAAACAACATTTGATCGTTAAAATTTTTAGTTTGACTAATTTGACTTCAAAATTTTCCATAACCAGGGTTGTTTGAAAATTCCCTAGATTTAGTGAATTATAAAAAATCTGTCCTTTTTTTCCCTACGCTCACAATTTTCGCTAAAATTCCCTACATGTATTCCCTACATGTAGGGAATTTTCCCTAAAGTTAACATCACTGGAACTTTCTGAAACTGCCAAAATGCACTAGGTGCTAGAGCTGGAAAACTATCGATGGTAATATCGATAGTATCGATAGTTTTCATTTTCACTTCACTATCGATGGTTTTCGTTACTATCGATACTATCGATTCGCTGGCATCTGTGTTTTCGATCAGGTCAACACGAATGTTAACGCTTTGGTAGAACTCTACCAAACTTGGTAGATTAATTTTTTAATTTTCATTTTATGCAGATTGGTACATTTTATTTGAATTTGGCCGATTTTCGGAAAAATTTATGTGTCTTCTTCAATTCGTAAAAAATTGTCAGATAACAAAAAAGTCTGATAAGATTGTAAAGAAATGTTTAGCATGACCGGTGCTATAAACCGAATTTGAACCGAAACGTGAGAAGCTGACATACTAGTATCTGTTATTTTGTCAAAGAGGGCGAGTGAGACGACTTATGTGCATATTTTTTCAAGCGCGGAAACATATTCTTGAGTTTTGGTTTTTGTCGTGCTTGCTGCTTCAATTGCGTTGAAAACGTTGAATGTTTAAAAATATACTTCAATATACTTTATAATGTTTTAAAATATACTTAAAAACTAATTTCAAAATAAAAATTTCAATTAGTTTAGTTTTTTGGCTGCGATAGTATCGATAGTTTTTTCCAAACTATCAAAACTATCTAAAGAGTTGCCACTTTTGGTCTTTTCGGACCAAAATTGGTCTGATTTTTTTACTTTGGTCCGCTGGTCTGCTTAAACGAATTTCATCCGTTTTGTGATGTGAATATCTTTTCAGTAGTACAATGAATTTATTAAAAAAATAAAGTTGTAATTTAAAAATTACTAACGATAACGCAAATTTTTAATTTGGTCGGTTGAGGTCGGATTTGGTCGGGAAAAAAATTTTTCAAGTGGCAACACTATTCAGTACTACCAACTAACGGTCGCGTTGACAAAAACCACAAAAAATAACGAGACGAAAATTCACACAGCACTGCCAAACGTAAGCACGGTTGCCACAATCAATTACTTATCATCAGGGACTTAACTATTATAAGTTTTTTAAGAAATTACTTGCAATGTAACTATTGCAATGCAACATATATGTTATTTGTTGATATAATTATTATTTGCGACACTTAATTTTTACGTTGCATAATAACTGTTATTATTATTTACGTTGCTTCATAAGTTTTATTTATGATTTTGTTTTTCACTTACGTTGCCGATAACTATTATTTGAAAGAAAATATTTTTTACGTTGCCTAATAACTTTTATGAAATAAATTTTTTTATTTACGTTGCCTTACCACATTTTGAGTATAAATTGGTTTTTAATTGTTTATTTGTGGGTGGAAATTAGGTTTCTGCAGTTAATTTGCGTTGGTCGATTTAAAACAATTAAAAATTAATTCATATCCAAAATGTAGTAATTCAACGTAAAAACTTTTGTTTTCAAAATAATAGTTATCGGCAACGTAAATGAAAAAAAATATCATAAATAAAAGTTTTGAAGCAACGTGGAAAAAAAATCTTTCAAAATAATAGTTATCGGTAATGTAAATTAAAAAAGTCATAAATAAAAGTTATGAAGCAATATAAAAAACAAAAATCCCAAAATAATAATTATCGACAACGAAAAATATACTTATTACTTATAAGAGTTATTATGCAAGTCAAAAATATTAATTACATAATAATAGCTATAGGCGACGTAAAAAAATTCTTATTGGGAATAACTATTATAAAACAATATTTTTAGAAATTCCGTGAATAAGGGCAATTTTTTTATTCCCAAAAATATTGATAATAATTATTTTAAGTCTCAGCTTTTAATTAAGTATCGGATTTATATGCAAAATCTATGCAAAAAATGCAAAAATATGCAAAATAAAGAAACATATGCAAATATGCAGTCCATATGTTAGCTCATTCTTAATATTTGTAAATAAAAATAGTTTCTGTCTTGGTCCCGTTCAAATCGGAAGCTCCAAAAAAAATATGCTCTTGCATATAATTCCGATCCCTACTTATAATCATGATACAAAAATAGAAGGTAGAGCCGCTGTCGTTTGTATTGACACTAAACGTGTTTATTAGGCAGGTTTACACGATCCAACATGTGCGATGAGGCTGTAACGGTAAATTCTTCTCTTGCGTTCACACGGTCACACTTTTGCTACAACATCATTCGTGCACAAGATTTCAAAGAAACATGACCACAAAATTTTTCGCAGCAATCATTGTATACGAACTTTTGGAGGATGAAGAGGAAGAGATTACAAAAAAAAAGGATATGGACAAAGGAATGGTTAAAAAGGAGGCCAAAACAATCGCACGCAACTTTGTTGCAGGAGCTGAAGTTAACTGCAATACCAGATTACAGGAATTTTTTAAGAATGGATGCTGCAGTGTACGAGAAATTATTGGCGATGGTAAAGCCCTATATCGAGAGGCAGAATACAACAATGAGGGACTCAATTTCAGCTAATGAACGCCTCTCCGCGACTTTACGAGTAGAGCTCGAAAAATCCTTTCCAGAAAATGTCGTTTTTTACAGTCGCCATCGCTACGTTTACGCTCCGCGAACTTTCCAGTGATGTTAACTTTTTTTTTTTTAAATCCCTACGCGACTTGAAAAAAATCCCTACTTTTCCCTACGCTGTCCAGCATTTTTCCCTACGAAACTCCCTACACTTATTTTCAAAGAATTTTGTAATATTTAAGGTTTTTTTAATTTTTTGTGAATAAAAGTCGCAAAAGTAAAAACCATAACATTTATTAATTCTTCTTTTAATTCATTTGCAACATGAAAACAACAAAACAAGGTTGTGCTTTGTACTGAGATGCGATTTAAAACATGGAAACATAACAACATAAAAAAAATTGTGCTTTGCACTGAGATACCATTTCATCACATTAAAAAAATCAGTACAAAAATTACACTAAGACTAATTATTTATGGTCATACTACTCAGTGTATGCAATTTTCTTAAAGTGCTGTTCTTTACATTGAAAATTTACACAGGTGATATCTTCGTCTTCTAAGTAAGAGCGAATTATAAAAATTGAAGTCAAATTGTCATGGCTTGATGTGTTCCTTTTTTGTTCGAAAATATTCTTTCAGAGTCTGCATTAGAATGTGGTAGTGCCGAAACATATTTGGCCAACTTTGACAAATTGGGAAACAACATTTGATCGTTAAAATTTTTAGTTTGACTAATTTGACTTCAAAATTTTCCATAACCAGGGTTGTTTGAAAATTCCCTAGATTTAGTGAATTATAAAAAATCTGTCCTTTTTTTCCCTACGCTCACAATTTTCGCTAAAATTCCCTACATGTAGGGAATTTTCCCTAAAGTTAACATCACTGGAACTTTCTGAAACTGCCAAAATGCACTAGGTGCTAGAGCTGGAAAACTATCGATGGCACTATCGATAGTATCGATAGTTTTCATTTTCACTTCACTATCGATGGTTTTCGTTACTATCGATTCGCTGCCATCTGTGTTTTCGATCAGGTCAACACGAATGTTAACGCTTTGGTAGAACTCTACCAAACTTGGTAGATTAATTTTTTAATTTTCATTTTATGCAGATTGGTACATTTTATTTGAATTTGGCCGATTTTCGGAAAAATTTATGTGTCTTCTTCAATTCGTAAAAAATTGTCAGATAACAAAAAAGTGTGATAAGATTGTAAAGAAATGTTTAGCATGACCGGTGCTATAAACCGAATTTGAACCGAAACGTGAGAAGCTGACATAACTATCAAAACTATCTAAAGAGTTGCCACTTTTGGTCTTTTCGGACCAAAATTGGTCTGATTTTTTTACTTTGGTCCGCTGGTCTGCTTAAACGAATTTCATCCGTTTTGTGATGTGAATATCTTTTCAGTAGTACAATGAATTTATTAAAAAAATAAAGTTGTAATTTAAAAATTACTAACGATAACGCAAATTTTTAATTTGGTCGGTTGAGGTCGGATTTGGTCGGGAAAAAAATGTTTCAAGTGGCAACACTATTCAGTACTACCAACTTAACGGTCGCGTTGACAAAAACCACAAAAAATAACGAGACGAAAATTCACACAGCACTGCCAAACGTAAGCACGGTTGCCACAATCAATTACTTATCAGAGACAATAAAGACTTTACACTTCGAGTTGTTCTCACTTATACAGACTCATTTCTTGCTGTCTAATAAATACCCGCTGTCACATAAATCCCCGAGCCAATAGATACATTTCGTGGTGTGTACATGAGTACCCATGAGTACCCGAAAAATTGAATGTAGTATGTATCATAGAAGTCGTTTCTACATACGGCATTGCTTTACTGGTGCTGCCAAATAAACTTCCTACCATACTTCATGGTGAACATAATTTGAATTCTTATCGTTTGTTTATTGTGCAGCAGACTACGCTGAGGACACCGAGGATTAAAAAAGAAAATAAATACCAATTTGACTGTTAAATTAACGTTCGTATCTGTAGCATGTGATGAAATGTCGGGGTAGGTATATTTTTATTTATGATGCACTCCACGATATCGAACCCTTTGTTTGTTGCAGTAATTGCAACACGGACAAACTTCTTGCTTTATTTGTGCAAGTTAGAATTTATTTTGTTTTAAAGTTTTTTAATAAAAAACTCTATTCCCAAGACGAAAGATAAGATTTTGCGTGTATCGCATTTGTAGTTTTTCAAATAATTTTTGTTGATAAAGGTAGAACTAACACTAACACTAATGTTTGTAATGCTACTATCATCTTAAAAGACTATAAATTTTCAGTGCAGTTTTTCAGCAAATTCATTCAAAAAACTTGACGGAATTTTTGTATACTGTAAATCGCGTAAAACCGCTCAGGGTTAATATGTATATATTGCTTGTGTATATATGTTTTGCATGCTACTTCTTTAATTTATAAGTTCGCATTGTATTATATGTGACATGTATGTAATATGGCACATGTAAATATTTTGGTGCTGGTATTAAACAAATGTATTTATTGTACTTATATGCACTTCTCATATGTACTTATGTATATATAATTGTTAAGTTGTTGCACTTTTATGCTTTTTGCTTTTTTTACATTTTTTGTGTGCACATTTTGTATCTTTAGTTTTCATTTTATTGTTTTAAAAATATGAATTTCTGAATTCTGTTTATTGGAGAAATATTTTTTTTTGCACATTTTGTATCTTTTGTTTTGTGTTATTGCTTTATGAATATTAATTTTTTATTTTCTGTTTATTGGTGCAATCTACATGTGACTTATATGTTCCTTATATTTTATGAAATGCTGTAATGGGTGAAATATGCCTACAGGGGCACCGAGCACCAAAAAAAAAAAATATTCGGTAATGCGCCTATTTTGCATACCTCTATGGTGGTGCGGAAATGTAAAGATATTTATAAAGATATATCTATTACGTGTAATAAATTTTTATTATAAATGAATCAAGCATATTGTGATGTACATTAGTTACTTGCAATAAGAGGAATCTTAAAATATTTGTGGTTTGGGTTGTAAGAATTTGCAAAACAAAAAATTACAATATATCAAAACTTAGCACAATACTTCTCAATTTTTTGTTTTTCGAAATTACCCCGGGCGGCATCAGGTTGACGATGAAATATCAAATCCAACAGCTGATATTTTTTCACCACAACTTTTACCAATTGGCAGCACAAAATTTCTATGCAAAAGGGGGCAGAATAATGCACAAATATAACAATATGAACGAACCACAACAATTTTGATTACTGGCAAACTTTTTGACATCACATTTAGATTACAGAATGAACACATATTCTTGTTCCGGCAGCGATTTTACTGTAAATCATAATTTTGTGCACAAACATCCATCCCCGAAAAAGTTTCAAGCAGAAAACAGCTGATTGGGTTTCACCACGAATTGTAAACGCATTGCAGAATTTAAACTTGTATGAAAAATAGCCAATAAGCAATGCAAAATTATAGCAAACTTGAATGAGCTGTAAGCAATTTTATGATCGCGTTTTTCTTAGATATGAATAATTTATTGATTAATATACAGTAAGATGCTTCCGATTGCTGTTTTATTGGAAAACTAATTATCATTTTTCCGGCAGCAAAATAAGTCCGCGAGCTGCTCCAGACAATAGATAAATAGAAAAACCAGCTGAGCACCAATTCACCATGAATTGAATGCAACATAAAAAGGAAATTTGTATGGCAGAAGGCGAAAGTTTTACGTCAAATAACAGACAATCGACGCATTCTAAGACATTGTAAGGCACGAGATCCACATATATGTACTATCTGAGATGTTCAGAGTGAAAAACATTTATACCGGCAATCCTTTTCATATAAAACCAAATGCTTTCAATTTTTTTCCCGGCAACCAAATTGCAAACCATAATGAATAATTATTTCACTATGATTGCAAACAGCTGATTTCTTTGCTCTCACGGAGTTTTTATCTTGGTTATCTAGATAATCACACGTATAGGAAATTTCAGCTGTTTTTGGCAAAATGAGCGAGTGTAATGTCTTATTTGTCTCTGTACTTATAATCAGGGACTTATAGCCTAGACAGACGGCAGCGTTAATGTGCATTAAAAACTCCCAAATGCAAATTAGAAATTCACCCCGACAGACGACAAACTGACTCACAAATGCAAATTAGAAATTCACTCTGACAGACGACAAACTGACATCTGAGTTTTATTTTGTTGAAATGGAAAGGCGACAAAAATTACTATTCGCGGCAGCGGTCTTGATTCAAAAGCAAAATGCAATTCAAAGAAAGCTGCAATTACTTTTGCTGAAACTACTTTACAATGCCAGAACGATCAATGCAATAGCTCACACAAATATCAATGTGATGGTACAAGCTGGGATCCTAGTTTCACCCTCTGAGATAAGAGCAAGACGGTTGTGGAAATTTTTTTTTTTCAAATTTTCGTTTTTGTTTTATTTTGACTTGTCACTTTCAGAAAATTATCGATTTATTTCGACGGCATTGTCATATTGAAATTCCTAAATGCAGTACAAATGCTCATTAATTTCGTGCATTTGCGCCAGCGCTAATGTGCATTTGAGTGAGCTAATGCACGAAATAATTTGCATTAAGGCTCTTAATGCGCATTAACGCTGCCGTCTGTCTAGGCTATTAACTATTATAAGTTTTTTAAGAAATTACTTGCAATGTAACTATTGCAATGCAACATATATTTTATTTGTTGATATTATTATTATTTGCGACACTTAATTTTTACGTTGCATAATAACTGTTATTATTATTTACGTTGCTTCATAAGTTTTATTTATGATTTTGTTTTTCACTTACGTTGCCGATAACTATTATTTGAAAGAAAATATTTTTTACGTTGCCTAATAACTTTTATGAAATAAATTTTTTTATTTACGTTGCCTTACCACATTTTGAGTATAAATTGATTTTTAATTGTTTATTTGTGGGTGGAAATTAGGTTTCTGCAGTTAATTTGCGTTGGTCGATTTAAAACAATTAAAAATTAATTCATATCCAAAATGTAGTAATTCAACGTAAAAACTTTTGTTTTCAAAATAATAGTTATCGGCAACGTAAATGAAAAAAAATATCATAAATAAAAGTTTTGAAGCAACGTGGAAAAAAATCTTTCAAAATAATAGTTATCGGTAATGTAAATTAAAAAAGTCATAAATAAAAGTTATGAAGCAATATAAAAAACAAAAATCCCAAAATAATAATTATCGACAACGAAAAATATACTTATTACTTATAAGAGTTATTATGCAAGTCAAAAATATTAATTACATAATAATAGCTATAGGCGACATAAAAAATTTCTTATTGGGAATAACTATTATAAAACAATATTTTTAGAAATTCCGTGAATAAGGGCAATTTTTTTATTCCCAAAAATATTGATAATAATTATTTTAAGTCTCTGCTTTTAATTAAGTATCGGATTTATATGCAAAATCTATGCAAAAAATGCAAAAATATGCAAAATAAAGAAACATATGCAAATATGCAGTCCATATGTTAGCTCATTCTTAATATTTGTAAATAAAAATAGTTTCTGTCTTGGTCCCGTTCAAATCGGAAGCTCCAAAAAAAATATGCTCTTGCATATAATTCCGATCCCTACTTATAATCATGATACAAAAATAGAAGGTAGAGCCGCTGTCGTTTGTATTGACACTAAACGTGTTTATTAGGTAGGTTTACACGATCCAACATGTGCGACGAACATGTGCGATGAGGCTGTAACGGTAAATTCTTCTCTTGCGTTCACACGGTCACACTTTTGCTACAACATCATTCGTGCACAAGATTTCAAAGAAACATGACCACAAAATTTCTCGCAGCAATCATTGTATACGAACTTTTGGAGGATGAAGAGGAAGAGATTACAAAAAAAAAGGATATGGACAAAGGAATGGTTAAAAAGGAGGCCAAAACAATCGCACGCAACTTTGTTGCAGGAGCTGAAGTTGACTGCAATACCAGATTACAGGAATTTTTTAAGAATGGATGCTGCAGTGTACGAGAAATTATTGGCGATGGTAAAGCCCTATATCGAGAGGCAGAATACAACAATGAGGGACTCAATTTCAGCTAATGAACGCCTCTCCGCGACTTTACGAGTAGAGCTCGAAAAATTCTTTCCAGAAAATGTCGTTTTTTACAGTCGCCATCGCTACGTTTACGCTCCGCGAACTTTCCAGTGATGTTAACTTTTTTTTTTTTAAATCCCTACGCGACTTGAAAAAAATCCCTACTTTTCCCTACGCTGTCCAGCAATTTTCCCTACGAAACTCCCTACACTTATTTTCAAAGAATTTTGTAATATTTAAGGTTTTTTTAATTTTTTGTGAATAAAAGTCGCAAAAGTAAAAACCATAACATTTATTAATTCTTCTTTTAATTCATTTGCAACATGAAAACAACAAAACAAAGTTGTGCTTTGTACTGAGATGCGATTTAAAACATGGAAACATAACAACATAAAAAAAATTGTGCTTTGCACTGAGATACCATTTCATCACATTAAAAAAATCAGTACAAAAATTACACTAAGACTAATTATTTATGGTCATACTACTCAGTGTATGCAATTTTCTTAAAGTGCTGTTCTTTACATTGAAAATTTACACAGGTGATATCTTCGTCTTCTAAGTAAGAGCGAATTATAAAAATTGAAGTCAAATTGTCATGGCTTGATGTGTTCCTTTTTTGTTCGAAAATATTCTTTCAGAGTCTGCATTAGAATGTGGTAGTGCCGAAACATATTTGGCCAACTTTGACAAATTGGGAAACAACATTTGATCGTTAAAATTTTTAGTTTGAGTAATTTGACTTCAAAATTTTCCATAACCAGGGTTGTTTGAAAATTCCCTAGATTTAGTGAATTATAAAAAATCTGTCCTTTTTTTCCCTACGCTCACAATTTTCGCTAAAATTCCCTACATGTAGGGAATTTTCCCTAAAGTTAACATCACTGGAACTTTCTGAAACTGCCAAAATGCACTAGGTGCTAGAGCTGGAAAACTATCGATGGTAATATCGATAGTATCGATAGTTTTCATTTTCACTTCACTATCGATGGTTTTCGTTACTATCGATACTATCGATTCGCTGGCATCTGTGTTTTCGATCAGGTCAACACGAATGTTGACCTTGGTAGATTAATTTTTTAATTTTCATTTTATGCAGATTGGTACATTTTATTTGAATTTGGCCGATTTTCGGAAAAATTTATGTGTCTTCTTCAATTCGTAAAAAATTGTCAGATAACAAAAAAGTCTGATAAGATTGTAAAGAAATGTTTAGCATGACCGGTGCTATAAACCGAATTTGAACCGAAACGTGAGAAGCTGACATACTAGTATCTGTTATTTTGTCAAAGAGGGCGAGTGAGACGACTTATGTGCATATTTTTTCAAGCGCGGAAACATATTCTTGAGTTTTGGTTTTTGTCGTGCTGGCTGCTTCAATTGCGTTGAAAACGTTGAATGTTTAAAAATATACTTCAATATACTTTATAATGTTTTAAAATATACTTAAAAACTAATTTCAAAATAAAAATTTCAATTAGTTTAGTTTTTTGGCTGCGATAGTATCGATAGTTTTTTCCAAACTATCAAAACTATCTAAAGAGTTGCCACTTTTGGTCTTTTCGGACCAAAATTGGTCTGATTTTTTTACTTTGGTCCGCTGGTCTGCTTAAACGAATTTCATCCGTTTTGTGATGTGAATATCTTTTCAGTAGTACAATGAATTTATTAAAAAAATAAAGTTGTAATTTAAAAATTACTAACGATAACGCAAATTTTTAATTTGGTCGGTTGAGGTCGGATTTGGTCGGGAAAAAAATGTTTCAAGTGGCAACACTATTCAGTACTACCAACTTAACGGTCGCGTTGACAAAAACCACAAAAAATAACGAGACGAAAATTCACACAGCACTGCCAAACGTAAGCACGGTTGCCACAATCAATTACTTATCATCAGGGACTTAACTATTATAAGTTTTTTAAGAAATTACTTGCAATGTAACTATTGCAATGCAACATATATTTTATTTGTTGATATAATTATTATTTGCGACACTTAATTTTTACGTTGCATAATAACTGTTATTATTATTTACGTTGCTTCATAAGTTTTATTTATGATTTTGTTTTTCACTTACGTTGCCGATAACTATTATTTGAAAGAAAATATTTTTTACGTTGCCTAATAACTTTTATGAAATAAATTTTTTTATTTACGTTGCCTTACCACATTTTGAGTATAAATTGGTTTTTAATTGTTTATTTGTGGGTGGAAATTAGGTTTCTGCAGTTAATTTGCGTTGGTCGATTTAAAACAATTAAAAATTAATTCATATCCAAAATGTAGTAATTCAACGTAAAAACTTTTGTTTTCAAAATAATAGTTATCGGCAACGTAAATGAAAAAAAATATCATAAATAAAAGTTTTGAAGCAACGTGGAAAAAAAATCTTTCAAAATAATAGTTATCGGTAATGTAAATTAAAAAAGTCATAAATAAAAGTTATGAAGCAATATAAAAAACAAAAATCCCAAAATAATAATTATCGACAACGAAAAATATACTTATTACTTATAAGAGTTATTATGCAAGTCAAAAATATTAATTACATAATAATAGCTATAGGCGACGTAAAAAAATTCTTATTGGGAATAACTATTATAAAACAATATTTTTAGAAATTCCGTGAATAAGGGCAATTTTTTTATTCCCAAAAATATTGATAATAATTATTTTAAGTCTCAGCTTTTAATTAAGTATCGGATTTATATGCAAAATCTATGCAAAAAATGCAAAAATATGCAAAATAAAGAAACATATGCAAATATGCAGTCCATATGTTAGCTCATTCTTAATATTTGTAAATAAAAATAGTTTCTGTCTTGGTCCCGTTCAAATCGGAAGCTCCAAAAAAAATATGCTCTTGCATATAATTCCGATCCCTACTTATAATCATGATACAAAAATAGAAGGTAGAGCCGCTGTCGTTTGTATTGACACTAAACGTGTTTATTAGGCAGGTTTACACGATCCAACATGTGCGATGAGGCTGTAACGGTAAATTCTTCTCTTGCGTTCACACGGTCACACTTTTGCTACAACATCATTCGTGCACAAGACAGAGACAATAAAGACTTTACACTTCGAGTTGTTCTCACTTATACAGACTCATTTCTTGCTGTCTAATAAATACCCGCTGTCACATAAATCCCCGAGCCAATAGATACATTTCGTGGTGTGTACATGAGTACCCATGAGTACCCTAAAAATTGAATGTAGTATGTATCATAGAAGTCGTTTCTACATACGGCATTGCTTTACTGGTGCTGCCAAATAAACTTCCTACCATACTTCATGGTGAACATAATTTGAATTCTTATCGTTTGTTTATTGTGCAGCAGACTACGCTGAGGACACCGAGGATTAAAAAAGAAAATAAATACCAATATGACTGTTAAATTAACGTTCGTATCTGTAGCATGTGATGAAAAGTCGGGGTAGGTATATTTTTATTTATGATGCACTCCACGATATCGAACCCTTTGTTTGTTGCAGTAATTGCAACACGGACAAACTTCTTGCTTTATTTGTGCAAGTTAGAATTTTTTTTGTTTTAAAGTTTTTTAATAAAAAACTCTATTCCCAAGTCGAAAGATAAGATTTTGCGTGTATCGCATTTGTAGTTTTTAAAATAATTTTTGTTGATAAAGGTAGAACTAACACTAATGTTTGTAATGCTACTATCATCTTAAAAGACTATAAATTTTCAGTGCAGTTTTTCAGCAAATTCATTCAAAAAACTTGACGGAATTTTTGTATACTGTAAATCGCGTAAAACCGCTCAGGGTTAATATGTATATATTGCTTGTGTACATGCATGCTACTTCTTTAATTTATAAGTTCGCATTGTATTATATGTGAAATGTATGTAATATGGCACATGTAAATATTTTGGTGCTGGTATTAAACAAATGTATTTATTGTACTTATATGCACTTCTCATATGTACTTATGTATATATAATTGTTAAGTTGTTGCACTTATATGCTTTTTGCTTTTTTTACATTTTTTGTGTGCACATTTTGTATCTTTAGTTTTCATTTTATTGTTTTAAAAATATGAATTTCTGATTTCTGTTTATTGGAGAAATATTTTTTTTTGCACATTTTGTATCTTTTGTTTTGTGTTATTGCTTTATGAATATTAATTTTTTATTTTCTGTTTATTGGTGCAATCTACATGTGACTTATATGTTCCTTATATTTTATGAAATGTTGTAATGGGTGAAATATGCCTACAGGGGCACCGAGCACCAAAAAAAAAAAATATTCGGTAATGCGCCTATTTTGCATACCTCTGTGGTGGTGCGGAAATGTAAAGATATTTATAAAAATATATCTATTACGTGTAATAAATTTTTATTATAAATGAATCAAGCATATTGTGATGTACATTAGTTACTTGCAATAAGAGGAATCTTAAAATATTTGTGGTTTGGGTTGTAAGAATTTGCAAAACAAAAAATTACAATATATCAAAACTTAGCACAATACTTCTCAATCTTTTGTTTTTCGAAATTACCCCGGGCGGCATCAGGTTGACGATGAAATATCAAATCCAACAGCTGATATTTTTTCACCACAACTTTTACCAATTGGCAGCACAAAATTTCTATGCAAAAGGGAGGCAGAATAATGCACAAATATAACAATATGAACGAACCACAACAATTTTGATTACTGGCAAACTTTTTGACATCATATTTAGATTACAGAATGAACACATATTCTTGTTCCGGCAGCGATTTTACTGTAAATCATAATTTTGTGCACAAACATCCATCCCCGAAAAAGTTTCAAGCAGAAAACAGCTGATTGGGTTTCACCACGAATTGTAAACGCATTGCAGAATTGAAACTTGTATGAAAAATAGCCAATAAGCAATGCAAAATTATAGCAAACTTGAATGAGCTGTAAGCAATTTTATGATCGCGTTTTTCTTAGATATGAATAATTTATTGATTAATATACAGTAAGATGCTTCCGATTGCTGTTTTATTGGAAAACTAATTATCATTTTTCCGGCAGCAAAATAAGTCCGCGAGCTGCTCCGAACAATAGATAAATAGAAAAACCAGCTGAGCACCAATTCACCATGAATTGAATGCAACATAAAAAGGAAATTTGTATGGCAGAAGGCGAAAGTTTTACGTCAAATAACAGACAATCGACGCATTCTAAGACATTGTAAGGCACGCGATCCACATATATGTACTATCTGAGATGTTCAGAGTGAAAAACATTTATACCGGCAATCCTTTTCATATAAAACCAAATGCTTTCAATTTTTTCCCCGGCAACCAAATTGCAAACAGCTGATTTCTTTGCTCTCACGGAGTTTTTATCTTGGTTATCTAGATAATCACACGTATAGGAAATTTCAGCTGTTTTTGGCAAAATGAGCGAGTGTAATGTCTTATTTGTCTCTGCACAAGATTTCAAAGAAACATGACCACAAAATTTCTCGCAGCAATCATTGTATACGAACTTTTGGAGGATGAAGAGGAAGAGATTACAAAAAAAAAGGATATGGACAAAGGAATGGTTAAAAAGGAGGCCAAAACAATCGCACGCAACTTTGTTGCAGGAGCTGAAGTTAACTGCAATACCAGATTACAGGAATTTTTTAAGAATGGATGCTGCAGTGTACGAGAAATTATTGGCGATGGTAAAGCCCTATATCGAGAGGCAGAATACAACAATGAGGGACTCAATTTCAGCTAATGAACGCCTCTCCGCGACTTTACGAGTAGAGCTCGAAAAATTCTTTCCAGAAAATGTCGTTTTTTACAGTCGCCATCGCTACGTTTACGCTCCGCGAACTTTCCAGTGATGTTAACTTTTTTTTTTTAAATCCCTACGCGACTTGAAAAAAATCCCTACTTTTCCCTACGCTGTCCAGCATTTTTCCCTACGAAACTCCCTACACTTATTTTCAAAGAATTTTGTAATATTTAAGGTTTTTTTAATTTTTTGTGAATAAAAGTCGCAAAAGTAAAAACCATAACATTTATTAATTCTTCTTTTAATTCATTTGCAACATGAAAACAACAAAACAAGGTTGTGCTTTGTACTGAGATGCGATTTAAAACATGGAAACATAACAACATAAAAAAAATTGTGCTTTGCACTGAGATACCATTTCATCACATTAAAAAAATCAGTACAAAAATTACACTAAGACTAATTATTTATGGTCATACTACTCAGTGTATGCAATTTTCTTAAAGTGCTGTTCTTTACATTGAAAATTTACACAGGTGATATCTTCGTCTTCTAAGTAAGAGCGAATTATAAAAATTGAAGTCAAATTGTCATGGCTTGATGTGTTCCTTTTTTGTTCGAAAATATTCTTTCAGAGTCTGCATTAGAATGTGGTAGTGCCGAAACATATTTGGCCAACTTTGACAAATTGGGAAACAACATTTGATCGTTAAAATTTTTAGTTTGACTAATTTGACTTCAAAATTTTCCATAACCAGGGTTGTTTGAAAATTCCCTAGATTTAGTGAATTATAAAAAATCTGTCCTTTTTTCCCCTACGCTCACAATTTTCGCTAAAATTCCCTATATGTAGGGAATTTTCCCTAAAGTTAACATCACTGGAACTTTCTGAAACTGCCAAAATGCACTAGGTGCTAGAGCTGGAAAACTATCGATGGTAATATCGATAGTATCGATAGTTTTCATTTTCACTTCACTATCGATGGTTTTCTTTACTATCGATGCTATCGATTCGCTGCCATCTGTGTTTTCGATCAGGTCAACACGAATGTTAACGCTTTGGTAGAACTCTACCAAACTTGGTAGATTAATTTTTTAATTTTCATTTTATGCAGATTGGTACATTTTATTTGAATTTGGCCGATTTTCGGAAAAATTTATGTGTCTTCTTCAATTCGTAAAAAATTGTCAGATAACAAAAAAGTCTGATAAGATTGTAAAGAAATGTTTAGCATGACCGGTGCTATAAACCGAATTTGAACCGAAACGTGAGAAGCTGACATACTAGTATCTGTTATTTTGTCAAAGAGGGCGAGTGAGACGACTTATGTGCATATTTTTTCAAGCGCGGAAACATATTCTTGAGTTTTGGTTTTTGTCGTGCTGGCTGCTTCAATTGCGTTGAAAACGTTGAATGTTTAAAAATATACTTCAATATACTTTATAATGTTTTAAAATATACTTAAAAACTAATTTCAAAATAAAAATTTCAATTAGTTTAGTTTTTTGGCTGCGATAGTATCGATAGTTTTTTCCAAACTATCAAAACTATCTAAAGAGTTGCCACTTTTGGTCTTTTCGGACCAAAATTGGTCTGATTTTTTTACTTTGGTCCGCTGGTCTGCTTAAACGAATTTCATCCGTTTTGTGATGTGAATATCTTTTCAGTAGTACAATGAATTTATTAAAAAAATAAAGTTGTAATTTAAAAATTACTAACGATAACGCAAATTTTTAATTTGGTCGGTTGAGGTCGGATTTGGTCGGGAAAAAAATGTTTCAAGTGGCAACACTATTCAGTACTACCAACTTAACGGTCGCGTTGACAAAAACCACAAAAAATAACGAGACAAAAATTCACACAGCACTGCCAAACGTAAGCACGGTTGCCACAATCAATTACTTATCATCAGGGACTTTACTATTATAAGTTTTTTAAGAAATTACTTGCAATGTAACTATTGCAATGCAACATATATGTTATTTGTTGATATAATTATTATTTGCGACACTTAATTTTTACGTTGCATAATAACTGTTATTATTATTTACGTTGCTTCATAAGTTTTATTTATGATTTTGTTTTTCACTTACGTTGCCGATAACTATTATTTGAAAGAAAATATTTTTTACGTTGCCTAATAACTTTTATGAAATAAATTTTTTTATTTACGTTGCCTTACCACATTTTGAGTATAAATTGGTTTTTAATTGTTTATTTGTGGGTGGAAATTAGGTTTCTGCAGTTAATTTGCGTTGGTCGATTTAAAACAATTAAAAATTAATTCATATCCAAAATGTAGTAATTCAACGTAAAAACTTTTGTTTTCAAAATAATAGTTATCGGCAACGTAAATGAAAAAAAATATCATAAATAAAAGTTTTGAAGCAACGTGGAAAAAAAATCTTTCAAAATAATAGTTATCGGTAATGTAAATTAAAAAAGTCATAAATAAAAGTTATGAAGAAATATAAAAAACAAAAATCCCAAAATAATAATTATCGACAACGAAAAATATACTTATTACTTATAAGAGTTATTATGCAAGTCAAAAACAAAGTTGTGCTTTGTACTGAGATGCGATTTAAAACATGGAAACATAACAACATAAAAAAAATTGTGCTTTGCACTGAGATACCATTTCATCACATTAAAAAAATCAGTACAAAAATTACACTAAGACGAATTATTTATGGTCATACTACTCAGTGTATGCAATTTTCTTAAAGTGCTGTTCTTTACATTGAAAATTTACACAGGTGATATCTTCGTCTTCTAAGTAAGAGCGAATTATAAAAATTGAAGTCAAATTGTCATGGCTTGATGTGTTCCTTTTTTGTTCGAAAATATTCTTTCAGAGTCTGCATTAGAATGTGGTAGTGCCGAAACATATTTGGCCAACTTTGACAAATTGGGAAACAACATTTGATCGTTAAAATTTTTAGTTTGACTAATTTGACTTCAAAATTTTCCATAACCAGGGTTGTTTGAAAATTCCCTAGATTTAGTGAATTATAAAAAATCTGTCCTTTTTTTCCCTACGCTCACAATTTTCGCTAAAATTCCCTACATGTAGGGAATTTTCCCTAAAGTTAACATCACTGGAACTTTCTGAAACTGCCAAAATGCACTAGGTGCTAGAGCTGGAAAACTATCGATGGCACTATCGATAGTATCGATAGTTTTCATTTTCACTTCACTATCGATGGTTTTCGTTACTATCGATTCGCTGCCATCTGTGTTTTCGATCAGGTCAACACGAATGTTAACGCTTTGGTAGAACTCTACCAAACTTGGTAGATTAATTTTTTAATTTTCATTTTATGCAGATTGGTACATTTTATTTGAATTTGGCCGATTTTCGGAAAAATTTATGTGTCTTCTTCAATTCGTAAAAAATTGTCAGATAACAAAAAAGTCTGATAAGATTGTAAAGAAATGTTTAGCATGACCGGTGCTATAAACCGAATTTGAACCGAAACGTGAGAAGCTGACATAACTATCAAAACTATCTAAAGAGTTGCCACTTTTGGTCTTTTCGGACCAAAATTGGTCTGATTTTTTTACTTTGGTCCGCTGGTCTGCTTAAACGAATTTCATCCGTTTTGTGATGTGAATATCTTTTCAGTAGTACAATGAATTTATTAAAAAAATAAAGTTGTAATTTAAAAATTACTAACGATAACGCAAATTTTTAATTTGGTCGGTTGAGGTCGGATTTGGTCGGGAAAAAAATGTTTCAAGTGGCAACACTATTCAGTACTACCAACTTAACGGTCGCGTTGACAAAAACCACAAAAAATAACGAGACGAAAATTCACACAGCACTGCCAAACGTAAGCACGGTTGCCACAATCAATTACTTATCAGAGACAATAAAGACTTTACACTTCGAGTTGTTCTCACTTATACAGACTCATTTCTTGCTGTCTAATAAATACCCGCTGTCACATAAATCCCCGAGCCAATAGATACATTTCGTGGTGTGTACATGAGTACCCATGAGTACCCGAAAAATTGAATGTAGTATGTATCATAGAAGTCGTTTCTACATACGGCATTGCTTTACTGGTGCTGCCAAATAAACTTCCTCCCATACTTCATGGTGAACATAATTTGAATTCTTATCGTTTGTTTATTGTGCAGCAGACTACGCTGAGGACACCGAGGATTAAAAAAGAAAATAAATACCAATTTGACTGTTAAATTAACGTTCGTATCTGTAGCATGTGATGAAATGTCGGGGTAGGTATATTTTTATTTATGATGCACTCCACGATATCGAACCCTTTGTTTGTTGCAGTAATTGCAACACGGACAAACTTCTTGCTTTATTTGTGCAAGTTAGAATTTATTTTGTTTTAAAGTTTTTTAATAAAAAACTCTATTCCCAAGACGAAAGATAAGATTTTGCGTGTATCGCATTTGTAGTTTTTCAAATAATTTTTGTTGATAAAGGTAGAACTAACACTAACACTAATGTTTGTAATGCTACTATCATCTTAAAAGACTATAAATTTTCAGTGCAGTTTTTCAGCAAATTCATTCAAAAAACTTGACGGAATTTTTGTATACTGTAAATCGCGTAAAACCGCTCAGGGTTAATATGTATATATTGCTTGTGTATATATGTTTTGCATGCTACTTCTTTAATTTATAAGTTCGCATTGTATTATATGTGACATGTATGTAATATGGCACATGTAAATATTTTGGTGCTGGTATTAAACAAATGTATTTATTGTACTTATATGCACTTCTCATATGTACTTATGTATATATAATTGTTAAGTTGTTGCACTTTTATGCTTTTTGCTTTTTTTACATTTTTTGTGTGCACATTTTGTATCTTTAGTTTTCATTTTATTGTTTTAAAAATATGAATTTCTGAATTCTGTTTATTGGAGAAATATTTTTTTTGCACATTTTGTATCTTTTGTTTTGTGTTATTGCTTTATGAATATTAATTTTTTATTTTCTGTTTATTGGTGCAATCTACATGTGACTTATATGTTCCTTATATTTTATGAAATGCTGTAATGGGTGAAATATGCCTACAGGGGCACCGAGCACCAAAAAAAAAAAATATTCGGTAATGCGCCTATTTTGCATACCTCTATGGTGGTGCGGAAATGTAAAGATATTTATAAAGATATATCTATTACGTGTAATAAATTTTTATTATAAATGAATCAAGCATATTGTGATGTACATTAGTTACTTGTAATAAGAGGAATCTTAAAATATTTGTGGTTTGGGTTGTAAGAATTTGCAAAACAAAAAATTACAATATATCAAAACTTAGCACAATACTTCTCAATTTTTTGTTTTTCGAAATTACCCCGGGCGGCATCAGGTTGACGATGAAATATCAAATCCAACAGCTGATATTTTTTCACCACAACTTTTACCAATTGGCAGCACAAAATTTCTATGCAAAAGGGGGCAGAATAATGCACAAATATAACAATATGAACGAACCACAACAATTTTGATTACTGGCAAACTTTTTGACATCACATTTAGATTACAGAATGAACACATATTCTTGTTCCGGCAGCGATTTTACTGTAAATCATAATTTTGTGCACAAACATCCATCCCCGAAAAAGTTTCAAGCAGAAAACAGCTGATTGGGTTTCACCACGAATTGTAAACGCATTGCAGAATTTAAACTTGTATGAAAAATAGCCAATAAGCAATGCAAAATTATAGCAAACTTGAATGAGCTGTAAGCAATTTTATGATCGCGTTTTTCTTAGATATGAATAATTTATTGATTAATATACAGTAAGATGCTTCCGATTGCTGTTTTATTGGAAAACTAATTATCATTTTTCCGGCAGCAAAATAAGTCCGCGAGCTGCTCCGGACAATAGATAAATAGAAAAACCAGCTGAGCACCAATTCACCATGAATTGATTGCAACATAAAAAGGAAATTTGTATGGCAGAAGGCGAAAGTTTTACGTCAAATAACAGACAATCGACGCATTCTAAGACATTGTAAGGCACGAGATCCACATATATGTACTATCTGAGATGTTCAGAGTGAAAAACATTTATACCGGCAATCCTTTTCATATAAAACCAAATGCTTTCAATTTTTTTCCCGGCAACCAAATTGCAAACCATAATGAATAATTATTTCACTATGATTGCAAACAGCTGATTTCTTTGCTCTCACGGAGTTTTTATCTTGGTTATCTAGATAATCACACGTATAGGAAATTTCAGCTGTTTTTGGCAAAATGAGCGAGTGTAATGTCTTATTTGTCTCTGTACTTATAATCAGGGACTTATAGCCTAGACAGACGGCAGCGTTAATGTGCATTAAAAACTCCCAAATGCAAATTAGAAATTCACCCCGACAGACGACAAACTGACTCACAAATGCAAATTAGAAATTCACTCTGACAGACGACAAACTGACATCTGAGTTTTATTTTGTTGAAATGGAAAGGCGACAAAAATTACTATTCGCGGCAGCGGTCTTGATTCAAAAGCAAAATGCAATTCAAAGAAAGCTGCAATTACTTTTGCTGAAACTACTTTACAATGCCAGAACGATCAATGCAATAGCTCACACAAATATCAATGTGATGGTACAAGCTGGGATCCTAGTTTCACCCTCTGAGATAAGAGCAAGACGGTTGTGGAAATTTTTTTTTTCAAATTTTCGTTTTTGTTTTATTTTGACTTGTCACTTTCAGAAAATTATCGATTTATTTCGACGGCATTGTCATATTGAAATTCCTAAATGCAGTACAAATGCTCATTAATTTCGTGCATTTGCGCCAGCGCTAATGTGCATTTGAGTGAGCTAATGCACGAAATAATTTGCATTAAGGCTCTTAATGCGCATTAACGCTGCCGTCTGTCTAGGCTATTAACTATTATAAGTTTTTTAAGAAATTACTTGCAATGTAACTATTGCAATGCAACATATATTTTATTTGTTGATATTATTATTATTTGCGACACTTAATTTTTACGTTGCATAATAACTGTTATTATTATTTACGTTGCTTCATAAGTTTTATTTATGATTTTGTTTTTCATTTACGTTGCCGATAACTATTATTTGAAAGAAAATATTTTTTACGTTGCCTAATAACTTTTATGAAATAAATTTTTTTATTTACGTTGCCTTACCACATTTTGAGTATAAATTGATTTTTAATTGTTTATTTGTGGGTGAAAATTAGGTTTCTGCAGTTAATTTGCGTTGGTCGATTTAAAACAATTAAAAATTAATTCATATCCAAAATGTAGTAATTCAACGTAAAAACTTTTGTTTTCAAAATAATAGTTATCGGCAACGTAAATGAAAAAAAATATCATAAATAAAAGTTTTGAAGCAACGTGGAAAAAAATCTTTCAAAATAATAGTTATCGGTAATGTAAATTAAAAAAGTCATAAATAAAAGTTATGAAGCAATATAAAAAACAAAAATCCCAAAATAATAATTATCGACAACGAACAATATACTTATTACTTATAAGAGTTATTATGCAAGTCAAAAATATTAATTACATAATAATAGCTATAGGCGACGTAAAAAATTTCTTATTGGGAATAACTATTATAAAACAATATTTTTAGAAATTCCGTGAATAAGGGCAATTTTTTTATTCCCAAAAATATTGATAATAATTATTTTAAGTCTCTGCTTTTAATTAAGTATCGGATTTATATGCAAAATCTATGCAAAAAATGCAAAAATATGCAAAATAAAGAAACATATGCAAATATGCAGTCCATATGTTAGCTCATTCTTAATATTTGTAAATAAAAATAGTTTCTGTCTTGGTCCCGTTCAAATCGGAAGCTCCAAAAAAAATATGCTCTTGCATATAATTCCGATCCCTACTTATAATCATGATACAAAAATAGAAGGTAGAGCCGCTGTCGTTTGTATTGACACTAAACGTGTTTATTAGGCAGGTTTACACGATCCAACATGTGCGATGAGGCTGTAACGGTAAATTCTTCTCTTGCGTTCACACGGTCACACTTTTGCTACAACATCATTCGTGCATAAGATTTCAAAGAAACATGACCACAAAATTTCTCGCAGCAATCATTGTATACGAACTTTTGGAGGATGAAGAGGAAGAGATTACAAAAAAAAGGATATGGACAAAGGAATGGTTAAAAAGGAGGCCAAAACAATCGCACGCAACTTTGTTGCAGGAGCTGAAGTTGACTGCAATACCAGATTACAGGAATTTTTTAAGAATGGATGCTGCAGTGTACGAGAAATTATTGGCGATGGTAAAGCCCTATATCGAGAGGCAGAATACAACAATGAGGGACTCAATTTCAGCTAATGAACGCCTCTCCGCGACTTTACGAGTAGAGCTCGAAAAATTCTTTCCAGAAAATTTCGTTTTTTACAGTCGCCATCACCAATGATAACATGATGCGAAACTGAGAGGATTGACGAAATTTTGTCGTTTTTTTTGGTCACACGAACACAATCCGTGTGAGCTGAAAAGAAAATCGTCAACCCTGCCAGCTTTCTCTCTTTGTGGAACAATTCGTATTGTAGCAAGCAGCTGACTTGCAAATTTGTTCCTAACGCGGGGTTGCAATTTTTATGTACTTGTAAAAAAGTATGTTCGCAGTCTTATTGTACGAAGCAGTGTAAAATAAGGAAAAAATATATGAAATGATCAAAATTATTTAATTTAAATGAAAATGTTAGGGAAAAGTTGTAATATGCAGAGATATAACGATGTAAAAAAGAAATCCTTATTTCTTTGTGCATATGTAAAAACTAATAATAACTAATTTGCATTTTCCGAACCACCACTGAGGCAATACGGCGCGTTACCGATTTTTTTTAACGATTTTGTAACATTTTAACAATTTTTTTAACAATGATTTCAGAGAGGAACAAATAAAAAAAAATGTATTTAATGCGTTTGTTTCCCAATTCGAAAAAAACACGGACTAAACGGACCACAAAAACCAGAAGTAGCAGAAACTTATAAATGTCGGACAGTAAACAATTTATGTTTATAAGTATAGTCTGCTACTTCGCGATTATAAAATCGTATCAGAAAACATATGTATATATATGCATATATCTATATTATATTATAATTGCGACAGCCATATTTTGCTATCCTTTTACAGCCATATTTTGCTATCCCTTTTTATAAGGGATAGCAAAATATGGCTGTCGCAATTATCGCAAAAACTCCTCTGGAGCTTTCATCAAATTCACATTTCATTCAAATTTCACGAATAAAATTCAATAAAAGCTGAATAAAAAATGTGTTAAACACGTATTAAAACACTTTTGACTGGTTTTCGGGAAATATTGTAATTTTTTAATCACTTTTCTTCCAAAAGATTACATAGTTACTAAGAAATTAAAATTGATTTTCCTATGTTTAAAAAATTGAACGTAAACGCAACCCTCGCCATGGCCCTTGTATGGGAAATCAACAGTACGTTCCTGTGCAACCTCCGGGTCTGATGTTTGGCAAAATCAACCTTAGGGTCTGATGTTATCGGTGTATTAGTGCGGATTTTGAGTATGTATTGTGGTCGAGCGCTCTCAGTTTTGCATCATGTTATCATTGGCCATCACTACGTTTACGCTTCGCGAACTTTCCAGTGATGTTAACTTTTTTTTTTTAATCCATACGCGACTTGAAAAAAATCCCTACTTTTCCCTACGATGTTCAGCAATTTTCCCTACGAAACTCCCTACACTTATTTTCAAAGAATTTTGTAATATTTAAGGTTTTTTTAATTTTTTGTGAATAAAAGTCGCAAAAGTAAAAACCATAACATTTATTAATTCTTCTTTTAATTCATTTGCAACATGAAAACAACAAAACAAAGTTGTGCTATGTACTGAGATGCGATTTAAAACATGGAAACATAACAACATAAAAAAAATTGTGCTTTGCACTGAGATACCATTTCATCACATTAAAAAAATCAGTACAAAAATTACACTAAGACTAATTATTTATGGTCATACTACTCAGTGTATGCAATTTTCTTAAAGTGCTGTTCTTTACATTGAAAATTTACACAGGTGATATCTTCGTCTTCTAAGTAAGAGCGAATTATAAAAATTGAAGTCAAATTGTCATGGCTTGATATGTTCCTTTTTTGTTCGAAAATATTCTTTCAGAGTCTGCATTAGAATGTGGTAGTGCCGAAACATATTTGGCCAACTTTGACAAATTGGGAAACAACATTTGATCGTTAAAATTTTTAGTTTGACTAATTTGACTTCAAAATTTTCCATAACCAGGGTTGTTTGAAAATTCCCTCGATTTAGTGAATTATAAAAAATCTGTCCTTTTTTTCCCTACGCTCACAATTTTCGCTAAAATTCCCTACATGTAGGGAATTTTCCCTAAAGTTAACATCACTGGAACTTTCTGAAACTGCCAAAATGCACTAGGTGCTAGAGCTGGAAAACTATCGATGGCACTATCGATAGTATCGATAGTTTTCATTTTCACTTCACTATCGATGGTTTTCGTTACTATCGATTCGCTGCCATCTGTGTTTTCGATCAGGTCAACACGAATGTTAACGTTTTGGTAGAACTCTACCAAACTTGGTAGATTAATTTTTTAATTTTCATTTTATGCAGATTGGTACATTTTATTTGAATTTGGCCGATTTTCGGAAAAATTTATGTGTCTTCTTCAATTCGTAAAAAATTGTCAGATAACAAAAAAGTCTGATAAGATTGTAAAGAAATGTTTAACATGACCGATGCTATAAACCGAATTTGAACCGAAACGTGAGAAGCTGACATACTAGTATGTGTTATTTTGTCAAAGAGGGCGAGTGAGACGACTTATGTGCATATATTTTCAAGCGCGGAAACATATTCTTGAGTTTTGGTTTTTGTAGTGCTGGCTGCTTCAATTGCGTTGAAAACGTTGAATGTTTAAAAATATACTTCAATATACTTTATAATGTTTTAAAATATACTTAAAAACTAATTTCAAAATAAAAATTTCAATTAGTTTAGTTTTTTGGCTGCGATAGTATCGATAGTTTTTTTCCAAACTATCAAAACTATCTAAAGAGTTGCCACTTTTGGTCTTTTCGGACCAAAATTGGTCTGATTTTTTACTTTGGTCCGCTGGTCTGCTTAAACGAATTTCATCCGTTTTGTGATGTGAATATCTTTTCAGTAGTACAATGAATTTATTAAAAAAATAAAGTTGTAATTTAAAAATTACTAACGATAACGCAAATTTTTAATTTGGTCGGTTGAGGTCGGATTTGGTCGGGAAAAAAATGTTTCAAGTGGCAACACTATTCAGTACTACCAACTTAACGGTCGCGTTGACAAAAACCACAAAAAATAACGAGACGAAAATTCACACAGCACTGCCAAACGTAAGCACGGTTGCCACAATCAATTACTTATCATCAGGGACTTAACTATTATAAGTTTTTTAAGAAATTACTTGCAATGTAACTATTGCAATGCAACATATATTTTATTTGTTGATATAATTATTATTTGCGACACTTAATTTTTACGTTGCATAATAACTGTTATTATTATTTACGTTGCTTCATAAGTTTTATTTATGATTTTGTTTTTCACTTACGTTGCCGATAACTATTATTTGAAAGAAAATATTTTTTACGTTGCCTAATAACTTTTATGAAATAAATTTTTTTATTTACGTTGCCTTACCACATTTTGAGTATAAATTGATTTTTAATTGTTTATTTGTGGGTGGAAATTAGGTTTCTGCAGTTAATTTGCGTTGGTCGATTTAAAACAATTAAAAATTAATTCATATCCAAAATGTAGTAATTCAACGTAAAGACTTTTGTTTTCAAAATAATAGTTATCGGCAACGTAAATGAAAAAAAATATCATAAATAAAAGTTTTGAAGCAACGTGGAAAAAAAAGCTTTCAAAATAATAGTTTTTGGTAATGTAAATTAAAAAAGTCATAAATAAAAATTATGAAGCAATATAAAAAACAAAAATCCCAAAATAATAATTATCGACAACGAAAAATATACTTATTACTTATAACGGATATCTTCCCCAGCACTTATGATCTCGATGGGTTCAAGGCAAGAGTCCATAACCACTTCACTCTTAACCCTATCTCCTAACCTTTATATCCTTCCTGAACCAACGCAATGCCTCGCATTAATAGGGGTCATCCCCTGCATGTTTGTTCGAGTTTAAAAAAAAAAAAATAAGAGTTATTATGCAAGTCAAAAATATTAATTACATAATAATAGCTATAGGCGACGTAAAAAAATTCTTATTGGGAATAACTATTATAAAACAATATTTTTAGAAATTCCGTGAATAAGGGCAATTTTTTTATTCCCAAAAATATTGATAATAATTATTTTAAGTCTCTGCTTTTAATTAAGTATCGGATTTATATGCAAAATCTATGCACAAAATGCAAAAATATGCAAAATAAAGAAACATATGCAAATATGCAGTCCATATGTTAGCTCATTCTTAATATTTGTAAATAAAAATAGTTTCTGTCTTGGTCCCGTTCAAATCGGAAGCTCCAAAAAAAATATGCTCTTGCATATAATTCCGATCCCTACTTATAATCATGATACAAAAATAGAAGGTAGAGCCGCTGTCGTTTGTATTGACACTAAACGTGTTTATTAGGCAGGTTTACACGATCCAACATGTGCGATGAGGCTGTAACGGTAAATTCTTCTCTTGCGTTCACACGGTCACACTTTTGCTACAACATCATTCGTGCATAAGATTTCAAAGAAACATGACCACAAAATTTCTCGCAGCAATCATTGTATACGAACTTTTGGAGGATGAAGAGGAAGAGATTACAAAAAAAAGGATATGGACAAAGGTATGGTTAAAAAGGAGGCCAAAACAATCGCACGCAACTTTGTTGCAGGAGCTGAAGTTGACTGCAATACCAGATTACAGGAATTTTTTAAGAATGGATGCTGCAGTGTACGAGAAATTATTGGCGATGGTAAAGCCCTATATCGAGAGGCAGAATACAACAATGAGGGACTCAATTTCAGCTAATGAACGCCTCTCCGCGACTTTACGAGTAGAGCTCGAAAAATTCTTTCCAGAAAATGTCGTTTTTTACAGTCGCCATCACCAATGATAACATGATGCGAAACTGAGAGGATTGACGAAATTTTGTCGTTTTTTTTGGTCACACGAACACAATCCGTGTGAGCTGAAAAGAAAATCGTCAACCCTGCCAGCTTTCTCTCTTTGTGGAACAATTCGTATTGTAGCAAGCAGCTGACTTGCAAATTTGTTCCTAACGCGGGGTTGCAATTTTTATGTACTTGTAAAAAAGTATGTTCGCAGTCTTATTGTACGAAGCAGTGTAAAATAAGGAAAAAATATATGAAATGATCAAAATTATTTAATTTAAATGAAAATGTTAGGGAAAAGTTGTAATATGCAGAGATATAACGATGTAAAAAAGAAATCCTTATTTCTTTGTGCATATGTAAAAACTAATAATAACTAATTTGCATTTTCCGAACCACCACTGAGGCAATACGGCGCGTTACCGATTTTTTTTTAACGATTTTGTAACATTTTAACAATTTTTTTAACAATGATTTCAGAGAGGAACAAATAAAAAAAAATGTATTTAATGCGTTTGTTTCCCAATTCGAAAAAAACACGGACTAAACGGACCACAAAAACCAGAAGTAGCAGAAACTTATAAATGTCGGACAGTAAACAATTTATGTTTATAAGTATAGTCTGCTACTTCGCGATTATAAAATCGTATCAGAAAACATATGTATATATATGCATATATCTATATTATATTATAATTGCGACAGCCATATTTTGCTATCCTTTTACAGCCATATTTTGCTATCCCTTTTTATAAGGGATAGCAAAATATACATATTTTGCCATATTTTGCTATCCCTTTTTATAAGGGATAGCAAAATATGGCTGTCGCAATTATTGCAAAAACTCCTCTGGAGCTTTCATCAAATTCACATTTCATTCAAATTTCACGAATAAAATTCAATAAAAGCTGAATAAAAAATGTGTTAAACACGTATTAAAACACTTTTGACTGGTTTTCGGGAAATATTGTAATTTTTTAATCACTTTTCTTCCAAAAGATTACATAGTTACTAAGAAATTAAAATTGATTTTCCTATGTTTAAAAAATTGAACGTAAACGCAACCCTCGCCATGGCCCTTGTATGGGAAATCAACAGTACGTTCCTGTGCAACCTCCGGGTCTGATGTTTGGCAAAATCAACCTTAGGGTCTGATGTTATCGGTGTATTAGTGCGGATTTTGAGTATGTATTGTGGTCGAGCGCTCTCAGTTTTGCATCATGTTATCATTGGCCATCACTACGTTTACGCTTCGCGAACTTTCCAGTGATGTTAACTTTTTTTTAAATCCATACGCGACTTGAAAAAAATCCCTACTTTTCCCTACGATGTCCAGCAATTTTCCCTACGAAACTCCCTACACTTATTTTCAAAGAATTTTGTAATATTTAAGGTTTTTTTAATTTTTTGTGAATAAAAGTCGCAAAAGTAAAAACCATAACATTTATTAATTCTTCTTTTAATTCATTTGCAACATGAAAACAACAAAACAAAGTTGTGCTTTGTACTGAGATGCGATTTAAAACATGGAAACATAACAACATAAAAAAAATTGTGCTTTGCACTGAGATACCATTTCATCACATTAAAAAAATCAGTACAAAAATTACACTAAGACTAATTATTTATGGTCATACTACTCAGTGTATGCAATTTTCTTAAAGTGCTGTTCTTTACATTGAAAATTTACACAGGTGATATCTTCGTCTTCTAAGTAAGAGCGAATTATAAAAATTGAAGTCAAATTGTCATGGCTTGATGTGTTCCTTTTTTGTTCGAAAATATTCTTTCAGAGTCTGCATTAGAATGTGGTAGTGCCGAAACATATTTGGCCAACTTTGACAAATTGGGAAACAACATTTGATCGTTAAAATTTTTAGTTTGACTAATTTGACTTCAAAATTTTCCATAACCAGGGTTGTTTGAAAATTCCCTAGATTTAGTGAATTATAAAAAATCTGTCCTTTTTTTCCCTACGCTCACAATTTTCGCTAAAATTCCCTACATGTAGGGAATTTTCCCTAAAGTTAACATCACTGGAACTTTCTGAAACTGCCAAAATGCACTAGGTGCTAGAGCTGGAAAACTATCGATGGCACTATCGATAGTATCGATAGTTTTCATTTTCACTTCACTATCGATGGTTTTCGTTACTATCGATACTATCGATTCGCTGCCATCTGTGTTTTCGATCAGGTCAACACGAATGTTAACGCTTTGGTAGAACTCTACCACACTTGGTAGATTAATTTTTTAATTTTCATTTTATGCAGATTTATATACATATACATTTTATTTGAATTTGGCCGATTTTCGGAAAAATTTATGTGTCTTCTTCAATTCGTAAAAAATTGTCAGATAACAAAAAAGTCTGATAAGATTGTAAAGAAATGTTTAACATGACCGATGCTATAAACCGAATTTGAACCGAAACGTGAGAAGCTGACATACTAGTATGTGTTATTTTGTCAAAGAGGGCGAGTGAGACGACTTATGTGCATATATTTTCAAGCGCGGAAACATATTCTTGAGTTTTGGTTTTTGTAGTGCTGGCTGCTTCAATTGCGTTGAAAACGTTGAATGTTTAAAAATATACTTCAATATACTTTATAATGTTTTAAAATATACTTAAAAACTAATTTCAAAATAAAAATTTCAATTAGTTTAGTTTTTTGGCTGCGATAGTATCGATAGTTTTTTTCCAAACTATCAAAACTATCTAAAGAGTTGCCACTTTTGGTCTTTTCGGACCAAAATTGGTCTGATTTTTTACTTTGGTCCGCTGGTCTGCTTAAACGAATTTCATCCGTTTTGTGATGTGAATATCTTTTCAGTAGTACAATGAATTTATTAAAAAAATAAAGTTGTAATTTAAAAATTACTAACGATAACGCAAATTTTTAATTTGGTCGGTTGAGGTCGGATTTGGTCGGGAAAAAAATGTTTCAAGTGGCAACACTATTCAGTACTACCAACTTAACGGTCGCGTTGACAAAAACCACAAAAAATAACGAGACGAAAATTCACACAGCACTGCCAAACGTAAGCACGGTTGCCACAATCAATTACTTATCATCAGGGACTTAACTATTATAAGTTTTTTAAGAAATTACTTGCAATGTAACTATTGCAATGCAACATATATTTTATTTGTTGATATAATTATTATTTGCGACACTTAATTTTTACGTTGCATAATAACTGTTATTATTATTTACGTTGCTTCATAAGTTTTATTTATGATTTTGTTTTTCACTTACGTTGCCGATAACTATTATTTGAAAGAAAATATTTTTTACGTTGCCTAATAACTTTTATGAAATAAATTTTTTTATTTACGTTGCCTTACCACATTTTGAGTATAAATTGATTTTTAATTGTTTATTTGTGGGTGGAAATTAGGTTTCTGCAGTTAATTTGCGTTGGTCGATTTAAAACAATTAAAAATTAATTCATATCCAAAATGTAGTAATTCAACGTAAAAACTTTTGTTTTCAAAATAATAGTTATCGGCAACGTAAATGAAAAAAAATATCATAAATAAAAGTTTTGAAGCAACGTGGAAAAAAAATCTTTCAAAATAATAGTTTTTGGTAATGTAAATTAAAAAAGTCATAAATAAAAATTATGAAGCAATATAAAAAACAAAAATCCCAAAATAATAATTATCGACAACGAAAAATATACTTATTACTTATAACGGATATCTTCCCCAGCACTTATGATCTCGATGGGTTCAAGGCAAGAGTCCATAACCACTTCACTCTTAACCCTATCTCCTAACCTTTATATCCTTCCTGAACCAACGCAATGCCTCGCATTAATAGGGGTCATCCCCTGCATGTTTGTTCGAGTTAAAAAAAAAAAAAAATAAGAGTTATTATGCAAGTCAAAAATATTAATTACATAATAATAGCTATAGGCGACGTAAAAAAATTCTTATTGGGAATAACTATTATAAAACAATATTTTTAGAAATTCCGTGAATAAGGGCAATTTTTTTATTCCCAAAAATATTGATAATAATTATTTTAAGTCTCTGCTTTTAATTAAGTATCGGATTTATATGCAAAATCTATGCACAAAATGCAAAAATATGCAAAATAAAGAAACATATGCAAATATGCAGTCCATATGTTAGCTCATTCTTAATATTTGTAAATAAAAATAGTTTCTGTCTTGGTCCCGTTCAAATCGGAAGCTCCAAAAAAAATATGCTCTTGCATATAATTCCGATCCCTACTTATAATCATGATACAAAAATAGAAGGTAGAGCCGCTGTCGTTTGTATTGACACTAAACGTGTTTATTAGGCAGGTTTACACGATCCAACATGTGCGATGAGGCTGTAACGGTAAATTCTTCTCTTGCGTTCACACGGTCACACTTTTGCTACAACATCATTCGTGCATAAGATTTCAAAGAAACATGACCACAAAATTTCTCGCAGCAATCATTGTATACGAACTTTTGGAGGATGAAGAGGAAGAGATTACAAAAAAAAAGGATATGGACAAAGGAATGGTTAAAAAGGAGGCCAAAACAATCGCACGCAACTTTGTTGCAGGAGCTGAAGTTGACTGCAATACCAGATTACAGGAATTTTTTAAGAATGGATGCTGCAGTGTACGAGAAATTATTGGCGATGGTAAAGCCCTATATCGAGAGGCAGAATACAACAATGAGGGACTCAATTTCAGCTAATGAACGCCTCTCCGCGACTTTACGAGTAGAGCTCGAAAAATTCTTTCCAGAAAATGTCGTTTTTTACAGTCGCCATCACCAATGATAACATGATGCGAAACTGAGAGGATTGACGAAATTTTGTCGTTTTTTTTGGTCACACGAACACAATCCGTGTGAGCTGAAAAGAAAATCGTCAACCCTGCCAGCTTTCTCTCTTTGTGGAACAATTCGTATTGTAGCAAGCAGCTGACTTGCAAATTTGTTCCTAACGCGGGGTTGCAATTTTTATGTACTTGTAAAAAAGTATGTTCGCAGTCTTATTGTACGAAGCAGTGTAAAATAAGGAAAAAATATATGAAATGATCAAAATTATTTAATTTAAATGAAAATGTTAGGGAAAAGTTGTAATATGCAGAGATATAACGATGTAAAAAAGAAATCCTTATTTCTTTGTGCATATGTAAAAACTAATAATAACTAATTTGCATTTTCCGAACCACCACTGAGGCAATACGGCGCGTTACCGATTTTTTTTTAACGATTTTGTAACATTTTAACAATTTTTTTAACAATGATTTCAGAGAGGAACAAATAAAAAAAAATGTATTTAATGCGTTTGTTTCCCAATTCGAAAAAAACACGGACTAAACGGACCACAAAAACCAGAAGTAGCAGAAACTTATAAATGTCGGACAGTAAACAATTTATGTTTATAAGTATAGTCTGCTACTTCGCGATTATAAAATCGTATCAGAAAACATATGTATATATATGCATATATCTATATTATATTATAATTGCGACAGCCATATTTTGCTATCCTTTTACAGCCATATTTTGCTATCCCTTTTTATAAGGGATAGCAAAATATACATATTTTGCCATATTTTGCTATCCCTTTTTATAAGGGATAGCAAAATATGGCTGTCGCAATTATCGCAAAAACTCCTCTGGAGCTTTCATCAAATTCACATTTCATTCAAATTTCACGAATAAAATTCAATAAAAGCTGAATAAAAAATGTGTTAAACACGTATTAAAACACTTTTGACTGGTTTTCGGGAAATATTGTAATTTTTTAATCACTTTTCTTCCAAAAGATTACATAGTTACTAAGAAATTAAAATTGATTTTCCTATGTTTAAAAAATTGAACGTAAACGCAACCCTCGCCATGGCCCTTGTATGGGAAATCAACAGTACGTTCCTGTGCAACCTCCGGGTCTGATGTTTGGCAAAATCAACCTTAGGGTCTGATGTTATCGGTGTATTAGTGCGGATTTTGAGTATGTATTGTGATCGAGCGCTCTCAGTTTTGCATCATGTTATCATTGGCCATCACTACGTTTACGCTTCGCGAACTTTCCAGTGATGTTAACTTTTTTTTAAATCCATACGCGACTTGAAAAAAATCCCTACTTTTCCCTACGATGTCCAGCAATTTTCCCTACGAAACTCCCTACACTTATTTTCAAAGAATTTTGTAATATTTAAGGTTTTTTTAATTTTTTGTGAATAAAAGTCGCAAAAGTAAAAACCATAACATTTATTAATTCTTCTTTTAATTCATTTGCAACATGAAAACAACAAAACAAAGTTGTGCTTTGTACTGAGATGCGATTTAAAACATGGAAACATAACAACATAAAAAAAATTGTGCTTTGCACTGAGATACCATTTCATCACATTAAAAAAATCAGTACAAAAATTACACTAAGACTAATTATTTATGGTCATACTACTCAGTGTATGCAATTTTCTTAAAGTGCTGTTCTTTACATTGAAAATTTACACAGGTGATATCTTCGTCTTCTAAGTAAGAGCGAATTATAAAAATTGAAGTCAAATTGTCATGGCTTGATGTGTTCCTTTTTTGTTCGAAAATATTCTTTCAGAGTCTGCATTAGAATGTGGTAGTGCCGAAACATATTTGGCCAACTTTGACAAATTGGGAAACAACATTTGATCGTTAAAATTTTTAGTTTGACTAATTTGACTTCAAAATTTTCCATAACCAGGGTTGTTTGAAAATTCCCTAGATTTAGTGAATTATAAAAAATCTGTCCTTTTTTTCCCTACGCTCACAATTTTCGCTAAAATTCCCTACATGTAGGGAATTTTCCCTAAAGTTAACATCACTGGAACTTTCTGAAACTGCCAAAATGCACTAGGTGCTAGAGCTGGAAAACTATCGATGGCACTATCGATAGTATCGATAGTTTTCATTTTCACTTCACTATCGATGGTTTTCGTTACTATCGATACTATCGATTCGCTGCCATCTGTGTTTTCGATCAGGTCAACACGAATGTTAACGCTTTGGTAGAACTCTACCACACTTGGTAGATTAATTTTTTAATTTTCATTTTATGCAGATTTATATACATATACATTTTATTTGAATTTGGCCGATTTTCGGAAAAATTTATGTGTCTTCTTCAATTCGTAAAAAATTGTCAGATAACAAAAAAGTCTGATAAGATTGTAAAGAAATGTTTAACATGACCGATGCTATAAACCGAATTTGAACCGAAACGTGAGAAGCTGACATACTAGTATGTGTTATTTTGTCAAAGAGGGCGAGTGAGACGACTTATGTGCATATATTTTCAAGCGCGGAAACATATTCTTGAGTTTTGGTTTTTGTAGTGCTGGCTGCTTCAATTGCGTTGAAAACGTTGAATGTTTAAAAATATACTTCAATATACTTTATAATGTTTTAAAATATACTTAAAAACTAATTTCAAAATAAAAATTTCAATTAGTTTAGTTTTTTGGCTGCGATAGTATCGATAGTTTTTTTCCAAACTATCAAAACTATCTAAAGAGTTGCCACTTTTGGTCTTTTCGGACCAAAATTGGTCTGATTTTTTACTTTGGTCCGCTGGTCTGCTTAAACGAATTTCATCCGTTTTGTGATGTGAATATCTTTTCAGTAGTACAATGAATTTATTAAAAAAATAAAGTTGTAATTTAAAAATTACTAACGATAACGCAAATTTTTAATTTGGTCGGTTGAGGTCGGATTTGGTCGGGAAAAAAATGTTTCAAGTGGCAACACTATTCAGTACTACCAACTTAACGGTCGCGTTGACAAAAACCACAAAAAATAACGAGACGAAAATTCACACAGCACTGCCAAACGTAAGCACGGTTGCCACAATCAATTACTTATCATCAGGGACTTAACTATTATAAGTTTTTTAAGAAATTACTTGCAATGTAACTATTGCAATGCAACATATATTTTATTTGTTGATATAATTATTATTTGCGACACTTAATTTTTACGTTGCATAATAACTGTTATTATTATTTACGTTGCTTCATAAGTTTTATTTATGATTTTGTTTTTCACTTACGTTGCCGATAACTATTATTTGAAAGAAAATATTTTTTACGTTGCCTAATAACTTTTATGAAATAAATTTTTTTATTTACGTTGCCTTACCACATTTTGAGTATAAATTGATTTTTAATTGTTTATTTGTGGGTGGAAATTAGGTTTCTGCAGTTAATTTGCGTTGGTCGATTTAAAACAATTAAAAATTAATTCATATCCAAAATGTAGTAATTCAACGTAAAAACTTTTGTTTTCAAAATAATAGTTATCGGCAACGTAAATGAAAAAAAATATCATAAATAAAAGTTTTGAAGCAACGTGGAAAAAAAATCTTTCAAAATAATAGTTTTTGGTAATGTAAATTAAAAAAGTCATAAATAAAAATTATGAAGCAATATAAAAAACAAAAATCCCAAAATAATAATTATCGACAACGAAAAATATACTTATTACTTATAACGGATATCTTCCCCAGCACTTATGATCTCGATGGGTTCAAGGCAAGAGTCCATAACCACTTCACTCTTAACCCTATCTCCTAACCTTTATATCCTTCCTGAACCAACGCAATGCCTCGCATTAATAGGGGTCATCCCCTGCATGTTTGTTCGAGTTTAAAAAAAAAAAAATAAGAGTTATTATGCAAGTCAAAAATATTAATTACATAATAATAGCTATAGGCGACGTAAAAAAATTCTTATTGGGAATAACTATTATAAAACAATATTTTTAGAAATTCCGTGAATAAGGGCAATTTTTTTATTCCCAAAAATATTGATAATAATTATTTTAAGTCTCTGCTTTTAATTAAGTATCGGATTTATATGCAAAATCTATGCACAAAATGCAAAAATATGCAAAATAAAGAAACATATGCAAATATGCAGTCCATATGTTAGCTCATTCTTAATATTTGTAAATAAAAATAGTTTCTGTCTTGGTCCCGTTCAAATCGGAAGCTCCAAAAAAAATATGCTCTTGCATATAATTCCGATCCCTACTTATAATCATGATACAAAAATAGAAGGTAGAGCCGCTGTCGTTTGTATTGACACTAAACGTGTTTATTAGGCAGGTTTACACGATCCAACATGTGCGATGAGGCTGTAACGGTAAATTCTTCTCTTGCGTTCACACGGTCACACTTTTGCTACAACATCATTCGTGCATAAGATTTCAAAGAAACATGACCACAAAATTTCTCGCAGCAATCATTGTATACGAACTTTTGGAGGATGAAGAGAAAGAGATTACAAAAAAAAAGGATATGGACAAAGGAATGGTTAAAAAGGAGGCCAAAACAATCGCACGCAACTTTGTTGCAGGAGCTGAAGTTGACTGCAATACCAGATTACAGGAATTTTTTAAGAATGGATGCTGCAGTGTACGAGAAATTATTGGCGATGGTAAAGCCCTATATCGAGAGGCAGAATACAACAATGAGGGACTCAATTTCAGCTAATGAACGCCTCTCCGCGACTTTACGAGTAGAGCTCGAAAAATTCTTTCCAGAAAATGTCGTTTTTTACAGTCGCCATCACCAATGATAACATGATGCGAAACTGAGAGGATTGACGAAATTTTGTCGTTTTTTTTGGTCACACGAACACAATCCGTGTGAGCTGAAAAGAAAATCGTCAACCCTGCCAGCTTTCTCTCTTTGTGGAACAATTCGTATTGTAGCAAGCAGCTGACTTGCAAATTTGTTCCTAACGCGGGGTTGCAATTTTTATGTACTTGTAAAAAAGTATGTTCGCAGTCTTATTGTACGAAGCAGTGTAAAATAAGGAAAAAATATATGAAATGATCAAAATTATTTAATTTAAATGAAAATGTTAGGGAAAAGTTGTAATATGCAGAGATATAACGATGTAAAAAAGAAATCCTTATTTCTTTGTGCATATGTAAAAACTAATAATAACTAATTTGCATTTTCCGAACCACCACTGAGGCAATACGGCGCGTTACCGATTTTTTTTTAACGATTTTGTAACATTTTAACAATTTTTTTAACAATGATTTCAGAGAGGAACAAATAAAAAAAAATGTATTTAATGCGTTTGTTTCCCAATTCGAAAAAAACACGGACTAAACGGACCACAAAAACCAGAAGTAGCAGAAACTTATAAATGTCGGACAGTAAACAATTTATGTTTATAAGTATAGTCTGCTACTTCGCGATTATAAAATCGTATCAGAAAACATATGTATATATATGCATATATCTATATTATATTATAATTGCGACAGCCATATTTTGCTATCCTTTTACAGCCATATTTTGCTATCCCTTTTTATAAGGGATAGCAAAATATACATATTTTGCCATATTTTGCTATCCCTTTTTATAAGGGATAGCAAAATATGGCTGTCGCAATTATCGCAAAAACTCCTCTGGAGCTTTCATCAAATTCACATTTCATTCAAATTTCACGAATAAAATTCAATAAAAGCTGAATAAAAAATGTGTTAAACACGTATTAAAACACTTTTGACTGGTTTTCGGGAAATATTGTAATTTTTTAATCACTTTTCTTCCAAAAGATTACATAGTTACTAAGAAATTAAAATTGATTTTCCTATGTTTAAAAAATTGAACGTAAACGCAACCCTCGCCATGGCCCTTGTATGGGAAATCAACAGTACGTTCCTGTGCAACCTCCGGGTCTGATGTTTGGCAAAATCAACCTTAGGGTCTGATGTTATCGGTGTATTAGTGCGGATTTTGAGTATGTATTGTGATCGAGCGCTCTCAGTTTTGCATCATGTTATCATTGGCCATCACTACGTTTACGCTTCGCGAACTTTCCAGTGATGTTAACTTTTTTTTAAATCCATACGCGACTTGAAAAAAATCCCTACTTTTCCCTACGATGTCCAGCAATTTTCCCTACGAAACTCCCTACACTTATTTTCAAAGAATTTTGTAATATTTAAGGTTTTTTTAATTTTTTGTGAATAAAAGTCGCAAAAGTAAAAACCATAACATTTATTAATTCTTCTTTTAATTCATTTGCAACATGAAAACAACAAAACAAAGTTGTGCTTTGTACTGAGATGCGATTTAAAACATGGAAACATAACAACATAAAAAAAATTGTGCTTTGCACTGAGATACCATTTCATCACATTAAAAAAATCAGTACAAAAATTACACTAAGACTAATTATTTATGGTCATACTACTCAGTGTATGCAATTTTCTTAAAGTGCTGTTCTTTACATTGAAAATTTACACAGGTGATATCTTCGTCTTCTAAGTAAGAGCGAATTATAAAAATTGAAGTCAAATTGTCATGGCTTGATGTGTTCCTTTTTTGTTCGAAAATATTCTTTCAGAGTCTGCATTAGAATGTGGTAGTGCCGAAACATATTTGGCCAACTTTGACAAATTGGGAAACAACATTTGATCGTTAAAATTTTTAGTTTGACTAATTTGACTTCAAAATTTTCCATAACCAGGGTTGTTTGAAAATTCCCTAGATTTAGTGAATTATAAAAAATCTGTCCTTTTTTTCCCTACGCTCACAATTTTCGCTAAAATTCCCTACATGTAGGGAATTTTCCCTAAAGTTAACATCACTGGAACTTTCTGAAACTGCCAAAATGCACTAGGTGCTAGAGCTGGAAAACTATCGATGGCACTATCGATAGTATCGATAGTTTTCATTTTCACTTCACTATCGATGGTTTTCGTTACTATCGATACTATCGATTCGCTGCCATCTGTGTTTTCGATCAGGTCAACACGAATGTTAACGCTTTGGTAGAACTCTACCACACTTGGTAGATTAATTTTTTAATTTTCATTTTATGCAGATTTATATACATATACATTTTATTTGAATTTGGCCGATTTTCGGAAAAATTTATGTGTCTTCTTCAATTCGTAAAAAATTGTCAGATAACAAAAAAGTCTGATAAGATTGTAAAGAAATGTTTAACATGACCGATGCTATAAACCGAATTTGAACCGAAACGTGAGAAGCTGACATACTAGTATGTGTTATTTTGTCAAAGAGGGCGAGTGAGACGACTTATGTGCATATATTTTCAAGCGCGGAAACATATTCTTGAGTTTTGGTTTTTGTAGTGCTGGCTGCTTCAATTGCGTTGAAAACGTTGAATGTTTAAAAATATACTTCAATATACTTTATAATGTTTTAAAATATACTTAAAAACTAATTTCAAAATAAAAATTTCAATTAGTTTAGTTTTTTGGCTGCGATAGTATCGATAGTTTTTTTCCAAACTATCAAAACTATCTAAAGAGTTGCCACTTTTGGTCTTTTCGGACCAAAATTGGTCTGATTTTTTACTTTGGTCCGCTGGTCTGCTTAAACGAATTTCATCCGTTTTGTGATGTGAATATCTTTTCAGTAGTACAATGAATTTATTAAAAAAATAAAGTTGTAATTTAAAAATTACTAACGATAACGCAAATTTTTAATTTGGTCGGTTGAGGTCGGATTTGGTCGGGAAAAAAATGTTTCAAGTGGCAACACTATTCAGTACTACCAACTTAACGGTCGCGTTGACAAAAACCACAAAAAATAACGAGACGAAAATTCACACAGCACTGCCAAACGTAAGCACGGTTGCCACAATCAATTACTTATCATCAGGGACTTAACTATTATAAGTTTTTTAAGAAATTACTTGCAATGTAACTATTGCAATGCAACATATATTTTATTTGTTGATATAATTATTATTTGCGACACTTAATTTTTACGTTGCATAATAACTGTTATTATTATTTACGTTGCTTCATAAGTTTTATTTATGATTTTGTTTTTCACTTACGTTGCCGATAACTATTATTTGAAAGAAAATATTTTTTACGTTGCCTAATAACTTTTATGAAATAAATTTTTTTATTTACGTTGCCTTACCACATTTTGAGTATAAATTGATTTTTAATTGTTTATTTGTGGGTGGAAATTAGGTTTCTGCAGTTAATTTGCGTTGGTCGATTTAAAACAATTAAAAATTAATTCATATCCAAAATGTAGTAATTCAACGTAAAAACTTTTGTTTTCAAAATAATAGTTATCGGCAACGTAAATGAAAAAAAATATCATAAATAAAAGTTTTGAAGCAACGTGGAAAAAAAATCTTTCAAAATAATAGTTTTTGGTAATGTAAATTAAAAAAGTCATAAATAAAAATTATGAAGCAATATAAAAAACAAAAATCCCAAAATAATAATTATCGACAACGAAAAATATACTTATTACTTATAACGGATATCTTCCCCAGCACTTATGATCTCGATGGGTTCAAGGCAAGAGTCCATAACCACTTCACTCTTAACCCTATCTCCTAACCTTTATATCCTTCCTGAACCAACGCAATGCCTCGCATTAATAGGGGTCATCCCCTGCATGTTTGTTCGAGTTAAAAAAAAAAAAAAATAAGAGTTATTATGCAAGTCAAAAATATTAATTACATAATAATAGCTATAGGCGACGTAAAAAAATTCTTATTGGGAATAACTATTATAAAACAATATTTTTAGAAATTCCGTGAATAAGGGCAATTTTTTTATTCCCAAAAATATTGATAATAATTATTTTAAGTCTCTGCTTTTAATTAAGTATCGGATTTATATGCAAAATCTATGCACAAAATGCAAAAATATGCAAAATAAAGAAACATATGCAAATATGCAGTCCATATGTTAGCTCATTCTTAATATTTGTAAATAAAAATAGTTTCTGTCTTGGTCCCGTTCAAATCGGAAGCTCCAAAAAAAATATGCTCTTGCATATAATTCCGATCCCTACTTATAATCATGATACAAAAATAGAAGGTAGAGCCGCTGTCGTTTGTATTGACACTAAACGTGTTTATTAGGCAGGTTTACACGATCCAACATGTGCGATGAGGCTGTAACGGTAAATTCTTCTCTTGCGTTCACACGGTCACACTTTTGCTACAACATCATTCGTGCATAAGATTTCAAAGAAACATGACCACAAAATTTCTCGCAGCAATCATTGTATACGAACTTTTGGAGGATGAAGAGAAAGAGATTACAAAAAAAAAGGATATGGACAAAGGAATGGTTAAAAAGGAGGCCAAAACAATCGCACGCAACTTTGTTGCAGGAGCTGAAGTTGACTGCAATACCAGATTACAGGAATTTTTTAAGAATGGATGCTGCAGTGTACGAGAAATTATTGGCGATGGTAAAGCCCTATATCGAGAGGCAGAATACAACAATGAGGGACTCAATTTCAGCTAATGAACGCCTCTCCGCGACTTTACGAGTAGAGCTCGAAAAATTCTTTCCAGAAAATGTCGTTTTTTACAGTCGCCATCACCAATGATAACATGATGCGAAACTGAGAGGATTGACGAAATTTTGTCGTTTTTTTTGGTCACACGAACACAATCCGTGTGAGCTGAAAAGAAAATCGTCAACCCTGCCAGCTTTCTCTCTTTGTGGAACAATTCGTATTGTAGCAAGCAGCTGACTTGCAAATTTGTTCCTAACGCGGGGTTGCAATTTTTATGTACTTGTAAAAAAGTATGTTCGCAGTCTTATTGTACGAAGCAGTGTAAAATAAGGAAAAAATATATGAAATGATCAAAATTATTTAATTTAAATGAAAATGTTAGGGAAAAGTTGTAATATGCAGAGATATAACGATGTAAAAAAGAAATCCTTATTTCTTTGTGCATATGTAAAAACTAATAATAACTAATTTGCATTTTCCGAACCACCACTGAGGCAATACGGCGCGTTACCGATTTTTTTTTAACGATTTTGTAACATTTTAACAATTTTTTTAACAATGATTTCAGAGAGGAACAAATAAAAAAAATGTATTTAATGCGTTTGTTTCCCAATTCGAAAAAAACACGGACTAAACGGACCACAAAAACCAGAAGTAGCAGAAACTTATAAATGTCGGACAGTAAACAATTTATGTTTATAAGTATAGTCTGCGACTTCGCGATTATAAAATCGTATCAGAAAACATATGTATATATATGCATATATCTATATTATATTATAATTGCGACAGCCATATTTTGCTATCCTTTTACAGCCATATTTTGCTATCCCTTTTTATAAGGGATAGCAAAATATACATATTTTGCCATATTTTGCTATCCCTTTTTATAAGGGATAGCAAAATATGGCTGTCGCAATTATCGCAAAAACTCCTCTGGAGCTTTCATCAAATTCACATTTCATTCAAATTTCACGAATAAAATTCAATAAAAGCTGAATAAAAAATGTGTTAAACACGTATTAAAACACTTTTGACTGGTTTTCGGGAAATATTGTAATTTTTTAATCACTTTTCTTCCAAAAGATTACATAGTTACTAAGAAATTAAAATTGATTTTCCTATGTTTAAAAAATTGAACGTAAACGCAACCCTCGCCATGGCCCTTGTATGGGAAATCAACAGTACGTTCCTGTGCAACCTCCGGGTCTGATGTTTGGCAAAATCAACCTTAGGGTCTGATGTTATCGGTGTATTAGTGCGGATTTTGAGTATGTATTGTGATCGAGCGCTCTCAGTTTTGCATCATGTTATCATTGGCCATCACTACGTTTACGCTTCGCGAACTTTCCAGTGATGTTAACTTTTTTTTAAATCCATACGCGACTTGAAAAAAATCCCTACTTTTCCCTACGATGTCCAGCAATTTTCCCTACGAAACTCCCTACACTTATTTTCAAAGAATTTTGTAATATTTAAGGTTTTTTTAATTTTTTGTGAATAAAAGTCGCAAAAGTAAAAACCATAACATTTATTAATTCTTCTTTTAATTCATTTGCAACATGAAAACAACAAAACAAAGTTGTGCTTTGTACTGAGATGCGATTTAAAACATGGAAACATAACAACATAAAAAAAATTGTGCTTTGCACTGAGATACCATTTCATCACATTAAAAAAATCAGTACAAAAATTACACTAAGACTAATTATTTATGGTCATACTACTCAGTGTATGCAATTTTCTTAAAGTGCTGTTCTTTACATTGAAAATTTACACAGGTGATATCTTCGTCTTCTAAGTAAGAGCGAATTATAAAAATTGAAGTCAAATTGTCATGGCTTGATGTGTTCCTTTTTTGTTCGAAAATATTCTTTCAGAGTCTGCATTAGAATGTGGTAGTGCCGAAACATATTTGGCCAACTTTGACAAATTGGGAAACAACATTTGATCGTTAAAATTTTTAGTTTGACTAATTTGACTTCAAAATTTTCCATAACCAGGGTTGTTTGAAAATTCCCTAGATTTAGTGAATTATAAAAAATCTGTCCTTTTTTTCCCTACGCTCACAATTTTCGCTAAAATTCCCTACATGTAGGGAATTTTCCCTAAAGTTAACATCACTGGAACTTTCTGAAACTGCCAAAATGCACTAGGTGCTAGAGCTGGAAAACTATCGATGGCACTATCGATAGTATCGATAGTTTTCATTTTCACTTCACTATCGATGGTTTTCGTTACTATCGATACTATCGATTCGCTGCCATCTGTGTTTTCGATCAGGTCAACACGAATGTTAACGCTTTGGTAGAACTCTACCACACTTGGTAGATTAATTTTTTAATTTTCATTTTATGCAGATTTATATACATATACATTTTATTTGAATTTGGCCGATTTTCGGAAAAATTTATGTGTCTTCTTCAATTCGTAAAAAATTGTCAGATAACAAAAAAGTCTGATAAGATTGTAAAGAAATGTTTAACATGACCGATGCTATAAACCGAATTTGAACCGAAACGTGAGAAGCTGACATACTAGTATGTGTTATTTTGTCAAAGAGGGCGAGTGAGACGACTTATGTGCATATATTTTCAAGCGCGGAAACATATTCTTGAGTTTTGGTTTTTGTAGTGCTGGCTGCTTCAATTGCGTTGAAAACGTTGAATGTTTAAAAATATACTTCAATATACTTTATAATGTTTTAAAATATACTTAAAAACTAATTTCAAAATAAAAATTTCAATTAGTTTAGTTTTTTGGCTGCGATAGTATCGATAGTTTTTTCCCAAACTATCAAAACTATCTAAAGAGTTGCCACTTTTGGTCTTTTCGGACCAAAATTGGTCTGATTTTTTACTTTGGTCCGCTGGTCTGCTTAAACGAATTTCATCCGTTTTGTGATGTGAATATCTTTTCAGTAGTACAATGAATTTATTAAAAAAATAAAGTTGTAATTTAAAAATTACTAACGATAGCGCAAATTTTTAATTTGGTCGGTTGAGGTCGGATTTGGTCGGGAAAAAAATGTTTCAAGTGGCAACACTATTCAGTACTACCAACTTAACGGTCGCGTTGACAAAAACCACAAAAAATAACGAGACGAAAATTCACACAGCACTGCCAAACGTAAGCACGGTTGCCACAATCAATTACTTATCATCAGGGACTTAACTATTATAAGTTTTTTAAGAAATTACTTGCAATGTAACTATTGCAATGCAACATATATTTTATTTGTTGATATAATTATTATTTGCGACACTTAATTTTTACGTTGCATAATAACTGTTATTATTATTTACGTTGCTTCATAAGTTTTATTTATGATTTTGTTTTTCACTTACGTTGCCGATAACTATTATTTGAAAGAAAATATTTTTTACGTTGCCTAATAACTTTTATGAAATCAATTTTTTTATTTACGTTGCCTTACCACATTTTGAGTATAAATTGATTTTTAATTGTTTATTTGTGGGTGGAAATTAGGTTTCTGCAGTTAATTTGCGTTGGTCGATTTAAAACAATTAAAAATTAATTCATATCCAAAATGTAGTAATTCAACGTAAAAACTTTTGTTTTCAAAATAATAGTTATCGGCAACGTAAATGAAAAAAAATATCATAAATAAAAGTTTTGAAGCAACGTGGAAAAAAAATCTTTCAAAATAATAGTTATCGGTAATGTAAATTAAAAAAGTCATAAATAAAAGTTATGAAGCAATATAAAAAACAAAAATCCCAAAATAATAATTATCGACAACGAAAAATATACTTATTACTTATAACGGATATCTTCCCCAGCACTTATGATCTCGATGGGTTCAAGGCAAGAGTCCATAACCACTTCACTCTTAACCCTATCTCCTAACCTTTATATCCTTCCTGAACCAACGCAATGCCTCGCATTAATAGGGGTCATCCCCTGCATGTTTGTTCGAGTTTAAAAAAAAAAAATAAGAGTTATTATGCAAGTCAAAAATATTAATTACATAATAATAGCTATAGGCGACGTAAAAAAATTCTTATTGGGAATAACTATTATAAAACAATATTTTTAGAAATTCCGTGAATCCGTGACACTAAGACTAATTATTTATGGTCATACTACTCAGTGTATGCAATTTTCTTAAAGTGCTGTTCTTTACATTGAAAATTTACACAGGTGATATCTTCGTCTTCTAAGTAAGAGCGAATTATAAAAATTGAAGTCAAATTGTCATGGCTTGATGTGTTCCTTTTTTGTTCGAAAATATTCTTTCAGAGTCTGCATTAGAATGTGGTAGTGCCGAAACATATTTGGCCAACTTTGACAAATTGGGAAACAACATTTGATCGTTAAAATTTTTAGTTTGACTAATTTGACTTCAAAATTTTCCATAACCAGGGTTGTTTGAAAATTCCCTAGATTTAGTGAATTATAAAAAATCTGTCCTTTTTTTCCCTACGCTCACAATTTTCGCTAAAATTCCCTACATGTAGGGAATTTTCCCTAAAGTTAACATCACTGGAACTTTCTGAAACTGCCAAAATGCACTAGGTGCTAGAGCTGGAAAACTATCGATGGCACTATCGATAGTATCGATAGTTTTCATTTTCACTTCACTATCGATGGTTTTCGTTACTATCGATACTATCGATTCGCTGCCATCTGTGTTTTCGATCAGGTCAACACGAATGTTAACGCTTTGGTAGAACTCTACCACACTTGGTAGATTAATTTTTTAATTTTCATTTTATGCAGATTTATATACATATACATTTTATTTGAATTTGGCCGATTTTCGGAAAAATTTATGTGTCTTCTTCAATTCGTAAAAAATTGTCAGATAACAAAAAAGTCTGATAAGATTGTAAAGAAATGTTTAACATGACCGGTGCTATAAACCGAATTTGAACCGAAACGTGAGAAGCTGACATACTAGTATGTGTTATTTTGTCAAAGAGGGCGAGTGAGACGACTTATGTGCATATATTTTCAAGCGCGGAAACATATTCTTGAGTTTTGGTTTTTGTAGTGCTGGCTGCTTCAATTGCGTTGAAAACGTTGAATGTTTAAAAATATACTTCAATATACTTTATAATGTTTTAAAATATACTTAAAAACTAATTTCAAAATAAAAATTTCAATTAGTTTAGTTTTTTGGCTGCGATAGTATCGATAGTTTTTTCCCAAACTATCAAAACTATCTAAAGAGTTGCCACTTTTGGTCTTTTCGGACCAAAATTGGTCTGATTTTTTACTTTGGTCCGCTGGTCTGCTTAAACGAATTTCATCCGTTTTGTGATGTGAATATCTTTTCAGTAGTACAATGAATTTATTAAAAAAATAAAGTTGTAATTTAAAAATTACTAACGATAGCGCAAATTTTTAATTTGGTCGGTTGAGGTCGGATTTGGTCGGGAAAAAAATGTTTCAAGTGGCAACACTATTCAGTACTACCAACTTAACGGTCGCGTTGACAAAAACCACAAAAAATAACGAGACGAAAATTCACACAGCACTGCCAAACGTAAGCACGGTTGCCACAATCAATTACTTATCATCAGGGACTTAACTATTATAAGTTTTTTAAGAAATTACTTGCAATGTAACTATTGCAATGCAACATATATTTTATTTGTTGATATAATTATTATTTGCGACACTTAATTTTTACGTTGCATAATAACTGTTATTATTATTTACGTTGCTTCATAAGTTTTATTTATGATTTTGTTTTTCACTTACGTTGCCGATAACTATTATTTGAAAGAAAATATTTTTTACGTTGCCTAATAACTTTTATGAAATAAATTTTTTTATTTACGTTGCCTTACCACATTTTGAGTATAAATTGATTTTTAATTGTTTATTTGTGGGTGGAAATTAGGTTTCTGCAGTTAATTTGCGTTGGTCGATTTAAAACAATTAAAAATTAATTCATATCCAAAATGTAGTAATTCAACGTAAAAACTTTTGTTTTCAAAATAATAGTTATCGGCAACGTAAATGAAAAAAAATATCATAAATAAAAGTTTTGAAGCAACGTGGAAAAAAAATCTTTCAAAATAATAGTTATCGGTAATGTAAATTAAAAAAGTCATAAATAAAAGTTATGAAGCAATATAAAAAACAAAAATCCCAAAATAATAATTATCGACAACGAAAAATATACTTATTACTTATAACGGATATCTTCCCCAGCACTTATGATCTCGATGGGTTCAAGGCAAGAGTCCATAACCACTTCACTCTTAACCCTATCTCCTAACCTTTATATCCTTCCTGAACCAACGCAATGCCTCGCATTAATAGGGGTCATCCCCTGCATGTTTGTTCGAGTTTAAAAAAAAAAAATAAGAGTTATTATGCAAGTCAAAAATATTAATTACATAATAATAGCTATAGGCGACGTAAAAAAATTCTTATTGGGAATAACTATTATAAAACAATATTTTTAGAAATTCCGTGAATAAGGGCAATTTTTTTATTCCCAAAAATATTGATAATAATTATTTTAAGTCTCTGCTTTTAATTAAGTATCGGATTTATATGCAAAATCTATGCACAAAATGCAAAAATATGCAAAATAAAGAAACATATGCAAATATGCAGTCCATATGTTAGCTCATTCTTAATATTTGTAAATAAAAATAGTTTCTGTCTTGGTCCCGTTCAAATCGGAAGCTCCAAAAAAAATATGCTCTTGCATATAATTCCGATCCCTACTTATAATCATGATACAAAAATAGAAGGTAGAGCCGCTGTCGTTTGTATTGACACTAAACGTGTTTATTAGGCAGGTTTACACGATCCAACATGTGCGATGAGGCTGTAACGGTAAATTCTTCTCTTGCGTTCACACGGTCACACTTTTGCTACAACATCATTCGTGCATAAGATTTCAAAGAAACATGACCACAAAATTTCTCGCAGCAATCATTGTATACGAACTTTTGGAGGATGAAGAGGAAGAGATTACAAAAAAAAAAGGATATGGACAAAGGAATGGTTAAAAAGGAGGCCAAAACAATCGCACGCAACTTTGTTGCAGGAGCTGAAGTTGACTGCAATACCAGATTACAGGAATTTTTTAAGAATGGATGCTGCAGTGTACGAGAAATTATTGGCGATGGTAAAGCCCTATATCGAGAGGCAGAATACAACAATGAGGGACTCAATTTCAGCTAATGAACGCCTCTCCGCGACTTTACGAGTAGAGCTCGAAAAATTCTTTCCAGAAAATGTCGTTTTTTACAGTCGCCATCACCAATGATAACATGATGCGAAACTGAGAGGATTGACGAAATTTTGCCGTTTTTTTTGGTCACACGAACACAATCCGTGTGAGCTGAAAAGAAAATCGTCAACCCTGCCAGCTTTCTCTCTTTGTGGAACAATTCGTATTGTAGCAAGCAGCTGACTTGCAAATTTGTTCCTAACGCGGGGTTGCAATTTTTATGTACTTGTAAAAAAGTATGTTCGCAGTCTTATTGTACGAAGCAGTGTAAAATAAGGAAAAAATATATGAAATGATCAAAATTATTTAATTTAAATGAAAATGTTAGGGAAAAGTTGTAATATGCAGAGATATAACGATGTAAAAAAGAAATCCTTATTTCTTTGTGCATATGTAAAAACTAATAATAACTAATTTGCATTTTCCGAACCACCACTGAGGCAATACGGCGCGTTACCGATTTTTTTTTAACGATTTTGTAACATTTTAACAATTTTTTTAACAATGATTTCAGAGAGGAACAAATAAAAAAAAATGTATTTAATGCGTTTGTTTCCCAATTCGAAAAAAACACGGACTAAACGGACCACAAAAACCAGAAGTAGCAGAAACTTATAAATGTCGGACAGTAAACAATTTATGTTTATAAGTATAGTCTGCTACTTCGCGATTATAAAATCGTATCAGAAAACATATGTATATATATGCATATATCTATATTATATTATAATTGCGACAGCCATATTTTGCTATCCCTTTTTATAAGGGATAGCAAAATATACATATTTTGCCATATTTTGCTATCCCTTTTTATAAGGGATAGCAAAATATGGCTGTCGCAATTATCGCAAAAACTCCTCTGGAGCTTTCATCAAATTCACATTTCATTCAAATTTCACGAATAAAATTCAATAAAAGCTGAATAAAAAATGTGTTAAACACGTATTAAAACACTTTTGACTGGTTTTCGGGAAATATTGTAATTTTTTAATCACTTTTCTTCCAAAAGATTACATAGTTACTAAGAAATTAAAATTGATTTTCCTATGTTTAAAAAATTGAACGTAAACGCAACCCTCGCCATGGCCCTTGTATGGGAAATCAACAGTACGTTCCTGTGCAACCTCCGGGTCTGATGTTTGGCAAAATCAACCTTAGGGTCTGATGTTATCGGTGTATTAGTGCGGATTTTGAGTATGTATTGTGATCGAGCGCTCTCAGTTTTGCATCATGTTATCATTGGCCATCACTACGTTTACGCTTCGCGAACTTTCCAGTGATGTTAACTTTTTTTTAAATCCATACGCGACTTGAAAAAAATCCCTACTTTTCCCTACGATGTCCAGCAATTTTCCCTACGAAACTCCCTACACTTATTTTCAAAGAATTTTGTAATATTTAAGGTTTTTTTAATTTTTTGTGAATAAAAGTCGCAAAAGTAAAAACCATAACATTTATTAATTCTTCTTTTAATTCATTTGCAACATGAAAACAACAAAACAAAGTTGTGCTTTGTACTGAGATGCGATTTAAAACATGGAAACATAACAACATAAAAAAAATTGTGCTTTGCACTGAGATACCATTTCATCACATTAAAAAAATCAGTACAAAAATTACACTAAGACTAATTATTTATGGTCATACTACTCAGTGTATGCAATTTTCTTAAAGTGCTGTTCTTTACATTGAAAATTTACACAGGTGATATCTTCGTCTTCTAAGTAAGAGCGAATTATATAAATTGAAGTCAAATTGTCATGGCTTGATGTGTTCCTTTTTTGTTCGAAAATATTCTTTCAGTCTGCATTAGAATGTGGTAGTGCCGAAACATATTTGGCCAACTTTGACAAATTGGGAAACAACATTTGATCGTTAAAATTTTTAGTTTGACTAATTTGACTTCAAAATTTTCCATAACCAGGGTTGTTTGAAAATTCCCTAGATTTAGTGAATTATAAAAAATCTGTCCTTTTTTTCCCTACGCTCACAATTTTCGCTAAAATTCCCTACATGTAGGGAATTTTCCCTAAAGTTAACATCACTGGAACTTTCTGAAACTGCCAAAATGCACTAGGTGCTAGAGCTGGAAAACTATCGATGGCACTATCGATAGTATCGATAGTTTTCATTTTCACTTCACTATCGATGGTTTTCGTTACTATCGATACTATCGATTCGCTGCCATCTGTGTTTTCGATCAGGTCAACACGAATGTTAACGCTTTGGTAGAACTCTACCACACTTGGTAGATTAATTTTTTAATTTTCATTTTATGCAGATTTATATACATATACATTTTATTTGAATTTGGCCGATTTTCGGAAAAATTTATGTGTCTTCTTCAATTCGTAAAAAATTGTCAGATAACAAAAAAGTCTGATAAGATTGTAAAGAAATGTTTAACATGACTGGTGCTATAAACCGAATTTGAACCGAAACGTGAGAAGCTGACATACTAGTATGTGTTATTTTGTCAAAGAGGGCGAGTGAGACGACTTATGTGCATATTTTTTCAAGCGCGGAAACATATTCTTGAGTTTTGGTTTTTGTAGTGCTGGCTGCTTCAATTGCGTTGAAAACGTTGAATGTTTAAAAATATACTTCAATATACTTTATAATGTTTTAAAATATACTTAAAAACTAATTTCAAAATAAAAATTTCAATTAGTTTAGTTTTTTGGCTGCGATAGTATCGATAGTTTTTTTCCAAACTATCTAAAGAGTTGCCACTTTTGGTCTTTTCGGACCAAAATTGGTCTGATTTTTTACTTTGGTCCGCTGGTCTGCTTAAACGAATTTCATCCGTTTTGTGATGTGAATATCTTTTCAGTAGTACAATGAATTTATTAAAAAAATAAAGTTGTAATTTAAAAATTACTAGCGATAGCGCAAATTTTTGTTTTGGTCGGTTGAGGTCGGATTTGGTCGGGAAAAAAATGTTTCAAGTGGCAACACTATTCAGTACTACCAACTTAACGGTCGCGTTGACAAAAACCACAAAAAATAACGAGACGAAAATTCACACAGCACTGCCAAACGTAAGCACGGTTGCCACAATCAATTACTTATCATCAGGGACTTAACTATTATAAGTTTTTTAAGAAATTACTTGCAATGTAACTATTGCAATGCAACATATATTTTATTTGTTGATATAATTATTATTTGCGACACTTAATTTTTACGTTGCATAATAACTGTTATTATTATTTACGTTGCTTCATAAGTTTTATTTATGATTTTGTTTTTCACTTACGTTGCCGATAACTATTATTTGAAAGAAAATATTTTTTACGTTGCCTAATAACTTTTATGAAATAAATTTTTTTATTTACGTTGCCTTACCACATTTTGAGTATAAATTGATTTTTAATTGTTTATTTGTGGGTGGAAATTAGGTTTCTGCAGTTAATTTGCGTTGGTCGATTTAAAACAATTAAAAATTAATTCATATCCAAAATGTAGTAATTCAACGTAAAAACTTTTGTTTTCAAAATAATAGTTATCGGCAACGTAAATGAAAAAAAATATCATAAATAAAAGTTTTGAAGCAACGTGGAAAAAAAATCTTTCAAAATAATAGTTATCGGTAATGTAAATTAAAAAAGTCATAAATAAAAGTTATGAAGCAATATAAAAAAGAAAAATCCCAAAATAATAATTATCGACAACGAAAAATATACTTATTACTTATAACGGATATCTTCCCCAGCACTTATGATCTCGATGGGTTCAAGGCAAGAGTCCATAACCACTTCACTCTTAACCCTATCTCCTAACCTTTATATCCTTCCTGAACCAACGCAATGCCTCGCATTAATAGGGGTCATCCCCTGCATGTTTGTTCGAGTTTAAAAAAAAAAAATAAGAGTTATTATGCAAGTCAAAAATATTAATTACATAATAATAGCTATAGGCGACGTAAAAAAATTCTTATTGGGAATAACTATTATAAAACAATATTTTTAGAAATTCCGTGAATAAGGGCAATTTTTTTATTCCCAAAAATATTGATAATAATTATTTTAAGTCTCTGCTTTTAATTAAGTATCGGATTTATATGCAAAATCTATGCACAAAATGCAAAAATATGCAAAATAAAGAAACATATGCAAATATGCAGTCCATATGTTAGCTCATTCTTAATATTTGTAAATAAAAATAGTTTCTGTCTTGGTCCCGTTCAAATCGGAAGCTCCAAAAAAAATATGCTCTTGCATATAATTCCGATCCCTACTTATAATCATGATACAAAAATAGAAGGTAGAGCCGCTGTCGTTTGTATTGACACTAAACGTGTTTATTAGGCAGGTTTACACGATCCAACATGTGCGATGAGGCTGTAACGGTAAATTCTTCTCTTGCGTTCACACGGTCACACTTTTGCTACAACATCATTCGTGCATAAGATTTCAAAGAAACATGACCACAAAATTTCTCGCAGCAATCATTGTATACGAACTTTTGGAGGATGAAGAGGAAGAGATTACAAAAAAAAAGGATATGGACAAAGGAATGGTTAAAAAGGAGGCCAAAACAATCGCACGCAACTTTGTTGCAGGAGCTGAAGTTGACTGCAATACCAGATTACAGGAATTTTTTAAGAATGGATGCTGCAGTGTACGAGAAATTATTGGCGATGGTAAAGCCCTATATCGAGAGGCAGAATACAACAATGAGGGACTCAATTTCAGCTAATGAACGCCTCTCCGCGACTTTACGAGTAGAGCTCGAAAAATTCTTTCCAGAAAATGTCGTTTTTTACAGTCGCCATCACCAATGATAACATGATGCGAAACTGAGAGGATTGACGAAATTTTGTCGTTTTTTTTGGTCACACGAACACAATCCGTGTGAGCTGAAAAGAAAATCGTCAACCCTGCCAGCTTTCTCTCTTTGTGGAACAATTCGTATTGTAGCAAGCAGCTGACTTGCAAATTTGTTCCTAACGCGGGGTTGCAATTTTTATGTACTTGTAAAAAAGTATGTTCGCAGTCTTATTGTACGAAGCAGTGTAAAATAAGGAAAAAATATATGAAATGATCAAAATTATTTAATTTAAATGAAAATGTTAGGGAAAAGTTGTAATATGCAGAGATATAACGATGTAAAAAAGAAATCCTTATTTCTTTGTGCATATGTAAAAACTAATAATAACTAATTTGCATTTTCCGAACCACCACTGAGGCAATACGGCGCGTTACCGATTTTTTTTTAACGATTTTGTAACATTTTAACAATTTTTTTAACAATGATTTCAGAGAGGGACAAATAAAAAAAAATGTATTTAATGCGTTTGTTTCCCAATTCGAAAAAAACACGGACTAAACGGAGCACAAAAACCAGAAGTAGCAGAAACTTATAAATGTCGGACAGTAAACAATTTATGTTTATAAGTATAGTCTGCTACTTCGCGATTATAAAATCGTATCAGAAAACATATGTATATATATGCATATATCTATATTATATTATAATTGCGACAGCCATATTTTGCTATCCCTTTACAGCCATATTTTGCTATCCCTTTTTATAAGGGATAGCAAAATATACATATTTTGCCATATTTTGCTATCCCTTTTTATAAGGGATAGCAAAATATGGCTGTCGCAATTATCGCAAAAACTCCTCTGGAGCTTTCATCAAATTCACATTTCATTCAAATTTCACGAATAAAATTCAATAAAAGCTGAATAAAAAATGTGTTAAACACGTATTAAAACACTTTTGACTGGTTTTCGGGAAATATTGTAATTTTTTAATCACTTTTCTTCCAAAAGATTACATAGTTACTAAGAAATTAAAATTGATTTTCCTATGTTTAAAAAATTGAACGTAAACGCAACCCTCGCCATGGCCCTTGTATGGGAAATCAACAGTACGTTCCTGTGCAACCTCCGGGTCTGATGTTTGGCAAAATCAACCTTAGGGTCTGATGTTATCGGTGTATTAGTGCGGATTTTGAGTATGTATTGTGGTCGAGCGCTCTCAGTTTTGCATCATGTTATCATTGGCCATCACTACGTTTACGCTTCGCGAACTTTCCAGTGATGTTAACTTTTTTTTAAATCCATACGCGACTTGAAAAAAATCCCTACTTTTCCCTACGATGTCCAGCAATTTTCCCTACGAAACTCCCTACACTTATTTTCAAAGAATTTTGTAATATTTTTTTTTTTTTTTAATTTTTTGTGAATAAAAGTCGCAAAAGTAAAAACCATAACATTTATTAATTCTGTTTTTTAATTCATTTGCAACATGAAAACAACAAAACAAAGTTGTGCTATGTACTGAGATGCGATTTAAAACATGGAAACATAACAACATAAAAAAAATTGTGCTTTGCACTGAGATACCATTTCATCACATTAAAAAAATCAGTACAAAAATTACACTAAGACTAATTATTTATGGTCATACTACTCAGTGTATGCAATTTTCTTAAAGTGCTGTTCTTTACATTGAAAATTTACACAGGTGATATCTTCGTCTTCTAAGTAAGAGCGAATTATATAAATTGAAGTCAAATTGTCATGGCTTGATGTGTTCCTTTTTTGTTCGAAAATATTCTTTCAGAGTCTGCATTAGAATGTGGTAGTGCCGAAACATATTTGGCCAACTTTGACAAATTGGGAAACAACATTTGATCGTTAAAATTTTTAGTTTGACAAATTTGACTTCAAAATTTTCCATAACCAGGGTTGTTTGAAAATTCCCTAGATTTAGTGAATTATAAAAAATCTGTCGAGTCATCGACTAAACCCCGTCGTGTGCGGACGTTCGCTCTTCCTATTGCGCTTTTGATCTACTGTCACATCAGTAATTTCTCACTACTCTCTATTCTTCTTCTTTCGTGCTTCCACGTGTTTCTTTCGCTGGTGTAAACAAGCCTAAAATTCACTGCGCGGATAATAAAATAAGTGCTCAACATGCCCCCCGGGGCAACAAATCTAGGGGAAAATAGGTTCGCCCTTCTTTCCTCTAGTCCTCAATCGAAAAGGAAAAAAGCCGACAAATCGGTTGAAGATTTCCCCGAGCTACCGCCCGTTAACACTACAAAGAACGACGACCCAAAATTCATTGTATTAAAATCGTGTGACAACAATAAGCCCTTATCTCGATTTTCGTGTTTTTTGGTACACAAAGCTCTAACAGCCATAAGTAAAGATGTGAAAATCACTGAAATGAGAGATGGAAATCTGTTGCTATTAGCTAAAAACAAAAAGACAGCTGAAAAATTTCTAAACACTAAAAGCCTTCCAGGCATCGGTAAAATTGAAGCCAAATACCACGAACAACTCAATTGTGTTAAAGGTACAATTTTCGCTCCGTTCCTTAATCATGTACCAGATCACGAGATTGTCGAAGGTTTGGAAGCGTATGGCGTAACGTCCATTTACAGGTTTCAGAGGAAAATTGAAGGAATTTTAACACCTACTGGTGCGTTGCTCCTAACCTTTGAAAGCTACAAACTCCCCGAAAAAATTGATGTTGCTTGGAGAAAATTATCGGTACGCCCCTTTTTCCCCAACCCGATGCGATGTAAGTCATGCCAAAAGCTCGGGCACACATTGAAGCATTGCAAAAATCTCCCCGCTTGTGTCAATTGCAATTTCCCACCACACGAAGGAGAGAAATGCACAAGAACCATGTGCGCAAACTGCTCCGGCGCACACTCTTCAGCCGCAAATACCTGCCCAAAGTTCGTTCAAGCGAAAGAAATTCTGAAAATAAAAACCGTAGACAAATGTAGCATGCGCGAAGCAACTATTAAATACCGGGCTAAAGCTTCTTCAACCACAACGCTTCAAACATTCTCTGAAATTGCGAAACCTCTCGCTCTCGTAGCCTCCAACAATAGCAACAAAACCTCCGAAAATAATACAACAACAAAACCTAACTCTAGCAACTCTCCCTCTCGTACCACACACGATCCAACATCAACCTCACTATTAAAATCCAACACCAGCAACTTCACCTCAACCCCCAACCTCCCCTCAAACACATTCAATGATCTTCCCCTTTCCTTACTTCTGCGCCCAGAGAAGCAATGCGTTCCAACTTGACACCAGCCAAGTCAAATGACATTGCTCAGTTACCAGAAGCTTCAAATTAAAAAACTCCTCCTAATCTACGCGACTAACCACGCTCTGCCAAGCCGACTGTGTACTTGTAGTTGCCCACAACAATCCCACACGCATTTTTCTCCTTTAATTTTTCTGTCCACTTCTCTCAGTTCTATCTCCCTCTCTCATGCTGACTATCCTACAATGGAACATGAACGGCTCCGTCAATAATTACCACGAGCTTGAAACAATTCTCAATAGCTACTCTCCTTCCATTCTCCTCTTAAATGAAACCCACATTCCACCAAACCAACCTGCACATACACCCAAAAGCTATATTGGTTATTTCCACAATCTCCCACACATATCTACAAAGAAACAAGGAATAGCGATTTTAATTAAAAGAAACATCTCCCACAAAGTGATACCTCTCCAATCAAACTTATCCACATTAGCCATTGAAATTAACACATCACCGAAACTTGTAGTAGCTTGCATATACATCCCTCCTTCCCAAAACTTTGCTTCTGCCGATATACTCCAATTGTTAAGGCAAATTAATTCACCGTATATTCTAGGGGGTGACTTGAATGCCTGGAGTACAATCTGGGGTTCTGCTTACTCCAACCCTAGAGGAGTCAAAATCGAAGACGCATTACTCTCTTCCAGCCTAATCTGTCTAAACGACGGTTCGGTCACACACCACTCCACCCACAACACATTCTCAAACATCGACGTCACCTTTTGTTCTGCTAACTTAGCACCCCAATGCTCATGGCGAGTCTTAAACTCTTTACATGGTAGCGACCACTTCCCAATTTGGATTGAAACAAAATCGCTCGGCAACCAGGCTGCATTTAAATTCACACCCAGATTCAAAACAGAAAAAGCAGACTGGAAAAAATTCAGCCAAATCTGCGACCACCTTTGCGAAACCTCGCAAGTCTCGTCCAACCCAAATCAAGAGGCCGCCAAAATCCTGAGAATCATTCGCACTGCAGCCCATTTCGCCATCCCACAAACTCAACCCATCAATGCTAAGAAAACAATCCCCTGGTGGAACGCCGACCTAACCAAACTACGGCTCTCCAAACAGAAACTCTGGCATGAATACAAACGTATGCGTTCAGACGAAAATTTACTAATGAATAAAAAAGCTAATGCAGTGTTTAGACGCTCAGCGAAATTAGCTAAAAGGAAAAAGTTTGAGGAACTCACTGAAAATATTAAACCCACCACAAACCCTAAGAAAATTTGGGACGACATTAAAATGCTTACTGGGTCTCCAAAACAATCCCTTTTTTCTCACATTCAAACAGAAAACGGCTCTCTATCTTGCCCCCTCGACATTGCCAACCACTTCGCTTCCTTCCTGTCTCTCGCCTCAGCTGATGCCAGCTTTTCTCACACTTTCCGCAACTTAAAATCCGAACGACTAAGCCACGAGCCACAGATATCATACCGGCTGCCGCCGCCTGCCAAGGAATTAGAGGAGGAAATTCGATTATCGGAACTCGATTTCGCACTTTCGTCGGTAAAAGGCAAGACCCAATTATTCAAAACCTGCCCATTTCTGCCAAACATCGGCTACTCAATCTCTTCAACAATATATTCGATAGTGGGTGTTATCCACAATCCTGGAAAACTTCATGCATCGTTCCCCTGTTGAAACCCAACAAGACTTCTTCTGACGCCAACAACTACAGGCCGATATCGCTCTTACCTTGTCTCGGTAAAATCCTTGAGAAAATCTTAGTTAACCGACTAATGTGGTATAGCAACAAAAGAAAGGTCATCAGCCCAAATCAAACAGCATACAAAAAAGGTCATGGCACAATCGATGCCCTATTACATCTGGACCAATTCATCACTAATGCCCTTTCCACCAGAAACCACGTTTCCATTCTAGCAATCGACTTTCAGAAAGCCTTCGACCGCATTGGTGTACACATAGTACTGAGGCAACTAGACAGGTGGAAACTTGGCCCTAAAATTAAAAAATTCGTCAAGAACTTTCTTTGCCATAGAAAATTCAAAGTAAAAATTAATGGTTTTCTGTCCGACTTAGCCTCATTAGACAATGGCACCCCCCAAGGGTCGCCCCTATCCGCCTTTCTCTTTATAACTGCGTTTGACGAAATTGTTCAGTACACTAACAACCATCGCGGAATCGAATGCCAACTTTACGCCGATGATGTAATTTTCTACACCAAAAATGCTAACCTCACGCAGACCGCTGAGCTTTTTGAAAATATCTTAGCTGAAATAACAACATGGTCCTTATCATCAGGAACAACTATCTCCTACGACAAATCAAAAACCTTACACATTTGTAGAAAGCACAGCTGTTCTGGTTTACTAACGTTTTCTAATGTTATAAATATTTCAATGGTACTGGAACTTAAAATCTTAGGAATAGTGATAGATTCTAAATATAGCTTTAAGTCTCATTGTAACTACATTAAACATTGTCTACTAGCAAGATCAAATATTATCAAGTACCTAGCATCCAAGAAAAGCCTAATCCATCCGTCCACGCTCATCAACATTACCAAGGCTCTAATACTGTCCAAGATCGACTATGCCCTACCTATTTTCGGCAACTGCGCCGCTTCTTCAATTAAGAAGCTCGCTACTCCCTACAACGTCGCCGTACGCAGAAGCATCCGGGCTTTTCCAACTACACCTCTAAAAAATCTTTTTGCTGAAACTGGTCTGCCATCTATACCTGACAGAGTCGTTGACTGCACCCGGCGTCTGCTACCAAAGCTGCTTTTCACAAACAACTCCATTCTTGCCAAAGACGTTCACAACGCTCTCTCAAGGAGACGAAAACCGAGATTCCCGTCAGTCATCTCGTGCTGCGTCGACTTTGCCAAGCAGTTTGAGTTACCGTCCAACAACCATCTGGCAACAACTGAAACTCGCCCACAATGGGCGATTAAAAATGTTGCCTTTGCGATCAGGACTCTAAAATTCTCAAAACACAACACTACTCACGAACAATTCAGACTACTCTTCGCTTCAGAGAAAACAAAATACTCAAGCGCTGGCTGGAGTTTCATATTCACTGACGGTGCTAAAACGGCTCACAATACAACATTTGCAGTCACAAACGAAAATGGCGATTTGATAACGCACCGCAGACTCCACTCAATATGTTCATCGTTTACAGCGGAAGTCGCTGCCTTATTAGAAGCTGTCGCCCACGCTAAACGTAGCAGACGGAAGATCATCATATGCACCGACAGTAAATCCTGTATTGACGCTGTAGGATCCCCCGAAAACACCCAAAGGGAAATAGTCACCTTACGCAACAGTCTACTAAATTCCCCAAACAAAATCAAACTAATGTGGGTCCCCGGCCACACCGGAATACCAGGCAATGAAAAAGCAGACACAGCAGCGAAAAGTGCAGCATCCGCAGCTACCATAACTTTTGGCTATTTCACAAAACAAGATCTCCTAACTGAAATTACACACTTAAGACATAAAATGCAAATTGACGACTGGAATAGTTATACTCACCACTACTCCAAAATCAACCCCTCCAGAGGGAAACCTATCTACACTGCTGACATCCCCGTTCGTGCCGTCAGACCCTTCATACGCCTACGCCTTGGACATACAATAATTACACACGCTCATCTTCTGCAACGTGCCTCTCAAAGTATTTGTCCGTTCTGTACGGAGAGCGCTTCGCTTGAACACATCTTAGCAGACTGCCCCATCATAGCAACAGCCCGACATGACTTTCTTGGATCCAGCAACCCATTCGAACTTCTAAGCAACCCTACCCTTAGTAATGTGGAAATGATTTATAATTTTCTTAAAGAAACCGATCTTCTTCGACAAATATAATAAGCTACTCCGTGTATATATCAGACAGCCGAAGGCCTCTGCTGCCAGTGCTGCTAGGTACTTATTTGTAGAATATTAACTATTGTACAAATATTATTATAAAATAAAATAAAAAAAAATTAAAAAAAAATCTGTCCTTTTTTCCCTACGCTCACAATTTTCGCTAAAATTCCCTACATGTATTCCCTACATGTAGGGAATTTTCCCTAAAGTTAACATCACTGGAACTTTCTGAAACTGCCAAAATGCACTAGGTGCTAGAGCTGGAAAACTATCGATGGCACTATCGATAGTATCGATAGTTTTCATTTTCACTTCACTATCGATGGTTTTCGTAACTATCGATACTATCGATTCGCTGCCATCTGTGTTTTCGATCAGGTCAACACGAATGTTAACGCTTTGGTAGAACTCTACCAAACTTGGTAGATTAATTTTTTAATTTTCATTTTATGCAGATTTATATACATATACATTTTATTTGAATTTGGCCGATTTTCGGAAAAATTTATGTGTCTTCTTCAATTCGTAAAAAATTGTCAGATAACAAAAAAGTGTGATAAGATTGTAAAGAAATGTTTAGCATGACCGGTGCTATAAACCGAATTTGAACCGAAACGTGAGAAGCTGACATACTAGTATCTGTTATTTTGTCAAACAGGGCGAGTGAGACGACTTATGTGCATATTTTTTCAAGCGCGGAAACATATTCTTGAGTTTTGGTTTTTGTCGTGCTGGCTGCTTCAATTGCGTTGAAAACGTTGAATGTTTAAAAATATACTTCAATATACTTTATAATGTTTTAAAATATACTTAAAAACTAATTTCAAAATAAAAATTTCAATTAGTTTAGTTTTTTGGCTGCGATAGTATCGATAGTTTTTTCCAAACTATCAAAACTATCTAAAGAGTTGCCACTTTTGGTCTTTTCGGACCAAAATTGGTCTGATTTTTTTACTTTGGTCCGCTGGTCTGCTTAAACGAATTTCATCCGTTTTGTGATGTGAATATCTTTTCAGTAGTACAATGAATTTATTAAAAAAATAAAGTTGTAATTTAAAAATTACTAACGATAACGCAAATTTTTAATTTGGTCGGTTGAGGTCGGATTTGGTCGGGAAAAAAATTTTTCAAGTGGCAACACTATTCAGTACTACCAACTTAACGGTCGCGTTGACAAAAACCACAAAAAATAACGAGACGAAAATTCACACAGCAATACCAAACGTAAGCACGGTTGCCACAATCAATTACTTATCATCAGGGACTTAACTATTATAAGTTTTTTAAGAAATTACTTGCAATGTAACTATTGCAATGCAACATATATTTTATTTGTTGATTATAATTATTATTTGCGACACTGAATTTTTACGTTGCATAATAACTGTTATTATTATTTACGTTGCTTCATAAGTTTTATTTATGATTTTGTTTTTCATTTACGTTGCCGATAACTATTATTTGAAAGAAAATATTTTTTACGTTGCCTCATAACTTTTATGAAATAAATTTTTTTATTTACGTTGCCTTACCACATTTTGAGTATAAATTGATTTTTAATTGTTTATTTGTGGGTGGAAATTAGGTTTCTGCAGTTAATTTGCGTTGGTCGGTTTAAAACAATTAAAAATTAATTCATATCTGTAGTATTTAATGGTACGGTGGCATCACCCGAGCAGTGGCACTGTTCAGTGTGCATTGGCAACACTCGAGCGATGGCACTACTCGCGGCATGATGGCTGACGTTGCCGCCAAAAGCCAAAGTAGCAAGTGAAAACCGCGCGAAAGACACAGGGAGACGAATAAGTGACAGCGAACGAGACGGACGTGCCGAGCAGAGTCGGCAAGACACCAGTTACCCCATATATTGTTTTTTTCCAATCCTTTGTATTACACACTTCTATTAAATAAAGCAAGTAAGCTGAAAGTTACAAAAAAATAAGCTTACTACAGTTCAGAAGTGGGATAAAAGACCTACTGCGAGTGTCGGCCAACAATTTCACAACAACGTGAGTAAGTGCAGCGTCCAGCGGAGCACCCGCCTCGATTTCACAACAACGTGAGTTAGTGCAGCGTCCAGCGGAGCACCCGCCGCAACTTCACAACAGCGCGAGTTAGTGCAGTGTCCAGCGGAGCACCCGCCGCAATTTCATAACAACGCGGGTTAGTGCATCGTCCAGCGGAGCACCCACTTACGAATCCAGCACCATGAATCGAGCGACAAAGGGCCAATTGATGGCTGAGCTGACGGCTGCGGGCATTTCGCCGCCGCCGAACTCGACACGCACCACTTTGATGGCACCTTTGCGCGCACTAGAACAAGAAACGGCGTCCACGTCGGGCCGACGTAAATTTGATTTTTCCGAAATGGACAGTGCAATTGCCGACTTCACGGGCGACGACTCCTATGGCATCCGGAAGTGGATCGCCGACTTCGAAGATATTTCAGCCACGCTCGATTGCGGTGATCGCGATCGATACATTTGTGCGCGCCGCAAGTTGAAGGGAACAGCAGGTGTGTTCCTCCGCACAATTAATGTCACCAATTGGGCGGAGTTGCGTCCTATGCTAGTGGCTGAGTTCGATCGCCGTACGAGCCGCCAAGAAGTCTACGACCAGCTGCGTCAGCGTTTTAAGAAGAAAAACGAGACGAGCTTCCGGTACGTCCTTATTATGGTGGAGATTGCCTCACATGCAGACATCGAAGCCAACGAAGTCATTGAAGCGATAATTGCCGGCCTACAAGATCGTACCTCCGATATTTCGATCTTGTATGGCGCAACCGACATCCAGCAGCTGAAGGAGCTGATGGTTCGATACGACAAGCTGAAATTGCGCCGCTCCGAAGTGCGCCTTCCGATTCCAGCTGTCACACCTCCGACGAGCGCCACCCACACCAAACTTCCGACTTCCGCCGCAGCTAGTGGACCACGCTGCTTTAATTGTTCCGGCTATGGGCATTTTTCCTCTGAGTGTCCAAAAGAGCGTCGCGTTCCTGGTTCGTGCTTTCGATGTGGCAACCTTGGCCACCAACAAGCTGACTGCCCGTCAGCCCCGAAGAAACAACGAGCCGCGTTCGTGGGCGTCCACAGTGCCCGGCCTATCGCCCGAGAAGATGACGACGGTGATGACGAGGGGACAGCTCAGACCATGAGCGCACTTCAGATGGTGAGTGTTGTGTTTAAGTCGAGTGATTCCAAATGCACAGGTGTAATTGGTTGTAATTCTCTTCTTGATACGGGTAGCCCCGTTAGCTTTATTACAATATCCTTGGTTCCGGAGTTTGTCAAGATTGGACAACCGAGGCCATCGAACTTTTGCGGATTGGGCAAGGCTAATATAGTCACTCACGGTGAGCTGGGTGTTGCTGTGCTACTGCAGAATCGTGTGCGGATAATTCCTGTGTTGGTTCTGTCAGACGACGCTCTTCCGTTCCCGATGCTGCTTGGCAGGGATGCACTCCAGTCATTTAAAATCCTACTGTATTCTTGCCCAATCATTCCTATTCCTGAACATAGTTCTGTATTTAACGTTTCTGGCAATGCCATATTAAATGAACCAAAAGACGTGTGCGTTTGTAATTCACCTCTGACTTCCGAAGTGGCTCAATTGAATAGTGTAAGTGAAAGTGGGGGCTCATCCAGGCGAATTCTCATTAATTTGAAGGGAATTGTTTCAAATTTCTTTGCCACTCCGCGTCGAACATTGTCGCGGCCTGGTGCCATTGAGGCGCTTGATGAGTCCCAAAATTCTCAGAATCCTTGGGTTCTTGTATCTTCCGACGAAATTGACATTGATCCGCAGCTTGCTGCACCGTTCCGTGACTGCTTACGCCACGGGATTACCTCCGAATATTTGAAGTTTGATCAAAGTTCGGTGACTGTCCCGAATTATGATATGACGATACGCCTCACCACCGATACGCCGTTCTTTTGCTCGCCTCGGCGACTCTCTTACCGCGAGAAGGATGAAGTGAGTGCGATCATAGGTGACCTTCTGCGACGCGAAGTAATCAGAGTCAGCGATTCACCCTATGCTTCACCTATTGTGTTAGTTAAGAAGAAAAATGGTGAAACGCGCATGTGTGTTGATTATAGAGCGCTCAATAAATTGACAATACGAGACAATTTTCCTATTCCGTTAATTGACGATTGCCTTGAATATCTCGACAATAAGAAAATATTTACGTTGCTTGATCTCAAGAATGGTTTTCACCACGTGAAAATGGCGGATGACTCGACGCGATACACTTCTTTCGTAACCCCGAGTGGTCAATACGAGTACATCCGAATGCCATTCGGGCTGAGAAATGCATCCTCAGTGTTTCAGCGGTTCATATCGCGAATCCTTAAGCCTTTTACCGATACCGGACTTATTGTAGTCTATTTTGACGATATTGTGATCGCCTCAAGGGACATTGCCGAGCATATGGAGTTGATAATCGACGTCCTGCGCTGTCTTGCTCGTAATGGACTAGAGTTGCGATTGTCAAAGTGCAAGTTTGCTTACGAACAGATTGAATATCTGGGATACAATGTCTCAGCGTCTGGTATTACTCCCAGTGGGGACCATATACACGCTATACAAAATTACCCAGTGCCAAAAAACTCTAAGGAGCTACATTCATATTTGGGATTATGCTCATATTTTCGGCGGTTTGTCCCGTCATTCTCGGTCATTGCCCGTCCTCTGAATAATCTTACGAAGAAGGAGGTCCCGTTTCATTTCAATGATGAGTGCCGAGAGGCCTATGAAATGTTGCGTACCGCTCTTACCTCCGCCCCAGTTCTTACGATTTACGACCCGAAGCGTGAAACCGAGCTGCATTGCGATGCAAGCGCAAAAGGTTTCGGTGCCGTTTTGCTCCAGAAAGGCGATGATGGGAAATTGCATCCAGTGTCGTACTACTCGAAGAGTACAACGCCTCAAGAAGCCAATTATCACAGTTTCGAGTTGGAAACTCTTGCTATTGTCTACGCCCTCCGCCGATTCCGCACTTATTTGGAAGGCATTCCATTTAAAATTGTTACTGATTGTAACTCACTAACTCTAACATTAAATAAACGATAAATGAATCCGCGAATCGCTCGCTGGGCCCTTGAATTTGAAAATTATAATTATTCCGTTTCCCATCGACCTGGCGCCCGTATGGGTCATGTGGATGCTCTTAGCCGGTGCCATATTGTTTCTGTCATTGGTTCCGAAGATATTGATTTCCAAGTGAGGGCCGTACAAAACCGCGAGCCAGTTATCTCTAAATTGAAGGTTAGTTTGAGTGAAGGTGAGTCAAAATCGTATGCTATGCATGACGGAATTGTTTACCGACAGGACCGAAAGGGGGATCTATTCCTCTATGTGCCCGGTGAGCTTGAGGAGAATGTGGTGCGGCATACTCATGAAATAATTGGCCATCTCGGTGTTACGAAGTCTATGGACCAGCTTAAATTACATTACTGGTTCCCTGGCATGCAACCGAAAGTTGAAAGATGTATCCGCAATTGCATTAAGTGCATTCTGTATTCCGCCCCGACTCGTACTAACGAGCACAATTTATATAATATCCCGAAGCAGCCCGTTCCATTCCACACGATCCATATTGACCACTTCGGTCCCCTGCCGTCACTTCAGTCCAAACGAAAGCATATTCTGCTGGTCGTCGATGCCTTTACTAAATATGTAAAATTGTATCCGGTCGTATCGACAAGTACGCGTGAAGTATGCATTTCGCTCAATAAGTATTTTGAGTATTATAGTCGCCCTTCGCGAATAGTGAGTGACCAGGGAACATGTTTTACGTCTCTCGAGTTTACATCTTACCTTTCGGATAAAAATATCGAGCACGTAAAGGTTGCGGTTGCGTCCCCGCAGGCAAATGGTCAAGTTGAGGGAGTGAATCGGACGCTTAAAGCGATTCTGGCCAAATTGCAATTGGGTGCGCCAGCTAGCGCATGTTGAGTACGCACTGAACAATACGGTTCACCGGTCAATTAAAACGGCCCCTAGCAAACTTCTCTTTGGCGTTTTGCAGAGGGGGTGTGAAGTGGATCGGCTTACCGAATTCTTGGATGAGAAAGATGTGAACTCCGTCGGAAGAGATCTAGAGGTTGTGCGAGATCAGGCCGCTGTTGCCATTCGGGAGAGTCAAGATTACAACTTAAAGCGCTTCCATGAGCATAGTCGACCGCCCAGGGTTTTTGACGTGGGAGACTTTGTCGTTATTCGAAATAATGATACGACCATTGGCACCAACAAGAAGTTTATTCCGAAGTTTAAGGGTCATATGTGGTAATCAAGAAGCTGCCTCATGACCGCTATGTCGTAGGCGACATCGATGATTGCCCCATTACCCAACTCCCCTATCAAGGCATCCTTGAAGCCAACCATATTCGCAAGTGGGTTGAGCCTCCAAGTAACGAAGTAATTGAGTCGCTTCCGCAACACCTCATTGAAACTAATTTACATCTTCAGCCTTCAGCACCCTAGTTTTAATGACCAGCTGTTCAACCATTGTAAATTAAGTTCCTTTTGATTGTATTGTATGTAGTAGGATGTAAGCTCACTTATGTAGTATGTAAGCTCACTTATGTATATCGATTGATCGGGCCGATCAAAGTGTCAGAACGGCCGACTGTAGTATTTAATGGTACGGTGGCATCACCCGAGCAGTGGCACTGTTCAGTGTGCATTGGCAACACTCGAGCGATGGCACTACTCGCGGCATGATGGCTGACGTTGCCGCCAAAAGCCAAAGTAGCAAGTGAAAACCGCGCGAAAGACACAGGGAGACGAATAAGTGACAGCGAACGAGACGGACGTGCCGAGCAATGATAACATGATGCGAAACTGAGAGCGCTCGACCACAATACATACTCAAAATCCGCACTAATACAACGATAACATGAGACCTTAGGGTTGATTTTGCCAAACATCAGACCCGGGGTATGCACAGGAACGTACTGTTGATTTCCCATACAACGGCCATGGCGAGGGTTGCGTTTACTTTCAATTTTTTAAACATAGGAAAATCAATTTTAATTTCTTTGTAACTATGTAATCTTTTGGAAGAAAAGTGATTAAAAAATTACAATATTTCCCGAAAACCAGTCAAAAGTATTTTAATACGTGTTTAACACATTTTATATTCAGCTTTTATTGAATTTTATTCGTGAAATTTGAATGAAGAATGAAGAATGAGAATTTGATGAAAGCTCCAGAGGAGTTTTTGCGATAATTGCGACAGCCATATTTTGCTATCCCTTTTTATACGGGTGCGCATATTATATATACATATATATATGTTATATATATATGTACAGTTGCGGTCAAAATAATAGTAGTACGCGTACAACGAAAAGAAAATTAAGAAAAAATAATCTGCTTTTCTTTACAAATATTTACTTTGTATTTTTTTTAACAAGTTATATGTGTTAACAATGCAATCATAAAAGAAAACTTAAGAATTAAACTCAGTTTGGTTTGATTTAAATTAAATGCGCCAAAAGCTCCAACATATGGACGGTCAAAAAAATAGTAGTTCGCTTTACTTTCATAAAAATTAAGCAACAATTGTGTTTCATTTTAAAAGATTTTGTGGTTAAATAGTAATAACGTAATGTTTCTTCAAATTAGTATTTAGTTGCGTGACTGTTGTTTGGCTATTACTGCAGCACAGAGCCGATGCATTGAAATAACCAAATTTTCATATCTTTCTCTAGGGGCGTGGTCTACTGCTTCTCAAAGTTGATTATTATTTAATAGATTATTGTGAGCAACTGCTCTCTTCACGTCACACCACAAATTTTTAATTATATTGAAGTCTGGTGATTGTGCGAGCCATTCCATAACCCTAATCCTGCTCTTGCGAAGCCCCTTTCGTGCGACCTTTCTTGTATGCTTTTGGTTATAATCCTGTTGGAAGACCCAAAGCATTGGCGTTTTTTCACGGACATACGGTAGCACGATTTCCTGTAAGATTCGTACACATACACATCGATCCATCGTTTTCTTGATCAAATAAATAGCGCCACCTCCATAAAACGTAAGACATGCATTTATTTATTCAGCATGTCTTACGTTTTATGGAGGTGGCGCTATTTATTTGATCAAGAAAACGATGGATCGATGTGTATGTGTACGAATCTTGCAGAAAATCGTGCTACCGTATTTCAAATAAATAGCGCCACCTCCATAAAACGTAAGACATGCTGAATAAATAAATGCATGTCTTACGTTTTATGGAGGTGGCGCTATTTATTTGATCAAGAAAACGATGGATCGATGTGTATGTGTACGAATCTTACAGGAAATCGTGCTACCGTATGTCCGTGAAAAAACGCCAATGCTTTGGGTCTTCCAACAGGATTATAACCAAAAGCATACAAGAAAGGTCGCACGAAAGGGGCTTCGCAAGAGCAGGATTAGGGTTATGGAATGGCTCGCACAATCACCAGACTTCAATATAATTAAAAATTTGTGGTGTGACGTGAAGAGAGCAGTTGCTCACAATAATCTATTAAATAATAATCAACTTTGAGAAGCAGTAGACCACGCCCCTAGAGAAAGATATGAAAATTTGGTTATTTTAATGCATCGGCTCTGTGCTGCAGTAATAGCCAAACAACAGTCACGCAACTAAATACTAATTTGAAGAAACATTACGTTATTACTATTTAACCACAAAATCTTTTAAAATGAAACACAATTGTTGCTTAATTTTTATGAAAGTAAAGCGAACTACTATTTTTTTGACCGTCCATATTTTGGAGCTTTTGACGCATTTAATTTAAATCAAACCAAACTGAGTTTAATTCTTAAGTTTTCTTTTATGATTGCATTGTTAGCACATATAACTTGTTAAAAAAAATACAAAATAAATATTTGTAAAAAAAGCAGATTATTTTTTCTTAATTTTCTTTTCGTTGTATGCGTACTACTATTATTTTGACCGCAGCTGTATATATAATATATGTATGTATGATATGCGCACCTGTATAAAAAGGGATAGCAAAATATGGCTGTCGCAATTATAATATAATATAGATATATGCATATATATACATATGATTTCTGATACGATTTTATAATCGCGAAGTAGCAGACTATACTTATAAACATAAATTGTTTACTGTCCGACATTTATAAGTTTCTGCTACTTCTGGTTTTTGTGGTCCGTTTAGTCCGTGTTTTTTTCGAATTGGGAAACAAACGCATTAAATACATTTTTTTTATTTGTTCCTCTCTGAAATCATTGTTAAAAAAATTGTTAAAATGTTACAAAATCGTTAAAAAAAAAATCGGTAACGCGCCGTATTGCCTCAGTGGTGGTTCGGAAAATGCAAATTAGTTATTATTAGTTTTTACATATGCACAAAGAACTAAGGATTTCTTTTTTACATCTTTATAACTCTGCATATTACAACTTTTCCCTAACATTTTCATTTAAATCAAATAATTTTGTTCATTTCATATATTTTTTCCTTATTTTACACTGCTTCGTACAATAAGACTGCGAACATACTTTTTTACAAGTACATACAAATTGCAACCCCGCGTTAGGAACAAATTTGCAAGTCAGCTGCTTGCTACAATACGAATTGTTCCACAAAGAGAGAAAGCTGGCAGGGTTGACGATTTTCTTTTCAGCTCACACGGATTGTGTTCGTGTGACCAAAAAAAACGACAAAATTTCGTCAATCCTCTCAGTTTCGCATCATGTTATCATTGGTGCCGAGCAGAGTCGGCAAGACACCAGTTACCTCATATATTGTTTTTTCCAATCCTTTGTATTACACACTTCTATTAAATAAAGCAAGTAAGCTGAAAGTTACAAAAAAATAAGCTTACTACATATCCAAAATGTAGTAATTCAACGTAAAAACATTTGTTTTCAAAATAATAGTTATCGGCAACGTAAATGAAAAAAAATATCATAAATAAAAGTTTTGAAGCAACGTGGAAAAAAAATCTTTCAAAATAATAGTTATCGGTAATGTAAATTAAAAAAGTCATAAATAAAAGTTATGAAGCAATATAAAAAACAAAAATCCCAAAATAATAATTATCGACAACGAAAAATATACTTATTACTTATAAGAGTTATTATGCAAGTCAAAAATATTAATTACATAATAATAGCTATAGGCGACGTAAAAACTTTCTTATTGGGAATAACTATTATAAAACAATATTTTTAGAAATTCCGTGAATAAGGGCAATTTTTTTATTCCCAAAAATATTGATAATAATTATTTTAAGTCTCTGCTTTTAGTTAAGTATCGGATTTATATGCAAAATCTATGCACAAAATGCAAAATAAAGAAACATATGCAAATGTGCAGTCTGTGCGTTAGCTCATTCTTAATATTTGTAAATAAAAATAGTTTCTGTCTTGGTCCCGTTCAAATCGGAAGCTCCAAAAAAAATATGCTCTTGCATATAATTCCGATCCCTACTTATAATCATGATACAAAAATAGAAGGTAGAGCCGCTGTCGTTTGTATTGACACTAAACGTGTTTATTAGGCAGGTTTACACGATCCAACATGTGCGATGAGGCTGTAACGGTAAATTCTTCTCTTGCGTTCACACGGTCACACTTTTGCTACAACATCATTCGTGCACAAGATTTCAAAGAAACATGACCACAAAATTTCTCACAGCAATCATTGTATACGAACTTTTGGAGGATGAAGAGGAAGAGATTACAAAAAAAAGGATATGGACAAAGGAATGGTTAAAAAGGAGGCCAAAACAATCGCACGCAACTTGTAATGAACAAAATTTAGCTTAATTCTTACAAATACCAAATTCTTAAAATTTCTAACAAATTTTTCAAATTTTCCCTGTTTTGCAAATCTGCACAATTTGTCATTGATGCACATTGCACATTTCATTATTGCACAGTGACATTCCATCAATCTATTACAATTTGAATTGTTGGGTTTGACATGTGGTTAGGTACCGAGGTTACTTGTGTTCAAAACGCGGATCAATTCTTCCTTTTCCGCTGATCATCAACTCACGCAGACGTACCCAGGAGACAAAGAGCCAGGTGAAAAAACTTATAAAATTTAAAGTGATGAGAAGTAAATTTAAAGTTCTACAAAAAGTAAATTTAAAGTTCAGAGAAATAAAGTGAAAGTTCTAAGAAAAATTTTGGAAATCATAGACAGCAAGAAGACAAAAATCACACAACCATTATTATTCTCAACATTACACAACATTCTAAACATTTTGGATTTATCACCAAGGTACAAATTTCTTTTTCATCCATATCATAAAAGTTTTCAAGGCAAATCTTCTGCCAAATCGACTATCCCCCGTATTCATTTTTTTAAATTACAGACCCTTCACATTAAGGTCTGGTCTAGATACAAATTTTATATTTGCATTTGTTCGCATACCTTTTCCCATAAGTTGGAGTCTCCATGATTCGGAACCCCTGGTGGCTCAGGCCAGCCAGAGAGGTCGCCATTCCCGGATAAACGTCAAAAACCCCAAAAGAGAAGAAGAGAATTAGCACGCGGTACTCAGTGCTTAGACGACGTCGTCAAGACACTTAGTTTTCGTGGACGGAAGTGCGGTAAAATTTGTAAAAACTAGAGTAAAATAAGAGTAAAATTATCTTAAAAATTAATCTAATTAGTGTAAAATTTAATTAAGTAAAAAGAGAAAAAGAATGATGGAAAAAATGTATAAAAAAATGTAAAAATTAGCTGGAAGTAAGAAGAAAAAAAAAAACAAAAAAAAAAAAACATCCAGAGACATACGCAACATTTTCCATCACCATCAATAAAAGTCCACAAATGTTGCAATAGTTGAATTAAGTTTCTCCGCAAACCCTTTCCACTACTCCATTCCTTTCCCAATCCCACATTCCTGTTCCCCTCATAACCATGTGGATTTCAATCCCATAAACATGTGTAAAGCCGAATTTGCCAAGTAAACATGTATACATAAAGATGTATATACAAAGTATATAAGAAAGTGTGTAGAGAAGTGCATAGTTTTTAGTTAAGTTTTTGTTGTTGCTATTGGAAGCACCATAGAAAAGAGTGCCAAGATCAGTGATCAGCAACATGTTTCAGCAACAAATCATCAACTCAACCAACACAGCAGCATGGAAGGCCTTTCAGCGCGAATGTGGATGGAAAGAAAAATGTGAGTAAAACCAAAATTGTTTCGTTGCTTGTTGTTATCACGTTTCTTTCGCTCATATATAAGTGGCTAAACAAAATACACCCACAAAAATATTGATTAATACTTAAGTAAAAAGTAAAAAGAAAATTAAAGTTAAATACATTATAATTGAAATTAATTAAAATTGCACTTAAATATTACTATATTAAAATTGTACCTATTGCACTATTATTACTTTAATACTCCACAAAAATAAAATCATATTACAGTTTAATTAAAGTTACATAAAAGCTAAAATTGTACTATGTAATTTTACTTAATACTAAACTAAAAGTAATATTGCACTAAGATGATTATTGCACTATTTAATAAGTGTTATTAAAGTTTTAAGTTTTTTTTTTCTTACAATTTATTTGCTTTTGTTGTATAGAGTTTACTTTTAGACATTGGGAAAAATGTTAGTTGTCAGGTGTTGGATTATTTTTTTTTGAGTTGAACTAATAGTGTAAATAAATAATTATGTGTTAAATCGAAAATATGAATTTCCTTGAGGAATAAAGGTTTGAAGTGACGAATCGATGTGGGAATCTTTTGTAAATAATTAATTTGAAAGATTCATGGTAGGGAGGGTAAAGACGGGATTCGCGTATTCCATCATCAGCGATCCCCAACTGGAGTGTTAGATAAGGATAACTTTGTTTTGCATATGTAGAGTAGTCTACTGGTCCAGTTGTGATAATTAGATTTTTTTTGTTCAGGGACTCTTTAAATAAAAGTGTAGTCTAGGCTGAGTGTAGTTGTGGTAACGAACCCCCCCACAGGCCGTATTGCTAGTCGGATAGAGGAGTCCCTACCCACTACAGCTACCCAGCCAGGTGACCCAGCTGCAGACCCCCTGCAATCCAGCTGCAATCGCTTCTTTCGAACCCAGAAGCCTGGGCAAGCCCACGAATGTGGCGCTTATTAGGCTAGGCCACCAAATTCGTGTTTGGTCACTTGTTGACCCTGACATCTTGTTGTTGTGTTCGGCAAACGCCGCTACATCATTTGACGCCGTGTGGCAACTACGCCACTATAAACTACATAATTTTTGGCGCCCAACGTGAGGCCAACACGATAAACGCGCACTACATAATTTTGGCGCCCAACGTGGGGCCAACACGATAAACGCGCACTACATAATTTTGGCGCCCAACGTGGGGCTCGACAACGACGATGTCAAACCAATAATTGGTCAGAATTGGCAAAGCCGCCACCAAGCTCCATCAAGTAAAATTTTTAGATTTCATGTTTCCTGTTTTGATCTGACGAGAGTTAGTTGTTGTTGAATGAAAATATTGACCTCTCTGGAAATTCGTTAATTTGGATCTAATACCGAATAAACGACCGATTGGATATCAGATATGGATTTCACGTGCACTATTCTTTCAGATTCATAACTGTAGAACTGTTCTGATTTTTGTTCTTGCGAATATTCATTGTTGTTGGTATTTCTTGTGAATACAAAGAGATATGTTGCTCAATTGCACGCTTTGTCCAAAATTACTGCACAAATGAATCCAAATTCAAAATTCATCACAGGTCAACCAAGTAAAGGTTTTATACCATAGCCAAGTTTTGTTTCCATATCTTTATCTAGCACACTGAAATGCGTTTACTTCAACCTTAATTTCGAAAAGGAAATTCAGCGTTAGTCGTATATAAGATATTTGGTTATGTCCAGTGAGAAATTTTTCTAGCAAAGCTATTCAAAAATTTTTGCTTAACGAAATTTTTCCTATTTATGGAGTTCCAGAGTCCATAATTAGTGATAATGGTGTTCAATTTAAGTCTCATGATTTCGAAGCATTCCTTACAAAGTTAGGAATTAGGCATGTATGCACTGCATTGTATTCGCCACAGTCCAACGCATCAGAACGCGTAAATCGTTCTATTCTTGCTGCTATACGAGCGTATATCAAAACAGATCACACTGAGTGGGACGTGAATCTCAATCAAATCTCTTGTGCATTACGAAATTCAATACACCAAGCCACGAAATGTTCACCATATTTCGCTCTTTTTGGATTCAACATGGTCACTCACGGATCGAGTTATCAACTGTTAAAATCACTTAAATTGCTTGAAGAACCACAAATAGAGTTGAAACGTGAAGACAACTTAGTTTTGATTAGAAAAGAAATCGCCCAAAATATTCGGAAAGCTCATGACACGAATCGCGAACAATACAATTTAAGATCCAAACCAGTTTCATTCAAAGTAGGACAAGAAGTCTATAGACGAAATTTCGCCCAAAGTAAATTTTCGAAGAACTTTAATTCAAAATTAGCACCAACATTTTTGAAAGCGAGAATAAAAGAAAAAGTAGGAAATAGTTATTATATATTAGAGGACTTAAAAGGACGCGTAATCGGAACATACAATGCAAAAGACATTAAGCAATAAACGTGAAAAATTTCTCTAATGCAACGACAAATCAAGTCAGACTCGTTTTTTTTTCAGACCATTCCGACTAAGATTCCTAGTCAAGGACTGTAATCTTATCCGGTTTTGTAATGAACAAAATTTAGCTTAATTCTTAAAAATACCAAATTCTTAAAATTTCTAACAAATTTTTCAAATTTTCCCTGTTTTGCAAATCTGCACAATTTGTCATTGATGCACATTGCACATTTCATTATTGCACAGTGACATTCCATCAATCTATTACAATTTGAATTGTTGGGTTTGACATGTGGTTAGGTACCGAGGTTACTTGTGTTCAAAACGCGGATCAATTCTTCCTTTTCCGCTGATCATCAACTCACGCAGACGTACCCAGGAGACAAAGAGCCAGGTGAAAAAACTTATAAAATTTAAAGTGATGAGAAGTAAATTTAAAGTTCTACAAAAAGTAAATTTAAAGTTCAGAGAAATAAAGTGAAAGTTCTAAGAAAAATTTTGGAAATCATAGACAGCAAGAAGACAAAAATCACACAACCATTATTATTCTCAACATTACACAACATTCTAAACATTTTGGATTTATCACCAAGGTACAAATTTCTTTTTCATCCATATCATAAAAGTTTTCAAGGCAAATCTTCTGCCAAATCGACTATCCCCCGTATTCATTTTTTTAAATTACAGACCCTTCACATTAAGGTCTGGTCTAGATACAAATTTTATATTTGCATTTGTTCGCATACCTTTTCCCATAAGTTGGAGTCTCCATGATTCGGAACCCCTGGTGGCTCAGGCCAGCCAGAGAGGTCGCCATTCCTGGATAAACGTCAAAAACCCCAAAAGAGAAGAAGAGAATTAGCACGCGGTACTCAGTGCTTAGACGACGTCGTCAAGACACTTAGTTTTCGTGGACGGAAGTGCGGTAAAATTTGTAAAAACTAGAGTAAAATAAGAGTAAAATTATCTTAAAAATTAATCTAATTAGTGTAAAATTTAATTAAGTAAAAAGAGAAAAAGAATGATGGAAAAAATGTATAAAAAAATGTAAAAATTAGCTGGAAGTAAGAAGAAAAAAAAAACAAAAAAAAAAAAAACATCCAGAGACATACGCAACATTTTCCATCACCATCAATAAAAGTCCACAAATGTTGCAATAGTTGAATTAAGTTTCTCCGCAAACCCTTTCCACTACTCCATTCCTTTCCCAATCCCACATTCCTGTTCCCCTCATAACCATGTGGATTTCAATCCCATAAACATGTGTAAAGCCGAATTTCCCAAGTAAACATGTATACATAAAGATGTATATACAAAGTATATAAGAAAGTGTGTAGAGAAGTGCATAGTTTTTAGTTAAGTTTTTGTTGTTGCTATTGGAAGCACCATAGAAAAGAGTGCCAAGATCAGTGATCAGCAACATGTTTCAGCAACAAATCATCAACTCAACCAACACAGCAGCATGGAAGGCCTTTCAGCGCGAATGTGGATGGAAAGAAAAATGTGAGTAAAACCAAAATTGTTTCGTTGCTTGTTGTTATCACGTTTCTTTCGCTCATATATAAGTGGCTAAACAAAATACACCCACAAAAATATTGATTAATACTTAAGTAAAAAGTAAAAAGAAAATTAAAGTTAAATACATTATAATTGAAATTAATTAAAAGTGCACTTAAATATTACTATATTAAAATTGTACCTATTGCACTATTATTACTTTAATAACGTATGGTGAATGAAATCCGAACAAATTTAAAATGAAGCGTGCAAAGCAACCTGTAATTCTTTTCAAAAATTTTAAATTGGCGAAGCAAGCGTGGTGTTTTATATTTATTTTGTATATTTTTTATGTTTGTCATGAAATAATTAGTCGCGAAAACGTCACTGAACGAAGCACAATGTCGGGAATTGATTTGTAAATTTTTCGAAAGAAATCCAAACAAAAAGAAAAATGACAATTTTCACCATTTCAAAAAAATGGGGTTTAAAAAAACTTTTTTATATAATACGATTAAAGTCATAGAGAATAAAGAAAACATAGAAAGAAAAACGGGTTCTGGGAAAAAATGTGTGTTTAATGACTCCAAAGTTCGCGCTCTCCTGAAAGCTGAAACTCTGGGTCGAAGTGCAAAATCTTACAGACAGTTAGCCAAAAGATACGAAGTGGGCAAGAATACAATTAAAAAGTATTTACAATTAATGGACATTCAACGCAAAGCAACAAAATCGGCTCCATATAATACCCAAAAACAATTAAAAATCATGAAAACCAGATAAAGAAAACTTTCGAAAAGTTATTTTGCACCCAATTCTTCATATATTTGTGTGATGGACGATGAGTCCTACTTTACGATTGAAGGCAACGAGTGGCAGCAAAAATATTATTTTGGGTCCTCTAATGTGAAAGCACCAGATAAGAACAATTATATACATAAGACTAAGTTCCGAGCGAAGGTTTTGTTGTGGTTGGGTATTAGCGAACGTGGAATCAGCGACCCCGTATTTTTCAAAGGAGGCTTGGCGGTGACATCGCAGACTTACAGGGAAAAGTGCATACCGGTGCTTGGAGACTTCATCAATAAGCATCACCGACGGGATAAAATAATTTTTTGGCCAGACCTGGCATCTGCACATTACGCTAACGCATCTCTCGATGCTTTAAAGGAACGTGGAATTGAATATGTGCTGAAGAACTTAAATCCGCCGAATGTCCTACAATTGCCACCAATCGAAAATTTTTGGGCTAAACTTAAGAGGAAGGTTTACAGCAATGCATATCGACCTAAAAATGTAAATTGCTTAATTAATAAAATTAAAAAAGAGCTAAAAACAATAAATACATTTGGAGTTCAGCAGTCGATGAAGGACCCGTCAAAAAAAGTGCGAAAAGCAAACCGCAATGGAATTGAAACTTTTTTGTAAATTTCAATTACATATTGAACTTTTTTAATAAAATGTAAAAACAAGCGTTCATCATGTGTTATACCATTTTTTAATTCATTTTGTGTTTGTTCGGATTTCATTCACCAAACGTTACTCCACAAAAATAAAATCATATTACAGTTTAATTAAAGTTACATAAAAGCTAAAATTGTACTATGTAATTTTACTTAATACTAAACTAAAAGTAATATTGCACTAAGATGATTATTGCACTATTTAATAAGTGTTATTAAAGTTTTAAGTTTTTTTTTCTTACAATTTATTTGCTTTTGTTGTATAGAGTTTACTTTTAGACATTGGGAAAAATGTTAGTTGTCAGGTGTTGGATTATTTTTTTTTGAGTTGAACTAATAGTGTAAATAAATAATTATGTGTTAAATCGAAAATATGAATTTCCTTGAGGAATAAAGGTTTGAAGTGACGAATCGATGTGGGAATCTTTTGTAAATAATTAATTTGAAAGATTCATGGTAGGGAGGGTAAAGACGGGATTCGCGTATTCCATCATCAGCGATCCCCAACTGGAGTGTTAGATAAGGATAACTTTGTTTTGCATATGTAGAGTAGTAGACTGGTCCAGTTGTGATAATTAGATTTTTTTTGTTCAGGGACTCTTTAAATAAAAGTGTAGTCTAGGCTGAGTGTAGTTGTGGTAACGAACCCCCCCACAGGCCGTATTGCTAGTCGGATAGAGGAGTCCCTACCCACTACAGCTACCCAGCCAGGTGACCCAGCTGCAGACCCCCTGCAATCCAGCTGCAATCGCTTCTTTCGAACCCAGAAGCCTGGGCAAGCCCACGAATGTGGCGCTTATTAGGCTAGGCCACCAAATTCGTGTTTGGTCACTTGTTGACCCTGACATCTTGTTGTTGTGTTCGGCAAACGCCGCTACATCATTTGACGCCGTGTGGCAACTACGCCACTATACACTACATAATTTTTGGCGCCCAACGTGAGGCCAACACGATAAACGCGCACTACAAACTTTGTTGCAGGAGCTGAAGTTGACTGCAATACCAGATTACAGGAATTTTTTAAGAATGGATGCTGCAGTGTACGAGAAATTATTGGCGATGGTAAAGCCTTATATCGAGAGGCAGAATACAACAATGAGGGACTCAATTTCAGCTAATGAACGCCTCTCCGTGACTTTATGAGTAGAGCTCGAAAAATTCTTTCCAGAAAATGTCGTTTTTTACAGTCGCCATCGCTACGTTTACGCTTCGCGAACTTTCTGAAACTGCCAAAATGCACTAGGTGCTAGAGCTGGAAAACTATCGGTGGCACTATCGATAGTATCGATAGTTTTCATTTTCACTTCACTATCGATGGTTTTCGTTACTATCGATACTATCGATTCGCTGCCATCTGTGTTTTCGATCAGGTCAACACGAATGTTAACGCTTTGGTAGAACTCTACCAAACTTGGTAGATTAATTTTTTAATTTTCATTTTATGCAGATTTATATAAATATACATTTTATTTGAATTTGGCCGATTTTCGGAAAAATTTATGTGTCTTCTTCAATTCGTAAAAAATTGTCAGATAACAAAAAAGTCTGATAAGATTGTAAAGAAATGTTTAGCATGACCGGTGCTATAAACCGAATTTGAACCGAAACGTGAGAAGCTGACATACTAGTATCTGTTATTTTGTCAAAGAGGGCGAGTGAGACGACTTATGTGCATATTTTTTCAAGCGCGGAAACATATTCTTGAGTTTTGGTTTTTGTCGTGCTGGCTGCTTCAATTGCGTTGAAAACGTTGAATGTTTAAAAATATACTTCAATATACTTTATGTTTTAAAATATATTTAAAAACTAATTTCAAAATAAAAATTTCAATTAGTTTAGTGTTTTGGCTGCGATAGTATCGATAGTTTTTTCCAAATTATCAAAACTATCTAATGCTATGCGATAGTTTCGTTAGTTTCGATAGTATCGATAGTTTTTTCCCAAACTATCGAAACTATCTGATAGTTCGACTATCGATAGTTTTCCAGCTCTACTAGGTGTGACGAACAAGCGTTTACATTGGTTGGATGGTTGGACAAGCAAGCAGAAAAATCAAAAATTTTTGAAAACCATCCAACATGACGGTCAAGCGGTTGTTTCCTGCGTTCACACGGTCCAACATTGTTGCAACCGCACTTGTTCGTCGCACATGTTGGACCGTGTAAACCCCCCTATTGACGTTTCTCGTATTTGTCAATAGCTTGAGTCGTGATGCCACTTCGTTGTAATACTAAATTAGGGCTATTTAACACTAGATTTACGGAACCCGTCAATTTGACGGATTTCAAATTTCAAAAGTTCATGTGAAGAAAATTATAAAAGCAAATTTAATTTTTTTTGTTGGTAAATTAATGTTATATTAGTTTAATTATATATTGTAGTTTATTTTTCGTTTGACAACCTGGTTTCAAATTTACGTATGTGGTATACCTATTTTTACGGAAACCCGTCAAATTGACGCATACATTTTTTTCAGTGCAAATTGATTTTGTTATGATGAAATAAACATATGATTGCATAAAATTTTAATTTGGGGATTTCCCTTCATGTTAGAAGGCTTCGCTAAGCGAAATGTGATGTTAGCAAATGTAAGTAGCGCGTTTGAGCTGATAATAAATAAACATATATTCGACCACATAAAAATTTGCACTGAAATGGAGGCATTCAGAATTTTAAAACAAAATTGGACTGTTACACATAAGGAGCTACGCGCATTCATATCAATTTTGTACGCACGAGGAGCTTATGAAGCAAAATCTTTGAAGGCTTCATATTTATGGTCTAAGAAATGGGGACCCAGTTTCTTTTCACAGACAATGGGAAGAGATAGATTTATGGAAATTCTCCGCTTCATACGGTTTGACAAAAGGTCTGAACGTAGTAAACGTTTACAGAACGATAAATTTGCGCTAATATCCGAAATATGGAATAAATTTATTGAAAACAGCCAAGCTTGTTATAAGCCTGGAGCTAATATTACCTTTGATGAACAATTATTCCCAACAAAGGCTAGATGCCGATTTACTCAGTATATGCCAAACAAGCCAGATAAAATTGGAATCAAGTTTTGGTTGGCAGCAGATGTCAACAGTAAATATGTCATAAATGGCTTTCCATACCTAGGAAAAGATGATGAGCGACCAGGAAACTTATCTTTGAGTGAGTTTGTTGTGATGAAACTGGTGAAACCATACTTAGGACAAGGCAGAAATATAACTACTGACAATTTTTTTTACCAGCATTTCACTTGCGAAAACATTATATACAAAAAAGAAAACGTTGGTCGGGACTATACGGGCTAACAGAAGAGAATTGCCAAAATCAGCAAAAAACAAAGACAACATGAAACGATTTTCCTCTATACTCTACAAATCTGAACCTGTCACTCTTACTATTTATAAAAGTAAACCGCAAAAAAAAGTTTTGCGATGTTGTAGACCAAATGGCACGAAAATATAGTGTCAAGGCAGGTTCTCGCAGATGGCCACTCCAGGTATTTTACAATATCTTAGATTTTGCAGCAATCAACGCTTGGGTTCTGTACACGGAAAGTACAGGGGTAAAAATATCGCGAAAAAATTTTATTTTTCAATTGACCGAGGAACTTGCCGATAACAATCGAAGTGAAGTCGTAAATATTACAAATTTATCATCCATACAGAAAACTCGTAAATCTTGCCAAATTGGGCTTTGTAACACTTTTTGACAAAAAAAAAGGCAAAAAATCAACATTTTAAGGTACGTGTCAATTTGACGGGTTTCAGTAAAAAAAGGTAATACATTTTTTCCGTAAATCTAGTGTTAAGGTTCTAAGGATTTTTAGATCTTTTTTAAAATAAACACGAAATAGACATTTCAATGTGACTAATTCATTTTGTTTATTAATATTATGAACTGTTAGACAAGCAAAAACGCAATGAATGGTACAAAGGTAAATTACTATGTATTTAATTTATTTATTTATTTTATTACTTGTACAGCTTAGTACTACGTTTACACGTGTTTCGTAAAATTTGAATGGAAATTAGTGAATTTTTTATTAAAAATGTAGAAACGGATTTCGAAGAAGATTTTCTAAACATTTTAATGCTTTTCACTTCTACGAATGCAAGAAAGTCTGAGCTACATCGTTTTACATCCAAATTATACAAACCTTTTCGCGCTACAATTCATTTTTTTGTTTATTTTTGCAAGACATTCGCTTAGTGATGATACAAAAATAATCGATTTAGGCCAAATTTGCAGAGTTGCTTTGGGGGAAATACGAGATTACTTTGTGAGATTAAATTGTAATCGCGCTTTTTGCGAGGTTAACTTTGTATGGGTAATCGCGCATTTTGATACGAGATTAACGACTTGATCGCGCAAATCGGGATAATCTCGTTTGTGTAAAAGTAGTATAAGATCATCGATCTTTTATAAGTACATCAACAGCTTACAATATAAATACAATAATTTAACTTAAAACTAATACATGAAAGAAATAAAGTAGAAAGTATAGAAGTTAGGACGAGTAAAGAAGAAAAGAAAAGAATGAATACAATAAAAAGTCACAATGTAGTCTGTAATTATTGGTCGCATAATTAACCCCAGTTCTTTGAAATGGTCTAGTATAAGCTTTTTGTAGTTGTTTCGATTCATCTCAGGAATTGAGTTCCACAGTCTCACGGCGTTAACGAAGAATAGCCTAGATGTAGCTAACAATGTATGTCTTGGTACAATCAGGCTGTGATGCCTCTGTGACTTGGACTGGTGGAGCTTGTCATATAGATAACGCGGAGTTTTCCGTAAAACTAATTTGTATAGAAACATACAGTTTCTCGCAGCTAAATTCAGTTCATAATGCTACATCCAAGAACTTTGTTTCTCCACAGCGCGATATGATCATACTTTTGGATCTGAGTCAAGTTTACTATACACTAACTTAAAGTAAGTTATATTGGGCAGAACAACTTGCATAGCTAACATACGCCTGATTTCCAAAGGCGTGAACGCGGCAGAAGTTCTTAACTTACGCAATACGGCATATACGTTACTCACAACTTTGTTAACATGGTCAGCACATGTTAATGTTTAATTTACAATAAATCATAATTTTTGTATTTTGTCAGTGAGCTTTAAAGCAGTTGAACCAAGCCACAGCTTTTCGATATTATCGGTATGGATCACTTTGTTTCAAATAGGCTTAACATATGACTTAGTAGCATTCAGTGATAACCCATTATTCTTCGCCCAATTCACAATAGCAGACAAATCACAATTAACTTTATAGCACAAATCTTCAACTAGAGCAACTCTACTAGACAAATATAACTGGATGTCATCAGCATAGGCATGAAAGTGAACATAATTACAAACAAAAAAATCATTTACAAAAAGACTGAACAGAAGAGGACCAAGGACAGACCCCTGGGGAACGCCGGCCGAAATCGATTTAAACTGCAACGAGGAATTCAATCCTTTGCCTTGCTGAACTCCGTCGTCAAGATAGCTAGTCATGAGCTTTATAGCAGTGTCAGAAAATCCAAAATGTAATTGTTTTTTTTAATTTCTTATTAATATTCATTTTTTTGTGTTTTTAAATTGCTGTTCAAAAACCGTATCCTAAAAAATGTTCGGCCTAAAAAGAAACGTTTCGCAAAACGTTGCTCTAATACCGTGCAATTTTGACTGTTAATAAGTTTTCCATGTGGTTTTGTGTTTCCACCAAACTATCACCGTTAATGTTGGCGAAAATTGTATTTAAAATTTGTAGGAATTCGGAAGTTGGCTTATGTAATCCCCCCTCTGAAAAGAGATTAACATATTGTAACGATAAGACAGTCTGTCGCTGTGCAAAGCAACCCTGCCGCTTCGCGCCGTGCTATAATTCAATGTGGCAACGACGGCCGCGATAATAACTTTTAGTCCAATCTGGCAACGATGGTCGCGATCATCAGGGAAACCTTTAGTCCACTCGGGAATGTGCGAGAACGATCTGCGCGATGGCCGAACGGGTATAAAAGGCAGCAGGATGCGGCGCAGCGAGTCAGTCTGATTTTGACAAGTGAAGTTGCCACACGGAGTAATTAAGCAAATACTTAAGTGTACGAACCGTAAAGTGTAAAACTGTGAATAATAAAGTGACTGTTGGTTTTGAATTGGCTGCGTTGGAATAATTAAAGTTGTTTCATTTTCAAATTGCACAATCCAGTGATACGTAACAGCCCACTAGACCTAGTATTCGTAACATTTGGTGTCAGAAGTGGGATTGTGGAAAATTGAAAATAAAAAAAAAAACGAAAGAAATAAAATTATAAAAGCACGGACATGGTTAAATTCGAGCTGCTGAAAGTGCACCAGCTGAAGAAGGAGCTGGCTGCCTGGAATTTGCCGACTGCTGGCGGAAAGGTGGAGTTGCAGTTGCGCTTACGAGAAGCATGTGAGGAACGAGGCATCGAGTGGACTGTGCACGAGTTCGGAGCGCAAGAACAAGAGGCGTCGGCCAAAGTGGAGGAATCGCTTGCGGGCGCGGCGTCGATGCAAAGTACGGCTGCAGCGGCTGCGCCACCGCAAGCAATGGACATGAGCCAGCTTATGGTTGCAATGAGAGGCATGTTTGAGACCACAAATCGAGAAATTGCAGCGAAACTGGAAACTACGAACCGGGAAATGTCAGCAAAAGTGGAAAATGCAATTCGGGAGTTGTCCAGCAAGCTTCAGGAAAATTCTGCGCGCTTGGAGCAGAAAGTGGAGGAAATCTCAGACAGGATTAATGGGAAAGTCGAGCACCTGGAGACGCGGGTAGAGCACTTGGATAAGCGAGTCGACGACCTGGATGATTCCCTGAACAAACGAGTTGACGACCTGGATGATTCCCTGAACAAACGTGTTGACGATCTTGAAGATTCCCTGAACAAACGAGTTGATAGTCTGGAAGATTCGATGAACAGAAAGATGGACGAGCGGCTTATGGAGGTACACCCGCGAGAATGGTTGCCGCCGGTTCCGGAAAATGTTGCCATCCGAGCAGAAGTGCCTACTTATGATGGGACTACGCCGTTCGATACCTTCAAGCTGCAATTCGACCTGGCTGCTCTGGAAAATCAGTGGACCGATGTCAGGAAAGGTCGGAGATTGGCGCTGGCTCTTAAAGGTGCTGCGGCTGAGGTAATAAAATCAGTTCCAGGATGTTTACGAAGTGAGTACGAGACCGTCATAAGGGCGCTGGCAGCCAAATACAGCGACGAGCACAACAGAACGCTGTACTACTGTGAGCTGAAGAACCGCAGGCAAAGATCCAACGAGGCGCTGCAGACATATGCAGCAGACATTGAGCGGCTCGTGCAGCTGTGCTACCCGTCCTTCGGCGCTGATGATCTCGAAAGGATGAAGATAGAGACGTTTATTGAAGGTCTTCATGATCCGGAGACACGTCGCAGTGCGTTGATGATGGGCCAGCCGACATTTATTGAGACGGTGACCAGCGCGATGACATATGAGGCGACATGGATTGGGAGCACTCGGTATGCACCTGCAAGGATACGCCAGATCCAGCCGGACAACGACATTACGATCCAGGCCATAAGCTCTGAGCCACCGGACAGGCCACGGGTGGTCTCCTCTAAAGTTGTTTGCTGGGTATGTGGCAAGCTGGGCCACATATCACGAGACTGCCGCCAACGAAAGAGGCGTTCCCGTTCTCGATCGCAATCGCCTGAAGCGAGGAATGCTGCCAATCGAGGCTCAGCCAACAAGCGCAGGGCTGAGGACGAGGAGCCGTTAAACTAAAACGGGTCAGCCCAAAGGGGCGTGAGCTGATCCCCACAATCTGCCGCCCCACCATCCTTGTCTCACAGCTGAAACGACAGCCCAGCAGCTTGACAATTGAAGGAAGGATAGATGGAAAGTTGTTCGTGTTGACACTGGATACTGGAGCATCATATTCGATCATAAAAAGGAAGCTGCTGAAGAACTGGGAACCGCTGCATGGCATACAGCTGCGGACTGCGACTGGCGAGCGCGCGCCGGTGAGAGGGAATGTTACAAAAACGATTGCTATCGGCACCAGCAGCCTGGAACATGAGTTCATCGTCGCGGATATAATGGACGACGTGATTATCGGCGTGGATTTCATGATTAGGCACCATTTTACGCTGGACCTGAAGGACAATGTGCTGAGATATGCCAACGTTGAATTCCCGCTGCACACCGGCTATGAGCGAAGCGTGGCGGTAAGGAAGGTGGTATCGTGTCAAAACAGGAGAATACCAACGAATTCCGAGGCGATTGTGTGGGCAAAGGTGGACGAGGACGATGGGATGCGTCGGCTGTGGGTTGTAGAAGCACCGAAACAAGGACACGACAACATCATCATCGGACGTACATTAGTGGAACCTAAGAATGGCAGAATACCAGTCAAAATACTGAACCCCCTGAATGCACCCAGATATGTCGGGAAAGATGAGGTAATTGGCTAGTGTAAGGAAGCTGTAGCAGTGGTCAATTGCGAGAGTAGCCCACCTGGAGGTAATGAGAAGAGCAGTTTTAACATGGACGTCCTACCGCAAGAGAACCAGTGGAGCAGCGAGTTGACGGCCAAGCAGAAACAAAAGGTGAGGTCTTTCCTGCAGCACTATGGGTCAATATTTGCGGCAGAAGCAGGCGGAAAAACAGCCATAGGAAGTGCAAAACCGATTCGCCAACCGCCAAGACGAGTTCCTCTGGCCAAGAGGGAAGAGGTCACAAATTTGATCGAAAACATGCGGAAAGAAAAGGTCATAGAGCCTTCTTCGGGCCCCTGGTGCTCGCCGGTCGTACTAGTCAAGAAAAAGGATGGCAGTACCCGATTTTGTGTGGATTATCGGAAGCTCAATGATGTGACCAAGAAGGACAGTTATCCACTACCGCGGATCGATGACACCCTGGACACGCTGTTAGGCACACAGTGGTTCTCCACACTCGACTTACGCAGGGGTTATTGGTAGGTAGAGCTTGCAGACAGGGACAAGGAGAAAACGGCTTTCAGTGTTGGCGATGGTTTGTGGCAGTTCACCGTCATGCCGTTTGGACTCTGCAACGCACCAGCAACATTCGATCGGCTAATGGAACGCGTGCTAAAAGGGCTGCATTGGCGGACGTGTCTGGTGTACCTCGACGACATAATCGTGATGGGTAAAAACTTCGACGACCACCTGGGAAAGCTAAAGGAGGTATTCGAGCGGATACGAGAAGCCGGGCTTAAGCTCAACCCAAGGAAGTGCTCGCTGTTCCAAAAGGAGGTCAAGTATCTGGGTCATACGGTTTCTGCCCGCGGAGTACAGTACATACGGATGAAAGCAAAATCACGGCGGTGAAGGAGTGGCCCCGGCCACGCAATCTACACGAACTCCGCAGTTTCCTGGGCCTGTGCACATACTACCGCCGATTTGTTCCAGGATTCGCGAACGTAGCCAGCAGCTTGCACAAACTGACGAAAAAGAGCCAAGCTTTCGAGTGGAATGAGGAGCAGGAACAGGCTTTTGCACGTCTGAAGGAAAAACTGTGCAGTGCCCCAATTCTGGCCTTCCCCGTGCCTGGGGAGATGTTTGTGCTGGATACAGATGCAAGCGGGAATAGTATTGGCGGTGTGCTATCACAGATAATAGACGGCCAGGAACAAGTGATAGCGTACTACAGTAGGGTTCTATCGAAACCGGAACGCAACTACTGTGTGACACGGAGAGAACTGCTGCCGGTATTGGACTGCGTAAAACACTTCCACAAATATCTGTATGGACAGAGGTTTCGCCTGCGCACAGATCATGCGGCATTGAGATGGCTCCTGAACTTTAAGGATCCTGAAGGGCAATTGGAAATGCCGATGCCTTGTCACGCCGTCCGTGCAAAGTCGAATGCAGGCAGTGCTCGCGAGTCGAAAGCAAAGAACAGATAGTGGACGTCCGGTTGGTAAGCGTTATGCCAGAGGAAGAGTGGTCTGCGGAGAGGCTAGAAAAGGACCAGCGTGAGGATGCGGATCTTGCTAAAATCGTCGAAGTCAAGAAGCAAGGCGCACGTCCAGACTGGCAGGAGATGGCCGGTGAAAGCCCAATCGCTAAGGCTTACTGGGCACAGTGGAAAAGTCTGCGGCTGAAAGAAGGATGCCTGTACCGCGAATGGGAGAGCGCGGATGGTCGGACCAGCAACTCCCTAATGGTAGTGCCGAAATGCAGAATCAACGAGGTCATCGAGGCATACCATAACGACTCCAGTGGAGGGCACCTGGGCATCACCAAAACCGTCGCCAAAATAAAAAGACGATTCTACTGGGTAGGATGTCAGGAGTCTGTAGCCGAGTGGATTAAGAGCTGCGACCGATGTTCAGCCGCGAAAGGACCGACAAGAAAATCTCGAGGCCGCATGCAGCAGTACAACGTGGGAGCGCCCTTCGAGCGGATTGCTATGGACGTCGTCGGCCCATTGCCAACTTGCACTCAAGGCAACAAATATGTGCTGGTGGTAATGGATTACTTCAGCAAATGGCTCGAAGTGTACCCTATTCCTAACCAGGAGGCCACTACGATCTCGGAAAAGCTGGTAAACAACTGGGTAGCCAGGTTCGGAGTTCCGTTGGAATTGCACTCAGATCAAGGCCGGAATTTCGAGTCTGCGGTATTCAAGGAAGTGTGTGAGCTGCTGGGGATAAAGAAAACGCGTACCACTCCTTTGCACCCACAGTCCGACGGCATGGTGGAACGCTTTAACCGGACACTGGAGGAATACCTGCGGAAAGTGGTAGGCAGGAACCAAAAGGATTGGGATACGCATATCCCCCTGTTCCTGATGGCGTATAGGTCAGCCCCGCACGACACGACATCACTCACTCCAGCCCGAGCAGTGTTCGGCACAGAGTTGCGATTACCCGCTGACTTGAAGTTCGGCGTAGTCAGCACGACGGGAGGCGCTAAGACGGACTACGCGGTCAATAAGCGGGCGGAACTGGAGGACATTCACCAGTTTATAAGGGGCCGCACCAAACTGGTCAGCGATAAGGCGAAAGCCAGATACGATCTACGGGCCAACTCAGCAGGGTTCCCAGAAGGCGATTTGGTAATGCTCTACAACCCGCAGCGGAGGAAAGGTTTGTCTCCGAAACTTCAAGCGTCATGGGAAGGACCGTACGAAGTCGTGACTAGGATTAACGACGTGGTATACCGGATTCAACGTTGCAGCAATAGAGGCGCTAAGCTGAAGGTAGTCCATTTTGGCGCCTCATCACAGCGGAGCCTCGGCACTTGTTCGGGACGAACAAGTGTAAGTGGTGGGTAGTGTAACGATAAGACAGTCTGTCGCTGTGCAAAGCAACCCTGCTGCTTCGCGCCGTGCTATAATTCAATGTGGCAACGACGGCCGCGATAATAACTTTTAGTCCAATCTGGCAACGATGGTCGCGATCATCAGGGAAACCTTTAGTCCACTCGGGAATTTGCGAGAACGATCTGCGCGGTGGCCGGACGGGTATAAAAGGCAGCCGGATGCGGCGCAGCGAGTCAGTCTGATTTTGACAAGTGAAGTTGCCACACGGAGTAATTAAGCAAATACTTAAGTGTACGAACAGTGTTTTGAATTGGCTGCGTTGGAATAATTAAAGTTGTTTCATTTTCAAATTGCACAATCAAGTGATACGTAACAGCCCACTAGACCTAGTATTCGTAATAATAGATAGAGATACCACGCAGTACACAATTTTTAGGTCACGCAAATCTAACACAGTAGGTCCCACACGTACTTCGGCTATACGAAGTTTTGTCGCTGGCTTCGTCAAACTTCAATTTTCGAAGTTCATTTTCATTCTTTGTGGGATGTTCGACAAGGAACATCAATTGCAAGCTGCGCTGTGCCAAAGAATATGAAGTAATATAGAACGCGCATCTCATACAAGCAAACGCGTTGTATGGTGGTTACTGCTGGTAGTACCCTCTATTATTGACAGCAGAAATCTCTGTTACTAACAGCGGAAATCTCTGTAACTTCGGCGTAACATGTGAATTGAAGTCGCTTCTGTACTCATTCGTATTCTCGCTGCTGTTGCGCCACTTGATAAACATGACGATGAACGCTGCTTTTGTTGTCGCGGGGAATAGCATTATAATATTGGCAAACAAAAATAGTTAGCGGTATACTGTTTTTTGCGCTGTGCCGTGCAGGCGAGATAGCATTGTTGTTGGTAATTGTTGCGTCGCTATTTCTGCTTTCTTTTTTATAATCACAAGCAAATTACAATTAGCAAAAAAAATGCGTGAACTTGGTCACGGTAGGCAGGAAGCATCGATAGGTTGCACAAAAATGTCGACGAAAACTGTCGAGGTTGTATTTGTTGATGGTTATAGGTGCAAAATCCGTTCGAATTGAAATCCGACCTGCTTCTTCTCAAAAGTTATTCATATTTTTATATTTCGAATCGGGACAATTTGTAACATAGGACAACAAAAAACACTTTTTTTTCTGTTGCATGGAGTTTTTCTACTGTTTCTTACTAATTTGGGTGCGCTGATTTCGAATCTACCCTCAGATTTTTTCCAGCAGCTCTAGTTAGTGAGATATAGGTACCGTGTCATTTTTTCAGTTTTTACTCGACTTTTCCCATATTTTTGATTGTAATTTCTAAACCAAAAAATTGATTGACATGATTTTTACATTATCGCATTAACAACACCACACGGCTTCTTTTCCGATGCAACTTATTTTTATAAGTTTTAAAATGCCGTGGTAATTGGACCTCAAAGTCGGAAAATATGGAATTTTAAGGCGTTTTCTTTGATGGTCAAAAACATACACATTTTTTGTAAATCAGTTAACGATTTGGTGTATAATGAAAGCCGACACATCAAGCAATACAAAACAGCCAAATTATTTGGCGGAATATACATTCGCATCGAAATAATAGCTAAAATGTACCAAAGCCATTTTCATCACTTTTCATACTTTTTCCTTAACCCTTTGAAGCATACATTTTTCAGATAACTTTTTTTCAATGAAAATAGTCGCCCTGGGGGTTTTCGGGGTCGCTGATCACGGATATGTAATCAAATTTTTGAAATTCAGCAATCCAATATGGCGGATCCAATATGGCCGACAACATTAGTAAAACTTATTCATATCAATATGGAAATTCGTATATGGGGTTTTCGAGGTCGCTGATTACAAATTTGATATCAGATTTTCGAAATTGAAAATGGCGGATCCAATATGGCGGATGGAATTTGTAAAACTTATTCGTATCAATGGAAAAATTAGTATCCAGGGGTTTTCGGGGTCGCTTATTACGAATTCGATATCAGATGTTCGAAATTCAAAATGGCGGATCCAATATGGCCGACAGAATTAGAATTAGAACTCCACCCGCAATTTTGAATTTCGAAAATCTAATAAGAAATTCGGAATCAGCGACTCCGAAAACCTCCGTATACCAATTTTCATATTGATATGAATAAGTTTCACTACTTCTGTCCGCCATATTACATCCGCCATTTTGAATTTCGAAAATCTGATATCTGCATCGTCATCAGCGACCCCAGAAACCCCCTTACACCAATTTTCATACAGATATAAATAAATAAATATAAAAATGGTAGTATTCTAGGTGGTATATACGTCTTACCACCGTGCTGCAAAGGGTTAAACAATTTGGGGCCTCAAAATATTCAAAGCTTTTATTTATTTTTCTTTTATTCTTTTTGTTTTTTGCATGTATTTCAGATTATAAATGGAACGTAAGGAGAGCATATTTTGAGGAATTTTAAGAATATTTTAAGGAAAAAGTATGAAAAGTGATGAAAATGGGTATGGGATATTTTTGCTATTATTTCGATGCGAATGTATATTCCGCCAAATAATTTGGCTGTGTTGTATTACTTGATGTGTCGGCTTTCATTATACACCAAATGGTTAACTGATTTACAAAAAATGTGTATGTTTTTGACCATCAAAGAAAACCCCTTAAAATTCAATATTTTCCGAATTTGAGGTCCAATTACCGCGGCATTTTAAAACTTATAAAAATAAGTTGCATCGGAAAAGAAGCCGTGTGGTGTTGTTAATGCGATAATGTAAAAATCATGACAATCAATTTTTTCGTTTAGAAATTACGATCAAAAATATGGAAAAAGTAGAGGAAAAACTGAAAAAATTACACGGTACCTATATCTCACTAACTAGAGCTGCTAGAAAAAATCTGAGGGTAGATTCGAAATCAGCGCACCCAAATTAGTAAGAAACAGTAGAAAAACTCCATGCAACAGAAAAAAAGTGTTTTTTGTTGTCCTGTGTTACAAATTGTCCCGATTCGAAATATAAAAATATGTATAGCTTTTGAGAAGAAGCAGGTCGGATTTCAATTCGAACGGATTTTGCACCTATAATCATCAACAAATACAACCGCGATTACAGTTTTCGTCGACATTTTTGTGCAACCTATCGATGCTTCCTGCCTACCGTGTGGTGTAGTAAAATATGGGTGCAAACATGTTGCACAAGAGCGTTTATAGTTATTTATTAAAAATATGATTGTAAGGTTTTATGTTTATTGTTTTACTTTCGTTTAAATTTATCTTTCATAAATAATAATTTTTAATAAGAATTTTTTTATTTACCAACAATTATTTTCAATTTTCGTTCTTTCGAGCTTCCTTTTTGCACAGCCCACATGCAGTGTTTTCGTAGAAGAACTAAAATAAGAAAAATCTAAAGTTTGGAATCTATGGTTACAGCACTCACCATGGAACCATTCAGGTGTAGCATTTTTACAAGATTGTAAAACGTGTGCTTTAATACCAATTTTTTCAGGTTCTGCTTCGAAGATTTTATGAAAAATTAAAATATGTTTTATGCATACATTCATTAGGGAATTGGAAGGAGCAAAAAGATTACCAAAATCAGAAATTGACTGATAATTTTTGTGAAAAATAAAAATTTCACTTGGAGCAGTCAAAACTTCATCCCTTTTTCTCAATTCGTCACCGCATTTTTCACAATTTAATTTAGGAATGATTTTGTACGCTACGTATCCAACAAAATACCTCATGGAAACCAGCTCTAAGTTAATATCTTTCAGATTACAAAAGGTGTCACCTACAAAATACGCCTCGTGCATCTCACTACTTAGATCAAGATTTTCCAGGATTTCATTGTCATTATCATCGCCATTAGCCTGCAAAACATCCTCATTAAAAGAAGCGCTTGAAATTAAATTAGTCATTGAATCTTGCGTCTCTTCACAATTGGTAGAGGAGCTAAACTTTATTATTTTAAAGGCTAATAACCTGGCTAAGATATTATTAAGTTCAGCTACAGAGGGGTTACAATTATTACCTCCTTTTTGCCTTAACACAGCAAACGTATTCTCCAACTTGTCCTGGTTAAAGGCCTTTGTCATAATAAAAAACTTGTCCGAATTATCTTTTAATATTTCATCTACAAGTAGAAGGACCGATTTTAAGGATAGTTTCATGCTATCTAGGAAGAAAACTCGTTTTTTTTTCATCAACAAATTTCACTTCCTCTAGATAATATAAAAATGTTTGAATAAATGTGTGCGATTCTTTCTTAATCTGAAGAGCAGATCGGTAGCAGTTATCTGCATACAAAGATCCACAAATCTCTTGTGAGATTGTTTTAAATCCACTTATGTCTGAAATTGTTCTGATAGCAGCTTCAACTGTTTTACTGAACACTTGAGTGGCAAATTTAACACGCATTTTTTCAAATGAATTTGGAAATATGTGTTGTCTAGTCAATTTTGGGCACATTTTGGTTTTACAATTTTCTTCCCTCTCCCAAAGCTCTTGAACTACTTTAAAGCTAACTAAACCATCAGGCGTTTTCAAGTCGCATTTAAGCCAACCATTTCGCAACGACTTGATTAAATGTGGGAAATCGAACATGCAATAAATTTTTTGATTTTGAAATTGAAAGTATGGTTTCTCTATACATACGCCTAAGTCGGAGAAACACTTTCTATTAGAAGACCCCTGATCTCAAACCAAAACGTTCACTACTATACCAAAATTGCTTAAAATTTTAAGATTTTCTTTAATTATTTTGCACAACGTGTCTGCTGTTAATCCATTCTCTGACACAAAATAGTTTAAAATTGAACACCAACTCGAGAACATGGACTTCAACATAAATACACATACTTGCTTACCAATTTTTTTTTTGTTCTTTCGAAGCCTGTGCATTCAAATCCGTCAATTAAATCTAGTTTTTGATTGTATCGTAATTCTCTACGTATTGCCATTTCGTCCATTAAAAGAACCATATTATTTTCATTTTTTTCCTTCAACTCTAAGCACATCTTTTTAATGAATTCAAAAGCCACATTGTTGATACCGGGCTGAAGGAACTTTATTGGAGCTTTATTGAAATTTAACTTATCTCTTAGGAAAGAATATGTTGATTGTGAAATATAAAAAATAATTTGCGCTAAATATTTCACTTCGTCAGAATATTCTTTTGGCCGGGTGCTAAGTAAAAGTTTACAAAATGTTTTGGATTCCAAGACATGTTTTAAAGAATCAATTGAATTTTTTAAAGTCTTTGAACAACAATTCTTGGATTTTAAAATAAAGCGCTTTTCTTTTCGCAATTTTTCGTGAATTTTTTTGAATTTTTTTAATAGGTCGCTGTATTTCTTTTCGTAATAATGGGTTATTTTGACGTTTTTTTCGCAATTACTGCATACTATGTCATCATAACGTGGTCGTTTCAATGAAGAATCTGGTTCTAAAAATTCTTCATCCGAAATCTCATGATCTTCGTCTAAGTTTAAGGTTGGAATCGCATCCTTTTTTAGAAACCTTTTTCCTACATAAGTACTGGAGAAATGGTTTTCACAAATATACAGTTTTCGGTTATAGTCGTCATAAGATATATTGCATTTTTCGCGCCAAATTTGGCCAAACACGAAATCAGCAGCGGGGAATCTAAATAATCTAAGATTCTCGCATTGTCGTCTCGATTTGTTGCAACTGCGAACACAACATTGAATTCCAGACGTTGAGGAATTTCTATTTGTCTTTATATTTGTAGCCATATTGTAACAAGCCGAAACACAAAATAGAATTACAATGTTGGACAATGGCATTAAAATACTTCTTAAAAAAATTCAAAATTGGTATCAACCACGTCAAAATATAAACAAATAATTTTACTTGGAATGCGCCACGTAAAAATATTTGTAGAAATTTCAAATTGGATTCAACCACGTCAAAAAAAAAACCGCTGCAAAAGGTTCAAAATTGGTATCAACCACGTCAAAATATAAACAAATGATTTTACTTGGAACTCGCCACGTAAAAATATTTGTGAAAATTTCAAATTGGATTCAACCACGTCTAAATATTTGCAGGTTTTAAAAATCAATCAAAGCGCAGCATTTGAGCAAACAGCCATACACCACAAAGCTTCGATTGATAGTGACATTACAGCAAAACCAAAAAAGCATGCACACAATAAACGACAACAACAAAAACATTAGCGAATCCCGAGTCATCTTCGTTGAAACGATGATGACGATGTCTTCGTTCGTTGTTTGTTTTTTGCTTGCGCTTCGGCAAACAAGATCAAGAAACATCAGTGTTGATATTTTTGGTACATTTGTACTTTTTTGATACATTTTGAGATTGAAAAGTACATTGATACTACATTGATTTATTTGGTACATTTTCGTTAAGTGGCTTCACCTGCGTCATGATTGATTTATTTGGTACATTTTCGTTAAGTGGCAGCATTTCTCCACCTGTGTCATGAAATGTAACAGATTTACAAAATCTCGATTACGAATTATCTTAGAAAGTAAAGATAGCAATAACCGCTAAGTAGTTGTCCTTTTCTACCTCATCTGACCATGCGTTTGATTAATAGTGCGTATTCATTTTTGTGCGTATAACGGTAAGAAATAATCAGTTCTTACCGTCATTCGTTACTCCATCTGCACACATTTTAAATTTTATAACCACAAAGACGTTGAACGCTCCAATTGAAATGGAAAAATTTTTAAAAAGGTAATTTATACAAATTCTTGAATTAAAAATTGCTTCAATAATATGTATAACTTGATGTACATAGGTGCAAAACTGAAAGCAGCGTAAGGCAACTGGCGCTGCCCGAAAATATGAATTCAAACGCAGTCAATGCGTGCCTAAGCGATTCTGATGCGTGAGTATTTGAAATGCATTTACATATTTATGAGGTTTATTAATAGTTATTAAACATTTTAGGAAAGAATCAAGCCGTGAAAGGTACAAAGTGCCTTTCAGACAGCAATGGAAAGAAAAATTTTCGTGGCTAGAAGAAGAAAATTCGATTCAAGGAAAAAAATGCCACTTATGCAATTCATCGCTCGTCGGTGGGTTTTCACACATTCAACGCCATGCATTGTCCGAAAGCCATATCAGAGCAGAGAAAGTAGCTAAGTGCACACCAAAGTTGCCGGAGTATATAGTCTCCTCGAAGGACCCGGCAACCTACGCTGCGAAAAAAGTAGAGGTAAAATTAAGCATTTTCGTGGCAGAGCATAATCTGCCTTTCACAGTATTGAACCATTTAAATGATCTTTTAAAAAATTGTGTTACTGATTCACAAACCATTCAAAAGTTAAGTATAAATAGAATAAAAGTAAAAAATAAAAGTGGAGTAACTGGGCCGGAAAATTGCAAATCTATAACTCAATTTTGTCAAAGTAAATACTATTCATTAACTGTAGATGAAAGTACGGATGTATCGGTGACTAAAAATGGACAGATTTTTGGAGTTGGTGCCTCTAGATGGTAGTGGTGCTGAAACCATTTTTAATGCAATCATAAAAACTTTAGAAAAGTATTCAATTCCAATAGAAAACATGTTAGCATTCGCAGCTGATAACTGTTCAGTTATGATGGGCCAAAAAAGCGGTGTACAAGCTCGGCTTAAGGAAGTCGTTCCTAACTTATTCGTCAATGGCTGCGTTTGTCATATTTTAAATTTAGGAGCAATGGCTGCCTCAGAGGCTTTACCGAAAAAAATTGATACATTTTTAACAGATGTAAATTTCCATTTTTGTAATAGTCCATTAAGAAAATCGGACTTTAAACAGTTTCAAGAATACTTTAGTACGGACATGCATGCCATTTTAAAATATGCTCCAACAAGATGGCTTTCTAGACAAGCTGTTATTGACAGAATTTTAGAGCAATGGAATGCTCTTAAATACTACTTCACTCTTTCAGACTACGAAAGTAAAATTGATCAGGAAAATATTAAACAGATATCTGAAATTCTTTTATGTCCTATATATAAAATCTATGTTTTGTTCCTTTCATATGTCTTAAACCTTATAAATGGTGTAAACGTAGAAATGCAATCAGAAAATGCTCGAATACACATTTTTATTCCGAAATTAAAAAATTTATTTTATCAAATGGCAAGAAATTTTGTAAAAAAATCGTATTTAGACTCGAAACCCATTTGGCTTTTAAATATAAATGAAGAAGAAAATCACCTATTGCCAAATGAAGTGTTTTGCGGTGTGAACATAGACATTTACTTAACTTCTAATTCTTTAAAACACGAAGATATAAATACTTTCAAAAAGTGTGCGAAGCAATATTACATGCAATTTTGTAATACCTTAAAAAAAAAGGTTAATTTTAATGATAATGTTTTGTGTTGGGCCACTAAGTTTTCCCCTGAGTGGATTTTAAATGGCGAAACAAACAGTATTGTCCCATTAATAATGTATTTGTTTCCAAAATGTGAAGTCAAAAAGCTAGAGAAGATAAATACTGAATTCCGTGCTTTAGCCGAACATGAAGGGCTATAACTGTTGAACAACTTAGATATTTGTGACTTTTGGGAAAAAATCAGATTAATAAAAAATGAGTTAAATGAACCTATGTTTCCTAACATTTATAGAATAGCCCAGGGAATTTTATCGATTCCGCATTCTTCTGCTAATGTTGAAAGAGTTTTTTCTATTCAAAACCTAATTAAAACTAAATGCAGAAATCGACTGCAAGTGAAAACAATCTCGGCATTAATACAAACCAAAGACCTTTTAAAAACAACAAACAATTTTTGTTATAACATTCCAATTTCGAATGACTTACTTAATGTTGAAATGCCCAATGATATGCAGGAAACTGATGAGCTGTTAAACTAAGTACTTAATGTGCACATATTTATTTTTATGAATAAATTTCCCAGTTGAATTGTTAATATAAATTAAGATTTTGTTCAAATTACAAAAAAATTGAAAATAAATGTTCGATTACAAACATGTACTTGTTAATAAAAGCATTTGATACTTTTTTGTGTAATTTAGTACATTTTTTTTGGCCTCTTGGTACAAAATGAAAAAACTCATTTATCAACACTGAGAAACATGCATGCAAAAAATGATTGAGCGAACACTACGCTGCAGCAACCACCACTTCAATTTACACGAGTGAAGCCGTTGTGAACAATAACATAGCTTTTTGCTGTTGTCCTACGCAAATCTAACAGAAAATGTTATGAACCTAACATTTTCAAATGTCTACGCTTCGCTCTTCCCGCTCGCATTATAGCAACCGAAAACACTTTTGTGCCCACATGCGCGTTCTATATTACTTCATATTTTTGGCTGTGCTGATGAGCACGAACGGCGCGCCGCGGCGTATCCCCAGCAAACATTAATGACTAATCTCAAATTGAGGTACATTTGAATCAAATTGCTTTCTCAAATCTCAAACGTTTGTTCTCAAATTGATCTCGAATATACTGTTATGGCGTTTTCAACTTAAAAGGCACATTTTTAATATGGAAATTTGCCTTTATTCTCAAATTGAGAATTTAAAATTCTCAAATGTATCTCAAACGAGCGGAACGGATGGAATCCAATTCGCCATATTCACACATTTTTATTATGGAAACTTGCCTTTATTCTCAAACTGAGAATTTAAAACTCTTCAATGTATCTCAAACGAGCGGAACGGATGGAATCCAATTCGCCTCTTGTATAGATTGGCGTTGCAATTCGCGTGAAATAAAAAAAAGAATAGATACATTTATAAAAATAATATTTTCATAGCATTTTATATGTAACGTATATACATTAAGGTCCATTTCATTCATTTTATATTAAGGCAAACATAACTAGAGTCCGGCCGATTAATCGGCATCGGCCAAAAAATTTGGTATCGGTCGGCAACATAACGTAAAATTGTATTAAGGCACAAAATTCATTTAGTTCATATTAAGGTGGTAAGTTAAACCACAGAACAAACAATATACAGAATGCGCATCTGGTGTAAAGAAAATTTTCTTCGCGGGTTCCAGCGGTACGACCCGTTTGTGGATGCGGGGGGAAGCAGTAAAGGGGATGAGAACGCACAGAGCGCGAGAGCGTAAAAAGAGAAGCTGTGAGAGCGCAAAATGAAATGTTCGGAGAGCAAACAGATAAAAGTATTAATCGCATGCCGGTGTACCAAACAGTAACGCACCATATATGTATGTGGTTGTTGTTGTTGGCCAACAAAGCGATGTGCCGCATGCATTGTGATGGAGGAAATGAAAGTCGACAGCCTGTGGTTGTTGTTGCCGCTGGCTAACAACTGAAGTTAGAATATATTTTTGCTTTGGCTGATTTCTGTAACGAGTTCAGCAATTCACAATACTACGATAAAAAAACCCCCAATTGTGGGAATAAGTCAAGGAATAAGTTTGGTCAAAATAACCAGAGTTTATTACGTTTTTAGGATTTTGAGTTTTCGGGGTTTAGTTAAATTTTTCTTTTCGGAGGCACATGCACAATGCTTCCTGAGAAGAACTAAGATCATAAAGTCCAAAATTGTGTTTTTATGATCAGGACACGTGGAAAACCATTGTGGTGTAGCATTTTGGCATTTAACTTTTATTACATTTTTTATGCCTACAATTTGTGGCTGTTTTTCAAAAATGCTGCGGAAAATTGAAATGTGTACTTTGCTTATCTCTAATAGAATTTGCGATGGACTAATAAGGTTGCCGAAATCTTTAAGAGAGTTAAAGTTTTTGTGAAATATGAAAAGTTCACTAGGAACTGTTAGTACCTCATCTTCTTTTCTCAATTCCGCTGCACATGTTTCACAGTTTATTTTGGTAAGTATTTTGTAGACAACATAACCCAAAAAATATCTTAAAGACGCTAAATCTATGGTAAATTCGGAACAGTTCTCAAAACTAACATTTAATGTGAAATCGGCAAGGATGGCTGTATTATTATCCACTTCAAAATCATCGGTTTGACTAGTTTCAGGAGCTGAGTCGGGATTTAATACGATATTAGAAAGCGTTTCAAACGTAGTATCATTTAGTTCTTCACAATTGCTGTGGGAACTTAATTGCACAATTTTTGCGGCCATTAAGCGTGCTAATATATTATTAATATCAGCCACTGATGGATTTATATTATTACCACCTTTTTGTCTTAGTATAGAAAACCTATTTTCAAGTTTGTCTTGGTTTAACGTCCTTGTCATCAAAAAAAAAATGTCGGATTTTTTCTCAAACAGCTCGTCTACTAATAGCAAAACAGCTTTTAGAGTAAGTTTCATCCCATAAAAAAAAATACTTTTTTCTTTTTGTCAACAAATGAGATATCATCCAGGTATTTAAGGAAGAACTTTATATACTCATGTGATAAACTGTTAAGTTGAATTGCAGATCTGTAGAAATTTTTGGAATATAACGATCCACTGTTTAGGCAATCAAATATTTTGTCAATATTTTCTATAAAGCTGGCCGTAGATAAAGCCAATTCTTTAGAGCAACTTTTGAAACCTACAGTTTCAGCAGTTGTCCTAATAGCAGCTTGAACAGTCCTGCTGAAAATTTGGGTTGCCAGTTTTACTTTCATTTTCTCGAAAGAATTTGGAAAAATGTGTTGGCTGGTTAGTTTAGGACACATTTTTGTTGTTGACTTAAGTTCCATTTCGAAAAGTTCTTGAACAACCCTAAAACTAGCAATTCCATTTGGTGTAGCTAAGTCGCATTTGAGCCAGCCATTTCTCAGTGATTTAACAAGGTGCGGGAAATCATATATGCAGAACACTTTTCCATCATTATACATGAAAAAAGGCCTTTCCAAAGTTACACCCATATCCGAAAAGCACTTCCTATTTGAAGACCCTTGGTCACAAGTTATAACTTTTACTGTGATGCCAAAACTATTGAGAATTTTTAAATTTTCCAGAATTATATTTTTTAAAATATTGGCAGAGAGTCCGTTTTTGGAAACAAAGTAATTTAGTACCAATGACCAGTTTGAAAACATTGATTTGACCATAAAAACACATAATTGTTTTACTATTTGGCTTGTCCTTTCAACCCCATTTTCTTCATACCCATCCACCAAATCTAATTTAGGATTATATCGTAATTCCTTTCTAATTACCATTTCATCCATTAATAGAATCATGTTGTTCTTTTCGCTCTGGGTCAAGTCCAAGCACCGTTTTCTTATGACCTCAAAAGCAGAGTTCTTAAAACCTGGCTGCAGGAACTTTACAGGGGCCCATCGATTAACAGTCGAGATATGTGGCAAATTTAGATTTAGTTTATTTCTTAAAAATTGATACGTCGATTGCGAGACATAATAAATATTTTGAGCCAAATCTTTTATATCTTCCGTATATTCTTTAGGACGGGAACTTAGAAGAAGCATACAAAATACTTTTGATTCTTTGCTCACGTTATTATAAGAGTCGATACGTTGGAGTACTTCTGACTTTTTTGGTAATTTCTTCTGGTTTTTTATGTTTCTGTATTTTGCCAAAATGTTGTAATATTTCTTCCTGTAAAAATTTACGGATTTAGCATATGATGAGCAATTATTGCAATGCCCATCTACGGACTCACTTTTTCGTCTCTTTCTAGTTGAACAATCGGGCTCTGAAAACTCATAAGTTTCTTCAACATTTTCCAAATTAAATACAGGAACTGCTCCAGATTTTAAATATTTTTTCCCAATGTCAGAACTTGAGAAGTGATTAACGCATATAAATAATGGTTTGCTGTATTCTTTAGTTTTAATGCTACATTTTTCTCGCCAAATTTGGCCCATAGCTGAGTCATAGGGCGGAAATTTAAACATCTTAAGTTGTTCATCATCCCGTCTAGATTTTCGGCAACATGTTATGCAGCATTGAAGCCCTGACTTTATTAAATTTTTACCCACCCGGGGTAATACATTTTTACACGGAGCAGGATCCATTTTTCGTATACTAGTAAAGTCAATGAATATGCCAAATCAAAAGTAATATAATAACCAAGGAAAGGATCAACTAACTAATTTGGATCAACCACGTCAAAACAATTGCAAAAAATTCAAAATTGGAATCAACCACGTCAAAATTTATACAAATAATTTTACTTGGAACTAGCCTCGTAAAAATATTTGTAAAAATTTTTATTTTGGATCAACCACGTCTAAATATTTGCAAAATTTAATATCAATTAATCTAAGCGCAGCATGAAAAGAAAAACGACCATTCAGCTCGAAGATTCGATTGATTATGACAAGAAACAAATTTGCCGGTACCTGCTCGCTCTGCGCTTGCTTTTTTACAAACAAGAACAAGAAGCGGACAGGCAAAATTTGCATAAAAGAAAAAGTGACTGAGCGATCGCTTTGCCAAAACAAGCACCATTTCAATGTGCCCGAGTAAAGCCAAGCTGGCTTGCTGCGGAAAACAACAACATTGCGTGTTGTTGTCGAAATGAGAATAAAGCAACAATCAATCGAATGAATGCGGGAATGCAAGAGAGCATCGCAAAGCAGCTCTCCGCTCGCATGCGCTTACTCTCTCGGTTCAATATACATTTTCCTCATTTTTGCTGCTTCCCGCCCGCGTCTAAAATGAAATCGCAAAATTATTTCAGATGCGCCTTCTGTATACTGTTTATTCTGTGGTTAAACCCATTGAGAATTATAAAATTATCAAACGTGGTAAATGAAAATTTTTCTCAACTCATCTCAAGTCGTTCTCAAGTTGATAGCAAACATTTGAGAAACGTTTGAGAAAATATTCATTTTCAAATTGTAATAATGCTGGAAAACAATTTGATATCAAAGGGTTTCTCAAAGGTTTGAGATTTTTTTGTTCAGTGTTTGTTGGGTCGTTTGCAAATTCGAATATGCAAGGGTGTGTGTCCGTGTGAAAATAAATGTGCGTGTTGTTTGTGCAGAGACAAATAAGACATTACCAGAGACAAATAAGACATCACACTCGCTCATTTTGCCAAAAACAGCTGAAATTTCCTATACGTGTGATTATCTAGATAACCAAGATAAAAACTCCGTGAGAGCAAAGAAATCAGCTGTTTGCAATTTGGTTGCCGGGGAAAAAATTGAAAGCATTTGGTTTTATATGAAAAGGATTGCCGGTATAAATGTTTTTCACTCTGAACATCTCAGATAGTACATATATGTGGATTGCGTGCCTTACAATGTCTTAGAATGCGTCGATTGTCAGTTATTTTACGTAAAACTTTCGCCTTCTGCCATACAAATTTCCTTTTTATGTTGCATTCAATTCATGGTGAATTGGTGCTCAGCTGGTTTTTCTATTTATCTATTGTCCGGAGCAGCTCGCGGACTATTTTGATGTCGGAAAAATGATGATTAGTTTTCCAATAAAAAGCAATCGGAAGTATCTTACTGCATATTAATCAATAAATTATTCATATCTAAGAAAAACGCGATCATAAAATTGCTTATAGCTCATTCAAGTTTGCTATAATTTTGCATTGCTTATTGGCTATTTTTCATACAAGTTTCAATTTTGCAATGCGTTTACAATTCGTGGTGAAACCCAATCAGCTGTTTTCTGCTTGAAAATTTTTCGGGGATGGATGTTTGTGCACAAAATTATGATTTACAGTAAAATCGCTGCCGGAACAAGAATATGTGTTCATTCTGTAATCTAAATGTGATGTCAAAAAGTTTGCCAGTAATCAAAATTGTTTTGGTTCGTTCATATTGTTATATTTTTGCATTATTCTGCCTCCCTTTAGCATAGAAATTTTGTGCTGCCAATTGGTAAAAGTTGTGGTGAGAAAATATCAGTTGTTGGATTTGATATTTCATCGTCAACCTGATGCCGCCCGGGGTAATTTCGAAAAACAAAAAATTGAGAAGTATTGTGCTAAGTTCTGATATATTGTAATTTTTTGTTTTGCAAATTCTTACAATCCAATGCACTGAAAATTTATAGTTTTTTAAGATGATAGTAGCATTACAAACATTAGTGTTAGTGTTAGTTCTACCTTTATCAACAAAAATTATTTGAAAAACTACAAATGCGATACACGCAAAATCTTAATTTTATTCTACGTTTACATTGAGCCCAAATGCGTGATTTGGGCAAAAATTCTCAAATGCGAAGCCAAATCACGCATTTCCCCATACAAATTCAAATCGACGAAATGACTCATTTCAACAAAACGACGAAGCAAATGCGATAAAACATGACCAATTTTATCGAACGCATCACAAAATGAAAGCTCTTTCAAAAGGTTCAAAAGCTTTTGTTCTTTTTGACAGTTCAAAATCAAAACAAACGAAAATGATCAAAATAGAAATTTCGAATGGAAATTTTCGTCTGCTTCAAATATGAAGAATATGCTTAGCATGTAAGGTATGTAATATATTTGTATTCAAATATGGCAGTGTGTGGAACATAGAGGCAGCAAAAAAACAACAAATTCTTTAGTCAGTAGCCGGAGAAGCGCTAATCTATGTGCTGCGGCAAGAGGACATGAGCATTGAGCATTTGACATTAGCTGCCAAACAAAATGAAATGCAATGCGAATGAGGCAATGTAAACGCTTTGAAATGACTCATCTCAAACTACGCATTTGGGCTCAATGTAAACGTAGTATTAGACTTGGGAATAGAGAGTTTTTTATTAAAAACTTTAAAACAAAATAAATTCTAACTTGCACAAATAAAGCAAGAAGTTTGTCCGTGTTGCAATTACTGCAACAAACAAAGGGTTCGATATCGTGGAGTGCATCATAAATGTGCTATGTGCTTCGGAATTAAAACGTTCACAGAACATTTCTTCTAAATTTTCAATATATGAAATAAACTGCTCTGGTGGCTTGACCAAATTGCACTTATCATATTGTTTTGGTTGGGACCACGGTTCCCCACCTATTCCCTGCACTAATATTGTGAAAACACTAGTAGCCACCCTATGTGTACGATTTTCATCGCCAAAATCCTCTAAGCCTATGATTCGATCTGATTTTCGATCATAATGGAGATGTCGCTTAAGTGATATTTCATCACATGCTACAGATACGAACGTTAATTTAACAGTCAAATTGGTATTTATTTTCTTTTTTAATCCTCGGTGTCCTCAGCGTAGTCTGCTGCACAATAAACAAACGATAAGAATTCAAATTATGTTCACCATGAAGTATGGTAGGAAGCTTATTTGGCAGCACCAGTAAAGCAATGCCGTATGTAGAAACGACTTCTATGATACATACTACATTCAATTTTTCGGGTACTCATGGGTACTCATGTACACACCACGAAATGTATCTATTGGCTCGGGGATTTATGTGACAGCGGGTATTTATTAGACAGCAAGAAATGAGTCTGTATAAGTGAGAACAACTCGAAGTGTATACACTTTATAAAGTCTTTATTGTCTCTGGTTTGTGTATGCGCTGAGGTGAATGAAAACAATACGAGCAACTGCACAAGATAAAAAGCAAATTGAATTTCCAAGGCTTTCGGTTCTGCTATGAATAATGAACCATGTGAATTCACAAAGGCGTACAGTAGAGTGTGCGTTCCTATTGATAAAAAACTAAAACCATGAATTTCTGCTGTGCAATGTTGGCATTCATGAAGACTACGTTGCCTTCTGGCCTAATAAAATTCATACCGATAAATTTTTCAAATTCATATATTAACAGCAACATATTACTATTTATTATTATCATTTCCTTAAAATTTATATTATTTGGTAGTTTTATATGTTCTTTAGTATTTTTATTTTATTCTTATTTTTCGTTTTATTTGCAATTTGCTCTCTTAACCAAGTGCAATTTTTTCTTAGCAAAATTATTAAAAAGTAATCTAATATAAATTGCTCATGTTCCCAACAAGTAGACGGTTCTGAAAATCACATTTTGTATTCATCTACTTTGTTACGTTTGCAACACACAAATTGTACAAAAGCTTTTTTATATTGGAGGAATGAGGGGTTTCCTTAAAAAACGTATGAAATGTGTTGTAAAGGATTTTTGAAACAGAAAAAATTAGTCGATTGGAGCTTTTAGTTTTAAACTACTGTTAAAATAGTTGAAATTTTTGAAAAATAGAAACATTTCGTTTCTTTGTAAATCACAAAGCTCATCTTTTATTAACTTTTTGCAGTTATGACAGTCAAATTTTTCAATAGTTTGCATCAATATGAAACTAGAGAAATAACGAAGGGAACTATCACTCATATGTTCATTTTTTATAATCAAATGCCTTGAAGAATTCGCTTTCTCTGCATCAAATATATCCTTTGATAAGCAAAATTCGTCACCGAACTCTTGATTTATAGCATTTTGAGTTTCATCGTCTATTTCAAACAAACTGGTATTATTGTCAATTATTATAAATGAACCTTCGTCAGTTGGTTCACAATTGAAGGTTCCTGCCTTAAATTCTATTATTTTCATTGAGATCATTATCGCAAGAATATGGTCAAACTCAAAAAGTGAAGGATTATTGTTTGTAACTCCGCTTTTTCTTACCAAATAAAAAAGATTTTCAAGCGGGTCTTGATTAAGTCTTGATAATAAAAGAAAGTTGGATTTTTCCGCCCGATATCTTGTGAAAGAGACATAACGGAAGTAATTGATAAAACTATACCATTTCAACAGTATACAGTTTTAGGATACTGACAACTTTTGACATAGTTTTTCATTTCCTTCAAATAATTTTGGATATTGTTATTCTCACGAAGAGCTGATCGGAAAGGATTTTTATCAAAAAGAACATGTCTATTCAAACAATAAAAAAGTCGGTTTATTTTATCAATAAATATAGCTGTGGGCAAAGCTTTTTCTTTGCAATCATTATAACAGATATTTTCAACCAAAGATTTTATGGCTGCGGATACATAATAATAATAATTGATTGGCACGACAGCCCGCTTACGCGAGACTAAGGCCTAGCTTCCCGCAACCACCCGTGTTGTGCGTGTGAATTTTGTACGCGGGTGGAAGGGACCTACAGTTTTATGCCGGTTCCGAACGGCAGGTTGGGAGCTTTTTCATAGGCAATTTTTACTCTCAGAGGTTTGCCATTTCCAGCTGAGAGGACAGCCACCGAAAGAGAAAACGAGTTTTCCGTTATTTTTTTTAGGTGTTACTACATGCACAATTCGAACTAGCGTCGCTCTGCATGCGACTCGCTGGACCGCGCACTAATCAACTGAGCCACGGTGGCTGCGGATACAGTATTGCTAAATATTTGAGTTGCCTTTTTACCTTCATTTTTTCAAATGAATTAGGATGAATATGCTTTGTTGTCAATTTGCGACAAAGGCGGGTTGAATTGTTTTTATCCAATTCATATAACCTGCAAATAATCGACCAAGAAATATGTCCATCAGTCGAAGTTTCATCATCAGCAAATTTGTTGAAGCGAAAGCGATCGTCAACGAAAAAGGTATACACACAAAAATAAGCGCGAACAAGTGAAATTGTGTTGTTGTTTTTGTTGGCTTTTTTGGTGGTTGATTATTTCATTGCGTGTGAAGACAACGCACACAGTTTTGCGAATATTTTCGACTAGACAAAGTGCGTATGGGACCTGCTGCGCTGAAACAAGGCGCATAACAGCAGGAGTAACATCATCACAGCGCACAATTGATGTGCGACTGACCACATCAACATAAAGCAAATTATGAAAGCTGACTTCGAATTGAGAAGTTTGCCGAAGTCATCGCGAATATGTTCGAAGAGCCGAAGTGCGTATGGGACCTACTGCGCTGGTACACAAATTTGTGCGAGTTGACACCTCTATGTGTTTATTTGCTTACAGTCAAACCTAAATTGGAGCGTCAGCAGCAAGCAACTGTCAAAATTGCTTCATGCCCATACAAATTGTATGGGGCAAACCGCAATTGAAACGCTCTGACGCTGAGCTATTCGAATTTCAAATTTTGACAGCGCGTTAGCAGTTGAAGTTGGCTGCGACAAACAAAAACGCCTGTGATTTATATTTGATTTGATTTAAATTGTGAAGAATTTATTCAAATAAGAGCTAAGTTTTGCAAAATAATAATAGTTTGTTGGTTTTTTGGCAACTAAACAGATATTTTTTTGGCATTTGTTGTCATTTCATGATTTTGACAATCCCAACGCAACGCTTCAATTTCGGTATGCCGCACTGAGCGAGAGCGTTGCGTCAGAAAACGCAACGCTCAACGCTCCAATTTAGGTTTGACTGTTAGTGGTATAACTTTCATCGCCGCCAGACGCCGCACACTGGGGTAATTCATGCCGATTTTGGCGATTAATTCACCCGGACTATTTAGACATGAAAAAAGTATTAGGTTTATGTAATTATAGATAAAGAAGTAAAAAATAAATGTATTTGAACATACTTTAGTGGATTTTTTTTATTTATAACCAAAAATGCAAAATTGGTACAAAAGGGTATTATACAGAATTCCTCGCTTATTTATTATTTACTATCGGAATCATCATCGTATTCACCCACGCTTTCACCTTCTCATCCATCGTTATCATCATCATCATCATTGTTCATATCATCGCGTTCTTCTTCCGCAATTATTAACAAATCCAATGCTTCCCTTGGCATGCGCGTAACTGCTTTATGCGGCAATTTCGTTTCTGTCGATATAATGGGATCAGAATTTATAAGTAGTCTATTTAGAACGTCTTCGTTGGTTTTTTCTCGGCTACTTTTTCGAGAAAAATATTTCCTGAAAGCCTTAAATTCTTTATTTCCCGCTTCCCGCGCTTCTTCAGATAATTCACCGATTCGCAACAAGGCGTGAGCTATGACCTCTGGTCCTCTGGACCCCCAAAAAGACAGCGGTGGCGCAAGCGACCAAACAAGTGTGGCAGCAGAGGCCTCTAAACCTCAATTACCACAGGAGGTAACAGTGGGACCTTGTCCATCCACGGCTGGTGCAGATGAAGCGGGGCCTTCAGGTGAGCAAAGGCAGAGGCGAAATGGCGCTGGCAAAAAGAGGCTCCTGTACCTCCTAAAGCAAGGCATGGATAAGGAGGAGGCATATGAGAAGGCGCGCCTACCGATGCCGAAACAACAACTATGGAGCAAACCGTACTAAAAGAGGACCCGGTCAGTAGAGATAACTCCACCAGAGGCCTCCAACAAGAAGAAGTCGAGGGAAGATGAGCCCTCCACATCAAAGGCTGCTATAGCCAGTGCGAAGAGGCAGCCCACTGCCTCATACAAGGACGCCCTGCAGGGCGTAAAAATGGCCATTCTGGCAAAGAACTATCCGGACATGTTTCTGACAACAGAGCAGATGGACTCTATCCAGAACACAATGCTGGAGCGAATCTTTAATTTGGATAGCGGCTCAGTGGGACCTCAGTTCTTAGGTTCTACTTACAAGGCAGGATATCTAGTCCTGCACTGTAAGGGGAACGCATCTGCAGGGTGGGTGAGGTCCATCGCCTTAGAAATGGCACCGTGGGAGGGTGCCTCGCTGTGGGCCGTAGAGGAATCCAAAATTCCTAATTCCAGGGTCGCAGTGGGGTACTTTCCAAAATCCGCTGGCGTTGAAACAGCAAGAATCCTGAGGTTCCTTGAGGTCCAAAACAATGGCCTAAACAAAAAGGCCTGGAGGGCCCTTAGGATGGTTGACAAAGGATCGAACACCATGCTTGTGCTGGCAGTCGATCAAAAATCGGTAGCGGCCCTAGAGGAACTCAATGGCAGACCAAGCTACTGCTTTGGAGTAATTAGCCTCAAAATGAAGGCCGCCGATACCAATGCCGAAGAGCTAGCCAAACAACTCGACAACGTGGAGATCGCGGATGATGAGATTAACTCTCTCAGTGGCTCCAGTATACCAACAACACAATCATGAAATTCAAGAGCCCTGGATAAATAAAGGCCTTATACGAGGACTAAACATAAAAAATCACCAGGTAATCTATGACATAAGTGCTGATAGGCCTAGGGCCGCTATCATCATAATCACCGATATAAAATTTGTGGCCCTTACAGAATTTCTAAACGGAGACACAGTGGCAATAGCTCTGGAGGTGGAGCAGGAAGGAGTGAGGACAGAGGCTGTTCTAGCATCAGCCTACTTCCCGGGTGATACCGATGTGGTGCCTCCATCGACGGTAAAGCAGCTAGTGGATTACTGCAAAGTCCACAGGAGAAAACTAATCATCGGATGTAATGCAAATGCCCACAATATAGCATGAGCCAGTACGGACACTAACAGTAGGGGTGAGTCGCTCTTTGAGTACCTAATAAATAGTAACATGACTAATGCAAATAAGGGGAAGAGTCCAACTTTTGTTAATGCCATTCGCCAAGACTTTTAGACTTAACTCTAGTAACGAATACATTTTCTGACATGATCCAGAACAGGAGAGTCTCGTAAGAGGACTCGATGTCGGATCATAGGTATATTATGTTCGATATTGAGGGCCCGGTTAAGAGTGTCGCACTCTACCGTTGTCCAAAAACAACAGATTGGATGAGGTACACTGAAAACCTCTCTAGAAAACTAGATGACCAACACCATTTTATTAGAACAACAGATGAACTAGATAGGGAGATAGCAAATACAACGAACCTACTTATCTCATCGCATCATGACTGCTGTCCACCAAAAACCAAGACCTATACACAGAGGGTTCCATGGTGGAACAGCTTCCTTTCAAAACTTCGTAAAAAGGCTAGAATTGAATTCAATAGGACCAAGAAAACAAACATTTGGGATACCTACAAAGTAGGTATCCAAAAGAAAATCCTGGAGGAAGTTCTGTGAAGATTTAGGGGACATCCCTTCCACCGCTAGACTACAAAGGACCCTCTCGAAAGGGACCACCATCCCAATAGGTACACTAAAAACTCAAATGGGACCTCAACGAAAGGGATCTACTCAATCCCAATAATGACCTACCTGAGTCATGCGGGCCATTGGACACAATAGTGAATAGGATAATAACCTTTGATAGGGTAAAATGGGGGGTCAACTCCTTCAAACCCTACAAATCGCCAGGACCAGATGGCATATTTCCAGCACTTCTTTCTAGAGGTACGGATAAACTGATTAGGAAAATGGTTTCAAAGCCAGCATAACACTGGAATACGTTCCAAAAATCTGGAGGGGGGTTAAGGTAATTTTTATACCTAAAGGTGGTAACAAACCACCGGACTCCCCCAAATCTTGTAGACCTATCAGTCTCTCGTCTTTCATGTTTAAGACGTTAAATCATAGATTACTATATAAGGGAGGAGGTGCTAATAGAATCTCCACTAAATAAATTTCAATTTGCCTACCAAAAGGGCAAATCTACGATCACGGCATTACACTCGCTGGTGAGCAGCATAGAGAAAACACTGGACACCAAAGGCATCGCTCTCTGTATCTTTATGGACATTGAAGGAGCTTTCGATAATGCCAACTTTCAATCAATGGTTTTAGCCCACGCAAATAGAGGTACTAACCAAGAAATAACCAAATGGATAGGAAAAGTCCTTAGCCAAAGAACGATTAGAACCAACTTAGGGTCTGTGGAGCTAAGTATCAACGCTGTAAAAGGCTGCCCACAAGGAGGGGTTCTATTTCCTCTTCTATGGTCTATACTAGTTGATGACTTAGTTAAACTTCTCAACTCAAACGGCTTCAAAACCCTAGGATTCACTGATGATCTGGTTGTAATAATAACGGGCACTCATGACGACACACTAAGTGACTTAATGCAGAAAGCCCTAAACGACACATGGAGCTGGTGTAGGGCTCAAGGGTTATCAATCAACCCCGGCAAAACTTCAATTGTACCATTTACAAGAAGAAGGAAACTAAATCTTCCGAATCTCAAAATCAATAAAACGGTCACTCTAGATCGAAAGCTCACTTGGGAACCTCACCTAAACTCCACACTTAAAAAGGCGACCAAAGCACTGTGGACAACAAACCGTAGCCTTGGCAAATCTTAGGGCCTATCACCCAAAATGATGAACTGGGTCTACACTCAAATGATCAGACCCATCATTGTATACGGTGCTCTAGTATGGTGGGGCAAAACAAATCAGAGCACAGTTATAAGAAAACTAAACAAAATACAACGGCTTGCGTGCCTCAGTATTACAGGGGCTATGAAAACGACCCCCACTGCAGGCATGGAAGCACTAATTAACCTTACACCTCTTCACTTAGCCATCCAAGAGGAAGTGCTATCGAGTGCACTCACACTACACAGGCACAATGGATACAAACAAGGCAACCTCACAGGTCATCCGGGAATACTAAACCAAATAGAGAATACTCTCTATAAAGCAGCTTGTCTTGACATCATAGAACCCCAACTAAGTCACGTGAAGAAGTACACAATAAACTTCCCGACTAGGGGGAGTTGGGGCAACAATCCAGTATGGTTAAACGATGACTCACAAAAATTGTACACCGATGGCTCCAAAACCTCTGCTGGTGTAGGAGCTGGCATAGTGGGACCAACAGTCAAAACATTCTTTTCATTAAGCAACGACACGTCCATATTTCAAGCAGAACTCTTTGCAATAATAAAGGCAGTTCGGATCATCACCAAAGGCAACCCCAAAAGAGAAAAGATTACAATACTCTCGGACAGCCTTTCAGTTTTAAAAGCTCTGGACAGCGACTCTTTCTCATCGAAAACCCTCTTGGATTGCCACAAGGAGCTCAACAACCTAGGTACACGAAGCCGTGTAGTTTTGGTTTGGATACCGGGGCATGAGGGCCATGAAGGCATGAAGCCAAAAATGGAGCAGAGAGCCCATTCATAGGGCCAGCCCCGATGTTCGGGTTTAGCAAAAAAGACCTGAACCAGGACATCCAAAACTGGACGCAAAAACGCAAACAGAAATACTGAAACAACTTGGAAGGTCTACACCACTCCAAAAAGTTCCTAAACTTCAACAGAGAGAGAGAGATATCTCTGCTCTAGATCTCAACAGGAGCCAACTTAGGACGCTTTGTGGTGCTGTAACAGGCCACTTTTTCTGTAACAACCACCTCTACAAACTTGGTCTTACCGACAGCAGAACATGTAGATTCTGTCAGGAAGCTGACTAAACAATGGAACACATCATTACCAACTGTCCTGCCTTGACACACAGACGTGCAAAGTTTCTAGGGAAACACAGCCTCGGTGAAGAGGACCTGATGCAAATATCGCAGAAAGGTCTTATTCAATACCTGAGCATATAAAACACCAGATGATTTAAGGGGCACAATAAACCTCTCAGGTTGCGGTGCACAAGGGCGTGGCCCAACCCATAATCATTACATTAAATTACATGACCTCTGGTCCATTAATTAAATATTTATGAACAGTCGTAGGCATGTTATACCAGGGATAGTACTCAACGAAAGATTTGGCACAATTTAAGGCAACGAGTTGGTCATCTATACTATTATATAAAAACAAGTGTGACGTTTTTTGAGCCACAATCAGGCAAAAACCACTGAACCGATTTAGATGAAATAAGTACCAAACATTTTTTAATCTGTTGGAATGGAACGGAGTGCAAGGAGTGCACGGTGAAACTGGTGCAATTGGACGATATTATATCGTGTTCTGGTGGATGTGGCTGCAATTTTTGCATTAAGGCAGGTTCTCACCTTGTGGGGGAAAAAAAACAATTTTTTTTTGCCTTATCGTGTAGATATATATTCCACAAATGTGCTCCAGAAATTTCAGATCAAAATCTGAAAAATTACAAAAGTTACAGGCCGTTACATAGAGCAGTGTGGAGCACCGGCCGAGCGCGCTTTAAATTTTAAACACGATTTTCTGAGAACCCCATTTTCGGACCTAACGGAAGTGATTGAAGGCGCTGGAATGAACCAATCGTCACCAAATTTTTTTGTAAATGTTCCTTAGGGTTTTTTCTAACAAACAAACGACGATCAGCCAAAAATATTGAAAATTGTTTATTTAAAAAAATAATAAGTGGACAAAAAAATGCGAAAATCGTAATTTTTTTTTCAAAACCTCATAACTTTTGTAATTTTGATTTTTTTCATGATCTTGGTTCATTCAATAGATAATACGGTACACATTAAGAATGTGTTCGATTTTTGTGTTTCATACCACGGGTTTTGGCGGAATCACTTCCGGTAGCGGTAGCGACATGCCGCCACTGATGGACGCCCCCTCCCCTTTTTTGATTCATTCAATTTAGAAAATTGTATTCTCTAAAAAAATGTGTGTTCACATCCAGAAAGAATTTTCAACGTTTTATCTTTAACCGTTTTCTCGAAAAAAATTCCTAAAAAAAGTGCACTTTTTCGGATCCACAAGGTGAGAACCTGCCTTAAATGCAGTAGCATTAAAAGAACTGAAATAAAAATGTTAACCGATAACGTGAATTTGAGATAGTTTTGCAATCAGTGTTCGTTATCTGATACGAACACTAAATTCATCGAAATTAAACATATTGTTACGAATACTACATCTACTGGGCTGTTACGTATCACTGGATTGTGCAATTTGAAAATAAAACACGCTCAGTTTCTTAAACGCAGACAATAAAATAAACCAACAGTCACTTTATTATTCACAGTTTTACACTTTACTGTTCGTACATTTTAGTATTTGCTTAATTACTCCGTGCGGCAACTTCACTTGTCAAAACCAGACTGACTCGCTGCGCCGCATCCGGCTGCCTTTTATACCTGCCAGGCCATCGCGCAGATCGTTCCCGCACATTCCGGAGTGGACTAAAAGTTTCCATCATTGCCAGGTTGGACTAAAAGTTATTATCGCGGCCGTCGCTGCCAGATTGGACTAAAAGTTACTATCGCGGCCGTCGTTGCCAGATTGGATTATAGCACGGCACGTAGCGGCAGGGTTGCTTTGCACAGCGACAGACTGTCTCATCGTTACAATATGTTACAAAAGAGCGGACAAAACAAACCTGACATGAAATACATTATGGTAGAGGTGTTAGTGCAAAAGTTTTCGCAAATGAAAATAAGTTTAGTAAATGATTTCAATGCTCTATTGAGCCATAACATAGAAGTTAAAATGAACGTCATGAAAGAAGAAATATTAGCGGAAATGTCAAAAGAATTAAACAAGATCGGTGAGAATCTAAATGAAATTCACTCCAAAAAAACCACAAGTAGTGACGACAGGCCAATAACCTATGCGCAGGCGGCAAAACAAAATGAGAACAAAATTGTGCTTAAACCAAAAGACAAGACAAAAGGAAACAAAGATGCAAAAGTAGCGTTAAAGAAAGTAGTTGACCCGACTGAAGGGCTTGTGAGTGCGGTGAGAGAGCTGAACAGCGGTGGACTCATCGTTTCGTGCAAGACCAAGGAAGCATGTGAGCAGGTGCAGCAGAAGATAAAGGAGAACATTGGAAATGAGTACGAATGGGAGCAAACTAGAGATAGAAGAATGTTTAAAAAAAAGTTCAAAGTCATTGGACTCACAGAGAGGCTAAGTAGTGAGCGTTTAGTTGAATGTATTGTTAAACAAAACGATACTTGTGCAGGCAAAGAGTTTAAGATTATTAAGGTATACGTGAATGCTAACAGAAGAGAGGAAAGTTATAATGCTATAATTGAAACCGATGTTGTAACCGTTGAGAATGTTATTAAACAGAAGAGACTAAACATATAATGGGATTTATGCATTGTATCTGAATACGATAATGTGTTGAGATGTTTTAAATGTTTAGGTTTTAACCACAAGGCGAATGCATTAATAAAAAGGCGTGTAGCAAATGTGCAGGGTATCATGATAGTAAAGATTGTAACTCAAGCGTAATCAAATGTGTTTATTGTTGCGAACTAGTGCAAAAAAAGTTAATGGAATGCGATGTTAATCATTCCACGTTTAGTAAAGATTGCCCAGCATTTAAAAAAGTCGTTCAAAGCAAAAATAAAATAGAAAATAGCAACCAACAAAATCCGAATTACATTGCATTTATCTTAATATTAACAGTATATTGTCTAATAAAAGCGAACTTGAGAGGCTTATTGTATTAAAAAATCCATCTTTGATACTTTGCGCAGAGACATGTACGACTAAGGATATCTCTGATCAAGAAATAAATATTAGAACTTATAATATGATAAGATGTGATTCCCACAGTAGACATACGGGGGGTGTTCTGATTTATGTTCATAACTCTCTGAAGTTTGTTACAAAATTCAACAAAACAATAGATACAAATATCTGGTGCATTTTTATTAAACTAAAATGTTCAATGGTGAAATGGCAGATTGGTGTGGTAACATATCTAAGTGATGTTTTAGGAAATACTTGCGAACTTTCTGATTGTAATGTTGTACTGGGTGACTTTAACATTAATCTTAACAGTCAGTCAACTTATAGCAGCAAACTATTAGGGCCGTTTTCTCATCTTCCCGTTAACTTTAAAGTTCACTTTAACGGGCCGATAAACGCATTTTCGTTTTCTCATCTGCCCGTTAAGCTATCCTCCCGATAAAATTTACCGGGAGAATTGAGTGCCTGTTAAACTTTAAAGTGAACTTTAAAAGAAGTTGTGCCAAGTACATGCATATGTTTGTTTACAAACAAAAAACAACTGATAATGAAATTACAAACAAAAAACAACTGATAATGAAATTACAAACAAAAAACAACTGATAATGAAATTACAATTTGAAATGAAATTTGAATTTGAGTTCTTTCGGTATGGAAAATAGGCGTGTTTCTTAAATTCATGCACTGGAAGACGCTTTTGAAGGTACGGAGTCGCAAAATGCGGCAAATATGGCATATAACAGCCAATTGGACTATTTCACTGCTTTGCACTGCTGACATGTCCAATCGCTGCTGGGCCGCCACCTGTACGATACGTCTCGCCCTTCTGCGCAGCAAGTTCCAGCTTGGACTTACGCTTCAAGCTGTCAAAACTTGTCCGTCAACGATTTCCAACGTCGGGACACGCCCCATTTGGCAGTAAAAGCATCAACAAGATTTTGCCAGGCAAAATTTTTAGTTTTTCCTTCAAAAATAATTATAATTTTTCACAAACAGCTGATTGCGCCGCCAAGTGCTGCCCATCGTGTGTTGCCAAAAAATCAGACTTGTTAAATTAATATTTATCAGGAAGATGAGAAAACGAAAATATTTACCGGGCACTTTAAAGTGACCTTTAGCTACAGGTCACTTTAACGGGAAGATGAGAAAACGGCCCTTAGAGTTATTTAAGTCCCATTCAATGCAACAAAAAATTGATTTTGATACGAGAATAACTGAATACACTAAAACTAATATTTATTTACTGTTTGGAAATACAAATGATGTCTCGTGTGATAAATTAGATGACTCTAAAATCTCAGATCATGAAACTATTTACTTTAAAATTAAAATGAATCCAAATTTTAAAAAGTCGAAGTAGCCTGGTGATTGCTTCATGGGAATTTTATAACACTCAATTACTTTTGAACCAATTGCGCTCTCACGATTTCAGTAATTTTGATCGATTTGATTTGGAAAGTAAGGTCCGGTTTCTAAACAATGGGTTAAAAATTGCCATGCGAAACCTTACAAATGAGAAACAAATAACCATAAAGGTCATGAATAAATGGTACGATTATGAGCTTGCAAACTTGAATAAGCAAAAACTTAGTCTTTACAAAGAAGCTCTGGTCTCAGGAGTTTGGGATGAGTACAAAAAACTTAGAAATAAATATAAAAAGTTAGTGAAAGTAAAGAAAATTAAGTATAAGGAATACAAGATAGATAGCAACAGCAAAGACAGCAAAGACATGTGGAAAATTTTAAAACAAACTATCAATATGGTCAGTGAAAAAACTCCTATTTCTAAAGTATTAATTAACGGACAGCCGTATGAGAGGGATGTAGATATTGCCGAGGGCCTTAACAAATTTTTTGTTGACTGCATAATTGAAATAAGTAATAACATTGAACTATTAGTAAGCAGAGATATTCCCATACAGATTCGATGCAACTCACATTTCAAATTTAATCAGGTGTCAACTAGTGAGATTGAAGAAATAGTTAAAAACAAATTCAAATATAAAATAGGTGGAAGAAAGTTGCTCTCGGAAGGTGTTATCAAAGATTCTATTATTTACTTGGGATATTTTTACGCGCAAGCAATTAATGAAAGCCTGACGAAAGGCATTGTTCCAAAATTATGGAAAACATCAATAATAGTTCCCATTGAAAAAGTTAAAAATACGGTAAAAGCTGAAGAGTTGAGGCCAATAAACACCTTGCCGTGTGATGAAAAAATACTGGAGACCGTAGTAAAAAATCAACTTATGCAATATTTAGAATGTAATAATATCTTTATACAAGAACAGTCTGGATTTAGACACTAGACACCAGACACTAGACTAGACTCCCGCTGCGCGCCGGGCGCCACCAGCTTGCTCAGTCGTGTATTCCCCTGCGCCATACGACACGTTCGGACAGGTCCCCACACAAATATTCTTTCATCGAGTTCCTTCACTCTTGTCGTTGATTTCGCCGAGTGCTATCACTTACATTCTCTGAACAGAACACAAAACTCAACATGTCTGTATCTAAATTTAAATTTAGACAGAAATGTCCTGTGTTTGGCATATATCCGTACGATCTCACTGAGTCCCAGCTACCCAGTTGCCAGGATGTTCTTTTGTATTATCAGTTTGAAAGATTTCGTATAGGGCGACTCCGAGGTGACAACTATGAACCTAGGAGTAAAGAGGTTTCAGAAATAGTTGCAAAAATGGTTGAAAATATTTTCAAAAAGTCATCTATTCCGATAGTCTCACACACCAGAGTTCTACAAATGCTCACCACATACCATAAGAAATTTCTGACACTTAAACAAATGTTTTTAAGGAACCAAATAGGTTTGCGCTCAAAAAGAGACGACTTTGTCTCTTCTGCCGCAGAATTATTTGACATCGCTGCTTGTAAATGCATTTCTTTTTCTTCATGCAATTGTCCAAAGGAAAGGAAAGTTCCTATCATTGAACAACCATTTCTCTTGGACCAGAGAACCAGAAGAATTGGTCGCATTAGAAGTGTTGATCTACCTGAAACAAAAAAGATTGCAAAGAGAAATGAACGTAAAGAAAAGCTTTCAAAACGTCATTCAACATCAACACTTACCAGAAAAGTATCAGCTACAACACGTGACCATTCAGATCGACCAGACACTCACACAGACGACAACAATGTCGGTGCGTCGCACATACATTCTTCCAAAAACGATGCTGATGCTGAATTTTCTCTTCCATCCTCTAAAATCAAACAAAACACACTATTATTAGAACACACTGCTTTAGCTGCCCAAAGATTCGAATTAAGTGACAGAGCAGCGGCCTTGATGGTTTCATCTGCCTTTCTGGATGCCAAAAAAGCAGCTTTGATAACAGAGGATCAGGCTAGCTTTGTCACTGGCAAATGCAAGATTAGTCGAGCAAAAAAAGTGTTGGAATTAAGCTCCAAAACACCGGAAGTATTGACTCTGTATATGGGCTGTATTCTGACGGCCGCAAAGACAATACACTCACACAAGTCCGCGAAGGTGAAAAGTACTACCGCGACACTGTCAAAGAGGAACATATTTCTCTTGTAGCGGAACCTGGGTCTCATTACTTTGGCCACGTCACCTCTCCTTCCGGGTCAGCTGAGGATGAGATGCAAGCTATATGGCAACATTTACAAGACAATTCAGTAGATGTGGAACATCTAGAAGTTGTCGGTGCTGATGGCGCCAACACGAACACAGGTTGGAAAGGTGGAATCATTCGGAAACTAGAAGAAAAAATAGGTAGGCCATTACAGTGGGTTGTTTGTCTTCTACATTTCAACGAACTTCCATTTCGTGCTCTTTTCGAACACATAGATGGTGTCTCAAAGAGTCCAAATACATTCTCTGGCGACATAGGTAAACTGCTCCCTGATTGTGAGAAGTTGCCTGTCGTCAAATTTGAAAGTTTTCCATCATGCCAATTACCTTCTGAGGTTATTAATCCGACCCAACTTAGCACAGACCAAGCTTACCTCTACAAAATATCAGAAGCTGTTATTTCCGGTCAATGCTCTTCAGACTTACAATTAGCGTCGATGCATCCAGGTAACATGTGCAAATCTCGCTGGCTTACCTGTGCAAACAGAATTCTGAGATTATACATTTCTACAGACAAACCAACAAAGGAAATAAAGATTTTGGTCAAGTACATACTTACAGTTTACTCACCTTTGTAGTTCTCAATAAGATTCCACAGTTCAATCAAAGATGGCTCGCGCCATCTCTTTGCTGCAATCCAAAGGTCGAGATACTTACCTGCCAAACTGCGCAAGGTTGTCGATTCATCCATTCAACAGAATGCTTTCTTTGCTCTTCCAGAAAACATTCTCCTTAGTATGATGACTGACGAACGGGTAGAAGTCAGAAAGTTGGCCCTTGACCGTCTTCTGGCAGCCAGAGAAGCAGAGACTGACACTGTAAATGGATGGGTTGGATGTAATAAAGTGCCAAAGCTGAATTTCAAAGCTAATAATTATTACAATATGATTAACTGGAAGACTATTACCTTGACTGTTCCACCAGTTCTTCGTTCAGTTTCTAACGAAGAGCTCATAAAAGGGTTGTCGGGAGACACTGCAGAGATATGGAAATTTAGTGAATTCCCCTCTCACACCGTGGCAATCGAGAGAACCGTCAAACTGGTGACAGAGGCATCTTCTAAAGTTATTGGCCCCCAGTCTCGTGATCGTTTTATACGCTCTACACTAAAATCTAGGCAACAACTGCCAAAGTTTAGTACAAAATCTGATTTTATCAATAAATTTGATACAGATTCAGACTAAAACAAGCCTGACATATGGTTGGTTGGTTGGGTTGGACTTGGGAGGAACCCGAAGTGCAGCCACCTCCACGTGGTGGGTTCTGGGTAACCAACACAGGTTAGCTGAGAGCTGCAACAATTTTCACGCTCGTATCTCGGGAACGGTTCGTCCTACGGCCATGATCATAATACCATTTCGGTAGCTAATGATGCGACAAACAACTTTTCTTTTATACATTTTGCCATGAGAGGCGTATTTCAGGCGCTAGGTAGGCAATTTCACGATTTTAGGCAAATTTCCGAAATTTCAAGGCCGGAGTTGGGGTTGAAGATGCAGTCCGATCTCAAAACAAAAAATTGCATTTAAATCAGGAAGTACTAAGGCAACTTTTCCGCACTATTAGAAATCTCGAATCGAAAAAAGTCCGGAATCGACCCACCCTAATCAACACCAACCAGCACAAACATCAATAAAGAAGCAGCCAACATAAAAAAATAATTCTTCAATCTGCCAACGCTGCAAAACCACTTTCTTCGTTCAATAGAAAGCCACGCACCGTTCCCTGGTGGAACACCCATTTAACAACTCAAAAGGGAAAGAAATACTCTTTAGCACACCTTCAAAAGAAACATGACTCTCCCCAATATGCTCAACTACAAAAAAAGCTCGAGCCAAATTAAAGCGCGAAATCAAGACAGCAAAAAAACTCAATTAACAAATTCACAGCAATAATTAACCCCCCCAACACCAATTGGAAAAATTTGGAACAACGTTAAGCGATTCTGCGGATACAAATCCACTCTTAGTATACACTGTATATCTAACTCAAACACTCCAACAAAATACAGCACGGATAAAGACTACATTTGCAGTTCTAGCATAGACTGGTCTATTAATTCTAATGACTCTAAATTTCCAGCGTTATCCCAACAAAAAAAACGCAACACAATCAACCAACTGACATACCCTTACCCTTGCCCATCTGGATTAAAAATTGAACAAAATATCAGTAAACTAGAATTATTCTTAGCATTGAATAAATTAACAGGAAACACACCTGGCATTGACAGAATTACTTATAGTATGATCCGAAAAGCATCTTCGGTAATTAAAGACAGACTGATTAACTTCTACAATAATATTTTCAACAACTTCCTTCCGCAACAGTTCAAACTTAGCTTAGCCTAATCCCTATACTAAAACTATCCTGCGGCAAAACCCAAACAAAATCCTACAGACCTATATCCCTTAACTCACTTATCGAAAGTACTGGACAAAATTATTTCAAACAGGCTATGGTGGTTTGCCACCTCGAACAAACTACTGCATAAGTAGTAGGCAACAACAGATGCTCTACTGTATGTAGACTATCTGATTGCGAACTGCCTTTCTAAAAGTAAACATCTAACAATGATCTCCTTAGATTTTGAAAAAGCTTTCGATAAGGTGGGTATACATACCGTCATAGACCAACTTATGGAATGGAAAGTAGGCCTAAAAATAATTAGTTACGTAAGATCGTTTATGACCAACCGGAAAGTAATAGTCCAAATAGGCCGACATCAAGCCAACCTACAGCCACTCCATAATGGCATACCCCAAGGATCGCCACTCTCCGTGATCCTCTTTTTGATAGCGTATCATAAGCTCAGCCATATCTTAGCTCTACAAAAAGAAGTAGATTTTGTGCCTACGCAGACGACTTCAATATTATAGTCCGATCAGACAAACACAAAAACGCCATTATAGACTTAAGGGGCCCGAACACTGTAAACTGCGATTTTTCATATGTTTTTTATTTTATTTATTAAAAAAAAACGGACGTTCCGATTTACATGAAACTTTACACATATGTTAATAAATGTTTAGATTATCGAAAACAATTTTTTTTTTTTTTTGGCGGCCATGTTTGTATTCTGTAGCTGATCCAAAATGTCGTCTTTTTAAAATGACCCTTGTCGCGTTGACAGCAAATCAGCATAACGGAGCCTCCTAGAGCAAAAAACAAAAAAGATTCTTGAAATATACATTACTGGCTACTGTTTGACGTAGGGGATTTTAAAAATATTGATTAGAAAAAAAATGGCGGCTGTTTGAAGAAAAAGTTTTTTTTTCGCGTAAAATTTTGCACTAAATTATTTATAAAAAAAAAAGTTTGGAATATATCGAAAAACGGCTACGTCGAGCAGAAGCGACACTATTCCCGAATAGAATGCAATTTGAATCAGGTCGATCGGATAAAAACTTTTTCAGTTATGCTGTCAACGCGGTCAAAAAACATGGTTTCGAGATAATCGCGTTTTAAGTTTTGAAAGGGGCAAATCGAATTAAAAAAGGTAGTTAAAAAGGTAATCTAAACATTTATTAACATATGTGTAAAGTTTCATGTAAATCGGAACGTCCGTTTTTTTTTAATAAATAAAATAAAAAACATATGAAAAATCGCAGTTTACAGTGTTCGGGCCCCTTAAGCACTGCATTTCAAAACATATCCGACTGGTGTGAACAATCCGGTGCCGTTCTTTTTAGAACGAAATGCAAATTCATACACATCTGCCGATAACACGACTCCAGCTGCAACGTGATCGCAAACAACATCCAGATCCCTGAAGCCGAAGTCTTAAAATTCTTGGCCTAATCATCAGCAAAAGGTACAGGTGGAATAAACACATTGAAAACCTCAACATATTATTACAAAACAACTAAACGTCTTTAAGTGCTTGGCCAATGCAACATTCAACTGCAGTACTTATTCCTTAATCCAAAGAAAAAAATCTCTCATCATATCCAAAATTCGCTACGGTTTACCATTTTATGGGTTTTCGAAGAAAATCACTTCTTAAGAAATTGAACAGTACACTCAACGCAACAGTCAGAATTGCCCTTGGTGCATTCCGTTCCACGCCTATACACAACATGTTTTTCAAGGCTAATTTACTTACGCTTGAAAATGACAGAAATCTGCAGCCAGCAAATCTAAGCAAGACAATCCTCCACAGCCAAGACTCTCCCTTATTCAACGTACATAATAAAAAATATCCACAAAAACAAAGAAACCCCACAAATGCAATCAACATTATCCAGAATATTACAATACTGCTCGCAACTCAATATCCCTAACCACCCAGTCACTTACATAACCCAGCCGACCCCCTACCCCCTTGGTATCTAAATCCAGAAACAATCAACACCTCACTTCGGAAACTCAACAAATCTGATACATTCCTTGAGATAAAAAATTAGCTAAAAACCTACTCTTTCGTTTACACTGACGGTTCAAAAGCACGCGGAATAACAAGCTATAGCGTCACTGACGAAAGTCAAATTATAAAATTAGGCCTACTCCCTGAATATAGCTCGGTATTTTTAGCGGAAATTATCGCTATTTATGAAGCTCTAATATACGCGAAAACCCGACGAGGTAACTTCGCCATATGCACCGACTCTCTATCCTCCATTGACGCTATAGCAAATATACAAAACAACAACATCTACGCAACCCACATCAGAAATTACCTAATTGATAAAATCCCGAAATTTACGCTCATTTGGATTCCAGGGCACACGCAAATAAACGGTAACGAAGTCGCTGATCGTGCTGCTACATACGCATGTTGCGCTCCTGTGACGTCTTTACGTAACTACAACTCCACCGATATCAAACACTTCCTAAAAACTCATCACTCCAAAATTAATAAGCAAATCTGGAATCTGTCATCTAATTGATACAGAGATATTAACCCTAACTGCATCTCCCTTAATGATTACCTACATCGAGTGCGAGAAAATATACGTAGACTAGACTGTATAATATTACTACGGCTACGACTAGGCCACTCAAACATTTCACACGGACATTTAATGAAAATAGATACTGACATCCTGTGTAATTGCTCACGCGAAACCCCAAATAATTTCCTACTTCATTATCTCCGCGAATGCCCCGAACTAAACAGATTCCGGTACAATGCCTTCTTCCACTACGACCCATTACTTCTCCTTTCCAACCCCACAGGTATTGAAAAAATACTAATATTCTTAAAATCGTCCAGACTAATATAGTCGAACGATTTCGATGGTCTATCTAATTTAAGGCCATTGCTGCTAAATTCTTTTGTAATTAGTAGGGATCGGAATTATATGCAAGTGCATATTTTTTTGGAGCATCGGATTTGAACGGGACCAAGACAAAAACTATTTTTATTGAAAAACATTAAGAATGAGCTAACATATGCACTGCATATTTGCATATGTTTGCATGTTTTGCATACTTTTTGCATATTTTTTGCATTGGTTGGTTGGTTGGTTGGTTAGAGTGGTGATGCCCCAAGCATCCAATTAGCGCAGATGCGCCGTTTTGAAACCACTATCTTGATTCAACCTAGGTAGATGGTTATCGCACTCCCGGTGACTTATCCGCTACAGCCATTTCGAGAGGTTTAAAAAGGCAAGAAGTGAGCTTACCTTGTAGTCTCTAATCTCGTCAACATTCGTGAACATTGGTTTACCCAGAGTTTTCCACCGTCTCCTTGATAGACCCGGGCAATCGCAGAGAAAATGTTGAACCGTTTCCTTTTCCTCGGGATTGTTCCAGCTTCTGCAGCAGGTATTATAAGGAATGCCCATTTAAGCAGCATATTTTGCATATTTTGTTGCATACTTTTTGCATATTTTGCATATTTGTTGAATATTTTTGCATGTTTTGTTTTCATTTTGCAGCCGCCGTGGCTCAGTTGGTTAGTGCTTTGGACAACGAGTCAAAGGCAGCAACCGCAGGTTCAAATACTGCCTGTAATAACACCTAAAAAAAATAACGGGAAACTCGTTTTCTCTTTCGGTGGCTGTCCTCTCAGCTGGAAATGGCAAACCTCTGAGAGTAAAAATTGCCTATGAAAAAGCTCCTGCACCTGCCGCTCCAGCAGGCCTGCCGTTCGGAACCGGCATAAAACTGTAGGTCCCTTCCACCCGCGTACAAAATTCACACGCACAACACGGGTGGTTGCGGGAAGCTAGGCCTTAGTCTCGCGTAAGCGGGCTGTCGTGCCAGTCAATTATTATGTTTTCATTTTTTGCCTTATTCGGCGTAAGTATATACTTTATACAAACATCTTCATATAGACTTACATATGTTGGAAGGAAGTCCTTTCTGGACTCTGTTGCCCTTCAGTTGGACCTTGACAGGGTCCACTCTTAGTGCGTCCAAAACCGCTTGTTCCTTAATGTTAAAAAATGTTTCCATGTTATCTTCTCTAGGAAAGATAACCCAGCCTGTGGAACCTTCAATATCCCTGGTTCTTTTCTAAACACTGTCAGTGAGATTAAAGACCTGGATTAATTTTTCGACTCGAGATTGTCTTTTTCCACCCATATTAACTTCATTGTCTCAAATTCCTATTTCATGTTGGCTTTTGTTCGTCGTAACTGCTCGTCTTTCTTTCTTTTCTTTCCTACCCTTATACTCTTAAGGTACTTTTCATAACTTTCGTTAGGTCAAAATTAGAATATGCTGCGTTTATTTGGCGTCCCTACCATGCATCTGTCATTAATCGTATTGAACGTATTCAAAAGGTGTTTATTCGCTTTGCCTTTCGTTCCCTTAAATTTAACGACCCTATCTCCTCAAATGGTTCCCGTTGTCAGCTTATAAATCTTAAATCTTTGTAATCTAGGCGCTCCTACTTATCCTGTTCGTTTATTGTCAATATCATTACGGAACTGTAGACTGTCCTGCGCTTTTGGACAAAATAATGTTTACTGTACCTTCTCGAGCTCTAAGGCATTTTAATTATTTCTATGTTGGCTTATGCAAAACGGAATACGCTAAAAACGCTCCTCTTGCTAGGACGCTCTCGGAACTTAACACACTTAGATCTCTCTCTTCAAAGATTTATAGTCTTAAGAACTATTGTTGAATTTTTTTAATTTTAACTTTATTATTTTGATGGTCTGTTAAAATTTATTTTTTGTTTGACTGAATTGTAAATAAATAAATACATAATGAACGTTTTCATACTCCACGAGCTGGTGTACGGTATAGGCATGGCATATGCTGACCGTAGAAAACTTGCAGCATATTTTAGTTATTTACTGTAATAAGTAGTAAATTTTTTACATTTCATTTTAAGTTTTATTATTGTTTGAGTTAAGGTTTTGTTATGTGGACTTTAAGTTAAGAAATGAATTCTATTTAAAACACCATATTTTTTAACTTCTCAAATTTCACTAAATTTATGGAATACAGTAGCGACTCGGTAAAAGCAACCGATTAATGACAGGGGCAGTTGCAACTACCGAGTTTGTTGCAATTATCGAGTCTAAATTTTTGTATGAGAATTTGCAAATTTCACAAATTTTTATAAGGGTTTCATTAGAATTCATTATTATTTTATTAATATTTTGTTGTATTACACAAAAAAAGAACTTAAACTAATCACATTCATTGTGTTTAAGAAAAATCAAACAGAAACAAGAACTCCAAATATTTCTTAAAAAGGCTTTAATTAACAAAACAGTTTGATAACAATTTAGTTTAATGATTTAAAGAAACTAGAGAGAGAAACGGGACATCAACTGACACTCTACTCTACAAAAAGAAAATAAGACGAAGAAAAAGTTGGGATTATTGAGGTTTTTTCGGCAGCAGTTGCTTTTACTGAGTCTATAATGTATAAAATTCGGTGGTTGCGATAATCGAGGAGTTGCGCAAATCGAGGGTTGCTTTTACCGAGTCGCTACTGTATATGAAATACTACCAGTTATCCCTGGCTTTGCACGGCAAAATGTCATACTTTTTTTTTTTTAATTTTCATTCCACAACTAGCAGGACCCCGCGGCTTTGCACGCAAATTGTAAGTCAATGGGCTCAATAAATCAAGTTTCTCTTAACACTTCGCCGTCCGCCGTAAGTTTTACTAATCTCATCGTTAGTTCTTATAAGTTTTCAACCTTGTTCTCCTACTTTCAAGAAATTTCGAAGATATGCATGCGTAACTAAATACAAAATTTGTTTGTTTTATATAATTCGCGCACGACACCACTGCGGTGTCGCCGGCTGTTGGCCGCTAGTTTGCTCACGACGGCACTGTGGTGTCACCGGACGTTATAGTGTTAATCCTTCGTTGACCCAGTCAGATTCGTACGAGAAAATAACTGTCTAATTATATCTTATATAAGGCCTTTCGCCATATTTAAAGTAATTTGACCGCTTAAATCATGTTTCCCTATACCTTTACTTACTCTTAACCCACCGTTGACCCCGTCAGATTTCGACTTTCGAAAAAATAAAAAACACGTTTCAATTTATTTACCATTTGGTGCACCAAGTTTGAAGACAAAACCCCATTAAATCATGCTTATCCATACAAACTTTTGACCCTTAGTTTACCCTGTTTAATTTCGATTAAAAAAAAAAATGAGAAACACGTGTTTGATTATTTCGCATTTGAAGTACTTTTATCAAATCTCTAGTCGTGCCAACGTGCCAACAAATTTTGTTTCCCCATACAAACATATAAGCCTTGGTTCACCTCGTTAAATTTAGATTTTCACAAAAGTAAAAAATATGTGTTTAATTATTTTTTATTTCGAATGTTTTCACAAATTTTTAAATCAATAGGCCTATTGGTTCAAGCTTTTGTCGTAGTCTTTCCGTATACGAACCTTACCCCTTGGTTTACCCCGTTAAGTTTTGATTTTCGAAAAATTGAAAAATACGTGTAAAATTTTCTTTATTTGAAGTATTTTCACCAAATTTGAAATCATTAGGCTCATTAAAATGGGTTTTTCATATAACACCTTAACCAATGTTTTGCCCTTTTAGACCCCGAATTAAAAAAAATCCTTTTTGAAAAAAGGTTCATTTTTTAAGATGTACCTACACTGAAAATTTCATGTTTGTAGCTTCAGCGGTTCGACCTGGATGGCGTGCATATGTTTTGCATATTTTGTGCATATTTGGTGTGCATATAAATCCGATACCTAGTAATTAGATATTAATATACTTAATACTCTAATTCATTAAAATAAGTAAATAAAAATAAAAGTATCGGACGTACATTAATACCAGTCAGGATACTCAACACGCTTAATACACCCAGATATGTCGGAAACGTGGAGCAGCGAATTGGCAGCCAAGCAGAAACAGAAGACGCGGTCATTCCTGCAGCAGTATGGGTCAATATTTGCAGCAGAAGCGGGCGGAAGAACAGCCATAGTGAAGCACAACATCGACACCGGAAGTGCGAAACCGATCCGCCAACCGCCAAGACGAAGAGATCACAGCTTTGATCGAAAACATGCGTGAAGAAAAGGTTATAGAGCCTTCGTCAGGCCCTTGGTGCTCGCCGGTCTCAAGCTACTCAAGAAAAATTATGGCAGTACCCGGTTTTGTGTGGACTATCGAAAGCTCAATGACGCAACCAAGAAGCACAGATATCCGCTACCTCGGATCGATGACACCCTGGACACACTGTCAGGCATACAGTGGTTTTCCACGCTCGACTTACGCAGCGGCTATTGGCAGGTGGAGCTTGCAGACAAGGACAAGGAGAAAACGGCTTTCAGTGTTGGCGATGGTTTTTGGCAGTTCAACCCCAGAATAGCAACCAGTCTGAGGGTGAGCCCATGGCGGGCGCAAGTTACTCGAGTGTCCTCAGGGCTCCTGCGGCCATTCGGGTGGCGGTTCTGCCTAAGGGTTATCCTCAGAAGACACTGAGCAAGGAGGTGCTCTCTCTTCTAGAAGAAGCTATCGTGAGTGAGATAGCTAAGGGGTGGGCATGCCCACTGGTGTTCAGCGGCATCCACTTTCGGCCGGGACTTCTGCTGACAGACTGCGGGAACCAGGGTACCGTAGACTGGCTCAAGCAGGCGGTCCCGAAGCTGGAAGGCTGGAAGGGTGTAGAGCTCCATGTGTGCCTTGGAAATTAAATTCCCAAGACACATCATGTTACCCTATTCCTTCCTAGGAGCGCTGGACAGGAATCCAGCAAGCTCTTTGCACTATTGCAAGCGCAGAACGCGGGGATTCTCACGAATCTTTGGAAGGTTATGACTTCTAAAGAGGAGGGCAAGGGCATGCTGTGGAATCTGACCGTTGACGAAGTGTCCTTCGCGACGATCAGGGGAAATGGCAATGCTCTGAATTTCAGGTTTGGGAGTATCCCAGTCCATATTCCCAAATCTGGAGGCCCGCACAGTGTGGAAGTGCCCCCCACAGAACCAACCGAAGTCGGGAATCCACCGGCAGAGGTGGTAAGCTCAGGCGCAACGAAGCCCTCCACCGAACCCGGGACTTCACCGAAGGTCGGGGAGAAAGCCGGAGCAGTACAGAGTACATGTCCAGGGACCTGGTAGCGGTGGCGATGACGGTCAAAATCGAGGGACGTGACCTTGAGATCGTCCTAGCGTCCGCTTACTTTCCAGGCGAGGACATGATGGTACCCCCCCAGGAAGTGCAGGGCCTAGTGGAATACTGCAGGGCAAACGCCTTGCCTCCCCTGCTAGGCGGCGATATGAATGCCCACCACACCATCTGGGGCAGCACCAATGACAACATCAGGGGTGAGTACCTGTTAGACTATATATTAGCAACTAACCTAGTTATATTTAATTCGGGAAACTCACCGACGTTCGTGACTAGGGCTAGGCAGGAGGTCCTTGATCTTACCATAGGTAATAGTAGGATCAGTGACTATGTGTCTGACTGGATGGTGTCAAATGAACCTTCTCTCTCAGATCATAGGATGATCGAGTTTAAAATAGCAGGTGACATAATGGAGATACCTCCAACCAGAAACCCCAGGAAAGCCGACTGGGGAATCTTCACTAAACTACTAGAAGAGGATCGACCCTTGCTCGATATTCGTGGTAGGATGCGGCATCCACTCGAAATCGAGCAGGCGGTTAGCGTCCTGAACGGAGCAGTGATGAATGCCTATCACTCAAGCTGCCCCGAAAGTACAAAAACCAGGAAGAAGTCCACACCATGGTGGAACAAGACCCTGGCGAAGCTCAGATCCGAATCCCGGAGGCTCTTCAACAGGGCAAAGCGGACAGGTGAATGGCAGGAATACACCACTGCAATCACCAAGTATACAAAAGAAGTACGCAAGGCAAAGAGAACCAGTTTCCATACATTTTCCGAGGAGATATCATCCACCCCCCAGGCGGCGAGACTACATAAAGCCCTCGCAAAAGGAGGGGTGGAGAATAAGATGGCTCTCAAGCTTCCGGATGGGGTGTACACACGAAATGAAGAGCAAAGGGCTCTCGCTCTTCTTAACGCACATTTTCCCGGGGCAGTCCCGCAGGACACACCCGGCGAGTGCAGTATGTACCTACCAGACAGAAGAGACTGGGAGTTGGCGAACAAAGTCATCTCTCAGGGAAGGATTGACTGGGCACTGAACACCTTTCAAATCGCCAGGGCCGGATGGCATCCTCCCTGTCTTTCTCCAAAAAGGCAGGGCGGTGCTACTAAGGCATTTAACTGGCATAATGAGAAGCTGTCTAGCAGCAGGTTACATTCCCATAAGTTGGAGAAGTGCCCTGGTAGTTTTTATACCGAAAATTGGCAAGAGGGACTTTACAGAGCCAAAATCCTACAGATCAATTAGTCTAACATCTTTCGTCATGAAGACCATGGAGAAGTTGTTAGATCAGCACATACGAACCGTGACGCTCAAGAGACAACCTCTTCATGCTGCGCAGCATGCGTATAGGGCAGGAAGATCGACGGAGACTGCCCTATACCAGCTCACGAGTCTGATTCAAAATGCTCTTACGAATAAAGAGACTGTGTTGTGCGCTTTCTTGGACATCGAAGGAGCCTTCGATAATACCTCCCATGAGGCAATAGAAAGAGCACTTAACCGAAGAGTTCAGTTCTGAGCGTCGTCGTGAGCGGTCGCGTTTTTGCTGCGCTCTGTGCTTTCTCGTGTTTTCGTTTCTGAAATGATTTTGAACTAACCAGATTTATATCTATTGAAGTGTTTGAGACAGTGACTCCTTTTTATAAAAAATGCCCTGTGTGTGCGGACAAAAAGTTGACCGTAGCCAAACCAAAGTGCGGTGTGGCAAGTGTAACGAGTTTTTTCACTCGAATTGTGTTGGCCTCTTGCCTGCGGACCTTGAGTTTTTGCTTAACTCGGGTAAAGAATTCTTCTGTAAAAACTGCGCGGCCGCTCGCCGCAGATCTATATGTTCCCCCCCTCCCTCCATTAATCGGGTTGGGGGTGTGACGTCTAAAAATGCGGTGTCATCTAATCCGCCTGTTCCTGTTCTAACGAGTGTGAATGCTCCACTGCAGCAACAATTGCCTAAACCACAGCAACAACAACCGTCTTCACTTCAGCAACGAAGTGAAAAAGTAATAGTCAGTACCGATGATAAGCAACAGTCAATTCAACATGTACTATGCCAACAAGTGCCTAAAGCTATTCCTCCTTCGCAACAACAACAACATCAGCCCCAACCGGTTTTGCCTCAGCAACGAAGTGACAAAAAGCAAGAGTGTGATAAGCAACAAGTAACGTTGCAGTCTGTATTTAACGAACTAGTCGCTCTAAGAACAGAGAATGCCCATGCGATCGCATTAATAAACTCTATGCAATGTGAGAAACAGCTCTTATCTCAGAAATTAGACAATTTACAAGTGGAGCTTCATTCGGTGAAACAAAAATTGTTTGAAAATGAGGCTGCTTCTGCAATTTCTTCCCTCTCAAGTGAAGTGAGTGATCTGCGCGGCGTTGTTCTTAGTGCTTTAAATGATAAGGCCAACAACAAAAGCACAAATAATAAGCAAAGGAAGCCCTCGCATAATAATGACGATCAACAGCTCTCTGTCGGACCTGTGGATAAATCCAACATGCACTATTCGCACTCTCTCTCTGCCGATGGTTCGACTTCCCCGCTACTGGCCTCTGGTGTTCGCATTCTTCCCGCTAGTACTGCTGTTCCGCGTACTGATGATCGCTCTCTTTCGGATGGTACTCATGTTCTATGCGCTTCTCCCGTCACTGGCTCTGTTGGTATTTCACCTAGTTTCTCCGAGGTCGCTGCTGCTGCTAAGTTTTTGCCGAACAATGCCGTGTCTTCCCCCTCTGTTTGGAAGTCTGTAGGCAATAAGAAATCAAAGAAGAGCGCTAATGTTGTCGTTGGGAAAAGTGATAACACGGAGCTCGACGTCATAGTAAAGAAGAAATGGGTACACCTCTCGTCGTTCAAACCGTCGGTTACAGCTGATCAAATAGTCGCCTATGTACACAAGCACGCCAACATCGACGAACAACAACTGGCATGCTACAGTCTTATAAAGAAGGATTCGGACACTGACAGCTTAAGAAGTGTGAATTTTAAATTGGGTGCCCCATCCAGTGTTTATGATAAGCTGTTTAACCCTTCGCTGTGGCCGGCAAATATTAAAATTCGTCCTTTTGAATTTTTTCAAAAACAGGCGAGCGCAGACCAGGTGACTTAAGTTCAAGCGACGCAGATGGTCACATTTCATGCTCCTCTCAGCAATCCAACAACAATTCGAAATCTTTAAGAATTTTTTATCAAAATTCGTCTGGTCTCAGAACTAAAGCTGCCTCTGTTTTTCTCGTTACATCTCAATTGGAGTATGATGTTATTGTTCTTGTGGAGACCTGGCTGAATGCTGATTTTGGTGATGGGGAGTTTTTCGATCAATCTCTTTACCATGTGTATCGTAAGGATAGAGACGCTGTGCGAACGGGATGCTCACGGGGTGGAGGTGTGCTTATTGCGGTTAAACATACGCTGCGTTCCTCAGTATACGAATTGAGTAATAGTGACACTCTGCTGGATCAGCTTTGTGTCTCTATTTTTGGTTCTAATGAACAGTTTGTTATTTGTGTTTCTTACATTCCTCCTAATAGCTCCGATTCTTTGTACATCGCTCATGTAAATAACATTTTGAATTTATCAGACATAGATAAGTTAAATGTGCATTTGTGTGTATTAGGTGATTTTAATCTTAGTAAACTCACTTGGTCTTATATTGCAGATGAGAATAATTTAACTGCAATGAATGCTAATGCTTCACATGAGACTTTTTTGCTCGATAGTTTTTTCTACCATGATCTCGTGCAAATCAATTGTTTTTTGAATAAATTAAATCGTATTTTAGACTTAATTTTCTGGAGTAATAGAGTTAAATACAAACTTGAAGAAAGTTTGTTTCCTCTTTCTCCTTCAGATATGCATCATATCCCACTTGTTCTTCAAGTTGAGTTTTATGAGTTTTTAAATTTGCCTAATACGTCTGATAAGCTTAATTTTAATTTTAAAAATTGCAATTTTGTTAATCTTAACACTATTTTTGAGAGAACTGATTGGATTAATAAGTTTTCCTGTAATGATACTGCTAATTGCTTCGATATATTCTGTGATGAAATTAATAAAGCTTGCTGCAGTAATGTTCCTTTGGTAAAACCTAAGGTGTATAAAGTACCATGGTATACCAAGGAGTTAAAGAAATTGAAGAATTTACGAAATAAATTTTTCAATAAGTACAAGGCCACAAATGATCTGGACGATAAAACCAATTACCTGCTTTATTCGAGGGAATTTACTGTTCTTGAGAAAGTTCTGTACAATAACTACATCTTAAATTTTGAAGCTACCATAAAAAGCAACCCAAAAGCTTTTTGGCTTTTCATTCAGTCTAAAAAAACCAAATCTGATATTCCTTCCTTGATGACCTATAATGGAATTTCCTCTAATTCTGTACTCGGTACTTCGAATCTTTTTGCTGACTTTTTTATGTCAAATTTTGTAACGGATTCTGATTCAATTGATAGCACCATCTCTGATAATATTTTTTCTTCTATTGATTTTGGCTCCTTAAGGATTACTGAGAGCGATATTATGAGAGGGATTAAGGACCTAAAATTGCCTGCCAAGGCCGATTGTGATGGTTTATCTTCTTTGTTGTTCAAGAATTGTGCCTCAACAATTTGTAAGCCCTTGTGTCATATTTTTAATTCATCTTTATCAGCCGGTGTGTTTATTGAAAGGTGGAAAATCGCACATATTACTCCGATTTTTAAAAGTGGCAGTAAAAATGATATCTCGAACTATCGCCCCATCTCTAAACTCTCAACTGTATCTAAATTGTTTGAGGTCATTGTGAAGGGATACTTGGTTTTTCCTCTCACGAGAATCATATCTCCCAACCAGCACGGGTTTGTTGCAGGTCGCTCTACGGTAACTAATCTGGCTGTATTCACTGAATACTGCTATTCAGCCTTTGAAGAGAGACACCAGGTTGACACAATATACACTGATTTCTCGAAAGCTTTTGACAAAGTATCTCACAGAATTCTTATTTTAAAGCTAAAGAAACTTGGCTTCCATTCTGTTTTCCTGAATTGGATATATTCTTATTTATGTGACAGAGTTTGTTATGTACTGGTGGATGGTATTAAATCGAAGTCGTTCGCTGCCACCTCTGGTGTCCCCCAAGGGAGTATCCTCGGTCCGTTACTCTTTCTTCTTTTCATTAATGATATCGGTTCTTGTTTCTGCAATACAAATTATCTGTTATATGCAGATGATCTTAAAATTTTTCTTAGAACTCGTTGTGTTAATGATATTTCCTGTATTCAAAGTGATTTAAATAGATTGAATGTCTGGTGCCTTAATAATCGCTTAGCCTTAAATGTTAAAAAATGCTTCCATGTCACCTTCTCTAAATTAAATAATAATATTGCCACTTCATTTTTTATTGCCAATACTCGTTTGAAAGTTGTTAGTGAAATGTCAGACTTGGGTGTCTTGCTTGACTCTAAGCTAACTTTTACTAACCATCTTGACTACATAATTCCTAAAGCGTACGCCATGTTAGCATTTGTACGACGTAACAGCTCTGAATTTAAAGACCCTTATACTTATAAGCTTTTATTCTCAGCTTTTGTAAGGTCCAGGTTGGAATATGCTGCCTTAATTTGGAATCCGTTTTATGCTGTTCACACGAATCGTCTCGAACGAGTGCAGAAGAAATTTTTGAAATTTGCTCTGTTCTCACTAAACTTTCAAGAACCTATTCCCTCTTATAAGTCACGTTGCTTGCTTATTGATCTTAAATCGTTAGAATGTAGACGTACCATAAGTTCTTTGATGTTTGTGTACGATATCATTTGTGGCAGCATTAATTGTTCTGCTTTACTACATCTCATTAACTTCTTTGTTCCAATCAGGTCTACTCGATTAAATAAGTTATTTTTTGTAAAATGTTACAGAACAAGCTATGCTTTAAATCAACCACTTGTGAGGTCATTATGTGAATTTAATAAATTAGCTGCCAATTTTGAAATTGATTTCTCAATTCCTAGGCATAAGTTTATGGAGCATATAAAATGGATGTACTTTTGATTGTATTATATATTTTTTCTAGTTCGTAATTGTTATTTATTGTATTAATTTTCTAGCCTGTAGATCACTGTATCGCTTGGCTCAATAAATGAAATGAAATGAAATGAAATGAAATGAAAGAGGGGTAGAAACCACTCTCAGCCGCTGGGTAAAAGCTATGCTTACCACCAGAACGGCAGTAACGAAGGTGGGCTCAACCACCAGGAGTGTACTGACGACCAGAGGTTGCCCTCAGGGTGGTGTATTATCACCACTACTGTGGAGCCTGGTTGTAGACGAGCTCCTTGATATACTGACAAGCAGTGGCATAATCTGTCAAGGTTATGCCGATGACATTGCCATTGTTGCCAGAGGAAAGTTCGAAGACACTCTGTGCGACATAATTCAGAGAGGGTTAAAATTAACCCAAGAATGGTGTGCCCGGGCAGGCTTACGAATAAACACGGATAAAACCACCATAGTACCATTTACACTAAAAAGGAAACTGCAGCACATGCGGGCGATACGCTTGCTTGGCAAGAGCATCGCAAGCAAGCCGGAGGTAAAGTATCAAGGTGTAACACTAGATTCGAAGTTACTCTGGAATAAACATGCTGAGGCAGTTATCGGCAAAGCAACGAAAGCAGTCATGGTGTGTAGATCACTAGCAGGTAGAACCTTGGGCTGTAAACCAGGTATACTGAGATGGTTGTACATCATGATAGTGAGGCCAGTACTCACATATGCAGCAGTGGCATGGACCTCAAGAACCAAACTCACTACAGTGAGGAATCGGTTAAATAAGGTCCAGCGACTGGCGTGCACGTGCATTACAGGGGCTATGAGAACCTGTCCCACGGTGGCACTGGAGGTGATACTCAATATATCACCATTGCACACAGCAATTGAAATGGCGGCCAAGCGCACTATCATTGGGCTGGCCAGAACCAGTAAAGGGGGGGATCACGTTCTAAGTCGCAGAGATTTGGACGTGTTATCTGTAAGTAACCCCTATGTATTGTACCCAATGGATACAATAGCGAAAACGTATAACTACGAGAAAAACTTCGTAGTATGTATGAGTAACAAAGTGGACTGGGACTGGGAAGCACACCAGTCCCATTTCAAACCACATACTATTACGTGGTTCACAGATGGCTCCAAAACGCACGAGGGAACAGGGGCGGGGGTATTTGGACCTCGCTTCAAGCACTACGAGCCCATGGGGAACACACCCAGCATATTTCAAGCAGAGTTATATGCCATCAGGCTCTGTGTACAGATTAACCTCGAGCGTTTGTACGGGGGGCAAGACATAGTCATTTGTTCTGACAGTCAAGCAGCCATCAAAGCACTAATCTCGTATGAGATTACCTCAGGTTTGGTGCTGGAATGCATAGAAGCATTGAATAAACTGGGCACAGATAACCAGGTTAAAATCCTCTGGGTCCCAGGACATAGAGGATTAGAGGGAAATGTGGAGGCTGATAGTCTAGAACTGGGGCAGCTATAATCCCCCTTGCACCGGAACCTTTCATTGGGCTGGGCAAAAGCACTCTAGCAGAGTCACTAAGACTTGAGGAAAGAACCAGGAACTCAGAACACTGGTCAAATGCCACAGGTCTTAGGCAATCGAAAATCTTCATTAAAGGTTATAACTCCAGATGGAGTGAAGAATGCCTCAGACTGGGAAAAACCCAGCTTAGACTGGTCACCGGGCTGTTAACCGGGCACTGCAGGATGAGGAAACATATGCAAACAATCGGGATAGAACAGGTAAGCGTCTGCAGGCTCTGTGGAACAGCGGAGGAAACCCCCGAGCACGTCATACTGTACTGCGATGCGGTATGCCGTAGTAGGAGACAGCACCTGGGCCAGTACTGGCTTGCAGAAGAAAACGTCAAACACCTTCTCCCACGTAAGTTACTAAGCTTTATTACGTCGCACAGTGGGGTAATATATAAGTAAAGTGCCGATTAATTCAAAAATGAAAAATTAAGATACAACTATGTTTTTGGTACCGGGTTAAAGGGGATAAAATTCTGTATCACTATGTGAAAGAGTTGTTGCAAAATAGTTTACCGTTTTCCCGCAAAGCACTCTGAAAGTTGACATTTATTTTCAATTTTTGTGCGCACAGCGATAAACGTGTTTTTGTCGTCACTTAAAAACGATTTCTTTGTCTGAATTTGAAAAACTATTAAAAAATTAATTATGCAACCTTCACGTTCAGGTATTTCGGTAATGCAGTGTGTATTTTATTTTGTTAAAAAATGTTGATAAGTATTTTATTAGATTTTTTGTTTAAGAGCTTAATAATTGTCCGATTTTTTACCTTTTCATAGACATATAGTTGTGAGTCTTGTGAGGTCGGGCAAAACTGTTTTCCTTAGCGTATAGCTTAGATATTTCAGTAACATTTTATGAAAAAAAAAGTTGCGCGATGTTGCGCACTTTTCCAGCATTTCGATTTTTGTGTGCGCACCCAAGGGCCTCATGCATGCATTGTGCAAACGAAATTGATGACACTGCACAACAAAATCAAATTTTTTTCAAAATAAAAAGGTTCTGACAACGGATTCTGGTAGAGGGGGCCAAAAAAAAATATACGTGTATCGGCGTTTTGAAAGTTTACGTCTGCATTTTTTTTTAGAGGGGGGTCAAAGTTTTCCCCTTTTCGCGCATTCTTATGGTGATTCGGCATACGAAAACTATGTAACATCACATTTTAGGTAAATGATGTGTTCAGCAATTAGGTGTAAAACACTACGAGGAACATTTTTGTGGAGTACTTTAACGCTGTAGCTCCTATTTATATGGGTCAATTTGACCCTTTTTTTCTAAAATGTCAAAAATGTCCTGTAAAACAGAACTTTTTAAGGACAAAATGTATCACGAAAATATTCGCCATAAAATTCTACTATAGGTCTATGAATGCAGAAAAGCTCAGAAATTAACTTGAACTCCAGAATTAAGCCAAAACTGAAAATGTGTTTATTGCGTGTTTTCAAAATTGTTCCACTTCGAATGTTTTGTGGAAACAAAATTATATGGCAAAACCCGCGACCCGCATCTACACGATTTTGTAGGCCGTTAAAAATTGAATTCGTCAAGGAATCTGCAGCAGTTTCTAAAAACGAAAAAGAAAGAGTCAATGACGAAATAAGAAAATTGCCAAAAAAAAAGTGCAGTATATGCCCAAAGATGCTATGGAGTTGACAATAATGACGAATGATGATAATGGTGACGGTGATGATTATGATGCTGATGAAGATTATGATGATGATGATAATGATGATTTTAATGATGAAACTAAATTGGCTGCAAGAGACGGCGATGAAATGTTTTAATTAAACTGTTCAACTTAAATTTCATTTTTCAAATTTTTTTTTTACTATGTTACCGTTTCTTAAAAAAATGTCCACAAAAGTATACCCAAAAACATTTGTTTTTTACTTTATAATGTTCAATTAACTAAACTTAGTAGTTATTTCATATCTAAATAGCCTGGGGGAATTAATCGGCACTTTCGGCATCAATTACCCCACTGTGCGTCGGTGGGACTGGGGGACGTTCTCTAAAGTTGTAGGGGGCACAATAGATCAGCTTTGGTCTCAGTGCATATTCCCCCTTCAAATCTAATCTAATCTAATCTAATGGGTCAATATTTGCAGCAGAAGCGGGCGGAAGAACAGCCATAGTGAAGCACAACATCGACACCGGAAGTGCGAAACCGATCCGCCAACCGCCAAGACGAAGAGATCACAGCTTTGATCGAAAACATGCGTGAAGAAAAGGTTATAGAGCCTTCGTCAGGCCCTTGGTGCTCGCCGGTCTCAAGCTACTCAAGAAAAATTATGGCAGTACCCGGTTTTGTGTGGACTATCGAAAGCTCAATGACGTAACCAAGAAGCACAGATATCCGCTACCTCGGATCGATGACACCCTGGACACACTGTCAGGCATACAGTGGTTTTCCACGCTCGACTTCCGCAGCGGCTATTGGCAGGTGGAGCTTGCAGACAAGGACAAGGAGAAAACGGCTTTCAGTGTTGGCGATGGTTTTTGGCAGTTCACCGTCATGCCGTTTGGACTCTGCAACGCACCAGCAACATTCGAGCGGCTAATGGAACGGCTAATACTACGTTTACACAGCGAGATTAACTCATCGAGATTAAGATAATCTCGTTGCCCGTTTACATAGAGATTAACTTGAATACGAGATTAATTTTGGCGTTTCACATTTTCTCTTTGTTATTGTTTTGCAAACGAGACTGTTTTGTAAAATTTGGTTAAAAATGAGTGAAATTTTTAATAAAAATGTAGAAACGGATATCGAAGAAGATTTTCTAAGTGTTTTAATGCTTTTCACTTCTTCTACGAATGCAAGAAAGTCTGAGCCACATCAGTTGGAAATGCAAAGAATATCCCATTTGCGCAGAATTACTGCCCTTCGCCAACAAAGAAACGCATTATTCCTTGCAATGATTAATCCAACACATGGAAGAAGATTGTGAATGCGAGTAAGTTTTCAAGCTTCACGAAAATGTGAAATAGATAGATATTAGATTTATGAATATCTATGTTGCTTTAGGAAAGGCATGGATGCTTCTGGGAACGTGATGTTCCTCACAATGATGCATAATTTTTTAAAGAAAGCTTCAGGATGAGCCGTGAATGCTTTAATATTGATTAGATGAGAAACTCCGTGACGTACTGTACATGAATGCTTTTCCAAGCATATTTTTAGGCATGCACTTTGAAGTATGGCAAATTTGGTATAATTCGCTTGGATAGTCCGATATGGGAAGGATGGTTCGAGAAAGGTGATGGACTTTGCTAGAACAATCGGGATAGAAAGTAAAACGGGAATGTGCAAGAAACTTCGGCGCGAAAAGAAAACTAGTATAAAAGCAGCAGACTGGTATTAATGTACGTCCGATACTTTTATTTTTATTTATTTATATTAATGAATTAGAGTATTAAGTAAATTAATATCTAATTACTAGGTATCGGATTTATATGCACACCAAATATGCACAAAATATGCAAAACATATGCACTCCATCCAGGTCGAACCGCTGAAGCTACAAACATGGAATTTTCAGTGTAGGTACATCTTAAAAAATGAACCTTTTTTCAAAAAGGATTTTTTTTAATTCGGGGTCTAAAAGGGCAAAACATTGGTTAAGGTGTTATATGAAAAACCCATTTTAATGAGCCTAATGATTTCAAATTTGGTGAAAATACTTCAAACAAAAAAAATTTGACACGTATTTTTCAATTTTTCGAAAATCAAAACTTAACGGGGTAAACCAAGGGGTAAGGCTCGTATACGGAAAGACTACGACAAAAGCTTGAACCAATAGGCCTATTGATTTAAAAATTTGTGAAAACATTCGAAATAAAAAATAATTAAACACATATTTTTTACTTTTGTGAAAATCTAAATTTAACGAGGTGAACCAAGGGTTATATGTTTGTATGGGGAAACAAAATTTGTTGGCACGTTGGCACGACTAGAGATTTGATAAAAGTACTTCAAATGCGAAATAATCAAACACGTGTTTCTCATTTTTTTTTAAATCGAAATTAAACAGGGTAAACTAAGGGTCAAAAGTTTGTATGGATAAGCATGATTTAATGGGGTTTTGTCTTCAAACTTGGTGCACCAAATGGTAAATAAATTGAAACGTGTTTTTTATTTTTTCGAAAATCGAAATCTGACGGGGTCAACGGTGGGTTAAGAGTTTGTATAGGGAAACATGATTTAAGCGGTCAAATTACTTTAAATATGGCGAAAGGCCTTTTATAAGATATAATTAGACAGTTATTTTCTCGTACGAATCTGACTGGGTCAACGAAGGATTAACACTATAACGTCCGGTGACACCACAGTGGCGTCGTGAGCAAACTAGCGGCCAACAGCCGGCGACACCGCAGTGGTGTCGTGCGCGAATTATATAAAACAAACAAATTTTGTATTTAGTTACGCATGCATATCTTCGAAATTTCATGAAAGTAGGAGAACAAGGTTGAAAACTTATGAGAACTAACGATGAGATTAGTAAAACTTACGGCGGACGGCAAAGTGTTAAGAGAAACTTGATTTATTGAGCCCATTGACTTACAATTTGCGTGCAAAGCCGCGGGGTCCTGCTAGTGGTGGAATGAAAATTAAAAAAAAAAAAGTATGACATTTTGCCGTGCAAAGCCAGGGATAACTGGTAGTATTTCATATACAGAAGCGACTCGGTAAAAGCAACCCTCGATTTGCGCAACTCCTCGATTATCGCAACCACCGAATTTTATACATTATAGACTCAGTAAAAGCAACTGCTGCCGAAAAAACCTCAATAATCCCAACTTTTTCTTCGTCTTATTTTCTTTTTGTAGAGTAGAGTGTCAGTTGATGTCCCGTTTCTCTCTCTAGTTTCTTTAAATCATTAAACTAAATTGTTATCAAACTGTTTTGTTAATTAAAGCCTTTTTAAGAAATGTTTGGAGTTCTTGTTTCTGTTTGATTTTTCTTAAACACAATTAATGTGATTAGTTTAAGTTCTTTTTTTGTGTAATACAACAAAATATTAATAAAATAATAATGAATTCTAATGAAACCCTTATAAAAATTTGTGAAATTTGCAAATTCTCATACAAAAATTTAGACTCGATAATTGCAACAAACTCGGTAGTTGCAACTGCCCCTGTCATTAATCGGTTGCTTTTACCGAGTCGCTACTGTATTCCATAAATTTAGTGAAATTTGAGAAGTTAAAAAATATGGTGTTTTAAATAGAATTCATTTCTTAACTTAAAGTCCACATAACAAAACCTTAACTCAAACAATAATAAAACTTAAAATGAAATGTAAAAAATTTACTACTTATTACAGTAAATAACTAAAATATGCTGCAAGTTTTCTACGGTCAGCATATGCCATGCCTATACCGTACACCAGCTCGTGGAGTATGAAAACGTTCATTATGTATTTATTTATTTACAATTCAGTCAAACAAAAAATAAATTTTAACAGACCATCAAAATAATAAAGTTAAAATTAAAAAAATTCAACAATAGTTCTTAAGACTATAAATCTTTGAAGAGAGAGATCTAAGTGTGTTAAGTTCCGAGAGCGTCCTAGCAAGAGGAGCGTTTTTAGCGTATTCCGTTTTGCATAAGCCAACATAGAAATAATTAAAATGCCTTAGAGCTCGAGAAGGTACAGTAAACATTATTTTGTCCAAAAGCGCAGGACAGTCTACAGTTCCGTAATGATATTGACAATAAACGAACAGGATAAGTAGGAGCGCCTAGATTACAAAGATTTAAGATTTATAAGCTGACAACGGGAACCATTTGAGGAGATAGGGTCGTTAAATTTAAGGGAACGAAGGGCAAAGCGAATAAACACCTTGTGAATACGTTCAATACGATTATTGACAGATGCATGGTAGGGACGCCAAATAAACGCAGCATATTCTAATTTTGACCTAACGAAAGTTATGAAAAGTACCTTAAGAGTATAAGGGTAGGAAAGAAAAGAAAGAAAGACGAGCAGTTACGACGAACAAAAGTCAACATGAAATAGGAATTTGAGACAATGAAGTTAATATGGGTGGAAAAAGACAATCTCGAGTCGAAAAATTAATCCAGGTCTTTAATCTCACTGACAGTGTTTAGAAAAGAACCAGGGATATTGAAGGTTCTACAGGCTGGGTTATTTTTCCTAGAGAAGATAACATGGAAACATTTTTTAACATTAAGGAACAAGCGGTTTTGGACGCACTAAGAGTGGACCCTGTCAAGGTCCAACTGAAGGGCAACAGAGTCCAGAAAGGACTTCCTTCCAACATATGTAAGTCTATATGAAGATGTTTGTATAAAGTATATACTTACGCCGAATAAGGCAAAAAATGAAAACATAATAATTGACTGGCACGACAGCCCGCTTACGCGAGACTAAGGCCTAGCTTCCCGCAACCACCCGTGTTGTGCGTGTGAATTTTGTACGCGGGTGGAAGGGACCTACAGTTTTATGCCGGTTCCGAACGGCAGGCCTGCTGGAGCGGCAGGTGCAGGAGCTTTTTCATAGGCAATTTTTACTCTCAGAGGTTTGCCATTTCCAGCTGAGAGGACAGCCACCGAAAGAGAAAACGAGTTTCCCGTTATTTTTTTTAGGTGTTATTACAGGCAGTATTTGAACCTGCGGTTGCTGCCTTTGACTCGTTGTCCAAAGCACTAACCAACTGAGCCACGGCGGCTGCAAAATGAAAACAAAACATGCAAAAATATTCAACAAATATGCAAAATATGCAAAAAGTATGCAACAAAATATGCAAAATATGCTGCTTAAATGGGCATTCCTTATAATACCTGCTGCAGAAGCTGGAACAATCCCGAGGAAAAGGAAACGGTTCAACATTTTCTCTGCGATTGCCCGGGTCTATCAAGGAGACGGTGGAAAACTCTGGGTAAACCAATGTTCACGAACGTTGACGAGATTAGAAACTACAAGGTAAGCTCACTTCTTGCCTTTTTAAACCTCTCGAAATGGCTGTAGAGGATAGGTGCCCGGGAGTGCGATAACCATCTACCTAGGTTGAATCAAGATAGTGGTTTCAAAACGGCGCATCTGCGCTAATTGGATGCTTGGGGCATCACCACTCTAACCAACCAACCAACCAACCAATGCAAAAAATATGCAAAAAGTATGCAAAACATGCAAACATATGCAAATATGCAGTGCATATGTTAGCTCATTCTTAATGTTTTTCAATAAAAATAGTTTTTGTCTTGGTCCCGTTCAAATCCGATGCTCCAAAAAAATATGCACTTGCATATAATTCCGATCCCTACTAATTACAAAAGAATTTAGCAGCAATGGCCTTAAATTAGATAGACCATCGAAATCGTTCGACTATATTAGTCTGGACGATTTTAAGAATATTAGTATTTTTTCAATACCTGTGGGGTTGGAAAGGAGAAGTAATGGGTCGTAGTGGAAGAAGGCATTGTATCGGAATCTGTTTAGTTCGGGGCATTCGCGGAGATAATGAAGTAGGAAATTATTTGGGGTTTCGCGTGAGCAATTACACAGGATGTCAGTATCTATTTTCATTAAATGTCCGTGTGAAATTTTTGAGTGGCCTAGTCGTAGCCGTAGTAATATTATACAGTCTAGTCTACGTATATTTTCTCGCACTCGATGTAGGTAATCATTAAGGGAGATGCAGTTAGGGTTAATATCTCTGTATCAATTAGATGACAGATTCCAGATTTGCTTATTAATTTTGGAGTGATGAGTTTTTAAGAAGTGTTTGATATCGGTGGAGTTGTAGTTACGTAAAGACGTCACAGAAGCGCAACATGCGTATGTAGCAGCACGATCAGCGACTTCGTTACCGTTTATTTGCGTGTGCCCTGGAATCCAAATGAGCGTAAATTTCGGGATTTTATCAATTAGGTAATTTCTGATGTGGGTTGCGTAGATGTTGTTGTTTTGTATATTTGCTATAGCGTCAATGGAGGATAGAGAGTCGGTGCATATGGCGAAGTTACCTCGTCGGGTTTTCGCGTATATTAGAGCTTCATAAATAGCGATAATTTCCGCTAAAAATACCGAGCTATATTCAGGGAGTAGGCCTAATTTTATAATTTGACTTTCGTCAGTGACGCTATAGCTTGTTATTCCGCGTGCTTTTGAACCGTCAGTGTAAACGAAAGAGTAGGTTTTTAGCTAATTTTTTATCTCAAGGAATGTATCAGATTTGTTGAGTTTCCGAAGTGAGGTGTTGATTGTTTCTGGATTTAGATACCAAGGGGGTAGGGGGTCGGCTGGGTTATGTAAGTGCCTGGGTGGTTAGGGATATTGAGTTGCGAGCAGTATTGTAATATTCTGGATAATGTTGATTGCATTTGTGGGGTTTCTTTGTTTTTGTGGATATTTTTTATTATGTACGTTGAATAAGGGAGAGTCTTGGCTGTGGAGGATTGTCTTGCTTAGATTTGCTCGCTGCAGATTTCTGTCATTTTCAAGCGTAAGTAAATTAGCCTTGAAAAACATGTTGTGTATAGGCGTGGAACGGAATGCACCAAGGGCAATTCTGACTGTTGCGTTGAGTGTACTGTTCAATTTCTTAAGAAGTGATTTGTTCGAAAACCCATAGAATGGTAAACCGTAGCGAATTTTGGATATGATGAGAGATTTTTTTCTTTGAATTAAGGAATAAGTACTGCAGTTGAATTTTGCATTGGCCAAGCACTTTAAGACGTTTAGTTGTTTTGTAATAATATGTTGAGGTTTTCAATGTGTTTATTCCACCTGTACCTTTTGCTGATGATTAGGCCAAGAATTTTAAGACTTCGGCTTCAGGGATCTGGATGTTGTTTGCGATCACGTTGCAGCTGCAGTCGTGTTATCGGCAGATGTGTATGAATTTGCATTTCGTTCTAAAAAGAACGGCACCGGATTGTTCACACCAGTCGGATATGTTTTGAAATGCAGTGCTTAAGTCTATAATGGTGTTTTTGTGTTTGTCTGATTGGACTATAATATTGAAGTCGTCTGCGTAGGCACAAAAATTTACTTCTTTTTGTAGAGCTAAGATATGGCTGAGCTTATGATACGCTATCAAAAAGAGGATCACGGAGAGTGGCGATCCTTGGGGTATGCCATTATGGAGTGGCTGTAGGTTGGCTTGATGTCGGCCTATTTGGACTATTACTTTCCGGTTGGTCATAAACGATCTTACGTAACTAATTATTTTTAGGCCTACTTTCCATTCCATAAGTTGGTCTATGACGGTATGTATACCCACCTTATCGAAAGCTTTTTCAAAATCTAAGGAGATCATTGTTAGATGTTTACTTTTAGAAAGGCAGTTCGCAATCAGATAGTCTACATACAGTAGAGCATCTGTTGTTGCCTACTACCAAAGAATATGAAGTAATATAGAACGCGCATCTCATACAAGCAAACGCGTTGTACTTGGGTACTGCTGGTAGTACCCTCTGTTATTGACAGCAGAAATCTCTGTTACTAACAGCAGAAATCTCTGTAACTTCGGCGTAACATGTGAATTGAAGTCGCTTCTGTACTCATTCGTATTCTCGCTGCTGTTGCGCCACTTGATAAACATGACGATGAACGCTGCTTTTGTTGTCGCGGGGAATAGCATTATAATATTGGCAAACAAAAAAAAGTTAGCGGTATACTGTTTTTTGCGCTGTGCCGTGCAGGCGGGATAGCATTGATGTTGTTGGTAATTGTTGCGTCGTTATTTCTGCTTTCTTTTTTATAATCACAAGCAAATTACAATTAGCAAAAAAAATGCGTGAACTTGGTGTAGTAAAATATGGGTGCAAACATGTTGCACAAGAGCGTTTATAGTTATTTATTAAGAATATTATTGTAAGGTTTTATGTTTATTGTTTTACTTTCGTTTAAATTTATCTTTCATAAATAATAATTTTTAATAAGAATTTTTTTATTTGCCAACAATTATTTTCAATTTTCGTTCTTTCGAACTTCCTTTTTGCACAGCCCACATGCAGTGTTTTCGTAGAAGAACTAAAATAAGAAAATCTAAAATTTGGACTCTATGGTTACAGCACTCACCATGGAACCATTCAGGTGTAGCATTTTTACAAGATTGTAAAACATGTGCCTTAATACCAATTTTTTCAGGTTCTGCTTCGAAGATTTTATGAAAAATTAAAATATGTTTTATGCATACATTCATTAGGGAATTGGAAGGAGCAAAAAGATTACCAAAATCAGAAATTGACTGATAATTTTTGTGAAAAATAAAAATTTCACTTGGAGCAGTCAAAACTTCATCCCTTTTTCTCAATTCGTCACCGCATTTTTCACAATTTAATTTAGGAATGATTTTGTACGCTACGTATCCAACAAAATACCTCATGGAAACCAGCTCTAAGTTAATATCTTTCAGATTACAAAAGGTGTCACCTACAAAATACGCCTCGTGCATCTCACTACTTAGATCAAGATTTTCCAGGATTTCATTGTCATTATCATCGCCATTAGCCTGCAAAACATCCTCATTAAAAGAAGCGCTTGAAATTAAATTAGTCATTGAATCTTGCGTCTCTTCACAATTGGTAGAGGAGCTAAACTTTATTATTTTAAAGGCTAATAACCTGGCTAAGATATTATTAAGTTCAGCTACAGAGGGGTTACAATTATTACCTCCTTTTTGCCTTAACACAGCAAACGTATTCTCCAACTTGTCCTGGTTAAAGGCCTTTGTCATAATAAAAAACTTGTCCGAATTATCTTTTAATATTTCATCTACAAGTAGAAGGACCGATTTTAAGGATAGTTTCATGCCATCTAGGAAGAAAACTCGTTTTTTTTCATCAACAAATTTCACTTCCTCTAGATAATATAAAAATGTTTGAATAAATGTGTGCGATTCTTTCTTAATCTGAAGAGCAGATCGGTAGCAGTTATCTGCATACAAAGATCCACTATTCATGCAATCAAATATTTGATCAATTTTTGCTATAAAATCAGCTGTGGATAACGCTACCTCTTGTGTGATTTTTTTAAATCCACTTATGTCTGAAATTGTTCTGATAGCAGCTTCAACTGTTTTACTGAACACTTGCGTGGCAAATTTAACACGCATTTTTTCAAATGAATTTGGAAATATGTGTTGTCTAGTCAATTTTGGGCACATTTTGGTTTTACAATTTTCTTCCCTCTCCCAAAGCTCTTGAACTAAAAATAAAAATTTCACTTGGAGCAGTCAAAACTTCATCCCTTTTTCTCAATTCGTCACCGCATTTTTCACAATTTAATTTAGGAATGATTTTGTACGCTACGTATCCAACAAAATACCTCATGGAAACCAGCTCTAAGTTAATATCTTTCAGATTACAAAAGGTGTCACCTACAAAATACGCCTCGTGCATCTCACTACTTAGATCAAGATTTTCCAGGATTTCATTGTCATTATCATCGCCATTAGCCTGCAAAACATCCTCATTAAAAGAAGCGCTTGAAATTAAATTAGTCATTGAATCTTGCGTCTCTTCACAATTGGTAGAGGAGCTAAACTTTATTATTTTAAAGGCTAATAACCTGGCTAAGATATTATTAAGTTCAGCTACAGAGGGGTTACAATTATTACCTCCTTTTTGCCTTAACACAGCAAACGTATTCTCCAACTTGTCCTGGTTAAAGGCCTTTGTCATAATAAAAAACTTGTCCGAATTATCTTTTAATATTTCATCTACAAGTAGAAGGACCGATTTTAAGGATAGTTTCATGCCATCTAGGAAGAAAACTCGTTTTTTTTCATCAACAAATTTCACTTCCTCTAGATAATATAAAAATGTTTGAATAAATGTGTGCGATTCTTTCTTAATCTGAAGAGCAGATCGGTAGCAGTTATCTGCATACAAAGATCCACTATTCATGCAATCAAATATTTGATCAATTTTTGCTATAAAATCAGCTGTGGATAACGCTACCTCTTGTGTGATTTTTTTAAATCCACTTATGTCTGAAATTGTTCTGATAGCAGCTTCAACTGTTTTACTGAACACTTGCGTGGCAAATTTAACACGCATTTTTTCAAATGAATTTGGAAATATGTGTTGTCTAGTCAATTTTGGGCACATTTTGGTTTTACAATTTTCTTCCCTCTCCCAAAGCTCTTGAACTACTTTAAAGCTAACTAAACCATCAGGCGTTTTCAAGTCGCATTTAAGCCAACCATTTCGCAATGACTTGATTAAATGTGGGAAATCGAACATGCAATAAATTTTTTGATTTTGAAATTGAAAGTATGGTTTCTCTATACATACGCCTAAGTCGGAGAAACACTTTCTATTAGAAGACCCCTGATCACAAACCAAAGCGTTCACTACTATACCAAAATTGCTTAAAATTTTAAGATTTTCTTTAATTATTTTGCACAACGTATCTGCTGTTAATCCATTCTCTGACACAAAATAGTTTAAAATTGAAAACCAACTCGAGAACATGGACTTCAACATAAATACACATACTTGCTTACCAATTTTTTTTGTTCTTTCGAAGCCTGTGCATTCAAATCCGTCAATTAAATCTAGTTTTTGATTGTATCGTAATTCTCTACGTATTGCCATTTCGTCCATTAAAAGAACCATATTATTTTCATTTTTTTCCTCCAACTCTAAGCACATCTTTTTAATGAATTCAAAAGCCACATTGTTGATACCGGGCTGAAGGAACTTTATTGGAGCCCACCGATTTAAGGTGCTGATATGTGGCAAATTGAAATTTAACTTATCTCTTAGGAAAGAATATGTTGATTGTGAAATATAAAAAATATTTTGCGCTAAATATTTCACTTCGTCAGAATATTCTTTTGGCCGGGTGCTAAGTAAAAGTTTACAAAATGTTTTGGATTCCAAGTTGATATGTTTTAAAGAATCAATTGAATTTTTTAAAGTCTTTGAACAACAATTCTTGGATTTTAAAATAAAGCGCTTTTCTTTTCGCAATTTTTCGTTAATTTTTTTGAATTTTTTTAATAGGTCGCTGTATTTCTTTTTGTAATAATGGGTTATTTTGACGTTTTTTTCGCAATTACTGCATACTATGTCATCATAACGTGGTCGTTTCAATGAAGAATGTGGTTCTAATCCGAAATCTCATGATCTTCGTCTAAGTTTAAGGTTGGAATCGCATCCTTTTTTAGAAACCTTTTTCCTACATAAGTACTGGAGAAATGATTTTCACAAATATACAGTTTTCGGTTATAGTCGTCATAAGATATATTGCATTTTTCGCGCCAAATTTGGCCAAACACGAAATCAGCAGCGGGGAATCTAAATAATCTAAGATTCTCGCATTGTCGTCTCGATTTTTTGCAACTGCGAACACAACATTGAATTCCAGACGTTGAGGAATTTCTATTTGTCTTTATATTTGTAGCCATATTGTAACAAACCGAAACACAAAATAGAATTACAATGTTGGACAATGGCGTTAAAATACTTCTTAAAAAAATTCAAAATTGGTATCAACCACGTCAAAATATAAACAAATAATTTTACTTGGAATGCGCCACGTAAAAATATTTGTAGAAATTTCAAATTGGATTCAACCACGTCAAAAAAAAACGCTGCAAAAGGTTCAAAATTGGTATCAACCACGTCAAAATATAAACAAATGATTTTACTTGGAACTCGCCACGTAAAAATATTTGTGAAAATTTCAAATTGGATTCAACCACGTCAAAAAAAACACCGCTGCAAAAGGTTCAAAATTGTTATCAACCACGTCAAAATATAAACAAATGATTTTACTTGGAACTCGCCACGTAAAAATATTTGTGAAAATTTCAAATTGGATTCAACCACGTCTAAATATTTGCAAGTTTTAAAAATCAATCAAAGCGCAGCATTTGAGCAAACAGCCATACACCACAAATCTTCGATTGATAGTGACATTACAGCAAAACCAAAAAGCATACACACAATAAACGACAACAACAAAAACATTAGCGAATCCCGAGTCATCTTCGCTGAAACGATGATGACGATGCCTTCGTTCGTTGTTTGTTTTTTGTTTGCGCTTCGGCAAACAAGATCAAGAAACATGCATGCAAAAAATGATTGAGCGAACACTACGCTGCAACAACCACCACTTCAATGTACACGAGTGAAGCCGTTGCGAACAATAACATAGCTTTTTGCTGTTGTCCTACGCAAATCTAACAGAAAATGTTATGAACCTAACATTTTCAAATGCCTACGCTTCGCTCTTCCCGCTCGCATCATAGCAACCGAAAACACTTGTGTGCCCACATGCGCGTTCTATATTACTTCATATTCTTTGCTACTACTTATGCAGTAGTTTGTTCGAGGTGGCAAACCACCATAGCCTGTTTGAAATAATTTTGTCCAGTACTTTCGATAAGTGAGTTAAGGGATATAGGTCTGTAGGATTTTGTTTGGGTTTTGCCGCAGGATAGTTTTAGTATAGGGATTAGGCTAAGCTAAGTTTGAACTGTTGCGGAAGGAAGTTGTTGAAAATATTATTGTAGAAGTTAATCAGTCTGTCTTTAATTACCGAAGATGCTTTTCGGATCATACTATAAGTAATTCTGTCAATGCCAGGTGTGTTTCCTGTTAATTTATTCAATGCTAAGAATAATTCTAGTTTACTGATATTTTGTTCAATTTTTAATCCAGATGGGCAAGGGTAAGGGTATGTCAGTTGGTTGATTGTGTTGCGTTTTTTTTGTTGGGATAACGCTGGAAATTTAGAGTCATTAGAATTAATAGACCAGTCTATGCTAAAACTGCAAATGTAGTCTTTATCCGTGCTGTATTTTGTTGGAGTGTTTGAGTTAGATATACAGTGTATACTAAGAGTGGATTTGTATCCGCAGAATCGCTTAACGTTGTTCCAAATTTTTCCAATTGGTGTTGGGGGGGTTAATTATTGCTGTGAATTTGTTAATTGAGTTTTTTTGCTGTCTTGATTTCGCGCTTTAATTTGGCTCGAGCTTTTTTTGTAGTTGAGCATATTGGGGAGAGTCATGTTTCTTTTGAAGGTGTGCTAAAGAGTATTTCTTTCCCTTTTGAGTTGTTAAATGGGTGTTCCACCAGGGAACGGTGCGTGGCTTTCTATTGAACGAAGAAAGTGGTTTTGCAGCGTTGGCAGATTGAAGAATTATTTTTTTATGTTGGCTGCTTCTTTATTGATGTTTGTGCTGGTTGGTGTTGATTAGGGTGGGTCGATTCCGGACTTTTTTCGATTCGAGATTTCTAATAGTGCGGAAAAGTTGCCTTAGTACTTCCTGATTTCAATGCAATTTTTTGTTTTGAGATCGGACTGCATCTTCAACCCCAACTCCGGCCTTGAAATTTCGGAAATTTGCCTAAAATCGTGAAATTGCCTACCTAGCGCCTGAAATACGCCTCTCATGGCAAAATGTATAAAAGAAAAGTTGTTTGTCGCATCATTAGCTACCGAAATGGTATTATGATCATGGCCGTAGGACGAACCGTTCCCGAGATACGAGCGTGAAAATTGTTGCAGCTCTCAGCTAACCTGTGTTGGTTACCCAGAACCCACCACGTGGAGGTGGCTGCACTTCGGGTTCCTCCCAAGTCCAACCCAACCAACCAACCATATGTCAGGCTTGTTTTAGTCTGAATCTGTATCAAATTTATTGATAAAATCAGATTTTGTACTAAACTTTGGCAGTTGTTGCCTAGATTTTAGTGTAGAGCGTATAAAACGATCACGAGACTGGGGGCCAATAACTTTAGAAGATGCCTCTGTCACCAGTTTGACGGTTCTCTCGATTGCCACGGTGTGAGAGGGGAATTCACTAAATTTCCATATCTCTGCAGTGTCTCCCGACAACCCTTTTATGAGCTCTTCGTTAGAAACTGAACGAAGAACTGGTGGAACAGTCAAGGTAATAGTCTTCCAGTTAATCATATTGTAATAATTATTAGCTTTGAAATTCAGCTTTGGCACTTTATTACATCCAACCCATCCATTTACAGTGTCAGTCTCTGCTTCTCTGGCTGCCAGAAGACGGTCAAGGGCCAACTTTCTGACTTCTACCCGTTCGTCAGTCATCATACTAAGGAGAATGTTTTCTGGAAGAGCAAAGAAAGCATTCTGTTGAATGGATGAATCGACAACCTTGCGCAGTTTGGCAGGTAAGTATCTCGACCTTTGGATTGCAGCAACGAGATGGCGCGAGCCATCTTTGATTGAACTGTGGAATCTTAATCTTGAGTAAACTGTAAGTATGTACTTGACCAAAATCTTTATTTCCTTTGTTGGTTTGTCTGTAGAAATGTATAATCTCAGAATTCTGTTTGCACAGGTAAGCCAGCGAGATTTGCACATGTTACCTGGATGCATCGACGCTAATTGTAAGTCTGAAGAGCATTGACCGGAAATAACAGCTTCTGATATTTTGTAGAGGTAAGCTTGGTCTGTGCTAAGTTGGGTCGGATTAATAACCTCAGAAGGTAATTGGCATGATCGAAAACTTTCAAATTTGACGACAGGCAACTTCTCACAATCAGGGAGCAGTTTACCTATGTCGCCAGAGAATGTATTTGGACTCTTTGAGACACCATCTATGTGTTCGAAAAGAGCACGAAATGGAAGTTCGTTGAAATGTAGAAGACAAACAACCCACTGTAATGGCCTACCTATTTTTTCTTCTAGTTTCCGAATGATTCCACCTTTCCAACCTGTGTTCGTGTTGGCGCCATCAGCACCGACAACTTCTAGATGTTCCACATCTACTGAATTGTCTTGTAAATGTTGCCATATAGCTTGCATCTCATCCTCAGCTGACCCGGAAGGAGAGGTGACGTGGCCAAAGTAATGAGACCCAGGTTCCGCTACAAGAGAAATATGTTCCTCTTTGACAGTGTCGCGGTAGTACTTTTCACCTTCGCGGACTTGTGTGAGTGTATTGTCTTTGCGGCCGTCAGAATACAGCCCATATACAGAGTCAATACTTCCGGTGTTTTGGAGCTTAATTCCAACACTTTTTTTGCTCGACTAATCTTGCATTTGCCAGTGACAAAGCTAGCCTGATCCTCTGTTATCAAAGCTGCTTTTTTGGCATCCAGAAAGGCAGATGAAACCATCAAGGCCGCTGCTCTGTCACTTAATCCGAATCTTTGGGCAGCTAAAGCAGTGTGTTCTAATAATAGTGTGTTTTGTTTGATTTTAGAGGATGGAAGAGAAAATTCAGCATCAGCATCGTTTTTGGAAGAATGTATGTGCGACGCACCGACATTGTTGTCGTCTGTGTGAGTGTTCTGGTTGATCTGAATGGTCACGTGTTGTAGCTGATACTTTTCTGGTAAGTGTTGATGTTGAATGACGTTTTGAAAGCTTTTCTTTACGTTCATTTCTCTTTGCAATCTTTTTTGTTTCAGGTAGATCAACACTTCCAATGCGACCAATTCTTCTGGTTCTCTGGTCCAAGAGAAATGGTTGTTCAATGATAGGAACTTTCCTTTCCTTTGGACAATTGCATGAAGAAAGAGAAATGCATTTACAAGCAGCGATGTCAAATAATTCTGCGGCAGAAGAGACAAAGTCGTCTCTTTTTGAGCGCAAACCTATTTGGTTCCTTAAAAACATTTGTTTAAGTGTCAGAAATTTCGTATGGTATGTGGTGAGCATTTGTAGAACTCTGGTGTGTGAGACTATCGGAATAGATGACTTTTTGAAAATATTTTCAACCATTTTTGCAACTATTTCTGAAACCTCTTTACTCCTAGGTTCATAGTTGTCACCTCGGAGTCGCCCTATAAGAAATCTTTCAAACTGATAATACAAAAGAACATCCTGGCAACTGGGTCGCTGGGACTCAGTGAGATCGTACGGATATATGCCAAACACAGGACATTTCTGTCTAAATTTAAATTTAGATACAGACATGTTGAGTTTTGTGTTCTGTTCAGAGAATGTAAGTGATAGCACTCGGCGAAATCAACGACAAGAGTGAAGGAACTCGATGAAAGAATATTTGTGTGGGGACCTGTCCGAACGTGTCGTATGGCGCAGGGGAATACACGACTGAGCAAGCTGGTGGCGCCCGGCGCGCAGCGGGAGTCTAGTCTAGTGTCTGGTGTCTAGTGTCTAAATCCAGACTGTTCTTGTATAAAGATATTATTACATTCTAAATATTGCATAAGTTGATTTTTTACTACGGTCTCCAGTATTTTTTCATCACACGGCAAGGTGTTTATTGGCCTCAACTCTTCAGCTTTTACCGTATTTTTAACTTTTTCAATGGGAACTATTATTGATGTTTTCCATAATTTTGGAACAATGCCTTTCGTCAGGCTTTCATTAATTGCTTGCGCGTAAAAATATCCCAAGTAAATAATAGAATCTTTGATAACACCTTCCGAGAGCAACTTTCTTCCACCTATTTTATATTTGAATTTGTTTTTAACTATTTCTTCAATCTCACTAGTTGACACCTGATTAAATTTGAAATGTGAGTTGCATCGAATCTGTATGGGAATATCTCTGCTTACTAATAGTTCAATGTTATTACTTATTTCAATTATGCAGTCAACAAAAAATTTGTTAAGGCCCTCGGCAATATCTACATCCCTCTCATACGGCTGTCCGTTAATTAATACTTTAGAAATAGGAGTTTTTTCACTGACCATATTGATAGTTTGTTTTAAAATTTTCCACATGTCTTTGCTGTCTTTGCTGTTGCTATCTATCTTGTATTCCTTATACTTAATTTTCTTTACTTTCACTAACTTTTTATATTTATTTCTAAGTTTTTTGTACTCATCCCAAACTCCTGAGACCAGAGCTTCTTTGTAAAGACTAAGTTTTTGCTTATTCAAGTTTGCAAGCTCATAATCGTACCATTTATTCATGACCTTTATGGTTATTTGTTTCTCATTTGTAAGGTTTCGCATGGCAATTTTTAACCCATTGTTTAGAAACCGGACCTTACTTTCCAAATCAAATCGATCAAAATTACTGAAATCGTGAGAGCGCAATTGGTTCAAAAGTAATTGAGTGTTATAAAATTCCCATGAAGCAATCACCAGGCTACTTCGACTTTTTAAAATTTGGATTCATTTTAATTTTAAAGTAAATAGTTTCATGATCTGAGATTTTAGAGTCATCTAATTTATCACACGAGACATCATTTGTATTTCCAAACAGTAAATAAATTTTAGTTTTAGTGTATTCAGTTATTCTCGTATCAAAATCAATTTTTTGTTGCATTGAATGGGACTTAAATAACTCTAAGGGCCATTTTCTCATCTTCCCGTTAAAGTGACCTGTAGCTAAAGGTCACTTTAAAGTACCCGGTAAATATTTTCGTTTTCTCATCTTCCTGATAAATATTAATTTAACAAGTCTGATTTTTTGGCAACACACGATGGGCAGCACTTGGCGGCGCAATCAGCTGTTTGTGAAAAATTATAATTATTTTTGAAGGAAAAACTAAAAATTTTGCCTGGCAAAATCTTGTTGATGCTTTTACTGCCAAATGGGGCGTGTCCCGACGTTGGAAATCGTTGAGGGACAAGTTTTGACAGCTTGAAGCGTAAGTCCAAGCTGGAACTTGCTGCGCAGAAGGGCGAGACGTATCGTACAGGTGGCGGCCCAGCAGCGATTGGACATGTCAGCAGTGCAAAGCAGTGAAATAGTCCAATTGGCTGTTATATGCCATATTTGCCGCATTTTGCGACTCCGTACCTTCAAAAGCGTCTTCCAGTGCATGAATTTAAGAAACACGCCTATTTTCCATACCGAAAGAACTCAAATTCAAATTTCATTTCAAATTGTAATTTCATTATCAGTTGTTTTTTGTTTGTAATTTCATTATCAGTTGTTTTTTGTTTGTAATTTCATTATCAGTTGTTTTTTGTTTGTAAACAAACATATGCATGTACTTGGCACCACTTCTTTTAAAGTTCACTTTAAAGTTTAACAGGCACTCAATTCTCCCGGTAAATTTTATCGGGAGGATAGCTTAACGGGCAGATGAGAAAACGAAAATGCGTTTATCGGCCCGTTAAAGTGAACTTTAAAGTTAACGGGAAGATGAGAAAACGGCCCTAATAGTTTGCTGCTATAAGTTGACTGACTGTTAAGATTAATGTTAAAGTCACCCAGTACAACATTACAATCAGAAAGTTCGCAAGTATTTCCTAAAACATCACTTAGATATGTTACCACACCAATCTGCCATTTCACGATTGAACATTTTAGTTTAATAAAAATGCACCAGATATTTGTATCTATTGTTTTGTTGAATTTTGTAACAAACTTCAGAGAGTTATGAACATAAATCAGAACACCCCCCGTATGTCTACTGTGGGAATCACATCTTATCATATTATAAGTTCTAATATTTATTTCTTGATCAGAGATATCCTTAGTCGTACATGTCTCTGCGCAAAGTATCAAAGATGGATTTTTTAATACAATAAGCCTCTCAAGTTCGCTTTTATTAGACAATATACTGTTAATATTAAGATAAATGCAATGTAATTCGGATTTTGTTGGTTGCTATTTTCTATTTTATTTTTGCTTTGAACGACTTTTTTAAATGCTGGGCAATCTTTACTAAACGTGGAATGATTAACATCGCATTCCATTAACTTTTTTTGCACTAGTTCGCAACAATAAACACATTTGATTACGCTTGAGTTACAATCTTTACTATCATGATACCCTGCACATTTGCTACACGCCTTTTTATTAATGCATTCGCCTTGTGGTTAAAACCTAAACATTTAAAACATCTCAACACATTATCGTATTCAGATACAATGCATAAATCCCATTATATGTTTAGTCTCTTCTGTTTAATAACATTCTCAACGGTTACAACATCGGTTTCAATTATAGCATTATAACTTTCCTCTCTTCTGTTAGCATTCACGTATACCTTAATAATCTTAAACTCTTTGCCTGCACAAGTATCGTTTTGTTTAACAATACATTCAACTAAACGCTCACTACTTAGCCTCTCTGTGAGTCCAATGACTTTGAACTTTTTTTTAAACATTCTTCTATCTCTAGTTTGCTCCCATTCGTACTCATTTCCAATGTTCTCCTTTATCTTATGCTGCACCTGCTCACATGCTTCCTTGGTCTTGCACGAAACGATGAGTCCACCGCTGTTCAGCTCTCTCACCGCACTCACAAGCCCTTCAGTCGGGTCAACTACTTTCTTTAACGCTACTTTTGCATCTTTGTTTCTTTTTGTCTTGTCTTTTGGTTTAAGCACAATTTTGTTCTCATTTTGTTTTGCCGCCTGCGCATAGGTTATTGGCCTGTCGTCACTACTTGTGGTTTTTTTGGAGCGAATTTCATTTAGATTCTCACCGATCTTGTTTAATTCTTTTGACATTTCCGCTAATATTTCTTCTTTCATGACGTTCATTTTAACTTCTATGTTATGGCTCAATAGAGCATTGAAATCATTTACTAAACTTATTTTCATTTGCGAAAACTTTTGCACTAACACCTCTACCATAATGTATTTCATGTCAGGTTTGTTTTGTCCGCTCTTTTGTAACATATTGTAACGATGAGACAGTCTGTCGCTGTGCAAAGCAACCCTGCCGCTACGTGCCGTGCTATAATCCAATCTGGCAACGACGGCCGCGATAGTAACTTTTAGTCCAATCTGGCAGCGACGGCCGCGATAATAACTTTTAGTCCAACCTGGCAATGATGGAAACTTTTAGTCCACTCCGGAATGTGCGGGAACGATCTGCGCGATGGCCTGGCAGGTATAAAAGGCAGCCGGATGCGGCGCAGCGAGTCAGTCTGGTTTTGACAAGTGAAGTTGCCGCACGGAGTAATTAAGCAAATACTAAAGTGTACGAACAGTAAAGTGTAAAACTGTGAATAATAAAGTGACTGTTGGTTTATTTTATTGTCTGCGTTTAAGAAACTGAGCGTGTTTTATTTTCAAATTGCACAATCCAGTGATACGTAACAGCCCACTAGACGTAGTATTCGTAACATTTGGTGTCAGAAGTGGGATTGTGGAAAATTGAAAGTAAACAAATAAATAAAAGCACGGACATGGTTAAACTCGAGCTGCTGAAGAAGGAGCTGGCTGCCTGGAATTTGCCGACTGCTGGCGGAAAGGTGGAGTTGCAGTTGCGCTTGCGAGAAGCATGTGAGGCACGAGGCGTCGATTGGACTGTGCACGAGTTCGGAGCGCAAGAACTAGAGGCGTCGGCCAAGGTGGAGGAGTCGCCTGCTGGTGCTGCTTCGCTACAGAGTACAGCTGCAGCGGCTGCACCAATACAAGCGTTGCACATGAGCCAACTAATGGCTGCACTCAAAGGCATGTCGGCGCAAATGGAAACAGCGAATCGAGAAATGGCAGCGAAGCTGGAAACTACGAATCTCGAAATTTCGGCAAAAGTCGAGACTGCAAATCGTGAAATGTCGGCGCAGATGTCAGCGAAAATGGAAACGGCGACCCAGGAAATATCGGCGCAAGTGGCAGAGCGCATGGAAGTCAAGCTTCAGGAAAATTCTGCGCGCTTGGAGCAGAAAGTGGAGGAAATCTCAGACAGGATTAATGGGAAAGTCGAGCACCTGGAGACGCGGGTAGAGCACTTGGATAAACGAGTCGACGACCTGGATGATTCCCTGAATAAACGAGTTGGCGACCTGGATGATTCCCTGAATAAACGTGTTGACGATCTTGATGATTCCCTGAACAAACGAGTTGATAGTCTGGAAGTTTCGATGAACAGAAAAATGGACGATCGGCTTAGGGAAGTACAACCGCGAGAATGGTTGCCGCCGGTTCCGGAAAGTGTTGCCACCCGAGCAGAAGTGCCTACTTATGATGGGACTACGCCGTTCGATACCTTCAAGCTGCAATTCGACCTGGCTGCTCTGGAAAATCAGTGGACCGATGTAAGGAAAGGTCGGAGATTGGCGCTGGCTCTTAAAGGTGCTGCGGCTGAGGTAATAAAATCAGTTCCAGAATGTTTACGAAGTGAGTACGAGACCGTCATAAGGGCGCTGGCAGCCAAATACAGCGACGAGCACAACAGAACGCTGTACTACTGTGAGCTGAAGAACCGCAGGCAAAGATCCAACGAGGCGCTGCAGACATATGCAGCAGACATTGAGCGGCTCGTGCAGCTGTGCTACCCGTCCTTCGGCGCTGATGATCTCGAAAGGATGAAGATAGAGGCGTTTATTGAAGGTCTTCATGACCCGGAGACACGTCGCAGTGCGTTGATGATGGGCAAGCCGACATTTAGGGAGACGGTAACCAGCGCGATGACATGTGAGGCGACATGGATTGGGAGCACTCGGTATGCACCTGCAAGGATACGACAGATCCAGCCGGACAACGACATTCCGATCCAGGCCATAAGCTCTGAGCCACCGGACAAGCCACGGGTGGTCTCCTCTAAAGTTGTTTGCTGGGTATGTGGCAAGCAGGGCCACATATCACGAGACTGCCGCCAACGAAAGAGGCGTTCCCGTTCTCGATCGCAATCGCCTGAAGCGAGGAGTACTGACAATCGAGGCTCAGCCAACAAGCGTAGGGCTGAGGACGAGGAGCCGTTAAACTGAAACGGGTCAGCCCAAAGGGGCGTGAGCTGATCCCCACAATCTGCCGCCCCCCCATCCTTGTCTCACAGCTGAAACGACAGCCCAGCAGCTTGACAATTGAAGGAAGGATAGATGGAAAGTTGTTCGTGTTGACACTGGATACTGGAGCATCATATTCGATCATAAAAAGGAAGCTGCTGAAGAACTGGGAACCGCTGCATGGCATACAGCTGCGGACTGCGACTGGCGAGCGCGCGCCGGTAAGAGGGAAAGTTACAAAAACGATTGCTATCGGCACCAGCAGCCTGGAACATGAGTTCATCGTCGCGGATATAATGGACGACGTGATTATCGGCGTGGATTTCATGATTAGGCACGGTTTTACGCTGGACCTGAAGGAAAATGTGCTGAGATATGCCAACGTTGAATTCCCGCTGCACACCGGCTATGAACGAAGCGTGGCGGTAAGGAAGGTTGTATCGTGTCAACACAGGAGGATACCAGCGAATTCTGAGGCGATTGTGTGGGCAAAGGTGGGCGAGGACGATGGGACGAGTCGGCTGTGGGTAGTAGAAGCACCGAGACAAGGTCACGACAACATCATCATCGGACGTACATTAGTGGAACCTAAGAATGGCAGAATTCCAGTCAGAATACTGAACCCCCTGAATGCACCCAGATATGTCGGGAAAGATGAGGTAATTGGCCAGTGTAAGGAAGCTGTAGCAGTGGTCAATTGCGAGAGTAGCCCGCCTGGAGGTAATAAGAAGAGCGGTTTTAACATGGACGCCATACCGCAGGAGAACCAGTGGATAAGCGAGTTGACGGCCAAGCAGAAACAGAAGGCGAGGTCACTCCTGCAGCACTATGGGTCAATTTTTGCGGCAGAAGCAGGCGGAAGAACAGCCATAGTGAAGCACAACATCGACACCGGAAGTGCAAAACCGATTCGCCAACCGCCAAGACGAGTTCCTCTGGCCAAGAGGGAGGAGGTCACAAATTTGATCGAGAACATGCGGAAAGACAACGTCATAGAGCCTTCTTCGGGCCCCTGGTGCTCGCCGGTCGTGTTAGTCAAGAAAAAATATGGCAGTACCCGGTTTTGTGTGGACTATCGGAAGCTCAATGATGTGACCAAGAAGGACAGTTATCCACTACCTCGGATCGATGACACCCTGGACACACTGTCAGGCACGCAGTGGTTCTCCACACTCGACTTACGCAGCGGCTATTGGCAGGTGGAGTTTGCAGACAAGGACAAGGAGAAAACGGCTTTTAGTGTTGGCGATGGTTTGTGGCAGTTCACCGTCATGCCGTTTGGACTCTGCAACGCACCAGCAACATTCGATCGGCTAATGGAACGCGTGCTAAAAGGGCTGCATTGGCGGACGTGTCTGGTGTACCTCGACGACATAATCGTGATGGGTAAAAACTTCGACGACCACCTGGGAAAGCTAAAGGAGGTATTTGAGCGGATACGAGAAGCCGGGCTTAAGCTCAACCCAAGGAAGTGCTCACTGCAGAGCTACGACTACACGATAGAACATCGCAAGGGCAGTAGCCATTGAAATGCCGATGCGTTGTCACGCCGTCCATGCGAAGTCGAATGCACGCAGTGCTCGCGTGCCGAAAGCAAAGAACAGATAGTGGACGTCTGGTTGGTAAGCGTTATGCCAGAGGAAGAGTGGTCTGCGGAGAGGCTACGAAAAGAACAGAGTGAGGATGCGGATCTTGCAAAAATCGTTGAATGCAAGGAGCAAGGTGCACGTCCAGACTGGCAGGAGGTGGCCGGTGAAAGCCCGATCGCTAAGGCTTACTGGGCACAGTGGAAAAGTCTGTGGCTGAAGGAAGGATGCCTGTACCGCGAATGGGAGAGCGCGGATGGTCGGACCACCAACTCCCTATTGGTAGTGCCGAAATGCAGAATCAATGAGGTCATCAAGGCATACCATAACGATTCCAGTGAAGGGCACCTGGGCATCACCAAAACCGTCGCCAAAATAAAGAGACAATTCTACTGGGTAGGATGTCAGGAGGCTGTAGCCGAGTGGATTAAGAGCTGCGACCGATGTTCAGCCGCGAAAGGGCCGACAAGAAGATCTCGAAGCCGCATGCAGCAGTTCAACGTGGGAGCGCCCTTCGAGCGGATTGCTATGGACGTCGCCGGCCCATTCCCAACCAGCACTCAAGGCAACAAATACGTGCTGGTGGTAATGGGTTATTTCAGCAAATGGCCCGAAGTATACCCTATTCCTAACCAGGAGGCCACTACGATCTCGGAAAAGCTGGTAAACAGCTGGGTAGCCAGGTTCGGAGTTCTGTTGGAGTTGCACTCAAATCAAGGCCGGAATTTCGAGTCTGCGATATTCAAGGAAGTGTGTGAGCTGCTGGGGATAAAGAAAACTCGTACCACGCCTTTGCACCCACAGTCCGACGGCATGGTTGAACGCTTTAACCGGACACTGGAGGAATACCTGCGGAAAGTGGTAGGCAGGAATCAAAAGCATTGGGACACACATATCCCCCTGTTCCTGATGGCGTATAGGTCAGCCCCGCACGACACGACATCACTCACTCCAGTCCGAGCAGTGTTCGGCACAGAGTTGCGGTTACCCGCTGACTTGAAGTTCGGCGTAGTCAGCACGACGGGAGGCGCTAAGACGGACTACGCGGTCAATAAGCGGGCGGAACTCGAGGAAATTCACCAGTTTATAAGGAGCCGCACCAAACTGGTCAGCGATAAGGTGAAAGCCAGATATGATCTACAGGCCAACTCAGCAGGGTTCCAAGAAGGCGATCTGGTAATGCTCTACAACCCGCAGCGGAGGAAAGGTTTGTCTCCGAAACTTCAAGCGTCATGGGAAGGACCTTACGAAGTCGTGACTAGGATTAACGACGTGGTATACAGGATTCAACGTTGCAGCAATAAAGGCGCTAAGCTGAAGGTAGTCCATTTGGAGCGCCTGGCGCCTTATCACAGCGGAACCTCTGCACTTGTTCGGGACGAACAAGTCTAAGTGGTGGGCAGTGTAACGAAAAGACAGTCTGTCGCTGTGCAAAGCAACCCTCTCGCTACGCGCCGTGCTATAATTCAATCTGGCAACGACGGCCGCGATAATAAGGGAAACTTTTAGGCCAACCTGGCAATGATGGAAACTTTTAGGCCAACCTGGCAATGATGGAAACGGTCATCATGGAAACCTTTAGTCCACTCCGGAATGTGCGAGAACGATCTGCGCGATGGCCGGACAGGTATAAAAGGCAGCCGGGTACGGCGCAGCGAGTCAGTCTGATTTTGACTAGTGAAGGTGCCACACGGAGTAATTAAGCAAATAATTAAGTGTAAAGACCGTGAAGTGTAAATCATTGAAATAAATTGATTGTTGATTTATTTTATTGACTGTGTTGGAGAAACTAATATGTTTTATTTTCAAATTGCACAATTTAGTGATACGTATCAGCCCACTAGAACTAGTATTCGTAACAATAGTATAGATATATGATAGATTAATTGTATTTCATTGTATTTGTACATTAATTGTATTTTAGGTTCTTCTTTGCACTTTTGGCAGCCGCCGTGGCTCAGTTGGTTAGTGCGCGGTCCAACGAGTCGAATGCAGAGCGACGCAAGTTCGAATTCTGCATGTAGTAACACCTAAAAAAAATAACGGGAGACTCGTTGTCTCTTTCGGTGGCTGTCCTCTCAGCTGGAAATGGCAAACCTCTGAGAGTAAAAATTGCCTATGAAAAAGCTCCCAACCTGCCGTTCGGAACCGGCATAAAACTGTAGGTCCCTTCCACCCGAGTACAAAAAATTCACACGCACAACACGGGTGGTTACGGGAAGCTAGGCCTTAGTCTCGCGTAAGCGGGCTGTCGTGCCAATCAATTATTATTAATTATTATTCTATGCACTTTAACCTGTGCTGTGTTTCTTCCCATTGTTTTTTTGTATTGTTGGCTATATTTGTTTTTTCTTTTTTGGGAGCTCGAACTCGCAAACAGCAGCAGGCACAACTTCTAAAATGCTAAACGTTACTAAAAAATAAAGGCAAAAATTATTCAACTTTTTTAGAAATTTTTCCATTTGAATTGCACCTGCTGCCAAAACAATTGTCAAACTGTCAACTATTTGTAGTGCACTGCTTTCGAAGTGATGAGATTTTTCATTTCATTTTCACTTACTGTCCAATGCAGCCCTAACATAAATTTTACGACATAAAGCTTTAATTTACTTGGAGTAATAGGTTGGTTAATAGAAAAATGTATGTTCCACAAAAATGTGGTAGATTTTAAGCCCTCCGTGGTAGAAACTTGATTTTAAAAATAAATGTGGTAGATCTAAGCAAACTGGTGGCGATATCAGCACCCGCATTCAAATTTTTGCTTGTACGTGATGCACACTCTTTATGTTCCATACTTTTTGATACTAACATATGTTTAGATGAAACATAATGCGGTAACAATGTTATAGCGACGAATCAACTAAAAACATTTTAGCCGAGCCACATTGCCAAGCAACTTCTTTGTATTGCATTTATTAAATTCCTATTAAATGAAATGAAAATAAACCAATTTTTAAAATTTATATTTTATGTAGTTTTAATGTTTTCATTATTTGTAGTTGTGATTTGAAATGCGTACGACTGAAATGCAACATCGTGTTGTTCGTTTTCTGTGTGTGCCTGCGGCGGCGGATCGTTGAGGTGCCTACGCCGCTGCCTTCACCTTCTTGTTTGGTACAAACGTGGACGTTTTGACGGAGCATTTGTGCTGGGCATGCAGTCCGTGAATGGCTTTGCACTCGCACTCGCTGACAATGTCCGTCTTGAACAGAGTGTCCGCGATGGAGTTGGTGACCTGGTTGAGGGCCTTTTGTTGCTCACCGGGCTTTAGCTGTGCAAAGTTTTGCGTGGCGAACACCCAGCCGCCGTTATCCAGCACAAAATCGATGCCCATGTCGTTTTCGAATTGCAGCTTTTGGCGTTTCTTGGCGTCCTTGGCATCCAGCGTGGCGACCAAGCGCGAATTGAAGCCTTAATAAAGTGTGTGGTTTTTGTGTTTCATTCAGACCGACAAGCAGCAGGGGTTTACTTACCGACTAACTTTTCAGTGGGAACGCCCTCTAGCGACATGTCTTTGACAGGGCCGATTAGATGAAGCAGCGCGCCGTTAAAGCCGGTGGCTGCGTTAGTCACGTGTGCGCGCGCCAGCTTGAACTGGAGGGGCGTGAAAAATCGACTCTTAGTTATGTCACCTATGATAACTTAACAACTGATCCTTAGCACACGGACTTCTTTGCGTTGTACTTACCAGGTTGGTGAATTCCAGCGAGCTACCGCGTACTCCGACGATGCTCTTGGCGGCGCCGGCGCGGAACGGATAGTTGAGTGCCAGCTGGAAAGCCTTCTCGTCTGATTGTGGCTCGATGCTGCGCAGCAGCCGCTCGATTACATTGTAGAGTTCAATGATTTTTTGGTCAGCCACGACCTGTGTCAGCCACTGCAACCCGAAGTGCTTAGGGCCATTGAGCTGTACGGTGGCCAGGTTGCCGTTGTAGTTTAGTTTGCCATTGTCGCTGGTTAGCAGCGCCGGGTACAGCTGTGATTCGTTGTAGGCGATCACGGCGATGTGCACATCGCTAAAGCCGCGCGTCTTAAGCGTGTTACGCACCTCGCTGATTGCGGGCGCGACCAGATTGCTCAGCACGGCCGGTGTCACTTCCAAGTCAACCACAAACACCACGTCGGCCTTATTGGTCGGCAACTTGACGGCAAACTCCTGGCCAAGCTCGCGCTGACCGGCGGCGCCACCGCACTTAAGGCAGCGCGACGGCAGGCGAATGGTGTGCCCCTTCAATTTGATCGATGAGCTGTATGCGGTCGCTATGGTGCAGGCGGTCGCCTCCTTGTCCTTCTCGGCCACAGCGGCGACCGCATCATCGCAAGCGACACGATATCGTTGCACGTTCTCGAGGATGAACCCGAGTGCCAGAGGCGACTCTAGGCCTAAGATCTCGTTGCAAATATCGGCGTGGTTCTTGGCGGGCGGCGCATATTGCACCGGGCTGCATTTGCCGAGGCCGTAGCCGTTGGCAAAGACGGCATAGTTGGGCGCAATGGTGCCATCTACCTGCACATAGTCGTCGTTGGGCTCGGCGTTGCCATTGCCCAATAGGCCACGGGTCTTGCTCGTGTAGAAGCCGTTCACAGTGACGTGGCAGATCTTGAGGTCGGTGGTGCACATAACCTCGACGCCGTACTCGGAGTGCAACCAGACCGTGTAGAACAGGCGCCAGGCGTGTAGACCGTCCACGTGCTGCGGAAATTCGACTGCGCTGCCGTCAAACTTTAGCACTCCAGCGTCATTTACTTCCAGGAAGTTCCCGTCGCGATCGGCCAGCGTAATCGCCTTCAGTTTGCCGTTGTTCAGCTGTGCGACAACGGTGAAGTTGTTATGGACGCTGTCCTGCGTGAGAATGTACTTACACGTGCCGGGCAAGGCGTAGTGCTCGCCATCGAAGGTGAAGATTTGATGGCCGTCGGCGATGTGGCCGCGCAGATCAAAGTCATAGAAGAAAAACCACGACTTGAAGTGGTCAGCGCTGAAGATGTGCTCCCAGTTTTCGTTCAGCAGGAAGTTGAAAACGCTGAAGCGGAACGATATCAAAGCGGGCACTTTGCTTATCAGATCGAATGATTCTGAGCCGGCTCCGCTGAACAGCGATTCGAACAGATCGCCCGACACGTCAGCAGCAGTGCTGCCGCCGGGTGCTGCTAGCTCGAGGTTGGCCCAAATAGAGCGTGCCGCTTTGAGCAACAGCTTAACGAGCTGCTGCAGTAGTTGCTCGTCGTTGATTGGCTGATTCCTTAGTTTGGCCTCGGTGTATTCGCGCAACTTTGTCAGGAATTCGCTAGTCTCCGGCGTCTGTGGCAGTATGTGCAGCTGATCGAATAGATTATTGAGGAACACCAGCATTTTTTCCACAAGTCTAAGCTTCTTGACGCGATCTTTAAGTTCGGTTTGGATGGCATCGAAGGTGGGCAGCTTGGCGACGTAATCTTTGAGCTCGTCGAACAGTTCTTCGATGGCATGCGACAACGTTTTGATGAGTTCCTGCGCAGTCTCGCTCAGCGGCTTTAACGCGTCGTTGACCGCTTTGCCGTAGTTCTTCAGCGCTGGCCCGTACTGCTCCAGCACCGTCCAAATCATTTGCACTGCATTCGTAATGAAGTTGACCAGCTCCACGCGTAGATCGCCGAGCAGCTTGGTCGCGGTCACCATGAACTCTTCCCACGCAGGCAATACGCTCTCCTTGAGTACAACCTCTAGCTTTGCATTCAGCTCGGTCCAGGACTTGTGCAGCTGCTCATACGACTCGGCAGCATGCTTTGCTATATCACCGGCGATCTTTCCAATTTTAGTGTACAGCTTATAGCTAAAAAAAAAAATTGGTTAATGTGGAGCGTCAATTCCGTAATTCCTTCCAAGCAGGGCAGCAGAACTTGTTTATCCCTCAAACTAAGGCACTCTGTGGCGACAATTACGATAATCGCCGGCAGTCGCTGCAGGATGCGGCATTGTGTACTTACTAAGTTTCGCTGATTTGCTTTAGTGCCGGATCGTTCTCCAGTTCCTTCACGATTTCGTCGATGTTCGCTTGGTAGTTGGCCTTCAGCTGTTCAAAGTCTGGTACACTGTTCTTCAGCAACAGTGTCTGCTTTTCAACCCTAGCGCGCAACTGCTTGAAACGATTCTTGATCTTTTCCGTGGTTACTGCAGTGTCCTTCTTAAATTCCGCCTCGACGGTGGTCTATACACAAAAAAACATGCATACATAGCCAAAGCTTAGCAATAACAGTGACACGCAGACTTACCAGGAAGGCCTTGATGTCGTCGCCGTTGCTGTTGTAGCTGGTCTGGAGAAAGTTGGCCGCATCGAATGCGACGCGTCCATTGAACAGCTGCTTTCCAGCGCCCTCGATGTTTACTTTAAGCTCCTTGCCCAGCTTCACGTCGGCGTTGAGGTTCATCAATCCCTGGCGCTTGACGCTCAATTTGGAGAGCGTGGGCTGCAACTCGCTGACGAACTCGACCGGCGTTTGACTGAACAGCTGTATCTTCGTGTCGATTTTGGCACTGTACTTCTGTCGACTGAAGTCAGCGACCAGCTGCAGTATGGCCTCGTTGAGTGCCTGCACTGAAAATTCAAATCGATCCTTGTTGGCCTGTATGCTGGCCTTGGCATCCAGATTGCTGGCACCACTGTGCACTGCCGCGCTGGCGCTGAACTGCTGCGTGTCGACATTGAGGGCCGTGTGTCCGTTGAACTCGTAACGAAATCCCAGGCCGGTTGAGTAGATCAGCTCGGTGGTCTTAATATCAAAACCGTGTCCCCCGCCCGTGTTTTGCGTGCTAACTGCCGCTACGATCTTCTGATCGGGCGTGCGGAAGATGTCGAAGATCACTTCGCTGTCGACACTCTGCTGCTGCTGGTTGGCATCAAACTTGCACGCTATGCTCAGCGGGCGGATGGTGGGGTGTGCGAACTTGACTTCGCTTCTCGAATTTAGTACGGCGAACTCTTGGCCGGTTATGTCAGCCTTGAACACCAGACTGATTACATCCTGCGGCTTTTTGGTCTTGTCGAAGTAAAATGCTACGGAGTTCTCGTAGTGGCCGAAGAAGTTGCCCTGCTCGGGGAATTGCTGCTTCGTTTCGAGGAAGATCTCGCGGCTGGGTAGCTTGAGCTGTATCTTAGAACTTGTCGGCAGCACGTTGGCCACCAGCTGATACTTAAGGTTGTTGTTCGAAATAATGTTTGAGTCGAGGCTGTACTGTAGCTTGAAGCTCTGGCGTATGGTCTTCGACTGGAATTCGAACTCGTAGGGGTAGCCGAGCTCGCGCAGGTCGATTAGTACCAGCAGCGAATGCTGCGTCGAGTCGATGTCCTGATCGTCCGTGGACAGAATCGACTGTGCCTGCACGTTGGTACACTGCTTCTTCTCTTCGCAGATGGAGAGCTTCACATTAAAGTCCTTGTTGGTAATTTTTAGCGTAGAAACGCCGTTTTTGGGTCCAAAGTTGCCGTTGAACGTGTACGAGAAGCCGAGCTCCTTGTCATCGGTAATGTCGTACAGCTGGTGGATCAAGCGGAAATTAGTGTTTTGCACCTTGCCCATGTACTGCACCTGGCCCTGGCCCTCGATAATAGTCTTGCTCTTCTCGCGCTTCATAGAGTAGGTGGCGCTGCCGGCGAACACAACGCCCTGCGCGTTCTTCAGATTAAAAACGATGCTCTTGCCCTGTGAATGCATGTCGAGGTCGTAGTTTTGCAATTGTAATTTAGCCGAGTTCCACTGGGCGAGCACGTAAAAGTCGTCGACGCCCTTGTACGAGCCCTCGGCATTTAACGTCAGATCGAGATCCCCAACATTCGTTATCTCTACACTCAGTGTTGCTTTGTGTTCACCCAGCGACTCGAATACGCCAACGACCACAATTGGCTGACCGTTCGGTGCCGTCGCGTGCAGCTCGAGGCCCTTTTTGTGCGTCGACTGGTAGAGTTTCGTGTCGGCCTTATAGACGTGCGCGGCGCTCTTCAGTTGCATCTTGACCTCGTACGTGCCCGCTTCGACCTTCTGCACGTGCACCTCTGCCTCGATGGCCTTGGCCGCTTCGAAGCTGCTCTCCAGCGAGTAGTACAGCGTGGCCGTGTCAGTGCCCACGTAGCTAAGATCGCCCGACGACTTGACGTACTTGTCGGCATAGCTGAAATTTAAAGCGCACTTTTGCTTGCCGCTGGCGCTGCCCTCTCTGATGTCGCCTTGTTGTTCGCTCTGATAGGAGCCCTCCAGCTTAAGCGGCGTCTTCATTTCCGTTGTTTGCATATCGAAATTGTAGACGCCCTGCTGTTGCGAACCCTTCCAGACGGTGTTCAGGCGCAGGAACTGGTCGTTGCCAGTGCGCTCATCCACATGCAACTCGATGACGTAGGTGCCACCCACCTCGGTAGCCGGTTTCATTAGCTTGCCATTCGTGCTGAATTGCAGCGTCTTAAAACTGGTCGCGGGCAGATCAACGTTGCCCTGCAGCTCGTAGCTGCTGGGACTGCCGTTCTCGCCGATGTTGTAATTGCCGTGCATATTCAGAGTGGCACGTTCGCCTTTGAGTTCGACGCGATAGATGGCGTGGTTTCTGTTATATTCGTCGACGACGAACTTCAGATCGCTGGGTAGTTTTAAGTTGTCGCCGCGCACAGTGTAGCCAATGTCGATCATTTTATTCTGGCCCTTTGACAGGTGCTTGACGTGTGAGTTCAGCTCGATTTCGCGACCATCGTAGCCGCTGTATACGACTTGCGCCTCCTGCGCAACCTCCTTCGTTTTCAGATTGAACTTGTCTGCTTTGACGTTGGCGTCCAGTGAGCGCTTCTTTCCGTCGTACGTCTCGCCGAGATGCATCGCGAGATTGCCCTGCGCAGCGCCGCTTTTGGGGTTGCTACTCACCTTCCGGTTCAGATTACCCTCGACTACATGACCGTCGGGGCAGATAAGCACAAAGTTGCCCTGCAGCTCGCCGTTCATGCGCCACTCGCCCTTCACCGAACCAGCCGCTTCGAAGCTCACCTTCCTCTCGGCCGTCTCCATAACATTCTTGGTCGAAAACTTCGTCCTGTCGATCACGTTTTCGGTATTGAAGTAAAGTTTTTTGACCGCGTCCACAGTGACCGTCGTATCGACGTCGTACTTGGGCGCCTGTACGTTAAACTTAGAGTTTAGTTCGATTTTGTGCTTCTGTTCTGTCTTTTGCGTCTCGACGTTGGCGCTAAGGTCACCTTTACCGTTCTTGGCTATCTTAAAGTCCAGGTTGCCGGTCAGCACGTTCTTAACGACCAGTTGCAGTTTGCCTGCCGATATCTTGTCCTGCGGGTGCTGGAGCTCTCCGTGGTAGTTAAGCAGCTCGGCTGGCTCGCGCATAAGCTTGAAATCACTAGTGGTCTTTTCGGGTGCGCCGATCACCTTTAGCAGCCACTGCAGCTGCTTCTCCTTGCCGCTGAGCTGCGCGCTGCCCTGTACGTCCACGTAAATGTCTTTTGCGCTGTAGCGTTGCCCAACTTCGCCTTTGAGCGTCAGCGCGGAACCGTCGCTTGTTGTCAACGTGTTGTCCAGTACAAAGTGATTGCCGTTAACGTCGCATTTAGCCAGTAAATCGGCGAAGTGCTTGTTGTATTTGGCGTTTAGCTCCAGCACAAAGTCGCCCTGTGCTCGCTGATTGCCGTTGAATTTTACCGCTAGCGCAGCGATCTTCTTGCCACGTACCAGCTCGGCGTTCAGCTGCAGCTTATCGTTGCCTTCAGTGAGGCCGCTCAGTGTAAACTGGGCCACCACGTTCTGCTCGTGCCGTATGGCAAGCTCTTGGCTGAACTTGCTCCACTGGATGGTAGTTGCGCCTTCGGGCATCATGTAGTGCAACTCGTTGCTAATGTCGAGCTGCCACGTACCGGCCGCACCCACAAGCTGCAGCGCGTAGTTGTCTTGCGCCATCGTCAGGTGCACCGAGCCACCGAGCACATTGTCTGGCATGCGCTCGTCATTGATGAACAAGCCCATGTCGTAGATGCCGTTGTCCAGCTTGAAGTTGCCTTTGAGAGCGTACGTGTTCTGATTGATGGTGGTGCGCAGTTCGCTGTTGAGCGACAGCGGCCCGACGTCAGCCCAGCCATTGATTACGACGCGCTCGTTTTCCTTGCTGCTGATTTGGAAGTTGTCGAAAGTGTAGCGCGCCTGTTTTTCGCCGGTTTTCTGTGCAACGACGCGTCCCTGCATGCGGTAGCCGTTTATGTCATTTACTATGCCATTCTTGTCCTGGATTTCGATTACTGGCCGGTACTCGTTGCCGTTACGCACAAACCCAATGCGGTTGCGCTTGACGTCGTCATTGTTCTCGTACTGCGCATAGACCACCAGCTCCTTATTATCGTTGTTGATGCCTGCTTCAAGCGCGAGGCGGTACTGGGCGCTGTCGAAGTCAAAGCGGCTATAAACGCGCGGCTTGGTGCCCAGCTCTACGCTGACGATAGTGCTGTGCGCGTCTTTGGCGCCGGGCGTGTTCAGCTCCAGCTTCCACTGCTGTGCGCCGTTGCTAGTCTGCGCCACGTAGTTGCCCTTCAGGTTGTACTTGCGCTCGGCCTCCATGTAGGCACTGAAGCTAACGGGACGCACCAGGCTGGATAGGTAATCGGTAGCGCCGTCTTCCTTCAGAGCGCCCACGCCACACGTGTGGAAGCAGAAATTGAGGCCGACATTGTCCAGCTGGTTGAAGCACATATGAGTTCGGTCGTCCTTGTGCTTCTTCGCTTCCTTCATCGGTATCAACTTTGCCGGCTTGTCCTGTTCAGCAACGTAGAAACCGGGCTTTATTTGCACGTCGATGAGTTCGAGCTTGTCGCGTGGCAGATCGATGTCCACGTTGAAGCCGTTTCCCTCGTTGGTAAAAGCAAAGTTGACGTCGGCGCCGGCCGTCGAGTGCGTGCTGCATTCGAGGCGCATTCCCGTGGTCAGCACGTACGCGTTGAAGCCGACCTGAATGTTGACGTCGATGTCGACGCTCGGCACCATCTTAAGACGGTACTTGGCGCGCTGCCAATTCTGCTCAAGTATGGCGTCCACGTCGAGATTGATGCCAAAGTCCAGTTTGTTGGCGGCAAAGCCCTGTGCCTGCAGCTCGAGCGGTATGCCGACACCGGTCGGGTACACAAAGCCGACGTCGAGGAAAAGGGCATGCAAATTGAACTCCTTATTGAAGGCGGACAGCTGCTTCTTGACATTGTCTACGGTCACAGAGCAGTGCTTAATGATGTCGTCCAGCGAGCTGGGTATGTAGTCGCCCAAACTGAGGAACAGCAGCTCAGAGCCGAAGAACTTGAGCGACAGATCGAGATTGACATCTTGTACGCTTTTGCTGCCGTAGGACTTGTACTTTTTGCCGAACTTGGCTGTGTCGTCGGCAATTGAGCGACGCATGCGTCCCCTGGCCTCGCCGTCGCCCACCTGTATCACTTTCATGATTTCATCGAAGCCCTTGTTGCCGAGTCCCTTCGGGCCCACATAGTATTCGAGTATGTTTTCGATGTTCTCCTGGCGTAAGCTCGCTTCGAAGACGTTGAAGTTGGTACCAAACAGCTCGGCGGTGACGTTGAGGCGCGCCGAGCGCGGCAGGAAGCCGTGCTGCGAGTAGATAAGCTTGTAGTCAGCGCTGGCGCTGACGCCGAGCGCTTCCATATTGTACGACAGTTCGTTATTGAAGCTGTAGCGACGGAAGTCTTTCGGGAAGTGCTTGATCACGCGTATATTGCCGAGATAGTAGCGCTGTGGGGCGCGCGTTTCGTCTGTAGAGTCGCGTAGCGCCTTTAGATTGGACGCTATGAAGCCGCCCACTTGATACACTGTTTCGCTATTAGCGATCTCCGCAATCTGATTGGCCATCTCGGCGGTGGGGCACTGTATGGCAGCCAGGTAGGCTTCGATGCGCAGTTCGGAGTCTTCGTTGCGATCCTGCAGCACGCTGATGGCTTTCTGCACCAAGATGGGCTCGCAGCTCGTGGCGGCGAACGCTTGCAGCGCGGTGACTCGTACACGCGTCGCATGACCGGTGGCAGCGCACTCAGAAAGCACTGCAGCGGCGCTCCTGGTCAGATGATTCATGTTCGCAATGCCCTTGAGCACATAGACAATGCGCTCCTCGTCCTTCTTAGTGTTGGCCTTGCAGTGCTTTAAATTTTCGACGAATTTCTTGGAGATGAGCTCGAGGTCGTTGCCGTGTGCGCAGCTATCCACTCTGCCCTGGCAATACTTGGCCACTAACTTGCCGACGGCGAGGAAGAGTTGCTTCGGCGCGTTGGGCGTAAGCAGCGCAGAGGCCTGGGTGATAGTGTCCTTGTCGACGCTCTGCACCAGATTCAGCGACATGATGGCGATGATCTTTTCCTTGTCCTCCATCTTGTTGACCTGCTTGAGGAGCGCCTTGGCCGACTCGGCGGTGCCGGTGCGGAAGAGCGCATCGAGGTAGACCTTGCGCGCGAGCACCTTGTTCGGGTGCGGTACGGCGGCCAACTCGAGCAGGGCGTCCGCGTCGGCGTTGCGCATCAAACGAATGAGCTCGATGAAGCCTTTGGCGCTGTCCTTCTTTACGTAGCCGTCCAGGTTGTTGACCAGATCGACGAGCACCGTTTTCAGAACGGCAATATTCTTGGTCGTGTAGGGTTCGGCATTCTGGAAGAAGATCGTTGCGCTGTTTGCAGCGGTCTGCGGAGCCGACGCAGGCGCACCAGCTGCGTTTTTCAACTTTAGCGTGGTCACCACTTTGGCGCGCACATCCTGAGCGCCCTTTGGCGCCACGCCGAAGCTGTACTCTTCAACCAGCTGCACGTTCTCGATAATGCCGTTGACCACTTTGGCCTCCTTGGCGTAGTTCGCCTTGAAGAGCATCGCCGACTTGACGCCGGCCGCCTGATTGACCACGCCGCGTATGAAGCCGCTGCGATGGCCATCGCGATAGCCGCACAAATTGAGGTCGCGCACCTTGCTAATCAATTGCGTGTTGCCCACTTTGGTCACGGACGTGTGCGTGCTGCACTGGCCGAATACGTCGACCTCGACACCGTCCTCGGGATTGCTCTGTAGCAACGAAATAATGGCTCGCTTTACATTTAGCGAGTACTGATTGTCGGCCGGGTCGGCGCACAGTTGCGGCTGCAGCTTGCCACCGATCATTGTGAAGTGAACCGGCCTCTGGATGCTCTGCGCTATCTTCTTTTCAATCGATTCCTTCGTGGCGCTCACTTTGACGGCACTCAGTTGAAGCGTGTACCCGCAGTTGCCGCCGGCATACACTTTGGCGATGCCGAACACTTTCAGGCTGGTGTCGTCACTCTCGCCGGACACGCCGCGTCCAAGTCCTATGGTTAGAATGCTGTCGAAGTTGTAGTCGTACACATGGCCAGGTGCATACGCGAGCAGGCCAGAGTCGGCTGTAATAACAAATACAACCAAATTGTATACAAACAAACCGCCGCAAACATGTGGGAGTGGATGCTGATGTGAAAACAGCCAGCACTTGGCGGCTGAGGACCACTTACGAACTATATAATTTGAGGAGAACTTTAGATGTACTTTTAGAGGTCGTTATACTAATGTCGGGTCAGAGGAAAACTCGCCGGAAGTTAACATAAAAAGGAACTTATTAGACGTTTCCTAGTTAGCACCAAAGAACTAGTTACGAACTATATAGTTTTAGAAGCTATTTTAAAAATTTAGGTGTTCAGGTGTATTTGTAGCTTTCGTAGAACCGATTATTTTGGTCATGACCTGCTGCCCACGCTTCCGTTCGCTCCTAAAGGATACTTACATTGGGGACATCCGGCCTTGCAGGTGGTGTCTGTAAGTGAATAGAAAATGACAACGGTTGCATTATAACGATTTTCTATATGGTTGTGTGGCTAGTGCTGGTGTCGTCGGTCGGAGCGTTTTTCATTTAGTGCTAATTTATTTTTTTGGACAAGCGTAGCAATAATCAAACGCACCATTTATGCTGCGCACCGTTGCCATTGTATGGCCACGTCTGACAATGATACCCACAAAGCATTCTTGATTAATTTACAATGGAGTATAATTCACATTACACAGCACATAGACGCACAACGAAACTTCCAGAAGTTATCGCAGTAGTGTAGGAAAGAACTTGAGGTATTCCGTACTTTTCGCAAAGTGCTTCGACTCCATTCAAAATTGGGCCAAATATAGAAGGAGTACTTGAAATTCGCTGAAAATTTGCAATCAAAGTAATTTTGGGCTGCTGACTTAAAAAATGTTGTTTATTTCCAAAAAAAATATATTGTTAAAAAAATCGAATATATATAACCGATTATTTGATCATCACTGAGCCCAAACCACTGGAGCTATAATGATGAAATTTCGTCAAAAGTTGTATTTTAGAAAGTCAACCCTTACAAAGGAGCGATTTTAAGAACGTCGACTTTGAAAGGGATGGACATTGTTTTTTGGTTTTTTTTAAAGGCTTTAAAGGGTGGAAAAAGGGGTTGAAGTTGCTTAAAGGAAATAATTTTTGTGTTTGATATTCTTACAGGTTAACATAGAGATGCCAAGAAAATGCAATGCGGCTCAATTTATAATGGCGAGACTATCATATAAATTGTTCTTCAAAATTATAGCTTCAAATAAGACATTCCTTCTTTTTTTAGAATATACTAGCTGGGCCCCGCGGCTTCGCACGCAAGCTCTTAAGTGCTTTTTGTCGAAGTTTGAAGTCAAAAGGACCAATAAATCGTGTTTCTCCATACAAACCCAAGCCCATTGTTTATCTCGTTAAATTTTGATTTTCAAAAAAGTGAAAAACACGTGTCAAATTATTTCTTACTGAGAGTACTTTCACAAAATTTGAAGTCAGTGGCCCCATTAATTTCTGTTTTTTTACAGTTTCGCCATACAAACTTTTAACCGGTCGTTAATCCCATCCGATTTTAATATTCGGAAAAAATCAAAAACAGTATCGAGTTATTTTACATTTGAAGTACTTTCACCAAATTTCAAGTAAAAAAGCTAAAAAAAATTTGTTTCTCCATACATACTTTTAACGCGTCGTTGATCCAGTTAGATTTCGATTTTGAAAATAATGAGAAACGCGTGAATACTTTTTTTATTTCAAGTATGATATTTTTACAATTTTTGAAGTCAATATGCCTATCGGTTCATGTTTTTTCCGAGTCTACCCTTAAACAAATCTTTACCCATTGTTGGTCCAGTTAAATTTTGATTTTTCGAAAAATTATAAAATACGTGTCGAATTATTTTTGGTTTAGAGTAGTTTTAGGAAGTTCGAAATCAATATGTCTCTTAAATCACTTTTCTTCATACAACACCTTAACACATGTTTTGCCCCTTTACACCCCGAATTTCAAAAATCCCGTGTAAGCGGAGGTTCATTTTTCAAGATGTACCTACAGTTCAAATTTCATGTTTATAGCTTCAGCGGTTTGGGCTGAGCGATGATTAATCAATATATGTAAGTATAGATTAGCATTATATCACATTGTAGCCAAACAATTCCATAATAATGAAAAATTGGATAATATGGCTCATCATGGGTTAACTAGGCGTGCCAAACCTAGTTTTATAAAAAACAACTTAGTCGCAATTTTAACTTAAGCGATTCCTGTAAAAAAATTAACATTAGTAGTTCCGAAAAAATGAAATATTTTCCAAAGGCGAAAAAATACGCATATTTGTTTGCGGATTTAAGAGAGGAAAATCCATTTGAAAAAATCTTGAAAAGGATTTACGCCAGTTCACGCCTTTCGATTTTAATTCTTTCTAAATCCTTTCTAAATTTGGTTATTTTAAATTTTCATTAATAAAAAAAAAATCATTTTTGAACAGGGACTTAACTGTTCTAAGTTTTTAAGGAAAATAATTGCAATGTTACTATTACAATGCAATATACATTTTATTTGTTGATTATTATTGTTATTTGCGACAATTAATTTTTACGTTGCGTAATAACTGTTATGAGAAACCCTTTTTTTCGTTCTCGATTATTATTATTTTGAAATTTTTTACGTTAACTATTATTTGAAAGAAAATTTTTTTTACGTTGCTTTATAACTTTTTCGTAGGCTGCCTTTTATATTTTTTCAGTAGGGATAGCCTAGTAAGTTTTCGAAAAATCTGAGATTGCCATTGAAAAGTTTGTCATTTTTTACCATAAACGTGCTTAGGATGCTCAAGCGCTATTTGTGTTCATTACACTGACTTGAAAAATTCATCTCGGTCAAAAAATGGATTTAACTCGTGAACATTTCAGAGCAATAATTTTTTACGATTTCCGAAGTGAATTATCTCAACAACAGTGCTTCGATCACCTTCATTCCGCATTTGGTGATGAAGCACCAACCCTCAAGACAATTTATAACTGGTTTCACGAATTCAAGCGTGGTCGTCGTTCGCTCCAGGACGAATTACGTAAAGGTCGTCCGAAATCTGTCATTGTACCAGAAACCATGCTTTGTGTGAACTGATAATGAAGGATCATCATGTGGCACACCGTGAGATTGAGACATCCTTGGGCATTAGTTCCACGGCCGTGCATTCGATATTGCATGAACATTTAGCTGTTAGAAAGATTTGTTCTCGTTGGATCCCGCATAATTTGGCAATCGCTCAAACAAAGGTTCGTGTCGGTTGGTGCACAGAAATTATGGAAAAATTCGATCGCGGACTTCGAAAGACGTTTATAAGATCGTGACCGGTGACGAATCATGGATATATGTGTATGGGATGACAATTCCCATTTATTTAAAAATAAAATTACAATAAAATTAACACCAAAAATAGAAAGAAAATAACGGTGCGCTTGCTGCGCGGTTGACGCGTGTCGATCGAATGATCCCAGTCCCGTTTACGTTTTAACGCGTCAGTGAGTCGGCGTGCGTACGGCAACGAGCGAATGGTGTGCACACACGAATGTGTGAACGAGCGTGTGCACGCGAATGCGTGAACGTTCGTTGCGCTGTTTGTCCCATCCCCCCACAGTGCTCCCCCCAGACTTCACGTCGTGAAACGGACGGGAAGTTTGATGTGGCGACCAGAACGAGCCGTTGTCGTTGACGCTGCCTGCGTGGACGGCGATGGTGCCAATGGCTGCCGAGTTGTGGTGGATGGTTCGTCGGCGTGAGGAGTCTCGATGTATGCCGGTTTAAGCCGATCGATCGAGATGTTCGACTGGTGGCGTCCCAGCTGAATTGTAAAAAATTTTCCGTGTCTAGAGACGACTTGGAACGGGCCGTCGTACGGTGGTTGCAATGCTGGACGCAGCTGGTCGTTCCGAACAAACACGTGCGTTGCCTCATCGAGGTTCTTGAAGATAAACGGTTTTGATTTGTCGTGGTTTGCTGTTTGCGTGGGTCGAATCTCGTGCATCGCTTCTGTTAGCTGCTTGACAAATTCCGATTGCGGTTGAGGTGTCCTGCTGTCGTTGAAGAAATCTCCTGGAAGCCGCAATGTAGTACCATACACGAGTTGAGCTGCCAATGTTTCGATGTCCGATTTGAATGCTGAGCGTAACCCCAGTAGAATGATTGGCAAACGATTTGGCCAGTCGTACTGGCCGTGGCACATGATTGCTGCTTTGAGTGTGCGATGCCACCGCTCGATGAGTCCGTTGGCCTGCGGGTGATATGCCGTGGTGCGAAGATGGTTGATACCCAGCGTGCAAGACAATTCCCGGAAAAGATGTGACTGGAATTGTCTGCCCTGGTCGGTCGTGATGCGAGCTGGAATGCCGAAACGTGAAATCCAAACGTTCACGAGCTCTCGGGCCACGGTCTCCGCTGATATGTCTTTGAGTGGAACGGCTTCTGGCCATCGAGTGATGGTCAGACAGTATCGATATTCGTTTGACTGCGGCAACGGGCCGATGAGATCGATGTTAATATGCTCGAACCTTTGTGATGGAAGCGAAAACGTTTGGAGAGGCGCGTGTACGTGTCGGCTAATCTTAGATTTTTGGCAGCTGATGCATTTGCGTACGACGTCGGCGACTTCTTTGCCCATTTCTGGCCAAACGAAACGAGATTTGATGAGGTCAGTTGTCGCTCGTACTCCACCGTGCGAGATGCCGTGCAATTTGGTGATGATCGCCCCCCGGTGGGAACGAGGAATGAATGGACGTGCCTTATTAGTCGAAACATCACAATAAATTGCAGCTGTCGAGTTAGGTATGTCGATTTGTTTGAGCTTCAACGATGTGTTGTTGTCTTCGAGGAACTTCTTCAATACTGGACAACTTGACTGTGCTGCGGCGATGTGGTCATAGTCGATGGTTGTCGATGCGATCGCTGCAATGCGCGACAGTGTGTCCGCCGGCGTATTTTCAGCACCCGCTATGTGCATGATGTTTGTTGTAAACTGACCTATGTAGTCCAAGTGGCGACTTTGCCTCGGTGAAGCTTTGTCTGGTTTTTGCCTAAAAGCGTAGACTAATGGTTTGTGATCCGTACGTACCTCGAAAACCCTACCCTCGAGCATGCAACGGAAATGTCTGATGGCAAGGTAAACCGCAAGCAGTTCCCTATCATACATGCTGTACCTACGTTGCGCTTCGGTGAGTTTGAGGCTGAAGAATCCAATTGGTTGAAACTCGCTGTCGATGATTTGGTGTAGCACGGCACCAACGGCGGTGTCGCTGGCGTCAGTGTTGAGTGAGATTTGTGCATTCGGTGCAGGGTGCACAAGAAGTGCAGCGTCTGCTAACTGCTGTTTACATTCGTTGAGGTGCTTACGTGTGTCGTCAGTCCAATTTATTGGTGTGGAATCGTTCTTCTTGTTACCAGGAATCAATTGGACCAGTGGCGCTTGGTGTTCAACTGCATGCGGCAAAAAACGTCGGTAAAAGTTGATCATTGCCAAAAATCGACGCAGTTGCTTGGCGACTGTAGGCAATGAGAAATCGATGATCGCTTGAACTTTGGCTGGCGACGGCCTGATGCCGTCGGGTGTGACGAGATGCCCGAGGAACTCGATTGTTGATTTCGCGAAAGTGCATTTGGTCGGGTTGATTGTGAGATGAAATTTCCGTAGACGCTCGAAAACCTGCCGCAAATGCGACTTATGTTGCTCGGCGTCGTCGGAAGCGATGCATATGTCGTCAACGTAGACGAACACGAAATCGAATCCTCGAAACACTGAATGCATGTAGCGTTGGAAGGTTTGCGTTGCATTACACAATCCAAACGTCATATGAGTAAATTCGAACAGGCCAAACGGGGTTGTGATTGCTGTTTTTGGCTCTATTGGAATTTGGTGATACGCGCGGTTGAGATCAATCTTACTAAATACCTTCTTTCCGTGTAAGAAATGAGTGAAGTCCTGAATGTGCGGCAACGGGTAACGATCCGGCACCGTTTGGGCGTTGAGGGAGCGATAGTCGCCGCACGGTCGCCAGTCGCCATTGGATTTCCGCACCAGATGCAATGGTGAAGCGTACGAGCTCTTGGATGGACGACAAATCCCGAGCTTGATGAGGAATTCGAATTCGTCTCGAGCAGCTTTGTATTTGTCGGGTGTGAGGAGCCTGGGCCGTGCGAAAACAGGGGCGGCCTCGGTTTCGATGCAATGGGTAACGCCTGTGGGTGTCGATGCAGGCGCCGTGGCGTTGAGTTGCGTGATTTCATGAAATTCTCGCAGCAAATCTGCGAATTCCGATGAATCGTTGTAGGTTTTGATGTTTGTCGACGCAGCGAGACTGCAAATACCAGGTCGTGACAGTGTCGTGAGAGCGTCGATGAGCTTGCCGCTGTTGATGTCGATGAGCAAATTGAAATGCCGGAGGAAGTCGCTGCCAATAATTGGGTGCTTGATATCGGCGATTACGAAATTCCATGTGAAAGGACGGCGTAGTCCCAAGTCGAGAGTGAGGCGAGTGACACCATACGTTTTGATGATAGTGCCATTCGCTGCGAAAAGCGGATTTTCGTTCGTGTTGCTCATTCGATGTAGTCGCGTTGACGGAAGGACCGATAGTTCTGCGCCGGTATCGATCAAAAATTTCTGACCAGATTTGATATCTGGAACAAAAAGTCTGTTAGATCGTGGTATTTCGACGGAGTTTTCCTCTAATTCGTCGTGTGATTTTGCGCGAGTATGGTCCAGTTGATTGGAGGTTGATTGGCTGCTCGATTGTGATAAAATGCTGCCGGAACTACCGAGCTGAAGTGTTTCGGCTGCATCTAGTTTTTTGTCGTATTGTCTGGTTGTGGAAAGTCGCATGGCTTCCGACATTGGCGAGCCTGAGTGCCATGAGTTCGATGAAACCAGCAAGTCTGTGAGTTTTGTAGGGGACTTGTTGCGCGATGCGGAGTTGGGCTTCGCCGGAATACGCTGCTTGAACGATCATCCTGATGACTACGATTGTCCGCGAGGAGTTTCGAGAGTTTCGCGTTGATCTCCCGTAGCAGCGCCTCGTGCTTTCCGACACACTGTTCGAGTGTTCCGACACGATCGCCTGGAGCGCTGATTGCGTTGATGGCTGTGGTGTCGGCCATTGATGTGCCCGGCGAACTTGAATCGTTCATGGCGTCGAGCACTGCGTCGGCGGTGTTGGCGAGAGTGTCGAGTGTGGTGCCCGGCGTGGATTCGAGCATGCCGGCGATGACGGCGCGAACCTGATTCGGCAATCTTTTCATCCAAAAGTTACGCACGATGGAATCGTCTGTCGTTGCATTTGTGCGGCGCAATTGATTGAGTAAGTGGCTCGGCTTGCCGTCGCCGAGTTTAATGCCGGACGTCAGTTTGTCCAGGCGAATCATTGTCGGTTCGCGGAATCTTTCGATAATTGCGCTCTTGATTGTCGTGTACGGGGCCACCTCAGGTACAGTCGTCACCAGACTGTGTACTTGATCAAGTACGTATTCGAATGCCAAAACCGTTTAACTCGAACCTTGCGTCCACTTTGATGAACCATGTCTCGACGCCGCATTTCGAGCTTAGCCGAGGAAACTGTAGTTTTCCGAAAACTGCGTTGATCTGGCTCCCTTGGCTGCTATCGTCGCCCCCGTCGCTGGGAGCGTCGTTATTCATTGTTATTGTTCGTGTAACGTGCGGGGTCACCAGTTATGGGATGACAATTCCCATTTATTTAAAAATAAAATTACAATAAAATTAACACCAAAAATAGAAAGAAAATAACGGTGCGCTTGCTGCGCGGTTGACGCGTGTCGATCGAATGATCCCAGTCCCGTTTACGTTTTAATGCGTCAGTGAGTCGGCGTGCGTACGGCAACGAGCGAATGGTGTGCACACACGAATGCGTGAACGAGCGTGTGCACGCGAATGCGTGAACGTTCGTTGCGATGTTGCGTCGGCGTGCGTGCGGCGACGAGCGAATGGTGTGCACACACGAATGTGTGAACGAGCGTGTGCACGCGAATGCGTGAACCTTCGATGCGCTGTTTGTCCCATCCCCCCACATGTGTATGAGGCCAAACCAAAACAGCAATCGACCGTGTCGGTCTTCCAAGACGAGCCAAGTCCAACAAAATTTGTTCGGGCACGCAGCACATCGAAGAAAATGATCGCCTGTTTTTTCGCAAAACTGGTTATGTGGCTACTTTGCCGTTAGAGCAACGTCAAACGGTCAATTCTGAGTGGACACAACAATTTGTTTCACAGAACTGTTCAATGACGCCGACGCGGAATCATTCTTCACCAGGACATTGCGCGCTCGGACATATCGGCTCAAACAACCGCCTATTTGATCAACCAAAGTATCGATTTAATGGGTCATCCGCCATACAGCTCTGACCCAATGACTTAGTTTTATTCCCGCACATACAAAAAAATTGGGTGGTCAACGATTTTCATCGCCAGAAGATGACGCATTCAAAAACCATGTTTTGGGGGTGTCTCAATTGGAGTGGAAAAAGTGCTTCGACAATTGGTTTGAGCGCATGCTCAGTGTATATAAATTTTCAAGGAGAAACAAATATAAAAGGCAATCCTCGTATGAAGGAAATTTTTCGTTTATGTTACCTTACCACATTTTGAGTATGAATTGATTTTTAATTGTTTAGTTGTTGGTGGATTAGGTTTCTGCAGTTAATTTGCGTATTCATATCCAAAATGAAGTAATTCAACGTAAACAATGTTTTTCCAAATACAGTAGCGACTCGGTAAAAGCAACCCTCGATTTGCGCAACTCCTCGATTATCGCAACCACCGAATTTTATACATTATAGACTCAGTAAAAGCAACTGCTGCCGAAAAAACCTCAATAATCGCAACTTTTTCTTCGTCTTATTTACTTTTGGTGGAGTAGAGTGTCAGTTGATGTCCCGTTTCTCTCTCTAGTTTCTTTAAATCAGTAAACTAAATTGTTATCAAACTGTTTTGTTAATTAAAGCCTTTTTAAGAAATGTTTGGAGTTCTTGTTTCTGTTTGATTTTTCTTAACCCTACTGTCATAACGTACGTCTGCGACACGTATGCTCTTTTTACGTTTTGCGCTCTCTTCCACAATTGTTCTCACAGCAAATTGTCAGTTATCTCAGTTATATAATTAGCAACTATGACTTTTATTTTACAGAAAAATATACATATTTCTGATGTAAGTGCAATATTTGCTGATATCGTACCTTTAAATATCGGTTTAAGATCGTAAATCTTTATACGTCTCCCAGGCGTATCGTTATGATTTCAGGGGTAAAAAATAACGTTATGACAGCAGGGTTAAACACAGTGAATTTGATTAGTTTAAGTTCTTTTTTTTGTAATACAACAAAATATGAATAAAATAATAATGAATTCTAATGAAACCCTTAAGAAACTTTGTGAAATTTGCAAATTTTCATACAAAAATTTAGACTCGATAATTGCAACAAACTCGGTAGTTGCAACTGCCCCTGTCATTAATCGGTTGCTTTTACCGAGTCGCTACTGTAATAGTTATCGGCAACGTAATTGAAAAAAATCAAAAATAAAAGTTATGAAGCAACGTAAAATAAAAATTTCTCAAAATAACAGTTACCGGTAATGTAACTTTAAAAAGTTATGAATAAAAGCTATGAAGCAACGTAAAAAAAAATTTTTGGGACATTTCTGTCGAAAACACAGTTTGAATGTATTTTTTTTTTGGATTGGTGTCTTAAGCAAATTTGTTGGTCGTTAAAATATCTGCAAACATGCCGAAGACAGTAAAGCGATATTCGGAACGATTTAGGACATATTAGCATTTAAACGTTCTTAAGCGACGAACTCGGCTAAAATGAGCAAACTTCAAAGTCGGATTTCTCCTAAACTAGAGCCAATCCTGCCAAACGGCTGGTGGATCTCAACTCAGTATACCTATAGAAAGTCGCTGAGTAGGTCACCCCATGTCTGAATTTTCGACTTGCACAGTGTTATCATAAAGCAATAATTATAAAAATTCCTGAAATTAGGGCAATTTTTAATTCCCAAAAAATGGATAGTAATTATTTTAGGCTTTTGAAAATTCTATTATGTCTAATAAAAATTTCTTATGTCTGAAATTTCTATTATTCTATTTGAAAAACTATTTATGCCAAACAAAAAAGACTGATCAGCAGTTCCACTCCTATCAATGTAGTTTTAATATTAACCCTCAATCACCCACCCTTATTAAAATTAGGTATCTACCCACTCTGAGTACCCGTGACTCACAATTTTGTTTACGAAATAACGCAAGACCTATTAAATTTTAATGGTTTTTTATTTTTTTGTAGGCCACATTAAGACCTCTTGTTACAAATTTCGTTCCATATCTTTAAAAAAATTTTTAAAATTCACCTTTTAATTTACAGAAAAAAATACTCTACTCTACATTTTATAAAAAAAGATATAAATTTATTAACAAAAACAATTCTTTTTACATAAATAACTTAAAAATGAAATAAGTATTCAGAAAAAAACGTAAAGTAGTACTTCATTATATAAAACAAGGAAACGTGCAGCAGGTTGAATTTCATATGTTGTGCATATACCTCACATACCTTTTTTGCACAAATAAGGCAAATTGTTAGCAGCAAAATTTCACAAAGGGTTAACACTCTCAATTCCTGAACTTTTCCCAGTCATTTTGGCATCCTAAATTTAAATTAACACGATTTTAAAAAAATTTACAAGTACAATTTTTGTAAAACAAAACACCACGCCGAGTCCCTGGCACTCACTCCGTGCCAAAACTCACCCTGTGCGCTAACTTCCGATCGTCTTCGTGTTCAGCGCGACCCTGCACGAAGGTATACAAAAGCTGGACGCCAAAACATAAAAACACAACCTGTACCAACTTATTAAAGTTCGTAGTGAGTCCCCTGGACTCAGGATGGGCGATTGAGGGTTAAAAGAAATTGGTGGCCTATCTACAATAATACATTTTCTAAAATTTGTTCTATACAAGTGCCTAAATTTCATTTTCCCCTTCATCAATTTTTGTTAAAATATATCCGACTTTGACAAGCTATATCTCCTAATCACGACAATTTTTCGATAAAATACTTCGGATCCAGCTTAATTAAACAATTACTTTAACATTATACTATTTCCGTCAAAATCCGCGATATTTTTTTTCTTATTTTTGTCCACTCTCAAAGCACTGTGTGCATCGTCGCCGCTGCATCAAATGTTTATTATTGTAATGATTATGTTTTAATTGAATTTTTTTATTTTTTACATATTTTTTTAAATTTTACGTGGGCAGTCCGATAAGTAAGGGAGAGAGCTGGGTTGTGAACCAGGCTGGGGTGTGAACCATTGCCATTTTTTCTTTCCCTAATTGACATATCGCCAATCTTTCAACTGTCAATTTTGTCTTATGATATGACTCTGCTTTTGTGGTTACACCGAAGTACAAACATGTATTGCTTGTGGCAGCAATCGAGTTTGAAAGACATCGTGTTGGAAAATCGACTGCGAAAACTTCTTGGCTTTTTTTTAAAGTGCTATCTTAGTGACTGAGCTTATTGCAAAAAGGTCAATGTAATACATGTTTATTTAGTGTTTTGATTCTATCTTACGATGCAATATTTGTTTATGTCGAATTATGATTGGAAGTGTCGTTTATTTTAAAGTTTCCAAAATGGCATCGTGGTTGAGCTGTGAACCACTGAGGTGGCTGGGTTATGAACCACCTGCTTTTCGTACTACATTTGTTCTAACACTGTCAAATATGGACGGATATATTAAAATAAAGTAATTTTATGTAATTTCACCCGATTTTCTTGAGTTCACTTGAAGTGAGCCAATGCGAGAACGCATTCGTATTTCACAAGCAAACATTGCGACACCGATTAGGATGAAAATTCAAAAAATTGAGCACTTTCATTCATTGCGATTTTTTGGCCTAATTGGCGTCATTATAACTTTTTTTCACCTCTTGAGGCTTCCTGATTAAATAAATTCTCAATGTACTTAAAAATTATGGGTGTTTTCTTCGTATTTTCCGACTTTAATAGGGATTTTCCAGATGGTTCACAACCCAGCCACTTTTTTGAAAAAGCGAAAAATCACGTTCTCAGAAAATTGGACGTAGAGAGTTAAATTTCAATCAAAACGGTAATCTGTCTTCATAACAAAGTTGCGTTATATATTCACCTTTCCAACGGTATCTTCGATTTTTCGATATCTTTATTCTGTGAAAAGTTAGAGCCAAAAAACAAAACCCGGTTCACACCCCAGCCCTCTCCCTTACTTAACCCCACCGCCCGATGGTGCCACTATCGTAAGAGAAATTTACTATCGTGTAGTACATCCTCGTAGACGGCTACTGTCAAAATTTCAGCTATATTGGATTTGTAGTTTTGTTTTGACCGCGTGTGGAAACAAACGTGTCCGCGGATTTTAGAAAAATGGAAAAAGAGCGATATCGGTCGGTGATTCGCCAAATTGGTAGCATTAGGCTACGAACAGCTGCCTCATCCACCGTATTCTCCAGATTTGGCCCGTGTGACTTCTTTTTGTTTCCAAACTTGAAAAAGTCACTCGTCGGGCAGAAATTTGAGTCGAATGAGGAGGATATCGCCGCCACGGAGGCCTCCAGAAAACGTAGTTTTCAGACCGGTTAAAGAAGTTGGAGCCTCGCTGGGTCAAGTGTATCGAGTTGAAAGGAGACTACGTTGAGAAATAAATCGCCACTTTTCCAAAATTTTCGTTTTTCTTTTGTAGGCTAAGTACTTATCGGACCACCCACGTATTTCGCACATATGAGTATATTTTATGTATGACTAGCAGGACCTCGCGGCTTTGCACACAAGTTTGAAGTCAATGGGCCCAATAACTCAAGTTTCTTCAGACAGCACTTTAACCCTAGTTTTGCCTTCATAGGTCCCGAACTAAAAAAATCCCGTCTTAGTGGAGATTTTCTAAATTTCATGTTTATAGCTATAGCGGTTTGGGCTGGGCAGTGACTAATCAGTCAGTCAGTAAGTCAGTGAAAACAATTATATGTACATTGATTTGAGTTGTTTGGCCGGTCCCTTTTATGCAATGTCCAACCCATTCTTTTAGTCCAAGGGTGCGACCCAGTTTCATTGATCTGCGAAAAAGTTACGTCTAAGCCATGACGCCGCACAGTGGCTCAATTTGTAATTTCAGGTTGCAAAATTAATAACTTCTGAACGAATAGAGATAATTGGAAAATTTGTTTGCTGTTGATTAGAAATTCATCGGGCTATTGTATTTCAAACAAAATAAACTCAATCAAGGTACAGGGTGCTACGTAATACTTTGTCAAAGTTACGTCGGCTTACTGTATATAACACTTCGTTCAATAATGTGTGTGACTAACTAATTAAAACAAATTTTTTTGCCAAAATTCGTTTTTATTCATCAACATAGTCCCCTTTTAGGGAGATACAATCATTCCAACGCTTTTCCAATCTTTCGATACCGCCTTTGTAGAACGATTTTTCTTTGCCTTCAAAATAGGTGTTAGTTTCGGCGATTACTTCATCATTTGAGCCAAATCTGTTACCACGGAGCATCTTTTTGAGGTCTGCGAAGAGCCAGTAGTCGCTGGGGGCCAGATCTGGAGAATACGGGGGATGAGGAAGCAATTCGAAGCCCAATTCATGCATTTTTGCTATCGTTTTCATCGATTTGTGACACGGTGCATTGTCTTGGTGAAACAACACTTTTTTCTTCTTCATATGGGGCCGCTTAATCGCGATTTTTTCCAACAATGCTATATAATAGTCGCTATTGATTGTTTACCCTTTCTCAAGATAGTCGATGAATATTATTCCGTGCACATCCCAAAATACTGACGCCATAACCTTGCCAGCCGATGTTTGTGCCTTTGGACGCTTTGGGCGGCTTTCACCGGTTGCATGCCACTCAGCAGACTGCCGATTTGACTCTGGAGTGAAATGGTGGATCCATGTTTCATCCATTGTGATGTACCGATGCAAAAACTCCGACTTGTTGCGCGTAAACATGTCCAAACAGCTCTTTGAATCATCGATTCGTTGTTGTTTTTGCTCCGGTGTGAGCAAACGCGGCACCCATTTCGAAAACACCTTTTTCATAACCAAATGTTCGTGTATTATGGTGTGTACACTGCCTGCTGATATCTTTAGAATGTCAGCAATCTCCCCCACTTTCACTTTACGGTCGGACATAATGATTTTCAGTGTTTTTTCAACGTTTTCCGGAATAACAGCGTCATTTGGCCGTCCAGTAGATGGAATGTCATCGGTGTCTGTACGACCAAGTTTGAATTCGGCATACCAATAACAAATGGTTCTTTTTGATGGAGCAGAGTCCGAATAATGTTTTTCAAGCCATTCCTGGCATTGAACAGTAATTTTTTTCATTAAAAAACAATGATAAATCAGCACACGGAATTGCTTTGAATTCATTTTTTTTGAAAACTCAAAAGTAGTGTCACTTAAAGCACTGTAACTTGTAAACTAATGGTCGGATTGACATATAATTTTGACAGTAAGCCTAAAAAGGTTCACAATTTCGAAAAAAATATTGATTTAGTATTAGTGCCGCCATCTATGTGTCAGTCACACACATTATTGAACGAAGTGTTAAGAATAATGCGAGCAACAATGATAAGTTTTAGTTGCAAAATTAATGAAAATTCATTAAAAAAAATTAAAAGTAATGAGAAATTTAAGAAATAAGCTTAAAGAGTCAAATTTAAAGATACATATTAATAAATTTCGCTTTCAAAATGAGAACCAAAATTCGAAAAATTTGCATAAAAAGTCAATTTTTCTTTGGACAAAAACAATGCTAAAGCTTTATTACGACTATATTTGATAGGTAGCACATTGGGTGGGAATACTGTTTTTTATTCTTTTAACACGAACCGGGCTTGCTGGTAAAACTGCTTCCACTATAACGCCTTTCATTTTCTCCTGATCCTTATTTTATTTTATGATCAAAGCTTCTGACAGGTGGGTGGTAGTTGTTGTTTCCGTTGCCTCCATAAGCTTAATTTTTTATTAAATGACGCACAGTCCTGAATTTACTTTTTCGGCCTTCCTTTTGCCGCCTTTGATGTCGATGGTTGGTCATCGCTTATGCTACATGCATCTCCTACATCGAAGTAAATTATTTTTTCCAACCACTCCTTATTATTCTGAACAAAATTGAATTTGGTACGGTTTGCAGCAATCCATTTCAACTTTGTAGTGCGATAAGTCCTGGATATCTTCTCTTTAGTCATAGATATGTTGGCTGCAGGCAAACTTCCTTCGACGTAACCAATTTCTTTAGGGACAGCCAGAACGAACTTCTCCTTTGTCTTAGAAATAGTAAATACTTCAAACAGCTTCGAATTTTTCAAAAACATCTTTGTGCTTCTTCTTCGGTTTAGTTGCAGTGGCGAAGTTGAAGTGATGTTTAGTTCAAATTAAATTCGAAACTAACTTTACTTACTCCAAACTCCTTTAGTTATAAGTAGGATTTGCATATGCTTGTAGTATTAGCAGGTACCTAAACAGTTGTTAGGTTTTCCCGCGTTATGGAATTTTTGAACATCCCAGACACATAAGTGGGTTTTAGACAGTGCACATAGATATAAGTCTGCTTTTTGTTTTTCAATAACTAATTGTTTCATTGGCGCGGTTCAACTCAAAGACTAATGGCGACTGACTGAGTTTTGCTCAAATTAAAAAAAAATATTATGTCAGGCACAGTGTTAGTATTTTGCCAAAAACAAAAACATTACATCAAAGGATAGATGATAGCTGATTGCCGGAAATGAAAGCCGGCTCGTACATGCGAATTGCGCATCCAGCAAAAGTAAGGGAGAGGGCTGGGTTGTGAACCGGGTTTTGTTTTTTGGCTCTAACTTTTCTCAGAATAAAGATATCGAAAAATCAAAGATACCGTTGGAAAGGCAAATATAAAACGCAACTTTTTTATGAAGACGGATTACTGTTTTGATTGATATTTAACTCTCTACGTCCAACTTTCTAAGGACGTGATTTTTCGCTTTTCCAAAAAAGTGGCTGGGTTGTGAACCATCTGGAAAATCCCTATTAAAGTCGGAAAATACGAAGAAAACACCCATAATTTTTAAGTAAGTTGAGAATTTACTTAATCAGGAGGCCTCAAGAGGTGAAAAAAAGTTATAATGACGCCACTTAGGCCAAAAACCCGCGATGAATGAAAGTGCTCCATATTTTGAATTTTCATCCTAATCGGTGTCGCAATGTTTGCATGTGAAATACGAACGCGTTCTCGAATTGGCCAACTTCAAGTGAACTCACCGAAATCGAGTGAAATAACATAAAATTACTTTATTTTATTAAATCCGTCCTTATTTGAACAAATGTAGTACAAAAAACAGGTGGTCCAGCCACCTCAGTGGTTCACAGCCCAACCACGATGCCATTTTGGAAACTTTAAAATAAACGACACTTCCAATCACAATTCGACATAAACAAATATTGCATCGTAAAATATAATCAAAGCACTAAATAAACATGTATTACACTGACCTTTTTGCAATAAGCTCAGTCACTTGGATAGCACTTAAAAAAAAAGCAAAACAAGTTTTCGCAGTCGATTTTCAAACACGATGTCTGTAGCTGCCACAAGCAATACGTGTTTACACTTCGGTGTAACCACAAAAGCAGAATCATATCATAAGACAAACTTGACAGTTGAAAGATTGGCGATATGTCAATTAGGGAAAGAAAAAACGGTAGTGGTTCACACCCCAGCCTGGTTCACAACCCAGCCCTCTCCCTTACTCTTTACTTCGAGCTTACAGCAATATACGCCAAAAAAAAAAGTCGACTTAATATGGAGTTGCAAGCGTGTGACACATCTTAAATGAAGCCAAAATCCAAATTTGCATGCCCTGGTAACGATTATAATCGCGTGTAATTGATTCACTATCAAAATCTTGACGAACTTGTTCGAACGCACGCACCCGAAAGCAGAAAATTGCGCAAGGTGGCCAAAGAAAAATCGCTGTAAAATTCAGTCGGGCAAAATCGGGCACCCGATCTCTTCAGGGCAGTACTTACAGAAAACTAGTGAACAATTTTCCCAATGACGAAACTCTTGCAAGTATGGCCTTTTTTTTGAAAGTCTATCGAAAGTTCAAAAAGTGTGATAAAAACAGTGATTCAAGTGAGTGCCTATGAAAAGACAACAACAACAACCAACTTTTTTTCCTATATTTAATTATTTACCACAAATGCCTTCTTTTACGATGCTGGTGCAAAAAGCTTCAGTTAATTTGCTCCTTTCCGTATTTTAAAACTTCAACTTTGCCGAAATTATTAATATTAACATTATTTAATATTATTTCACACTCTAAAAATTGCTCAACTTTGACGGGCTCTACAAGCAAAACTATGTGTCCAATTTCGTTAAGGTTTTCGGATTTCTTAGGTCCAAGCACTTATCTATCGGTCAAATATAACAGTTTCCTCCAAATCGAACAAGACAAAATTTACTTTTGCAACCTGCGTCGGCAGAATCAGCCACTGTGCGCCGTACCAAATTTCAGTGCTTTAAAAAGTTTGGGTGATATGGGCGGTGTCATGCCTCCTCGTCCAATGTCCACTCCATTCCCTCTGTCGAAGGGCACGTCTAAATTGTGAGTCTGTACCTCTAGTGACCTGTAGTTCCAAAGTATTCAAAATATTTGGATCGCTAGAGAAGTGCCCCGCCTCTTGTCAAACGTTTATGACATTAAACCAGTAAACGGCACACCTAAACAGTGACCCTGTACCAAATATCAATGCTATCCGACCTTTAATTCCGAAGGCATTCCATATTAAAAATGTAGGTTGTATGTGAGGTGCCACGCAGACCTGCCGGGTGGTATTCACACGATGTGGTTTACCGAGATTTAGTGAAGACGAATATTCCGTGAAAGATTCAGCTCAACCGGTGGTGTAATTTTTGAGTTTTGGTGTCGTATGACCAACAAACAAACATACATTAATTTTAATATAGGAATATATATGTAGATGATGTCAGCACACAAACAATATTCTGACAATCAACCAACCAACACCAGGTACCAGATGAAGTTGGGAAATATTCTCACTTACCGGTAGTTGTGCCACTCGTCGCCAGCACCGCCAGCAGCAGGAAACCCAGCAGACGATTTGCTGTTTGATAAGGTTTTACCGCCCTCATCGTGCGTTCCCTAAAGCAAATAGAAGTGTTTTGATTACACAGCACAACAAAAAACACTTTTTTTCTGTTGCATGGAGTTTTTCTACTGTTTCTTACTAATTTGCGCTGTGCGCTGATTACGAATTTATTGTCAGATTTTTTCTGGCAGCTTTAGTTAGTGAGATATAGGTACCGTGTCATTTTTTCAGTTTTTCTTCTACTTTTTCCATATTTTTGATCGTAATTTCCAAACCAAAAAACCGATTGACATGATTTTCACCTTATCGCATTTACAACTCCGCACGACTTCTTTTCCGATGCAACTTATATTTATAAGTTTCAAAATGCTGCGGTAATTGGACCTCAAAGTCGGAAAATATAGAATTTTAAGGCGTTTTCTTTGATGGTCAAAAACATACAAATTTTTTGTAAAACAATTAACGAGTTAGGTGTATAATGAAAGTCGACAAATCAAACAATACAACACAGCCAAATTATATGGCGGAATCGCATCGAAATAATAGCAAAAATGTACCATAGCCATTTTGATCACTTTTCATACTTTTTCCTTAAAAAATTAGGGGCCTGAATATATGCAAAGTTTTTAATTTTTTTTTTGTTTCTAGCAATTCAAAATCTTTTTGTTTTTTGCTTGTTTTCCAAACTATAAATGGAACATATAAAAGAGCATATTTTGAGGCTCCTAATTTTTTAAGGAAAAAGTATGAAAAGTGATGAAAATGGCTATGATACATTTTTGCTATTATTTCGATGCGAATGTGTATTCCGCCAAATAATTTGACTGTGTTGTATTGCTGGATGTTTCTTCTTAAGGGGGGTTTCTACTTGTGCGGTCAAAAAATCGATGTTATTTTCATGCATTTTGGGATTAATACATGATTGTAGAGTACGCTCCCAAAATTTGAAGTTGAAATCTTTCGAATTACGGAAGCAATTTATCGAAACAGGTAGCGGTGTCGGTGTCACTTTATACTGAAGCAAAACTTTGAACGCGTTTTTCTCAAAACTACATTTTTTGAACTTGCGGAAGTGATTTAGGCCACACGAGTTGAGCAATAGCTACGAAATTTTAACGAAATTTTCATTTATCAAGGTCTTAGCTATTGCACGAACTAGGATCTTCAAGAAATAACAATTTTTTTTCATTAAAAATAAAAATTTGTATTGAAAAAAGTAGGTACAAATTGAGTTTTTTAGTCAAAATCGCATTTCTCCTTCATTTTTCATTTTTTTTTTTAATCCTAGTTCCTGCCATAGAAAAAAGGATACAGAATATAAAAAAATTTCATTTTTGTGTTTCAAGTCATCTCAAACAGCGGCAGGACTTCCGCGAGTAAGGAAAATTCGTCCGGCGCGCCGCCATTGCTCGATGGCCCCCTCCCCCCCCTTTGCATATTTTATCTTGAAATTTTTGTTACTTGTACAATAAACATATACCTACATCTGAAAAAATTTTCCAGTGTTTATCTTAAAAACCTTCCCATCAAAAATTTTTCAAAAAAAAAATGTTTTCTCGGCCGCACAAGGCAGAAACCCCCCTTAAGATATTCATATACTTCGTAACTTGATTTATGAAACATCTGTACAAATTTCGCCATTAGAAAAAACGCATTGAAATACAATATTTTCCTACTTTGAAACAACTCCAATTTAGAATGCATAAAATTGATTAATATCAGAAAAGATAACATGAAAAGTGCAACGATATAAAAATCATGTCGATAGGATTATTGGTTCAGCAATTACAGTCGAAAACGAGAAAAAAGCCGAGGAAAGTTCGAAAAACTGACACGCTCATTTTTTGCGAAAACTAGAGCTGTTACATAAAAACGGAGTATCGCTTTGAAAACAGCGTGGAAAAACGATTCAGATTCATGTAAAAAACTCCATGCAACAGGCATGCTGTTGTGCAGTCTTATTAATGGATGGTTGAGTGGGTTAAATCAGTTCGTTATAGCAAAGAATATGAAGTAATATAGAACGCGCATCTCATACAAGCAAACGCGTTGTATGGCGGGTACTGCCGGTGGTACCCTCTGTTACTAACAGCAGAACTCTCTGTTACTAACAGCAGAAATCTCTATAACTTCGACGTAACATGTGAGTAGAAGCAAAGAAAATAAACATACGAAGGCTTGCTTTTGGTGGCGCTCACTGCAGCGAGTCTGCGTTAGCACACTGCTGCGGCGTGGGATGATTGGGAGATGAGGACGATGTGCTGTTGCTGTTGTTGTTGTTGTTGCGCTGGCGAAATGCTGAAATTGTAAAACGATTTATATTTTCTGGCGGCTGGCTTTTGTTCTTCTTCTATAAGCCTGCACGGCGTTCCATATTGCTCCTGAACTCACTGCCGACTGTAGTGTGCGCATAATCATAGAAAAGAAAATAAAATATGGCTGGCGTGGTGACCTATATGATCGCTACAGGCAATAAAAAATAAATAAAAAGTAATCACAAAAGACAATTAAAAAGGGAAATTGGAAAGAAAGGAAGACGTTTTTTTAGCCCGTAATAATTTTCCGTCCCGTTCTTTGGAACTTTTCTTACGGCCCACATATAATGCTTGTTCAAAAGAACTAAAATAATAAAATCTTATGTTGTAAATTTGTGGTCACATCATTCGCCATGGAACAATTCAGGTGAGAATATTTATACTATTTTTAAACGTAGGCATTCCTAAATCACATTTTTCATATGACAAAATACTTGTCTTATTATTTATTTCTTCATTTAGTGCTTTAGTAGTGCGTTCGACATATTGAAAGTCAATAGACCTATTTAATTATGCTTGTTCAAATCTTGTAACCCTTGGTTTGTCCGTTAGATTTCGATTTAAAAAAAAATGAAAACACGTATCTAATTATTTTTGATTTGAAGTGTTTTGAAGTGAATATAGTAGTAGTTTTCCCATATTCTCAAACTTGAAATCAACCATGTGAAAATATAAACAAATAATTTTATTTCGAACTCGCCACGTAAAAATATTTGTAAACATTTTATGTAAATTGGGATCAACCACCAAATTTTAAAATCAATCAAAGCGTTGGCCATCAAAAAGCCATACACCACAAAGATTCGATTAACAGAAATATGATAGCAATTTGGGCAGCAAATCGGCAACACAAAAAAGCATACACACAATAAACGACAACAACAAAAACATTAGCGAATCCCGAGTCAACTTCGTTGAAACGATGATGACGATGCCTTCGTTCGTTGTTTGCTTGCGCTTCGGCACACAAGATCAAGAAACATGCATGCAAAAAATGATTGAGCGAACACTACGCTGCAACAACCACCACTTCAATGTACACGAGTGAAGCCGTTGCGAACAATAACATAGCTTTTTGCTGTTGTCTCACGCAAATCTAACAGAAAATGTTATGAGCCTAACATTTTCAAATGCCTACGCTTCGCTCTTCCCTCTCGTATCATAGCAACCGAAAACACGTTTGCGCCCACATGCGCGTTCTATATTACTTCATATTCTTTGGTTATAGCACAGAATAAACAGTATACAGAATGCGCATGTCGACCAGGGAAGCAATCTGAATTTCTGATGCGGGCCGAAAGCAGCAGAAGGGAAGATAACAGAGTTGGTTGAACAGAACTTCTGTCTCTGTTAATTTCTCGTCCAACGATGAGCTCTGTTAATGTAATTTCAGTAAGTGCCGAGTGGTGCAGAGCGAGCTCGTGCGCTCGATGCCAGCCATAGAAGTTACTTTATTTTCAATGAAGCGAATGAAGGGCGATGTGCTGCTATCGTTGTTGTTGTGTTGATCAGCGAATGAAAATTGTAAAATCTGAATTTTTGTTTCTGCCTGACATTGGCTGGCAATTCCCGACTTTTTTTCATGTTATTATGCGATCGACCTTCGTCGTGAAGAGATTTTTATTTCCTTATGAGCACTTGACGGCAAAGTTTTCACTAATTTTGGCGTAAATGACTTCTCGTCGTGATTTATTACTTCATTTTTACGCCTTTAATCCCACTCTAAGCCTCCAGTTTTTTGGCTTAAACATTTGTTTGTGAAACCTAAAAAAATGGTTCCGAGAAGCGTAATTACAAATTTTTGCATTTAATCATGTCTAATGTATGTACATATCTACTATAATAGATATGATATGGAAAATGTTATAAGAAAAAAGTAAGTAAGCAACGACGATCCCGAATGATGGCAGAATAAATTTTTTGTTTTGCTTTTTTCGATATATGTATGTATGTAAGTCCACAATTTAAAAGATATTTCGTACATAACGATTGTAAAAAATCATTTAGCTATCATCAATATTAAAAATAGTGTGATAATTTTATAGCGTAGTGACTCTCATATATTTTTGCACGCTATGCTCCGTCGTAAATTAGCTTCCGACAGCGTATGTACGCACTGCGCTGCACGCAGAATGAAGCATAAAGCAAAAATAATTCAAATTCAATGTTTCATTTCCTAGCCGGCAACAATAACAACAACCAGCTTATTGCTCTTCTCCCATATATGTAAGAAGAATTGGCACTTCGATGCTATTTTCAGCAGCAACCACAGCCGATGCTATTTTCCTTTCAATGCTTCGCGGAGCCGCATGCGATCTTTACTTTTTTCTAATCTTTGTGCTGTTTGTTCTGTGATATAACATAAACGAAAGCGTCTAGTGCAGTTTGTAATGTTAATAGCAGAGGACGTAATGTTCAATTAACAGTGGTCGTAATATTACGACCCCTTAACAGTTTTGATTTTGTATGAGATGCGCATTCTGTATTACTGTTTATTCTGTGGTTATAGTCAGTGGCGGCTTAAGGTGCTCGGAGGCCCGGGACGGCGACGGCTGAGGGGCCCCCACAAAACGGTGCGGAATAAGTTTGTGTACAAAAAAATAATAAAAATAATTATAAATAAATAATGATAATAATAAATAAGGGGAATTTCCGGTTAAGCCTTTTTCTATTTTTTGTATTTCTTTGAACAGTAAACGGACTTGCAAATTATTTTGAAATGTATATGTGCTTGAAAATTTATAGAAAGCAATAGAATCCCAGAGAAAAGAAATGAAAAATGGATAAAAGGATAATCTTACTAAATCTTTCCAAAATTGATAAAAACGTTCGTGAAATTAGGAAAACTTTTGGGAGAGCACATTCATCATTTCACAAAGACATCTTAAATCTCGAAACAAAATAGAAAATCTTGCTTCGTTACTACGATCTGGCCATTTTTTTAAGCTAACCAAGGAGGAGGATTAGATTGTTTTGTGATCAGCGGATCATAACACTACTTGAAAACAAATTGGTCAATCGCGTGCACCTAAAAATAAAAGTGTTTTCTAGACTAACTTTGGCCGCGGATTTTCGTATTCATATACTGAAAATCCAAAAATTGTTTAAGAAGCGTTTTCGAAAAATCTTCGAAAAACGAGTTTTTTTCCTGTTGTTTCAGTTATGAGCACATATCATCTAAAAGAATTATCCGATTAACATGAGCTGCCCGTCGTTCAGAAGATAATACCTTAGCCTTTTAGTGATATATAGATTGTCCAGATGAGATTTGGGGAAGTTACTCACGGTGAAAGTTGTAACAAAGTGAATTTTTCGACGAATTTAAAAAATCATAAATTTTAAACTAAAATTAAATATATAATATTTTAGCAAATATTAAGCTCATCATCAATAGAATTGAAAGAAAAATGATAAAGTTATGATGCAGTGAGTGAAAACACCAACTTTACATTTATTACCCCGTGCGAAAAAAATTTTTTTTAGCCGAGATCCATCCAAATTTTGATATAGACGTGAAACTAGAGACCATTTATAGTTTCCTGGCATAGTCAGTATTACATTTTTTTTACCCAAAGTCCTTTTAAAAGGATTTTAAAATTTTAAGGACATACACATTTAAAATTTTTTTTAAATATATGCGGTAGTTCAATGATGAAGATATGGGTATCAAATGAAAGAAGAAAATTGTCTCCTTTTAACTAAATTTTCTATTTTGAACTTTCAGGAGCAAAATATGTCAGGTATGGAAATCATACGTTTTGGATTTCAGTCTGTAGATTCATACATCTAAATTTTATTCTATTTCAAAGTTCTAGTCTAGAAAACAATTTTATTGTTAGGTGCATTTTTGGTGTCGAGTAGTGTAATCTAAATCTTCAGAAATGTACAGAAATATTTTATAAAAACCCAGTAGCAGTGACTTTATAAGAAAAGTCCTAGTCCTGAAAAAAACATATTTCCCCTACATAACAGCGGGTAAGAAGCCCATATTTAGTTTAGTAGTATTTAGAGTCTATCAAAGAAGAAAGCGGGATTTCCGGGACAATGTGTTATTATCCAACCAATAATTATAATAATAATAATAACTGTAAATGACTTCTACAAAGTTTAATGAGGTTAAGTAACTGTATTTGCATATTTTGCTAAAAGTTAAAAATTAAATATTGCAATCTTCGAGGGAAAATTTTTTGAAAATTTGCAAACAATTGTTATTTAGAAAGGATGTTTTCTTGCTTTTATTGAACTGAATTTGTTATTGCCATTTCAAAGTTAATTGTCGATACTGTGTCTCTTTCAATTGATAAAAGTGACAAACAACTTAGTTTTGCATCAACCATTGTGGAGCGCAAATAGTTTTTTACATGTTTCAGTTTTGAAAAACTTGACATTTTTATATACAAGCTCCTGTCGGGGGCCCCCCGCAGCCAAGAAAGTCAAGAAAGCAGCCGTGACATGTGGTGAAATCCTAATCGAGTTTTTTTCTTATTTAATTTTCTGTTCAATATTTTTCCTTTTACTCATGTTTATTTTTTCATATTTTATTCTTCATATTTTAGTTTTTGTGTTGCATGTTTTTTATATTTAATACTTATTATAACTTTGTATATATACTGCGTATAGTTTTAAAATTTATATAAAATCTCTTTTTTTAATGTTCTAAATTTTTTACATATATTTCATATTTTATTTTCTTTGTATATTTATGTTTTATAATATTTGTATAATTTTTGTATCTTTGGTTTGATTTGTTTTTTTGTATACCTATTAAAATAAAGAAAAAAAACAAATGGGAAAACATGTATTCTGAGTTCTTTCCCCTTTCGTGTTTTCCTCTCCCAGAACATGGACTCAGAATTGCCGATTCCAGGCAGTCGATTTTAAAAACGATCTCAACACATTAAAAATTAAATAAATAAATGTTTAAAATGCACACTGTAAGTATGCAATCTCACAGAGAACAATTAAAGGTGCAAGATCGAAGTTTACGCGCACAAATGTCACTTTGCAAGGATTCTAATTGAAATTTATATTAATACACAAATTTAAAACTCATTTTCATATTAAATTATCGTTGGTTGTTGGTTTTATATAGTAATTTTGCGTTTTTATTTCATTTTGATGTTTCATAATTTATATGGTTCGTTTCGTTGTGTTTGTCTTCAAATATGATCGTCGAAATATGCCGTTGAAAGCTCTCGAGTTTTTGCGGCTGTGGTACCCGCTTTGCATTAGACAATTTAGATTTTCTAGGCAGTGGACTAGCGGCTACTGGCTAACCGCAATAATATTTTGACATTTAGTACCCTTTCAGCTGATTATAATTATTGCACTCTAACAGTTCGATTTCTTTAAATTTCGATTTTTCGATCGATTTTGCTTTTAGCGCAGCATTTTTTATTTTTCGTTGGTACACTTAAAATTTCGCATGTAATTTCTGAGCAGCTTTTCAATTGAAGACGTTGCGTACCTTATCGGCCTGTTTGTAACTCAGAGCTTTTCAACGTTTAATTTCACTTGGCGCGACGCTTCGCATTCAGGCACTTTTTCGTTGGGAGTTTATTTGTCAGAAACTAGCGCCGAGAGAGGATATTTCAAGATATGCGAGGACGTGCTGTGTCACCCGGGACGCATTCGACGAATGCAACGACAACTTGAAATTAAGTCACAGTTCCAGCGTTTCAAAAACCTTATATAGATTTGCGGCGCCGCTGCCGGCGCAGCGCAACACGCACACATCGACGCAGGCGACCCCGCCACAGTAGCGACAACGACACAACAGCAAACATTAACAACACATTAAATCAAATCAAAGAAAGTAAAGGAAAAATATCGTCGTAATGAGATGTGCTTATCGCCGGGCAGCCGCCGCCGCTATCGGTGTTGGTGCTGCTGCCTACTGTGCGCTCGGCGGGTGCCGCTGCCCGCCGGTCACCTCCGAACGACAGCCACGTTTGCGGTGCGTGCTCCGAGCGTCACCGTGAGCCCGCCTAGGCTCGATTGCAGGCGCATAGTTCCGTGTTGCAATTCCTCCGTTCAGCGGCAGCGGCATACCACTCGGCAGCCAGAAGAAGTTTCGAATACCACAGTTGAGTTCAAACTTGGTAATGCATTTTTTCGACTGCGTCTAAGCTCAAGTCGGTAGTCACGCTTAGCGATACAGATTGCAGCGATGGGCAAAAGCAGAGTCTGCGTTTTTTGGCCTTTTGAATATTGTTATTTCAACAATGTGTGTGTACCGCCATAACCTAACCTATCTAGGTAAGCGAGCTGAAATATGGCCTATCTTGAAGTAAATTTTACGAGCTATATATATATCAAGGGAAAGAGAAAAGTGGCACTTGTTTTTAAAAAGGCCGCGTTTTTGAAACGTGTTTAATACGTGTAGCTCCTAAACTAGAAGATCTAGCGACCTGCAATATCGCTTGTTTTCTAACTAAAGTTGTGAACTAACCAAAGTTTTCGATGCCCTACGTAAAAACCCAATTAAATCGCTATTGAAGAGCGACTGTTACAAAGTTGAACTTTTTAAAAACTCTTGAAATGAGTGAATAAAAGTTAGAAACCTAAATTATAATCTTCTAGAAAAATTCGGGTCCAAAATTGGCATTGTCGCACCTTAGTGCCTGATATGCTGTTGGGTTTGTGCGCTGTTTGCACAACGGGCACGCCTACAAGATGCCGCAGCAGCATCAAGCCCCCAGTTGGAAATTTGGTAAGGTGATTCCAAAGTAATGCATGATTTATGCCTTATTTCGTATGCTGAAAACAGAACCTTACAGAAGTAAGGTATTCGTAAACGTAGTTATGAATACTTCAATTTTAAGCTTACAAAGTAAGTAAGGCAAAGTATGCATGAAAAATTTAAAAACACGACGACGTCCGAACGAAGACAAATGCTTACCCGGTAAGGTATTCGTAAGCGGAGTTATAAATACTTCAATTTTAAGCTTACAAAGTAAGTCAAGCAAAGTATGTATGAAAATTAAAAAAAGATATAAGCTACCAAAAGTAAGGTATTAGTAAGGTATGTCCCGAACAGCTCCGAGTTTGGAAGAAAACAGTGAATGAACAAGCGTAGCGGGTTGGGCTCGATAGTCTAGAGGGTAGAGTGCTGGCTTTTCATGCCAGAGGCCCTGGTTTGAATCCTGCGCGGGCTGTTTTAACACTCATCTATTTCCATCGCTATCCACATAAAGCAGTTGAGAATTACAAGAAACGCACAAGTCAAATTATCACAGGCAATAATAAAATTTCCAAATAAGCCTTCCATCGTAAGTAGCGGGTAAGGCATAAACGGAATAGGTCAGCAGCACATTACGGTTCCTTACCTTTTCATTCATACCGCTACATTACTAAGTAAAGTACATTTGGAATGGGGAGTGTCTTCGGAGAGATGCTTACTTTTTCATCAATACGTAAAGCATGTTGGGTTGGCGCTCACTTTCGCATTATCTTACAATACGAAAAAGTAAACAGTATTTGGAATGCAAGCACGAAGTATTCCGAGCATTTTCTTTGCATTCCTTTCTATTTACAATAGTAAGTGAGAAGGTAAGCATATGTGATTCCCTTTATACTTTACGAAATAATGCTTACGTCAGGCGGCCATTTCTTTAAGAAAGTAATGGGAATTTGTTAGGGAAATATGGAGTACTCCACAACGAACAATAAGCATTCTGTAATGCATTGATTCATCGTTTGATTTCCTACTGGGCCGTTGCAGTTGCGTGTGCGTGTGTGCATGAGGCCATATGTATGCATTAGGGATTGCAATCCCGGGATCGCGAATCCCGTAATCCCGGGATCCCGGACAATTTCAGTCCCGAAAAATCCCGGGATTGACAAAATCCGATCCCGGGATCGAAACAAAAACAAAAGCTTACTTTTTGCTTTTGTCACGTTGATTTCAAAAAATGTAACCCTTCTTATTTAACACAACAAATAAATTGCCTGTGACGTATAAGTGAATAATGCAAGAATAGCTCTGTTTGTGTAGAACTACTTTTTAATTTGTACAAACTAGCTCTGTTTTGGTACTTTTTCAGTACAGATTTGCCAGTAACCAAAATCAGAAGTGCAAACAAGCTTACGCTCCCAAAAATGAACCCATTCAAAAAAGTAAACAACCAGAATTTTCTAAAAACATGCAAGTTTAATTCTTCTTTGCACTAATGTGACTTGCCACATTCACAAAATGGTGTAAATAAGAGATTAATAAAGAAAAAGCTAATATAAAACCATCAGCATTTGTGAATTAAAACTATAATTAATAATTAATTAATTGATTGGCACGACAGCCCGCTTACGCGAGACTAATAGTATTAACACAACCAAGTCGTCGTGCGAATTTATACGCAGCGAAAAATTACGCAGTGCGTCGTCGTCGTGAAAATACGCACAGTAAAACAGAATGATGCGACATTCGCATCAGCTATTATTTCTGCAAACACGGCAAACACACAATTGCCTTTTATTTTGAGCGAATGAAATCAACATGAATTCGATAAGTCGAGAAAACGAGCATATGGGTACGTCGTTATTGTTGTCCTTTGAGGGCGGTTAATCTTAATGTGTATATAGGTTACAGACAATCACGATGTGGTCACAAACTATTTCTCGAGCGGCAAGAAACAGGGTCTGCTGTCATTATTCAATTACGCCAAGGAAAGTCTGCTGCCGACGCACAAGAAGTCCTTCTGAAGGTGCAATGCAACACTTACTCGCTCGAGAACCGCTGGCGAGATTCATTGGACCGCGCGATTAAAAGCAATTTGTATTAAGATACCTGGCTAAGGATTTATTTATTATTATTTTTTTGTAATAAGCAGCGTGTTTACAAAACAAACATGAGATTCGAATACAGACCACCACAGATACCAAAATACGCCTCCGTTGCCATGTCCACGAACAAACCTGTCTCGACCACGCCCGGTATGAGCAGCAAATCTTCATTCACCGCCTTCCAGTCGTAAACTGTTGTCGGCTCAAAGTGCCAGTCAAGTATGAAGTTGCCATTGTCCGTGACGCACGGCCCCGCCTTGGCTACCGCCATGCATGGCCGCAATGCGCTGCCTTATTGGCACATATGCCATGGGCACCACCTCGATCGGAATCCCCTTCTTGTACTGTTCGCCCAGGCGCTGCGAGTTCTTGGAGTAGTCCGCTATGACAATAAGCTGCAGGCGGCCACTATTTTTTCCTGAAGCAGACAGCCGCCGCCGCCCTTGATAAGTACCATGTCGCTATCGACCTCGTCGGCGCCATCCATGGCCACGGCCAGCTTTGGATGCCGGTCCAGATCGCCCAGCTGCAGCTGATGCTCGACAATCGGCTAATGCGCCTGAAAGCTAGTGGGCACGCACACCACCTCCAGTCCCTCGGAGCACACCCGCTCGACGGCAAACACTACCGGGACACTAACGGGCGTATTGTCATATGCGCAAACTTGATTTGTCCAGGCGACGACTTTTGCTCTGGGCAGCAATATTAGCCAAATTCCTTCACGGCAGCACAAAACCGGCTCCACCTGCAACTCTAATCAGAAGCGCAACTGCCAGTGCGGGCACGATTTCTTTCGCTGCTCGGTCAGTTAGGAGCTCCGTCTTGTCCATTTTCTAAAACATACGCAAGGGAAAGACAAAATAGATTATTTGGCACAATTTTTTATTAAAATTTGAACCACTTACAAATTTGCAACCTCAAAAAACCACAAATCACAAAATTTTACCACAATTTTTCGTTTGTTTGTTTTTTCGTTTTTCACCGCTGACAGCTGCACAGCTGATTGGTTCGCACGACGACTGCGACCAAATTAGAATTTGTTCTATCGTCGGACGACCGGTCGTCGGTCGAATATCGCAGTCGTCGTCGTTGTGGGCAATCACATTTACTGCTGTGTCTTTTAATTTTGACAGCGTACGTTCGCTGCGTAAAAATCGCACGACGACTTGGTTGTGTTTATACTATAAGGCCTAGCTTCCCGCAGCCACCCGTGTTGTGCGTGTGAATTTGTACGCGGGTGGAAGGGACCTACAGTTTTATGCCGGTTCCGAACGGCAGGATGGGAGCTTTTTCATAGGCAATTTTTACTCTCAGAGGTTTGCCATTTCCAGCTGAGAGGACAGCCACCGAAAGATTTTTTTTAGGTGTTACTATAGGGTGTTTTTTTTAGAGGTTTGTTTTTCGAATAGAGATAAAACTGGCATTTTATGGTCAAATCTGGCAACTCTAATGTCATTTATGTTCAGTTTGGTTTGCCATTTCATCATGAACAGGTTGACAAAAGAACAACGCTTGCAAATCGTGCAAATTTATTTCGAAAATAATGGTTCAGTTCGCGAAGTTTACCGCAAGCTCCGTCCATTTTATGGTCGACATCGTCCATCAGAGCAATTAATTCGGTTAACCATGGGTCGTTTTCGCACTACGTTTACTCTATGTGATAATACGCATCCGCAGAGACGTCGAACAGTGCGCACCGAAGAAACAATTGCCGCTGTAGAGCAAAATGTTGAAGAGGACCCGAATGAATCGATTCGCCACCGTGCACAGCAATTGGAGCTTTGTCCATCAACTGAAAATTGGACCTGTAGAATTGGCTTTATTCGAGCCAGCCGCGGCGGCCATATGCCCGAAATCATATTTAAACATTAATGGCATAAAATTATCCTTCCAATAAAGCCAAATTGATGGACATTAAAACGATTTTCTTGTATTTTATTTCAATTCGAAGTTCTATACCTCATGAGTTAACATGAAAATAATGTACTAAAACTGTAGGGTTTCGCAACAAATTAATATTTGGTTGAATAACCATTGTTTTTAATTACTTCGCCAAGTCATTTGGGCATGCTAGAAACAATTTTTTTTAAGTAATTGCTACCAATTTTTGTCCATTCTTCGATTAGGCGAGTTTTCAGTTTATTGGCTGCTGGCGGACACAGCGGTCCAATTCATCCCAAACATTTTCAATGGAGTTCATGTCAGGTGATTGGGGTGGTGTTTTCAACAGTTTAGGACAATTATAAAGCTCTCTATAAAACTCTCTACGTCCAATTTTCTAAGGACGTCATTTTTCGCTTTTCCAAAAAAGTGGCTGGGTTGTGAACCATCTGGAAAAACCCTATTAAAGTCGGAAAATACGAAGAAACCACCCATACTTTTTAAGTAAGTTGAGAATTTATTTAATCAGGAGGCCTCAAGAGGTGAAAAAAAGTTATAATGACGCCACTTAGGCCAAAAAATCGGAATGAATGAAAGTGCTCAATTTTTGAATTTTCATCCTAATCGGTGTCGCAATGTTTGCTTGTGAAATACGAACACGTTCTTGCATTGGCCCACTTCAAGTGAACTCAACGAAATCGAGTGAAATTACATAAAATTACTTTGTTTTAATATATCCGTCCATATTTGACAGTGTTAGAACAAATGAGGAGGTCCATAACAAAACGCAATAATTCCACTTTTTAAGTTTTTCGGTTTTCTGACTGAATCCAATTCTATATGTTAAAATCTATGTAAGAATTTAAATAATAATTCGTAAATAGTTTCGCTGTAATTCAAAACCAAAAATAATGGTTCAGACCAAAATGCAACATTTCCATATCTATGCAATAAATAACTCGAGATATTAGTGAAAAGTCAATTATATATATTAATTTTACTATTACGGTAACTTTTTATTCAAGGCAAATAGGCTACTATACTCTATGTGTTGTCGACATGAAATCTAAGGTTCCAGTGTTTTACACCTGGACAGAAGATCAAGCTGGAAAAGGTGCTGTTTGCGTTGGGTTTGCTTTATTGGCACATTTCGATGCACTCAGTCTGTTGAATGTGGATACCTTACGCTTATTTTGCAACGGTTGTGGTGGACAAAATAAAAATATGCTTATCATACATGCCTTAATGCATTGCATCGAGGTCATAGTTTTTTGCCAGCTGATCGAGTTTTTGGGCGTGTTGATAAGATTTGCGAAAAAATACTACAATTTTTTTTAAAGAAGGTTATAAGAAAGATTGTTCTGCGCATGGGCAAGTTAAGATTTTAGGAAAGGATTGGCACCTTGAGAATTTAAAAAAGTTGGCAGAATACTATAAACGGCATACAGAGTATGAAAAGAATTTACTTTAAACCCTCCACAAAACAGCACAAGCAATGTGTAGTCAAAACTTTTGAAACTTACAAAGTTGAAGGCAAAGAAAAATTTACCAGCTATCTTAAAAGAGGCAAAATACACCCTCGTTTGCTTGATGGAATTCCTCTTGGTGTTGCAATTAATTCAGAAAAGAAGAAAGATGTTGTTTAACTATTGGAAAAACATTATGGCCAATAGTGTTCAAACATTTCCGGGTTAGAATATTATACAAAGATATTGTTAGACGAACAAGGAAATAGTTACAATGAAACCGATGTAGCCTTATGTGAGTGTTTGGAGGAGGACACTGCGATGAGAGTGTAACACAATGTTGATTTTTTTTTAATACTTGAATACTTATATAATTTTCTAATACTTGAATGTACTTGTGTAATATAATGAAACTTATGCAATTCAAATCAACAAGATTTTATTTCTATGTTATTCACGGCGAAACGCCACAATTCCAAACCTTGTTCATATCAAAACGCAACATCTCCATAGGGTTCATAGCAAAATGAAATAAATACTATGGATCGGACCAAAACGCAACATTTCCAAATTTGTTTTCTAAATAACTAAAACAAAAATTGCCAAGTAAATTAACTTATTTATGATTTGTATTGTTCCTAGAAAACTATTATTCCACAGCAATTATTACAAGAAAAATATATATCCTACTGACTTTAATTACATTTGTTCGTTTATCCAAAAAATTGTTAAGGTGGAATTATTGCATTTTGTTATGGACCTCCTCAAATGTAGTACGAAAAACAGGTGGTTCATAACTCAACCACCTCAGTGGTTCACAGCCCAACCACGATGCCATTTTGGAAACTTTAAAATAAACAAATTTTCCAATCATAATTCGACATAAACATATATTGCATCGTAAAATAGAATCAAAACACTAAATAAACATGTATTACACTGACCTTTTTGCAATAAGCTCAGTCACTTGGATAGCACTTCGAAAAAAGCAAACAAGTTTTCGCAGTCGATTTTTAAACACGATGTCTTTCAAACTCGATTGCTGCCACAAGCAATACGTGTTTGTACCTCGGTGTAACCACAAAAGCAGAGTCATATCATAAGACAAACTTGACAGTTGAAAGATTGGCGATATGTCAATTAGGGAAAGAAAAAAGGGTAATGTTTCACAACCCAGCCTGGTTCACAACCCAGCCCTCTCCCTTACAAAAAGTCAATTTTTCTTTGGACAATCCTAAGTTTAAAAACAATGCTAAAGCTTCATTAGGACTATATTTGATCGGTAGCACATTGGGTGGGGTGGGAATACTGTTTTTTATTCTTTTAACGCGACCCGGGCTTGCTGGTAAAACTGCTTTCACTATAACGCCTTTCATTTTCCCCTGATCCTTATTTTATTTTATGATCAAAGCTTCTGAAAAGTGGGTGGCAGTTATTTTTCCCGTTGCCTCCATGACGCACAGTACTGAGTTGACTTTTTCGGCCTTCCTTTTGCCGCCTTTGATGTCGATGGTTGGTCATCGCTTATGCTATATGCATCTCTTGCAACGAACTATATTATTTTTTCTAACCACTCCTCATTACTCTGGACAAAATTGATTTTGGTACGATTTGCCGCAATTCATTTTAACTTGATAAATAAATCCTGGATATCTTCTCTTTAGTCGTAGATGTTTTGGCTGCAGGCAAACTTCCTTCGAAGTAACCAGAACGAACTGCTCCTTTGTCTTCGAAATAGTAAATATTTCAAACAGCTTCGAATTTTTTCAAAACATGTTTGTGCTTCTTCTTCGGTTTAGTTGCAGTGGCGGAGTTGAAGTGATGTTTAGTTTCAATTAAATTCGAAACTAACTTTACTTACATTCAAATAGCAGGCACTAAGCTTCTAGTAATAGCAGGTACCTGCAGTTCTTAGGTTTTTACCCGTTGTGAGATTTTTGAACAGCCCAGACACATACACTAGTCAGAATAAGTTTGCGTACAAGGGGTACGTAGTTTTTTCATATGAACAATAAATCACTTAAAGTAATTTTTCAAAAACAAAATATTTTTTATTTTTTCCGTAAACTTAGTTCTTTTATTCCATTAAGATAATAATAACAAAAACTTGACCAAACTGTAAAAGGAGGGCCAAAAACAAAATATGTTATGAATTCACCTCAGAAAAAGTTTGCGTACAAGATGAGATTGTGCAGTTAAAATTCAATTGAAACTAAGTTTTGTCCAAAAATTAATAACTTTGTGAATTTTCTTTTCTCGCTTGAACTCCCTGCACAAGTTTCGGTGCAAATTTTTTTAAATTCGGTGTTTTTTCAGCGGTTATTTTGTTATTTCCTTGAATTGTTGTATTGGTTATCTATATCTTAGAAGATGGAGTGTTGTTGGGCTCAGGGCTTAACTGAACCCCTTATATACTCAATTAGATGCACGGTAGGTGACTAGGGAGGGACTTTTGCAGCTTTGTTGAGCCAGTTAATAGCAAACATAGCTTCGCATCGTATGCATTGCGCGCTAAGGTTGAAAAGATATGTTGGAATCTGATCCAAAGTTTTGAAACCTTGGCTTACATAAGCTTTTAGAATATGTAAATAACCCCCCGGAAGCATTTCTGAATAAAACAACACCCCATACCATATCTCCACATATGCTATGCTTCACTGTTAATTTTAGATTTTTGTTATTAACAGGATCCTGTTCAAATTAGTTGATGCCTTTTAATGCCAAATATGCCAAACCATTATCAGATAATAATGAAAGGTCCTACTTTCTATAGATAACAACATTTCGTCCCGGAAATCCGGTTTTTTAGACTCCTTGATGGACTCTTTTACGAAAGCAATTCTGTGCTCCTTGTAAGTAAGCTAAATATGGGCTTCTTACATGCTGTTATGTAGGGGAAGTATGTTTTTTTCAGAACTTTTCTTATAAAGTCACTGTTAATGGGGTTTATAAAATATTTCTGTACATTTCTGAAGATATTGGATGCAACTAGCCTTAGATTGTGATGCACTGATCGCAAACAATCGAATCCTCTTGCTCGGGTAACTTAAGAAATTGGTCAGATCGTAGTAACCAAACAAGATTTTCTGTTTTTTTTTTAGATTTAAGATGGCTTTTTGAAATGACGAATGTGCTCTCCCAAAAGTTTCCCTAATTTCTTGATATTTTTTGTCAATTTTGAAACGTTTTTGTAAGATTATTCTTTATCCATTTTTAATATTTTTCTGTTGAATTCTATTGCTTTCTATAAAATTTCAAGCACATATACGGTTCCAAATAACTTACAAGTCCGTTTACTGTTCAATGGAATACAAATTTTCCAAAAAAAATAAAGAGCATAACCGGAAGTTCCCGTTATTAGTTTTGTACGCAAACTTATTCTGCACCGTTTTGTGAGTATATTGTCAATAAATACGAATACATGGAAAATTATTATTTTAATTCATCTAAAACAGAACAAAAAGTGCAGTTAAGGCATATATGAATAATGTGGATACGTTTTTATAAACAGAGAACCCATTTTTGAGGTCAAAATTAATCATAAAATATTTTTGACTTGCCTGTACGCAAACTTATTCTGACTAGTGTAAGTGGGTTTTAGATATAAGCAAAGAATATGAAGTGTATAGAAGGCGCATCTGAGCTCAAAAATTCAAATTTTTGTTTGCGAGCTTCAAGAGCGGGGGGAAGCCACAAAAGGGAAAAAATGGTGCCAGCAGGAGAGAAAGCGCTTCAGTTTACGCTCATTGACTGTGTGAACTGAAGCACGCGCTACAACAAACACACATGAAGTGAAAGTACCGCTTCTCCAGTGTACTTTGGGGCGTTGGTGGTTGTTTTGGTCACTCAATAATTTTTTGTGCAAATTTCTTACAGCGACACCAGCCAGCGCAATGATCGTCGTTTCAACTACGCTATTGTTTTTTGTTGTTGTAGTTTTTGTATGTATGCTTTTTTTGTATTGACGATTGCTTTTGCTACATAGCTCGAGAAAAATGTAAACAGCTCTTCTTTTGTTGTTTTTTTATTGTTTATGTTTTGTATCGTTATTATATATGTTAATTTTTACTCGATCGTCGAAGTTTTTATCTACAAAATAATTTGTTGCAATAATTGTTGTAATTACTGCTGAAATAAAATAATAAAAAATACAGTTTCGTCTGTCTCAGCATGTAGTAGGATTTGATTCATAGAATCCTGTGTATCTTCGAAATTAGTTATTACACTTGACCGAGTACTACTTGAATTTTGTCCCAAAATTGCAAAAGTATTTTCTAGTTTATCTTGGTTAAAAAACGTTTTTGTTATAAAACATTTATGTGGGTTATTGCTTAATTTTATCAGAAAAACGGATTTTAGTTTTAAAAATAAAACTTTAATCATCCATACATTTAACATCTTTCAAATAATTAAAAAAATCTTTTTAAATTTGTACGACTCATTATTCAATTGTAAAGCCGATCTAAAGCAATTATCCGATTGCCCTATTCATGCAATCAAATATTAGGTCTACTTTTTTGATAAGTTATTTAGGAACTTTGTTTGTAGCGACCATATAAGTCGTCATGCCAACCATATTTTATTTTCTTTTCTATGATTTTGCGCACACTACAGTCTGCAATAAGTTCATGAGCAATATGCGACGCCGTGTAGGCTTGTAGAAGAAGAACAAAAGCCAGCCAGAAATCAGAAATCGTTTTACAATTTCAGCTTTTCGCCAGCGCAACAACAACAACAACAGCGTTCGTCTTCACCTTGCAATCATTTCACGCCACAACGCACACTTGCTGCAGTGAGCGCAACCAAAGAGCGCAACACATAAAACTACATTCTCGCTTGTAAATCCACGCTCTCACTACATATGTGATCTATGAGAGCAGAGCGCGGGTTCCAATGTTAGAACCCGCCATACAAAATTTTTGCTTGTATGACATGCGCATTCTGTATGTTTATTTTCTTTTATATAAGTCATAGATATAAGTCTGCTTTTTGTTTTTCAATAACTAATTGTTTCATTGGCGCGGTTCAACTCAAAGACTAATGGCGACTGACTGAGTTTTGCTCAAATTAAAAAAAAATTGTATGACAGACACAGTGTTAGTATTTTGTTAAAAACAAAAGCATTACATCAAAGTATTCATGATAGTTGATTGCCGGAAATGAAAGCCAACTTGCTTTTCGTACGTGCGAACTGCACATCCAGCAAAAGTACTCTTTACTTCGAGCTTACAGCAATATACGCCAAAAAAAAATTGACTTAATATGGAGTTGCAAGCTTGTATCATATCTTAAATGAAGCCAAAATCCAAATTTGCATGCCCTGGTAACGATTATAATCGCGTGTAATTGATTCACTATCAAAATCTTGACGAACTTGTTCAAACGCACGCACCCGAAAGCACAAAATTGCGCGAGGTGGCCACAGAAAAATCGCTGTAAAATCCAGTCGGGCAAAATAGGGCACCCGATCTCTTCAGGGCAGTACTCACAGAAGACTAGTGAACAATTTTCCCAAAGACGGAACCGAGGCAAGTATGGAATTTTTTTTTTACGTCTATCGAAAGTTCAAAAAGTGCGATAAAAACAGTGCTTCAAGTGAGTGCCTACGCAAAGGCAACAACAACAACCAACTTTTTTTTTTTCTATATTTAACTATTTACTACAAATGCCTTCTTTTACGATGCTGGTGCAAAAAGTTTCAATTAATTTGCTCCTTTCCGTATTTTAAAACTTTAGCTTTGCTGAAAAAGTGCAAATTGCTGATATTATTTCACACTCTAAAAATTGCTCAACTTTGACGGGCTCTACAAACTATTTGTCCAATTTAGTTAAAGTTTTCGGATTTCTTAGGTCCAAGCATTTATCTATCGGACAAGTATAACAGTTTCCCCCAAATCGAACATGACAAAATCGACTTTTGCAACCTACGTCAGCAGAATCAGCCACTGTGCGTCGTTCTGCAAAGTCTAACGAGCTTTGCAGGGATACCAAGTTCAGACAATGCGGCATATACAAGCACCTAAATTTAATTTTTCCCTTTCATAAATTTTTGGAAAAATATATCCGACTTTGACAAGCTATATCTCCTAATCTTGACAATTTTTCGAAAAAGTATTTCGGATCCAGCTTAATTAAACAATTACCTTTAATATGATACTACTTTTGTCAAAATCCGCGATAATTTTGTTTCCTATTTTTGTCTACTCTCGAAGCACTGTCGCCTAGGACACCGCCATGTTAAAAGGGTGAGTTTGCTCCAAGGAAACGAGTCGATTCTGAGGTCATATGTGACTGTCAAGCGACCAGTTGAAAAACTAGACTTTGACCAGTCCGATTTCCCACAGGGTATAAACAGAACCAAATCGTCGGCCGAATTTATTCGCACCGAAAAATGACGCAGCGCGTCAGTCGTCGTGAATAACGCACAGTGAAACATAATGGGAGCGAAATTCGCATCAGCTGTGTACAAAAATTATTCCTGCAAACACACGATAGGTCGAGGGGCAACTTCCTCAATTAGCAGCTCCGTCTTGCCCATTTTCTAAAAAACATACGAAAGGGAAAGACACAATTGATTATTTGGCACAATTTTTTATTAAAATTTGAAGCACTTACAACTTTGCAATCTTAAAGTAGCACAAATCACAAAATTTTTGCAGAATTTTTCGTTTGTTTACATTTTCGATTTTCACCTCTGACAGCTGCACAGCTGATTGTTTCGCACGACGACTGCGATCAAATTAGAATTTGTTCTATCGTCGGACGACCGGTTGTCGGTCGAATATCGCAGTCGTCGTCGTTGTGGGCAATCGCATGCACTGCTGTGTGTTTTAATTTTGACAGCGTACGTTCTTACTTACTTACTTAACTGGCCATAACAACCCGTTATCGGGTTACGGCCTGCCGCAAAACTTCTCTCCAGGTGCCTCTGCTTTGCGCGCGCCTTCTCCAGTTAGTAACACCAAGAGATGACAGGGCCTCTTCAACTTGGTCCTTCCACCGGAGACACGGCCTCCCTCTTCGCCGGCGACCTCCAACCATCGCATCGAACACCTTTTTCGCCGGAACTTCGTCGTCCATGCGGCAGACATGACCGTGCCAGCGTAGCCGCTGGATGTTTATTCGCTGCGCTACGTCCGTGTCCTTATACAGCTCATACAGCTCGTTATTGGTTCGTATACAATAGTCGTCACCAACACGAACAGGACCGAAGAATTTGCGAAGTCGTTTCGTGTCATTGTCCATGCTTCAGCGCCATAGAGGAGCACGGGCAAGATAAGCGTCCTACAGAGTGAAAGTTTTGTCGGTCGAGAGAGGTCTCTACTTCTCAATTGCCTACCTATACCGTAGTAGCACCTGTTGGCAAGAGTAATCCTTCGCTTTATCTCCAGGCTGACATCATTGCTGCTGTTGATGGCGGTGCCAAGGTAGACGAATTCCTTGACAACTTCAAAAGTATACCTGTCGGCCTCGACGTGAGACCCTAGCCGCTGCGAGTCCCTGCATGTAGACAGCATATACTTCGTCTTGCCCTCATTTACCACCAGACCCATTTTGGCAGATTCTCTTTCGATAGCCGCAAAGGCAGCGGTGACATCTCGCTTGTTACGTCCGATGACATCAATGTCATCAGCGTAGGCAAGGAGCTGGACACTTTTGTTAAAAATTGTGCCATTACGATGTACACCGGCCTTGCGCAGAACACTCTCCATGGTGAAGTTGAAGAGGTCGCAGGACAAAGGATCACCCTGTCTGAAACCTCGAACGGTATCAAAGGGGTCGGAGAGGTCACTTCCAACCTTGACGGAGCTGCGCGTATTGCTCAATGTCGTTCTGCAAAGTCTCACGAGCTTTGCAGGGATACCAAGTTCAGACAATGCGGCATATGGGCGATCCCTTATCGGGCTATCGAATGCTGCCTTGTAATCGATGAAGAGATGGTGTGTATCGATTTGATTCTCATGGGTCTTCTCCAGGATTTGGCGTAAAGTGAATATCTGGTCGATGGTGGACTTACCAGGTCTAAAGCCGCACTGATAAGGTCCAATCAGCGCCTTGGCGAGTGGCTTTAATCTTTCACATAGTACGCTCGTCAGGACCTTGTATGCAATGGGAAGTAGGCTTATACCCCTGTAGTTGGCGCATATTGTTGGGTCGCCTTTCTTCAGCACAGGACAAAGGGCACTGAGGTTCCAATCGTTGGGCATTCGTTCCTCCAGCCATATTTTGCAAATGAGCTGATGCATGCACCCAATCAGCTCACCGCCACCGGCCTTGAACAATTCAGCTGGTAGCCCATCCGGCCCTGCAGCTTTATTGTTCTTGAGTCGCTGAATAGCAACCCGGACCTCGTCATGGCTGGGCGGTGGCACATCCACACCGTCGTCGTCGATTGGTGCCATCTGGACATCTTCACCACTGGCAGTATTGTTCCCTTCGTCGCCTGCGAGCAGCTTAGTGAAGTGCTCCTTCCACAACCTCAGCACACCCTGCGCATCCGTAACCAGATCCCCGTTTTCGTCTCTGCAAGAAGATGCCCCAGGCTTAAATCCTTCCGTGAGACGCTTAACTTTTTGGAAGAATTTCCGGGCGTCATTCCTGCTCCTGCACTCCTCGATTTCCTCACGCTCGCGCCTTTCTTGCTCCCGTTTCTTGCGTCTAAAAAGGCACCTCTCTTTCTTCCTCTCCTCCCGGTATTTTTCTGTCACGGCTCGCGTGGCAGCCGACTGCAGGGTCTTCTTGTAGGCAGCATTCTTCGCTGCAGTGGCTGCGCGACACTCTTCATCGTACCATTGGTTTTTTGGTGGTGGGCGTCGAAAACCAAGGACATTTTCTGCGGCGGCGCGCATAGAGTGGGATAAGTGAGCCCATAATCCGCCGATGTCATCAGGTGGAGAGGGGGAGCGACCGAGCTGGTTGGAGAGTTGAGCGGAGTAGGCTTCGGCTACCCCTTGTGATCGCAGCTTGCTGATGTCCAGCTTTCTTCGCAAACTAGGTTGTGCGGTCTTCGCTGCGCAAAGACGCATGCGTACCTTGGCTGCAACAAGGTAATGGTCCGAGTCGATGTTGGGACCTCGGAACGTGCGCACATCTAGAATGCTAGAGGCATGCCTTCCATCAATCACAATGTGATCAATCTGGTTGCGGGTTGATTGATCGGGGGATAACCAGGTCGCCTTGTGGATATCGAGGTGCTGGAATCTGGTGCTACTAACTACCATGTTTCGTGCCGCGGCGAAATCGATCAGCGTCAGACCGTTGTTTGTAGTGGTCGTATGGAGGCTGAACTGCCCGACAGTGGGACCAAATATACCTTCTCGCCCGACCTTTGCATTGAAGTCCCCGAGGACGATTTTGACGTCATGGGCCGGGCACCCGTCGTAGACGTCCTCGAGCTTCGCATAGAAGGCATCCTTGGCCGCATCGTCCTTCTCTTCCGTCGGGGCGTGCGCGCAAATTAGGCTGATGCTAAAGTATTTAGCCTTGATGCGGATCGAAGCCAGTCGTTCGTTCACCGGAGTGAACCGAGAGACGTGGTGGCGAAGTCTCTTACTGACCAGAAATCCGCAGCCAAATTCGCGCTTCTCCGCATGGCAGCTGTAGTAGATGTCGCAGTCTGCTCGCTTGGAGCAACCTTGTCCTGTCCATCGCATTTCCTGGATGGCGGTGATGTCAGCCTTACACTTTGTGAGGGCTTCCGCCAGTTGGATAGAGGCACCTTCCCTATAGAGGGTCCGGACATTCCAGGTGCATATCCTCAAATCGTGGTCCTTAAATCGTTTGCTGTGGTCGTCAACATTGTGGGCTCCTTCCGAGGCTTGTTTGCTAGCTTTCATTGGTATTTGATTTTCCGTGGCGGGCACCAAACCCTGCGCACAACCCAAATTTTAAGTCCTGGGGATTGGACTCGCTGCACACATTAGTTCACTATTCAGCGGGTGCCAAATAGCTATCCAGAAGGGCCGCGCGGAGGCTGTGCATCAGCTTGGATTGGACAGGGACAAGGATCGTTCTGGCATTCGCCAAGTTGAACGCAATCAGAGACTTTACCTTGTATGTCCGCTCCCTTCCTTCCAGCGTACGTTCGGTGCGTAAAAATCGCCCGACGATTTGATTCTGTTTATACCATATCACAATAGGTCAAATGACCACTTTTTCTGTGCGAAATTAATAACGGCTAAAATATTGTAGTATTTGAAGCCAAAATCATATCAAAGGCAAAAGTAGGTAAAATATTAACAAATTAAACAAAAATATATTAACCCTTTCACGCCCATTACCTTGTTTGAGGTCAAACATGAAAAAAAAATTGAAAAAAATAAATGAGTATGCTTTTATATAGAGAGTTGGTTCCTGATTCTAACAAACTAAAACTAAAACTAAAAATGTTGCCTGGGAACCGCCCATAAAAGGCGTGGTTCAAGGTCAAAATTCAAAGTTTTTATCAAAAAAACTCAGTTAATCTCCAACTGATTTACACGATATGGGTATCAAACGAAAGGTACCTTTTTCATACCTTTCTTCTGATTTGCAACATTAGATACGTAAGATGTAAGGGAGAGGGCTGGGTTGTGAACCAGGCTGGGTTATGAACCATTACCGTATTTTCTTTCCCTAATTGACATATCGCCAATCTTTCAACTGTCAAGTTTGTCTTATGATATGACTCTGCTTTTGTGGTTACACCGAAGTACACCAATCTTGTGCTGCCTTTGGCAGCAATCGAGTTTGAAAGACATCGTGTTTGAAAATCGACTGCGAAAACTTGTTGGCTTTTTTTTAAAGTGCTATCCAAGTGACTGAGCTTATTGCAAAAAGGCCTGTGTAATACATGTTTGTTTAGTGTTTTGATTCTATTTTACGATGCAATATTTGTTTATGTCGAATGGCAACCACGATGGGCTGTGAACCACCTGTTTTTCGTACTACATTTGTTCTAACACTATCAAATATGGACGGATATATTAAAATAAAGTAATTTTATGTAATTTCACTCGATTTCGGTGAGTTCACTTGAAGTGAGCCAATGCGAGAACGCATACGTATCTCACATTAGGATGAAAATTCAAAAAATTGAGCACTTGCATTCATTGCGATTTTTTGGCCTAAGTGGCGTCATTATAACTTTTTTTCACCTCTTGAGGCCTCCTGACTTTCTGACTTTAATAGGGATTTTCCAGATGGTTCAAAACCCAGCCACTTTTTTGGAAAAGGGAAAAATCAAGTCCTTAAAAATTGGACGTAGAGAGTTAAATATCAATCAAAACAGTAATCCGTCTTCAAAAAAAGTTGCGTTTTATATTTACCTTTCCAATGGTATCTTCGATTTTTCGATATCTTTATTCTGAAAAAAGTTAGAGCCAAAAAACAAAACCCGGTTCACAACCCAGCCCTCTCCCTTACTAATAAAAAGTTTTAAGCGAAAACATTTTTTTATAATATTGTTACGAATACTAAGTCTAGTGGGCTGTTGCGTATCTCTGGATTGTGTAATTTGAAAATAAAACACAGTTTCTTAAACGCAGACAATAAAATAAACCAATAGTCACTTTATTATTCACAGTTTACACTTTACTGTTCGTACACCTAAGTATTTGCTTAGTCACTTCGTGTGGCAACTTCACTTGTCAAAACCAGACTGACTCGCTGCACCGCATCTGGCCACCTTTTATACTCTGTCCGGCCGTCGCGCAGATCGGTCTCGCACGTTGCCAGATTGGACTAGAAGTTTCCCTGATGACCGCGACCATCGTTGCCAGGTTGGACTAAAAGTTACTATCGCGGCCGTCGTTGCCAGATTGGGTTATGGCACGGCACGTAGCGGCAGGGTTGCTTTGCACCGCGACAGACTGGCTCATCGTTACACTGCCCACCACTTAGACTTGTTCGTCCCGAACAAGTGCCGAGGCTCCGCTGTGATAAGGCGCCAGGCGCTCCAAATGGACTACCTTCAGCTTAGCGCCTCTATTGTTGCAACGTTGAATCCGGTATACCACGTCGTTAATCCTAGTCACGACTTCGTAAGGTCCTTCCCATGACGCTTGAAGTTTTGGAGACAAACCTTTCCTCCGCTGCGGGTTGTAGAGCATTACCAAATCGCCTTCTTGGAACCCTGCTGAGTTGGCCCGTAGATCGTATCTGGCTTTCGCCTTATCGCTGACCAGTTTGGTGCGGCCCCTTATAAATTGGTGAATTTCCTCCAGTTCCGCCCGCTTATTGGCCACGTATTCCGTCTGAGCGCCTCCCGTCGTGCTGACTACCCCGAACTTCAAGTCAGCGGGTAACCGCAACTCTGTGCCGAACACTGCTCGGGCTGGAGTGAGTGATGTCGTGTCGTGCGGGGCTGACCTATACGCCATCAGGAACAGGGGGATATGCGTGTCCCAATCCTTTTGATTCCTGCCTACCACTTTCCGCAGGTATTCCTCCAGCGTCCGGTTAAACCGTTCCACCATGCCGTCGGACTGTGGGTGCAAAGGAGTGGTACGCGTTTTCTTTATCCCCAGCAGCCCACACACTTCCTTGAATACCGCAGACTCGAAATTCCGGCCTTGATCTGAGTGCAACTCCAACGGAACTCCGAACCGGGCTACCCAGTTGTTTACCAGCTTTTCCGAGATCGTGGTGGCCTCCTGGTTAGGAATAGGGTACACTTCGGGCCATTTGCTGAAGTAATCCATTACGACCAGCACATATTTGTTGCCTTGAGTGCTAGTTGGGAATGGGCCGGCGACGTCCATAGCAATCCGCTCGAAGGGCGCTCCCACGTTGTACTGCTGCATGCGGCCTCGAGATTTTCTTGTCGGCCCTTTCGCGGCTGAACATCGGTCGCAGCTCTTAATCCACTCGGCTACAGACTCCTGACATCCTACCCAGTAGAATCGTCTTTTTATTTTGGCGACGGTTTTGGTGATGCCTAGGTGCCCTCCACTGGAGTCGTTATGGTATGCCTCGATGACCTCGTTGATTCTGCTTTTCGGCACTACCATTAGGGGGTTGCTGGTACGACCATCCGCGCTCTCCCATTCGCGGTACAGGCAGCCTTCCTTCAGCCGCAAACTTTTCCACTGTGCCCAGTAAGCCTTAGCGATCGGGCTTTCACCAGCCATCTCCTGCCAGTCTGGACGTGCGCCTTGCTCCTTGCCTTCGACGATTTTTGCAAGATCCGCATCCTCATGCTGGTCTTTTTGTAGCCTCTCCGCAGACCACTCTTCCTCTGGCATGAAGCTGACCAACCGGACGTCCACTATCTGTTCTTTGCTTTCGGCTCGCGAGCATTGCCTGCATTCGACTTTGCACGGACGGCGGGACAAGGCATCGGCATTTCCATGGCTACTGCCCTTGCGATGCTCTATCGTGTAGTCGTAGCTCTGCAGTCGCTCGATCCACCGCGCCAATTGCCCTTCAGGATCTTTAAAGTTCAGGAGCCATCTCAATGCCGCATGATCTGTGCGCAGGCGAAACTTTTGTCCATACAGGTATTTGTGGAAGTGTTTTACGCAGTCCAATACCGCCAGCAGTTCTCTCCGTGTCACACAGTAGTTGCGCTCCGGTTTCGATAGAACCCTACTGTAGTACGCTATCACTTGTTCCTGGCCGTCTATTATCTGTGATAGCACACCGCCAATACTATTCCCGCTTGCATCTGTATCCAGCACAAACATCTCCCCAGGCACGGGGAAGGCCAGAATTGGAGCACTGCACAGTTTTTCCTTCAGACGTGCAAAAGCCTGTTCCTGCTCCTCGCTCCACTCGAAAGCTTGGCTCTTTTCCGTCAGTTTGTGCAAGCTGCTGGCTATGTTCGCGAATCCCGGAACAAATCGGCGGTAGTATGTACACAGGCCCAGGAAACTGCGGAGTTCGTGTAGATTGCGTGGTCGGGGCCACTCCTTCACCGCCGTGATTTTGCCTTCATCCGTATGCACTCCGCGGGCGGAAACCGTATGGCCCAGATACTTGACCTCCTTTTGGAACAGCGAGCACTTCTTTGGGTTGAGTTTAAGCCCGGCTTTTTGTATCCGCTCAAATACCTCCTTCAGCTTTCCCAGGTGGTCGTCGAAGCTTTTACCCATTACGATTATGTCGTCGAGGTACACCAGACACGTCCGCCAATGCAGCCCTTTTAGCACGCGTTCCATTAGCCGCTCGAATGTTGCTGGTGCGTTGCAGAGTCCAAACGGCATGACGGTGAACTGCCACAAACCATCGCCAACACTGAAAGCCGTTTTCTCCTTGTCCTTGTCTGCAAGCTCTACCTGCCAATAGCCGCTGCGTAAGTCGAGCGTGGAGAACCACTGCGTGCCTGACAGTGTGTCCAGGGTGTCATCGATCCGAGGTAGTGGATAACTGTCCTTCTTGGTCACATCATTGAGCTTCCGATAGTCCACACAAAATCGGGTACTGCCATCTTTTTTCTTGACTAGCACGACCGGCGAGCACCAGGGGCCCGAAGAAGGCTCTATGACCTTGTCTTTCCGCATGTTCTCGATCAAATTGGTGACCTCCTCCCTCTTGGCCAGAGGAACTCGTCTTGGCGGTTGGCGAATCGGTTTTGCACTTCCGGTGTCGATGTTGTGCTTCACTATGGCTGTTCTTCCGCCTGCTTCTGCCGCAAAAATTGACCCATAGTGCTGCAGGAGTGACCTCGCCTTCCGTTTCTGCTTGGCCGTCAACTCGCTGCTCCACTGGTTCTCTTGCGGTATGGCGTCCATGTTAAAACCGCTCTTCTTATTACCTCCAGGTGGGCTACTCTCGCAATTGACCACTGCTACAGCTTCCTTACACTCGCCGATTACCTCATCTTTTCCGACATATCTGGGTGCATTCAGGGGGTTCAGTATTCTGACTGGTATCCTGCCATTTTTAGGTTCCACTAATGTACGTCCGATGATGATGTTGTCGTGTCCTTGTTTCGGTGCTTCTACTACCCACAGCCGACTCGTCCCATCGTCCTCGTCCACCTTTGCCCACACAATCGCCTCAGAATTCGCTGGTATCCTCCTGCGTTGACCCGATACAACCTTCCTTACCGCCACGCTTCGCTCATAACCGGTGTGCAGCGGGAATTCAACGTTGGCATATCTCAGCACATTTTCCTTCAGGTCCAGCGTAAAACCGTGCCTAATCATGAAATCCACGCCGATAATCACGTCGTCCATTATATCCGCGACGATGAACTCATGTTCCAGGCTGCTGGTGCCGATAGCAATCGTTTTTGTAACTTTCCCTCTCACCGGCGCGCGCTCGCCAGTCGCAGTCCGCAGCTGTATGCCATGCAGCGGTTCCCAGTTCTTCAGCAGCTTCCTTTTTATGATCGAATATGACGCTCCAGTATCCAGTGTCAACACGAACAACTTTCCATCTATCCTTCCTTCAATTGTCAAGCTGCTGGGCTGTCGTTTCAGCTGTGAGACAAGGATGGTGGGGCGGCAGATTGTGGGGATCAGCTCACGCCCCTTTGGGCTGACCCGTTTTAGTTTAACGGCTCCTCGTCCTCAGCCCTGCGCTTGTTGGCTGAGCCTCGATTGTCAGTATTCCTCGCAGGCGATTGCGATCGAGAACGGGAACGCCTCTTTCGTTGGCGGCAGTCTCGTGATATGTGGCCCTGCTTACCACATATCCAGCAAACAACTTTAGAGGAGACCACCCGTGGCCTGTCCGGTATCTCCGAGCTTATGGCCTGGATCGGAATGTCGTTGTCCGCCTGAATCTGGCGTATCCTTGCAGGTGCATACCGAGTGCTCCCAATCCATGCCGCTTCATATGTCATCGCGCTGGTCACCGTTTCCTTAAATGTTGGCTTGCCCATCATCAACGCACTGCGACGTGTTTCTGGATCATGAAGACCTTCAACAAACGACTCAATCTTCATCCTCTCGAGATCATCAGCACCAAATTTTGGGTAGCACAACTGTACGAGCCGCTCAATGTCTGCTGCATATGTCTGCAGCGCCTCGTTGGCTCTTTGCTTGCGGTTCTTCAGCTCACAGTAGTATAGCGCATGGTTGTGCTCGTTGCTATACTTCGCTGCTAATGCTCTCATGATGGCATCGTAATCACTTCTTAAACATTCTGGAACTGATTTGATTACCTCCGCCGCAGGACCTTTCAGCGCCAGTGCCAACCTCCGACCTTTCCTGATATCAGTCCACTGATTTTCCAAAGCAGCCAAGTCGAATTGCAATTTAAATGTGTCGAACGGCGCAGCACCGTCATAAGTAGGCACTTCTGTTCTGGCAGCAAAACCGTCCTGAACCGGTGGCAAACATTCCCGTGGCTGTACCTCTCGAAACCGTTCGTCTATCTTTCTGTGCATCGAATCTTCCAGACTGTCAACTCGTTTGTTCAAGGACTCATCCAGGTTGTCAACTCGTCTATTCAGGGATTCACCCATTTCGTCAACTCGTTTGTCCCAATCGTCTATTCGCGTCTCGAGATGCTCAACTTTCACATTCAGGCTATTGGAAATTTCCTCCACCTTCTGCTCTATGCGCGCAGAATTTTCCGCCATTTCTCGATTTGCAGTCTCGACTCTTGCCGAAATTTCGAGATTCGTAGTTTCCAGCTTCGCTGACATTTCTCGATTTGCTGTCTCGACTTTTGCCGAAATTTCGAGATTCGTAGTTTCCAGCTTCGCTGCCATCTCTTGATTCGCAGTTTCCATTTTCGCTGCCATTTCGCGGTTGGAAGTCTCGAACATGCCTTTAAGTGCAACCATTAGCTGGCTCATGTCCATTGCTTGTGGCGGCGCAGCCGCTGCAGTCGTACTTTGCATCGACGCCGCACCTGCAGGCGATTCCTCCATTTTGGCCGACGCCTCTTGTTCTTGCACTCCGAACTCGTGCACAGTCCAATCGACGCCTCGTTCCTCACATGCTTCTCGCAAGCGCAACTGCAACTCCACCTTTCCGCCAGCAGTCGGCAAATTCCAGGCAGCCAGCTCCTTCTTCAGCTGGTCCACCTTCAGCAGCTCGAATTTCACCATGTCCGTGCTTTTATAATTTTATTTCTTAGTTTTTTTCTTTTATCTTCAATTTTCCACAATCCCACTTCTGACACCAAATGTTACGAATACTAAGTCTAGTGGGCTGTTGCGTATCTCTGGATTGTGTAATTTGAAAATAAAACACAGTTTCTTAAACGCAGACAATAAAATAAACCAATAGTCACTTTATTATTCACAGTTTACACTTTACTGTTCGTACACCTAAGTATTTGCTTAGTCACTTCGTGTGGCAACTTCACTTGTCAAAACCAGACTGACTCGCTGCACCGCATCTGGCCACCTTTTATACTCTGTCCGGCCGTCGCGCAGATCGGTCTCGCACGTTGCCAGATTGGACTAGAAGTTTCCCTGATGACCGCGACCATCGTTGCCAGGTTGGACTAAAAGTTACTATCGCGGCCGTCGTTGCCAGATTGGGTTATGGCACGGTACGTAGCGGCAGGGTTGCTTTGCACCGCGACAGACTGGCTCATCGTTACAATATGTATACAGGGTAGGCCATTTAAAGTGGAAGGCCATTCTTGTTTTTGAAAAAAAAGAGGAAAAAAAATGTTTTTTTTGTTTTCATCTCGATATTAATTTATTTTGGTCCAAGGAGAAATTTTCTAGTTAGTTTTTGAAAATGATATCGCGTAAATGGCCACCATTAGCTTTGGCCGCAAAATGTGCCCTTTTTTCGGCATTTTCCATCACGTTTGCCAGTGTATCGGCCGATATGGCTCTTATTTCGCGGCGTATGTTGGCTCTGAGTTGAGCTAGTGTCCTTGGCTTGTTGGTGTATACCTTGGACTTCAAGTAGCCCCATAAAAAAAAGTCTGGCGGCGTCAAATCGGGTGATCTCGGTGGCCACTCATAATCGCCGTTTGGTTTTCACAATCGAGAAGTTATTTTGAATGTAAAGCTGAACAATTTCAGCACGTTCTTTTGGAGTGTACTGTTCCATGGTATAAATTGTCTTGGAATGATCATTAGTCGATGTCATTAGTCGATCTGACAGCTCTGTCAAAAGTTATAGGGTTACCAGATGCTTCCACTTTCAATGGCCTACCCTGTATATCCGTTTTGTAAAAAAACGCCTAAAACTTTTTCTTTGATCTTGTACATTAATAGAAAGGTATGAAAAAGACCTTTCGTTTGATACCCATAGCGTGCAAATCAGTTGGATATTAACTGAGTTTTTTTGATAAAAACTGTGAACTTTGACCCCGAGCCACGCGTTTTATGCGCGTTTCCCAAGCAAAATTTTTAGTTTTTTAGATTCACAAAAATAAGCTCTATATGATCCAATTTTCGGGGTTCTTTCACATTTGCATTTGTTCCAAAAATTGTTTAATTGTTTTTTGTTTGAATCGTCAATATCGTTGGATCATCACAATTTAACAACTCGATAACTTCAGGTAGAAGATGTACAAGCTTTCGTTGATGCATGCGTCTGCTTAAATTTTAACGAATGTGATGCAATCTGTCGGCTTTATGAATTTTATGTTGCGTAGATGTCATCGGCAACCAAGGATATAACTTTTGAATAATGTCAGCTGTTTGAAAGCAGAACGTTTGGAATTTACTTGAAGTTAATAGAAACTGGCACGATAAACAAGTCAATATAATTTCAAAGCGGAACACTAAGATTTGTTTTGCATATTCTCCTTCCTTTGACGTCCAACAGCCAAAGAACTGGCTTTCACTGATAATTATTTTAATCCAAAATGTATTACAGTACTAAACCATGCGTAGTTTTCAGCTCGAAATTTTTCCACCTTTCTACTACATTTTTGCCATTTTGCTGCCAAGTACTTGCAGAAAAGGAGTAATTTTGCTTCTATAATTTATTTATTCATTTATTTATTATTAATTCAGTCTATGAACAACAATTCTTACAGACTATAACAATTTCCTTACATACTAAGGCGCTAAAACTAAAAAACAAAAAAGCCTCTAAAAGAAAATTCCAAGTGGGCTAGTTAAGGGCAAGGTTGAGATACTGTAAGAACTTGGATTTGGGAAGCGCAAACTCAAGGTCCAAGGACACAAAAAGTCCATTGAACTCGATCAATGCTCTGGAAAGAGGAGCATTCTGCGCATACGTCATTCTTACGAAGCTGACATAAAACGGCACAGGGCTCCGGAGGAATCTCAGTGGCGAATTAAAGAAAATCCTGCCTAACAGAGCCGCCGTGGCTCAGTTGGTTAGTGCGCGGTCCAACGAGTCGCATGCAGAGCGACGCAAGATCGAATACTGCATGTAGTAACACCTAAAAAAAAAAATAACGGGAAACTCGTTTTCTCTTTCGGTGGCTGTCCTCTCAGCTGGAAATGGCAAACCTCTGAGAGTAAAAATTGCCTATGAAAAAGCTCCCAACCTGCCGTTCGGAACCGGCATAAAACTGTAGGTCCCTTCCACCCGCGTACAAAATTCACACGCACAACACGGGTGGTTGCGGGAAGCTAGGCCTTAGTCTCGCGTAAGCGGGCTGTCGTGCCAATCAATTATTATTATTATTGCCTAACAGAGCAGGACAATTAACAGTACCATTAATAATATCGAACACGAAAGAAAGTGATAGGATAGTTCTTCTGCTTTGAAGGGACTTTAAGTTAATAAGTTTAAGCCGCGCTATGTAGGAGGGGAACGGTTACACGAAACGAAGAGAGCGCAGGGCGAAGCGAAGAAAAACTTTCTGAAGGCGCTCAATACGATTAATGTGACAAACATGATAATGCCTCCAAATGAAAGACGCATATTCGAGCTTTGAGCGGACAAAAGATGTGTAAAGCAATTTGAGCGTGTATGGGTAGAAAATTCTGAGCTATTACGTCTTACAAATGCCAACATTGCATAAGCCTTAGAAATAGTGGAATTAATATGGCCGGGGAACGAGAACTTTGGATCAAATATTACACCCAAGTCTTTGGTCTCCCATACCGACTTTAAGGGGAATTCGGAAATGCGGTAAGAGGTTTTCAGGACAGTTGGACACTTAGAGTAGGTTGAATAATGACATTTGTTGATGTTCAAAGATAGACAATTACTGCAGCACCAGGCGTGGACATTGTCAATGTCCGCCTGGAGCAACTGAGCATTTGACAGGTTTTTAACTTCGTAATAAATTTTAAGGTCATCAGCATAGAGCAAAAAGCTTGCCGTCGAGAAGCAACTGCTTATGTCGTTGATGAATAAGACAAAGAGCAATGGCCCAAGAATACTACCTTGCGGCACACCAGAGGAGGCTACAAAGGGGTCAGAGCGAACATGGTCAACAATTACCACACATTGACGGTTCCTTAGATAAGACTTGACCCATTCCAATAAAGCAGAGTGAAAACCTAACAGTTCTAATTTACAAGGATCGAATGTGACACCCTATCGAAGGCCTTGGAAAAGTCAGTATATATTGTATCCACTTGAAAACCTTTCCGAAAAGTAGTGAAGCAATATTCGAAGAAAGCGGCAAGGTTGGACACAGTGGACCGTCCAGGAATAAACCCATGTTGATGAGGAGAAATAAGACTTTTTACGGCGAAGAAAAATTTGACACTTAGAGTAGGTTGAATAATGACATTTGCTGATGTTCAAAGATAGACAATTACTGCAGCACCAGGCGTGGACATTGTCAATGTCCGCCTGGAGCAACTGAGCATCTGACAGGTTTTTAACTTCGTAATAAATTTTAAGGTCATCAGCATAGAGCAAAAAGCTTGTCGTCGAGAAGCAACTGCTTATGTCGTTGATGAATAAGACAAAGAGCAATGGCCCAAGAATACTACCTTGCGGAACACCAGAGGAGGCTATAAAGGGGTCAGAGCGAACATGGTCAACAATTACCACACATTGACGGTTCCTTAGATAAGACTTGACCCATTCCAATAAAGCAGAGTGAAAACCTAACAGTTCTAATTTCTTTACAAGGATCGAATGTGACACCCTATCGAAGGCCTTGGAAAAGTCAGTATATATTGTATCCACTTGAAAACCTTTCCGAAAAGTAGTGAAGCAATATTCGAAGAAAGCGGCAAGGTTGGACACAGTGGACCGTCCAGGAATAAACCCATGTTGATGAGGAGAAATACGACTTTTTACGGCGAGGAAAAATGTGTCCTTCACAATGCATTCAAAGAGCTTCGATACAGTCGATAGTTTGGAGATAGGCCTGTAGTTACACACATCATTTTTATTCCCACTCTTGAAAATTGGCGTGATAAATGCTAGCTTCCAGTCATCTATAAAAATACCAGAGGCTAGCGATTTATTGAAAATCATGGTTAACGAATGAATGAGCGACGCGCAGTTCTTAAAGAGTACTGCCGATAGACCGTCAACGTCAGTTTGGGAAGAGGACTTCAGCCGAGCAACCCCGTTTTCCACATCACATTTACCTGCAATCATCGGAAATTTTAGTAGCTTGAATATTTTCTATGACATGATTAAGAACTGCATCACGCTTTTTTTCCTTTGAACGTTCCTTGAGGCAATTTTCAAATAATTCGATTTTTTGCATAGCGTAGTATCCTGAAAAATTGGTATTACTAGCAAAACGCAAAAAAGCGCAACTTGAAATAAAATGAAATGAACTTATAATATACTAATTTATTCATTACTTTTTACTTCAAGTTTGCCAAATGTTGCCGAAACTTTAAAAGCTTGCATAAAGTTAAATTTGAAGTCAACCGCAAAAGCTTAGAGGTCATGTTAGAAAACTATTTTTTTTCAACAAAAAAAAAATTCCATGTATTTTTAATAAAATCATTAATACGTACTTCATGCATCGTTTTCCATTTCCAACTTTTTTTAAATTATTCGCACAATTGTTACAATAGGCGCTGAAAACTTTACTATCAATACCAAGAATGATAAAATAAAGATTACGACATCCGGCTGATGACGTCACTGGTGAAAATTTATAAGGTGACCATTTCAGAGTGTAATAGTTTATTTTTATTATTCGTACGTATATTTCTTTTGAAGAGCGAAAACACGTTTATATACATATTTTTTGACAGTTTAATGAATAGCTGCCAATTCTGCAATGACATGTGCAGAATTTTGCTAAAACTAAATCTTGCTTCTCCTTGTATTTTTCCTCATCTTGGAAAAAAAATAAAAATTAAATTTGAATCCTATGTCAATTGGGCACCTTAAAATTATTTTGATTTGTTATGAAAAATTTGATTGGCCAACGGCATTTTTTGAATTTTGTTACTATTTAACGCGAAAATTTGACCAACACGGTGTGGAATCTTTGGAATAATACAAAATGCAATAGTGAACGTTTTCGTGAAAACGGTTTGCAACAATTGTAATGAGTTTTTGATAGAAAACAAAACGTAAACAATGAAGGGCGCAGTGGGCAAATGTTGGCAAAATAATACAAAAAAGAGCATGTGAGTAATTTGTGAATGTAAATATTCGTGATTGTTGTGCCATATGTTGCGTTATTAATATTTAATACGATTTTCACAAATTTTCAGTAATCCGCAGATCCACACGCGGTGCATTTTTTAAGGTTCTCAAAAGACGCATTTGGGAACTTTTGTGGACGCGACAGTATCAATTTCATTACTAAAAGAATTCGATGAGGAGGACTATTTTCCAAGTTAAAATGGGAATCATTTACAGAAAACCTGATCGTTTTTAATTTTAAAAATAATATTGATGAAGCTATTAAAATATGAATTGATATTAAATATTGAAAAATAGTATTTTGAATAAAATATATACATATAATTTTATTGAATAGCAAGAGAGTTATATTGGTAACACAGAGAGGCCAAATTTACCTAACCTCTATCTAAATTCCTTTTTTTGCTGGGGAAACGCCTACCAAAGGCGTGGCACGGAGTCAAATTTCAATTTCAATTTCGGAGTCAATTTTCAATCGATTTATATTTTTTATATCGATATGGGTATCAAACGTAAGGTATTTTTCATGCCTTTATTTTAATGTACCACATAATATACTTTATATGTACGAGTAAAAAATTATAAGCAAAAAATTATTATTTTTTTATAAAATTTACAAAATTCGATTTTTTTCTCGAAAAAAACCATAATAAAGATATAATAAATTTGTCACCATATATTCTCTACGGAATTCTCTTCACAATGAAATATAGAACATTTGAAATACCTTTGGTAGGCGTTTCCCCAGCAAAATTTTTAGTTTGTTACATTCACAAAAACAAGTTCTATATAGCCAAATTTTCATTGTTTTTTTCACGAGGGTACGCTATCTGCACTTGTTCCAAATAACTTCATATGCACTTCATATAATCTTTTGTTTTGGAAATATTGATTTTGTAAAAGGTCGTACTCGTCCCACTATTCCTTGACAATTTGAAACAATTCGTACTACGTCACTGGTGAAAACTTCAAATTTCCTGTCATTGATGTCGTAACCTTGTTTTCTATCAACCTTGATCAATACTGATTGAGCAAATAAATTTTCAATGAGTTGTCGATAAAGTGACTTTGACTGAGTACTGTCAAAAGGTACTTTATGTTTTAAAAAAACAAAGTGGTATTTTCGTTGCTTTGGAGTATTTCTAACATGATGAGGGGGGAAAAAATTGTATAACGGCATTTACGAAATTTGACTTTCGCACAGGAAAAGTGAGCATTTCATCTAATGTGCATGTGTATGAAACCGCGCCGCTCTCGGCATCACAGCTTAGCTTTTTCTCGCCGCAAAAGCTGACTGCGTTCCGCAGTCCGCGACGACTGTTGACTTATTGTCGCCGCCCACAAACCACAGACACACAAACAAGCACGCGACAGCGTTCTAAAAAATAACATTCCCTACAAGACGCGACTGACCGAAACTCCACTACATTAGCAACATTTTTTGAATTTACCAATACATTTGCATGAAATTTGACCCATATGAGACAACATATCGTCTTTCATTTAAACTGAAACCATTTGACAACCATAGAAACATTAATTGCTTATACACGCATGTGTAAGAATGAGACAACAATAGAAACAACTGCTGACAAGAACTCGCATCGGAGTTAATATAAATGACTAAGAGCCGTCGGCTGCCATAGCTACGTAGCTCAGCTGGCTAACGCGTGCGGCCGCGAGTCAAACGACGCGCGACCCCATGTTCAATGCTCCGTTGCTTCAAACGTCGAAAAAAAGAAAAACAGAAAGAAGGTAAGAAATTTAAAGAAATTAATTTAAATAAATATTATTAGAATATTTAAATAATTCTGCACTTACAGTATCTTCAATATTTGGGCCATAGCGCAGGTACCGAAGCGCAAGACAAAGGAGCCGATGCCAATGACGCCGACAATTATGGAGTTGGGCTAAGCATCGCCTTCGATTGCGACATTATGGGATCATAAAAGCAGGACCGCAAATTTTTTAAAAATTAAATTTTTTTTTTAATATTATTTCATTTAAATTAATTTTAAATAAATTCAGGCAGAAGCAAAAGCAAACGATTTTTCCAAAATATTTCAATAAAAACCTGCAATTATTTAATATTGAGTATTGGCACAGAATAAACAGTACACAGAAGGCTCATCTGAAATAATTTTGCGATTTCATTTCAGACGCGGGCGGGAAGCAACAAAGGTGAGGAAAATGTAAAGGGAAAAGAGAGAGTAAGCGCGAATTGATGTATTGTATACGCATAGATTCGATGGTTTTGGGCTTTATTCTCATTTCGACAACAACACGCAATGTTGTTGCTTTCCGCAGCAAGCCAGCTTGGCTTTGCTCGTGCACAATGAAATGGTTGTTGATTTGGCAAATCAATCGCCAAGGCAAATTCAATAGGTAGTTGCAGCACCAGAACTAATTAAACTTTTTTCTTTGATAATTAGCACAACCTTGTAGCAAAAGTTTTCCACTTATTATTACTTTCTTAATGCGTCATGGTTGTTCCAATATTTTTACACATATATTTATTTTCATTGCAGCTATTTGTACTTTTTATAACTTCTATTTTACAAGCAGACCGGAAGAACTAATAAAATTCATTGAATTTTGTTTTTTTCCGTAGTGCTACCACCTTATGCGCCTTGGCGATCGCTCAATCAATTTTTCTATGCAAACTTTTCCTGTCCACTTCTTGTTCTTGTTTGTAAAAAAGCAAGCGGAGAGCAAGCACGAGCCACCACCAAAATGCAAGCGGCACACCGCTTTGTTGCCCAACAAGAACAACCACAGTGTGTGGTGCGTCACTGTTTCATACACCGCTCTCACAGCTTCTCAGTTTACGCTCTCGCGCTCTATGCGTTCTCGTCCCCTTTACTGCTTCCCCCCGCATCCACAAACGGGTCCTACCACTGGAACCCGCAAAGAAAATTTTCTTTACACCAGATGCGCATTCTGTATATTGTTTGTTCTGTGGTATTGGTCATGAATGGCCGATTTATACATCACATTGTGACCGATATTTGCATCAGCATTTCAGTCAAATATTTCGGCACATGTCCGGTCAACTGACTAACATTCCAATCAGGAGTAGGTGAGATAGCCGTCTTCATCTTCTAGACGATTACGAGACTAAGGCCTGGCTACCCGCAACCAACTGTGAATGAACCGTGTGCGTGTGAATTTTTTTTGAAAAGAAAAATTGAAAAAAAAATTGTTTTTTTTTCGGTGTTTGCTGCAACGCTGATTTGAACTCGCGGAGTCTTGACTCGCGGCCAACGCACTAGCCAGCTGAACTACGGCGGCTGCCGCGGCGGCGGCGGTGAAATAGCTATTAAAAACTAAATATTTGGAGGTTGGAATACGTATGCGTTAGAGCAGAGCAAAAACACTTTTCTTAATATGCAAACGGTGTGTGTTAGAGTGAAACAAAAAATCACACGTACACGAGGGTTTTGGTCAGTTTTTTCACACCGCCTGTACAAAAATGATAGAAGCTTTGTTCGGAGAGCTGACCGAAACTTCGGTCAGGCATGTCGGTCATATGACCGATCATATGACCTTTCTTTTCTTGGATAGCCAGGCTGCAATTAAAATCCTTGAAAGGTATTTATACCTCCTCCAAACTGGTAGCAAAGTGCCGTGCCGCTCTGAACAGCTTAGCGGAACATGCCAGGGTTCACCTGAGTTGGGTCCCTGGGCATAGCGGCATCTCTGGCAACTGTGTGGCGGATGAGCTGGCCAGGAAAGGCACTTTACTTCCGGCACCCACTACGCAATGTAGCATCCCTCTTGCGACTGTCAAACTGATGGTCAGGCAAGCGTATCTTTGCCTGGCTAACCGACTCTGGGCGGAGGAGAGCCATTGTAGGACCTCCAGAGAAACCTGGCCGTCGCTTAACCATGGCAGAACACGCGAATTACTGCGACTAAAGCGGAATTCCATCTATTCCACAGTTTCTGTGCTGACAGGACACTGGACAAACGGCGAACACGCCAGGAGACTCGGCCTCCCCTTCAACGACCACTGCCGCAGCTGCGACGATGTGGGCGCGGAGGAGAGCGTCGAGCACCTGATGTGCCACTGCCCAGCACTAGCGAGGGGACGTCTCCGGGTGCTGGGAGCGCCGTTCTTCAGCGGTTTGGCCGACCTCTCAGGACCCAGCATCGGCCGCATCGCCCGATTCATCACGGAATCGGGATGGCTCCTGCCTGACACCCGGGGGGGTGTGTAAGCCTGAAGGGCGGCCACGTCCTTCACGTGGTACCACAACGCGTCGTATTATGGCCTAAGTGAGCTCCTCTAGCTGCCACCCTAACCTAACCTAACCTATATGACCGTCACTGTTCTTGTAGGGTTAGCAACAAGAGGCAGTGGCGGCTTAACCCTTAAATGCATGGCGGACCATATATGGTACAGTTCCTAAATCCTTCGTAAATCAGTTAAATCAATTTAAATCATGTTTGTGCTTGCTCTAGATTGATTCGAAAATAACTGCCCCATGCACTTAAGGGTTAAGGTGCTCGGAGGCCCGGGGCAACGACGGCTGAGGGGCCCCCACAAAACGGTGCGGAATAAGTTTCCGTACAAAAAAATAATAAAAATAATAATAAATAAATAATAATAATAATAAATAAGGGGAATTTCCGGTTAAGGGGGTCGTCTACGTACAAAGTTTTAAAAAATCGTTTTTTTTACATAATTTTCATTTGGAAGACGTGAGGAATGTTATTTCCAAAGGATTTGGGTAAACTCTTCACGGTTATTGAGCTGTATAGCATTGAGCACGCTCGCTAACGGTGTTTCCGCATGCTCCCTGTGAACTTTAAACGCGTTTTCCCGAAAGTCCTATTTTTCTAATTTGCACGATTTTAAGAAAAGTTTTACACGCATTGATTTGATTTATTTTTCTACTTGCTCAGAAAACATATGATTAGACACGAGCTTTTGAGAAAATATTGTTTTTTTTTTATTATAACAGGCAATAAACATTTGAAAAAAAGGGAAAAATAACTTTTTTTTTCAAAAATGTCCACAATTTCGAGAGATTTTTGAATTTTACAAAAAGCTCGTGTTTAAGTATAGCTGATGTAATATCAATTATAGATTAGTTTCAGTTTTTGTTGTAGGTTACGTGGTTGGCCCAAAATCGTGCAGGGAAATTGATATCAAAGTTCTGATGAGGGCAGGCTCAAGGTCATCCCGCACTTGAATATGTAGAAATATAATTTTTATGATCTTGCCTCTTGAAAGATTACGATTAAATAAACAAAAAAAAAGTAAGTAAATATCTTTTTTCGTTCCTTGGTAATAAATTAAAAAAAAAGGGTCGAAAATCGGGCCACTACGTAGACGACCCCCTTATGCCTTTTTCTATTTTTTGTATTTCCACTGAACGTACTTGAAAATTTATAGAAAGCAATAGAATCCCAGAGAAAAAATTCAAAATGGATAAAAGGATAATCTTACTAAATCTTTCCAAATTTGATAAAAACGTTCGTGAAATTAGGAAAACTTTTGGGAGAGCACATTCGTCATTTCACAAAGCCATCTTAAATCTCGAAACAAAATAGAAAATCTTGCTTCGTTACTACGATCTGGCCATTTTTTTAAGCTACCCGAGGAGGAGGATTATATTGTTTTGTGATCAGCGGATCATAACACTACTTGAAAACAAATTGGTCAATCGCGTGCACCTAAAAATAAAAGTGTTTTCTAGACTAACTTTGGCCGCTGAATTTCGTATTCATATACTGAAAATCCAAAAATTTTTTAAAAAGCGTTTTCGAAAAATCTTCGGAAAACGAGTTTTTTTCTTGTTGTTTCAGTGATGAGCACATATCATCTAAAAGAATTATCCGATTAACACGAGCTGCCCGTCGTTCAGAAGATAATACCTTAGTCTTTTAGTGATATATAGATTGTCCAGATGAGATTTGGGGAAGTTACTCACGGTGAAAGTTGTAACAAAGTGAATTTTTCGACGAATTTAAAAAATCATAAATTTTAAACTAAAATTAAATATATACTATTTTAGCAAATATTCAGCTCATCATCAATAGAATTGAAAGAAAAATGATAAAGTTATGATGCAGTGAGTGAAAACACCAACTTTACATTTATTACCCCGTGCGAAAAAAATTTTTTTTAGCCGAGATCCATCCAAATTTTGATATAGACGTGAAACTAGAGACCATTTATAGTTTCCTGGCATAGTCAGTATTAAATTTTTTTACCCAAAGTCCTTTTAAAAGGACTTTACAATTTTAAGGACATACACATTTAAATTTTTTTTAAATATATGCGGTAGTTCAATGATGAAGATATGGGTATCAAATGAAAGAAGAAAATTGTCGCCTTTTAACTAAATTTTCTATTTTGAACTTTCAGGAGCAAAATATGTCAGGTATGGAAATCATACATGTTTTGGATTTCAGTCTGTAGATTCATACATCTAAATCTTATTCTATTTCAAAGTTCTAGTCTAGAAAACAATTTTATTGTTAGGTGCATTTTTGGTGTCGAGTAGTGTAATCTAAATCTTCAGAAATGTACTGAAATATTTTATAAAAACCCAGTAGCAGTGACTTTATAAGAAAAGTCATATGAAAAAAACATATTTCCCCTACAAAACAGCAGGTAAGAAGCCCATATTTAGTTTAGTAGTATTTAGAGTCTATCAAAGAAGAAAGCGGGATTTCCGGGACGATGTGTTATTATCCAACCAATAATAATAATGTGTTCGGTCAACTGACTAACATTCCAATCAGGAGTAGGTGAGATAGCCGTCTTCATCTTCTTGACGATTACGAGACTAAGGGCCGTTTTCTCATCCTCCCGTTAACTTTAAAGTTCACTTTAACGGGCGGATAAACGCATTTTCGTTTTCTCATCTGCCCGTTAAGCTATCCTCCCGATAAAATTTACCGGGAGGATTGAGTGCCTGTTAAATTTTAAAGTGAACTTTAAGTGGAAGTGGTGCCAAGTACATGCATATGTTTGTTTACAAACAAAAAACAGCTGCTAAGGAAATTATCATTTTAAATTAAATTTGAATTTGAGATCTTTCGGTATGGAAAATAGGCGTGTTTCTTAAATTCATGCACTGGAAGACGCTTTTGAAGGTACGGAGTCGCAAAATGCGGCAAATATGGCATATAACAGCCAATTGGACTATTTCACTGCTTTGCACTGCTGACATGTCCAATCGCTGCTGGGCCGCCACCTGTGCGATACGTCTCGCTCTTCTGCGCAGCAAGTTCCAGCTTGGACTTACGCTTCAAGCTGTCAAACTTGTCCCTCAACGATTTCCAACGTCGGGACACGCCCCATTTGGCAGTAAAAGCATCAACAAGATTTTGCCAGGCAAAATTTTAATTTTTTTCCTTCAAAAATAATTATCATTTTTCACAAACAGCTGATTGCGCCGCCAAGTGCTGCCCATCGTAGACCAGTGATGCCAAAAAATCAGACCTGTTAAATTTATATTTATCAGGAAGATGAGAAAACGAAAATATTTACCGGCCACTTTAAAGTGACCTTTAGCTAAAGTTCACTTTAGCTACCGGTCACTTTAACGGGAAGATGAGAAAACGGCCCTAAGGCCTGGCTACCCGCAACCAACCGTGAATGAACCGTGTGCGTGTGAATTTTTTTTGAAAAGAAAAGTTGAAAAAAAAATTGGTTTTTCTTTCGGTGTTTGCTGCAACGGTGATTTGAACTCGCGGAGTCTTTACTCGCGGCCAACGCACTAGCCAGCTGAGCTACGGCGGCTGCCGCGGCGGCGGCGGTGAAATAGCCATTAAAAACAAAATATTTGGAGAATATTAAGGTGCTCGGAGGCCCGGGGCAACGACGGTTGAGGGGCCCCCACAAAACGGTGCGGAATAAGTTTCCGTACAAAAAAATAATAATAAATAAATAATACTAATAATAAATGAGGGGAATTTCCGGTTAAGGGGGTCGTGTACGTACAAAGTTTTAAAAAATCTTTTTTTTTTTACATAATTTTCATTTGGAAGACGTGAGGAATGTTATTTCCAAAGGATTTGGGTAAACTCTTCACGGTTATTGAGCTGTATAGCATTGAGCACGCTCGCTCACGGTGTTTCCGCACGCTCCCTGTGAACTTTAAACGCGTTTTCCCGAAAGTCGTATTTTTCTAACTTACTTGCACGATTTTAAGAAAAGTTTTACACGCATCGATTTGATTTCTTTTTCTACTTGCTCAGAAAACATGTCGCTATGATTAGACACGAGCTTTTGACAAAATATTGTTTTTTTTATTATAACAGGCAATAAACATTTGAAAAAAAGGGAAAAAATAACGTTGTTTTCAAAAATGTCCACCATTTCGAGAGATTTTTGAATTTTACAAAAAGCTCGTGTCTAAGTATAGCTGATGTAATATCAATTATAGATTAGTTTCATTTTTTGTTGTAGGTTACGTGGTTGGGAAGGGAAATTGATATCAAAGTTCTGATGAGGGCAGGTTCAAGGTCATCTGGCACTTGAATATGTAGAAATATAATTTTTATGATCTTGCCTCTTGAAAGATTACGATTAAATAAACAAAAATCAAAAAAAAGTAAGTAAATATCTTTTTTCGTTCCTTCGTAATAAATTAAAAAAAAGGGTCAAAATCGGGCCACTACGTAGACGACCCCCCCTTAAGCCTTTTTCTATATTTTGTATTTCCACTGAACGTATATGTGCTTGAAAATTTATAGAAAGCAATAGAATCCAAGAGAGAAAAATTAAAAATGGATAAAAGGATAATCTTACTAAATCTTTCCAAAATTGATAACAACGTTCGTGAAATTAGGAAAACTTTTGGGAGAGCACATTCGTCATTTCACAAAGCCATCTTAAATCTCGAAACAAAATAGAAAATCTTGCTTCGTTACTACGATCTGGCCATTTTTTTAAGCTACCCGAGCAGGAGGATTAGATTGTTTTGTGATCAGCGGATCATAACACTACTTGAAAACAAATTGGTCAATCGCGTGCACCTAAAAATAAAAGTGTTTTCTAGACTAACTTTGGCCGCTGAATTTCGTATTCATATACTGAAAATCCAAAAATTTTTTAAGAAGCGTTTTCGAAAAATCTTCGAAAAACGAGTTTTTTTCTTGTTGTTTCAGTGATGAGCACATATCATCTAAAAGAATTATCCGATTAACACGAGCTGCCCGTCGTTCAGAAGATAATACCTTAGTCTTTTAGTGATATATAGATTGTCCAGATGAGATTTGGGGAAGTTACTCACGGTGAAAGTTGTAACAAAGTGAATTTTTCGACGAATTTAAAAAATCATACATTTTAAACTAAAATTAAATATATACTATTTTAGCAAATATTAAGCTCATCATCAATAGAATTGAAAGAAAAATGATAAAGTTATGATGCAGTGAGTGAAAACACCAACTTTACATTTATTACCCCGTGCGAAAAACATTTTTTTTAGCCGAGATCCATCCAAATTTTGATATAGACGTGAAACTAGAGACCATTTATAGTTTCCTGGCATAGTCAGTATTACATTTTTTTTACCCAAAGTCCTTTTAAAAGGATTTTAAAATTTTAAGGACATACACATTTAAAATTTTTTTTAAATATATGCGGTAGTTCAATGATGAAGATATGGGTATCAAATGAAAAAAGAAAATTGTCTCCTTTTAACTAAATTTTCTATTTTGAACTTTCAGGAGCAAAATATGTCAGGTATGGAAATCATACATGTTTTGGATTTCAGTCTGTAGATTCATATATCTAAATTTTATTCTATTTCAAAGTTCTAGTCGAGAAAACACTTTTATTGTTAGGTGCATTTTTGGTGTCGAGTAGTGTAATCTAAATCTTCAGAAATGTTGGTTGGTTGGTTGGTTCAAGTGGCGATGCTCCAGCATCCAATTAGCGCGTTAGCGCCGTTTTGATACCACTGTTCCTGGTAGGTACCCTAAGGTGTATTGTGTGGTGTCATCTGGACTTATATGTATTTATCCGTACATATCTTTATATCCAGTCCGAGAGGTTAATGAACGAGAGTAGTGAGTTTACGCTGCACTTCGCTATCTCCTCGAAACTTTGAAATATCGGTTTTCCCAGCGTTTTCCATCTCCTTCTTGCTAAGGCCGGACAGGCGCAGAGGAAATGGTGAACGGTTTCTTTCTCAATCGGGTTTTCACAGCTGTGGCAGATGGTGTTGTATGGTATCCCCATTTTTGCCGCGTGCTCTCCAATGGGCCAGTGGCCAGTGATGACTGCCGTCAGTCTTGCCAAATCCCGTCGGCCTTTGTTCAAGAGCTCCGCGGTCCTATTCTTATCGTATGTTGGCCACAGTGATCTGCTGATCTTGTAGGATTCCATCCTCTGCCATCTAGTGTTGGCTTTGGCGAGGAAGTCCTTCGAGACCCCGTTCTTGATAGAGCCCATTGGGGCGTGAACCGTCAGCGCCTCGCTCTCATCAAGAGCGGAGCCTCTTCGAGCCAGCTCATCGGCTCTTTCGTTCCCGTCAATGTTGTTGTGCCCTGGCACCCATATCAGGGTAACTCTGAACCGCTGAGCTAGCTCTATCAGGAGATTCCTGCATTCCCGCACTAGTTTTGACGATAGAGTCGACGATTCCAGTGCCTTAACCGTAGCTAGGCTGTCGATAAGTATTGTTATGTGACTTTTGTAAGATGTGTCCATCAATGCCATCTTGCACGCTTCTCTTATAGCGAGCACTTCCGCCTGGAAAACGCTTGCTGTGTTGGGGAGGCGGAAAGACACGTTTATCTTTAGATGTTCGGAGAAAACCCCCGCTCCTACTCCGCATTCCATTTTGGAGCCATCAGTATAGATTGTGGTACTCAGGTTATTTAGGATGTTCCCTCTCTTCCATTCTAGACGAGAGGGGGTACGGATATCATAATGTCTCCCAAAGACCATGGTAGGAATTGCATAATCCGTCGTTGTAGGTAGGCACCTTTGCCCTTGTGATAAAAGACTGCCGTGGCCATATGGTCTGTCCTTCCAGCAACCTGTTTCTCTCAGTCTCAGAGCACTGAGCGTTGCGGCCTTCATAATATGCAGATCGACGGGGAGCAGGTGCGTCAGCACGTTTAGCGCCTCTCCAGGGCAGGATCTAATCGCTCCCGTAGTTCCGGTACAAGCTGCTCTTTGCAGTCTACCGAGTTTGGTGGTGTTGTAATCCCTCCTGAGAGCTTTCCACCAGACCAGAGCTTCGTATGATAGTATTGGACGTACAACCATCTTGAACATCCATATCATTAAATTTGGTCGGAGGCCCCACCTCCTCCCTATCATTTTCCTGCAGGAGTATAGTGCAAATCCTGCTTTGCTTATTCTGTGCTCTATGTTAAGCCTCCAGTTCAGCTTAGGGTCTAGAATTACCCCGAGATATCTGGCACTGGACGAAAGGGGTAGTGTTATATTCGCAAGATGAGGTCGTCTAAAAGTTGGTATCTTAGTACGAGTGGTAAACAGCATCAGTTCAGTTTTGCTAGGGTTAATGCTTAGTCCACGTCCCGTGCACCAAGCAGTTAACCTATCCAGGCCACCCTGAAGGATTGGATTCCACTAATCACGTCAGGGCACATCCCTGATGCCATTAAGACCACGTCGTCAGCATACGCAACCGTTTTGACTCCTCTCTGGTTAAGATCTGTTAAAGTGTCGTTGATGGCACAAACCCACAGTAGAGGCGACAGTACCCCCCCCCTGTGGAGTACCCCTGCTTACAAATTTTGTGAGGTGGGTGTTTCCGAGCGTCGCGCTTACCACCCTCGATTGGAGCATAGCAGTAACTCAGCTGCGTACCTGTGTGTTAACTCCAAGGTTTACCTGCGATTCCTCTATCCTTCTATGTCCATGAAGGCTGCCAGTGTGTACTGCTTATACTCCAGTGACCTTTCCACTGTTCGTACTACCTCATGGAGGGCGGTCTCCGTTGACCTACCCTTTAGGTAAGCATGTTGGGCATCAGATAGCTTGTGTCCCACTTCCTCGCGTATGTGGAGGTCGAGCAACCGCTCGAAGGTTTTAAGTACAAAAGATGTCAGGCTTATAGGCCGGAAATCTTTCGCTGAGTCGTGACCTCTTTTCCCTACCTTCGGGATAAAGACGACTTTCACTCGTCTCCAGCTGACGGGGATATAGTTCCAGACTAGGCAGGCCTTAAAAATTGCCTCTAGCCAGGGTAATACTGAGTCCTGTGACACCTGTAACATTATAGGAAGGATGCCATCTAGTCCCGGGGACTTGTATGGTGAGAAGCTTTTCACAGCCCATTTGAGCTTTTCTCTCGTTGTTGTCCTCGTTTATCGGAGTTAGGCATTGCACTGCATGTCTATCTCCTAACTCTGCATGCCTAGTCGAGGTGTCCTCTTCTGTGCATCCTGGGAAGTGTGTATTCAGCAGCAGGTCTAGGGCCTCCTCGGTACTTTCAGTCCAGGAGCCGTCTGGCTTCTTTATGAACGAGGGGCAGGTGTGGTCTCTGGACAACACCTTTCCTAGCCTTGCGGAATCCTTCGTTGTTTCTATAGCTGAGCAGAATTCCCTCCAACCCTTGTTTTTAGAATTTCTGATAGCTTTTTTATATTTTCTTAGACTATCCCATGGTACAATAACAAGGTATGCCAGATAGGGAGAGTACTCTTCATGTACTATGAGATGTGAATGTCAAACGACAAAAATTAGAGGTGCTTATGAATGGGAGTAGTGCGCAGGGCTGCACAGAAAATACTGAAAAGCATACAGTTTTTACAATACACAGAAAAATTTTAATAGGTATCTTTTTCTTTGCAAAAAGTATAAAAATGCTCATATTTCTGCCAAAACTAAGTTTTGGACGTAAATAACATGTCCAGTACCAGCTACTTGCGGAAAAATAGAAACAAATTAGTTATGTTATTGTCTTCAACAGTTTGTTTTTATTAGAAGTTTTTTTTAAGTTCATTTTCTTTGAGTTTTTTGTTTAAAAATTTGATTCTGCAAAAAATTCTGCATTTGAAAAACAAGCTTTTTACATTTTCAGGTACGCAAATATCTTTGCTACTTTGTAGTAGCATTTCTCTTAGTGCGTGCTTCTGCACAACGCACACGAATTTCCCGGCATTATTAATTCACACGGACGATTTTGAATTTAAAAATGTTCAACACTCAATCACTTCTTGAAATGAAAAGCACAGAATCACAGCAAGGCGAAAAAGTTCCCAAAGCACAAATTAAAAATAACGGCATAAAATTTCGTCATAAGTCGGCGGAACATGCATGAAAAGAGAGAAAAGAAAAAGTCTTGCTTCGTGGAAAAGTGCACAAAGTCCAGAGCAAAGAAAGTCCAAAGAATAAACATAAATATAAATTATTTTTACTTAGTTTTTGTCTTTCCTGTAAAATTTGAAAAAGTGGATTTAGCACCTTTTCACTCTAAGGCAGCTAGTGCATATTTCTTGTTTGTTTAGCATGAACATTTCCAAAAGATATGGTATGCATGGAAAAAGGTACTAAATTTCTAGCGTACACGCAACTCCAGTATCTCTGTTTGACAGCATTTCCAAATGTAAACAAACGAAAAAAGAGGGAGATTCGTCTACTTGGCATACCTTGTTATTGTACCATGGGCAATCTTTGTAACTTTGCCAGTTACCTGAGGAATAACTTAGGTTGAATGATCTTCGGACCTCCGATCTCAAGCGTGACAGGTCATCATTCCACCAAGGTGGAAATGATTTTTTTGAGTATTTAACAGGACAAGACGTTTAGAACGCGGAAGCCATCGCGTTTTCCAACTGCCCGATTCTATAATCAATGTCTCCTACCGAGGAGATATTGACTGGGGGGGCCCTCCCTATCCTGTTACGGATCATACCAGCGAAGCGATTCCAGTTGGTACGTCTGGGATTGCGATATGGTGCAGGTGCTTCAACCAGAAGATCCAAATCGAAGAGTATCCATGCGTGATCCGAAAAGGATTTCTTGCTGGATACCCTCCATTTGTTCACACCCACCTGTCCGTTATCCGTCAGTAGAGTAACGTCGAGAACCTCTTCCCACCCACTGAAGCCATCAGTGTCGTCAGTGCTGTGGTGAGGTAAAAGGTACATGTTGAGGTGTTCCAACAACTTTTGGGCGTCGACAATCTCGTCTGCATCCTCTTCTTCCGGATTAGAGGAGCGGAAGACCTTCAGTCTGGCGTGCCGTACGCCGAACCGCAGTTTAAACTCTGCCTTCTCCAGGGCAGGTAGGCTTTCCTCACTGATAACCAGGAGGAAGGATAGGCTGTTCTTTTGCGGAGCCTCCGCTTTTATGACCTGCCAGTCTGTCATTGGCACTGTCGGGTTATGTGCCTGCAAGTAGGGGACAAGCCTACCACTGTCCAAGGACATATTGGGCAACCAAATGCGCGCCCTTGGTCTCTTCGGGATTTCGCTGGCGGGGATTAACTTGAGCCTCAAGCTTCCAGTGGCCTCTCCAATCTTGGGGATGCAGCCCTCCAGGAAATCCTTAGAGAATTGGTCATCGCATTTGATTACCCGATACCCGCGAACAACTTCGGCCGAGCCGAAACCGGGGAGAGGCACCTTCGGGTTCGCTGTCAGGTTGCTCATCACATGGTCCATGACCATCTGTGTCAACCTGACCTCAATCTCTCCCCATTTCTCCAAGACTTCTTTGCCGCGGTTTGTGGTGGCATCAACCAATGCTACCTGCAGGTTATCCCGTGCCACGTCACTAAAGACGCGTCTCGTCCCTGCGTCGGTTGCACCGGCAACCTTCGCCTTTTTCGTCTCGCGATTCGAGCTATCGTGGGCAGACCGGTTGCGTTTTGTCGCTGTAGCTTTCGGCAGGGTCGCCTGGTACGCCAAGTACTCGTCGACAACCTTTTGAAACCGTACCTTATCCTCCGCGTCCTTGGGATGAGCAGTACCAGCAGCCTCGTTTTTGCTAATCCTACCGAGGATAGCTAAGGCTCTCTGGTACTGCTTATACCTGGACGGTTCCTTAGGATTAGCCGGTTTCTTCATGGCTTTCGCGGCCGCTGCCGATGTTGTTGGTTTCTCAGTGGAAGGGGTGCTGTGGCCCACAGCGCCTACTCCCACTGAGGAAATGATGGTTTCCTGGCTCGATGCCAGGAGGTCGTCTTCGGAGGAAGTGCCCACCTCTCTCCTGTCCGTCAGTCGTTTGTTCCTATCCGTTTGTCGTTTGTCCGAGTCCTTTCTCCGTTTGTCCGTGCCCGTCGTCCGTCCGTCTACTTCTACTTCCGAGGCTTGTGTTTGTGGTGTCGACATTCTGTTTCGTACGGTCACCTGCCCGACCTGGCGGGCTGTGCGTGGCACCAATGTGAGTGCCAGCACGGTGACCAAGGCGGGAATGGGGAAAGGGAGGGTCCGTCACGGTAGAGCCCCTTACCGTGATAAGGCCACCGTTCCTTCCTGAGGCGGCCAGGTATCAGGAAAGCTCCGTTCGAATACAGCCGATATACTCCCTGGCTGCAAATCAGTCCGATGGGCACGGGTCGCATGACTCCCCGGATTAGGGAGGTTCCGCTGTGCTACCTTAGCCGACTACGACCAGAACCAGATCTGGAAGTAGCCGTTTCCAGCCGTCACCACGTGGAGGTGTTAGCACACGCTTCCATCAGCCAGCTCAGTTACGGCACGTACACTTTCCAGTGTTACATGTTGATCCCCCTGAGTGACTGACGGCATGACGGCCTCTTCAGAAATGTACAGAAATATTTTATAAAAACCCAGTAGCAGTGTCTTTATAAGAAAAGTCCTAGTCCTGAAAAAAAAAACATATTTCCCCTCCATAACAGCAGGTAAGAAGCCCATATTTAGTTTAGTAGTATTTAGAGTCTATCAAAGAAGAAAGCGGGATTTCCGGGACGATGTGTTATTATCCAACCAATAATAATAATACATGTCCGGTCAACTGACTAACATTCCAATCAGGTGTAAGTGAGATAGCCGTCTTCATCTTCTTGACGATTACGAGACTAAGGCCTGGCTACCCGCAACCAACCGTGAATGAACCGTGTGCGTGTGAATTTTTTTTGAAAAGAAAAGTTGAAAAAAATTGGTTTTTCTTTCGGTGTTTGCTGCAACGGTGATTTGAACTCGCGGAGTCTTGACTCGCGGCCAACGCACTAGCCAGCTGAGCTACGGCGGCTGCCGCGGCGGCGGCGGTGAAATAGCCATTAAAAACAAAATATTTGGAGAATATTAAGGTGCTCGGAGGCCCGGGGCAACGACGGTTGAGGGCCCCCCACAAAACGGTGCGGAATAAGTTTCCGTACAAAAAAATAATAATAAATAAATAATAATAATAATAAATGAGGGGAATTTCCGGTTAAGGGGGTCGTCTACGTACAAAGTTTTAAAAAATCTTTTTTTTTTTACATAATTTTCATTTGGAAGACGTGAGGAATGTTATTTCCAAAGGATTTGGGTAAACTCTTCACGGTTATTGAGCTGTATAGCATTGAGCACGCTCGCTCACGGTGTTTCCGCACGCTCCCTGTGAACTTTAAACGCGTTTTCCCGAAAGTCGTATTTTTCTAACTTACTTGCACGATTTTAAGAAAAGTTTTACACGCATCGATTTGATTTCTTTTTCTACTTGCTCAGAAAACATGTCGCTATGATTAGACACGAGCTTTTGACAAAATATTGTTTTTTTTATTATAACAGGCAATAAACATTTGAAAAAAAGGGAAAAAATAACTTTTTTTTCAAAAATGTCCACCATTTCGAGAGATTTTTGAATTTTACAAAAAGCTCGTGTCTAAGTATAGCTGATGTAATATCAATTATAGATTAGTTTCATTTTTTGTTGTAGGTTACGTGGTTGGGAAGGGAAATTGATATCAAAGTTCTGATGAGGGCAGGTTCAAGGTCATCTGGCACTTGAATATGTAGAAATATAATTTTTATGATCTTGCCTCTTGAAAGATTACGATTAAATAAACAAAAATCAAAAAAAAGTAAGTAAATATCTTTTTTCGTTCCTTCGTAATAAATTAAAAAAAAGGGTCAAAATCGGGCCACTACGTAGACGACCCCCTTAAGCCTTTTTCTATATTTTGTATTTCCACTGAACGTATATGTGCTTGAAAATTTATAGAAAGCAATAGAATCCAAGAGAGAAAAATTAAAAATGGATAAAAGGATAATCTTACTAAATCTTTCCAAAATTGATAACAACGTTCGTGAAATTAGGAAAACTTTTGGGAGAGCACATTCGTCATTTCACAAAGCCATCTTAAATCTCGAAACAAAATAGAAAATCTTGCTTCGTTACTACGATCTGGCCATTTTTTTAAGCTACCCGAGCAGGAGGATTAGATTGTTTTGTGATCAGCGGATCATAACACTACTTGAAAACAAATTGGTCAATCGCGTGCACCTAAAAATAAAAGTGTTTTCTAGACTAACTTTGGCCGCTGAATTTCGTATTCATATACTGAAAATCCAAAAATTTTTTAAGAAGCGTTTTCGAAAAATCTTCGAAAAACGAGTTTTTTTCTTGTTGTTTCAGTGATGAGCACATATCATCTAAAAGAATTATCCGATTAACACGAGCTGCCCGTCGTTCAGAAGATAATACCTTAGCCTTTTAGTGATATATAGATTGTCCAGATGAGATTTGGGGAAGTTACTCACGGTGAAAGTTGTAACAAAGTGAATTTTTCGACGAATTTAAAAAATCATACATTTTAAACTAAAATTAAATATATACTATTTTAGCAAATATTCAGCTCATCATCAATAGAATTGAAAGAAAAATGATAAAGTTATGATGCAGTGAGTGAAAACGCCAACTTTGCATTTATTACCCCGTGCGAAAAAAATTTTTTTTAGCCGAGATCCATCCAAATTTTGATATAGACGTGAAACTAGAGACCATTTATAGTTTCCTGGCATAGTCAGTATTAAATTTTTTTACCCAAAGTCCTTTTAAAAGGACTTTACAATTTTAAGGACATACACATTTAAATTTTTTTTTAAATATATGCGGTAGTTCAATGATGAAGATATGGGTATCAAATGAAAAAAGAAAATTGTCTCCTTTTAACTAAATTTTCTATTTTGAACTTTCAGGAGCAAAATATGTCAGGTATGGAAATCATACATGTTTTGGATTTCAGTCTGTAGATTCATATATCTAAATTTTATTCTATTTCAAAGTTCTAGTCGAGAAAACACTTTTATTGTTAGGTGCATTTTTGGTGTCGAGTAGTGTAATCTAAATCTTCAGAAATGTTGGTTGGTTGGTTGGTTCAAGTGGCGATGCTCCAGCATCCAATTAGCGCGTTAGCGCCGTTTTGATACCACTGTTCCTGGTAGGTACCCTAAGGTGTATTGTGTGGTGTCATCTGGACTTATATGTATTTATCCGTACATATCTTTATATCCAGTCCGAGAGGTTAATGAACGAGAGTAGTGAGTTTACGCTGCACTTCGCTATCTCCTCGAAACTTTGAAATATCGGTTTTCCCAGCGTTTTCCATCTCCTTCTTGCTAAGGCCGGACAGGCGCAGAGGAAATGGTGAACGGTTTCTTTCTCAATCGGGTTTTCACAGCTGTGGCAGCTGGTGTTGTATGGTATCCCCATTTTTGCCGCGTGCTCTCCAATGGGCCAGTGGCCAGTGATGACTGCCGTCAGTCTTGCCACATCCCGTCGGCCTTTGTTCAAGAGCTCCGCGGTCCTATTCTTATCGTATGTTGGCCACAGTGATCTGCTGATCTTGTAGGATTCCATCCTCTGCCATCTAGTGTTGGCTTTGGCGAGGAAGTCCTTCGAGACCCCGTTCTTGATAGAGCCCATTGGGACGTGAACCGTCAGCGCCTCGCTCTCATCAAGAGCGGAGCCTCTTCGAGCCAGCTCATCGGCTCTTTCGTTCCCGTCAATGTTGTTGTGCCCTGGCACCCATATCAGGGTAACTCTGAACCGCTGAGCTAGCTCTATCAGGAGATTCCTGCATTCCCGTAGTTTTGACGATAGAGTCGACGATTCCAGTGCCTTAACCGTAGCTAGGCTGTCGATAAGTATTGTTATGTGACTTTTGTAAGATGTGTCCATCAATGCCATCTTGCACGCTTCTCTTATAGCGAGCACTTCCGCCTGGAAAACGCTTGCTGTGTTGGGGAGGCGGAAAGACACGTTTATCTTTAGATGTTCGGAGAAAACCCCCGCTCCTACTCCGCATTCCATTTTGGAGCCATCAGTATAGATTGTGGTACTCAGGTTATTTAGGATGTTCCCTCTCTTCCATTCTAGACGAGAGGGGGTACGGATATCATAATGTCTCCCAAAGACCATGGTAGGAATTGCATAATCCGTCGTTGTAGGTAGGCACCTTTGCCCTTGTGATAAAAGACTGCCGTGGCCATACGGTCTGTCCTTCCAGCAACCTGTTTCTCTCAGTCTCAGAGCACTGAGCGTTGCGGCCTTCATAATATGCAGATCGACGGGGAGCAGGTGCGTCAGCACGTTTAGCGCCTCTCCAGGGCTGGATCTAATCGCTCCCGTAGTTCCGGTACAAGCTGCTCTTTGCAGTCTACCGAGTTTGGTGGTGTTGTAATCCCTCCTGAGAGCTTTCCACCAGACCAGAGCCCCGTATGATAGTATTGGACGTACAACCATCTTGAACATCCATATCATTAAATTTGGTCGGAGGCCCCACCTCCTCCCTATCATTTTCCTGCAGGAGTATAGTGCAAATCCTGCTTTGCTTATTCTGTGCTCTATGTTAAGCCTCCAGTTCAGCTTAGGGTCTAGAATTACCCCGAGATATCTGGCACTGGACGAAAGGGGTAGTGTTATATTCGCAAGATGAGGTCGTCTAAAAGTTGGTATCTTAGTACGAGTGGTAAACAGCATCAGTTCAGTTTTGCTAGGGTTAATGCTTAGTCCACGTCCCGTGCACCAAGCAGTTAACCTATCCAGGCCACCCTGAAGGATTGGATTCCACTAATCACGTCAGGGCACATCCCTGATGCCATTAAGACCACGTCGTCAGCATACGCAACCGTTTTGACTCCTCTCTGGTTAAGATCTGTTAAAGTGTCGTTGATGGCACAAACCCACAGTAGAGGCGACAGTACCCCCCCTGTGGAGTACCCCTGCTTACAAATTTTGTGAGGTGGGTGTTTCCGAGCGTCGCGCTTACCACCCTCGATTGGAGCATAGCAGTAACTCAGCTGCGTACCTGTGTGTTAACTCCAAGGTTTACCAGCGATTCCTCTATCGCATTCATCTTTATGTTATTAAAGGCACCTTCTATGTCCATGAAGGCTGCCAGTGTGTACTGCTTATACTCCAGTGACCTTTCCACTGTTCGTACTACCTCATGGAGGGCGGTCTCCGTTGACCTACCCTTTAGGTAAGCATGTTGGGCATCAGATAGCTTGTGTCCCACTTCCTCGCGTATGTGGAGGTCGAGCAACCGCTCGAAGGTTTTAAGTACAAAAGATGTCAGGCTTATAGGCCGGAAATCTTTCGCTGAGTCGTGACCTCTTTTCCCTACCTTCGGGATAAAGACGACTTTCACTCGTCTCCAACTGACGGGGATATAGTTCCAGACTAGGCAGGCCTTAAAAATTGCCTCTAGCCAGGGTAATACTGAGTCCTGTGACACCTGTAACATTATAGGAAGGATGCCATCTAGTCCCGGGGACTTGTATGGTGAGAAGCTTTTCACAGCCCATTTGAGCTTTTCTCTCGTTGTTGTCCTCGTTTATCGGAGTTAGGCATTGCACTGCATGTCTACCTCCTAACTCTGCATGCCTAGTCGAGGTGTCCTCTTCTGTGCATCCTGGGAAGTGTGTATTCAGCAGCAGGTCTAGGGCCTCCTCGGTACTTTCAGTCCAGGAGCCGTCTGGCTTCTTTATGAACGAGGGGCAGGTGTGGTCTCTGGACAACACCTTTCCTAGCCTTGCGGAATCCTTCGTTGTTTCTATAGCTGAGCAGAATTCCCTCCAACCCTTGTTTTTAGAATTTCTGATAGCTTTTTTATATTTTCTTAGACTATCCCATGGTACAATAACAAGGTATGCCAGATAGGGAGAGTAATCTTCATGTACTATGAGATGTGAATGTCAAACGACAAAAATTAGAGGTGCTTATGAATGGGAGTAGTGCGCAGGGCTGCACAGAAAATACTGAAAAGCATACAGTTTTTACAATACACAGAAAAATTTTAATAGGTATCTTTTTCTTTGCAAAAAGTATAAAAATGCTCATATTTCTGCCAAAACTAAGTTTTGGACGTAAATAACATGTCCAGTACCAGCTACTTGCGGAAAAATAGAAACAAATTAGTTATGTTATTGTCTTCAACAGTTTGGTTTTATTAGAAGTTTTTTTTAAGTTCATTTTCTTTGAGTTTTTTGTTTAAAAATTTGATTCTGCAAAAAATTCTGCATTTGAAAAACAAGCTTTTTACATTTTCAGGTACGCAAATATCTTTGCTACTTTGTAGTAGCATTTCTCTTAGTGCGTGCTTCTGCACAACGCACACGAATTTCCCGGCATTATTAATTCACACGGACGATTTTGAATTTAAAAATGTTCAACACTCAATCACTTCTTGAAATGAAAAGCACAGAATCACAGCAAGGCGAAAAAGTTCCCAAAGCACAAATTAAAAATAACGGCATAAAATTTCGTCATAAGTCGGCGGAACATGCATGAAAAGAGAGAAAAGAAAAAGTCTTGCTTCGTGGAAAAGTGCACAAAGTCCAGAGCAAAGAAAGTCCAAAGAATAAACATAAATATAAATTATTTTTACTTAGTTTTTGTCTTTCCTGTAAAATTTGAAAAAGTGGATTTAGCACCTTTTCACTCTAAGGCAGCTAGTGCATATTTCTTGTTTGTTTAGCATGAACATTTCCAAAAGGTATGGTATGCATGGAAAAAGGTACTAAATTTCTAGCATACACGCAACTCCAGTATCTCTGTTTGACAGCATTTCCAAATGTAAACAAACGAAAAAAGAGGGAGATTCGTCTACTTGCCTTGTTATTGTACCATGGGCAATCTTTGTAACTTTGCCAGTTACCTGAGGAATAACTTAGGTTGAATGATCTTCGGACCTCCGATCTCAAGCGTGACAGGTCATCATTCCACCAAGGTGGAAATGATTTTTTTGAGTATTTAACAGGACAAGACGTTTTGAACGCGGAAGCCATCGCGTTTTCCAACTGCCCGATTCTATAATCAATGTCTCCTACCGAGGAGATATTGACTGGGGGGGCCCTCCCTATCCTGTTACGGATCATACCAGCGAAGCGATTCCAGTTGGTACGTCTGGGATTGCGATATGGTGCAGGTGCTTCAACCAGAAGATCCAAATCGAAGAGTATCCATGCGTGATCCGAAAAGGATTTCTTGCTGGATACCCTCCATTTGTTCACACCCACCTGTCCGTTATCCGTCAGTAGAGTAACGTCGAGAACCTCTTCCCACCCACTGAAGCCATCAGTGTCGTCAGTGCTGTGGTGAGGTAAAAGGTACATGTTGAGGTGTTCCAACAACTTTTGGGCGTCGACAATCTCGTCTGCATCCTCTTCTTCCGGATTAGAGGAGCGGAAGACCTTCAGTCTGGCGTGCCGTACGCCGAACCGCAGTTTAAACTCTGCCTTCTCCAGGGCAGGTAGGCTTTCCTCACTGATAACCAGGAGGAAGGATAGGCTGTTCTTTTGCGGAGCCTCCACTTTTATGACCTGCCAGTCTGTCATTGGCACTGTCGGGTTATGTGCCTGCAAGTAGGGGACAAGCCTACCACTGTCCAAGGACATATTGGTCTCTTCGGGATTTCGCTGGCGGGGATTAACTTGAGCGTCAAGCTTCCAGTGGCCTCTCCAATCTTGGGGATGCAGCCCTCCAGGAAATCCTTAGAGAATTGGTCATCGCATTTGATTACCCGATACCCGCGAACAACTTCGGCCGAGCCGAAACCGGGGAGAGGCACCTTCGGGTTCGCTGTCAGGTTGCTCATCACATGGTCCATGACCATCTGTGTCAACCTGACCTCAATCTCTCCCCATTTCTCCAAGACTTCTTTGCCGCGGTTTGTGGTGGCATCAACCAATGCTACCTGCAGGTTATCCCGTGCCACGTCACTAAAGACGCGTCTCGTCCCTGCGTCGGTTGCACCGGCAACCTTCGCCTTTTTCGTCTCGCGATTCGAGCTATCGTGGGCAGACCGGTTGCGTTTTGTCGCTGTAGCTTTCGGCAGGGTCGCCTGGTACGCCAAGTACTCGTCGACAACCTTTTGAAACCGTACCTTATCCTCCGCGTCCTTGGGATGAGCAGTACCAGCAGCCTCGTTTTTGCTAATCCTACCGAGGATAGCTAAGGCTCTCTGGTACTGCTTATACCTGGACGGTTCCTTAGGATTAGCCGGTTTCTTCATGGCTTTCGCGGCCGCTGCCGATGTTGTTGGTTTCTCAGTGGAAGGGGTGCTGTGGCCCACAGCGCCTACTCCCACTGAGGAAATGATGGTTTCCTGGCTCGATGCCAGGAGGTCGTCTTCGGAGGAAGTGCCCACCTCTCTCCTGTCCGTCAGTCGTTTGTTCCTATCCGTTTGTCGTTTGTCCGAGTCCTTTCTCCGTTTGTCCGTGTCCGTCGTCCGTCCGTCTACTTCTACTTCCGAGGCTTGTGTTTGTGGTGTCGACATTCTGTTTCGTACGGTCACCTGCCCGACCTGGCGGGCTGTGCGTGGCACCAATGTGAGTGCCAGCACGGTGACCAAGGCGGGAATGGGGAAAGGGAGGGTCCGTCACGGTAGAGCCCCTTACCGTGATAAGGCCACCGTTCCTTCCTGAGGCGGCCAGGTATCAGGAAAGCTCCGTTCGAATACAGCCGATATACGCCCTGGCTGCAAATCAGTCCGATGGGCACGGGTCGCATGACACCCCGGATTAGGGAGGTTCCGCTGTGCTACCTTAGCCGACTACGACCAGAACCAGATCTAGAAGTAGCCGTTTCCAGCCGTCACCACGTGGAGGTGTTAGCACACGCTTCCATCAGCCAGCTCAGTTACGGCACGTACACTTTCCAGTGTTACATGTTGATCCCCCTGAGTGACTGACGGCATGACGGCCTCTTCAGAAATGTACAGAAATATTTTATAAAAACCCAGTAGCAGTGACTTTATAAGAAAAGTCCTAGTCCTGAAAAAAAAACATATTTCCCCTCCATAACAGCAGGTAAGAAGCCCATATTTAGTTTAGTAGTATTTAGAGTCTATCAAAGAAGAAAGCGGGATTTCCGGGACGATGTGTTATTATCCAACCAATAATAATAATACATGTCCGGTCAACTGACTAACATTCCAATCAGGAGTAAGTGAGATAGCCGTCTTCATCTTCTTGACGATTACGAGACTAAGGCCTGGCTACCCGCAACCAACCGTGAATGAACCGTGTGCGTGTGAATTTTTTTTGAAAAGAAAAGTTGAAAAAAATTGGTTTTTCTTTCGGTGTTTGCTGCAACGGTGATTTGAACTCGCGGAGTCTTGACTCGCGGCCAACGCACTAGCCAGCTGAGCTACGGCGGCTGCCGCGGCGGCGGCGGTGAAATAGCCATTAAAAACAAAATATTTGGAGAATATTAAGGTGCTCGGAGGCCCGGGGCAACGACGGTTGAGGGGCCCCCACAAGACGGTGCGGAATAAGTTTCCGTACAAAAAAGAATAATAAATAAATAATAATAATAATAATAATAAATGAGGGGAATTTCCGGTTAAGGGGGTCGTCTACGTACAAAGTTTTAAAAAATCTTTTTTTTTTTTACATAATTTTCATTTGGAAGACGTGAGGAATATTATTTCCAAAGGATTTGGGTAAACTCTTCACGGTTATTGAGCTGTATAGCATTGAGCACGCTCGCTCACGGTGTTTCCGCACGCTCCCTGTGAACTTTAAACGCGTTTTCCCGAAAGTCGTATTTTTCTAACTTACTTGCACGATTTTAAGAAAAGTTTTACACGCATCGATTTGATTTCTTTTTCTACTTGCTCAGAAAACATGTCGCTATGATTAGACACGAGCTTTTGACAAAATATTGTTTTTTTTATTATAACAGGCAATAAACATTTGAAAAAAAGGGAAAAAATAACTTTTTTTTCAAAAATGTCCACCATTTCGAGAGATTTTTGAATTTTACAAAAAGCTCGTGTCTAAGTATAGCTGATGTAATATCAATTATAGATTAGTTTCATTTTTTGTTGTAGGTTACGTGGTTGGGAAGGGAAATTGATATCAAAGTTCTGATGAGGGCAGGTTCAAGGTCATCTGGCACTTGAATATGTAGAAATATAATTTTTATGATCTTGCCTCTTGAAAGATTACGATTAAATAAACAAAAATCAAAAAAAAGTAAGTAAATATCTTTTTTCGTTCCTTCGTAATAAATTAAAAAAAAGGGTCAAAATCGGGCCACTACGTAGACGACCCCCTTAAGCCTTTTTCTATATTTTGTATTTCCACTGAACGTATATGTGCTTGAAAATTTATAGAAAGCAATAGAATCCAAGAGAGAAAAATTAAAAATGGATAAAAGGATAATCTTACTAAATCTTTCCAAAATTGATAACAACGTTCGTGAAATTAGGAAAACTTTTGGGAGAGCACATTCGTCATTTCACAAAGCCATCTTAAATCTCGAAACAAAATAGAAAATCTTGCTTCGTTACTACGATCTGGCCATTTTTTTAAGCTACCCGAGCAGGAGGATTAGATTGTTTTGTGATCAGCGGATCATAACACTACTTGAAAACAAATTGGTCAATCGCGTGCACCTAAAAATAAAAGTGTTTTCTAGACTAACTTTGGCCGCTGAATTTCGTATTCATATACTGAAAATCCAAAAATTTTTTAAGAAGCGTTTTCGAAAAATCTTCGAAAAACGAGTTTTTTTCTTGTTGTTTCAGTGATGAGCACATATCATCTAAAAGAATTATCCGATTAACACGAGCTGCCCGTCGTTCAGAAGATAATACCTTAGCCTTTTAGTGATATATAGATTGTCCAGATGAGATTTGGGGAAGTTACTCACGGTGAAAGTTGTAACAAAGTGAATTTTTCGACGAATTTAAAAAATCATACATTTTAAACTAAAATTAAATATATACTATTTTAGCAAATATTCAGCTCATCATCAATAGAATTGAAAGAAAAATGATAAAGTTATGATGCAGTGAGTGAAAACGCCAACTTTGCATTTATTACCCCGTGCGAAAAAAATTTTTTTTAGCCGAGATCCATCCAAATTTTGATATAGACGTGAAACTAGAGACCATTTATAGTTTCCTGGCATAGTCAGTATTAAATTTTTTTACCCAAAGTCCTTTTAAAAGGACTTTACAATTTTAAGGACATACACATTTAAATTTTTTTTTAAATATATGCGGTAGTTCAATGATGAAGATATGGGTATCAAATGAAAAAAGAAAATTGTCTCCTTTTAACTAAATTTTCTATTTTGAACTTTCAGGAGCAAAATATGTCAGGTATGGAAATCATACATGTTTTGGATTTCAGTCTGTAGATTCATATATCTAAATTTTATTCTATTTCAAAGTTCTAGTCGAGAAAACACTTTTATTGTTAGGTGCATTTTTGGTGTCGAGTAGTGTAATCTAAATCTTCAGAAATGTTGGTTGGTTGGTTGGTTCAAGTGGCGATGCTCCAGCATCCAATTAGCGCGTTAGCGCCGTTTTGATACCACTGTTCCTGGTAGGTACCCTAAGGTGTATTGTGTGGTGTCATCTGGACTTATATGTATTTATCCGTACATATCTTTATATCCAGTCCGAGAGGTTAATGAACGAGAGTAGTGAGTTTACGCTGCACTTCGCTATCTCCTCGAAACTTTGAAATATCGGTTTTCCCAGCGTTTTCCATCTCCTTCTTGCTAAGGCCGGACAGGCGCAGAGGAAATGGTGAACGGTTTCTTTCTCAATCGGGTTTTCACAGCTGTGGCAGCTGGTGTTGTATGGTATCCCCATTTTTGCCGCGTGCTCTCCAATGGGCCAGTGGCCAGTGATGACTGCCGTCAGTCTTGCCACATCCCGTCGGCCTTTGTTCAAGAGCTCCGCGGTCCTATTCTTATCGTATGTTGGCCACAGTGATCTGCTGATCTTGTAGGATTCCATCCTCTGCCATCTAGTGTTGGCTTTGGCGAGGAAGTCCTTCGAGACCCCGTTCTTGATAGAGCCCATTGGGACGTGAACCGTCAGCGCCTCGCTCTCATCAAGAGCGGAGCCTCTTCGAGCCAGCTCATCGGCTCTTTCGTTCCCGTCAATGTTGTTGTGCCCTGGCACCCATATCAGGGTAACTCTGAACCGCTGAGCTAGCTCTATCAGGAGATTCCTGCATTCCCGCACTAGTTTTGACGATAGAGTCGACGATTCCAGTGCCTTAACCGTAGCTAGGCTGTCGATAAGTATTGTTATGTGACTTTTGTAAGATGTGTCCATCAATGCCATCTTGCACGCTTCTCTTATAGCGAGCACTTCCGCCTGGAAAACGCTTGCTGTGTTGGGGAGGCGGAAAGACACGTTTATCTTTAGATGTTCGGAGAAAACCCCCGCTCCTACTCCGCATTCCATTTTGGAGCCATCAGTATAGATTGTGGTACTCAGGTTATTTAGGATGTTCCCTCTCTTCCATTCTAGACGAGAGGGGGTACGGATATCATAATGTCTCCCAAAGACCATGGTAGGAATTGCATAATCCGTCGTTGTAGGTAGGCACCTTTGCCCTTGTGATAAAAGACTGCCGTGGCCATACGGTCTGTCCTTCCAGCAACCTGTTTCTCTCAGTCTCAGAGCACTGAGCGTTGCGGCCTTCATAATATGCAGATCGACGGGGAGCAGGTGCGTCAGCACGTTTAGCGCCTCTCCAGGGCAGGATCTAATCGCTCCCGTAGTTCCGGTACAAGCTGCTCTTTGCAGTCTACCGAGTTTGGTGGTGTTGTAATCCCTCCTGAGAGCTTTCCACCAGACCAGAGCCCCGTATGATAGTATTGGACGTACAACCATCTTGAACATCCATATCATTAAATTTGGTCGGAGGCCCCACCTCCTCCCTATCATTTTCCTGCAGGAGTATAGTGCAAATCCTGCTTTGCTTATTCTGTGCTCTATGTTAAGCCTCCAGTTCAGCTTAGGGTCTAGAATTACCCCGAGATATCTGGCACTGGACGAAAGGGGTAGTGTTATATTCGCAAGATGAGGTCGTCTAAAAGTTGGTATCTTAGTACGAGTGGTAAACAGCATCAGTTCAGTTTTGCTAGGGTTAATGCTTAGTCCACGTCCCGTGCACCAAGCAGTTAACCTATCCAGGCCACCCTGAAGGATTGGATTCCACTAATCACGTCAGGGCACATCCCTGATGCCATTAAGACCACGTCGTCAGCATACGCAACCGTTTTGACTCCTCTCTGGTTAAGATCTGTTAAAGTGTCGTTGATGGCACAAACCCACAGTAGAGGCGACAGTACCCCCCCTGTGGAGTACCCCTGCTTACAAATTTTGTGAGGTGGGTGTTTCCGAGCGTCGCGCTTACCACCCTCGATTGGAGCATAGCAGTAACTCAGCTGCGTACCTGTGTGTTAACTCCAAGGTTTACCAGCGATTCCTCTATCGCATTCATCTTTATGTTATTAAAGGCACCTTCTATGTCCATGAAGGCTGCCAGTGTGTACTGCTTATACTCCAGTGACCTTTCCACTGTTCGTACTACCTCATGGAGGGCGGTCTCCGTTGACCTACCCTTTAGGTAAGCATGTTGGGCATCAGATAGCTTGTGTCCCACTTCCTCGCGTATGTGGAGGTCGAGCAACCGCTCGAAGGTTTTAAGTACAAAAGATGTCAGGCTTATAGGCCGGAAATCTTTCGCTGAGTCGTGACCTCTTTTCCCTACCTTCGGGATAAAGACGACTTTCACTCGTCTCCAACTGACGGGGATATAGTTCCAGACTAGGCAGGCCTTAAAAATTGCCTCTAGCCAGGGTAATACTGAGTCCTGTGACACCTGTAACATTATAGGAAGGATGCCATCTAGTCCCGGGGACTTGTATGGTGAGAAGCTTTTCACAGCCCATTTGAGCTTTTCTCTCGTTGTTGTCCTCGTTTATCGGAGTTAGGCATTGCACTGCATGTCTACCTCCTAACTCTGCATGCCTAGTCGAGGTGTCCTCTTCTGTGCATCCTGGGAAGTGTGTATTCAGCAGCAGGTCTAGGGCCTCCTCGGTACTTTCAGTCCAGGAGCCGTCTGGCTTCTTTATGAACGAGGGGCAGGTGTGGTCTCTGGACAACACCTTTCCTAGCCTTGCGGAATCCTTCGTTGTTTCTATAGCTGAGCAGAATTCCCTCCAACCCTTGTTTTTAGAATTTCTGATAGCTTTTTTATATTTTCTTAGACTATCCCATGATACAATAACAAGGTATGCCAGATAGGGAGAGTACTCTTCATGTACTATGAGATGTGAATGTCAAACGACAAAAATTAGAGGTGCTTATGAATGGGAGTAGTGCGCAGGGCTGCACAGAAAATACTGAAAAGCATACAGTTTTTACAATACACAGAAAAATTTTAATAGGTATCTTTTTCTTTGCAAAAAGTATAAAAATGCTCATATTTCTGCCAAAACTAAGTTTTGGACGTAAATAACATGTCCAGTACCAGCTACTTGCGGAAAAATAGAAACAAATTAGTTATGTTATTGTCTTCAACAGTTTGGTTTTATTAGAAGTTTTTTTTAAGTTCATTTTCTTTGAGTTTTTTGTTTAAAAATTTGATTCTGCAAAAAATTCTGCATTTGAAAAACAAGCTTTTTACATTTTCAGGTACGCAAATATCTTTGCTACTTTGTAGTAGCATTTCTCTTAGTGCGTGCTTCTGCACAACGCACACGAATTTCCCGGCATTATTAATTCACACGGACGATTTTGAATTTAAAAATGTTCAACACTCAATCACTTCTTGAAATGAAAAGCACAGAATCACAGCAAGGCGAAAAAGTTCCCAAAGCACAAATTAAAAATAACGGCATAAAATTTCGTCATAAGTCGGCGGAACATGCATGAAAAGAGAGAAAAGAAAAAGTCTTGCTTCGTGGAAAAGTGCACAAAGTCCAGAGCAAAGAAAGTCCAAAGAATAAACATAAATATAAATTATTTTTACTTAGTTTTTGTCTTTCCTGTAAAATTTGAAAAAGTGGATTTAGCACCTTTTCACTCTAAGGCAGCTAGTGCATATTTCTTGTTTGTTTAGCATGAACATTTCCAAAAGGTATGGTATGCATGGAAAAAGGTACTAAATTTCTAGCATACACGCAACTCCAGTATCTCTGTTTGACAGCATTTCCAAATGTAAACAAACGAAAAAAGAGGGAGATTCGTCTACTTGCCTTGTTATTGTACCATGGGCAATCTTTGTAACTTTGCCAGTTACCTGAGGAATAACTTAGGTTGAATGATCTTCGGACCTCCGATCTCAAGCGTGACAGGTCATCATTCCACCAAGGTGGAAATGATTTTTTTGAGTATTTAACAGGACAAGACGTTTTGAACGCGGAAGCCATCGCGTTTTCCAACTGCCCGATTCTATAATCAATGTCTCCTACCGAGGAGATATTGACTGGGGGGGCCCTCCCTATCCTGTTACGGATCATACCAGCGAAGCGATTCCAGTTGGTACGTCTGGGATTGCGATATGGTGCAGGTGCTTCAACCAGAAGATCCAAATCGAAGAGTATCCAGGCGTGATCCGAAAAGGATTTCTTGCTGGATACCCTCCATTTGTTCACACCCACCTGTCCGTTATCCGTCAGTAGAGTAACGTCGAGAACCTCTTCCCACCCACTGAAGCCATCAGTGTCGTCAGTGCTGTGGTGAGGTAAAAGGTACATGTTGAGGTGTTCCAACAACTTTTGGGCGTCGACAATCTCGTCTGCATCCTCTTCTTCCGGATTAGAGGAGCGGAAGACCTTCAGTCTGGCGTGCCGTACGCCGAACCGCAGTTTAAACTCTGCCTTCTCCAGGGCAGGTAGACTTTCCTCACTGATAACCAGGAGGAAGGATAGGCTGTTCTTTTGCGGAGCCTCCGCTTTTATGACCTGCCAGTCTGTCATTGGCACTGTCGGGTTATGTGCCTGCAAGTAGGGGACAAGCCTACCACTGTCCAAGGACATATTGGTCTCTTCGGGATTTCGCTGGCGGGGATTAACTTGAGCCTCAAGCTTCCAGTGGCCTCTCCAATCTTGGGGATGCAGCCCTCCAGGAAATCCTTAGAGAATTGGTCATCGCATTTGATTACCCGATACCCGCGAACAACTTCGGCCGAGCCGAAACCGGGGAGAGGCACCTTCGGGTTCGCTGTCAGGTTGCTCATCACATGGTCCATGACCATCTGTGTCAACCTGACCTCAATCTCTCCCCATTTCTCCAAGACTTCTTTGCCGCGGTTTGTGGTGGCATCAACCAATGCTACCTGCAGGTTATCCCGTGCCACGTCACTAAAGACGCGTCTCGTCCCTGCGTCGGTTGCACCGGCAACCTTCGCCTTTTTCGTCTCGCGATTCGAGCTATCGTGGGCAGACCGGTTGCGTTTTGTCGCTGTAGCTTTCGGCAGGGTCGCCTGGTACGCCAAGTACTCGTCGACAACCTTTTGAAACCGTACCTTATCCTCCGCGTCCTTGGGATGAGCAGTACCAGCAGCCTCGTTTTTGCTAATCCTACCGAGGATAGCTAAGGCTCTCTGGTACTGCTTATACCTGGACGGTTCCTTAGGATTAGCCGGTTTCTTCATGGCTTTCGCGGCCGCTGCCGATGTTGTTGGTTTCTCAGTGGAAGGGGTGCTGTGGCCCACAGCGCCTACTCCCACTGAGGAAATGATGGTTTCCTGGCTCGATGCCAGGAGGTCGTCTTCGGAGGAAGTGCCCACCTCTCTCCTGTCCGTCAGTCGTTTGTTCCTATCCGTTTGTCGTTTGTCCGAGTCCTTTCTCCGTTTGTCCGTGTCCGTCGTCCGTCCGTCTACTTCTACTTCCGAGGCTTGTGTTTGTGGTGTCGACATTCTGTTTCGTACGGTCACCTGCCCGACCTGGCGGGCTGTGCGTGGCACCAATGTGAGTGCCAGCACGGTGACCAAGGCGGGAATGGGGAAAGGGAGGGTCCGTCACGGTAGAGCCCCTTACCGTGATAAGGCCACCGTTCCTTCCTGAGGCGGCCAGGTATCAGGAAAGCTCCGTTCGAATACAGCCGATATACGCCCTGGCTGCAAATCAGTCCGATGGGCACGGGTCGCATGACACCCCGGATTAGGGAGGTTCCGCTGTGCTACCTTAGCCGACTACGACCAGAACCAGATCTAGAAGTAGCCGTTTCCAGCCGTCACCACGTGGAGGTGTTAGCACACGCTTCCATCAGCCAGCTCAGTTACGGCACGTACACTTTCCAGTGTTACATGTTGATCCCCCTGAGTGACTGACGGCATGACGGCCTCTTCAGAAATGTACAGAAATATTTTATAAAAACCCAGTAGCAGTGACTTTATAAGAAAAGTCCTAGTCCTGAAAAAAAAACATATTTCCCCTCCATAACAGCAGGTAAGAAGCCCATATTTAGTTTAGTAGTATTTAGAGTCTATCAAAGAAGAAAGCGGGATTTCCGGGACGATGTGTTATTATCCAACCAATAATAATAATACATGTCCGGTCAACTGACTAACATTCCAATCAGGAGTAAGTGAGATAGCCGTCTTCATCTTCTTGACGATTACGAGACTAAGGCCTGGCTACCCGCAACCAACCGTGAATGAACCGTGTGCGTGTGAATTTTTTTTGAAAAGAAAAGTTGAAAAAAATTGGTTTTTCTTTCGGTGTTTGCTGCAACGGTGATTTGAACTCGCGGAGTCTTGACTCGCGGCCAACGCACTAGCCAGCTGAGCTACGGCGGCTGCCGCGGCGGCGGCGGTGAAATAGCCATTAAAAACAAAATATTTGGAGAATATTAAGGTGCTCGGAGGCCCGGGGCAACGACGGTTGAGGGGCCCCCACAAAACGGTGCGGAATAAGTTTCCGTACAAAAAAGAATAATAAATAAATAATAATAATAATAATAATAAATGAGGGGAATTTCCGGTTAAGGGGGTCGTCTACGTACAAAGTTTTAAAAAATCTTTTTTTTTTTTACATAATTTTCATTTGGAAGACGTGAGGAATATTATTTCCAAAGGATTTGGGTAAACTCTTCACGGTTATTGAGCTGTATAGCATTGAGCACGCTCGCTCACGGTGTTTCCGCACGCTCCCTGTGAACTTTAAACGCGTTTTCCCGAAAGTCGTATTTTTCTAACTTACTTGCACGATTTTAAGAAAAGTTTTACACGCATCGATTTGATTTCTTTTTCTACTTGCTCAGAAAACATGTCGCTATGATTAGACACGAGCTTTTGACAAAATATTGTTTTTTTTATTATAACAGGCAATAAACATTTGAAAAAAAGGGAAAAAATAACTTTTTTTTCAAAAATGTCCACCATTTCGAGAGATTTTTGAATTTTACAAAAAGCTCGTGTCTAAGTATAGCTGATGTAATATCAATTATAGATTAGTTTCATTTTTTGTTGTAGGTTACGTGGTTGGGAAGGGAAATTGATATCAAAGTTCTGATGAGGGCAGGTTCAAGGTCATCTGGCACTTGAATATGTAGAAATATAATTTTTATGATCTTGCCTCTTGAAAGATTACGATTAAATAAACAAAAATCAAAAAAAAGTAAGTAAATATCTTTTTTCGTTCCTTCGTAATAAATTAAAAAAAAGGGTCAAAATCGGGCCACTACGTAGACGACCCCCTTAAGCCTTTTTCTATATTTTGTATTTCCACTGAACGTATATGTGCTTGAAAATTTATAGAAAGCAATAGAATCCAAGAGAGAAAAATTAAAAATGGATAAAAGGATAATCTTACTAAATCTTTCCAAAATTGATAACAACGTTCGTGAAATTAGGAAAACTTTTGGGAGAGCACATTCGTCATTTCACAAAGCCATCTTAAATCTCGAAACAAAATAGAAAATCTTGCTTCGTTACTACGATCTGGCCATTTTTTTAAGCTACCCGAGCAGGAGGATTAGATTGTTTTGTGATCAGCGGATCATAACACTACTTGAAAACAAATTGGTCAATCGCGTGCACCTAAAAATAAAAGTGTTTTCTAGACTAACTTTGGCCGCTGAATTTCGTATTCATATACTGAAAATCCAAAAATTTTTTAAGAAGCGTTTTCGAAAAATCTTCGAAAAACGAGTTTTTTTCTTGTTGTTTCAGTGATGAGCACATATCATCTAAAAGAATTATCCGATTAACACGAGCTGCCCGTCGTTCAGAAGATAATACCTTAGCCTTTTAGTGATATATAGATTGTCCAGATGAGATTTGGGGAAGTTACTCACGGTGAAAGTTGTAACAAAGTGAATTTTTCGACGAATTTAAAAAATCATACATTTTAAACTAAAATTAAATATATACTATTTTAGCAAATATTCAGCTCATCATCAATAGAATTGAAAGAAAAATGATAAAGTTATGATGCAGTGAGTGAAAACGCCAACTTTGCATTTATTACCCCGTGCGAAAAAAATTTTTTTTAGCCGAGATCCATCCAAATTTTGATATAGACGTGAAACTAGAGACCATTTATAGTTTCCTGGCATAGTCAGTATTAAATTTTTTTACCCAAAGTCCTTTTAAAAGGACTTTACAATTTTAAGGACATACACATTTAAATTTTTTTTTAAATATATGCGGTAGTTCAATGATGAAGATATGGGTATCAAATGAAAAAAGAAAATTGTCTCCTTTTAACTAAATTTTCTATTTTGAACTTTCAGGAGCAAAATATGTCAGGTATGGAAATCATACATGTTTTGGATTTCAGTCTGTAGATTCATATATCTAAATTTTATTCTATTTCAAAGTTCTAGTCGAGAAAACACTTTTATTGTTAGGTGCATTTTTGGTGTCGAGTAGTGTAATCTAAATCTTCAGAAATGTTGGTTGGTTGGTTGGTTCAAGTGGCGATGCTCCAGCATCCAATTAGCGCGTTAGCGCCGTTTTGATACCACTGTTCCTGGTAGGTACCCTAAGGTGTATTGTGTGGTGTCATCTGGACTTATATGTATTTATCCGTACATATCTTTATATCCAGTCCGAGAGGTTAATGAACGAGAGTAGTGAGTTTACGCTGCACTTCGCTATCTCCTCGAAACTTTGAAATATCGGTTTTCCCAGCGTTTTCCATCTCCTTCTTGCTAAGGCCGGACAGGCGGAGAGGAAATGGTGAACGGTTTCTTTCTCAATCGGGTTTTCACAGCTGTGGCAGCTGGTGTTGTATGGTATCCCCATTTTTGCCGCGTGCTCTCCAATGGGCCAGTGGCCAGTGATGACTGCCGTCAGTCTTGCCACATCCCGTCGGCCTTTGTTCAAGAGCTCCGCGGTCCTATTCTTATCGTATGTTGGCCACAGTGATCTGCTGATCTTGTAGGATTCCATCCTCTGCCATCTAGTGTTGGCTTTGGCGAGGAAGTCCTTCGAGACCCCGTTCTTGATAGAGCCCATTGGGACGTGAACCGTCAGCGCCTCGCTCTCATCAAGAGCGGAGCCTCTTCGAGCCAGCTCATCGGCTCTTTCGTTCCCGTCAATGTTGTTGTGCCCTGGCACCCATATCAGGGTAACTCTGAACCGCTGAGCTAGCTCTATCAGGAGATTCCTGCATTCCCGCACTAGTTTTGACGATAGAGTCGACGATTCCAGTGCCTTAACCGTAGCTAGGCTGTCGATAAGTATTGTTATGTGACTTTTGTAAGATGTGTCCATCAATGCCATCTTGCACGCTTCTCTTATAGCGAGCACTTCCGCCTGGAAAACGCTTGCTGTGTTGGGGAGGCGGAAAGACACGTTTATCTTTAGATGTTCGGAGAAAACCCCCGCTCCTACTCCGCATTCCATTTTGGAGCCATCAGTATAGATTGTGGTACTCAGGTTATTTAGGATGTTCCCTCTCTTCCATTCTAGACGAGAGGGGGTACGGATATCATAATGTCTCCCAAAGACCATGGTAGGAATTGCATAATCCGTCGTTGTAGGTAGGCACCTTTGCCCTTGTGATAAAAGACTGCCGTGGCCATACGGTCTGTCCTTCCAGCAACCTGTTTCTCTCAGTCTCAGAGCACTGAGCGTTGCGGCCTTCATAATATGCAGATCGACGGGGAGCAGGTGCGTCAGCACGTTTAGCGCCTCTCCAGGGCAGGATCTAATCGCTCCCGTAGTTCCGGTACAAGCTGCTCTTTGCAGTCTACCGAGTTTGGTGGTGTTGTAATCCCTCCTGAGAGCTTTCCACCAGACCAGAGCCCCGTATGATAGTATTGGACGTACAACCATCTTGAACATCCATATCATTAAATTTGGTCGGAGGCCCCACCTCCTCCCTATCATTTTCCTGCAGGAGTATAGTGCAAATCCTGCTTTGCTTATTCTGTGCTCTATGTTAAGCCTCCAGTTCAGCTTAGGGTCTAGAATTACCCCGAGATATCTGGCACTGGACGAAAGGGGTAGTGTTATATTCGCAAGATGAGGTCGTCTAAAAGTTGGTATCTTAGTACGAGTGGTAAACAGCATCAGTTCAGTTTTGCTAGGGTTAAGGCTTAGTCCACGTCCCGTGCACCAAGCAGTTAACCTATCCAGGCCACCCTGAAGGATTGGATTCCACTAATCACGTCAGGGCACATCCCTGATGCCATTAAGACCACGTCGTCAGCATACGCAACCGTTTTGACTCCTCTCTGGTTAAGATCTGTTAAAGTGTCGTTGATGGCACAAACCCACAGTAGAGGCGACAGTACCCCCCCCTGTGGAGTACCCCTGCTTACAAATTTTGTGAGGTGGGTGTTTCCGAGCGTCGCGCTTACCACCCTCGATTGGAGCATAGCAGTAACTCAGCTGCGTACCTGTGTGTTAACTCCAAGGTTTACCAGCGATTCCTCTATCGCATTCATCTTTATGTTATTAAAGGCACCTTCTATGTCCATGAAGGCTGCCAGTGTGTACTGCTTATACTCCAGTGACCTTGCCACTGTTCGTACTACCTCATGGAGGGCGGTCTCCGTTGACCTACCCTTTAGGTAAGCATGTTGGGCATCAGATAGCTTGTGTCCCACTTCCTCGCGTATGTGGAGGTCGAGCAACCGCTCGAAGGTTTTAAGTACAAAAGATGTCAGGCTTATAGGCCGGAAATCTTTCGCTGAGTCGTGACCTCTTTTCCCTACCTTCGGGATAAAGACGACTTTCACTCGTCTCCAACTGACGGGGATATAGTTCCAGACTAGGCAGGCCTTAAAAATTGCCTCTAGCCAGGGTAATACTGAGTCCTGTGACACCTGTAACATTATAGGAAGGATGCCATCTAGTCCCGGGGACTTGTATGGTGAGAAGCTTTTCACAGCCCATTTGAGCTTTTCTCTCGTTGTTGTCCTCGTTTATCGGAGTTAGGCATTGCACTGCATGTCTACCTCCTAACTCTGCATGCCTAGTCGAGGTGTCCTCTTCTGTGCATCCTGGGAAGTGTGTATTCAGCAGCAGGTCTAGGGCCTCCTCGGTACTTTCAGTCCAGGAGCCGTCTGGCTTCTTTATGAACGAGGGGCAGGTGTGGTCTCTGGACAACACCTTTCCTAGCCTTGCGGAATCCTTCGTTGTTTCTATAGCTGAGCAGAATTCCCTCCAACCCTTGTTTTTAGAATTTCTGATAGCTTTTTTATATTTTCTTAGACTATCCCATGGTACAATAACAAGGTAAGATTAAGATTAAGATTGATTGGGGCTAGACATTGGCTGTCTATGGCACTGCGTTCATTTTGAACTATTGTGCCTTGACCGAGTTCAGTACTGGAAGAGACTATTTCCTCCTATTTTCTCAAAGAACATTTTAATTCTTGCGAGATCAATTTCAGACAGATGAGTAGTCTGTAATATTTCCTTGCCTAGTGCCTGCTTTCTTGCATGGACTAAGGCCGGGCATTCAGTTATCAGGTGTATGGAAGTCTCGTCGTCCTCCATGCAAAATCTACATATTTCACTGTCTGTTAATTTCAGACGGGTCTTATGTTTGTTTAGCAGACAGTGTCCGCTGATTACTCCTGTCATGAGTTTTAGTTCCGGTCTGCTCAAGCGTAGGAGAAACTTTGCATTTCTGCTTGAGTATCGCGGGAAAAAGGCTTTGGTACATTCCATACCAATTGATTTTGACCATCTTGCATTTGCTTTGATCAAGTATTCTTGCTTAATACAACCTTTGTAATGAGATTTGCTGACACCTAAGATCGGTTCGGGTCCAAATGGTCGCTTTCCAGCTCCCTCCCTTGCCAATCTGTCTGCATCCTCATTACCGTCATAGCCGCAATGTGCTGGAATCCAGTGTACTATTACTCGATTTCCTGTTGATAGTTGTTGGAGAAGATTAGCTGTCTCCCATACCAACTTAGAGGTAAATGTCGACGCGTGCAAGGCTCTTATTGCGGCCTGGCTGTCTGACATTATGATAATCCTTTTCCGATGAGGGTGAAGGTTCAGAATTTCTCTGGCACACTGATTGATAGCACAGACTTCCGCTTGGAAGACGGTTGCCAAACTACCAAGGCTGACTGACATTTGGGTACTGGAACTATATATCCCAGATCCTGTGCCTTCTCCAGTCTTGGATCCATCAGTGTACCAGATAATGTCATCACAGGTAAGACTGATTTTTGAATTGTCCCAGTCTATTCTGTTAGGAATATGTGTCTTATATTTCCTGTCAAAGATGTGTCGCGGAGGCATTGAGTCAAGAGGCAACCAAAAGCTTCCGTCTCGCCTCCGTTCTTTAACAATGGAGCGGTGACCGCTTGCATGTAGATCCTGTGGTATGAATCCACTATGCATCAGTCTATGTATACTAATGACCGCATTCATTTGTACGGTTAGGTCCAACGGCAAAACTCCCAATAGTACATTGAGGGCAGCTGTTGGCGTCGTGCGAAGGCAGCCAGTGATGCAGGAGTTAATTACTCTTTGCAACCGTTCCAGTCTGTTCGCAGTCGTTTTCTCTGTGGTTTTTTTCCACCATACTATCGCCCCATAGGTGATAATGGGGAGGATGACTAGGGTGTAGATTTTTTGAAGCCATATCGGCTTCGTTCCCCAGTTTTTGCCACAGATTCGTTTACAAGTCCAGAGAGCGTTGCCCGCCTTCTGAATAGTACGATTCATGTGAGGTTTCCAGTTCAATTTACTGTCTAGAGTTACCCCAAGGTATTTGGCTTCTTTTACGAAGCCTACATCTTTGCCAAAAACCTTTATCGGTCTCAGGTCATATTTCCTTTTGAGTGTGAACGGTACGAAGATTGTCTTATCAGGGTTTACCGATAGATTCTGCTGGGCGCACCAGTTCTCTACAATTTTTATTGCACCCTGTAGTAGATCAGAGACGGTCTGCCCGTCTTTGCCTCTAACCGCAATAACCAGGTCATCAGCATAGGCAATAACGTCATAGCCTCGATCCGAGAGGATGCGGATTAATCCGTTAATGACCATGGACCAGAGTAGAGGAGATAGTACGCCCCCCTGGGGACAGCCCCGGACCGTTCTGGCTAGGATCTTGATGCCATTTAAGTCGGACTGTATTAGTCTGCTTTTGAGCATCGTGGAGATCCACCTTATAAGTGCAGTCGGCACTAGAAGTACCTCTAAAGCAGATCCTATAGCTTCATAGGTGGTGTTGTTGAAAGCCCCCTCTATGTCTAGGAAACCTACTAAACAGATTTCTTTCTCGTCAAGGGATTTTTCGATTTTGCTGACCAGGGCAGATAGGGCTGTTTCCGTAGACCTGCCTTTTCGGTAAGCATGTTGGTGTGCACTTAGAGGATTTCGGATAAGGACTTCGTCTCTGAGGTATCTCTCTATTACCTTCTCCATACCCTTAAGTACACATGACATCAAGCTTATAGGCCTGAAGGACTTTGGATCCTTTTTGTTTGACTTTCCGGCTTTAGGAAGGTAGACAACATTCACTGTTCTCCACACCTCCGGAACGTAGCCAAGCGCCAAACTGCATGTGTATATTTTCGAAAGAATGGGCAACAGACTGTCTGGTCCTCTTTGTAACAGCGCCGGGAAGATAACAAGGTATGCCAGATAGGGAGAGTACTCTTCATGTACTATGAGATGTGAATGTCAAACGACAAAAATTAGAGGTGCTTATGAATGGGAGTAGTGCGCAGGGCTGCACAGAAAATACTGAAAAGCATACAGTTTTTACAATACACAGACAAATTTTAATAGGTATCTTTTTCTTTGCAAAAAGTATAAAAATGCTCATATTTCTGCCAAAACTAAGTTTTGGACGTAAATAACATGTCCGGTACCAGCTACTTGCGGAAAAATAGAAACAAATTAGTTATGTTATTGTCTTCAACAGTTTGGTTTTATTAGAAGTTTTTTTTAAGTTCATTTTCTTTGAGTTTTTTGTTTAAAAATTTGATTCTGCAAAAAATTCTGCATTTGAAAAACAAGCTTTTTACATTTTCAGGTACGCAAATATCTTTGCTACTTTGTAGTAGCATTTCTCTTAGTGCGTGCTTCTGCACAACGCACACGAATTTCCCGGCATTATTAATTCACACGGACGATTTTGAATTTAAAAATGTTCAACACTCAATCACTTCTTGAAATGAAAAGCACAGAATCACAGCAAGGCGAAAAAGTTCCCAAAGCACAAATTAAAAATAACGGCATAAAATTTCGTCATAAGTCGGCGGAACATGCATGAAAAGAGAGAAAAGAAAAAGTCTTGCTTCGTGGAAAAGTGCACAAAGTCCAGAGCAAAGAAAGTCCAAAGAATAAACATAAATATAAATTATTTTTACTTAGTTTTTGTCTTTCCTGTAAAATTTGAAAAAGTGGATTTAGCACCTTTTCACTCTAAGGCAGCTAGTGCATATTTCTTGTTTGTTTAGCATGAACATTTCCAAAAGGTATGGTATGCATGGAAAAAGGTACTAAATTTCTAGCGTACACGCAACTCCAGTATCTCTGTTTGACAGCATTTCCAAATGTAAACAAACGAAAAAAGAGGGAGATTCGTCTACTTGGCATACCTTGTTATTGTACCATGGGCAATCTTTGTAACTTTGCCAGTTACCTGAGGAATAACTTAGGTTGAATGATCTTCGGACCTCCGATCTCAAGCGTGACAGGTCATCATTCCACCAAGGTGGAAATGATTTTTTTGAGTATTTAACAGGACAAGACGTTTTGAACGCGGAAGCCATCGCGTTTTCCAACTGCCCGATTCTATAATCAATGTCTCCTACCGAGGAGATATTGACTGGGGGGGCCCTCCCTATCCTGTTACGGATCATACCAGCGAAGCGATTCCAGTTGGTACGTCTGGGATTGCGATATGGTGCAGGTGCTTCAACCAGAAGATCCAAATCGAAGAGTATCCATGCGTGATCCGAAAAGGATTTCTTGCTGGATACCCTCCATTTGTTCACACCCACCTGTCCGTTATCCGTCAGTAGAGTAACGTCGAGAACCTCTTCCCACCCACTGAAGCCATCAGTGTCGTCAGTGCTGTGGTGAGGTAAAAGGTACATGTTGAGGTGTTCCAACAACTTTTGGGCGTCGACAATCTCGTCTGCATCCTCTTCTTCCGGATTAGAGGAGCGGAAGACCTTCAGTCTGGCGTGCCGTACGCCGAACCGCAGTTTAAACTCTGCCTTCTCCAGGGCAGGTAGGCTTTCCTCACTGATAACCAGGAGGAAGGATAGGCTGTTCTTTTGCGGAGCCTCCGCTTTTATGACCTGCCAGTCTGTCATTGGCACTGTCGGGTTATGTGCCTGCAAGTAGGGGACAAGCCTACCACTGTCCAAGGACATATTGGGCAACCAAATGCGCGCCCTTGGTCTCTTCGGGATTTCGCTGGCGGGGATTAACTTGAGCCTCAAGCTTCCAGTGGCCTCTCCAATCTTGGGGATGCAGCCCTCCAGGAAATCCTTAGAGAATTGGTCATCGCATTTGATTACCCGATACCCGCGAACAACTTCGGCCGAGCCGAAACCGGGGAGAGGCACCTTCGGGTTCGCTGTCAGGTTGCTCATCACATGGTCCATGACCATCTGTGTCAACCTGACCTCAATCTCTCCCCATTTCTCCAAGACTTCTTTGCCGCGGTTTGTGGTGGCATCAACCAATGCTACCTGCAGGTTATCCCGTGCCACGTCACTAAAGACGCGTCTCGTCCCTGCGTCGGTTGCACCGGCAACCTTCGCCTTTTTCGTCTCGCGATTCGAGCTATCGTGGGCAGACCGGTTGCGTTTTGTCGCTGTAGCTTTCGGCAGGGTCGCCTGGTACGCCAAGTACTCGTCGACAACCTTTTGAAACCGTACCTTATCCTCCGCGTCCTTGGGATGAGCAGTACCAGCAGCCTCGTTTTTGCTAATCCTACCGAGGATAGCTAAGGCTCTCTGGTACTGCTTATACCTGGACGGTTCCTTAGGATTAGCCGGTTTCTTCATGGCTTTCGCGGCCGCTGCCGATGTTGTTGGTTTCTCAGTGGAAGGGGTGCTGTGGCCCACAGCGCCTACTCCCACTGAGGAAATGATGGTTTCCTGGCTCGATGCCAGGAGGTCGTCTTCGGAGGAAGTGCCCACCTCTCTCCTGTCCGTCAGTCGTTTGTTCCTATCCGTTTGTCGTTTGTCCGAGTCCTTTCTCCGTTTGTCCGTGTCCGTCGTCCGTCCGTCTACTTCTACTTCCGAGGCTTGTGTTTGTGGTGTCGACATTCTGTTTCGTACGGTCACCTGCCCGACCTGGCGGGCTGTGCGTGGCACCAATGTGAGTGCCAGCACGGTGACCAAGGCGGGAATGGGGAAAGGGAGGGTCCGTCACGGTAGAGCCCCTTACCGTGATAAGGCCACCGTTCCTTCCTGAGGCGGCCAGGTATCAGGAAAGCTCCGTTCGAATACAGCCGATATACTCCCTGGCTGCAAATCAGTCCGATGGGCACGGGTCGCATGACACCCCGGATTAGGGAGGTTCCGCTGTGCTACCTTAGCCGACTACGACCAGAACCAGATCTAGAAGTAGCCGTTTCCAGCCGTCACCACGTGGAGGTGTTAGCACACGCTTCCATCAGCCAGCTCAGTTACGGCACGTACACTTTCCAGTGTTACATGTTGATCCCCCTGAGTGACTGACGGCATGACGGCCTCTTCAGAAATGTACAGACATATTTTATAAAAACCCAGTAGCAGTGACTTTATAAGAAAAGTCCTAGTCCTGAAAAAAAAAACATATTTCCCCTCCATAACAGCAGGTAAGAAGCCCATATTTAGTTTAGTAGTATTTAGAGTCTATCAAAGAAGAAAGCGGGATTTCCGGGGCGATGTGTTATTATCCAACCAATAATAATAATACATGTCCGGTCAACTGACTAACATTCCAATCAGGAGTAAGTGAGATAGCCGTCTTCATCTTCTTGACGATTACGAGACTAAGGCCTGGCTACCCGCAACCAACCGTGAATGAACCGTGTGCGTGTGAATTTTTTTTGAAAAGAAAAGTTGAAAAAAATTGGTTTTTCTTTCGGTGTTTGCTGCAACGGTGATTTGAACTCGCGGAGTCTTGACTCGCGGCCAACGCACTAGCCAGCTGAGCTACGGCGGCTGCCGCGGCGGCGGCGGTGAAATAGCCATTAAAAACAAAATATTTGGAGAATATTAAGGTGCTCGGAGGCCCGGGGCAACGACGGTTGAGGGGCCCCCACAAAACGGTGCGGAATAAGTTTCCGTACAAAAAAATAATAATAAATAAATAATAATAATAATAATAATAAATGAGGGGAATTTCCGGTTAAGGGGGTCGTCTACGTACAAAGTTTTAAAAAATCTTTTTTTTTTTTACATAATTTTCATTTGGAAGACGTGAGGAATGTTATTTCCAAAGGATTTGGGTAAACTCTTCACGGTTATTGAGCTGTATAGCATTGAGCACGCTCGCTCACGGTGTTTCCGCACGCTCCCTGTGAACTTTAAACGCGTTTTCCCGAAAGTCGTATTTTTCTAACTTACTTGCACGATTTTAAGAAAAGTTTTACACGCATCGATTTGATTTCTTTTTCTACTTGCTCAGAAAACATGTCGCTATGATTAGACACGAGCTTTTGACAAAATATTGTTTTTTTTATTATAACAGGCAATAAACATTTGAAAAAAAGGGAAAAAATAACTTTTTTTTCAAAAATGTCCACCATTTCGAGAGATTTTTGAATTTTACAAAAAGCTCGTGTCTAAGTATAGCTGATGTAATATCAATTATAGATTAGTTTCATTTTTTGTTGTAGGTTACGTGGTTGGGAAGGGAAATTGATATCAAAGTTCTGATGAGGGCAGGTTCAAGGTCATCTGGCACTTGAATATGTAGAAATATAATTTTTATGATCTTGCCTCTTGAAAGATTACGATTAAATAAACAAAAATCAAAAAAAAGTAAGTAAATATCTATTTTCGTTCCTTCGTAATAAATTAAAAAAAAGGGTCAAAATCGGGCCACTACGTAGACGACCCCCTTAAGCCTTTTTCTATATTTTGTATTTCCACTGAACGTATATGTGCTTGAAAATTTATAGAAAGCAATAGAATCCAAGAGAGAAAAATTAAAAATGGATAAAAGGATAATCTTACTAAATCTTTCCAAAATTGATAACAACGTTCGTGAAATTAGGAAAACTTTTGGGAGAGCACATTCGTCATTTCACAAAGCCATCTTAAATCTCGAAACAAAATAGAAAATCTTGCTTCGTTACTACGATCTGGCCATTTTTTAAGCTACCCGAGCAGGAGGATTAGATTGTTTTGTGATCAGCGGATCATAACACTACTTGAAAACAAATTGGTCAATCGCGTGCACCTAAAAATAAAAGTGTTTTCTAGACTAACTTTGGCCGCTGAATTTCGTATTCATATACTGAAAATCCAAAAATTTTTTAAGAAGCGTTTTCGAAAAATCTTCGAAAAACGAGTTTTTTTCTTGTTGTTTCAGTGATGAGCACATATCATCTAAAAGAATTATCCGATTAACACGAGCTGCCCGTCGTTCAGAAGATAATACCTTAGCTTTTTAGTGATATATAGATTGTCCAGATGAGATTTGGGGAAGTTACTCACGGTGAAAGTTGTAACAAAGTGAATTTTTCGACGAAATTAAAAAATCATACATTTTAAACTAAAATTAAATATATACTATTTTAGCAAATATTCAGCTCATCATCAATAGAATTGAAAGAAAAATGATAAAGTTATGATGCAGTGAGTGAAAACGCCAACTTTGCATTTATTACCCCGTGCGAAAAAAATTTTTTTTAGCCGAGATCCATCCAAATTTTGATATAGACGTGAAACTAGAGACCATTTATAGTTTCCTGGCATAGTCAGTATTAAATTTTTTTACCCAAAGTCCTTTTAAAAGGACTTTACAATTTTAAGGACATACACATTTAAATTTTTTTTTAAATATATGCGGTAGTTCAATGATGAAGATATGGGTATCAAATGAAAAAAGAAAATTGTCTCCTTTTAACTAAATTTTCTATTTTGAACTTTCAGGAGCAAAATATGTCAGGTATGGAAATCATACATGTTTTGGATTTCAGTCTGTAGATTCATATATCTAAATTTTATTCTATTTCAAAGTTCTAGTCGAGAAAACACTTTTATTGTTAGGTGCATTTTTGGTGTCGAGTAGTGTAATCTAAATCTTCAGAAATGTTGGTTGGTTGGTTGGTTCAAGTGGCGATGCTCCAGCATCCAATTAGCGCGTTAGCGCCGTTTTGATACCACTGTTCCTGGTAGGTACCCTAAGGTGTATTGTGTGGTGTCATCTGGACTTATATGTATTTATCCGTACATATCTTTATATCCAGTCCGAGAGGTTAATGAACGAGAGTAGTGAGTTTACGCTGCACTTCGCTATCTCCTCGAAACTTTGAAATATCGGTTTTCCCAGCGTTTTCCATCTCCTTCTTGCTAAGGCCGGACAGGCGCAGAGGAAATGGTGAACGGTTTCTTTCTCAATCGGGTTTTCACAGCTGTGGCAGCTGGTGTTGTATGGTATCCCCATTTTTGCCGCGTGCTCTCCAATGGGCCAGTGGCCAGTGATGACTGCCGTCAGTCTTGCCACATCCCGTCGGCCTTTGTTCAAGAGCTCCGCGGTCCTATTCTTATCGTATGTTGGCCACAGTGATCTGCTGATCTTGTAGGATTCCATCCTCTGCCATCTAGTGTTGGCTTTGGCGAGGAAGTCCTTCGAGACCCCGTTCTTGATAGAGCCCATTGGGACGTGAACCGTCAGCGCCTCGCTCTCATCAAGAGCGGAGCCTCTTCGAGCCAGCTCATCGGCTCTTTCGTTCCCGTCAATGTTGTTGTGCCCTGGCACCCATATCAGGGTAACTCTGAACCGCTGAGCTAGCTCTATCAGGAGATTCCTGCATTCCCGCACTAGTTTTGACGATAGAGTCGACGATTCCAGTGCCTTAACCGTAGCTAGGCTGTCGATAAGTATTGTTATGTGACTTTTGTAAGATGTGTCCATCAATGCCATCTTGCACGCTTCTCTTATAGCGAGCACTTCCGCCTGGAAAACGCTTGCTGTGTTGGGGAGGCGGAAAGACACGTTTATCTTTAGATGTTCGGAGAAAACCCCCGCTCCTACTCCGCATTCCATTTTGGAGCCATCAGTATAGATTGTGGTACTCAGGTTATTTAGGATGTTCCCTCTCTTCCATTCTAGACGAGAGGGGGTACGGATATCATAATGTCTCCCAAAGACCATGGTAGGAATTGCATAATCCGTCGTTGTAGGTAGGCACCTTTGCCCTTGTGATAAAAGACTGCCGTGGCCATACGGTCTGTCCTTCCAGCAACCTGTTTCTCTCAGTCTCAGAGCACTGAGCGTTGCGGCCTTCATAATATGCAGATCGACGGGGAGCAGGTGCGTCAGCACGTTTAGCGCCTCTCCAGGGCAGGATCTAATCGCTCCCGTAGTTCCGGTACAAGCTGCTCTTTGCAGTCTACCGAGTTTGGTGGTGTTGTAATCCCTCCTGAGAGCTTTCCACCAGACCAGAGCTCCGTATGATAGTATTGGACGTACAACCATCTTGAACATCCATATCATTAAATTTGGTCGGAGGCCCCACCTCCTCCCTATCATTTTCCTGCAGGAGTATAGTGCAAATCCTGCTTTGCTTATTCTGTGCTCTATGTTAAGCCTCCAGTTCAGCTTAGGGTCTAGAATTACCCCGAGATATCTGGCACTGGACGAAAGGGGTAATGTTATATTCGCAAGATGAGGTCGTCTAAAAGTTGGTATCTTAGTACGAGTGGTAAACAGCATCAGTTCAGTTTTGCTAGGGTTAATGCTTAGTCCACGTCCCGTGCACCAAGCAGTTAACCTATCCAGGCCACCCTGAAGGATTGGATTCCACTAATCACGTCAGGGCACATCCCTGATGCCATTAAGACCACGTCGTCAGCATACGCAACCGTTTTGACTCCTCTCTGGTTAAGATCTGTTAAAGTGTCGTTGATGGCACAAACCCACAGTAGAGGCGACAGTACCCCCCCTGTGGAGTACCCCTGCTTACAAATTTTGTGAGGTGGGTGTTTCCGAGCGTCGCGCTTACCACCCTCGATTGGAGCATAGCAGTAACTCAGCTGCGTACCTGTGTGTTAACTCCAAGGTTTACCAGCGATTCCTCTATCGCATTCATCTTTATGTTATTAAAGGCACCTTCTATGTCCATGAAGGCTGCCAGTGTGTACTGCTTATACTCCAGTGACCTTTCCACTGTTCGTACTACCTCATGGAGGGCGGTCTCCGTTGACCTACCCTTTAGGTAAGCATGTTGGGCATCAGATAGCTTGTGTCCCACTTCCTCGCGTATGTGGAGGTCGAGCACCCGCTCGAAGGTTTTAAGTACAAAAGATGTCAGGCTTATAGGCCGGAAATCTTTCGCTGAGTCGTGACCTCTTTTCCCTACCTTCGGGATAAAGACGACTTTCACTCGTCTCCAACTGACGGGGATATAGTTCCAGACTAGGCAGGCCTTAAAAATTGCCTCTAGCCAGGGCAATACTGAGTCCTGTGACACCTGTAACATTATAGGAAGGATGCCATCTAGTCCCGGGGACTTGTATGGTGAGAAGCATTTCACAGCCCATGTGAGCTTTTCTCTCGTTGTTGTCCTCGTTTATCGGAGTTAGGCATTGCACTGCATGTCTACCTCCTAACTCTGCATGCCTAGTCGAGGTGTCCTCTTCTGTGCATCCTGGGAAGTGTGTATTCAGCAGCAGGTCTAGGGCCTCCTCGGTACTTTCAGTCCAGGAGCCGTCTGGCTTCTTTATGAACGAGGGGCAGGTGTGGTCTCTGGACAACACCTTTCCTAGCCTTGCGGAATCCTTCGTTGTTTCTATAGCTGAGCAGAATTCCCTCCAACCCTTGTTTTTAGAATTTCTGATAGCTTTTTTATATTTTCTTAGACTATCCCATGGTACAATAACAAGGTATGCCAGATAGGGAGAGTACTCTTCATGTACTATGAGATGTGAATGTCAAACGACAAAAATTAGAGGTGCTTATGAATGGGAGTAGTGCGCAGGGCTGCACAGAAAATACTGAAAAGCATACAGTTTTTACAATACACAGAAAAATTTTAATAGGTATCTTTTTCTTTGCAAAAAGTATAAAAATGCTCATATTTCTGCCAAAAATAAGTTTTGGACGTAAATAACATGTCCGGTACCAGCTACTTGCGGAAAAATAGAAACAAATTAGTTATGTTATTGTCTTCAACAGTTTTTTTTTATTAGAAGTTTTTTTTAAGTTCATTTTCTTTGAGTTTTTTGTTTAAAAATTTGATTCTGCAAAAAATTCTGCATTTGAAAAACAAGCTTTTTACATTTTCAGGTACGCAAATATCTTTGCTACTTTGTAGTAGCATTTCTCTTAGTGCGTGCTTCTGCACAACGCACACGAATTTCCCGGCATTATTAATTCACACGGACGATTTTGAATTTAAAAATGTTCAACACTCAATCACTTCTTGAAATGAAAAGCACAGAATCACAGCAAGGCGAAAAAGTTCCCAAAGCACAAATTAAAAATAACGGCATAAAATTTCGTCATAAGTCGGCGGAACATGCATGAAAAGAGAGAAAAGAAAAAGTCTTGCTTCGTGGAAAAGTGCACAAAGTCCAGAGCAAAGAAAGTCCAAAGAATAAACATAAATATAAATTATTTTTACTTAGTTTTTGTCTTTCCTGTAAAATTTGAAAAAGTGGATTTAGCACCTTTTCACTCTAAGGCAGCTAGTGCATATTTCTTGTTTGTTTAGCATGAACATTTCCAAAAGGTATGGTATGCATGGAAAAAGGTACTAAATTTCTAGCGTACACGCAACTCCAGTATCTCTGTTTGACAGCATTTCCAAATGTAAACAAACGAAAAAAGAGGGAGATTCGTCTACTTGGCATACCTTGTTATTGTACCATGGGCAATCTTTGTAACTTTGCCAGTTACCTGAGGAATAACTTAGGTTGAATGATCTTCGGACCTCCGATCTCAAGCGTGACAGGTCATCATTCCACCAAGGTGGAAATGATTTTTTTGAGTATTTAACAGGACAAGACGTTTTGAACGCGGAAGCCATCGCGTTTTCCAACTGCCCGATTCTATAATCAATGTCTCCTACCGAGGAGATATTGACTGGGGGGCCCTCCCTATCCTGTTACGGATCATACCAGCGAAGCGATTCCAGTTGGTACGTCTGGGATTGCGATATGGTGCAGGTGCTTCAACCAGAAGATCCAAATCGAAGAGTATCCATGCGTGATCCGAAAAGGATTTCTTGCTGGATACCCTCCATTTGTTCACACCCACCTGTCCGTTATCCGTCAGTAGAGTAACGTCGAGAACCTCTTCCCACCCACTGAAGCCATCAGTGTCGTCAGTGCTGTGGTGAGGTAAAAGGTACATGTTGAGGTGTTCCAACAACTTTTGGGCGTCGACAATCTCGTCTGCATCCTCTTCTTCCGGATTAGAGGAGCGGAAGACCTTCAGTCTGGCGTGCCGTACGCCGAACCGCAGTTTAAACTCTGCCTTCTCCAGGGCAGGTAGGCTTTCCTCACTGATAACCAGGAGGAAGGATAGGCTGTTCTTTTGCGGAGCCTCCGCTTTTATGACCTGCCAGTCTGTCATTGGCACTGTCGGGTTATGTGCCTGCAAGTAGGGGACAAGCCTACCACTGTCCAAGGACATATTGGGCAACCAAATGCGCGCCCTTGGTCTCTTCGGGATTTCGCTGGCGGGGATTAACTTGAGCCTCAAGCTTCCAGTGGCCTCTCCAATCTTGGGGATGCAGCCCTCCAGGAAATCCTTAGAGAATTGGTCATCGCATTTGATTACCCGATACCCGCGAACAACTTCGGCCGAGCCGAAACCGGGGAGAGGCACCTTCGGGTTCGCTGTCAGGTTGCTCATCACATGGTCCATGACCATCTGTGTCAACCTGACCTCAATCTCTCCCCATTTCTCCAAGACTTCTTTGCCGCGGTTTGTGGTGGCATCAACCAATGCTACCTGCAGGTTATCCCGTGCCACGTCACTAAAGACGCGTCTCGTCCCTGCGTCGGTTGCACCGGCAACCTTCGCCTTTTTCGTCTCGCGATTCGAGCTATCGTGGGCAGACCGGTTGCGTTTTGTCGCTGTAGCTTTCGGCAGGGTCGCCTGGTACGCCAAGTACTCGTCGACAACCTTTTGAAACCGTACCTTATCCTCCGCGTCCTTGGGATGAGCAGTACCAGCAGCCTCGTTTTTGCTAATCCTACCGAGGATAGCTAAGGCTCTCTGGTACTGCTTATACCTGGACGGTTCCTTAGGATTAGCCGGTTTCTTCATGGCTTTCGCGGCCGCTGCCGATGTTGTTGGTTTCTCAGTGGAAGGGGTGCTGTGGCCCACAGCGCCTACTCCCACTGAGGAAATGATGGTTTCCTGGCTCGATGCCAGGAGGTCGTCTTCGGAGGAAGTGCCCACCTCTCTCCTGTCCGTCAGTCGTTTGTTCCTATCCGTTTGTCGTTTGTCCGAGTCCTTTCTCCGTTTGTCCGTGTCCGTCGTCCGTCCGTCTACTTCTACTTCCGAGGCTTGTGTTTGTGGTGTCGACATTCTGTTTCGTACGGTCACCTGCCCGACCTGGCGGGCTGTGCGTGGCACCAATGTGAGTGCCAGCACGGTGACCAAGGCGGGAATGGGGAAAGGGAGGGTCCGTCACGGTAGAGCCCCTTACCGTGATAAGGCCACCGTTCCTTCCTGAGGCGGCCAGGTATCAGGAAAGCTCCGTTCGAATACAGCCGATATACTCCCTGGCTGCAAATCAGTCCGATGGGCACGGGTCGCATGACACCCCGGATTAGGGAGGTTCCGCTGTGCTACCTTAGCCGACTACGACCAGAACCAGATCTAGAAGTAGCCGTTTCCAGCCGTCACCACGTGGAGGTGTTAGCACACGCTTCCATCGGCCAGCTCAGTTACGGCACGTACACTTTCCAGTGTTACATGTTGATCCCCCTGAGTGACTGACGGCATGACGGCCTCTTCAGAAATGTACAGAAATATTTTATAAAAACCCAGTAGCAGTGACTTTATAAGAAAAGTCCTAGTCCTGAAAAAAAAAACATATTTCCCCTCCATAACAGCAGGTAAGAAGCCCATATTTAGTTTAGTAGTATTTAGAGTCTATCAAAGAAGAAAGCGGGATTTCCGGGACGATGTGTTATTATCCAACCAATAATAATAATACATGTCCGGTCAACTGACTAACATTCCAATCAGGAGTAAGTGAGATAGCCGTCTTCATCTTCTTGACGATTACGAGACTAAGGCCTGGCTACCCGCAACCAACCGTGAATGAACCGTGTGCGTGTGAATTTTTTTTGAAAAGAAAAGTTGAAAAAAATTGGTTTTTCTTTCGGTGTTTGCTGCAACGGTGATTTGAACTCGCGGAGTCTTGACTCGCGGCCAACGCACTAGCCAGCTGAGCTACGGCGGCTGCCGCGGCGGCGGCGGTGAAATAGCCATTAAAAACAAAATATTTGGAGAATATTAAGGTGCTCGGAGGCCCGGGGCAACGACGGTTGAGGGGCCCCCACAAAACGGTGCGGAATAAGTTTCCGTACAAAAAATAATAATAAATAAATAATAATAATAATAAATGAGGGGAATTTCCGGTTAAGGGGGTCGTCTACGTACAAAGTTTTAAAAAATCTTTTTTTTTTTTACATAATTTTCATTTGGAAGACGTGAGGAATGTTATTTCCAAAGGATTTGGGTAAACTCTTCACGGTTATTGAGCTGTATAGCATTGAGCACGCTCGCTCACGGTGTTTCCGCACGCTCCCTGTGAACTTTAAACGCGTTTTCCCGAAAGTCGTATTTTTCTAACTTACTTGCACGATTTTAAGAAAAGTTTTACACGCATCGATTTGATTTCTTTTTCTACTTGCTCAGAAAACATGTCGCTATGATTAGACACGAGCTTTTGACAAAATATTGTTTTTTTTATTATAACAGGCAATAAACATTTGAAAAAAAGGGAAAAAATAACTTTGTTTTCAAAAATGTCCACCATTTCGAGAGATTTTTGAATTTTACAAAAAGCTCGTGTCTAAGTATAGCTGATGTAATATCAATTATAGATTAGTTTCATTTTTTGTTGTAGGTTACGTGGTTGGGAAGGGAAATTGATATCAAAGTTCTGATGAGGGCAGGTTCAAGGTCATCTGGCACTTGAATATGTAGAAATATAATTTTTATGATCTTGCCTCTTGAAAGATTACGATTAAATAAACAAAAATCAAAAAAAAGTAAGTAAATATCTTTTTTCGTTCCTTCGTAATAAATTAAAAAAAAGGGTCAAAATCGGGTCACTACGTAGACGACCCCCTTAAGCCTTTTTCTATATTTTGTATTTCCACTGAACGTATATGTGCTTGAAAATTTATAGAAAGCAATAGAATCCAAGAGAGAAAAATTAAAAATGGATAAAGGGATAATCTTACTAAATCTTTCCAAAATTGATAACAACGTTCGTGAAATTAGGAAAACTTTTGGGAGAGCACATTCGTCATTTCACAAAGCCATCTTAAATCTCGAAACAAAATAGAAAATCTTGCTTCGTTACTACGATCTGGCCATTTTTTTAAGCTACCCGAGCAGGAGGATTAGATTGTTTTGTGATCAGCGGATCATAACACTACTTGAAAACAAATTGGTCAATCGCGTGCACCTAAAAATAAAAGTGTTTTCTAGACTAACTTTGGCCGCTGAATTTCGTATTCATATACTGAAAATCCAAAAAATTTTTAAGAAGCGTTTTCGAAAAATCTTCGAAAAACGAGTTTTTTTCTTGTTGTTTCAGTGATGAGCACATATCATCTAAAAGAATTATCCGATTAACACGAGCTGCCCGTCGTTCAGAAGATAATACTTTAGACTTTTAGTGATATATAGATTGTCCAGATGAGATTTGGGGAAGTTACTCACGGTGAAAGTTGTAACAAAGTGAATTTTTCGACGAATTTAAAAAATTATACATTTTAAACTAAAATTAAATATATACTATTTTAGCAAATATTCAGCTCATCATCAATAGAATTGAAAGAAAAATGATAAAGTTATGATGCAGTGAGTGAAAACGCCAACTTTGCATTTATTACCCCGTGCGAAAAAAATTTTTTTTAGCCGAGATCCATCCAAATTTTGATATAGACGTGAAACTAGAGACCATTTATAGTTTCCTGGCATAGTCAGTATTAAATTTTTTTACCCAAAGTCCTTTTAAAAGGACTTTACAATTTTAAGGACATACACATTTAAATTTTTTTTAAATATATGCGGTAGTTCAATGATGAAGATATGGGTATCAAATGAAAAAAGAAAATTGTCTCCTTTTAACTAAATTTTCTATTTTGAACTTTCAGGAGCAAAATATGTCAGGTATGGAAATCATACATGTTTTGGATTTCAGTCTGTAGATTCATATATCTAAATTTTATTCTATTTCAAAGTTCTAGTCGAGAAAACACTTTTATTGTTAGGTGCATTTTTGGTGTCGAGTAGTGTAATCTAAATCTTCAGAAATGTTGGTTGGTTGGTTGGTTCAAGTGGCGATGCTCCAGCATCCAATTAGCGCGTTAGCGCCGTTTTGATACCACTGTTCCTGGTAGGTACCCTAAGGTGTATTGTGTGGTGTCATCTGGACTTATATGTATTTATCCGTACATATCTTTATATCCAGTCCGAGAGGTTAATGAACGAGAGTAGTGAGTTTACGCTGCACTTCGCTATCTCCTCGAAACTTTGAAATATCGGTTTTCCCAGCGTTTTCCATCTCCTTCTTGCTAAGGCCGGACAGGCGCAGAGGAAATGGTGAACGGTTTCTTTCTCAATCGGGTTTTCACAGCTGTGGCAGCTGGTGTTGTATGGTATCCCCATTTTTGCCGCGTGCTCTCCAATGGGCCAGTGGCCAGTGATGACTGCCGTCAGTCTTGCCACATCCCGTCGGCCTTTGTTCAAGAGCTCCGCGGTCCTATTCTTATCGTATGTTGGCCACAGTGATCTGCTGATCTTGTAGGATTCCATCCTCTGCCATCTAGTGTTGGCTTTGGCGAGGAAGTCCTTCGAGACCCCGTTCTTGATAGAGCCCATTGGGACGTGAACCGTCAGCGCCTCGCTCTCATCAAGAGCGGAGCCTCTTCGAGCCAGCTCATCGGCTCTTTCGTTCCCGTCAATGTTGTTGTGCCCTGGCACCCATATCAGGGTAACTCTGAACCGCTGAGCTAGCTCTATCAGGAGATTCCTGCATTCCCGCACTAGTTTTGACGATAGAGTCGACGATTCCAGTGCCTTAACCGTAGCTAGGCTGTCGATAAGTATTGTTATGTGACTTTTGTAAGATGTGTCCATCAATGCCATCTTGCACGCTTCTCTTATAGCGAGCACTTCCGCCTGGAAAACGCTTGCTGTGTTGGGGAGGCGGAAAGACACGTTTATCTTTAGATGTTCGGAGAAAACCCCCGCTCCTACTCCGCATTCCATTTTGGAGCCATCAGTATAGATTGTGGTACTCAGGTTATTTAGGATGTTCCCTCTCTTCCATTCTAGACGAGAGGGGGTACGGATATCATAATGTCTCCCAAAGACCATGGTAGGAATTGCATAATCCGTCGTTGTAGGTAGGCACTTTTGCCCTTGTGATAAAAGACTGCCGTGGCCATACGGTCTGTCCTTCCAGCAACCTGTTTCTCTCAGTCTCAGAGCACTGAGCGTTGCGGCCTTCATAATATGCAGATCGACGGGGAGCAGGTGCGTCAGCACGTTTAGCGCCTCTCCAGGGCAGGATCTAATCGCTCCCGTAGTTCCGGTACAAGCTGCTCTTTGCAGTCTACCGAGTTTGGTGGTGTTGTAATCCCTCCTGAGAGCTTTCCACCAGACCAGAGCCCCGTATGATAGTATTGGACGTACAACCATCTTGAACATCCATATCATTAAATTTGGTCGGAGGCCCCACCTCCTCCCTATCATTTTCCTGCAGGAGTATAGTGCAAATCCTGCTTTGCTTATTCTGTGCTCTATGTTAAGCCTCCAGTTCAGCTTAGGGTCTAGAATTACCCCGAGATATCTGGCACTGGACGAAAGGGGTAGTGTTATATTCGCAAGATGAGGTCGTCTAAAAGTTGGTATCTTAGTACGAGTGGTAAACAGCATCAGTTCAGTTTTGCTAGGGTTAATGCTTAGTCCACGGCCCGTGCACCAAGCAGTTAACCTATCCAGGCCACCCTGAAGGATTGGATTCCACTAATCACGTCAGGGCACATCCCTGATGCCATTAAGACCACGTCGTCAGCATACGCAACCGTTTTGACTCCTCTCTGGTTAAGATCTGTTAAAGTGTCGTTGATGGCACAAACCCACAGTAGAGGCGACAGTACCCCCCCTGTGGAGTACCCCTGCTTACAAATTTTGTGAGGTGGGTGTTTCCGAGCGTCGCGCTTACCACCCTCGATTGGAGCATAGCAGTAACTCAGCTGCGTACCTGTGTGTTAACTCCAAGGTTTACCAGCGATTCCTCTATCGCATTCATCTTTATGTTATTAAAGGCACCTTCTATGTCCATGAAGGCTGCCAGTGTGTACTGCTTATACTCCAGTGACCTTTCCACTGTTCGTACTACCTCATGGAGGGCGGTCTCCGTTGACCTACCCTTTAGGTAAGCATGTTGGGCATCAGATAGCTTGTGTCCCACTTCCTCGCGTATGTGGAGGTCGAGCAACCGCTCGAAGGTTTTAAGTACAAAAGATGTCAGGCTTATAGGCCGGAAATCTTTCGCTGAGTCGTGACCTCTTTTCCCTACCTTCGGGATAAAGACGACTTTCACTCGTCTCCAACTGACGGGGATATAGTTCCAGACTAGGCAGGCCTTAAAAATTGCCTCTAGCCAGGGTAATACTGAGTCCTGTGACACCTGTAACATTATAGGAAGGATGCCATCTAGTCCCGGGGACTTGTATGGTGAGAAGCTTTTCACAGCCCATGTGAGCTTTTCTCTCGTTGTTGTCCTCGTTTATCGGAGTTAGGCATTGCACTGCATGTCTACCTCCTAACTCTGCATGCCTAGTCGAGGTGTCCTCTTCTGTGCATCCTGGGAAGTGTGTATTCAGCAGCAGGTCTAGGGCCTCCTCGGTACTTTCAGTCCAGGAGCCGTCTGGCTTCTTTATGAACGAGGGGCAGGTGTGGTCTCTGGACAACACCTTTCCTAGCCTTGCGGAATCCTTCGTTGTTTCTATAGCTGAGCAGAATTCCCTCCAACCCTTGTTTTTAGAATTTCTGATAGCTTTTTTATATTTTGTTAGACTATCCCATGGTACAATAACAAGGTATGCCAGATAGGGAGAGTACTCTTCATGTACTATGAGATGTGAATGTCAAACGACAAAAATTAGAGGTGCTTATGAATGGGAGTAGTGCGCAGGGCTGCACAGAAAATACTGAAAAGCATACAGTTTTTACAATACACAGAAAAATTTTAATAGGTATCTTTTTCTTTGCAAAATGTATAAAAATGCTCATATTTCTGCCAAAAATAAGTTTTGGACGTAAATAACATGTCCGGTACCAGCTACTTGCGGAAAAATAGAAACAAATTAGTTATGTTATTGTCTTCAACAGTTTTTTTTTATTAGAAGTTTTTTTTAAGTTCATTTTCTTTGAGTTTTTTGTTTAAAAATTTGATTCTGCAAAAAATTCTGCATTTGAAAAACAAGCTTTTTACATTTTCAGGTACGCAAATATCTTTGCTACTTTGTAGTAGCATTTCTCTTAGTGCGTGCTTCTGCACAACGCACACGAATTTCCCGGCATTATTAATTCACACGGACGATTTTGAATTTAAAAATGTTCAACACTCAATCATTTCTTGAAATGAAAAGCACAGAATCACAGCAAGGCGAAAAATTTCAAAGCACAAATTAAAAATAACGGCATAAAATTTCGTCATAAGTCGGCGGAACATGCATGAAAAGAGAGAAAAGAAAAAGTCTTGCTTCGTGGAAAAGTGCACAAAGTCCAGAGCAAAGAAAGTCCAAAGAATAAACATAAATATAAATTATTTTTACTTAGTTTTTGTCTTTCCTGTAAAATTTGAAAAAGTGGATTTAGCACCTTTTCACTCTAAGGCAGCTAGTGCATATTTCTTGTTTGTTTAGCATGAACATTTCCAAAAGGTATGGTATGCATGGAAAAAGGTACTAAATTTCTAGCGTACACGCAACTCCAGTATCTCTGTTTGACAGCATTTCCAAATGTAAACAAACGAAAAAAGAGGGAGATTCGTCTACTTGGCATACCTTGTTATTGTACCATGGGCAATCTTTGTAACTTTGCCAGTTACCTGAGGAATAACTTAGGTTGAATGATCTTCGGACCTCCGATCTCAAGCGTGACAGGTCATCATTCCACCAAGGTGGAAATGATTTTTTTGAGTATTTAACAGGACAAGACGTTTAGAACGCGGAAGCCATCGCGTTTTCCAACTGCCCGATTCTATAATCAATGTCTCCTACCGAGGAGATATTGACTGGGGGGGCCCTCCCTATCCTGTTACGGATCATACCAGCGAAGCGATTCCAGTTGGTACGTCTGGGATTGCGATATGGTGCAGGTGCTTCAACCAGAAGATCCAAATCGAAGAGTATCCATGCGTGATCCGAAAAGGATTTCTTGCTGGATACCCTCCATTTGTTCACACCCACCTGTCCGTTATCCGTCAGTAGAGTAACGTCGAGAACCTCTTCCCACCCACTGAAGCCATCAGTGTCGTCAGTGCTGTGGTGAGGTAAAAGGTACATGTTGAGGTGTTCCAACAACTTTTGGGCGTCGACAATCTCGTCTGCATCCTCTTCTTCCGGATTAGAGGAGCGGAAGACCTTCAGTCTGGCGTGCCGTACGCCGAACCGCAGTTTAAACTCTGCCTTCTCCAGGGCAGGTAGGCTTTCCTCACTGATAACCAGGAGGAAGGATAGGCTGTTCTTTTGCGGAGCCTCCGCTTTTATGACCTGCCAGTCTGTCATTGGCACTGTCGGGTTATGTGCCTGCAAGTAGGGGACAAGCCTACCACTGTCCAAGGACATATTGGGCAACCAAATGCGCGCCCTTGGTCTCTTCGGGATTTCGCTGGCGGGGATTAACTTGAGCCTCAAGCTTCCAGTGGCCTCTCCAATCTTGGGGATGCAGCCCTCCAGGAAATCCTTAGAGAATTGGTCATCGCATTTGATTACCCGATACCCGCGAACAACTTCGGCCGAGCCGAAACCGGGGAGAGGCACCTTCGGGTTCGCTGTCAGGTTGCTCATCACATGGTCCATGACCATCTGTGTCAACCTGACCTCAATCTCTCCCCATTTCTCCAAGACTTCTTTGCCGCGGTTTGTGGTGGCATCAACCAATGCTACCTGCAGGTTATCCCGTGCCACGTCACTAAAGACGCGTCTCGTCCCTGCGTCGGTTGCACCGGCAACCTTCGCCTTTTTCGTCTCGCGATTCGAGCTATCGTGGGCAGACCGGTTGCGTTTTGTCGCTGTAGCTTTCGGCAGGGTCGCCTGGTACGCCAAGTACTCGTCGACAACCTTTTGAAACCGTACCTTATCCTCCGCGTCCTTGGGATGAGCAGTACCAGCAGCCTCGTTTTTGCTAATCCTACCGAGGATAGCTAAGGCTCTCTGGTACTGCTTATACCTGGACGGTTCCTTAGGATTAGCCGGTTTCTTCATGGCTTTCGCGGCCGCTGCCGATGTTGTTGGTTTCTCAGTGGAAGGGGTGCTGTGGCCCACAGCGCCTACTCCCACTGAGGAAATGATGGTTTCCTGGCTCGATGCCAGGAGGTCGTCTTCGGAGGAAGTGCCCACCTCTCTCCTGTCCGTCAGTCGTTTGTTCCTATCCGTTTGTCGTTTGTCCGAGTCCGTCCGTCTACTTCTACTTCCGAGGCTTGTGTTTGTGGTGTCGACATTCTGTTTCGTACGGTCACCTGCCCGACCTGGCGGGCTGTGCGTGGCACCAATGTGAGTGCCAGCACGGTGACCAAGGCGGGAATGGGGAAAGGGAGGGTCCGTCACGGTAGAGCCCCTTACCGTGATAAGGCCACCGTTCCTTCCTGAGGCGGCCAGGTATCAGGAAAGCTCCGTTCGAATACAGCCGATATACTCCCTGGCTGCAAATCAGTCCGATGGGCACGGGTCGCATGACACCCCGGATTAGGGAGGTTCCGCTGTGCTACCTTAGCCGACTACGACCAGAACCAGATCTGGAAGTAGCCGTTTCCAGCCGTCACCACGTGGAGGTGTTAGCACAGCTTCCATCAGCCAGCTCAGTTACGGCACGTACACTTTCCAGTGTTACATGTTGATCCCCCTGAGTGACTGACGGCACGACGGCCTCTTCAGAAATGTACAGAAATATTTTATAAAAACCCAGTAGCAGTGACTTTATAAGAAAAGTCCTAGTCCTGAAAAAAAAACATATTTCCCCTCCATAACAGCAGGTAAGAAGCCCATATTTAGTTTAGTAGTATTTAGAGTCTATCAAAGAAGAAAGCGGGATTTCCGGGACGATGTGTTATTATCCAACCAATAATAATAATACATGTCCGGTCAACTGACTAACATTCCAATCAGGTGTAAGTGAGATAGCCGTCTTCATCTTCTTGACGATTACGAGACTAAGGCCTGGCTACCCGCAACCAACCGTGAATGAACCGTGTGCGTGTGAATTTTTTTTGAAAAGAAAAGTTGAAAAAAAATTGGTTTTTTTTCGGTGTTTGCTGCAACGGTGATTTGAACTCGCGGAGTCTTGACTCGCGGCCAACGCACTAGCCAGCTGAGCTACGGCGGCTGCCGCGGCGGCGGTGGTGAAATAGCCATTAAAAACGAAATATTTGGAGGTTGGAATACGTATGCGTTAGAGCAGAGCAAAAACACTTTTCTTAATATGCAAACGGTGTTTGTTAGAGTGAAACAAAAAATCACACTTACACGAAGGTTTCGGTCAGTTTTTTCACACCGCCTCACAGTGATTCGTTCCATAGACAAAATTCAAAAAATTTATGGTCTCAGAATTTAACGATTTTGATGTAATTTGAAAGGTAAAACTCCAACTAAGAAAACCCCAAAAACTCTGTGCCAAAAATTAATTAGTGTCTGTGCAAAAGCGGCTCAAAGTTGAAACTTTTTTCTCAAAAATATGTAAACACATAATTTCTGTGTTTTAGTCTATTGAGTCAGGGGGATCAGGGTTTGGGTCCATAAGGTAAAGCACCTGACTGCACGGATGGGGACATGGTCTGCATCTTCGGCTGCGATCCTTATGGGTACCAGGCCAAGCGGACTCAACGCCTCCACGTAGGTTGCTTCGGTAACCGGGCGGCCCCTGGGCGGCTGTTGGAGCCCATCTTCTCAGCCGGCAAAGTTTGAGCTGCCAAAATCCAGGAGCGTCTGACCCACAGTGGGCGGCTCCCTGGTCAGCGTCTGATCTCCATGTTAGGAGCGGCTGTTTTTCTTATCATCTTTTGGTGGCGTGATAGATGTCAAAGAAACGCCACAGGGGAAGGCGACCCCCTTCATCAAAACCATTCTGTAGGGCTCCCATAAGGACTCTTTTACGGTGCAGGGAGTCGGATCCCCAGTACCGGCGGTAGACAGTGGGCGAGCGGGCTGTCTGGCGTCGTCATCCAACGACCGCTTAGGCTGTGCAGCGGGACCCCAGGCTGCACGGTCTACTAATGCTACTGGGAAGCAGGAGGCGCCCAAACCTGCTCTAAGCAGGCAAAAGGCGCAGGAGACCATCGCATCGCTCCGGGGCCTCCGACTGGACGCTGTTATAGAGGGGGAATCTATGATTCTCTCGCAGGGTAGCAGCGCCGGGTCGGTGGACTCTGGGGCGGAGGCGGCACTCCTGGAGGAGGGGGACGAACCTGCGGCCACGGGTTCCACTCCTGGAATTTCATCGGAGGGGGAACGCAAGGCGAGCAGTGCTGCGAAGAAAGCCAGAAATGGCTACCGGCGCTCGCTTGCGTTTCTCCGAAAAATTAGTAAGGAGCCCGGATCCTTGTCTGACAAGGAGAAGGAGCTGGTAAAGAAGCACCAGAAGATCGTGGCTAAATTCGAAAAGAAGCAGGCGACGACTTCTGGTGCTGAGACTTCGACTATTGCAGCAACGCCTGGAGACAGGGCCACTGCTGCACAGTCGTCCACCTGTACAGCAACGGCGACAAAGCCTGGTTTTAGGGCCACGGCCACGGCCGCTACAGCTGTACGGCCGGACAGAGCAGGAGCGGCGAAGCCTGGACACAGTGCCACGGCTGCCTCGTCAATGCGGAAGGCTGATCAGAAGCCATCCACCTCGACAAAGCCCACTTCCACCATAGTGGAACAGGCTGTCAAAAGGGGTAGATCGGGGGACGATCAGCCTACAGGGGAGGGGAAAAAGCTGAAACCCTCAGCCAGCTTTTCCTCTCCACAGGAGCTGCAGATTGCCGTAGTGGACCGGAGTGATCCCGATGGGAAAATTCGCCCGGAAAACTGGATCTCTGTTGAGGCGCGCACTCTGCGAGCGATGCTCGGGGCGGCGGACGATGAAATCGACTTCGACGGCGCTGGCTGGCAGAAGGGCGTCAAAATCGTCGGTTGTGGCAACAGGCAGTCACTCAACTTCCTGGTGCGCATAATCGGCGGTCTTGAGCCTCTCTGGCAGGGAGCAAAACTCGAGGTCATACCTCGCGACCGTTTGCCTCTACGACCTATCGTCACACTGTGTGTCCCGCCTCCAGTCATGGAGGATGACGACACGTTAAAGCTGAGAGGTCGGCAGAACAGTGGCCTTAATACTGGAGAGTGGAGAGGAATTTCCTCCACTACTAGCAAAAATGGGACGGGTAAGGACCTCGTGGTCGCTGTTGACCAACCGTCCTTCACTCATCTGCGAGACTCCTCTGGTGTTGTTAAGTTCGGCTTGGGTTCCCTAAAAGCTCGTTTCCCCATAAGGAGCGCGCCACACAGGGAAAGGCTGAAGGTAGTGCAGATAAACCTGCACCACTCTAAAGCCGCCACCCACGATCTTATGCAATTCCTGGAGGAGGAGGAAGTTGACTTGGCCTTGATCCAGGAACCCTGGCTCGTCAGAGGCAACGTTTGTGGATTGGGGTCAAGTCAATTCAGAGTACTTAATTCGCGCGGTGAAGGTAAGATACGAGCCTGTATTGTGTATAGAAAGTACATTAATCTGTTTCTCTTATCTCAATACAGTACTGGTGACCTGTGTGTGGCTACATGCGAACGACACGAGGGGCGAGACCTGATTCTGTCGTCCGCATACATGCCTTTCGAAGGAGAGGAACCACCGCCGAAGGAAGTCCGGGACCTTGCTGCGCACGCCCGATCACGCAGGCTCGACCTCATCATCGGGTGTGGCGCCAATGCACACCACATGCTGTGGGGAAGTTCCGACACAAATAGTAGGGGTGAGTCAATTTTTGAATTTCTTCTTAGCTCTAACCTTGTGCTGTGTAATAGAGGCAATACGCCGACTTTCCACAACAGGATTAGGGAGGAAGTAATAGATATTACCTTAGTTACCGACTCCAACACCATCTCTGTGGTCGATTGGAAAGTACTGACGGAATGTTCGTTCTCGGACCACAACCGTATAGTCTTTTCAGTGGCCATAGAAGTTGGAAGTCCACAAACCTATAGGAATCCGAGGAAGACTAACTGGCCTGGATTCAGTGCACTAGTTTCTCAGAAACTGGCATCGCGCAAAGCGAGAGCTACATTCGAGAGGAACAACATTGATAGGTCAGTAAATCTTCTAACGAAAGTACTTAACAAGTCTTTTAACGAATCCTGTCCTAAAAGTCGAGATCCACGGAAAACCAACGCAGTGTGGTGGAGCCCAGAGCTAAGACAACTTAGAACAGATACTAGACGTCTCTTCAATAAGGCTAAGCTTAGCCGAACTGAAGAAGACTGGGGAGCCTACAAGGCTAGCTTTAATAAGTTTAAGAAGACTATTAAGGCGGCCAAGCGGGATGATTGGAGGAATTACTGCGAATCCCTCGACAATGTTAACGAGGCCGCCAGACTTCGCAAAGTGCTAGCTGGGGCATCACATACCCCTAGCAGCATTAGGAAATCTGACGGCTCGTGGACAGAATCGAGAGAGGAGCTTCTAGAGACTGTCATGAACACCCACTTTCCCGGTTGCACAAGTGTTGTTGAGACGACAACGCCTCATAGACAGCACTCGTCACGACCGGATGTATTAGTTCAGGAGATTATCGATGAGGTCAAAGTGGCATGGGCAATAGACACCTTCAACCCGTACAAATCTCCGGGTCCCGATGGTGTCATTCCGGCTATGCTGCAATGGTCTAAGGAGGCAGTGGTCAAAGTCTTGGTGCGAATCTTTCGGGAATCTCTCCAACAGGGCTATGTACCACGCGCCTGGAAAGAGGTTAAGGTGGTGTTCATCCCCAAGGCGGGGAAGTCAAACCACATCACTGCAAAAGACTACAGACCGATCAGCCTGTCATCGTTCTTTCTTAAGACTTTGGAGAGGCTGGTAGATGTCTATGTCAGGGGAGTGGCACAGTCCAGGGGACTCTGCAGGACGCAACATGCGCCTTGTGGAGTCCCCTGTAGTCTGTAGACAGCGCCTTGCATGAGGTCGTTCAGACGATCGAAAAATCGCTGAGCGTCAAGGAGTATACGTTAGCCGCTTTCTTCGATATTGAGGGGGCCTTTAATAACGTCACTCTAGAGGCAATAACCAGTGCACTTAGAAAATTCGAAGTTGACGAGAAAGTGGTGAGGTGGACCAGCGATATGCTTAGTAGCAGAAGGGTTCACTCCAGCCTAGGCTCGTGCTCGGTGAGGAGGTTAACCACAAGGGGCACACCTCAGGGGGGCGTCCTTTCGCCTCTGCTGTGGCTGCTTGTGATAAACAACATCCTCGAGATCTTCGAATCCAGGAGGCTGCGAGTAGTAGCATATGTGGACGACGTCACTATCCTGATCCCTGGAAAATTTCTTTCCACCATCAGTGATCTCATGGAGTCTTCTTTAGGAGAACTCTCTAGGTGAGCAGAGCATAACGGTCTAGGAGTTAACCCCTCAAAGACGGTTATGGTACTGTTCACCCGGAGATACAAAATACCGGAGTTTAGGCTGCCGAAACTCAGCGGCATCACTATCACCCTCTCACCCGAGGTGAAATACCTTGGCACCACACTCGACTCCAAGCTTTCTTGGAGACGCAACGTGGAAGAGCGGGTGAAGAAGAGCCTGAATGCCTTCTACGTCTGTCAGAAGGCCTTCGGGAAAAAGTGGGGCATTGTCCACTGGATGTATACAGCGATCATTCGGCCGATCTTATGTTACGGAGCCGTTGTCTGGTGGCCGGCCACGGACACCAGGTCCTTGGCGACGCAACTGATGAAGGTGCAGAGACTGGCGGCTATGGGAATAGCAGGAACCGTCAAAAGCACCCCCAGGCAGGCCTAGAGATGATTCTACATCTCCACCCAATAGAGCAGTTCATTAAGTGCTGTGCCGCTAAAGGCGCTCTCATGCTGAGAGAGGCCAACTTGTGGAAAGAGCACGCTTATGGACACTCTGGGATCCTAAGGTCATTTACGAGGCCAGGTACGGAACATCAATTAGATTCCTGCAGGGACTATCTGATTCCATACCTGGATTTTGATTCGCGCGCACTTACCTCCTTTCCCTCAAGGGAAAAATGGGGACTTACAAGTGTGACAAGAGACACCTCCATCACCATCTTCACAGATGGTTCTAAGATGGAGGAAGGTACAGGAGCTGGTCTCCACTCAGATGTACTAGGGGCTCAACGGTCTTTCAGACTCCCGGACCTCTGTAGCATCTTTCAGGCGGAGATTTATGCAATCTGGAAAGCTGCTGAATTAATCCGCGACAGCGGATTATCACCCACGGATATCACAATCTGTGTGGATAGTCAGGCAGCCCTTAAAGCGCTGGAATCAGCGACTGTGAAATCAAAGGTAGTGCAGAGTTATCGCACTGCACTTCGCGGCATCGGACATCACCGAGTCACTCTCTGCTGGGTTCCGGGCCACTCTGGAGTGGCAGGAAACGAGGCAGCGGATGCGATGGCAAGAAAGGGGGTCGCCCTGCCTCTCACCGAAGTGGATAACTCTGTGCTCCCTGCGATATCTGCCCTGTATTTGCGTATTGACAGGTTGAGTAAAACTTACATCGAGTCCTCATGGCGGAGCAGAACAGATTGCAGTACCTGCCGGGCAATATGGCCTTCCCTTTCCGTGAGGAAAACACGATATGTACTGTCCCTGAGTCGAACCTCTATTAGGCAGCTTGTTGGAGTCATCACTGGACACTGCGCCATTGGATCTATGCTGGTCAAATGGTGCCTCTCGTCCAGTGATGTCTGCAGAAGCTGTGGAGATGAGGAAGAAGTGGAAACAATCCAACACTACCTGTGCCACTGCCCGGCTCTGCAGGAACGCCGACTCCGTTCCTTGGGGTCAAGGTTCCTGGTAGACTTGGCCTGCGCAGCAGTAGTTGAAATATCGGATCTACTCTCCTTCATCAAGAGGTCGAATTTGTTTGCCCCGAACTGAGAGCCACTGGTTAGCTCCAGAATCTTCCATGAAGGGATTCACAATGGGCCATTTTGGCCTCCGAGTGGAAGTGCTGCCCTTGGGACGCACACACCCTTCCCTACCTAACCTAACCTAGTCTATTGAGTACAAAAAATTGTAAAAATACATGGTTACCAAGAAGTTGCTTAAACTTTCAATATAGAATAAGAAATGATGTGACCATTTTCGCTTTTAATGTTTTCTCAAAATTTGCAAAGCGTAGGCTTTTACTTCACTTTTAATTTAAAATATTTTTCTAAATTACAAATCTGAAAATTGGCAAAACTTAGAGGAAAATATCTAAAAAGTATGTGAAAGTATGTTCCTGGATTTATTTTTATTTTAAGAAGCATTCTTTCTTTGTCGGATAATGTAATTATATCCTCCGATATCTTCCGATCTCAGAAAATAATTCAATTTGAAAAGTGTTCTAAACGCGTATTTTTCGACAAAATTTATTTAATTTATGCCTAAAAGTATGCAATCAGCCCGAAAAATGATAAAATCTGCAAAAATGCAAAACATACACCTATTATTATCGTTTTTATTGCAAAACCAGAGGGTCCTAAGACAATTTCTGTTACTCTTTGGAATAATCAATGTTGACGTTACCGATTAAATGTAAAATCTGGAAAATCTAGCCAACACACTCGTTGCTATAGCTCAACACAAACAACGAAAATTGAAAATTTAAGGCTCAGGCATTGCTAAACTATAACAGTTTAAGAAAAACTAAATGGAGATTTCAATTCAGCAGACCATGTTTAACTAGTATACCAAATTTTATGAAGAACGGACCACTCCTTCTAATTTTGTCCCGCGGTTGTATGGAGTCGAATCACTGTGCGCCTGTACAAAAATGATAGAAACTTTGTCCGGAGAGCTGACCGAAACTTCGGTCAGGCATGTCGGTCATATGACCGATCATATGACCGTCACTGTTCTTGTAGGGTTAGCAACAAGAGGCAGTGGCGGCTTAACCCTTAAATGCATGGCGGACCATATATGGTACAGTTCCTAAATCATTCGTAAATCCGTTAAATCAATTTAAATCATGTTTGTGCTTGCTCTAGATTGATTCGAAAATAACTGCCCCATGCATTTAAGGGTTACGGTGCTCGGAGGCCCGGGGCAACGACGGCTGAGGGGCCCCCACAAAACGGTGCGAAATAAGTTTCCGTACAAAAAAATAATAAAAATAATAATAAATAAATAATAATAAATAAATAATAATAATAATAAATAAGGGGAATTTCCGGTTAAGGGGGTCCTCTACGTACAAAGTTTTAAAAAATCGTTTTTTTGTACATAATTTTCATTTGGAAGACGTGAGGAATGTTATTTCCAAAGGATTTGGGTAAACTCTTCACGGTTATTGAGCTGTATAGCATTGAGCACGCTCGCTCACGGTGTTTCCGCACGCTCCCTGTGAACTTTAAACGCGTTTTCCCGAAAGTCGTATTTTTCTAACTTACTTGCACGATTTTAAGAAAAGTTTTACACGCATCGATTTGATTTCTTTTTCTACTTGCTCAGAAAACATGTCGCTATGATTAGACACGAGCTTTTGACAAAATATTGTTTTTTTTATCCCTTTCGGTACTTCTTTTTTGTTTGTAACTTTAAAAATCATTCTTTTCCATTTTATTACTGTTTAAGCCTACATAATGAATAATCAAAAGTAATTTTTTTGAATATTGTTCGAAAAAGTGGTTTTTGGGCATCATGCCATATGGCATAGAATGTGCTTAAAGGAAAAAAAAGGAAAATTATTATTTTACTTATTCATGCAATTTCATAGATATTACGTTAAAAAAGATACAAATCCACTTTTTTTTCATAAAAAACAATTCATTTTCATTAATTTTATATTATACATTAACCCTTTCAAGACCATACGGACATTTTTTTCCAAAGTGGACACCATTTTAATTTTGGGTTCTTTTTGGCTTAACTTATTTGTTAAAAACTTGTTTAAGAGGAAATAAAATGGACACCTTCTCAAAAGCTTAAGGTTCTGTAGGTGTTAAGTACAAACAAAAAATACCCTACACCTATTCTTCGAATAGTAAGTAGATAATATTAATTTTTGAGATCTTTTTTTTTATTGTTTTTAATCCTTTTTATTTTAAACTTAATAGTTCACAAAATACAATAAGAAACATAAAAAAGAAAATTGTATTGCTTATATAATGCTTTAAAACTATAAAAAATAAGAGTTCAAGAGTTCAATTTAAGGTCCATCATTAGGTCAACATCTATATCTGCTCCTGAAAAGAAAAAGAAACAAATGAAAAACCCCAATTTAAATATAAAAAAGTATCTTTAACTTACCTTATTGTTGATGGTATACTTTGAAGCAATTTCTGGCGTCATTTGGAATGCATAGATGGACCTTGCATTTTGAGCAAAAGTATCTAGAATATCCTTTGCATCCTTGTACTTTACATATCCGTTTTAGAGTTGTATACTCCGGCCAATGTTCAATGCCATCGAAACGAATCGAAACTGAAGGAGCCCTTTCATATGATATCCTAGGATTCGAAGTTGATGGGGTGTCAGGAAGATTTACGTTTTCAGTTAGTCTGGGCCTACCTCGTTTCCGAGAGAGATTTTGAGCTGATGACAATGCTAGCAATCCATCAGCTACATCATTCCGGAAGGCTAACAAATCCATTTGATCTTTTTTTCTTATATTGTTTTTATCGCAATCATTGCGATATTCCAACCAAGAGTTGCATACTGCTAAGTCGGTGAAATGATCGAAAACTTTGAGTGTCCACTTTCGTGCCCGAATGGAAATTCGGTATAAAGACAGCAAAAAGTCCATCTTGTCGACTCCTCACATACATTTCTTATAAACATGTACAACATTAGGTTGTGGTATAGTGATTTTCTTTTTTTGCTCGGCACAAAATCTGGTGACCTTTTGTACCTTCATCACCATAAATGGACGAAGCCATTTGAACACAACCCCCGTCTAGCCACTTTAAAAGGAAAATGTTTTCGTTTCTTTCAATGCAGTAGTCATAACTACCTCTTCCTAACTTTTTTAAATCCTTTTCTGTGGCAAGCGGAGCTTTTCCGGTTCTGTTTCCTCGTATGGTGCCTGTTGCCCATATTCCCTTTTCTCGCAAATATATTGTTACGAAAATTACTTCACAGGTTCGTTTGGATTGGTTTTGAAAATAAAACAACTTCAGTTACTCAGCAAAACGTAGACAAAACTAACAATCGCTTTATTTACAAATTTGCACTTGTTCTACTTTACACTATTACTATTGCATGTTTCCCCATTGCTTGCTCAACACCGACTCGACCCCTTGCGCTGCCACTGCTGCTTTTATACCAGTTTTCTTATCGCGCCGAAGTTTCTTGCACTTCTAATTGGAAAACGCTCGACTATTCTCGCACAGCCCATTTCGAGAACCATCCTTGCCATATCGGACTATACCGAGCGAATTTATAACAGTTTTGCTGTACTTCACAGTGCATGCCTAAAAGTATGCTTGGAAAACATTCGTGCGGAGAAAGGCATTCTTGTACAGTGCGGCACAGAATCTCTCATCGTATCACTGCCCATCACTTAGACTTGTTCGTCCCGAACAAGTACCGAGGCTCCGCCGGAGTAAGACGCCAGCCGCTCCAAATGAACTACTTTCCACCTGGCGTTTCTGTTGCCGCAGCGTTGCACCCTATACACCACGTCATTAATCCTGGTCACGACCTTGTACGGTCCTTCCCATGACGTTTGAAGCTGTGGAGACAAACCTTTCCTCCGCTGCGGGTTGTAAAGCATTACCAGATTGCCTTCTTGGAACCCCTCTGGGTTAGCCCGTAGACCATAGCTCGCTGTCAACCTGCTTTCAACTAGTTGAGTGCGGCTCCGCGATCTTCTCCTCGGCCCTTTCGCAGCCGAACACCGATTACAGCCTCTGATCCACTCAGCGACAGACTCCTGGCATCCTACCCAATAGAACCGCCTTCTTATCTTGGCGACAGTTTTTGCGACGCCTAGGTGCCCTCCACTGGAGTCGTTATGGTTTTCCTCGATGACAGCGTCGATCCGGCCTCTCGGGACCACTATTAGGGATTTTCTGGTCCTGCCATCCCTGCTCTCCCACTCGCGGTATAGGCAGCCATCCTGCAGACGTAGACTTTGCCACTGTGCCCAGTAAGCCTTCGTGATCGGGCTCTCATCAGCCATCTCCTGCCAGGCCGGCCGTAATCTCTGCGCTTTGCCTTCGATGATCTTCGCGAGATCGGTATCCTTGCGCTGGTCCTTCTGTAGCCTTTCCGCAAGCCAATCTTTCTCTTGCAGAACTCTTACCGACCGAACATCCACAATTTGTCCCTCGTTTCCGGCCTGCGAATTATGCCTGCGTTCGGTCTCGCACGAATGATGTGGCAGAGCGTCATCCCTTCTTGGCGACGTCTTTTGTCCGGAACGCTTTCCCCGCAGATGGCAGTCTCGTGATATGTGGCCTTGCTTGCCACATCGCCAGCAACTGACTCGAGATGATACTGCCCGCAGCCCCGCTGGTGCCTCCGAGCTCACTGTCTGGCTTTGCGTGACACGTCCAGATTGGACTCCATGCATCTCCGCAGATGAATGTCGAAAACTTCCCCTCCAGGCCGCCTCATACGTCAATGCGCTTGTCACCGTCTCACGGAATGTCGGCTTGCCCATCATCAATGCACTGCGTCGTGTCTCCGGGTCATGAAGACCTTCAATAAACGCCTCAATCTTCATCCTCTCAAGATAATCAGCGCCGAATTCCGGGTAGCACAACTGTACGAGCCGCTCAATGTCTGCTGCATACGTCTGCAGCGCCTCGTCTGCTCTTTGCCAGCGGTTCTTCAGCTCGCAATAATACAGCATTTTGTTGTGCTCGTCACTGTATCTGGCTGCCAGCGCCCTTATGACGGTCTCGTAATCACCTCTCAAACCTTCCGGAACTGTTTTTATTACCTCAGCCGCCGGACCTCTTAGAGCCAGTATCAGTCTCCGACCTTTCCTAACATCGGTCCACTGACTCTCCAAAGCAGCCATATCGAATTGTAGTTTGAATGTGTCGAACGACGTAGTACCATCATAAGTAGGCACTGCTATGGCAAAACTTTCCTCAACCGACTGCACTCTTGCTCGCAGCTGTACCTCTCTAAGCCGCTCGTCGATTTTTCTGTTTACCGAATCCTCCAGACTGTCAACTCGTTTGTTCAAGGAATCATCCAAATCGTCAACTCGTCTGTTCAGAGAATCATCCAGGCCGTCGACTCGTTTATCTAAGTGTTCCACTTGCGCTCCCAGGTGCTCCACCTTCACATCAAGCTTGTTTGAGATTTCTTCCACTTTCTGCTCCAAGCGCGCAGAATTTTCCTGAAGCTTGGTTTCCATTCGCTCTGCTACTTCTCGGTTCGTAGTTTCGATTTTCGTTGCCATTTGCGTCGACATTTCGCGATTTTCACGACTGACATTCTCAATTTTCGCAGAAGTTTCCTGAAACATGCCTCTTATTGCAATCATAAGCTGGCTCATGTCCATTGCTTGTGGTGGCGCAGCCGCTGCAGCTGTACTTTGCATCGACGCAGCACCCGCAGGCGATTCCTCCACTTTGGCCAACGCCTCTTGTTCCTGCGTTCCGAACTCGTGTGCAGCCCAATCGACGCCTCGTGACTCACACGCCTCTCGCAAGCGCAGCTGCAACTCCACCTTACCGCCAGCAGTCGGCAAATTCCAGGCAGCCAGCTCCTTCTTCAGCTGGTCAACCTTCAGCAGCTCCAGTTTAACCATGTCTGCGTTTTTATAATTTTATTTTATTTTTATCTTCAGTAACACAATCCTCAATTTCTGACACCAAATGTTACGAAAATTACTTCACAGGTTCGTTTGGATTGGTTTTGAAAATAAAACAACTTCAGTTACTCAGCAAAACGTAGACAAAACTAACAATCGCTTTATTTACAAATTTGCACTTGTTCTACTTTACACTATTACTATTGCATGTTTCCCCATTGCTTGCTCAACACCGACTCGACCCCTTGCGCTGCCACTGCTGCTTTTATACCAGTTTTCTTATCGCGCCGAAGTTTCTTGCACTTCTAATTGGAAAACGCTCGACTATTCTCGCACAGCCCATTTCGAGAACCATCCTTGCCATATCGGACTATACCGAGCGAATTTATAACAGTTTTGCTGTACTTCACAGTGCATGCCTAAAAGTATGCTTGGAAAACATTCGTGCGGAGAAAGGCATTCTTGTACAGTGCGGCACAGAATCTCTCATCGTATCAATATTAATAAATTAATTGTAGTGAAATAATTATCAAAAAATAGTTTGTGGTTTTTATTTTCTGGAATTGTTTTACAGAGGTAAATTACAATATCCGAGCAAAAACCTAGTTTTGATTCCCCAATAATTGTATTTTTCCCTTGGTATATTTCGAGATCATATACAATTCCGTTTGAGCTACATAGGCAAAACACTTTTATTCCCCATTTGATAGGCTTTTTGGGCATATACTGCTTCAACCTAGTTTTTGCTTTGCACGGAATCATCATTTCATCAGAGCAACAGTTTTCATCCTTCGGAATCTCATAAGTTCTTTTCAAGAACGAATTTATAAGTGGACGAACTTTATACAGTTTATCATTTGAGTTCTCCTCTCCACTGAACTTTAGATTAGTGCGTATTGAATGAAATCTATTTTTTGTCATATGATGACGAAAGGCTGGTATTTCGGTAGCGCTACTCCAGTACATCTCTAATCGAGGATACCCGATTGTTCCAATCATAATTGCTAACCCCATTAATGTGAGAACCTCTTCCCTTGTAACATTAATTGAAGTTCCGGTTTTCATAAGTGAGGCTTGATTTGTTGTCTGTACAACCGTGTCAATGAAATCAGTTGGAAAATAGTTTAAAAAATATGACACAGGATTTTTCACATCTTGTTTGGAATAACTTTCAGAAAAATCTGAGCTTGGAGCGTTCCACGCTCTCTTTGCCCATCGAAATTTAAGTATTTTTTGAAATGAAGAATTTGTAGACTCATTCAAATCCAAAGAATCATCTTCCGCATGTAAATTTTTCTCAAAAACGTCGTTATTCTCATCCGGATTTGTAAGCTCATCGACCAAAAAAGAAGTGTTATTGTTATCATTCAAATTTTCCAATAGCGTCTCCAAAACATCGTTTTCTCCTTCTTCACCATCGTCAACGTCAGATAAATCTGAATCATCAAAATTAATTAATATATTCTCAACTTTTCTCCTGTTCAATTTGTTAGACATTGTTGCAAATTATAAATCAAATGTATGCATAAAAAAGCGTCCAACTGCTTCAGCATTTCTCAACCAAATGAAGCGTTCAGCGGCTGCCGCTCTATTCAATCAAATACAAAATTTTATTTCCGTTAGGTAACATCTATGCCATATGGCATAGTAGGAAATAAAAAAAATCGTACAGCCAAAGTGAGCTATGTTGGCGATCCAAATTTTTTTACACTTACTAAAGCAATCAAAACCTACTAGATTATTTACATAATGCTATGAAATAAATTGATTTTTGTATTAGAATAAATGAAAGTACGAAGTGATCTATTTTTGTAAAATACGCAGCTCGATAGGAATGCGTACTTTCTGAATTCTTACAATTTACTGGGTACACTAATCAAAATATTTGTTTCATTATATGGTATAAAAAACTATAGAGAAAAATACAAAAAATATAAAAATATAGTATGCACAAGTTTTTTGACCTAAAACAGGCACTGAAAAGAGACTATGCCATATGGCATAGAATAACCGAAAGGGTTATTATAACAGGCAATAAACATTGAAAAAAAGGGAAAAATAACTTTTTCTTCAAAAATGTCCACCATTTCGAGAGATTTTTGAATTTTACAAAAAGCTCGTGTCTAAGTATAGCTGATGTAACATAATATCAATTATAGATTAGTTTCATTTTTTGTTGTAGGTTACGTGGTTGGCCCAAAATCGTGCAGGGAAATTGATATCAAAGTTCTGATGAGGGCAGGTTCAAGGTCATCTCGCACTTGAATATGTAGAAATATAATTTTTATGATCTTGCCTTTTGAAAGATTACGATTAAATAAACAAAAAACCAAAAAAAGTAAGTAAATATCTTTTTTCGTTCCTTCGTAATAAATTAAAAAAAAGGGTCGAAAATCGGGCCACTACGTAGACGACCCCCTTATGCCTATTTCCATTTTTTGTATTTCCACTGAACGTATATGTGCTTGAAAATTTATAGAAAGCAATAGAATCCCAGAGAAAAAATTAAAAATGGATGAAAGGATAATCTTACTAAATCTTTCCAAAATTGATAAAAACGTTCGTGAAATTAGGAAAACTTTTGGGAGAGCACATTCGTCATTTCACAAAGCCATCTTAAATCTCGAAACAAAATAGAAAATCTTGCTTCGTTACTACGATCTGGCCATTTTTGTAAGCTACCCGAGCAGGAGGATTAGATTGTTTTGTGATCAGCGGATCATAACACTACTTGAAAACAAATTGGTCAATCGCGTGCACCTAAAAATAAAAGTGTTTTCTAGACTAACTTTGGCCGCTGAATTTCGTATTCATATACTGAAAATCAAAAAATTTTTTAAGAAGCGTTTTCGAAAAATCTTCAGAAGATAATACCTTAGAAAATTATCAGAAGATAATACCTTAGGCTTTTAGTGATATATATGTCGTAGCCGGTGAACGCTACAATGACATTGCTGCTCGAAGGGAGTTGTGGTGGGCACCAGTAGCAAAAGTCGTTGATAGAAGTTATCTACTTGTTGCAAAACAAGTAGTTTTACTTGCAAAGAAAATTATTAAAAATCGAGTAAGCAATGAAACTGAATTCGGGTTCGCAATGAAAATGAAATAAAGTAAGCAATGAATTGAAGCATAGAGATTCAGTTATTGTGAAATTATAGAGCGAGCAGGTGGCCCACCGGAACCCTTTGAAAAGTTAGCATGGACGCGACATCAGAAGTGGGATGCAACCAGCCTACCGGACAGTCTAGTGGAGAACAAAATCCTGCACCTGCTTGGGACAGAATCTTTGAGCAGCAGAACCAACAATTTTTGGCAGTCATCAAAGCTATGAACACTCCGAGAAAAGCTGAAATAAAGCTGCCTTAATTCGACCCTAAAAGCGGGCATGCGGATGCATCTGCTTGGATAGCAATGGCAGACATGTGTGTTGGCGATTCACCTCCAGAAAATGCAGCATTGATGATAATGCTCAATCACGCGCTTAAGCGCTAAGCATCCAACTGGCTGTCACAAGTCTCTTTCCCTGGAATGAAGTGGTGTGAATTCAGAGAAGCGTTCCTGACACGATTTGACCAAGCCGAAACTGCTGCATCCTTTTTAGTAGGTCTGTTGACTAGTAGGCCGAAAGAAGGAAAATGCATTGCTGCATATGCTGCCACGTTGCTGCCCTCAATCATGTCCCGTTGGAAGAAATTGTCAGCGGATGAGATCGCGGTATCGATGGTCATGGCCCACATATCCCAATTTGAGCCACGAGTTCGACGTTTGTGCTTTACCGCTGATATTCGAAGCAGGAGCCGTATGCAACAGGAATTGAAGTCGATGGCAATACCTAAGAGGAAGATCACCACTGAAGAAGAAGCTTCAGCTATCAAGAAATTCAAGCCAGCGCCGTTTCCTTTGAATTGTTTTGAATGTGGCAAAATTGGACATAAAGCGGCGCACTGCAGAAACAAGGCAAATGGATTTGGAAGGCGTGATGTACAACGCGAAGGGCGACGTGAGGCTTCTATAAAATCGGTAGTTTGTTTCAACTGTCAAGACGTCGGTCACTATGCATCACACTGCCCGAAAGCACGTAAGAAGCGTGACGGTAAACGGAGTGGTGCCACACCAGTTGAACGCCGAATTTATGTAGGCACCATGAAGGCACCAACAGGATAATTGCGACATTCGGGTGAGACGTATTTATTCCATTTCGACTCAGGAGCTGAGTGTTCTCTTGTTAAAGAATCAGTAGGAAATAAATTTCATGGAAAACGTTTATTTAATGTTATAACTCTGACTGGTATCGGACAAACAAGCGTAAATAGCACAGTACAAATTGTAACCTCGGTTGAGGTTGACCGAATTTGCTTCGAAGTTGTTTTCCACGTACTACCAGACTATTGCTTACGTAGTGACGTCATGCTTGGACAAGATGTATTGTCTTTGGGTCTTGCCATACTCATGACATCCGACACCTTGCGGCTTGAAAAATCTAAAGTGATCAATTCTTGTCAACTTGCTATATCAGTAGAATAATATTGTATTGTATGTATTATATTGTAATATAATACACTGTGGTGCATAACTATAGCCTAGTTTTATTTTATAGGTTCTTTTGATTCCAAAAGAGTATAAAAAAAATCGTGGTATGAGGAATAAGAGAGCTTGCGAGGACACATATTAGGAGAGAAGAATTCTCAAAATAAAATACGCCGTTATACCGTAAGAGGGAAAAGTGTGATTTTTTATTGGTGCATAACTATAACCTAGTTCCTTTGTACTCCAGTTTATTCGAAATTTTCGTTTGATGTCACATTTGTTTTTAATGTCAATCATAACTGTCCTTACGAGATTTTAAAATGCCACGCGGTGCTCAATTGAACGATATCGAAAAAGGGAAAATAAGTGCATTTAAGGAAGCAGGATTAAATTTTAGTGAAATCGCGCGAAAATTAAGCCGGTCTGACCGAGTTGTGCGTAATTATTTAGCAGATCCCGAAAATTATGGAAACAACCGTCGGGGTGGTCCGAAACCGAAGTTATCTGAACGCGATACTCGTCGCATTCAAAATCTAGCCAGCAATTCTTTGAAGTCTGCATCAAAAATTGCTAGGGAATGTGACCTAAATGTTTCGCGTTGGACCATTAACCGCGCAATTAAGAGGTCTCCCACCCTCATCCGGGAAAAACTTAAATCTGCTCCCAAATTGCTGCCCCGTCACATAAATGCACGCCTCGAGTTTGGACGAGAGAACATGAGAACGAATTGGGAAAAGGTAGTTTATCTTAATAAGGTCATTAATAAGTAAAAATTAATCCTTTTTTCCGGTATAGGTAATTTTCTCTGATGAGAAAAAGTTTAATTTTGACGGGCCTGATGGTTTCAACTCTTACTGGAGGGATATTCGGAAGGAACCCCGTTATTTTTCCAAACGAAATTTTGGTGGCGGATCGTTAATGGTTTGGGGTGCCTTTTGTGTAGATGGCATGTTGGAGTTGGCGTTCCCCAGCACACGAATGAACTCTGCAGAATACACCAAAGTGTTGCGAATGAACCTTCTTCCATTTTTGGAAAAAAATCGAGAGGTTGATTGGACATTCCAACAAGACAATGCGGCCATACACACCAGTCGGGAGACAAGAGAATGGTTTCAGTCTAACAACATCACTTTTTTGAAGTGGCCAGCATGCTCCCCAGATCTAAATCCGATCGAGAATGTTTGGGGAATTATTGTACGACGGATTTACGAAGAAAATAAGCAGTACACAAATGTCGATGAACTAAAAAGCGCTATTGTTACATCATGGGAATCTGTGAGTCTTGAGACGCGAACACGCTTGGTAGAAAGCATGCCAAACCGTGTTTTTGAAATGATTCACAATAAGGGTGGATCCACGCATTATTAAACTTGTCAATGTTTATAAATCCACTATAGTTAAATGGACAAACTACACTAGGTTATAGTTATGCACCAATAAAAAATCACACTTTTCCCTCTTACGGTATAACGGCGTATTTTATTTTGAGAATTCTTCTCTCCTAATATGTGTCCTCGCAAGCTCTCTTATTCCTCATACCACGATTTTTTTTATACTCTTTTGGAATCAAAAGAACCTATAAAATAAAATTAGGCTATAGTTATGCACCACAGTGTATTGAAAATGTAGATACAGACATTCCCCAAAATTTTCGGCCAAGTTTGATGGAAATTCTAAATCAGTTCAAAGATAATTTCATAAGCAATATGCCTAAAAATAGCGCTAAGGTAGACCCTATGCGGATTCGCCTTAAGGATCCCAATAGATGTGTGTGTCGTAGGCCGTACCGATTAAGTCCCGAAGAACGTAAAATTGTGCGCGACCGCGTGGATGAGTTGTTGAAAGCCAATATTATTCGTCCAAGTTCATCTCCTTTTGCAAGTCCAATACTTTTGGTAAAGAAGAATGACGGTACTGATAGAATGTGTGTTGATTATCGTGAGTTAAACGACAACACAGTTCCAGAAAGATTCCCATTACCTCTTATTGCGGATCAAATCGATAGACTCCATGGTTCACATTTCTTTACGGTGTTGGACATGGCGTCTGGCTTTCACCAAATCCCCATTCATCCCGATTCCGTCGAATATACTGCCTTCGTTACACCTGAAGGACAGTATGAGTACCTTTCTATGCCTTTTGGCCTTAGAAATGCGCCATCTGTTTTTCAGCGGGCAGTTGTACGGGCTTTGGGAGACCTTGCAAATACATTTGTTGTTGTTTATATGGACGACATACTCATTGCCGCAAAAACTGTTGACGAAGCTTGCGAAAGATTGGACATTGTTCTTACAGTTTTGACACGTAAGGGCTTTTCCTTAAGGCAGGTTCTCACCTTGTGGAAAAAAAAAACAATTTTGTTTTACCTTATCGTGTAGATATATGTTTCAAAAATGTGCTCCAGAAATTTCAGATCAAAATTTGAAAAATTACAAAAGTTACAGGCCGTTACATAGAGCAGTGTAGAGCACCGGCCAAGCGCGCTTTAAACTTTAAACGCGTTTTTCTCAGAACCACATTTTCGGACCTTACGGAAGTGATTGAAGGCGCTGGAATGAACCAATCGTCACCAAATTTTTTTTAAATGTTCCTTAGGGTTTTTTCTAATAAACGAACTACGATCAGCCAAAAATATTGAAAATTGTTTATTTAAAAAAATAATTAGTGAACAAAAAAATGCGAAAATCGTAATTTTTTTTTCAAAACCTCATAACTTTTTTAATTTCGATTTTTTTTTCATGATCTTAGTTCATTCAATAGATAATACGGTACACATTAAGAATGTGTTCGATTTTTGTGTTTCCGGTCACGGGTTTTGACGGAATCACTTCCGGTAGCGGGACACCTCCTCGCCGACATGCCGCCACTGATGGACGCCCCCTCCCCCCCTTTTTTTGATTCATTCAATTTTAAAAATTGTATTCTCTAAATAAATGTGTGTTCATATCCAGAAACAATTTTGAGCGTTGTATCTTTAACCGTTTTCTCAAAAAATGCGGATCCACAAGGTGAGAACCTGCCTTAAACATTAAAAAATGCAAGTTTCTTAAACACCGCATCGAATATCTTGGCTTTGAGATATGCGCAGGCGAAATACGGCCTAATCAAAAAAAGATTGAAGCTCTTACAGCCTTGCTACCACCAGAAACTGTTAGTCAATTACGTCAATTTATTGGGTTGGCATCGTACTTCAGAAGATTTGTACCAAAATTCTCTCAGATTATGGCACCTTTATATGCATTAACTTCAGGTAGTGGCAAAATCGAGTGGAAGCAAACACTCGAGGTAATACGACAACAGATTATATCAATCTTAACTAGCGAGCCTTTGTTAACAATCTTTGACCCAGATTGTTCTGCAGAGCTTCATACAGATGCAAGTTCGATAGGCTACGGTGCAATTTTAATACAAATTAAAGAAAAACTGCCGCAAGTAATAGCTTATTTTAGTAAACGTACCACTGCTGCGGAGTCAAAGTATCAATCATATGAGTTATAAACTTTAGCAGTGGTTAATGCAGTGAAATATTTCAGACATTAACACTTCGTTCAATAATGTGTGTGACTGACACATAGATGGCGGCACTAATACTAAATCAATATTTTTTTTCGAAATTGTGAACCTTTCTAGGCTTACTGTCAAAATTATATGTCAATCCGACCATTAGTTTACAAGTTACAATGCTTTAAGTGACACTACTTTTGAGTTTTCAAAAAAAATGAATTTAAAGCAATTCCGTGTGCTGATTTATCATTGTTTTTTAATGAAAAAAAATACTGTTCAATGCCAGGAATGGCTTGAAAAACATTATTCGGACTCTGCTCCATCAAAAAGAACCATTTGTTATTGGTATGCCGAATTCAAACGTGGTCGTACAGACACCGATGACATTCCATCTACTGGACGGCCAAATGACGCTGTTATTCCGGAAAACGTTGAAAAAACACTGAAAATCATTATGTCCGACCGTAAAGTGAAAGTGGGGGAGATTGCTGACATTCTATAGATATCAGCAGGCAGTGTACACACCATGATACACGAACATTTGGTTATGAAAAAGGTGTTTTCGAAATGGGTGCCGCGTTTGCTCACACCGGAGCAAAAACAACAACGAATCGATGATTCAAAGAGCTGTTTGGACATGTTTACGCGCAACAAGTCGGAGTTTTTGCGTCGGTACATCACAATGGATGAAACATGGATCCACCATTTCACTCCAGAGTCAAATCGGCAGTCTGCTGAGTGGCATGCAACCGGTGAAAGCCGCCCAAAGCGTCCAAAGGCACAAACATCGGCTGGCAAGGTTATGGCGTCAGTATTTTGGGATGTGCACGGAATAATATTCATCGACTATCTTGAGAAAGGGAAAACAATCAATAGCGACTATTATATAGCGTTGTTGGAACGTTTGAAAGAAGAAATCGCGATTAAGCGGCCCCATATGAAGAAGAAAAAAGTGTTGTTTCACCAAGTCGATGAAAACGATGGCAAAAATGCATGAATTGGGCTTCGAATTGCTTCCTCATCCCCCGTATTCTCCAGATCTGGCCCCCAGCGACTACTGGCTCTTCGCAGACCTCAAAAAGATGCTCCGTGGTAAGAGATTTGGCTCAAATGATGAAGTAATCGCCGAAACTAACGCCTATTTTGAAGGCAAAGAAAAATCGTTCTACAAAGGCGGTATCGAAAGATTGGAAAAGCGTTGGAATGATTGTATCTCCCTAAAAGGGGACTATGTTGATGAATAAAAACGAATTTTGGCAAAAAAATGTGTTTTAATTAGTTAGTCACACACATTATTGAACGAAGTGTTACCTATACGGTCGTAAATTTTCCGTTTATACAGACTGCAATTCTCTGCAGTCTGCTCCCAAGAAGCTCGACCTTACCCCAAGGGTACACAGGTGGTGGGCTTTCCTACAAGCGTTTGATTTTGACATCATTCATAGAGACGGGAAACACATGAGTCATGTTGACTTTTTCTCCAGAAATCCGCTACCGCCCACCCACAGCAAAACTTTCAAAAAGGTAGAGCATAAGCTAGTAAACATCGCCAATTTGTCTAACGACTGGTTAAAAGCAGAGCAACAAAAGGACATTGATATTTCAAAGCTGATAGCCGAACTTGTGATAATAAGCTGGTGGATGATATTGTCAAGACTTATGAGCTGCGTTCAGGTATCTTATATCGTAAGATACAACGTCACGGAAAGACCCGCTGTCTACCAATACTTCCCAGATCTTTGAGGTGGTCTATAGTACACAATACCCATGAAGCATTGATGCACCTAGGTAGTGAAAAAACTCTTGAAAAGCTTTATGAAACATACCGGTTTGAAAATATGTCAAAATTTGTCAGAAAGTTTGTCGAAAATTGTATCACATGTAAAATTTCTAAGACGCGCACTGGAAAAGTACAAGCCGAAATGCACGCCATACCAAAGGTAGCTATTCCCTGGCATACATTACACATAGACGCCACCGACAAGTTAAGTGGGAAAAATTATGTCAAGGAATACATATTTGTTCACATAGATGCTTTTACAAAATATGTCTTGTTGTATCACACGTTAAATATTGATACATCTAGTAATATTGAAACACTAAAACGAAGCATTTCGTTATTTGGTGCACCAAAAAGGATAATTGCTGACCAAGGGCGATGTTTCTCCAGCCGCGAATTCCGCGATTTTTGCACATCACATAATATCAACTTGCATTTAATTGCAACAGGTAGCGCTCGTGCAAATGGTCAAGTTGAACGTATCATGAGTACGTTAAAGAACATGCTCACTGCTGTAGAAACAACCAATCGCTCTTGGCAGGATGCCCTCCTTGAAGTGCAAATAGCTTTAAATTGCTCATTCAATCGTGTTACTAAATGTACCCCACTAGAACTATTAGTTGGTAAATCTGGCAGACCTTTAGAATTGATGTTTGCTGATGACACCGAGGAAGAAGTTAACATAGAACAAGTACGGTCTCAGGCTGTGTGCAATATTGAAAAGAGTTCAGCATATGACAAAAAACGATTTGATTCCCACAGAGCCAAAGTCAAAAGATTTTCTGTTGATGATTTTGTTTTGTTGCAAAACGAAGAGCGAAATCAAACAAAATTAGATCCAAAGTACAAAGGCCCATTCAAAGTCGTAGAGGTGCTGGATGGGGATCGGTACATACTTAAAGCATTGAGTTCTGACCGAACGTATAAATACGCACATGATCGGCTAAGAAGAATGCCCGATTTTGTCAACGTTGATTTAGATAATGGAAGTGAAAGTAAAACGGTAGTTGATGAGCAGTTACAGAACGAATAGACATAGTAGCACATGACTTAGAAAATAGGACCTGTCCACACATACGAATAACTGAACCAGGTTAAGAACTTGCTGTCATTTTGTAACTACTCGTGTTAATAAACTTTGGTAAACGAAGATTTAATTAAAATTAAAATTAAAATTTCTTTGGCTTCTCACACTGAGACGTGTGAGCTGTCAGGATGGCAGTATCGCTGAATAACGATAAAGTGATAGGACCGGATAGAGGTCCTGGTGTCTCACCGGATGGAGGTGAATGTGTAATGAGAGGACTGGATAGAGGTCCTGGTGTCTCACCGGATGGAGGTGAATGTGTAATGAGAGGACCGGATAGAGGTCCTGGTGTTTCACCGGATGGTGGTGAATGAGTAATGATAGGACTGGATAGAGGTCCTGGTGTATCACCGGATGGAGGTGATTTTGTGATGATTGTACCGGATAGAAGTCTTGGTGTTTCACCAGATGAAGGTGAATGTGATTGATAATGCTAAATAGTGACACTGGTGCATCATCGGAAGAAGGTGACCGTGTTTGAGGGTTGTGTCATCCATTGCCACTTATGTGCTATCGCAAAGTTGTGGTAGTTGTGGTTTTAAGCTAGTGTTATAACATTTGACTGATTGTTATAATAATGACATTGTATCATTAAGATAAAGAGATAAAATCGTTTACTTGTTACTTGATGGTCAGGATTGACCGAATGGGTGAATTTACTTACAGACAATGGTTTCACACAGGGACGTGTGACTTGTCAGAATGGCCGTGTCGTAGCCGGTGAGCGCTATAATGACATTGCTGCTCGAAGGGAGTTGCGGTGGGCACCAGTAGCAAAAGTCGTTGATAGAAGTTATCTACTTGTTGCAAAACAAGTAGTTTTACTTGCAAAGAAATTTATTAGAAATCGAGTAAGCAATGAAACTGAATTCGAGTTCGCAATGAAAATGAAATAAAGTAAGCAATGAATTGAAGCATAGAGATTCAGTTATTGTGAAATTATAGAGCGGGCCACCTGCTCGCTTTGAAGAGTTAGCATGGACGCGACATATAGATTGTCCAGATGAGATTTGGGGAAGTTACTCACGGTGAAAGTTGTAACAAAGTGAATTTTTCGACGAATTTAAAAAATCATAAATTTTAAACTAAAATTAAATACTAAAAATTTTAGCAAATATTAAGCTCATCATCAATAGAATGATAAAGTTATGATGCAGTGAGTTAAAACACCAACTTTACATTTATTACCCCGTGCGAAAAAAATTTTTTAGCCGAGTCCATCCAAATTTTGATATAGACGTGAAACTAGAGACCATTTATAGTTTCCTGGCATAGTCAGTATTAAATTTTTTTACCCAAAGTCCTTTTAAAAGGACTTTACAATTTTAAGGACATACACATTTAAAATTTTTTTTAAATATATGCGGTAGTTCAATGATGAAGATATGGGTATCAAATGAAAAAAGAAAATTGTCTCCTTTTAACTAAATTTTCTATTTTGAACTTTCAGGAGCAAAATATGTCAGGTATGGAAATCATACATGTTTTGGATTTCAGTCTGTAGATTCATATATCTAAATTTTATTCTATTTCAAAGTTCTAGTCTAGAAAACACTTTTATTGTTAGGTGCATTTTTGGTGTCGAGTAGTGTAATCTAAATCTTCAGAAATGTACAGAAATATTTTATAAAAACCCAGTAGCAGTGACTTTATAAGAAAAGTCCTAGTCCTGAAAAAAACATATTTCCCCTCCATAACAGCAGGTAAGAAGCCCATATTTAGTTTAGTAGTATTTAGAGTCTATCAAAGAAGAAAGCGGGATTTTAGGGACGATGTGTTATTATCCAACCAATAATAATAATACATGTCCGGTCAACTGACTAACATTCCAATCAGGAGTAGGTGAGATAGCCGTCTTCATCTTCTTGACGATTACGAGACTAAGGCCTGGCTACCCGCAACCAACCGTGAATGAACCGTGTGCGTGTGAATTTTTTTAGAAAAGATTGAAAAAAAAGAGAAAATTGAAAAAAAATTGTTTTTTTTTCGGTGTTTGCTGCAACGGTGATTTGAACTCGCGGATTCTTGACTCGCGGCCAACGCACTAGCCAGCTGAACTACGGCGGCTGCCGCGGCGGCGGCGGTGAAATAGCCATTAAAAACGAAACATTTGGAGGTTGGAATACGTATGCGTTAGAGCAGAGCAAAAACAGTTTTCTTAATATGCAAATGGTGTGTGTTAGAGTGAAACAAAAAATCACACGTACACGAGGGCTTCGGTCAGTTTTTTCACACCGCCTGTACAAAAATGATAGAAACTTTGTTCGGAGAGCTGACCGAAACTTCGGTCAGGCATGTCGGTCATATGACCGATCATATGACCGTCACTGTTCTTGTAGGGTTAGCAACAAGAGGCAGTGGCGGCTTAACCCTTAACCATATATGGTACAGTTCCTAAATCCTTCGTAAATCCGTTAAATCAATTTAAATCATGTTTGTGCTTGCTCTAGATTGATTCGAAAATAACTGCCCCATGCATTTAAGGGTTAAGGTGCTCGGAGGCCCGGGGCAACGACGGCTGAGGGGCCCCCACAAAACGGTGCAAAAAATAATAAAAATAATAATAAATAAATAATAATAATAATAATAAATAAGGGGAATTTCCGGTTAAGGGGGTCGTCTACGTACAAAGTTTTAAAAAATCTTTTTTTTTTTGTACATAATTTTCATTTGGAAGACGTGAGGAATGTTATTTCCAAAGGATTTGGGTAAACTCTTCACGGTTATTGAGCTGTATAGCATTGAGCACGCTCGCTCACGGTGTTTCCGCACGCTCCCTGTGAACTTTAAACGCGTTTTCCCGAAAGTCGTATTTTTCTAACTTACTTGCACGATTTTAAGAAAAGTTTTACACGCATCGATTTGATTTATTTTTCTACTTGCTCAGAAAACATGTCGCTATGATTAGACACGAGCTTTTGATAAAATATTGTTTTTTTTTATTATAACAGGCAATACAAATTTGAAAAAAGGGAGAAAATAACTTTTTTTTCAAAAATGTCCACCATTTCGAGAGATTTTTGAATTTTACAAAAAGCTCGTGTCTAAGTATAGCTGATGTAATATCAATTATAGATTAGTTTCATTTTTTGTTGTAGGTTACGTGGTTGGCCCAAAATCATGCAGGGAAATTGATATTGTTACGAAATTCCCCAGTTCGTTATCGACGGTTCGTTTTGATTGTATTCGAAAATAAAACAACTTCAGTTATCCGGTGCAACGTAGTCAAAACTAACAATCGCTTTATTTACAGAATTCACACTTCGCTTGTATCTACACTTGTTACCACTTTGGTTGCTTAACACAGACTCGACCCCTTGCGCTGCCACTGCTGCTTTTATACCACTTTTCTTATCGCGCCGAAGTTTCTTGCACTTCTAATTGGAAAGCGCTCGACCATTCTCGCACAGCCCATTTCTTCGAGAACCATCCTTGCCATATCGGACTATACCAAGCGAATTTATAACAGTTTTGCTGTACTTCACAGTGCATGCCTAAAAGTATGCTTGGAAAACATTCGTGCGGAGAAAAGCATTTCTGTACAGTGCGGCACAGAATTTCTCATCGTATCACTGTCCATCACTTAGACTTGTTCGTCCCGAACAAGTACCGAGGCTCCGCCGGAGTAAGACGCCAGGCGCTCCAAATGGACTACTTTCAGCCTGGCGTTTCCGCTGCAGCAGCGTTGAACCCTGTACACCACGTCATTAATCCTGGTCACGACTTTGTACGGCCCTTCCCATGACGTTTGAAGCTTTGGAGACAAACCTTTCCTGCGCTGCGGGTTGTAAAGCATTACCAGATCGCCTTCTTGGAACCCCGCTGTGTAAGCTCGTAGATCATATCTGGCTTTCATCTTATCGCTGACCAGTTGGATACGGTCCCTTATAAACTGGTGGATTTCTTCCAGCTCCGATCGCTTATTAACTGCGTAATCAGTCTTAGCGCCTTCCGTCGTGCTGACCACTCCGAACTTCAAGTCAGCAGGCAATCTCAGCTCTGTGCCGAACACTGCTCGGGCTGGAGTGAGTGATGTCGTATCGTGCGGGGCTGACCTATACGCCATCAAGAACAGCGGAATATGCGTGTCCCAATCCTTTTGATTCCTGCCTACTACTTTCCGCAGATATTCCTCCAGTGTTCGATTGAATCGTTCCACCATGCCGTCGGACTGGGATGCAAAGGACAGGTGCGAGTTTTCCTTATTCCTAGTAGCTCACACACTTCTTTTAATACAAGAGACTCGAAATTCCGGCCTTGATCCGAGTGCAACTCCAGTGGAACTCCAAATCTGGCCACCCAGTTGTTTACCAACATTTCCGCGACCGTGGTGGCCTCCTGGTTAGGAATAGGATACACTTCGGGCCATTTGCTGAAATAGTCCATCACCACCAGCACATATTTGTTGCCTTGAGTGCTAAGTGGGAATGGCCCGGCGACGTCCATGGCAATTCGCTCAAAGGGCGCTCCCATGTTGTACTGCTGCATGCGGCCCCGAGATCTTCTTGTTGGCCCTTTCGCAGCCGAACATCGATCACAGCTCTTAATCCAATCGGCGACAGACTCCTGGCATCCTACCCAGTAGAATCGCCTTTTTATTTTGGCGACAGTTTTTGTGATGCCTAGGTGCCCTCCGCTAGAGTCGTTATGGTATGCCTCGATCACCTCGTTGATCCTGCATTTCGGGACTAAAATTAGGGAATTGCTGGTCCGGCTATCCTCACTCTCCCACTCGCGGTATAGGCAACCATCAGACAGCCGCAGACTTTGCCACTGCGCCCAGTAAGCCTTCGCGATCGGGCTCTCACCGGCCATCTCCTGCCAGTCTGGACGTGCGCCTTGCTCCTTGCCTTCAATGATTTTTTTAAGATCCGTATCCTCGCGCTGGTCCTTTTGCATCCTCTCCGCAGACCACTCCTCCTCTGGCAGAACGCTGACCAATCGTACGTCCACTATCTGCTCTTTGCTTTCGGCTCGCGAACAATGCCTGCATTCGGTTTTGCACGGACGGCGTGACAAGGCATCGGCATTTCAATGGCTGCTACCCTTGCGATGCTCTACCGTGTAGTCGTAGCTCTGCAGCCGCTCGATCCACCGCGCCAATTGGCCTTCCGGATCTCTAAAGTTCAGTAGCCATTTCAATGCCGCATGATCTGTGCGCAGGCGAAACTTTTGCCCATACAGGTATTTATGGAAGTGTTTCACGCATTCCAGTACTGCGAGCAACTCCCTTCGGGTCACACAGTAGTTGCGTTCAGGCTTTGACAAAATTTTGCTGTAGTACGCTATCACTTGTTCTTGGCCATCTATTATCTGTGACAGCACACCGCCAATACTATGCCCACTTGCATCTGTATCCAGCACAAACATCTCTCCAGGAACGGGGAAGGCCAGAATTGGAGCAGTGCACAGTTTTTCCTTCAGTCGTGCAAAAGCCTGCTCCTGCTCTTCACCCCACGCGAAGGCTTGATTTTTTTTCGTCAGTTTGTGCAAGCTGCCAGCTATGTTCGCAAATCCTGGAACGAATCTTCGGTAGTATGTGCACAGGCCCAGGAAACTGCGGAGTTCGTGTAGATTGCGTGGTCGGGGCCACTCCTTCACCGCCGTGATCTTGCCTTCGTCCGTATGTACTCCGCGAGCGGAAACCGTGTGACCCAGATACTTGACCTCCTTTTGGAACAGCGAGCACTTCTTTGGGTTGAGTTTAAGCCCGGCTTTCTGTATTCGCTCAGATACCTCCTTCAGCTTTTCCAGGTGGTCGTCGAAGCTTTTGCCCATCACGATTATGTCGTCGAGGTATACCAGACACGTCCGCCAATGCAGCCCTTTCAGTACACGCTCCATTAGCCGCTCGAATGTTGCTGGTGCGTTGCAGAGTCCAAACGGCATGACGGTGAACTGCCACAAACCGTCGCCAACACTAAAAGCTGTTTTCTCCTTGTCCTGGTCTGCAAGTTCCACCTGCCAATAGCCGCTGCGTAAGTCGAGTGTGGAAAACCATTGTGTGCCTGACAGTGTGTCCAGGGTGTCATCGATCCGAGGTAGTGGATAGCTGTCCTTCTTGGTCACGTCATTGAGTTTCCGATAGTCCACACAGAATCGGGTACTGCCATCCTTTTTCTTGACTAGCACGACCGGCGAGCACCAAGGACCTGACGAAGGCTCTATGACCTTTTCTGTATGCATGTTTTCAATCAAATTTGTGACCTCTTCCCTCTTGGCCAGAGGAACTCGTCTTGGCGGTTGGCGGATTGGTTTCGCACTTCCGGTGTCGATGTTGTGCTTCACTATGGCTGTTCTTCCGCCCGCTTCCGTTGCAAATATTGACCCATAGTGCTGCAGGAGTGACCGCGCCTTCTGTTTCTGCTCGGCTGTCAATTCGCTGCTCCACTGGGTCTGCGGTATGGCGTCCATGTTAGAACCGCTTTTCTTACTTCCTCCGGGTGGACTGCTTTCGCAATTGACAACTGCTTCAGCCTCTCTACACTCGCCAATGACCGCATCTTTTCCGACATATCTGGTCGTGTTCAGTGGATTGAGTATCCTGACTGGTATTTTGCCATTTTTGGGTTCCACTAATGTACGTCCGATTATTATGTTGTCGTATCCTTGTTTTGGCGCTTCTACAACCCACAGCCGACTTGTCCCATCGTCCTCGTCCACCTTTGCCCACACAATCGCCTCGGAATTCGCTGGTATCTTCTGGTGTTGACACGAGACAACTTTCCTTACCGCCACGCTTCGGTCATAGCCAGTGTGCAGGGGGAATTCAACGTTGGCATACTGCAGCACATTTTCTTTCAGGTCCAGCGTAAAACCATGCCTAATCATGAAATCCACGCCGATAATCACGTCGTCCATTATATCCGCGACGATGAACTCATGCTCCAGGCTGCTGGTGCCGATAGCAATTGTTTTTGTTACTTTTCCTCTTACCGGCGCACGCTCGCCAGTCGCAGTCCTCAGCTGTATGCCATGCAGCGGTTCCCAGTTCTTCAGAAGCTTCCTTTTTATGATCGAATATGACGCTCCAGTATCCAGTGTCAACACGAACAACTTTCCATCTATTTTTCCTTCAATCGTCAAGCTGCTGGGTTGCCGTTTCAGCTGTGAGACCAGGACGGTGGGGCAGCGGGTTGTGGGGATCAGCTCACGCCCCTTTGGGCTGACCCGTTTTAGTTTAACGACTCCTCGTCCTCAGCCCTGCGCTTGTTGGCTGAGCCTCGATCGTCAGTATTCCCCGCTTCAGGCGATTGCGATCGAGAACGGGAACGCCTCTTTCGTTGGCGGCAGTCTCGTGATATGTGACCCTGCTTGCCACATGTCCAGCAAACAACTTTAGAGGAGACAACCCGTGGCCTGCCCAGTGTCTCAGAGCTTATGGCCTGGATCGAAATGTCGCTGTCCGGCTGGATTTGGCGTACCCTTGCAGATGCATACCGATTGCCTCCAATCCATGTCGCTTCATATGTCATCGCGCTGGTCACCGTCTCCTTAAATGTCGGCTTGCCCATCATCAACGCACTGCGACGTGTCTCGGGATCATGAAGACCTTCAATGAACGACTCAATCTTCATCCTTTCGAGATCATCAGCGCCGAATTTTGGGTAGCACAGCTGTACGAGCCGCTCAATGTCTGCTGCATATGTCTGCAGCGCCTCGCTGGCTCTTTGCCTGCGGTTCTTCAGCTCACAGTAGTACAGCCTATGGTTGTGCTCGTTGCTGTACTTCACTGCCAACGCTCTCATGACGGCCTCGTAATCACTTCTCGAACATTCCGGAACTGATTTCATTACCTCAGCCGCAGGACCTTTCAGCGCCAGAGCCAATCTCCGACCCTTCCTGATATCGGTCCACTGATTTTCCAAAGCAGCTAAGTCGAATTGCAGTTTGAATGTATCGAACGGCGTAGCACCATCATAAGTAGGCACTTCTGTTCGGGTGGCGAAACTTTCCGGAATCGGCGGCAAACATTCTCGTGGCTGTACCTCTCTAAGCCGCTCGTCGATTTTTCTGTTTACCGAATCCTCCAGACTGTCAACTCGTTTGTCTAAATGTTCTACTCGCGTCTCCAGGTGCTCAACTTTCACATTAATCCTGTCTGAAATCTCTTCCACTTTCTGCTCCAAGCGCTCAGAATTTTCCTGAAGCTTGCTGGACAACTCGCGATTCGCATTTTCAAATTTTTCCGCATTTTCCTGGAGTTTTGTTTCCATTCGCTCTGCTATTTGCGCTGAAAGTTCCTGATTCGTGGTTTCCAGTTTCGTTGCCATTTGCGCCGACATTTCGCGATTTTCATTTTCCATTTTGGCTGCCATTTCACGGTTGGAAGTCTCAAACATGCCTTTAAGTGCAACCATTAACTGGCTCATGTCCATTGCTTGTGGTGGCGTAGCCGCTGCAGCCGTACTTTGCATCGACGCAGCACCAGCAGGCGATTCCTCCACCTTGGCCGACGCCTCTTGTTCCTGCGTTCCGAACTCGTGTGCAGCCCAATCAATGCCTCTTGATTCACACGCCTCTCGCAAACGCAGCTGCAACTCCACCTTACCGCCAGCAGTCGGCAAATTCCAGGCAGCCAGCTCCTTCTTCAGCTGGTCAACCTTCAGCAGCTCCAGTTTAACCATGTTTCCGTTTTTATAATTTTATTTTACTTTCAGTAATACAATCCCCAATTTCTGACACCAAATGTTACGAAATTCCCCAGTTCGTTATCGACGGTTCGTTTTGATTGTATTCGAAAATAAAACAACTTCAGTTATCCGGTGCAACGTAGTCAAAACTAACAATCGCTTTATTTACAGAATTCACACTTCGCTTGTATCTACACTTGTTACCACTTTGCTTGCTTAACACAGACTCGACCCCTTGCGCTGCCACTGCTGCTTTTATACCACTTTTCTTATCGCGCCGAAGTTTCTTGCACTTCTAATTGGAAAGCGCTCGACCATTCTCGCACAGCCCATTTCTTCGAGAACCATCCTTGCCATATCGGACTATACCAAGCGAATTTATAACAGTTTTGCTGTACTTCACAGTGCATGCCTAAAAGTATGCTTGGAAAACATTCGTGCGGAGAAAAGCATTTCTGTACAGTGCGGCACAGAATTTCTCATCGTATCAATATCAAAGTTCTGATGAGGGCACGTTCAAGGTCATCCCGCACTTGAATATGTAGAAATATAATTTTTATGATCTTACCTCTCGAAAGATTACGATTAAATAAACAAAAAACAAAAAAAAGTAACTAAATATCTTTTTTCGTTCCTTCGTAATAAATTAAAAAAAAGGGTCGAAAATCGGGCCCCTACGTAGACGACCCCCTTAAGCCTTTTTCTATTTTTTGTATTTCCACTGAACAATATTTTCATTTCATTTCATTTATTAGGAATACTAATAACATTAGGTGCAGTAAGAACTAAGTCTTTTATTTACACTTCAATCTGAATTAAATTTCTCCAATTAAACTTAAAACTATCAATAACAAAATTAAAATAAATAATAAACTTAGAACTATCAATTAAAAATTAAATATAATAATAACAAAGAATCTTAATGCATATAACATAGTATTATAGATAATAGAAAATAGAATTTAGAATATAATATTTATATATAGTAATGAAGGAGGAAAAGTAGAGGTTAAATGGGAATAAAGAAGAAGGTGCGCCTTGCAATCATCATACATAGCATACTTAAGCACTCTGCAATCAGAGTGCTCTAAAATACTCATAAAGTTTAGTCCTATAGTTGCCTCTGTTTAGCCCAGCCCTTGTAATTTCAGGAACTGAGTTCCAGACTCTGACGGCGTTGACGAAAAAAAGTCGAGATGTTGCTAAAAAATTGTACACCGGGACAATTAAATTGTGATGTCTCCGGGACTTAGAAGCTACGAGCTTTTTGTATAAATAAAGAGGAGTCTTCCATTCTAATAGTCTGTAGACAAAGATACAATTTTTGGCGAATAGATAATTTTCTATACTACACCCAAGTACTTTATTCTGCCAGGGAGAAATATGCTCATATCTTTTAAGCCCGTATACATATCGTGTAGCATTATTAAAGGCTACATTAATTTTATGTAGTGATTTAGAGTCAAGTTTACTGTACACCACTTCAGAGTAGGCAATAAGGGGCACAATTAGTTGTATAACTAATTTGCGCCTGGTTTCCAAGGGTGTGGATGGAGCTGAGAATCTCAATTTACGCAGCGTAGCATAAACCTTCCTCACGACCCCATTAATATGGTCACAGCAACTTAAGTTTGAGTTAACAATAAATCCTAAGTTCTTAATTTTGTCCGTAAAAGTAAGCACACTTGAGCCTAAATAAAACTTAGGGATGTTGTCAACGTGTATTGCACTATGACAAATCGGTAAGACGTAGGACTTAGACGCATTCAAACACAAGTGATTGGCAGCTGCCCACACAGAAATTGCAGACAAATCACTGTTCATTTTGAAACATAAATCCTCAACGAGACCAATACGACTAGACAGATACATTTGTATATCATCTGCATAAGCAAAAAATACATCATAAACAAAAAGACTAAACAGAAGTGGACAAAGGACAGATCCTTGAGGAACACCAGAACATACCAGTCGGGACTGAGACATTGAATTGTTGGACATAACTTTTTGCGTCCGTCCCTCAAGATAGCTTGCTATGAGCTTCGCCGAGCTATCATTGAAACCAAAGAAGCGTACTAGTTTTGCACATAAGAGGTTATGGTCTACCGAGTCAAAAGCTTTAGAAAAATCAAGCAAGCAAAGAATTGTTAAGTCATCATTGTCAAACTTAATTCTAATGTCGTCAAGTATCTTTACCATGGCAGTGGAGCAGCTGTGTCTAGGTCGAAAGCCAGATTGTAGAGGGGAGAGAAGGTTGTGCTTTAGCAAGAATGCAGATATTTGCGTCGCCATCAAATTCGCACACACCTTAGAGAATGCTGGCAGTATACTAATGGGCCTGTAGTCACCAGGACAGGAGGCATTTGACTTTTTAGCAACCGGCAGAACAACCGCTTTTTTCCACACAGATGGGAAGCTAGAACTTGCAAAGCAATGATTTATTATGTGGGTAAGTGGGCCAATTATAAACTGTACAATAGGCTTAACAAATTTTAAGGAGATTCCATCCTCACCCACCGCGTTTGATTTAATATCCATTATAGATTTTAACACTTCAGCCTCACAAACAGTCACGAATTGGAATTTCCCTTTAACACGATCACAGGACGGCAAATGTTGTGGCAAAACAGTAGAACTTGCTTTATTACTGACACTAATGAAGAAATCATTTAACACATTAGGATCCAACTCACACCCAGAGTTTTTCTTGCCATGAACCTTTAGATTTTTTAGATTTCGCCACAGTTTTCTAGATGGAAGAGAAGGGTCCAGCTTGGAATTGAAGTACCAACGCTTAGCTTGTCTAATGATAGTCGTTGCAGCGTTGCGGGCAGCTTTATAGTCAGACCATAAGACATCAGACCTAGTCTCGTCACGTCATTGAGTTTCCGATAGTCCACACAGAATCGGGTACTGCCATCCTTTTTCTTGACTAGCACGACCGGCGAGCACCAAGGACCTGACGAAGGCTCTATGACCTTTTCTGTATGCATGTTTTCAATCAAATTTGTGACCTCTTCCCTCTTGGCCAGAGGAACTCGTCTTGGCGGTTGGCGGATTGGTTTCGCACTTCCGGTGTCGATGTTGTGCTTCACTATGGCTGTTCTTCCGCCCGCTTCCGTTGCAAATATTGACCCATAGTGCTGCAGGAGTGACCGCGCCTTCTGTTTCTGCTCGGCTGTCAATTCGCTGCTCCACTGGGTCTGCGGTATGGCGTCCATGTTAGAACCGCTTTTCTTACTTCCTCCGGGTGGACTGCTTTCGCAATTGACAACTGCTTCAGCCTCTCTACACTCGCCAATGACCGCATCTTTTCCGACATATCTGGTCGTGTTCAGTGGATTGAGTATCCTGACTGGTATTTTGCCATTTTTGGGTTCCACTAATGTACGTCCGATTATTATGTTGTCGTATCCTTGTTTTGGCGCTTCTACAACCCACAGCCGACTTGTCCCATCGTCCTCGTCCACCTTTGCCCACACAATCGCCTCGGAATTCGCTGGTATCTTCTGGTGTTGACACGAGACAACTTTCCTTACCGCCACGCTTCGGTCATAGCCAGTGTGCAGGGGGAATTCAACGTTGGCATACTGCAGCACATTTTCTTTCAGGTCCAGCGTAAAACCATGCCTAATCATGAAATCCACGCCGATAATCACGTCGTCCATTATATCCGCGACGATGAACTCATGCTCCAGGCTGCTGGTGCCGATAGCAATTGTTTTTGTTACTTTTCCTCTTACCGGCGCACGCTCGCCAGTCGCAGTCCTCAGCTGTATGCCATGCAGCGGTTCCCAGTTCTTCAGAAGCTTCCTTTTTATGATCGAATATGACGCTCCAGTATCCAGTGTCAACACGAACAACTTTCCATCTATTTTTCCTTCAATCGTCAAGCTGCTGGGTTGCCGTTTCAGCTGTGAGACCAGGACGGTGGGGCAGCGGGTTGTGGGGATCAGCTCACGCCCCTTTGGGCTGACCCGTTTTAGTTTAACGACTCCTCGTCCTCAGCCCTGCGCTTGTTGGCTGAGCCTCGATCGTCAGTATTCCCCGCTTCAGGCGATTGCGATCGAGAACGGGAACGCCTCTTTCGTTGGCGGCAGTCTCGTGATATGTGACCCTGCTTGCCACATGTCCAGCAAACAACTTTAGAGGAGACAACCCGTGGCCTGCCCAGTGTCTCAGAGCTTATGGCCTGGATCGAAATGTCGCTGTCCGGCTGGATTTGGCGTACCCTTGCAGATGCATACCGATTGCCTCCAATCCATGTCGCTTCATATGTCATCGCGCTGGTCACCGTCTCCTTAAATGTCGGCTTGCCCATCATCAACGCACTGCGACGTGTCTCGGGATCATGAAGACCTTCAATGAACGACTCAATCTTCATCCTTTCGAGATCATCAGCGCCGAATTTTGGGTAGCACAACTGTACGAGCCGCTCAATGTCTGCTGCATATGTCTGCAGCGCCTCGCTGGCTCTTTGCCTGCGGTTCTTCAGCTCACAGTAGTACAGCGTATGGTTGTGCTCGTTGCTGTACTTCACTGCCAACGCTCTCATGACGGCCTCGTAATCACTTCTCGAACAATCCGGAACTGATTTCATTACCTCAGCCGCAGGACCTTTCAGCGCCAGAGCCAATCTCCGACCCTTCCTGATATCGGTCCACTGATTTTCCAAAGCAGCTAAGTCGAATTGCAGTTTGAATGTATCGAACGGCGTAGCACCATCATAAGTAGGCACTTCTGTTCGGGTGGCGAAACTTTCCGGAATCGGCGGCAAACATTCTCGTGGCTGTACCTCTCTAAGCCGCTCGTCGATTTTTCTGTTTACCGAATCCTCCAGACTGTCAACTCGTTTGTCTAAATGTTCTACTCGCGTCTCCAGGTGCTCAACTTTCACATTAATCCTGTCTGAAATCTCTTCCACTTTCTGCTCCAAGCGCTCAGAATTTTCCTGAAGCTTGCTGGACAACTCGCGATTCGCATTTTCAAATTTTTCCGCATTTTCCTGGAGTTTTGTTTCCATTCGCTCTGCTATTTGCGCTGAAAGTTCCTGATTCGTGGTTTCCAGTTTCGTTGCCATTTGCGCCGACATTTCGCGATTTTCATTTTCCATTTTGGCTGCCATTTCACGGTTGGAAGTCTCAAACATGCCTTTAAGTGCAACCATTAACTGGCTCATGTCCATTGCTTGTGGTGGCGTAGCCGCTGCAGCCGTACTTTGCATCGACGCAGCACCAGCAGGCGATTCCTCCACCTTGGCCGACGCCTCTTGTTCCTGCGTTCCGAACTCGTGTGCAGCCCAATCAATGCCTCTTGATTCACACGCCTCTCGCAAACGCAGCTGCAACTCCACCTTACCGCCAGCAGTCGGCAAATTCCAGGCAGCCAGCTCCTTCTTCAGCTGGTCAACCTTCAGCAGCTCCAGTTTAACCATGTTTCCGTTTTTATAATTTTATTTTACTTTCAGTAATACAATCCCCAATTTCTGACACCAAATGTTACGAAATTCCCCAGTTCGTTATCGACGGTTCGTTTTGATTGTATTCGAAAATAAAACAACTTCAGTTATCCGGTGCAACGTAGTCAAAACTAACAATCGCTTTATTTACAGAATTCACACTTCGCTTGTATCTACACTTGTTACCACTTTGCTTGCTTAACACAGACTCGACCCCTTGCGCTGCCACTGCTGCTTTTATACCACTTTTCTTATCGCGCCGAAGTTTCTTGCACTTCTAATTGGAAAGCGCTCGACCATTCTCGCACAGCCCATTTCTTCGAGAACCATCCTTGCCATATCGGACTATACCAAGCGAATTTATAACAGTTTTGCTGTACTTCACAGTGCATGCCTAAAAGTATGCTTGGAAAACATTCGTGCGGAGAAAAGCATTTCTGTACAGTGCGGCACAGAATTTCTCATCGTATCAATATCAAAGTTCTGATGAGGGCACGTTCAAGGTCATCCCGCACTTGAATATGTAGAAATATAATTTTTATGATCTTACCTCTCGAAAGATTACGATTAAATAAACAAAAAACAAAAAAAAGTAACTAAATATCTTTTTTCGTTCCTTCGTAATAAATTAAAAAAAAGGGTCGAAAATCGGGCCCCTACGTAGACGACCCCCTTAAGCCTTTTTCTATTTTTTGTATTTCCACTGAACAATATTTTCATTTCATTTCATTTATTAGGAATACTAATAACATTAGGTGCAGTAAGAACTAAGTCTTTTATTTACACTTCAATCTGAATTAAATTTCTCCAATTAAACTTAAAACTATCAATAACAAAATTAAAATAAATAATAAACTTAGAACTATCAATTAAAAATTAAATATAATAATAACAAAGAATCTTAATGCATATAACATAGTATTATAGATAATAGAAAATAGAATTTAGAATATAATATTTATATATAGTAATGAAGGAGGAAAAGTAGAGGTTAAATGGGAATAAAGAAGAAGGTGCGCCTTGCAATCATCATACATAGCATACTTAAGCACTCTGCAATCAGAGTGCTCTAAAATACTCATAAAGTTTAGTCCTATAGTTGCCTCTGTTTAGCCCAGCCCTTGTAATTTCAGGAACTGAGTTCCAGACTCTGACGGCGTTGACGAAAAAAAGTCGAGATGTTGCTAAAAAATTGTACACCGGGACAATTAAATTGTGATGTCTCCGGGACTTAGAAGCTACGAGCTTTTTGTATAAATAAAGAGGAGTCTTCCATTCTAATAGTCTGTAGACAAAGATACAATTTTTGGCGAATAGATAATTTTCTATACTACACCCAAGTACTTTATTCTGCCAGGGAGAAATATGCTCATATCTTTTAAGCCCGTATACATATCGTGTAGCATTATTAAAGGCTACATTAATTTTATGTAGTGATTTAGAGTCAAGTTTACTGTACACCACTTCAGAGTAGGCAATAAGGGGCACAATTAGTTGTATAACTAATTTGCGCCTGGTTTCCAAGGGTGTGGATGGAGCTGAGAATCTCAATTTACGCAGCGTAGCATAAACCTTCCTCACGACCCCATTAATATGGTCACAGCAACTTAAGTTTGAGTTAACAATAAATCCTAAGTTCTTAATTTTGTCCGTAAAAGTAGGCACACTTGAGCCTAAATAAAACTTAGGGATGTTGTCAACGTGTATTGCACTATGACAAATCGGTAAGACGTAGGACTTAGACGCATTCAAACACAAGTGATTGGCAGCTGCCCACACAGAAATTGCAGACAAATCACTGTTCATTTTGAAACATAAATCCTCAACGAGACCAATACGACTAGACAGATACATTTGTATATCATCTGCATAAGCAAAAAATACATCATAAACAAAAAGACTAAACAGAAGTGGACAAAGGACAGATCCTTGAGGAACACCAGAACATACCAGTCGGGACTGAGACATTGAATTGTTGGACATAACTTTTTGCGTCCGTCCCTCAAGATAGCTTGCTATGAGCTTCGCCGAGCTATCATTGAAACCAAAGAAGCGTACTAGTTTTGCACATAAGAGGTTATGGTCTACCGAGTCAAAAGCTTTAGAAAAATCAAGCAAGCAAAGAATTGTTAAGTCATCATTGTCAAACTTAATTCTAATGTCGTCAAGTATCTTTACCATGGCAGTGGAGCAGCTGTGTCTAGGTCGAAAGCCAGATTGTAGAGGGGAGAGAAGGTTGTGCTTTAGCAAGAATGCAGATATTTGCGTCGCCATCAAATTCGCACACACCTTAGAGAATGCTGGCAGTATACTAATGGGCCTGTAGTCACCAGGACAGGAGGCATTTGACTTTTTAGCAACCGGCAGAACAACCGCTTTTTTCCACACAGATGGGAAGCTAGAACTTGCAAAGCAATGATTTATTATGTGGGTAAGTGGGCCAATTATAAACTGTACAATAGGCTTAACAAATTTTAAGGAGATTCCATCCTCACCCACCGCGTTTGATTTAATATCCATTATAGATTTTAACACTTCAGTCTCACAAACAGTCACGAATTGGAATTTCCCTTTAACACGATCACAGGACGGCAAATGTTGTGGCAAAACAGTAGAACTTGCTTTATTACTGACACTAATGAAGAAATCATTTAACACATTAGGATCCAACTCACACCCAGAGTTTTTCTTGCCATGAACCTTTAGATTTTTTAGATTTCGCCACAGTTTTCTAGATGGAAGAGAAGGGTCCAGCTTGGAATTGAAGTACCAACGCTTAGCTTGTCTAATGATAGTCGTTGCAGCGTTGCGGGCAGCTTTATAGTCAGACCATAAGACATCAGACCTAGTCTCGTCACGTCATTGAGTTTCCGATAGTCCACACAGAATCGGGTACTGCCATCCTTTTTCTTGACTAGCACGACCGGCGAGCACCAAGGACCTGACGAAGGCTCTATGACCTTTTCTGTATGCATGTTTTCAATCAAATTTGTGACCTCTTCCCTCTTGGCCAGAGGAACTCGTCTTGGCGGTTGGCGGATTGGTTTCGCACTTCCGGTGTCGATGTTGTGCTTCACTATGGCTGTTCTTCCGCCCGCTTCCGTTGCAAATATTGACCCATAGTGCTGCAGGAGTGACCGCGCCTTCTGTTTCTGCTCGGCTGTCAATTCGCTGCTCCACTGGGTCTGCGGTATGGCGTCCATGTTAGAACCGCTTTTCTTACTTCCTCCGGGTGGACTGCTTTCGCAATTGACAACTGCTTCAGCCTCTCTACACTCGCCAATGACCGCATCTTTTCCGACATATCTGGTCGTGTTCAGTGGATTGAGTATCCTGACTGGTATTTTGCCATTTTTGGGTTCCACTAATGTACGTCCGATTATTATGTTGTCGTATCCTTGTTTTGGCGCTTCTACAACCCACAGCCGACTTGTCCCATCGTCCTCGTCCACCTTTGCCCACACAATCGCCTCGGAATTCGCTGGTATCTTCTGGTGTTGACACGAGACAACTTTCCTTACCGCCACGCTTCGGTCATAGCCAGTGTGCAGGGGGAATTCAACGTTGGCATACTGCAGCACATTTTCTTTCAGGTCCAGCGTAAAACCATGCCTAATCATGAAATCCACGCCGATAATCACGTCGTCCATTATATCCGCGACGATGAACTCATGCTCCAGGCTGCTGGTGCCGATAGCAATTGTTTTTGTTACTTTTCCTCTTACCGGCGCACGCTCGCCAGTCGCAGTCCTCAGCTGTATGCCATGCAGCGGTTCCCAGTTCTTCAGAAGCTTCCTTTTTATGATCGAATATGACGCTCCAGTATCCAGTGTCAACACGAACAACTTTCCATCTATTTTTCCTTCAATCGTCAAGCTGCTGGGTTGCCGTTTCAGCTGTGAGACCAGGACGGTGGGGCAGCGGGTTGTGGGGATCAGCTCACGCCCCTTTGGGCTGACCCGTTTTAGTTTAACGACTCCTCGTCCTCAGCCCTGCGCTTGTTGGCTGAGCCTCGATCGTCAGTATTCCCCGCTTCAGGCGATTGCGATCGAGAACGGGAACGCCTCTTTCGTTGGCGGCAGTCTCGTGATATGTGACCCTGCTTGCCACATGTCCAGCAAACAACTTTAGAGGAGACAACCCGTGGCCTGCCCAGTGTCTCAGAGCTTATGGCCTGGATCGAAATGTCGCTGTCCGGCTGGATTTGGCGTACCCTTGCAGATGCATACCGATTGCCTCCAATCCATGTCGCTTCATATGTCATCGCGCTGGTCACCGTCTCCTTAAATGTCGGCTTGCCCATCATCAACGCACTGCGACGTGTCTCGGGATCATGAAGACCTTCAATGAACGACTCAATCTTCATCCTTTCGAGATCATCAGCGCCGAATTTTGGGTAGCACAACTGTACGAGCCGCTCAATGTCTGCTGCATATGTCTGCAGCGCCTCGCTGGCTCTTTGCCTGCGGTTCTTCAGCTCACAGTAGTACAGCGTATGGTTGTGCTCGTTGCTGTACTTCACTGCCAACGCTCTCATGACGGCCTCGTAATCACTTCTCGAACATTCCGGAACTGATTTCATTACCTCAGCCGCAGGACCTTTCAGCGCCAGAGCCAATCTCCGACCCTTCCTGATATCGGTCCACTGATTTTCCAAAGCAGCTAAGTCGAATTGCAGTTTGAATGTATCGAACGGCGTAGCACCATCATAAGTAGGCACTTCTGTTCGGGTGGCGAAACTTTCCGGAATCGGCGGCAAACATTCTCGTGGCTGTACCTCTCTAAGCCGCTCGTCGATTTTTCTGTTTACCGAATCCTCCAGACTGTCAACTCGTTTGTCTAAATGTTCTACTCGCGTCTCCAGGTGCTCAACTTTCACATTAATCCTGTCTGAAATCTCTTCCACTTTCTGCTCCAAGCGCTCAGAATTTTCCTGAAGCTTGCTGGACAACTCGCGATTCGCATTTTCAAATTTTTCCGCATTTTCCTGGAGTTTTGTTTCCATTCGCTCTGCTATTTGCGCTGAAAGTTCCTGATTCGTGGTTTCCAGTTTCGTTGCCATTTGCGCCGACATTTCGCGATTTTCATTTTCCATTTTGGCTGCCATTTCACGGTTGGAAGTCTCAAACATGCCTTTAAGTGCAACCATTAACTGGCTCATGTCCATTGCTTGTGGTGGCGTAGCCGCTGCAGCCGTACTTTGCATCGACGCAGCACCAGCAGGCGATTCCTCCACCTTGGCCGACGCCTCTTGTTCCTGCGTTCCGAACTCGTGTGCAGCCCAATCAATGCCTCTTGATTCACACGCCTCTCGCAAACGCAGCTGCAACTCCACCTTACCGCCAGCAGTCGGCAAATTCCAGGCAGCCAGCTCCTTCTTCAGCTGGTCAACCTTCAGCAGCTCCAGTTTAACCATGTTTCCGTTTTTATAATTTTATTTTACTTTCAGTAATACAATCCCCAATTTCTGACACCAAATGTTACGAAATTCCCCAGTTCGTTATCGACGGTTCGTTTTGATTGTATTCGAAAATAAAACAACTTCAGTTATCCGGTGCAACGTAGTCAAAACTAACAATCGCTTTATTTACAGAATTCACACTTCGCTTGTATCTACACTTGTTACCACTTTGCTTGCTTAACACAGACTCGACCCCTTGCGCTGCCACTGCTGCTTTTATACCACTTTTCTTATCGCGCCGAAGTTTCTTGCACTTCTAATTGGAAAGCGCTCGACCATTCTCGCACAGCCCATTTCTTCGAGAACCATCCTTGCCATATCGGACTATACCAAGCGAATTTATAACAGTTTTGCTGTACTTCACAGTGCATGCCTAAAAGTATGCTTGGAAAACCTTCGTGCGGAGAAAAGCATTTCTGTACAGTGCGGCACAGAATTTCTCATCGTATCAATATCAAAGTTCTGATGAGGGCACGTTCAAGGTCATCCCGCACTTGAATATGTAGAAATATAATTTTTATGATCTTACCTCTCGAAAGATTACGATTAAATAAACAAAAAACAAAAAAAAGTAACTAAATATCTTTTTTCGTTCCTTCGTAATAAATTAAAAAAAAGGGTCGAAAATCGGGCCCCTACGTAGACGACCCCCTTAAGCCTTTTTCTATTTTTTGTATTTCCACTGAACAATATTTTCATTTCATTTCATTTATTAGGAATACTAATAACATTAGGTGCAGTAAGAACTAAGTCTTTTATTTACACTTCAATCTGAATTAAATTTCTCCAATTAAACTTAAAACTATCAATAACAAAATTAAAATAAATAATAAACTTAGAACTATCAATTAAAAATTAAATATAATAATAACAAAGAAGCTTAATGCATATAACATAGTATTATAGATAATAGAAAATATAATTTAGAATATAATATTTATATATAGTAATGAAGGAGGAAAAGTAGAGGTTAAATGGGAATAAAGAAGAAGGTGCGCCTTGCAATCATCATACATAGCATACTTAAGCACTCTGCAATCAGAGTGCTCTAAAATACTCATAAAGTTTAGTCCTATAGTTGCCTCTGTTTAGCCCAGCCCTTGTAATTTCAGGAACTGAGTTCCAGACTCTGACGGCGTTGACGAAAAAAAGTCGAGATGTTGCTAAAAAATTGTACACCGGGACAATTAAATTGTGATGTCTCCGGGACTTAGAAGCTACGAGCTTTTTGTATAAATAAAGAGGAGTCTTCCATTCTAATAGTCTGTAGACAAAGATACAATTTTTGGCGAATAGATAATTTTCTATACTACACCCAAGTACTTTATTCTGCCAGGGAGAAATATGCTCATATCTTTTAAGCCCGTATACATATCGTGTAGCATTATTAAAGGCTACATTAATTTTATGTAGTGATTTAGAGTCAAGTTTACTGTACACCACTTCAGAGTAGGCAATAAGGGGCACAATTAGTTGTATAACTAATTTGCGCCTGGTTTCCAAGGGTGTGGATGGAGCTGAGAATCTCAATTTACGCAGCGTAGCATAAACCTTCCTCACGACCCCATTAATATGGTCACAGCAACTTAAGTTTGAGTTAACAATAAATCCTAAGTTCTTAATTTTGTCCGTAAAAGTAAGCACACTTGAGCCTAAATAAAACTTAGGGATGTTGTCAACGTGTATTGCACTATGACAAATCGGTAAGACGTAGGACTTAGACGCATTCAAACACAAGTGATTGGCAGCTGCCCACACAGAAATTGCAGACAAATCACTGTTCATTTTGAAACATAAATCCTCAACGAGACCAATACGACTAGACAGATACATTTGTATATCATCTGCATAAGCATGGACATTTACATACTGACACACTGAAAATACATCATAAACAAAAAGACTAAACAGAAGTGGACAAAGGACAGATCCTTGAGGAACACCAGAACATACCAGTCGGGACTGAGACATTGAATTGTTGGACATAACTTTTTGCGTCCGTCCCTCAAGATAGCTTGCTATGAGCTTCGCCGAGCTATCATTGAAACCAAAGAAGCGTACTAGTTTTGCACATAAGAGGTTATGGTCTACCGAGTCAAAAGCTTTAGAAAAATCAAGCAAGCAAAGAATTGTTAAGTCATCATTGTCAAACTTAATTCTAATGTCGTCAAGTATCTTTACCATGGCAGTGGAGCAGCTGTGTCTAGGTCGAAAGCCAGATTGTAGAGGGGAGAGAAGGTTGTGCTTTAGCAAGAATGCAGATATTTGCGTCGCCATCAAATTCGCACACACCTTAGAGAATGCTGGCAGTATACTAATGGGCCTGTAGTCACCAGGACAGGAGGCATTTGACTTTTTAGCAACCGGCAGAACAACCGCTTTTTTCCACACAGATGGGAAGCTAGAACTTGCAAAGCAATGATTTATTATGTGGGTAAGTGGGCCAATTATAAACTGTACAATAGGCTTAACAAATTTTAAGGAGATTCCATCCTCACCCACCGCGTTTGATTTAATATCCATTATAGATTTTAACACTTCAGCCTCACAAACAGTCACGAATTGGAATTTCCCTTTAACACGATCACAGGACGGCAAATGTTGTGGCAAAACAGTAGAACTTGCTTTATTACTGACACTAATGAAGAAATCATTTAACACATTAGGATCCAACTCACACCCAGAGTTTTCCTTGCCATGAACCTTTAGATTTTTTAGATTTCGCCACAGTTTTCTAGATGGAAGAGAAGGGTCCAGCTTGGAATTGAAGTACCAACGCTTAGCTTGTCTAATGATAGTCGTTGCAGCGTTGCGGGCAGCTTTATAGTCAGACCATAAGACATCAGACCTAGTCTTTCGCCACTTTGTGTACAACTTATTACGTTTTTTAATAGCTGAGCGAACTCTTGTGTTAAACCAAGCACATGAACTATTAACAGCATGGAAGGTACGAAGAGGAACATGTATATCAAACAGCATAGACAAATTGTAATTAATGAAATCAAGTTTTTTATCAACAGTGTCAAGAAACCAACATTTGTTCCAATTTACACTACACAAATCAGAAATCAAAGAACTGACATTCAACAATTTAAAGTCGCGGTACACAAAAGTAACACTAGGATCAGAACGATTCATCACAACATCTAAAGTACAGAATATTAAGTCATGATCAGAAATGAACGACATTTGGTCAAACTTCAAAACTTGCGATGGGTCGGGGGTAATGAAGTAGTCAAGCAGGCTGGGTAAAGCATTATTCGCGTACCTAGTTGGTATATTTGTATTAAGCACACAAAGTCCTAAAGCTTCTAGCTGATCAACAAGTTTACTTCTACTTGGGTCACTGGATAATAAATTGACATTAAAATCACCACAAATTAAAACATATTCATACTCAACTACCAACTCAGTCAACTCATCAAAAAGAGAATCTAAGGAGAAACATTTGTGAGGATTGTACACGCATACAACTAAAATTTTTGCTGCACTATCAGATACTTCAGCAAGAATAAATTCAGTGTCAGTGTTAAGGGATTTAGCAACCAGTCCAAGTTTAAGGTTTTTTTACAATATATAGCAACTCCGCCCCCTTTCCTATGTACGCGATCATGCCTTAACAAGTTATACCCATTTATCGACAAATTAAAATCAGGGACGTCACTGTGAAACCAGGTCTCAGACACACAGATCACATCCACAGTAGACTCTTCAAACACATACCTAATATAATCAAGTTTGTCATGGCCTAAGCTCCGTGCATTAAAATGTACTATATTAAGGCCATCAGACTGCTTACTTAGAATGTCTATGATAATTTTGTGATTTTCGCCAACGCCGAAGTCAAGCTTATTTATCAGCCCCATGATCACGGACAAGACCAAAACAGAAACAACCAAGGACAGCCAGTATAAACGGTGAGTAAGTTTGCAGGTGTATGTTCGTATACAATTGCAATGAGCACCAGGCAAAACAGGGGAAAAGCATAAAGGTATAAATGAGAGAAAGCAGAAAGTAAAAGAGAAAGAAAGAGAAAATAGCACAATAAAACAATTTAAGGGGTTATATACCTTTTTGTGGCTCAAAAATCGAAAAAAATTTTTATGACTTATTTTTGAAGTACATACTTTTAACAATTTTTCTGCAAAATTTCATCGAGATCGGGGCACTAGAACCTAAGATACGGCCGTTCATAGCGCGCAGTTTCCGGAACTCAAGTATTCAACTCAAATTTTAAACGTGATTTTCTCCAAATGATGTTTTTTTGAAAAATGCCATCTCGGTGAGCACGATATCCAGCTAACCAATACATCGATCAATTTGAAATTTTGAGGGGTTGTTTGTACATATAATAGCTAATTCGTGAACGAAGTTTTTTTTTTTCGACAAATTCTTCTATTTTTTTTGGGCAAAAAACTCAATTTTTCGAGCTTAAAAAATCGACATTTTTGGAAAAAATAGCACTGTAACTGTAAAAAATTTTTTTTTGTAAAATCCTTCGTTCACAAACAAGTTAACACTATGTACTAACGTGGTTTTTTTTTTGTTTTTCAGCTGAGCCGTTACCTCGATTTCATGCTCACCGTCAACCACTGCTAACAAAAGGAGTTCTGCGGGAAGGACTGTAACTTCCCCAATTTTTCGAATTTTCGCTTGAAATTTTATACAAATTCACATAAGGACATGTACTTTTATAAACTTTGTATTGCATTTGAATAAAGCTATGGTAACATGCTTAAAAAAAATTAAAACACTGTATTCCCCTACAGAAAAAGGTATATAACCCCTTAAACATAAACATTATAAGCAGCTAACGTGCATTCCGTGTAGTCCTCAGCAGTCTGCAGCAACAATACTGTCCAAGCACCCTGAGAGCTTTGCTTTTCTGATGGACACGCACATATACGCTCCCACGAATTGAGAAAGCAGCAGCCAGTCTTCTTTGCTTTTTCAGCTGCAGTGCAAAGCGCATTAGCTCTCTGTTGTTTTTTGTGAGGCTTTCATGCACATATATTTTCCCCTCACTTTCTCATTTTTCAGTAGCTCGTTCTGCACAATTTGCGCTTCTGCCTTTTCCACACGCTCTTCGAGATTTCTTATCGCGTTCTTGAAGTTAGTAATTTCAGCCGACATCTAGCCAAACCGCTGCCAAACCCGCTCCTCGTACTCTCTCATGCGCTCCGTAATCTGATCAATAACATTTTTTCTCAGCGAGTCCAACTGCTCCTCCATACGCACGAACCAAGCCGAATGTGGTGAACTCTCAGCTCTTCCCGAACTGCTTAAGCTGTTCTGAGGTGTTGAAACCGTTTGGCGCGTAACTTTTGCAGCTCTGGTTGTCATGCTCATATCAAGCTTCAAAGTTAATTAAAATAAAATAAACAGTGTTTATTGGACTCCAACTTCACTTAGCGAAGGGCAATTGCAAGTATTGCTAAGAATCACTCCACAAGCGCAATTAAACTGATGGTGGTATATACAAATAATAAATTTACTGCAGCACGCCAAAAACACGTCTACTCACAACGACTCAACATAACGTATTGCGCTTGAAAATTTATAAAAAGCAATAGAATCCCAGAGAAAAAAAATTAAAAATGGATAAAAGGATAATCTTACTAAATATTTCCAAATTTGATAAAAACGTTCGTGAAATTAGGAAAACTTTTGGAAGAGCACATTCCTCATTTCACAAAGCCATCTTAAATCTCGAAACAAAATAGAAAATCTTGCTTCGTTACTACGATCTGGCCATTTTTTTAAGCTACCCGAGCAGGAGGATTAGATTGTTTTGTGATCAGCGGATCATAACAATACTTGAAAACAAATTGGTCAATCGCGTGCACCTAAAAATAAAAGTGTTTTCTAGACTAATTTTGGCCGCTGAATTACGTATTCATATACTGAAAATCCAAAAATTTTTTAAGAAGCGTTTTCGAAAAATCTTCGAAAAACGAGTTTTTTTTCCTGTTGTTTCAGTTATGAGCACATATCATCTAAAAGAATTATCCGATTAACACGAGCTGCCCGTCGTTCAGAAGATAATACCTTAGCCTTTTAGTGATATATAGATTGTCCAGATGAGATTTGGGGAAGTTACGGTGAAAGTTGTAACAAAGTGCATTTTTTGACGAATTTAAAAAATCATAAATTTTAAACTAAAATTAAATATATAATATTTTAGCAAATATTAAGCTCATCATCAATAGAATTGAAAGAAAAATGATAAAGTTATGATGCAGTAAGTTAAAACACCAACTTTACATTTATTACCCCGTGCGAAACAAATTTTTTTTAGCCGAGATCCATCCAAATTTCGATATAGACGTGAAACTAGAGACCATTTATAGTTTAAAATTTTTTAAAAAATTTTTTCAATATATGCGGTAGTTCAATGATGAAGATATGGGTATCAAATGAAAGAAGAAAATTGTCTCCTTTTCACTAAATTTTCAATTTTGAACTTCCAGGGCCAGAATATGTCAGGTATGGAAATCATACATGTTTTGGATTTCAGTCTGTAGATTCATACATCTAAATTTTATTCAATTTCAAAGTTCTAGTCTAGAAAACACTTTTATTGTTAGGTGCATTTTTGGTGTCGAGTAGTGTAATCTAAATCTTCAGAAATGTACAGAAATATTTTATAAAAACCCAGTAGCCGTGACTTTATAAGAAAAGTCCTAGTCCTGAAAAAAACATATTTCCCCTCCATAACAGCAAGTAAGAAGCCCATATATAG